>OX465296.1:216212448-217531080 GCA_949987735.1 Leucophora obtusa
ATTTCACAGACGAGGTACAACCCAAATTGTTAAGTAATATTCCTGAATTTCAGTATGTTAGTCATTAATATGGCATGATGGGTTAGGGTGTAATACAGAAATAACAAGTAATCGCTTTAAAAGTTCTTTATTCTTTTATTCTAATGATTATAAATAGAACTAAAAGCTTGAATATTAAATGCAACATACAAACATTTGCTTTACTACTAAAGGAACTTTGGTTAAAGCAACAACTATAACTATAACATGATTTTCGTTTTAATAAAAAAAATAACTAGTAATGTTTGAGTTTATTTCTCATTATACTATTTGCTTGGGAGTTTGTATAAGCCGGTGTCTTCAAATGCAATAAATTATGTATATGATATGAAATGTCAGAACCATTGCAGAGAAATGTCAAAATGGTATCAATTGCAAAGTGGTGGAAAACACTTGACCATTTCATGGCTATGAAATATCACAGAATTTTCTTCGAAAAACACAAAATTTTATCAAACATTAATTGTTATCTTAAAGTGTCGTTTTTTCAAAACGCGTCGTATAGACCAAATACAATTAACATTGTCATTAATATGTATTTTTATTAATTCTAATTTAGTAGGTTTGAGGTTAAGAAGAAGAATAAACACATTAAATTTGCAAATCAGACTAGATCTAGTTTCTGCCTTTTTATGGACACGCTTCATCAGTGATCTTCCATTAAATTGTATTATTGTTTATATTTTTATTGTCAGATTGTCTCTATATGAATAATTTCAGAAGTGATCAAACAGACATATACAAACATTCTACTTCAGATTTTCTCTGTTTATCTTCTTATTTCCTCCGTTTCACCTTTTATTATCTACAAATAATAAAAAAATAAATTTTTCCCATTCTTTTTTACCAAAATTTTCTGTTATTTTTTTATTACAAAATTAAAATTAAAACGAAAAGTGACATTTGATGGCAGACATCATTGCAAGAGCCGCTTGCAGGTCAGCAATATCATGATATTGCAAAAAAATTTAAATTGAGTTTCTTCACTTGAGATGAGAGCATTTTGACAATTTCTTGCTATCATTTTATTGCATGTCAAGACACTAGGTAAATACAAAAACTGAAATATACATTATAATCTAGACATAATCCCATAAAGATAATCTGATGATAATGCTTGGTAGTACCTGAAAATGCATTAATTTTCAACCATTGGTTCTATTAAAGTTTTTCATACGGTTTTTCTCTATTTGTTTATTTTATCAGACTGCCTCAGTTTTGCCTCATCCAAAGACTCATCAGTGGTTGCTTTATGGGTCACTTGATCAAAGTATGTTTAATTGTTAAATTGTCTCTATATGAAATTTTGTTTGTGCGACCATCAGAAACAGTTTGCTTTAACCGAAGGTTCGTCTTAAGCGTATTAATATATAATTTTATAGTAAAATTATTTCCAAAACGTCGGGACTTTCAAATGAGTTCATATTAGTTCGTCTTAAACGAGTTTTGCTTTACCCTATCAACCATTTATATAAACAGTAAAGGGGATGATATAAAAACTAAAATTTTTAATACCTTAACGAAACTTGTACTTTGACTCATTTTTTTGCTGGGTTGTACTAAATGCATGCATACTAAAGTTCAATAAATGTACTTGACAGTTGTTTTCAAGGGTGTTATAGCACATATGAGGCTTTCCAAGCAAACTAACCTGAAACAGAAAAAAGTAGGCATACTGTATCAATGTCATGTTTTCAGTATATAACACAAATAGAAAATCGAGCGTTTTAAATTTTTTTCAAGAAGTGGACGAAGTAGACGTATTAAATATTGACCAATTTAGCGTTCATTATTAGTGTTCAATTTCAAATAATTTAATGGACTTTGCAAAGTGCTAGAAATTTAACTATATCAACAGGGTTTTTTATGGGCAATTTGAAAATAATTTTTTTTAATCCAAAATTAGTTCTGATTGATGACTTAATATATCTAAAAAATTCCAAATTTAATTTTTTTTTATATACAAAAGAGTTCAGCTCCTTTTCTATCGATTCAGAGAGTTTCAGCATATTACTCAGCTTCTTTTTGCAGTAAATATTCGTTTGTCAAAAGCTTTTGCTTACAACTCTATAATACTTCAATCATTGCATTACCAAAAGCTTTTATTTTTCACACTAGCTGTATTTTGTCTCATGCCTATCAAAGTTAAGTATTTAAAGCAAATCTGCATTAAACCGATTGTAGTATAAACAAATTTTAAACAGGTTGTGTTCATAATTTTTCCGTTATAATTGAACGTACGTTAGCAAAAGTTTTTAGGAAGTAACGCGAATAAGTTACGTTAGATGTGAAAATGTATAAACGTTGAGTTTTCAACGTTGATAATTATCCGTGTTGAAAGTTAACGTACATACGAAAAGTCATGTGTTAGTTTTCGTCTTAAACGCGTTTTTATGCACTTTAAACTTTTTTATGAGTTAACGGATATAGTTAAGTCGAAAACACAGCTACTATTAAACCTCAATTATAGTTAGCTTAAAGCTAAAGCACTATTTTTGTCTTGTCAAAAGCTATGAATTATAACTTTATTAAACGACTATTAAGGAATAATAAAAAGCACTAATGAATATTTCTATTAAAGAATAATCGTATCGAAAGCTTTAATACAAAACATAACAAAAAATTTTAATTTACGAGTATACCATGTTTAAAACCGAACCCTGGTATTTGTACCTTCCTGTTTTAACGCAAGTAAATTTGTTTTTTTTTTTACTAGGCAATCAAAGATTTATACAAATCTGTGCAAATTTGTTTACATCCCTTTCTTGATATCCGAGTTTCAATACAAATTCGAAGTACTTATATTTTTTTTTTTGCGACAATTTCCGCTTTATTTGTTTCAAAACCCACCACCAATATTTATATAACTTTATTGAAATGATTTTTTTTTTTATTTTAGTTTTAATATTGATTGTTATGGTTATATACCATTTTTGTGTATGCTCAAGTAGCCAATCTACCACCAGTTTTGTTGTATTTGCGTATGTCATAATTTCTTATTCCTTAAATAACGATTTGAAAACAAATAAAACAAAATACCCCCCGAAAACAAAATGCTTATAATATTGGTATGTACATATAAGGGGAATTCTACGACAACTATCCGACTATCGTATCCATAGCAATCTTACAGTATTTATTGTTCTTTATAATACGAATTAAATAAATATAACAACTTTTTCAGTTCTGAATTTATCTAAAAATCGTTAAAGTTTTTTATTTATAAAAAAAAAGTTTAGTTGTTCTGCTATCGATTTTTATATAAATATTTTTGTTCTATAATTAGTTAGAACCATAGTGCGTATGATAAATATAATGGATTTATTTTTGGATTTATTTTATTTTGTTAAAAAATCCACATTTTGTTTTTTAATTTTCAAAATTTAATATTTTTATCAAAATCTAATAATTATTCACTAATGTAATGTGAAAGAAAATTATTAAATTTTATAAAAATGTGAACTTACGAACTGAATTAAGCTAAATCCAAAATGGATTTATAAAATAAATAAATCCGTTTTGGATTTAGCTTAATTTAATTCCAGAAATTGCATTTTCGCAAAATTTAAATTTTTTTCACATTATATTAGCGAATAAGTGTTAGATTTGGGTAAAAATATTACATTTTGAAAATTAAAAAACAAAATGTGGATTTTTAACAAAATAAAATAAATCCAAAAATAAAACCAGTGACTAAAAAAAGGCCTAATGTTGATTATACCAACTGCAGTTCTAAAGACAAATTAAAAATGAAAAAACAATGTCGCCCTATTTTTATATAAATTTAGTTAGCTATTGCACCAAAAATTCAGAACTAGTTCTGCATTTTTTTTAAACAAATTATATTTTTTTGTAATTTTTCCATAAAAAGCTCTATTCATATGGTGAACTTTCTAGCATTTTCCATATTTCACTAAATTACTACAAAAAATATACTAAAATTGAGTCCTAAATTGGTCAATATTTAAACATGCCTACTTCGCCAACTTTTTGGAAAAGTTTTTTTTTCTTATTCTTATCATATTGAACAATAAATACTGCAAGTTTGACATTGATACGTTATACCTTTTTAGCTGTACAGTTGCCTTGGAAAGCCTCATAGTATTGTAGACATTTATATATTGTAAAGATTTCTTGAATATCCTTAAATAATACAGCTTTTGGTAGGGTTTCTTTTTAAAGAAAACTAATTTGTAACGGTTTTTAAATCCTTAAATTTCTATATAATTCATATTAATGTTAAATTTAAATGATACTTCAGTTAGTAATGTGCCTTAAAATAGATTACAATATTATATTTTAATTTTATGCCTAAAGTATACTTTAATTTTTCTTAATTCAAAAGAGTCAAGGCCAGCTTTTGGCTAATTTAAAATTGTGTTTAAACAATAATTGTTAACATAAAATTTTCGCACATTTTGGTAATTTTTATATTTTTCAATATTTCAATATTTACTATAATAGAATTATGACATTTGTTTGTTAACAGTGCACTCAAAAAAATAAGTTAGTAGAAAAATTAGTAGAATGTCTTGTATATCAAGTGTACTAGTTTTCAGCAAATTTTTTTGCTGAAATTCCGTTTTCACCAAAAGTTTTAGTTTTAATTTTTTTAGCACTGAATTAATTTTGAACTAATGTTTTACTAATTTATTTGGTTACAAAAATTTGTGCTGATAACCGCATTTATAGCGTGGAAGACAACCAGATAGACAAGCTGTAGATGTCACAGCTTGTCTGGATGTAGAACCGACAACCGAAATGATAATTAAAAAAAACTACACAATTTCTATATTTAAATTTTCGGCAAATAAATTAAATTTCTCTACAAATTTTTCGATTTTTTTTTAAGTCTACTAATATACAGCAAAAATTTTTAGTGATGTTAGCAAGGATTATTTTCATTTGCAATCGACTAAATGTTTGCAAAACTTTTGCAGAGATTACTATTTGTTTTGGTAGAAATCAGCTCGCTGATTTTCAGTAAACACCTTTTGCTGATATTACCAACTTTTTTGCAAACACGCTCCTGACTAAAACTTTACTGGCACAGCAACAATTTTTGCTGACTTTACTGACTTTTTATTTTTGAGTGGGGAATTAAAGTATTTTATTTACTCCTTAATGACCAACTAACTAGTTGAGTAATTGTAAATATTTTTACAAGAAAAAAAAATATTCTAAAAAAAGACAAAATCATATCATTTCCAAATATCAAATACAAATTTTTAATTTCTAAAATTTCTGGTATTAAATACTAAAAGATTTGGAATTAGCTACAATTTTATCATATTTTTAGAAAGTTTAATTAATTTTTGTCCAGTGAAACATTTTGTTATATTGAATAAAATTTTAACAAATATCAAGGAACCTTTAAATGGATGCAAATTGTTATACACTTTTTTTTATCAAATTGCGTCCATAGTCTATAGCTTCTATTCCTCTAATAGAAAAAAGCCTGTAAAAAGTAAAAGGACATTTTGGCCCCTTTTTAAAAAGAGACAAAAACGACCCGTAGTTGCAGAGTTAGAGGGTTAAAATGTTCCACAAAAATGTTTCTCGTAGTGTTTTACATAACCTCGCTGAACACATCATATACCTAAAATTGAAGATTCACATGATTTCCCCTTAAAATCCAGGTTTGTTGGACATCTTAGTGCCAATTCTGAATAAGTACGAGATTAACGCTGAAACACATTTTAAGCTTTGACTTATTTCTGGCATTGAAGTTAAATTTTCAACTTTGATGTCTTCAGAGCTTTATAGTAGAATTTCATGAAAAATATTTTTGTGGAACATTTGAACCCTTTAACTCTTCAATTAAAGGTACTTTTTCGTCCCTTTTTAAAAAGGGACATAAACCACCCGTAAGCCAGTATAAATAAAATTTTTTTAACAGCTAACCTATTCGAATTAGATTTACCCATCGGGTGCCCGGCTTGTCGGGTAAAAAATATTTCCGAATCGAGCGCAGTGTTATTATTAATCTGAAAATGCTGTAAATAAAATTTCAGAAAAGTTTGTTTGTTAACAAATTTTGATTATAAATTAAAACGGTTTAAAATTTTTCCAATATACCATGCCACATTTGACATTTTGTGCTATTTTTTGTTTTAAGAAAATGTGTATTATCTAGCTGTTGTTGGGTAAATGTCATAGAGTTTATACTTAGCACCAATAGGTACGTTTTTGCTAGTTTTTTTTTTTTCTTATAGTAATTGTTGTAGGTTTATTTGTGTCACATAGACTTTAGAAAACAAAATCAACTTAACCTAATAAAGCTAAAAATATACAATACATGTGAATAAACAAAAAAGAAACAAAAAAAAATAATAAAAAATGAAGAATATAAGGGAAAACCAAAACTGTGATATCAGCAATGAAAAAAATCAATTGACGTAAAGTTTTTAATAAATGGTTAGAATATAAATACAACTAATATTTAATAAATTGAAAGAAATTGGTAACTTTATCCAGAAATTTAGGAAAATTCTACAAAACTACTACTTTGTATATAAAAGATATTATGTCCTTAAATTCTTGCCTAGTCTTAGGCGTTATTTAATTTTCCAGTGAATTGCCTAACTTCAGGTGCTTCAAACTTAAGCATTTTATTTCTTTTTCTATAGTTTAGCAAAAAAAAAAACAAAATAAAAACAAAAATTTTTTACCATTTTTTTAATAAATTATGCCAAGGTTTTGAATTGTATTTCTCTAATATTTACATTTCAATGTTTTATAACTAAAATAAATTGCCATGAACCAAAGCTACATTCCAAAATAAGATATAATAACGAAAACTTATGCCAATGACAAAAATTTAACAGTTTAAAACTAGAAAACACCTTCAAATATTAAAGAAAGTTAAAGTAAATAAGAACAAAATATTTTTAAACTTTGCTAATTAAATTGTGTTGATCATATTTGTATTTATTCTACATATATTTTTCCAATAACATCTTACCTATTAGAAAATTCATAAATACGCAATTTATTAAAATCTAAATAAAATTATATAAAAAAATCGTTTATATTTTTACTACCTAAAAGCTTAACAACAGCAAAAAAAATATCGTTTTTAATATTGTTAATAATTTCATTATTTATCACAACTAAACGCAAATAGAGACGTTAATTATATTAAATGAAATATACACTGACGAGCAAAAGTGTAACAGGCCAAAATTCGCAGACTCAATAGTCTTCAAAAACATATTATTTAATAGAGAAAGCAATCCAATCAAACCTTTTTTGAATGACAAATGGTCGGTTCTATCGTCCCATTACATAATTTTGGATTTTCTAAGAAATTCAGATTGGTTAATATTGCCAGTTACCAAGAAGAGCTTACCTACCTAAACAATAGGGAAACATTTATCTGACACCTAATTTTTGATGAGATAAATGCAATATTTTACAAAAACTCACTCAAGTATATAGAAAACAGAAAAAATTTTATGATTTTTAAGTTTCTTAAGAAAATTAACAAAAATTAACCGTATTCAAAAGTGTAACATTTGTCTTCAAAAAGAAAAATTTCACATTTTTCCCAATCAAATATAATAGTTAAATTGTTTTTCTTGATTTTCAATTCGGACAGGTTAATAAACAAAAAACGCTATAAAGAATTATTTGATTTGCTTTCATAGTAAAAAATTTAAAGCAAAATATTTGAAGAATGTGAACAATGTAACGCTTTTGCTTGTCACTGTATAATACAAATGTTATCTTTTCTGTGTATTTTAAATAACAAAAAAGCGTCGTACTTGTTGCGAGCTAGTTTACGTATTACCGTAACAAAATAGAATAAAATTAATAAATATAGGGGAGCATGGGGTAGTTTGGGAACAGTTTTAATAAAGCCCAAAAAAACCTAATGTGGAATATATGTATATAGACAGTGTTGTTAACTTTATTTTAAAATCGCTAAAAAAAACAAAAAAATTTACTCATATTTAAACCGGTGTCATTTTAAATCTGGCCGCCATTTGTGAATAAAAATAATGCAAGATTTAATTATATAGAATTTTCAACAATTTTCAGTTTGTGCAGATCCGATCAGTACTCGCTAAATTTTATTATATAATTTGATGGAAGGTCGATATCGATGATTTTTCATTAAAAGCCACGCCTACTTAGAACGGGTAGCAAAGTTAAAAAACAAACGCTACACTAAAATTTTCTACAATTTTCTGGACTATCTTCCAGTACTTCGGGGACAATTTAATCATTATTTTGATCTTTACAAATAAAAGCAACGGGGATAAAATTAGAAAAAACTTTAATTGGTGCTATTTTTGTTTCGCAGCTGTAAGTTGTCTTAAATGGCCTATCAAGGTCACATTGAAGTATGAATTAAACGATTATTTACACATTTTATTCTATCCGACTTTTCGTAGGTAAATATCCGAGCATCTTCAGAGATGAATTTTAATTAATAATCGCTTTTCAATTTTCACATTTAATTTTTCAAAAATAATAAGCGGCTGTATACCGTGTTGGAGGCATGACATAAAATACAAATTGGTTTTAAAAAATATAATTGTAAAAATAAATAAAATTACAGTTAAAATATCTTTTTCCTTAAATTACGTATCACAGTTTGAGAAGAAATGAAGAATTTAATTTAAACTCGTCCAAGGAAATTCTTTTTGTGTAGCATCATCTCACACTCCTCTGTGTTATAGCGATCGACTTAGAATCACTTTATTTTTTCAGATATCTTTTTCTACAAAAATCCTAAAAAAAGACCTGCAGATCGGTGTTCCACGAAAAATGTGCGACCCTTGTAATTAAAATACAGTTCAAAATGTTGGTTTTTAATTTTTATTTAAAAAATAAAAATTGTTTTTTCGACCTCATTAATTGATTAATTAAAAATTGATTAATTCAGTTCGAGGCCAATTTCCTTATTACGAATTAACATAATAAGTACTTTTTTCAAAAAATTTTCAAAAATACAGTTCGCAATTCTGAATATAACGGAATGAAATTTGGTACTTAAATTTGTATTGATCCACGCACGAACTATAGAAAATGGTTAAAATCGGTTCATATTTTGACTTTGTAGCCATGGAAAGGTCCTATCTGAGTTTGAATGTATTGAGCTTAAATAGTATTACAAAAACAGAACGATTAATCGCGCCCTCTATAATTTTATTCATTAATCACTCTGGGCAAAAAAGGCCGGGCCCAACTTTGTCTCAATCCCACCCGGTTCTTTTTTCACAGTGTTTTGAAGGCCGAAAAGTTCAAAAGATATCGAAAATTGTATTGCATTTATTGCGGTTATTTCATTCTATGGTATAAAATTATGAAATGAATCGAACCAATTTGGAAAATTCAACTTGGATAGAAAGCTCCAGGTTTATCGTGTACAGTTTCAAGACCAGAAAAAAGTAAAAAAAAAGTCACGATCGCTGAGTCAATATTTACGCAACGTTGCAATTCGGAAACCAGAATTGCACGCTGAGCTAACAGACAGCATGTAGTGCAGAATACTTTACCCAGACCAATCTGCCCGTAGTGTGTCTGTCCGTCTGTTAAAATGGCGGGATTGCTAATTATACCCTACACCACTATGTGGTCAAGGTATTATAAGTTTGTGCTGATGTTTGTAACACCAAAAAATTTTGGTCCTAGACCCACCTTATAGTATACCGATCGGGTCAGAATTTTTTTTATTTCGATTTAACGATGTCCGTCCGTCCGTCTGTCTGTCTGTCTGTCTGTCCATGCATTCTTGTGCCCACTCTACAGGTCGCAAATATTAAGATATTTTGATGAAACTTGGTACACCGACTTATGTCGGCCCAAGGACGACGCCTATTGATTTTGGTAAACATCGGTCCATGTTTAGACCTAGTGCCCATATAAGGGTCCCCCAAAATTATATTGTTTATACGCTGCAGTTCAAAAATATTAAGATATTTGGATGTAATTTGGTACACAGACCTATGTTGGCCCAAGGACGAAGGCTATTGATTTTGATGAACATCGGTCTATGTTTAGACCTAGTGCCCATTTAAGGGTCCCCCCAAAATTATATTGTTTATACGCTGCAGGTCGCAAATGTTAAGATATTTTGATGAAATTTGGTACACAGACCTATGTTGGCCCTGTTGATTTTGGTGAACATCGGTCTATGTTTAGACCTAGTGCCCATATAAGGGTTCCCCAAAATTGGCTTGGTTACAAACTGCAGGTCGCAAATATTAATATATTTTGATGAAATTTGGTACACCGACTTATGTCGGCCCAAGGACGATGCCTATTGATTTTGGTGAACATCGGTCCATGTTTAGACCTAGTGCCCATATAAGGGTCCCCCCAAAATTGGCTTGGTTACAAACGGCAGATCGCAAATATTAAGATATTTTAATGAAATTTGGTGCGCTGACTCACATTATAGAAAATTTTGACAAGCCCCATTTGAACCCATTTGAATTTCGGATCCAAACATTAGTTGGCTTTTACCCAGACTGGTGTAGGGTATTGTATAGTCGGCATGCCCGACTTTAACCTTTTTACTCGTTTTCAGATAGATTTATGAACACCCCCCCCCCCCCCCCCCCTCCATTCTGGTACTAAAAACGAAAATCGGTCCAGCAGTTTAAAAGTTTTGAGTGAAAATGTGAAGGTACCTCCAAATTTTCTACACAAATTAGTTTATTTCAGTACAATTTCATAGAAGCGTCTGGTGAATAAAATATTTTGTCATATTTTTTTCACTAATCGCCTAGAGGTGAATAGTATTCTATATTCACCTAAATTTTTTTTAACTGAAAAAATTTTTTTCTTAAAAATCGTTTACCACCTCAAAATTTTTTTCACCACAAAATTTTTTTTCACCTCAAAAAATTTTTTACCATAAAATTTGTTAACCTTAAGAAATTTTTTTTCACCACAAAAATTCTTTTTAGGAACAAGTAAATATGTATTTTATGTAGTCGTGGACCAATATTTCGCGTGTTATGACAAACTTATATGTATGTACCCTGTAGCATAATGGGGTGGAGGGAATAAAAATTCAATGATTTATGGAATTTGTTCAATATATTCGAAAGTCCATTATTGCGAGATTTTACTGTTAAAGATAATACATAAAAAGCTTAAATAAATATAAGAATATAAATATGTACGCGATCATTTCCACTTCGAAAAAAATGATTAAACAATAATTATTTAATATACTCGTACATTGTAGTTCGCTTATAACGAACTTTTTCTATAACAAACGATTTTCCTGGTCCCAACGCATTTACTTATGTACATTAGACCGACTCACGAAAAAAGTAAAAAAAAATGCCCCCCTCAAAATAAACCTTGGTTTTTTTTATGATGATTCCCAAAATATTTCGGGTGGTCCAGCAATGAGGTCTCACGAGCTGGACCATTTTTAAAAAAGGTATTTTTTTTTAGTTTTTGTAAGAATTTTGCATTTTAGCTGAAGACAATATACTCAATATGGGTATCATATGAAAGGTGAGGCACATCCAGCGGTATATATAACATGTTAAAGCATATCCAGATATGTCCTATTTTCAAGGATATTCTATAAAAAAAAAACTATTTTTTTATTCCATTGTTCGGAGATGTTTGTGATTGAAATGTCAAACTTTCATATCATAATCTATAGTCGAGTTAAGTGAACACGTGTTTCAGATATTTTTGAAATCCGCGATTTTTCGCGTTTTATCAGAAATTCAATATGGTGGAAACAATATGATCTTAATAGGGCAATATGGATACCAAAATTTTCTTTTGACAAATAAATCATCGCTAAGTGGATATAATTTCAAATTTTAAAAATTTACAAATGCTTAAAAATTTAATTTAAAAAAAAAATCTGTTGATTCAGATGAATAGTTCAAAATCAGATATTTTAATGAAATTCAACTTGTTTTAACATGAATAATATTATCAGTTGTTTTACTTATTATTTAGGATTATCTTTTTTTGACTTTTTCGATCGATTTCGAGATTCATAAATTAAGGTAATTTTGCTTAAGATTTTGCATAAAATACAACTGTAAAAGTAATTCACTTAGGGAACTTCTGCAGTAGTCAGAATTTGTTAGTTATTCAAGAAGTATTTCAGCTTTGTTATTTTAAATAAAAATAACATTCATTTGTAGAAGAAATGTAAATTTTAACTACATTCGTAAGTCACTAAAAAAAACAAACGACAGAAAATAATGAAAATTCGTAACATTCATTTTAGGCAGTCGTATTATTTACAAAAAAATTAAACTAAATAAAATTTATGTAAGTAAATTTTGTTTTGAATAACGTGTAGTTCATTTTATTAACAATCTAAAACAAAAGGAAATGTCAGTTGAATTTAATGAAATGTTAGTAGTCCTGTTTTCAAGTGAAATTTCATTTGTTTTAAATTACATTTGCAGCGGTCTTTACGAACAAAATATTTTAAGTGTTTAAGTAAACGTAATAAAATTTTATGAGAGTTATGGCTAAACTTCATTAGATTTTCTTAGCATAATTTAATTAAAAAAAAAAAACTTTTAAAATTAATTTTACGCAATAACATACTTGGTAAAATTATGTATTGTAGTGCTTTGCATAAATTTTTATACTTTTATAGCGTTTACTACAAAATTTATGTGTAACATGTATGCTTAATTGTTTTAATTACTGTATTTCAATATCAGCCTATTAAAAATTGTACAGATAAGCTTTGAAAATATGTAACTTAAACACAAAAATAACCAGATTTTTTATAGAAATTTTTATTAGAATAGTATTGATTTTTTTTTTTTTTTTTGCAATGATGTTTTATAGAAAAATTTAGTTTTGATATAGAAAAATAATAAAAACAAAACATCATCAAGTATTTATTAACAATGTTAAAAAAAAGAAAATATAGAGATATGGTAGAAATTATTTATTTACTTACTATGCAATACTATAGACTTTTTTAAGGTTATACATAGTATGTTTATAAATAGCATTGAAATGATGTCAAGGTTTATGATTGATGGTTGGTTGGTTGTAGGTACTACAACTTTATAGAGAGGACTTATATTTCAAAATAATATTTACATATAGTAGCAGTATATTATATGCATTTGTTTTTTTATTAAGGACATTTAAAAATTATTAAAAAACTAAATATAAAAAATTCGTTATAGGAAGTAAAAATTTTTTGAAAAAAATTTTTCAATTTACTTTATAAAAAAAAATTTTAATATTTTAAACTTGATCATGATGATGATGTTACTTTCAACACTTATTGAAAAAGTTACAAGAAAACTTGTTTCTTCAGACCGAAAAAAAATTGATTGCACCTTGCATATCGGTAACATATGCTAACTAAACATGAGATATTTAGCCGAAAAAAGTAAAAATTATACAGCTGCCTTTTTTTAAAGTTTAGTAAATATATTTTTGATGTCGTTTCTTAAAACAATTTGTACTGAATGCATCTTTTTAATATATTGCTCTTGATTAAAGCTAAATAAAAAACAAAAACGAAAATGCTTTTTTTTTAACTTTTTGAAATATGCGTAATCATTAATAAACACACAGGTAGAGATGAAACTCCTTTTAAAAAATTCTTGAGATACTCATACATAGAGACTATACCAAAAAACAAGACGGTACAAAGTGCTACAATAGCGCGTGTTAAAATAACAACAGGTGGAATTTAACGATCTACAAAGTATTGAAACAAAAGAATTCAACCACATAACAAAATTTTCCTAAACTATTAACTAATGCAGAGAGAATTTTATTGGACAAAAATTAATTAATTTTTTATTAAACTACATAAAGCGAAAATAAAGGAAAATCTTCATGATTTTTATAAAACTGGTTTTTACTGATTATTAGTCAAAACAACTAACAAAAGCTATTTACATACACTCACAATATATTGTCCATAACCGATTGAGGTTTATTTGAAAAGTAATAGGTAAAGTTTGTTTTCATTTGAAGAAACAATCAAAATACATTGAAACATATTGTTTAACTTTTTATATTCGTCAATAAAAAAACAAACTACAAAAAATATGTATCGTCTGTAGGAGTTGATATTTTCAGTCATATATTCTATTTTTAGTTTTCTATTTTTAGAAAAAATAGTTTAAATAATTTCCTTGTTTTCTGTTTTAAAACAAAAAATTCAAATATTTTCGGTTTTCGTGTTTGTTAAAATAGTTTCTTTATATACAAAATTATTTCAATTCAAATTACAAGAAATTCTTTACTCATACACACAAACATAGCCAATAAAAATATTAACGTGTGTGTAGTGTTTTGAAAATTGAAACAAAAAAAACTTTCAAATATGAAAAAACAAACTACAAAATCGTTTTTTTTTTACGTTTTGTCAGTTAAAAATAGATGATTGTTTTAACAGACTTTTCAATTATTTTTATTTCATTTATGGATGTTTAAACAATGTTTGAAAATAAATAGCCAAATGGTTTGAATATAATGAAAAATCAGTAGTCCTTTTTTAATTGTGTTTTCAATTAATTTAATATGTATTTTAGGTTGATTTTAACGATAAAATATAGTGAGTGTATATTTTTTTGGTTTATTTAAAAAAAAATAATAAAATTGATGTTACGAATTCTCAGTATTTTATATTATTTGTTTTTTAATGACTTCGCATATGCTGAAATTCTACTTAAACAACTAACAAATTCTGACTGCAGAAGTTCCCTGAGTGTAGGAATAAAATATTTTTTGACCTTTCTCTTTAGCATGTATGTTTTTTAAAACATATGCCACTATAATCTGCCCAATTTTTGTTTTTTAAAACCCAAGTTTCAAAGCATTTTTTCCACTCTGAATTTGGTATTTCAGAAACGCATATTTTGAACTGATTGATTGTATCTTCAGGGGTTTTAAATCGCATTTCGCGTAATTTATTTTTGATAAATGGAAGCAGATAAGATATGTTGGGTATTAGCTCTGGACTATATGGAGAATGGAACATAATTTAAATATTCTCTTGGTTTAAATAATCAATTGTTAAAGCAGCCTTATGAGCATCATTGTCATGATGTAATATGATTCGACGATTTGGGTCCTTTTGTCTTATTTCGCTTATGACTTCGGGCAAAAGAATGATGGTATACCGATCTGCATTAACAGTCGTTTGGTTATCTAAAGAAAGTTTAGCAACATAACACGTTATTTATACTAAAAACCACACGATTGTGTTCTTAGCAACATTTAAACTATTTATGAACAGGCTGGCCAGACTTTGGGTTTTGTCCCCAAATTTGGGGATTTTTTGTTAGTCTTGGGGCAATTTTTTTTCATTTGGGGACAGGAAACTTCTTGAGGATTTAAAAAATGTTTTGGAGATATTTAAACTTTTTCATAAATATTAAAGATTATATTAATTTTGTTATTTCAAATTTATTTTTATTGGGACAAACAATAATTGCATTAAAGGTATTAAATGTGCTAAATCCCAAAACTTATCTGGCAAATTGTGCAAACCAATCTGTTGAAGGCATGTCCCTATCCGAATTTCATTCTTTCAAAACTAAATCGTCAGGGGACGACGTTTTAGATAGGGATATACCTTCAACAGATTGTTCTTCACAATTTGTCAGATAAATTTTGGGATTTTAGCACATTTAATTTTTATAGTTTTCAGAAAACATTAATTTTTTTACATAATTTCAAAGAAAACTACAAATTTAACCTTTTAGCGTTTTCCGTAATAATTAATTTTTTAACATGAATAAATTCTTTATGCATGAGATTTTTATATGATTAATGTCCCAGAATCTAAAATATTACTAATAGGAGAAAACCTTCATATCGATTGTGGAGAAGAGTCTATTGTATTTAATAGACAAAACTTAAAAAATTTAATCTAAAAATTCGTAGAAAAATGTCTTCAAATTTTGAAAATTAAAAAAAAAAACAACCAATTGAACCCTAATAATGTTCAATTGGTTTTTTTAAATAAGGAATCCGTACAAGTTCCTGGATTCTGAGGATTTCTCTAGACTTTTTACAAAAACAATCTTAGAATTCCTAAAATTTGTTTTTATTCAAAGTGATATTTTTTATATTTAATTGTACAATTATTATGTACAATTTTTTTCAACATTGTTTGTAGTTGGGGATTTTTTTTTCTTTGGGATTTGTTTGGAGTTTACGAAAAAAAAGTATCTGGCAAGCCTAACTACGAACAACTTATATTGGACTTGGTTAATTTTTAAAGAACCAATTATATGCAGTTAAAAATGTGACAAAAGTATTAACTTTTAAAATAACTAAAAATAACTATTTTAACAATGTCGCAAAATTAACTGACAAATTTTTGCTACCAAAATTTTAAAATATCTGACAAAATTGGTGAAAACAACTATTTCTTTATAGTTCAAAAAATATATAATAAATAAAAAAATAAATTTGTTTTTTTCGATTACAAAAAAATTTGGTTGTGCTACTTTAAATAACTGACAAAAATAACAGTTTACTGCAAAAATACTGCTTTGGCAGTTTTTTATTATAATATCAAAAGTAACTTCTTTAAACAACTGTTATAAAACACAGTAATTCTCTTTAGTTGTTTTTTTTTAAATAACTGTCATATTAGTTGGTTTATATTTTTGCATAGAAAAACAACTGTTAAAAAACGACTGATTACTACACAAACAACTGTAATGTCGTAACTGTTAAATTAAATTACAAACTCAATGAGAATTTCCTATTCTCATTTATGAGCGTTATTCAACATTTCGAGCATCAAAGAAAAAACAAAAACAACATTAAAAAAATTATTGCCAAATGGGTTAGCAGCTTCCAAAATATTACTCCCTTGTTTTGGCCATATCTACTCTGAAAGAATTATCTACATGCCATTAATGAATTTTTATATTAATTCAATGAAGTTTCGCTTGAAACTTTTTATTAAACTAATAACGTTTTTTTTATAAAATTTTATGAAAATTTTCATATTATTTATAAAAATTTCATACACTCAATGAAAACATTTCACTAAAAATAGTTTTATAAAAATTATGAAGATTTTTCATAAAATTTAACATTCACTTTGTGAAGAAAACTTTATTAGTTTAGTGAAAAATTCATTAAAACTCGTGCAAGAAAATTCTCTCTGTGTAGTAATATATCAACATCTATTTATGTATAACCAGATTCTATTAATTATAAGGGTTTTCACAAGGGGTGTGCTATTTGTTGTATCGTCGTATCGTCCTAACAAAAAACAGAGATGTTAAAAATTAAATTGAAAAAATACAACATTTGAGAATAGCACGATACAACATTTTTACGTATGTTTAATGTCTTATGTTTGAGTGTGCTAACAGATAGAAAAACAACTCTGTTTTTTGTTAGGACGATACAACGATACAACAGATAGCACACCCCTTATGAACAACCTATATGTATTATATATTATGTTTCTATAAAATCTCAGTAAATTATTATGATTTTAATTTTTGTAAATTCATAATTTTTTTCCCGTTTTAAATCCTTGTTTAGTGATAATTTCTTACGAATTTTTCTCATTTAGAAATTTTTTAACAACTCGTTTTTCATGTTTTATTTTAGAAAAAATGATGAAATGAATAGCCAAGCAGGCTCCTCAAGGGCTCCAGCCTTAGGGGGCCAAATATCACCACCTGGCGGTTATACAGATTCACATCAACAACAGCAGCAACAGCAATTCCAGCAACAGCAACAATTTTATCAACAACAACAGCAACAAAATTTCCAACAACAACAACAACAGCAACAACATCCTCATCATCAGCAACAACAGCAGCACCAACTACATCATCAGCAACAACAACATTTTCTGCACAATGCCAATAGTTCTTCATATGCTGGCAACAATTCTTACCTAGGCGAATCCGACAGTTTACGTACTTTAAATAATACATTTGGTCCCAATTCGGAATTTACCTCATCCGCCGTTAATAATCAAAACCCCAACGAACGTTTACAGTTTCCCGGTGGTGGTAGCCACCATAGAGATACTGTTAGTGCTGGTGGCATCAGTAACAGTGGTGGTGGTATAAGTCCTGCTTTAACTTCCCCGGCAGCAAGTTCAGCAAATAATCTTACAGCGAATTATAATAATATGGTAACAGCTACTGGTGCTCAACAGGCCAATATGGATGCTATGAGCAGTTATAGTCAGGTGAGTTTCACAAAACGATTTATGGTTAAATTGGTTACACATCTGGAAAGAAAGGTATCACAGTTGATTCTCTCCGATCTTTATGAATTTAGGGTATTAGATAGTGGAAAAAATAATTTACACGTATTTTTTAGCGGCCCAATCTCATATTTAGGGGTTAAAAAGTGGGGTCAAAATTACCCAATTTATCGTTTTTTTTAATTAATTTCTTGTAATTTCAAGGAAAATTACGTATCAAACGAATGTTTTTTTTTATTAATAAGATGACACATTTAATTGAAATCAAATTAATAAAACATTTCATTAATAGGATGAAGCTTTTTAGTCAAGAAGAAATTTTAGTAAAAAGTTTTGTTAATTTCAATAAATCTTCCAGTTATGAATATGTTATGTTGTCATTTTACAGTATATTTATTTAACTAAAATACCCTGTTGTTGTTGTTTCATCACAATTTACAACTTGTTTACTAGTTTCAACTTTTTATTTAATGCATATAAATCAATGGCTTTTGGCAACTAATAACTTTTACTGATTTCATTAAATTAATTTCATTAAAAACTCAGCAAACATATCGAACTCTTTGTAAGCCAAAATCGACAACACAAAAAAACAACAAACCACGAAAACCACACAAATATTTTCACTTCAAATAAAAAACCTCCAAAAAATATGCTACAAAAATATATAGATTTTCAAAGCCTTTTGCATATGCTCTACACAAAATAATATAAAATGATTGCAATAAAATGAGTTTTTTGTTTTCAATATGTTTTTGTTATCTCTTATTTTTTCATTTATCCTTCAGCAGATGGGTGGTATGCACCCAGGAGCTAATAATGGTATGATGGGCACATCAGCACAGTCACAACACACGCATCAATATATGAATGGTAATAGTCCTGGCGGTGGTGGTATGAATCCAGCGGCCATGGGTCCTATGTCGGCTGGCAGTGGTGTTGGTAATGGAAATACCAACAATATGCAAATGAATCAAATGAGTGGTGCAAGTGGAAATGGTGTTGGCTCTATGAATGCAGCTGGTCAAATGAATGGCATGCCAGGATATAATAATGGTATTCCAGGTCCAGCAACGGCATCAGCGAGGCATCATCAAGTGAGTATCGTACTTTTTTATATGATTGTGTGTATGTCATTAATTATACAAAAAGGATAACATTTATTATTAAAAAAAAATTAAATAACAAAAAAGAGAAACGCAAAAGGACAAAGTATTGGACTTAAAAAACTTTTATCAGCCTTACTAAGAAGAAAATGATAACCATTGCAAAAATATTTCATTTAAATTAAGTCAATGAAAGTTTTATCTAACTAAAAGAACAAAATATTTTATAAAATTTAGTTTTTTGATGTAATGTTACGATAAAATTTTTCTGATTTTTTATTGATTTTATAAAACAATTCATTAATATGAAAAAAATTTAATTTTGCTGAAGTCGTTTTAAAATTTTTCGTAGTTAGGCTACCTACTTCCAAAGGGTTTATTATAAAACGCAACTTGTAATTAAATATTGAACAACAACAAAAATTTAACAAAATATATTTACCTCAATGTGTCACTACTACCTTTTAAAGAAATATTTATTAATTTTTGTATTATATTTTATAATTATTTATAATTAATACAGAAATTATCAGTTGTTTTTTATCTTACATAAAAGGTGTTGCTTTGGCAAATAGTTTTTCTTTTTTCTACACTGAAAGAATTATCTACAATATATAAATGAATCGTTTCATAAAACCAAAGAAATTTTGTTGTAATTCAGGCAATACAATTTTGTAGCAATGAAAATTTTTATAATTATAACATTTTAATTTGTGTTAATCATTAGTGAAAGTTTTTTGAAAATTTTGTATTAATGAAAAAACATTGTTGAAAATATGTCGTTAATTTAATGAAAGTTTCATCGGCTGAATCTTTTTGGAAAATTCTTTCAGTGTACAATATTATTGTACACTTACACACTGTGAGCGTCAAAAGTAACTGCACACCTTATATTTAGGTTCTAACATTTTCTATACTAATTTGCTTTATCATTTAATTAATTTTATATTTTTTGATAAATATACTCTATGTTCGCAACCGTGCTTCTCCACAATAAAAATTCGTCATTATAATTGACGCACAAGTTGTACAGGTTCTTTTGACGCCAAGAATATGAAGATTTTTGTGTTATTGTTGTATGATTTTTGTTATTGTAATATAGTTTTTTTTTATATAAATTAAGAGAGGAAAAATATGTATCGTACATATATAATTTAAAAAAACCTAAAATGTTAAATAAAGCAGATTTCCAAAGAGTCAAATGACACTGTAAATATAATAAACCAAGGTGTACAGTTTCTTTTGATGCTCACAGTATTTTTCGTTAGTCTTACACCTATTCATTGTATGTGTCTACAAAAAAAGATGACTTCATGCTTTAAGTTAAAAAAAAAAACAATTTTTGTTTATTGTTTTTCCATAAAGTCTCATATGCTACATGTTGCACTATTCAACCAAGTGCATTGTATAACTTATAATGATATACCACCAATAATTATTGAAATCAATCATGACACATAAAATAAAAAATAGAAATAAATCAATGCAAAATATAAAGTTGACGACGACATTTAGTCATTGAAAACAATCGCACTCAAAAAATCAAACAAATATGTAAATGTATTATTAAAAAAAAAATAATGATTTAATCATTTACCTGAAACAAAGTAATGTTGGACAATTGTGTTAAGAAAAAACTACCTTTTTTCCAAGCATTATGAGACAACTGCTCACTTGAAAAGGATTTCGTACTGTAATGTTTTTGTTAAATTCTGATTCATAATTTTTGTACCATTTGACATATTTAATTCGGGTTTAGTATTAAATAAAATCCCAGCAATATTTTTTGTTGCAAAGAAACGGTTGTAAGTAGAACTTTTCTACTTTCAGTTTTATCACTGATGATTTTTGTTTAAAATTTTTCTAACAGCAATAGGTTATTTTACACTTAATTAGAACTCATTACTTTAGAAATACACTTAAAACAGTTTGTTGGTAGAAAGTACTGAAAATAATAGTTATATGCAGTTAAAAAAGCGTCAAAGGTATAACCAAAAATGAAGTTATTTGTAACTGTTAAAAAATAACGAACAATTGCATTTAAATAACTAATATTGTCGTACAAATACAAGACAAATTTTTGTTGTAAAATTTTATAACAACCCTACGGGAAATTTTAACAAACTGTCACCGAACTGGCCCTATTATATGAAATAGACTGGTCACTTTTACATGGCATTGTCATAGGAGGTGGAAATTGACCCCTTGTGACATGTCACAAGACAAATCCTAGGACAGATTACTGAACTCTCAATTTCAGGGACCTGTCCTGGGATTTGTCTTGTGACATGTCACAAGGGGTCAATTTCCACCTCCTATGACAACGCCATATAAAAGTGACCAGTCTATTTCATATAAAGGGGCCAGTTCGGTGACAGTTTGTTAAAATTTCCCGTAGGGAACTGACAAAAATGGTGAAAACTACTGCTTTTTACAGTTAATTCTTTGATATTATTTATTTCGTTTTTTTATTTACGTTGGAGTAACGCTTTGACTACACTAATAGAAAAAAGTCAGTAAAAAATTTTGTTAAAACTACTAAAAATTAGTTAAAAATGATGCTGCAGAAAAAAACTGCTAAATTAGCAGATTATTTTTGCTATATACTAGTAATAGAGGAACAGCAAAAATAAAACTTAAATATACAGAATTTTAGGTATAGTTGAGCTAAATTTTTGTAAATGGAGAATAGCAAATTAACTTGCTAAAATCAGCAAAAAATTTTGCAAAATAATTAGTAACCTGAAAAATCACCAAAAAATTAAAAAAATTTTTTTTTCAATTGTTTGCAAATAAAAATCTAGCCTTTTGAAAACAGCAGTTTATAATTTTTTAGCAAATATTTCTGCTGATGTTAGCAGAATAGACTGCTATTTGCATTCAACTAAATTTAGCTTAAAAGTAGCAAAAATTTTGTAGATTTAACAGTTTATTTTTGCTATTTTTAGTCTACAAATATTTAGCAAAATTTTCTGCAGATTTTACAGTACAATTTGCTATTTTCAATTAACTAAAAATTAGCCTAAATATAACTTAAATTCTGCAAATTTAACAGTTTTAATTTAGCTGTTCTCATTTTACTAGTATTTAGTAAAAAAATCTGCTAATTTCAACAGTTTTTTCTGCAGCATCATGTTTAACAAATTGTTAGTAACTTTTTCTGCTATTTTTACAGATTTATTTCTATGAGTGTACTACTATAATTAAAAACTAAAATATAATTCCAGGGTTGCCACATATTGATATAAAAATATCAATATCAGATTTTTTTTAAAGCTTAAACATACAAAGAAACATTTAATAAAAATCTTTAAAAATACGTATTAAATTTTTTTTTAAATTCTTGACGTTTTACGTAAATTAGAATTAAGAGAACAAGCTAAAAATTTTATTTTAGAAAATCTAGTTCCATTGAGGAATACTTATTAGAATGCCTTAATTCGTTAGGATATATGTATGTCAATAGTGTTTATTTTCAAGTAAAGTATCTCCGAAGATGGAATACAACTCCCATATATGGGCAGGGACTTCAAAGTCTATTTTGGAGCTTTTGGACCGTGTACAAAGGAGGGCGTCGGCGCTCATTAATGACAGTAGGGTATCCAGCTCTATTGACTCGTTGGAGCATCGTCGGAATGTGGGTTGTGTAACACTGTTCTATCGTTACTACCATGGGAGCTGTTCTGCTGAGATAAGTGCACTTATCCCGATGCCCCGTGTTTTTGGCAGTAACACGCGCTTGTACAGTAGATCTCATCCGTTTGTGGTCGATTGTGCAGTTAGTCGCACAACGCATTGTAGAGAGAATTCGTTCATTAGTCGAACCGCCCGTATGTGGAATAAACTCTCCGCAGATGTCTTTCCTGATACTTACAATTTAGAGAAATTCAAGTCAAACGTTCACAAACACTACTCCCTCTTTCCTCCTTCCCATAACCTATTTTCCTGATATCAACACAATGCATTACATTAGTAGGGGGCATCCATCCACTGAGTGTTGGTCTATAGTAAAAAAAAAAAAAAAAAAAAAAAAAACAAAAAAAAAAAAGTATCTCATATGATAATCTCTAATCTTAATGAAATTCGCATGTTTTCTAGAGAAAAAAATTCTAAGGTCTGGGTGTCTGAGAATATCGGTCATCGCGGGCACTAAGGGTGTTAAAACTGTTGTCAAAAACTACCCATTTTTTCATTTATTTGTCATTTGATCCAAAGAAACTATATACAAATATTATATTTTCGGATAGGGATTTTTAAGGGACGTTCTTGGGTACGTTTTTGTTAATTCGTGGTTATTGTTTTAAGAAATGTGTTAAATTTAGGGTACTTTATACGGACCTGTATAGCCGTACCGTCATCAAATTCACATATATTAATCCTTGTTCAGTTTAAGCACGTATTTTTTTTTTCTTTTTCGGTATTCCAGCTATTTCGGGTTTTATCGGCTTTTTCCCGAAACCCTATGTTTTACATTACACTCAAAAAAAAATCAGTAATGTCAGCAAACAATGTTGCTGTGTCGGCAAATTCTAAGTCAGGATTTTTACCAAAAAAAAATAGTAATCTCAGCAAAAGTTTTGCTAACACTTGGTCGACTGCAAATGAAAAAAATCCTTGCTAAAATCACTAAACTTTTTGCTGAATATTAGTAGACTGAAAAAAACTCAAAACATTTGTAGAGAAATTTTACTTTAGTTAATTAATTTGCTGAAAATTTAAATATAGAAATTGCGTAGAGTTGTTTTTTTTTAAATTATCATTTCCGTTGTCTGTCCTACATCCAGACAAGCTGCAACATCTAAATCTTGTTTATCTGGTTGTCGTCCACGCTATAAATGCGGTTATCAGCACAATTTTTGTAGCAAAATAAATTAGTAAAACATTAGTTCAAAATTAGTTTAGTGCTAAGAAAAATATAACTTAAACTTTAGCTGAAAACGGAATTTTAGCAAAAAAATTGCTGAAAACTAGTACACTTGATATACAAGACGTTTTACTAATTTTTCTACTAACTTATTTTTTGAGTGTATGATGGCAATTTTAACAACCTTAATGCTCGAGATAGCCGATAATCTTAGACACACCAACCTTAGAATTTTTTCTCTACAAAATATCAGAATTTCATAAAGATGAGATATTTTCCATGTTAGTAGCTAACTGGATATTGAATAAGGCTATATTCACAAAACACTTAGAAAGTCAACTCCTCTATATCTCACACGTATCCTTGTTGTTTGAAATTAGTTAGACCGTTTGCTTTCTCTAATACTGACTAATACTTGTCCAAGTCGAATACAGCCATGTAATCATACTACATATACCTGCAGCTACATCAACTGTTTTTTTTTTCATCGATTTAAAAACTATTCTATTATGAAAATTCATTACGTTCTGGTCATAAAAAACTGATCATCTAAGTTATTCATCATTGAAATCTAAATCAACAAATCATCTTGTTTCAAATTTCATTATAACTCTCTCTCTAAAGCTCATTTCAAGTATTTTTAATAAAAAGCCTAGAAGTATTAACAAAACAATCATTAATAAAAAAAAAACTTAAAAATTACAACAACAACAAAAAGCATCAATAAAACGCAACGATTTTCTTGTATAATCTTTTTAGATAAATAAAAACCAGACAATTTTTACAAAACAATAGCCCTTCACTTTACGAAACTTTTAAAAACTATATAAACTTGCAATAGCTTAAAAAACTGTGCAATTGTATATAAAAAAATTATATACACTAATAATACCACTTTGTCGTATGCAAATTGTTTAAACGAAAGAGCAAAAAATAGTAAAATAATAAAAACAAAATTAAAACAGGTGCGTAGTAGTTTAACAGAAACTACTCTTCAAATTTGTTTTGATAAATCCTGATAGTGGGCTTCATAATGCTGTTTTTGAGTTAACTATTAGTTAACCCCAAGAATTATTTGTTGTTAAGTTAAAGTTAACCCTCCAGTATGAGGTCCACCATGACAGAACAAATACAGAAAGTCAAATTCTCTATATTTTATGTTTTCCCAATATCGCGATCAAATGCTTCATCTTGTTATATTGATGCTGTTTGGCATTAGTTAGAATGAAATGGCGCGAACATGAATTATGAAATCAAACGTAACATGAAGTTTAAAATTTTGTTTTATAAGAACATAAAAATTACTTTTTTTTATTATAATTTTGTTTATTATTTTTACGTTTATTTTCTTTCCTCTTTATACGCACCTGTTGTTTAAACAAAAAAAATATTTATAAACAAAAATTTGTTTTAATATTGCTAACATCGCATGTTGTTGCTGCGCTGTCTTTTTTTATTTTATATATATTTTTTTTATAAATACTGTGTTGGCCAATTCATATTGAACAAAAATAACAAGTTTATTCTTTTAAGTATAATTTAAAACTAACGTTCATATTTATATTCTGCAAATGCTAATTAGTAGATGACATTATATTTTAAATAAAATGATTTGTTTTATTTAAATTCCGAACATTTTTAATATATGGGGAAATGAAGAATATCAGACAAGCGCTGCCAGACAAGATTTCAGCAATTTCCGCAGTTTTTAACCATTCCAGAAAACAAATTCCCGCTTTTGCCAAATTGTTTTCTAAGTTATTTCTTTTCAAATAAAAACTTAAAAATAATTTTTAAAAATTATAAAATAACTAGAGATACTTTTAAAATTTTTCAAGTACGATGAAGTAATTACACATTTAATCAAAATGTAGTTATTTTTAACTGTTGAAAAATAACTAAGAAATGCAAATAATAATAATAATAATAATAACAACTGACAAATTTTAACTGCAAAAAATTTAAAACAACTGGCAAAATTGTCAAAAATTACTGTTTTTACAGTTAATTTTCTTGGTATTGTAAAAGTTTATTTTAAAAAAGAAACAACTTTTTTCTTTCGATTACAAAAAATTTTAAGTAAAAATTGCAAACTGTTCTATAGTTAAGTCTTTCGTTTTAATGCATTTAAGATATAATAAAATTTTCTGATTTTTATTTGCAAACTAAGAATGTATTAATAATAACAAACATAAACTAAACAAGAATTTTCAAAAACTTAACGAAATTTTTTATTTTTTATATAATTAACTGTTTACTGCAAATTAACTGTTTACTGCTAATTAACTGTTTACTGCAAAATTATTGTTTTGGCAGTTGTTTTTTATAATATTATTTTTTCAGTAATTTTCAATGGTCGTTTTTTAAATATTTGTAATAGCAGTTACATATTTCGGAATTTTCCATACAAAAACAACTATAATTACACTCAAAAACAACTAGAACTGCAATGTACAAAGAAAGAACAAATTCATTCTATTTATGAATATTTTATGAAAAATTTTCAAATGTACTAATTAGGAACTTTTCATAAATCATTTATGAACCAAATTCTAAGCTTTAGTGTTTATGAATAAATTCTTGTTATTTAAGAAAAAGTTCTTTGAAAAATTTACCAATGTACGAAATCTTAATATTTATGAAGGTGTCCTAAAGTGTTTTATAACATATGGGAATTATAAACCGATATTTACGAACTGAATTAAAACTTTTTTGATTTATGAAATGTTCATAAAACTTTAGAATTGCTTCTTACTAAATATGATTTATACTTAAAAATGGTAATAAAATATCGAAATATATATATACATATAAGTGCAGATTGCTTTTAGGATTATAAAAAAATTTTGGGAATTAAAATTAAAAATTTATTATAAAATGTTCATAACAATTAAGAGTTTTTCATAGTTTATACTTAAAATAACGAACTTAGGAAAATTTTACAAACTATTATGTTTAGGATCATATTAATTATGAACTATAAAATTATGAACATGTTTTATAAAATATATTGAAAATTGTTTTTTTTATGTGTAATAAACTTTTTTTGAGTCCAATATGATTTGGCCCACACTGTAAATTTTGTATATAAATAAAAATTTATAAATACTTACAAATACAAATCTGTATTATGTCTATTTAAACCGAGTAAATGCATTTATTTCCATATAGTTTTCAATAGCAATAATAATTATTTGCCACATGCCAAGTTTGCGTTGTTTGCTTTACATATCCCCAACTTATTTATACACATACAGACATTATTCGGACATACAAACATAAACTATCTATGTATATTAGGGTGGACCTTATTTTTCAACTTGCGATTTAAAGCCTTCTCCCCCCCCCCCCCCCCAGGAAATGTTCGTTTTGGTATAAAAACACATCATTCAAAACATTATGGTGATCGTATAACAGGAACATGAGCTGCATCGGCACTGAAGTTTGAACAAGGATTTACAAGGGGAAAAATTAATTTTTGGCTTTTTTGGAAAATACTGGCTCTTAAATAATTGTATTTCTGGAAAATGTCAATAGACTCGTAATTTAGACTGAATTACTTTTCTAGAAATGCATAAAAATCCAAAATTGGTTGGAAAATATTTAAGTAATTGAAATTACCCCCGACCATTATAGGGTTAAAATGAGATAAATTATGAAAACCGTAAAAAAATAAAAATGTTTTTCAAAAACTTACATTGTTATATTCAAGTTTCATTTCCAAGATCTACAAATATTCATATATAAATTTTGTCTCTCTTGGATTATGCTAACCAGGTATGGACAAAAATGGAATTTTTTTTTATAAATTTGCCAAACTCTAATTTTGAGTTTTTTAAAATTTTGTTCAACAAAATATAAAAGAAAGTGGCCAACACACAGAGTTTTTTTAAATACACCTCAGAGAATAATTCTACTAAAAATTACACATATCCCTCTTTTAACTTAGCAGTGTTAAATTTGAAAATTTTAGAGAAAACTGTGATTTTGGTCAGTAATTTAGATAATAGTATTAATTTTTGTGTTTTTAGCTAGCTGTAATAAAATCAATTCCGATTTTTTTTAATTCTAATACAAGAGGTTGTTTTGCGAAAATTTTGTTAAACTTCGACAACGTTAACCCTTTCTTTACCAAGGTCAAAGTTGAACTTTTGAAAATTTTCGATTTTTCCTGTGTAGTTTCTTGCGGAATTTGGTGAAAATTCTCCAAATAGCTCTGTTAACACCAAATTTTACATATAGTAATAAAAAATTAGAAATTAACCATTGTAGGCATATGGAGTCAAAATGACCCCAAATTTTTAAAATGTAAAAAAGTGCCATTTGACATGAAAATCGACTTAAGAACCTCTAATTAAGCATTTTCTATAAAAAAAATCTAAATTAACCTGTTTGAGAGCATGGTGTCAAAATTATCCTTTTTTTATGTTAATAACGCTGGTTGGCTGAAAAATTTATGTAGACGGGGGGACGGGTCACAGGTCGCCATTTTTTTCGCACATATAATGAAGGCCCACCCTAATGTATATAATGCAAACTCATGAATCTTTTTTTTTTAAGTAAACACTTGGTATACCTTTAATTACTATATATACATAGATAGTTTTTTACAATTCAGTGTCATATTGGTTAAGAAATATCAAAACAATATAAAAAACTATAGTAAGCCTGCGTGACTATTTATAGAAATAGGGTTGCCAAATTTAGGAAAATTGTTCCCTCTGATATGGAATATGACATTTTTATATTCACATAAACTTTTTATGGATTATTAACGATTTTTTAAATAATACCAATAAATATTTTTACACTTTTAACATTTTACAATTTTAATGTGAATGGGATGGCAAGCACTAACCCTGAAATACCATTCTCGATAAAAGAAAAAACCTTTTCAAAAGAATATCGTTAACATTAAAAGAACACTAACGAAATAACTTAAAACACCGTTAACTTTAAAATACCATAATGAAATTACTTATAATGGAATTAACCCGCTATTCTAGCGAAATAATTTCAAATTGTTTGTTTTTCTTTTCTCTCAAAAACGTCAGCTGCATTTCACAAAGAACTCAAATTAGGGTAATTTGGTAACCCTAAATGAAATTACGATTTAATAGGGTAAATTCCCCAACCGTAAAAGTAACTAACAAATCAGCTGTTTCGAAGCAACAAGCAAAAGTATATTAAATCACACATTAATGTAAACGTACTTGCCGAATTATTCTGTTGAAAACTAAATTTTTTTTCCGTCATCAAAACAGCTGATTAATTGTAGTCGTAAAAATATAAAACAGATAAAGGAAATAGATTTATATAATAAATAAGAAATGAAAAATAAGAAATAAAAGTTCAAAAAAATATAATAAAATATAAAACACCATGAAATATATTGTATGATAAATAGTTAATATCGGTGCACTTTTTATAAGTGCACATTTCTGCTACGGCACGTTACAGCTACAGCACACTTACAGTTTGGTGATCCGCCCTTATAACCATTTATTTTAAATTTTATTTTGTATTTAACTTTCTAACATTTCAAATGATTGTACCTCCAATTTATTTGACTTTCGAAAATTTTTTTCTTTTCACAAAAAAGAACTCTTTTGGAAAAATTACCTAAAAAATCCATTCAAAAGTCAAATTTGTTGTGTTCTGTTAAGGGAGAAAATTTGTCTACGGTATAGATTTTTCTAAATCAGTCATGCTTATTTTTTCGGCTAGTTTAAAATTTGTCGGATTTTAGCCCATGTTCCTTATTATTATTTTTTTATGGTATTCATTTTGAAGTACTTTCCTTAAAAATAAAAAAAAATACTATCAAAATTAAATTTTAACAGATAATCTTTATTATCATACAAAAGAATAAATCTTGACATTTTTTTAAAATTATTTCTTTAAAATCTTGGCTGTTACTTTGGCTAAGGCATCATCGAAGTCCCGCTTTTCGATGACGCGTTCAGGCATTTTGAGTGGTATTTGCCGAATGACGCGAGTAACCTAGTGTCTTGACATTCAATAAAATGATAGCAAGCAATTATCAAAATGATTTTATCTCAAGTGAAGACACTCAATTTCAATTTTATTGCAATATCATGATATTGCGGCTCTTGCAAAGATGCCTGCCATGAATTGTCACTTTTCGTATTAATTTTAATTTTATAATAAAAAAACAACAGAAAATTTGGTAAAAAAGAATAGGAAAGTGTTTAATTTTTTATTATTTGTAGATAAAAATTAATGCTTGCTAAAAGTTTGTGTTTTTTCGAAGAAAAATTTACGACATTTCTTAGCCATGAAATGGTCAAGTGTTCTCCACCACTTTGCAATTGATATCATTTTGAAGTTTCTCTGCAATAGCTTTGACATTTCATATCATATAATTTATTGCATTTGAAGACACCGGGTAATGTTGGCTTGCAATTCCTCAATCGTATTTTGAACTTTACGTATTCCCAAAGTAAAAAATCTGAAGGAGTGATATCACATGATCTAGGCGGCATCGTACCGGATCATTTCGTGAAGTTAATCCCTCTCTGAATTATTCTCGCAATGAACCCATGCTTTCACGGGCTATGTTGCAAATAGCGACGTTGTGTTGGTAGAAAATGTCGCCGAGATTAATGGCATCAATTTCAGACAGCAAATAGTCAGTGTAAATGGCGCGATAACGGGAGCCATTTCCCGCTACGTTTCAGTTTGGCTAATTTTTGAATAAATATGGACCGATGATTCCAACAGCCCATTAACCACACCTTTGTTTTGCCTAGATATAATGGTGGTTCTCGAACCTCTTCCAAATACTGCAATTTGGCTTTAGACTTTTCCATTAAGCCAGATATGGCCCTCATCGTGACATATAATTTTTCTCTAAGCGCACGAAACACATTCCTCGTGGATTGTAGATTTTCGTAATGATGCTGAAAAATTTGTAGGCGTTGTGCTGGGTAAAGTCTTTCCATGGTAAAATTTTAAACAATATGGTACTAGACAAAAATATTTTTTAGCGGCCCAAACTCACTTTTAAGGGTTAAATAAATTAATGAAATTGAGATTTATTTTTACATAGCGTAAAAATACTTGAGAAGACAAAAATGATGATACCCATTTTGCCTATGTCATGTAACCTGGGTTGCCACTTTTTTGAAATATGATTGAAAAAAGCTCTTCGGGAAAAGTCGCATAAGAGCCGAACGACTAAGAATATCGAAAAACTTCAGATACACTCTCGATTAACTCAAATAAGCACTAATATTTAGATATAATTTTAAGCTCGAATCGCCCGACAGATTTTTCGAATTACAAAAATGCCTGGAAGTTTCCGAACACGTTTTATACACCAGTGAATGAGTATTCTAAAAACCTTTTATTGGGTTTCCAATTTGTCTATAGTTTCTTTGAGATAAAAGAAAAGAAACCTAAAGAGCGACAATTTCTTTTAACATTTTAATTTGAAATTGAGCAGGGTACAGATTCTGAAGGGTGAAGTGGTAAAAACTGTCATTTGTTATCATTGTTTTTAAATAAGTGGATAGTGATTTTTCCCCTTCACAGCTTCGCAAACCAATCAAAATCGGTACTCAGTTAAATAAAGACACGTGTTAATTAAAATTTTCCCCTCTACAACTTATCCAAATTTCGCTACAAACAAACAAACACTCAACCAAAAAAGTCTGTAATGGCTACTGAAAATGTTGCTGTTATTACGGGAAATTTAACTGTTTTGAGGCCAGCGGTATTTTTTGCTAATTTTAGCAACACATGTCTGCTGATCTGTAGTACAATAAAATTAGTAGAAAAAATTAGTAGCCTTTACTAAATTTTAGTAAAATTTATGTAAACTGCAATTCAAAATCGATTTGCTAAAATCAGTTAAAAAACTTACTAAATATCATAATTTTAGTACAATGAAATCAGTATAAATAATTAGTTGCAGCTACTAAATTTCAGTAAATTGCTGTAAACTGTAATTTAAAATCAATCTGCTGAAATTAGAAAAAAATTGTACTAAAAAATAAAAAAACTGTCTACAAAAGCAATGAAAATATATGTTTTTTATTATATCCAAAGCTCGTTAAGATCTCCGATATCCGTCGGGAGAAAATTTACCAAACATTATCTAATCCACTATTTTGCCTACTTTTTGGCCCGATTGCTAAATGTCCAGTTAAAGTTTAGCCGACATAGATTAGCTCAAATTCAGTTAAAGTCCCAGTTAGTAGCTAACTGGAAATTCAGTAATCGGGCCAAAAAGTAGGCAAAATAGTTAACTACACTCAGATAAAAAAGTTTGTAAAAAAATTTGTAAACAGTTTTCAATCGCACTATACTATTTTTATACTGATTATTAGTACAATTTTTATTTTTAGTAATCATTTTTGCTATTCTTTTATTACAAATTACGGATTTTTTTTTACTAATTTTCGCTGCTGATTTCAGAAAAACATTTTACTAATTTTTCAAAACCGAGTGCTAAATTTAGAAGAAAAATATACTAATTTAAAAATATTTTTTTTTTTGATTTTTTACAATTCTTGTTTAGTTTATATTTGTTACTATTGATATATTCTTAGTTTAGAAATAACACTCAGAAAATTTTATTGCATCTCCAATGCATAAAACAGCAATAACTGGAGAACCGTTTGCAATTTTGACTCCAAATTTCAAGTACGATGAAGTAATTATACGCTTGTTACAATCGAAAGAAAAAAAATTTTTTTTTTAGGTTTTACAGTTTTTTTATTTTTTAGTACAATTTTTTGCTAATTTCAGCAGATTGATTTTAAATTACAGTTTACAGAAATTTACTGAAATTTTTCTACTAATTTTATTGTACTACAGATCAGCAGACATGAGTTGCTAAAATTAGCAAAAAATACCGCTGGCCTCAAAACAGTTAAATTTCCCGTAATAACAGCAAAATTTTCAGTAGCCATTACAGACTTTTTTGGTTGAGTGTTAATACTAAAGATTGGCTAATAATTATTAAAATTTAATAGATTTTTGTAAATTCTACAAAGTTCTTGAAAATTTTAATTTATAATTCTTTTTATTTTTATTTTAGATCTCTCCCATGAACCAAATGCAAAGTATGTCTATGAGCGGTATGGGTGGCATGCAACCCGGTGGTATGGGTCCTGGCGGATCATCCGGAAATATATCTTTGCATCAGCAACAACAAATGAGTGCCATGAATCCAATGGCTAAAATGCAAGGTATGGCCAATGGTGGTTATAATCAAAGACGCATGACACCCTATCCCAATCCACAAATGCATGCGGCACAAAAAAGAAGTGGTGGTGGTGCCATGTATCCCATGAATTCTCAAAATGTTCCTCAACAACAGGGCGCTGGCATGCCATACGGCGGCGGACAAATGCATCCTCAAGGAAGTAATGGTGTTCCACTGCCAATGCAGGCCGGTTATGGTAGAACTGGTCCGATGGCAGGTTATGGTAGACCTGGTAATTGTGGCAGTATGGGTGGCATGGGTTCCGGAGGTATGGGACCTGGTGGTATGGGTCCTGGAGGTATGGGTCCTGGTGGTATGGGTCCTGGAGGTATGGGTCCTGGCGGCATGGGTCCTGGCGGTATGGGTCCCGGTGGTATGGGCCCTGGCGTAATGGGCCCTGGTGGTATGGGTCCTGGTGGTATGGGTCCTGGAGGAATGGGTCCTGTAGGCATGGGACCTGGTGGTAGTATGGGTCCTGGTGGCTGTATGAGTTCTATGCAACGTTTTACTGGTAGCGGCTATGGCCCTAATTCACATCATTCTCAACAAGGACAGTTTTATCCTGGTTCTCAACCTGGCATGGGTATGGGAGGTGGCAGCTCTGCTGTTGGCATGTGTCCGGCTGGTCCCGGCTCTGCGTCAAGTACTGGCAATCCCTATCAAAATCAAGGGTAAATTTTAAACTTTAGCGACCAATAATTGAATTTAATATTAATGAACTGTTTTCCAAAATTTTATAGTTTTCAACAAAATTATCAACATAGCCCAGTTCCTGGCAATCCAACACCTCCATTAACACCTGCCTGCAGTGTACCCTATGTCAGTCCAAATCCCGATATCAAACCTCAAATGGATAATTGTAGGTTTTAACTTTTCTAATGTTTAAATAACAAAATTATAATTTGTTTTATTTTACTACTCAAAAATAGGCGAAGAAATGAGACTGACATTCCCAGTACGTGATGGCATTATACTTCCACCTTTTCGTTTGTTGCACAATCTATCCGTAAGCAATCATGTATTCCACCTTAAACAAAATGTCTACAATACCCTTATGTGTCGGTAGGTTTATCAAATTCATTTAAATTTTTTAGAGCAAAATTTAACAGTTTTTCTTTTATTGTTTTTGCGTAATTTTAGATCGGATTTGGAACTTCAACTAAAGTGCTTCCATCAAGATGATCGACAAATGAACACCAATTGGCCACATACGGTAACTGTATCGGCTAATGCTACTCCTCTCAATATAGAACGTTCCGAAAAGACCGGTCAAGCTTTAAGGCCGTTATATTTAAAAGCTGTCTGTCAACCGGGACGTAATACTTTACAGTTAACCGCTAGTTCCTGCTGTTGTGTGAGTATTTAAAAATATAGAAGTCACTCATAGGAATTTTATAGATCAAATGAATTTATATGAAAATAATGGCGCTCAACGTAAAGCCTTATTATTTGCTATTTTAGAATAATTGTTGGTTGCTTTTAAAAAGATTGCCAACAAAATGACATTTTTCTATAAAAATTCTTTAAATTTACACAATATTACATCATTAATTATACAAAAACTTACTGACAATTTTCATATCTCATTTCCGTTTAGTCCCACTTATTTGTTTTACAACTAGTCCATCGACCATCTGTGCGGCAAGTTATGCAAAGTTTACACAAACGTAATCTTCTGCCTTTGGAACATAGTGTAGCTAAGATAAAACGTTACTTTGCCATTGGTATGATGGGTGGTGGAGCAAACTCACAAAATCCCGATGGCTCCAGCAATGTCAACAATGTTAATGATCCTAACAAATGTGCAAAGATCTCATTAAAATGTCCGATTATGAAATCTCGAATACGTTTGCCTGCTCGGGGTCTTGAATGCAAACATGTCCAGTGCTTCGATTTAGAGGGTTATCTAATGATGAACTGTGAGCGTGGCACTTGGCGTTGTCCGGAATGTAGTAAACCTGCTTTAACTGAAAGTCTAGAAATCGATCAGTATTACTGGGCCATATTAAATACACTCAGCAATACCGATGTCGAAGAGGTGGTCATTGATTCTTCAGCCAATTGGCGGGCAGTCCAGGGTAATATGCAAGGTAGTCCAAATAGTAATGCGGGCTCAGTAGGAGGTGGGCCAAATGGTCCTTCTTCCAGCTCCAGCTCAAATGTTGGTAATGCGGGTGGTGGTAATAACACCATGAATTTGCCGGTCATTAAACAAGAGAACTTTAATGATGATATGACCAAAGTTATGTCACCCGGTTCAACGCAATTACCCACATGGGATAATACGCAAGCAATGAGTCCATACAATTGTCACGATATGAATTCAATTGCCAGCGGTAATATGATGGCTGGCGGTAATGGTGGTCCGGGCTCTGCCAATCATGGTGGTAATAATAGGTAAGTAAAATAAACTAAATTTTACTAGTATCTTTAACAAAAAAATTGTTAAATCAAACAAAGTTTACTATTAAAAAGAAGTTATATTACTGAAATTTTAACTGCATAATTTAAAATTATTTCGTGAAAGAATTTTAATTAATGATTTGTTAAAATAAAGTGTAAATATAACCAATACTTTTAAACTAAAGACAAAAAAAAATTAAATATTGGACTGTTAGAGTTTGGTCGTATGTTAGGTAAATTATGTCTTTTCGACGACGTTACCGTTAGTATCTGCGGGAACCCAAGTATCCGAAACAACAAAAATTTACACACAATTTTGAGAACGGAAGCGATTTTTGGTAAAATTGTGTACCCGCTTTAACATACGTGAAACAAAGCTATTAAGTGTTTTCCTTTATTTTTGGCAAATGTTCGGCAAAAAGAAAGTAAGCCCAAAATCCTCTCGCAAAATGATAGAATTAACGAAAAGTACGGGAACGCAATAAAATACTTTTCTAGCCCAAAAATTTATTTTAAAAAATAATAAGGGGATTCACTTTAAAAATTTTACTCTTTCAAAAATGCGAAATTGGAAAATTGCATCTTCCCTGACGTAGGCGCCCCTTTTAAAATTTTACAGAAGCAAAATTTCCACAAACACTATGTTATCCGATTAAAACAACACTGTATTATGTGATTCAAGTTCAGTTTTTATTTATTTATATTTTTAATTATAATTTTTCTGGTGTATTAAATAACTTTCGGTTTTTATAAATTATTTTTTTTTACTTCCAAGAACAACACATGCAAAAAAAATGCTGCCAAATTTTATATTTTTACAGTGCTGCTAATTTAAGTACCTTTTTTATACTTTTATTACTTTTTACATACAATTTTTACGCCTTTTAACCTTTGGTAAATAATGGCAACACTATTAACAGTTGCAATTTTGATAGTGGGTATTGCGAAATTGTCAGATATGTGGAAAATTATTCACATGTTTTTGTTGTGTTGGAGGAAAATTTTACACTTCCGTAATTTTACAAGACGTAAATTTCTGACATGAAAACCCTTAATGTGAAAATGAGTATAATTTCAGTTTGGAAAATTGCACAAATACACATAATTATTTGCATTTAAAAGTTCTTTTTGTTTCTATAAAATTAATTCTTATAAAAAACAAGTTTGTTTTATTTACCTCCTTATTTAATTCAAATTTGGAATTTATTTTCGAAATTGGTTATTTATTTATCTTTGCATCAGTGCTATTCGTTTTATGTTACCCAAGTTCCCCGAAGAAAAAGTCGCATTGCGCTCATTTACCCAATTTTTGAGAATGGGAATAGTGCTGGTAAAAATATGAGTATAGGGTATCGAGTATTTGCCTTTTTTTGGGTACTCGATACTCAAAACTACTACTCGATATTTTCAGAGTTGCAATTTGGACAGACAAAATATATAAAAATGTGACTCCGCTAACATATTTACCACAAAAATGTGACTCTGCTAAAATATTTGTTACAAAATTACCACTCTGCTAAAAGAAAAAATCAGAAGTAAAATATTTAAAATAATATGTTAAAAAAACAATGAAAAACGCAATGAATAGTTGGAAAAGTTTAAAAATATGTTTATAAATTTAAATATTAAATTACCATAAACATTTTGAAAGAATTTTACCAAAAAATTTAAAAAAATTGCAAAAGTATCGAGTAGTATCGAGTATCCAAATCAAAAATATCGTGTAGTATCGAGTATTAAAAAGTAACCGAATTTACCAGCACTAAACGGGAACGCTTTTGGATAAATTTCGGTAAATTTGGGTACCCGCGCTAACGTATGGGAATGCACTTATTGTAAAAGGAACGCACTTATTGTAAAAGTAATAGTGAGAATTTTCAAATAGACAAAATATATGCTTGAAAAACATAGGTTTGTTTGATGTAATTAAAAAAAATAAATATTTTGCAATTATGTTATTGACTGCAAATGTGAAGCAAAATTATTGTAAAAGTTATAGTTTTGATTTTTTGCTTAAAAATAAAATCATTTAAAAATAAATATTTTTCAGTTAAACTATTCCTACGAAAGTCTATGACTCTTACTTGTGACCTTATTCCCCATGTATTTGTTGTTGCAAAGTCACAAAACTTATATTTATTAAAATTTTTTGTATTTGAAAAATTAAAACCTGGTATCGACAAAATCATAACGTTGATAAATAAAAGTTAAATTTTTTGAATTTTATTGTTGTTTTGTATGGAAAATTGTGACTTTCAGTCTTAAGAATTGTCTTATGATAGTCACAACGAGTCACAAGTAGGAATAGGCACCAAACAGTTGTAAATTTACAAAAGTTTAACATACTTTTTTTTGTTAAATTTTTGTAGATTTACAAATTTTTAATTAAATATAAATGATTTTATTTCTACAAAAAATTTAAAAACCTTTTAAAATAAACTGAGTTTATTGCTTAAACATAGTTATGAATGTCAAATTTATATGGAAATTATCTATTGTTAAACTTAGTTATGTTGGAAATAAATTACTCGCCCCGTAGTGATTTCAAAAAAACTGTAGTTTTCAAATTAGTTAATGTGGTTTTAAATCTTGGTATTATTTGGTATTATTATTTAGTGAGAACACCAAAAAATAATTTGTGAATTAACAATAAGGGTTTTCACAAGGGGTGTACTATTTGTTGTATCGTTGTATCGTCCTAACAAAAAACAGAGTTGTTAAAAATTAAATTGAAAAAATACAACATTTGAGAATAGCACAATACAACATTTTTACGTATGTTTAGTGTCCTATGTTTGAGTGTGTTAACAGATAGAAAACTGAATAGAAAATCCTTGTTAAACACAAATAAAAATTTTAACAACTCTGTTTTTTGTTAGGACGTTACAACGATACAACAGAAAGCACACCCCTTATGAACAACCTAAATGTGTTTACAAAAATATCTGTAAAATTTTTCAATAGAATTTTGTTATAAAAATTATTAAATTAACTAAATGTTTAAATTACTTTCTTCTTTCTTTTTAGTGTTGGTAATCGTAACAGTTTTGACAACTTTAATAATCCACAAACTCCTGGTGATATGCAACAACAACAGCAGCAGCAACAGGAGTCAAATCATCAAAATAACTCTATGACACATTTGAATGAACCCCTAGATCAACTAAATGCCATGGAAAAATCTCTAAATGATCAGGTAAATAATAAGTTCTTTTAGGGAAACAACTCAAAAAAGCATAAACGATTGACTTTAAAAAAAGTAAAAAATCGTTTAAATTTGAAAATTATATTAAAAACAGTTAGTTGATTTAATAAATTTGTATTGAAGTATGAGTAATGAGGAATTATTCAAATAAATAAAAAATATTACTTATACGTCCCAAATACTGAAACTGATTTAAAAAACAATCAAGTCTTTATAAAATGTTACATTAAAAAAAAACAAATTTTAAGGATGTCAATATGGATGTCAATGCGTAGCTCTTCGACTTATTCCATTTTTTATTTATTTCTTGTTTTAGATGCCTCATACCCCCCATACACCTCATACTCCTGGTGGAGCCAGTCATCCTATGACTCCCGGTGGTCCCCCCTCTGTCAGTTCAGCTCATAATGAACCCATGAATACACCGAATGGTAATAATTCAAGCAATCATAATTCACCACAAACTCCTGGTACTCCTAATAATCGCATGTCTACTGGTGGCAGTAGTCAACAACAGCAACAAGATGGCCAGCAACAGCAGCAGCAACAACAACAAACACAACAACAGTCACAACAAGAGCAAATAATAAATTCTTTAATTAATTCACAATCTTCTGATTTAGTGAATCTCAATGAGGGTGATTTAAATGCTGAATTGAATAGTTTTGATCCTTCTAATATGAATAACACAGATGCCGCCAATGATTTGAATGTAAGTGGAAAATAAAATTTTTTATACAAAATCTAACCAAAAATGACAAAGAAGTGACAAATAACAATATAAAATCCGTTCCTTTATGTTACCGCGAGCACCCGCGGGATGCCAATCTTAATAAAAAGCTTTCCCGTACTCGAAAATTTGGGTAAATTAGAGCGCTCAAGAGAGTGCATTAGTGTAGGCCCAAAATAAGAGGCCAGCGATTTTTTTCCATCGTGAGCAGGCTTGCCAGATACTTTTTTTCGTTGTCCCCAAACAAATCTTAAAATATCCCCAAAAAATCCCCAACTATAAAAAATGTTGAAAAAGGTATTAGAGCTTATTTAATTTGCTTAAAATGAATATTCTCCGCATAAAAACTACAATTAAATATAAAAAATAGCACTAAAAATAAATGTTTTTAAAAATTCTTGGATTGCTTTTCTATAAATGTCTAGAAAACTTTTCAGAATTTTTTACTTTTACGAAGAAAAACTTAAATTTTTATTACCTTATTTAAACAAACCAATCGAACCCTAAACATATTTTATTTTGAAATTTTCAAGAATTTAATTTTTAAATAATTTTTAAGACAAACATACACGTTCAATATTATTGATCCATGTTTTTAAAATCAACCAATCAGAACGAAGTATTTAATAATAAAATGTTCTGATTGGTTGATTTTTGAAAAATTGATCAATAATATTGAACGTGTATGCCCTATTTGAATTTTTTCCCCTAAATTCATAAACTCTTTGTTAAATTATAGGAGGTTTATTGAACAAATTCTGTATGAAAATGACGTTTTGTAAACCTGCTATAACTTTACAAATACAAAGCATTTATGAATTGAGGGTTTTAAGTTTGTCTGTTTAATAAAATAGATTTTTATCCACAATCGATATGATGTTTTTTTGTAAAAACAATATTTTAGATTCTGGGACATTAATCATATAAAACTCTCGGGCAAAAAGGATTTATTTGTGTTAAAAAGCTTTAAATTAACACAGAAAATGCATAAAAGGGTAAATTTGTTACTTTCTTTGAAATTATGCGAACAAACTTGTCTGAAAACTATACAAAGTTAATATAATCTTCAAAATTTATGAAGGATTTTAAATATCCCCAAAACATTTTTTAAATCCCCAAAAAAAAATCGCCTGTCCCCAAATTAAAATTTTTGTCCCCAAGACCAACAAAAAATCCCCAAATTTGGGGACAAAACCCCAAGTCTGGCCAGCCTGGTCGTGAGATAGAATCTATTTTATTTTAATGGCGATTTTTGTTATTCTCCCATTTTTTCTTTTTTATACTCACCAATGTTGTCAACGTTATTGCTATTTTTGCTGGTGTTCACTACATTATGTAATATCAAAGAGTATAGCTAAGAAAGGTGGTCATAGCTCCTCTGAATCTCTTTATATCTTATTAAAATTTATTTTTTTCTTCATTCAACTCAGATATTGAACATTATTACGTTCATAGAAATTAATCTCTAAAAATACTAACCAATATGTTAGTATATTTACCAACTATGTGCGTAAAAGTTTTGTTTAACAAAAGAATACTAATTTTATGCATAATGTGTTTGTTTGTCAACACATAATGTCTAAAGGTACTTTGTGTGTGTATTACTGTGTATGGAAGTGTGTAAATAAAACTTTACCCACTTTATAGTAGTAAATTTACAAACATTTTTCAGAGTATAGGATAAAAAAATTGTAGACAAAAATTTTGCGAACAAACTAGTGCAGTTAATGTGAGAAAAAAATTACTGCGAAAAAAATTTATCGAAAAAATATTATATCTCGAATAAAATTTTGCTGTCTTAATTTTTCACTAAACGTTAGAACAAATATATAATTACAAATTATGGAAAATTTTGCGAGAAAACATTTCCCTTATAAAATTTTGCGGACAAAATTTGTCAGTCAAAAAGAATTCCTGCGAATTATATAAAAATCTGAATGTATTTTTATATTTTCTCTCATAATTTTAGCACCCGTTCTCCCATAAATTTAGCACAATTCTATTCTTAATTGACTTTTAAATTTTTCTTTGATTTATCAGACTGTTAACTCATATTTAAAAAATTATAAATTTAAATCTAAGAAAATATTTTACGTTTTTTTATTTTTAGCTCCTTTCAGATGTTGATCCTTTGGAAATTTTATCATATTTAGATCCTCAACCCGATTTAAATACTCCACCTTCAAGCGGCTCTAGCAATAACAATAATAATGAAGATATATTGGCCTCTTTATTTGATTAAATACTTAAACAAATAAACATTTTAATGCTTTAAATAAAAAAAAATTAAATGTAAATACAAATTCTCTTTGCTTAATACATAAACAAAAATCTTCAAAAAATAAAAAATTTTGATCTAAAAATTAACAGAAAAAATATTTAGAAAAATTTATGATTAAAGCAAATAAAATCCAATTTAAATATATTGTAAATAGTATTATTAAATTTAAATAAATCTTAAAATAAATGCAGTGTTTAGTTTTAAACCAAAAGGAAAAAATTTGAAATTTTGTAAAAATCAGCTTAAACCAATTTTAAAAGCTCTATCCATACAACAAAATTAAAATTTAAAAAGAAAATGTTTTTAAAAAACTTATAAAACAAAAAAAATATTAAAATAAACGATTTTGAAAACAATGAAATGTGATTTTAAAAATTTAAAACATAATAAAATTATAAAAACCGTTATAATTTTCAAGTTTATATTTTTTTTGTTAATTTTTACAAAATTTCAATTAAGTTTAAATACATTAATATTATATGTACTATTTTCAAATTTCCGTTTTTTTTTAATAATCATTTTTATTTAACAATTATTTAATTAAAACATTTTTTTATAAGAAATGTAATATTTTTTTTTAATTTTTCAACTTGTACAAAGTATTAAATTTTTTGTTTTTAAAATTAACATTACAAAAAAAAATTGTTAAATAATTTTAATAAAAAGTATATTTAACCTAAACATATAAATTTATATATTAATTACAAAAAATACCTATTATGCTTAAAAATATATAAATACTATTTTTTAACTTAAGTTGTAATTTTTAAATTACATTAAACATAAAAAAAAATTATTCAAAAAGTATGCAAAAAGAACAGAATTTAAGTATTTAAGCATAAATTTATTTAAAAATAAGTTGTAAATACAAACAAAACACAAATATTAAGGAAATAAATAAAAAGTATATAAAATTATAAAAAATGTACACAAATTACAAAAAAAAAAAAATAAACAAATGTATTAAAAAACAACAAAACAAGTATTTTATTTTTATCCAAATTTTAAGTTTATTAAAGAAGCGAAAGATTTTTATTTAAAATAAAAACATACAATGTGGGATTACTGTATTAATGTTGAAGAAATATTTAGGCATTTTGAAATATCGCACCCTAAATACAAAAGTGGCTAAACTCAAAATTATTAAATTTTCAGGAGAGCCAAAAACTGTTTATGTAAAAATGATTGCAATATTAAAAAAAAAGTCTAGTTCGGTTATGAAAAAGAAGAAGGTTTTGCTGTACTTTCTTAATGTTTGTAGAAATAAATTAAAATGTTGAGTTATGACTATTTAACTGAAAACTGAAAAGGCATATAACATAATAATACAGTCAATTGATCTCACTTTTTTAATTAAAGAAGCACAATGCAAAATAATACACCACAAAATTTATCACTTCTTACAGTAATAGCAGCAAAACTTAAAATAACACTCTTTAATGTGTAACAAAAGTAATCACTTGTTCTTGAGCACATTGACGCAACTAAAAATAGTTCTCTTTAGTTGATCGTGCAATTAACATAAAAACAGCCATAACAGGATTTTTCCAGTTAAAGAAGATAGTAATGAAAAAGAAATTTTTGAAGTAGTTAGAGATGTGTACTGTGAATTCATTTATGGAAAAAAGTCAATTTTGGACATTTTTGAGTTGTGCCACTTTTAAATTTAGGGTGCGATATGTTCTACTAAAATCAGACGAATAAATATTAAACATTTGGGATAAATTAGAAAAATCATTGTTTTGAGAAATAATTTCGATTTAAAAACCCTTAATTAAATTCTAAAACTAATTTGTTACAAAAGTGAATATTTTGTAACATACATATACAGAGCTGCGACTTTAACATTATTGCAAAAATTCCACCAACTTTTAATTACAAGTACAAATTTCAGCTTTTTTTAATAAGCTTTGTTTTGCAAGGAGCATAGTTATTAAACAAAAAATAATTATAACATGATTTGCTAATTAAAAAAAAAACAGTAAAAACAAGGACCAATTTTTTATTAAAATCCCCCATTTAAAAATAAAGAAGCAAATAAAAAAACACCCAAATGTTTTGTTTTAAAAAAGAAACACTTATATTTTCAAAAAGTGATGGTGTAATTAAAACAACTCAATTTAAAAGTAAAGTATATTAATAAAAAAAACGTAGTTAAATAAATCTTAACTTTAGCTTGTAAAGTAGATTTTTTTCTCTAATACATAACTAAACAAATCCATTATTAACCTTAAATCATTAAACATAAATTATTAAAATAAAGTAGTGGTTTCATTATGTAAAATAAATAATAATAAATTAAAAAATAATTAATTAATATTCGATATATATTTTTCGCTTGTGTAAACAAATAAAAGTGCATAAATGTGATTTTATTAAATAAAATTTAACATTTAAATTAAACAAAATCCCACACATAAAAATTTTCAAATCAATCCCAAAATATGTAACGCAAAACTAACAAAAAAAAAATTGGTGTAAATAAAGAAAAATAAAATCAAATATGTATTTGAATGTACTCGTAAGCTAAAGGAATTATAAAAAAGAACATAATTTCATTATTATGATATGATTATTTAAACAAATAAAGAAAAAACTACAGAAAAATATTTAAATAACATGGTTTTATTTATTTTCCAAAATCAGCAGAGAAAATAATCGTTTACAAAACTATAGCCTATTATTCACCCAGAAGAGCAATTTAAAATCAAGCAGAAACAATATTAAATTAAATAGGAACAGCTTCGAAATCAAATTAAATTTGCTTTATTTTTATTTTAAATATTTTTTAAAATGTAAAAAAAAGAAATTGTAAAAAGTTGAGATACCCAGGAAAATTTTTTGAACCCGTTCTAAAATTACTTGTTCTAGAACTACTTCTCCGGGAGTAATTACATATTTTCCAATAGCATCCTTAGAACTAGTGATGGTGCAACTATTCTAGAACCCATGCAAAGGACTCATATTTACAATGTTAATTATGTCTTTAATATGTTTTAAGAACTAGTGATTTACAACTAGTTATAAAGGGTGGTCCAACCATAATGCACGATGTTAATTGTGAGTCAAAACTTAACGTCAAGTTTTTTGCCCAACTTATTTCTTTGTTTCAGTATTTGACAAATTCAACCATTAGTAGCGCGTTTCGATTGTTGAAGCCTTTTACGAATATGGGCGTTCAAATCAAAATGCATTTCGTGCACTTCTTTGGTCAGCATAATCGACCAAATGTGTCCACAATTGGGAGAATTGTGCGCAAATTTCAGCAAACCGGGTCTGTAGGAAATGTGAAAACACCTGTGCATGCTCGCCCAGTTCGTTCTGCGGAAAACATTGCTTTTGTTCGCGATAGTGTGGCAGAAGAGCGGTCAACCTCGACTAGTCGTCGGTGTTCGCTATCGCGAGATGATAACGGACTTCTTGTCGCCAGAAATTGAGGATATGGACCTGGACGATATGTGCTTCCAACAGGATGGTGCCACACAGCAAACGAAACAATGGCTCTTTTGCGCCAGAAATTCAATGGCCGTGTTATCTCACGTCGTGGCGACGTTAATTGGCCGCCACGATCATGTGATTTGACACCGTTTGAATTCTTTCTTTGGGGATATTTAAAAGAAAAAATTTACGTCAATAAGCCAAGAACAACTCAAGAGCTGAAGGATGAGTGAGATAAAAAATAATTCGGCACATTAACGACATTGAACTTCAATTATGTGTCAGAGGCATTGAAAATATGGAGGTATACCACCGAAGCCGTGGCGAGCATTTGGCCGATATTTTATTTCACACATAGATCCTTCTATCATAATAAAAAATATTAAGATAATTCTCTGAAAACTTTTTGTTTTATTTACAATTAACATCGTGCGTTTTGGCTGGACCACCCTTAACATGAGTTCTTAATCAGTTCACAGGATCTGATACTAGTTCCAAAACAGCTCCGTAGAGCTATTTGAGAAATTTTGAAAATTTGAAAAATTTCGTCCTCCTTAAATTAACAAAAAACGCTCTAAAAACTAAATTCAAAAAAGTTAGACAGTTACTACATGACAGTTGTTTGTGTGGTAATCATTATTTTTTACAGTCGTTTTTCAATGGAAAAATGCAAAACAACTGTTGTGTCGGTTAACGGAAAGTACTGTAATTTCGTAACAGTTGTTTAAATCAGTTATTTTTAATATCATAATGAATAACTACCAAAACAGTATTTTTACAGTAAACAGTTGCTTTTGTTAGTTATTTAAAAGTTTCGTTGAATTTCTTCGAAGTCAGAAACTTGTATTGTGTCTCCAATGCATAAAAGTATAATAACTGGAGAACCGTTTGCAATTTTTACTTCAAATTTTAAATGGGCTGCAGTAATTACATATATGTATTTTTGCAATCGAAAGAAAAAAAATTGTTGTTTTATTAAAATATACTTTTATATATAAAATCACTATAGTTTTTATTCCTTTTGTCAGTTGTTTTAAAATTATTGAAGTAAAAATTTATCAGTTAATTTTACGACATTGTTAATTGTTTTTAATGCATTTGTTAGTTATTTTTCAACAGTTAAAAATATTTTCTTTTTTTAGTTATTTTAAAGGTAAAAACATTTGTCGGCTTTTTAACTGCATATTGAGACCCTATATTCAATACTCTATATCTGCAATTTTGGCCAAAATGAGTTTATGATGGCAAAATCATTGGGTGCGTTCGGCAGATACAATTTAATAGTCAACAGTTGTACAAATATCTGCTGAACGACCTGATCACTAACCGCTCAGTCTGAACGCTCAGGTAGCGATGTCATATTTTGGTAGCGTTAAAAATGTTTGCTACTTTTGATCAATAAGTGATACATTTGTTGTTGTTCATTTACGATAAAAATTGTTTTGTAAGAATGACAAATAAAAACATACAAATATAATTCAAAAACAAAAATTTTAAAAAATAAAAGGAAACTATAGAAAAAATGTATATAAAAACAAAACAAAGAAAACATCGTTCAGCAGAGTAAGTAATCACAAAGCGCTACAAGTCACCGGTATCAGTTTAAGCTTTCTCTGCCAAATGCTACCATTGTTGATATTATATACATCTATGATATCAATATGGAGGCAAAATATCCATTCTCTTCCACTTTTTTGAACATTTTACATTTTTCCATATCTACGAACAAATTTGTTTTCAAATACAGAAGTCTATATCTGCAAATAAATTAAAATTATTTGAATTTTATAAGGTATATATAAAAGTTTTTTGAGAATATCTTTTTTCGCAAAGTTTTTTTGCAACTAACCACCAAACTTTCTTTTAGGAGATATGCATTATAGTCCCTAGATTATAAATAAAACAAAACCAGACTTAAAAAATTTAAAACTAATAGCTAAACGCTAAAAAAGCCTTTATGGTAGAAACAATAATTTAAAAACTCAATCGGCGATTAACATTCCGCAAACGAATATAAGATACAAAAATGTTCCTTTTTACAAAATTTTTTTGCGATTTTTTTTTGCAAACTAAGAACCAAACTTTGTTGTTGAAACTGGTATTATAGTCCCGAGATTATAAATTTAAAAAACCAAACTTAAAAAGTTGCAAAATAATAGCGGAAAAGGGCGAAAAAAGCTTTATGGTACAAAAAATGAATTAAAAAAATTAATCAGCGATTTACATTTTGCAAACCAATATATTCATGCAAAAATTTAGCTTTTTGCAATTTTTTTTTTTCAACTAACCACCAAACTTTGTTTTATGAAATGTATATTATATTGCCTATATTATAAATTTAAAATAACCGCACTCTAAAAAAAGACTTTATGAAACAAAAATTGAATTAAAAAACTTAGCGATTTTTACATTCTGTAAACAAATATATTAATGCAAAAAATTTCCTTTTTATAAATTTTTTCGCTATTTTTTTTTGCAATCAACGACCAAACGTTATTGTATGAAATAACGTTATTGCAAAAACTTTCCTTTTTATAAATTTTTCTTCGCTGTTTTTTTATGAAATAGGTATTATAGTCCCTAGATTATAAATTTTAAGAAATCGCACTTAAAAAATTGCTAAATAACGGCGAAATGCGAAAAAGGGCAGAAAATAAATTAAAAGAACTAATCAGCGATTGACATTCTGCAAATAAATATATTGGTGTAAAATTTTCCTTTTTGCAAAATTTTTTTCTTACCGCAGGTACCCGTGAAAGGCCAGATTGCATGAATTTCCACACAATGTTGACAATCCCAGCAAAACTTTCTATTACCTGGTAATAAGGTTTGTAAGAAGAAATTAAGGTATGTAACCTCTTACTTTGCTATTCCAACAGCTATTATTTTAACAAGGGCATGTCATTGGAGGTATGTACTTTCCAAAAGAGGGCTAGGTAACAACATAAGAACATGTTACATTAATGTTACATGTTAGGAGTTACGTAACCACTTACATAACCGATACTGAGCACAATACTACTTACATAACAGCTTAAAGTAAGGCCAAAAAAATGTGTTACAAACAGGTCTGAAATAACACATTAAAATTATGCGCTTACTGTATAAAAATATATACTTACTTCTTACAAAAAAAATTAAAATAAGATGTTATCGTGTTGGTTTTTTATAAATGCTAAAACGAAGCATATTCATATTTAATTAATATTTACTCAGATTAATATAAAGTTAACAAAAAACATAAAAAATATTTCAGTCAATATGTATAAAACATATAAATTATTTGTATCGAATATTTTAAATAGACAATAACACTCATGTATCGCATTACAAATAACTCCTTATTTTGAGGTATTTGAATACACCATCGGTAATAAGTGGCTATTTCTATTAAGTGATCACGTATCACATTAAAAGTAACTCCTTATTTTACGGTTTTAAAATATCCCGTCTGTAATAAGTCGCTGCTTATTTAGAGCTCATGTTGTGTATTACAAGTAATTCTTTTCTTTGAGGTGTTTAAATATATCATTGGTAATAAGTTGCTATTACTACCCAGTAGCCCAGTAGTTATGCAGCACATTATACGTAAGACATTACATTTTAGTTATGAAATAATGCAATGGTAAGGGGCATGGTATTACCAGGTAATGTGTTCTGTAATACCAACATATTACCAAGGTTTTGCTGGGATGGGAACGCTTTTGTTAAAATTGTGTTCCCTCGGTAAACTACGTGGAATAAAGCTAATGAAAACGAACAGAATATAAATAGAAGAGATTCACTATATCTTAAACTTATATTAAACGAGCATCTAAATATAAATTAAACGTGTAACACTGTAACGTCTCCAAATCTGTTTCACTCCAACTTTCGGGATGAAGATGTCTTCGTCTATTTTGGAACATATTTTCTCGAAATACTATTAACAAACATATCAATGTACATTAGAGTGGACCTTATTTTTCAACTTGCGATTTAAGGCTCCCCCCTCCCCTAGAAATGTTAGTTTAGGTATAAAAATACATCATGCAAAAAATTACGGCGATCGAATACCGGGAACACGTGCCGCATCGGCCCTGAAGTTTGAAATACGACTTTATACTTTTTGGATTTTTTTGAAAATACTGGCCCTTAAATAACCGTATTTCTAAAAAATAGAATCGTACCCAGGAAAATTTTCTGTTCCAAAAAATAGGTTGTAGAATAGCCACTTTTCATTGACAACCCCTTCTACTGCCGATTCTAACGATTCTTTTTGTTTGAAATTGTCCCAAAAGCAACCACTTCTATACCTCCAAAGTGGAACCGGTTGCTCTAGAATCAGTTCTGGAACTAGTTTTGGAACTGATTCTACATCAATCACACCTTCCATATAGGATCCCAGGAACTAGTTCCGGAACCAGTTCCATGGAATCGGTTGCAGTGGAACCAGTTGTAGAATAGGTGTGGTTGGCTAGCGATTGTAAAATATTTTCCTGGGGTAATCTAGACTGAATTACCTTTCTAGAAATGCATAAAAATCCAAAATCGGTTGGAAAATATTTAATTAATTGCAATTACCCCAGACCATTGAAATGAAATAAATTATAAATATTGTAAAAAGAAAAAATATTTTTTTTTTTCAAAAGCTTATAATATTATACTCCTGGTTCATTTCCCAGATCTACAAATATTAAGATACAAATGTTGGTCTCTCTTGGATTATGCTAACCAAGTCCCAGGTATGGCCAAAGTTGGATTTTTATTTGAATTTTTTAAAATTTTGTTCAACAAAATATAAAGAAGTGGTCAAGCATAGTTTTTTTAAATACAGCTCAGAGAATAATTCTGCTCAAAATTACACATATCCCTCTTTTAACTTAGCAGTGACGGAGTTTAGAGAAAAATGTGATTTTGGCCAATAATTCAGATAATAGTAAAATTTTTATGTTTTTAGCTAGTTGTAACAAAATCACTTACGATTTTTTTGAAATCTGATACAAGAGATTTTTTTCCGAAAATTTTGTAAAACCTCGAAAACGTTAACCCTTTTTTACTTAGGTCAAAGGTGTTGACAACAAATTTTATATATAGTAATAAAAAATTATTAATTAATCCTTGTAGGCACATGGGGTCAAAAAGACCCCAAATTTTTCAAATGTGAAAAAAATGCCATTTGACATGAAAATTGACATAAAAACCTTTAATAAAGCATTTTCTAGAAAAATAAATCAAGCATGGTGTCAAATTGACCCATTTTTTATGTTAATAACGCTGGTTGGCTAAAAAATTTATGTAGAAACCACAAAAAAGTCGAAATTAACTCCTTTCTTCACATTTTTTAAACAACAATTTATTTATGGTTTCTACATAAAATTTTCAGCCAACCAGCGTTATTTAACATTAAAAATGAGTCCGTTTGACACCGTGCTCTCAAATAGGTTAATTTTGATTTTTTTTTTTCTAGAAAATGCTTAATTAAAGGTTTTTATATCGATTTTGTCTAAAATTTTCAAATTAAAAACACCGCTACTTTTAAGTTAAAAGAGGGATATGTGATATTTTTTTTTTGTCTGCTCTACCAGGGGGGTTACCGCGTAACTCGATTCGAAAAAAATTTTCGAATTCGTAAATTTTGTACCCTTCGTAAAAAGAAATGTTTTAGCAAAAATCTTACTTTTCGAATTTTTATGTGTAGTGTACAAGGTTTAGGATAAAAATAAATTAAAAAGTAGAATTTTTATAGAGAATTATATTTTTAACAATATTTGCAAGATTTACGAATTCGAACATTTTTTTCGAATCGAGTTACCCCCCTGGCAGAGCAGACAAAAAAAATACACGTGTGTAGGCGTTTTGAAAGATCACATCCGAATTTTATTTTAGGGGGAGTTAATGTTTCCCCCCTTTTTCAAATGTATATTGTGAATCGGCATATAAACCCCAGAATTCCTTGGCGTAACCCCGTAATTTTGGAAAAATTTCGAAATTGTTGTACAGTGTATCGGTCTAATCGACGTTTTATCAAAGGAAAAATCTTTATTATACCCTACACTACTACGTGGAAGGGTATAATAAGTTTGTGCTGATGTTTGTAACACCAAAAAATATTGGACCTAGACCCACCTTATAGCATACCGATCGACTCAGAATCACGTTTTATTTCGATTTAACATGCATTCTTGTGCGCACTCTACAAGTCGCAAATATTAAGATGTTTTGATTAAATTTGGTACACCGACCTATGTATGTCGGCCCAAGGACGAAGCCTATTTATTTTGGTTGAAATCAGCCCATGTTTAGACCTAGTGCCCATATAAAGGTCCCCCCAAAATTGACTTGGTTACACGCTGCAGGTCGCAAATACGAAGATATTTCAATGAAATTTGGTTCGCTGACTTACATGGTCCCAAGGAAAAAGCCTATTGATTCTAGATAGGATCGGTCCATATTTGGACCTATCGCCCATATGGGCTATATTTTCGATTTTCTCTTCTTTAATGATTTTGTAGAAAATTTTGACACAAGTCCGTTTAACCTATTCAAATTTCAGATCGAAACATTAGTTGGCTTTAAGTCAGACTGGTGTAGGGTATTATATAGTCGGCATGCCCGACTTTAACATTTTTACTCGTTTATATATAGACGCGGTAGAACTCGCACTAGTTGTCTGGTTCATATAAACTAGTACATAACTGGTTCTGAACTAGTAGTTTTTGCCACTGGGAAACTTTTTAAATACATCTGTATATTAGGTACACTCAAAAAAGTCTGACAGTTACTACATGACAGTTGTTTGTCTAGTAATTAGTAGTTGTTTTTAACAGAACTTACAGTTGTTTTTCTATAAAAAAATACAAAACAACTCTTATGATGGTTATTTAAGAAAACAACTAACGAAAATTACTATGATTTCGTAACAGTTGTTTAAAGCAGTTATTTTTAATATCATAATAAACAACTACCAAAATAGTAAATTTACAGTAAACAGTTATTTTTGGTAGTTATTTAAAAATAAAAATTTCGTTGGATTTTTTTTAATTTTAAAAATTCTTGTTTAGTTTATATTTGTTATTATTCATATATTTCTAGTTTGCAAATAAAAATCAGAAACTTGTATTGTATCTCCAGTACATAAAAGCATAATAACTGGAGAATGGTTTGGAATTTTTACTTCGAATTTTAAATAGGCTGAAGTAATCACACATATTTTTGTAATCGAACGAAAAAATTTTGTTTTTATACCCTACACCACTATGTGGTCAGGGTATTATAAGTTTGTGGTGATGTTTGTAACACCAAAAAATATTGGTCGTAGACCCACCTTATAGTATACCGATCGGTTCAGAATTTTTTTTTATTTCGATTTAACGATGTCCGTCTGTCCGTCTGTCCGTCCGTCTGTCCGTCCGTCCGTCTGTCTGTCTGTCCATGCAATCTTGTGCGCACTCTACAGGTCGCAGCTATTAAGATATTTTGATGAAATTTGGTACGCAGACCTATGTTGGCCCAAGGACGAACAAGTTTGATTTTTTTGAACATCGGTCCATGTTTAGACCTAGTGCCCATATAAGGGTCCTACCAAAATTATATTGTTTATACGCTGCAGGTCGTAAATATTAAGATATTTTGACGAAATTTGGTACACAGCCCTACATTGGCCCAATAACGCAGCCTATTGATTTTGGTGAACATCGGTCCATGTTTAGACCTAGTGCCCATATAAGGGTCCTACCAAAATTATACTGTTTATACGCTGCAGGTCGTAAATATTAAGATATTTTGATGAAATTTGGTACACAGCCCTACATTGGCCCAATAACGCAGCCTATTGATTTTGGTGAACATCGGTCCATGTTTAGACCTAGTGCCCATATAAGGGTCCTACCAAAATTATACTGTTTATACGCTGCAGGTCGTAAATATTAAGATATTTTGATGAAATTTGGTACACAGACCTATGTTGGCCCAATAACGCAGCCTATTGATTTTGGTGAACATCGGTCCATGTTTAGACCTAGTGCCCATATAAGGGTCCTACCAAAATTATACTGTTTATACGCTGCAGGTCGTAAATATTAAGATATTTTGATGAAATTTGGTACACAGACCTACATTGGCCCAATAACGCAGCCTATTGATTTTGATGAACATCGGTCCATGTTTAGACCTAGTGCCGATCCTACCAAAATTATACTGTTTATACGCTGCAGGTCGTAAATATTAAGATATTGTGATGAAATTTGGTACACAGACCTACATTGGCCCAATAACGTAGCCTATTGATTTTGGTGGACATCGGTCTATGTTTAGACCTAGTGCCCATATAAGGGTCCTACCAAAATTATACTGTTTATACGCTGCAGGTATTAATATTAAGATATTTTGATGAAATTTGGTACATAGACCTATGTTGGCCCAAGGACGAAGCCTATTGATTTTGGCGAACATCAGTCCATGTTTAGAACTAGTGCCCATATAAAGGTCCCCCCAAAATTATATTGTTTATACGCTGCAGGTCGCAAATATTAAGATATTTTGATGAAATTTGGTACATAGACCTATGTTGGCCCAAGGACGAAGCCTATTGATTTTGGTGAACATCGGTCCATGTTTAGAACTAGTGCCCATATAAGGGTCCCCCCAAAATTGGCTTGGTTACAAACTGCAGGTCGCAAATATTAAGATATTTTAATGAAATTTGGTACATAGACCTATGTTGGCCCAAGGACGAAGCCTATTGATTTTGGTGAACATCGGTCCATGTTTAGAACTAGTGCCCATATAAGGGTCCCCCCAAAATTGGCTTGGTTACAAACTGCAGGTCGCAAATATTAAGATATTTTAATGAAATTTGGTGCGCTGACTCACATTATAGAAAATTTTGACATAAGCCCCATTTTAACCCATTCGAATTTCGGATCCAAACAATACACCAGACTGGTGTAGGGTATTGTATAGTCGGCATGCCCGACTTTAACCTTTTTACTCGTTTTTAAATATACTTTTATAAACAAAGAGAAATTAACTGAAAAAACAGTAGTTTTTACCGATTTTTCAGTTGTTTTGAAATTTTTGTAGTAAAAATTTATCAGTTAGTTTTACGACATTGTAAGTTATTTTCAATGCATTTGTTAGTTATTTTTCAACAGTTAAAAATAACAAAAGTTTTTTAGTTACTTTTTGTCGCCTTTTTAACTGCATATACCTTTGTTTTAACTGTCATTTTCAGTAGATTTTAACGACGAACTTTTGTGAGTGTATACTTTTTTCGAATTTTATATGAATATTCCATAAAAATTTAGGTATTTATAAAATATCTCGCTACTGTCACAAAGATTTCGGGTGAGTTTTTATTGAAATCCTGTGATTTAAAAACAGTGTTACCCGGTGTCTTCAAATGCAATGAAATGTGAAAAGAAATTTGAAAATAACACACAAAGCAACAACAAAATTATTTTCGTTGTTGTTGTTTTGTGTGTTATTTTCAAATTTCTTTGCATATTTCATTGCATTTGAAGACACTAGGTAAACGCAGCATAAGATTAAAAATGGATCGATTTTGGTTAATTCGTATCTATCTCACAACAAATCATTCAATAAACAATATCACAGTTCATATGATTGGCATTGATAGACTAACGGTGGGTCTCATACTGCAGGTTTAATCTTAGCTTAACTATTAAACAAAAGAAAATGTCAAAGAATTGTGTACAAAACAACAACAAATTTTTGGGTTAACTATTAGTTAACCTTTAACGGTGGATCTCATACTGCAGGGTTAACTTTAACTTAACTATTAAACAAAAGAAAATGTCAAAAAATTATATACAACACAACAACAAATTTTTGGGTTTACTGTTAGTTAACTCGTAAACCTTCAGTATGAGACCCACTGTAAACCTTCAGTGTGAGACCCACCGTAAAAAATTAAAAAAAGTAAAAAAAAATTTTTATAGTTCAACTCTTCAACCCCATTATTTTTTATATAAATTAGATTGACCCCTCTTGCGATTTGGATTATTAATAATGAAACTAGCAAGTTAAGTTAGATAAAGCCCTTATGACTATAGAAAAGACTGTATCCTTTTTTAAAGGATACCACTATAAGCTCCTACTAACATCACATTGGAACTCTAAAGAAAGTATTTTTTGTATAAAAACTGTGTTGTTACAGCATATCGTCGCTGCGCCTAAGAAAATAGCTATTTGTCGAAAAACTTTTTTGTGAGGAGCCCTACAAAACAGCCTTTTGTGAAACTTTTTACAAATTATTTTTTCAATCGTATATAAACAAAACTCCAAGAATGTCTTCCAAAAAACAATCCAAGACACAAAATAAAGACCTAGTTTAGGTTTCTAACAAATTATTTTTGAAAACAAATAGCTAATTTCTTAGGCGAAACGACGATATAGCCATAGTTTCTGATGTTGGAAAAAATTGTTATGTGTACCTGAGAAGCAATAACGTTGATAAAATCCAAACTGTGATCTTTCTTACTTTATCTCTTTCTTCTTTTAAAGCAGATATTGTTGTTGTTGTAACGGCTTTAAAAATAGAAATTATAGTTAATAATTCTCGTTTAAACCGGAGAGACAATCCTTGTTCGGATGAATTTGAAAATTCTTATACATCAGAATCGTTCCGGCACAAAGCACGATTGTCGTGGGAACCGGGTTATACCACCCGTACTCGGTCGTCAGGGGACACCATGTCCAAGGTAGACTGTGGGTGAGGTTCGCATTTGGAAATAATTTCCCTTGACCCCGCAGATGTTGTTGTTGTAGCAGCATTGAATTAGGGCTCCGAGTCGCTCCGGTATACAGAACCGACTATCTCCTCAATTTCTCATATGGTTGTAAATGTAGTGAAAACTATTACCTTATTTTTCAATTGTTTCCTATGAATAATCTTCTCTACTAAATAATCTTCTGCCTAAAATATCTTCATAAAAATTTTTGTTTCCAAATTTGCCGATTTTGAGATATGAGGAATTTGTATTTATGTATGTACTTTCTTTCTTGACTTCATACAATTTTACATGAATTCTCATTTTTTTTTTAACATAAGAATCCTTCAAAAGGGTTTTTGTTTTTAACATCGTTATTTGAATTTTTTAATTCCGTTCAAAAAATTGTAAATGCTTTTTTGGTGTATGGACTTCCTTTATCAAAACAGGTAAACCGTTTTTTTTTTTCCAAAAACCAAAACCGGTTTTTAGAAACAAAAATTTTACGAATAAACCGAAAACTTGGTTTTGAAAAGATCAGTTCTTAATACTAGAAACGCACACGAATTCTCTGATTTTCGTATATCCCCAATTTCTGAGAGTTTTTAATTTTGTAAAATACACTCTTTTGAATGTTTAAAATTTGATTAAGTTGGATACGGTGAGTGTTTCACTTACGGAAATCTGCTTTTAATGACCTGCATAATTTTAAAACTTCTATAAGTCTAGTTACGTGATTTTACTTTATTTTTAAGATAAGAACCTAAGACTTGTAATAATAAACATTGCAAAAATGTTATATACACATATATATGTATAATTACGTTTACGACATTAATATTAAATTTAAATGAATTTTTAAAGTGCTTCTTGTTTTTGTATCTTAATTCCAACGACTTTTCTTAGCTTTACGTTTGTCAGCATCACTAGTACCGCTACTAATCGTGGAAGGAGGTGGTAGGGGTGGAGCTGGAGCTGCAAAAACTCCCGATTCTGGTACAGTTTCTTCCCAAGTACGATCGGTAGAAGGTTTAAATTGTGACTGATACTGTGAACGAAAAGCTTGACGCATAGCAGCGTAACGATCTGTGGCTGGACCAGCAGATGACAATGATTTACTGGTGGAAGTAAAACTGCTACAGGAATTTGTTTCATTCGATGATGTTGATGATGCTGCAGATGAGGGCTTTGAGCCAAATCCACTTCGTTCGCGATAGCCTAAACCAGCATGGTTAGTTGTTGAGGGTTTTTTACCTTTACCCTGTTTAAAACGCGAACTACGGAACCAAGAACTTTTCATAGCTAATTCCATTAAATCATCTGGTACCTCTTGATCTGCACCCTCTAAATTGCGCACTAAATGACCAGCAAATTCTTTATCTTTTTCCGTTATCAAGGTATAAGCAGTACCCTTTTCACCTGCTCTACCCGTACGACCAATACGATGTGTGTGAGTATCAATATCGCGGGCAATATCATAGTTAACCACATTCTTAATATGGGGTATATCCAAACCTCTGGCTGCCACATCAGTGGCCACCAAAATATCGCATTCTTTACGTTTAAATTGTGTTATGACTTTGTTACGATCTGCTTGATCCATATCTCCATGTAACAATAGACAATTGTACTCTTTCACTAATAAATTATTGGCCACTGATTCAGCGTCAGCTTTTTTGGTTACAAATACTAAAACACTTCCTTCGGATAGAAAACGTACCAGATTCAATAATAACCAATTCCATTTTTGCATTGGATTTGGAAAAACAAAAACATATTGCGTAATATCTTGATTGGCCTCATTGAGATCACCCTGGACAATGCGCACGGGATCTGTGAGTACATCACGTGCCAAACGTTCGATACGTTTTTTAAATGTAGCTGAAAAGAGCAGAGTTTGACGGTCTGGTCTTACGTGGTTACAGATTGAGCGAACCTGGAGATTAAAAAAAATGTATTTAAAAGTTTTTGTTGAAATGTGCAGTATAGTTCACGCCTAAATGTTAGCTCCGATTCACGTACTTAACGGCGGGTAGCCAATTTTACAAAACAGCGTTTCTATGGTCAAAATTGTGTGCAAATATAAATGTTGAAATAACATAATTTACCTGAGGTTCAAAACCCATATGAAACATACGATCAGCTTCGTCGAGTACCAGGAAAGTAACTCGTCTTAAATTTGTTGCCTTTATTTTCACCATATCAATCATACGACCAGGTGTTGCTACCACAATTTCAGCTCCTTGCTCTAAAGCCTTACTCTGTTCCCATTTAGAACCTCCGCCATAACAGCAAACCACGTTGATATTATAGACTTTACCAAATTTTTTTGCCTCATTATAAATTTGTAAAGACAATTCTCGGGTAGGAGCTAATATCAAACCTATAGGACCATCATCTTGTTTAAGTTCAGGTTGATCCATAATGTGAACCAACATGGGCCAAATAAAAGCAGCCGTTTTACCTGATCCAGTCTTAGCAATACCAATTATGTCACGCCCACCCAAAGCTGCTGGTATAGCTTGGGCTTGTATAGGTGTTGGTTGAGTATATTCAGCTTTACGTATAGCTTTAATAAGAGGTTCATCAAAGCCAAAATGACCAAAGGAAGTTACGGGTTTCGGTGGTTCGGGGCCGGTAACTTTAACACCTAAAGTATGACGTAAATCTCGAACTTGGTCTTCATTTAAATTGGCAATATCTTCATGAGGAGCATAAAAATTCTTTTCAAATGTTTCATATTCAATTTCAGAATGATATATGGGTGGTAAAGGATCTATATTTTTATTCTTAGGGGGAGCAATAGGATTGCCATCTTCATCATAATCAATTTCAACATCCGAACCATCATCCCTTAGACCAGCTTGAGGATTTTCTTCCATATATCGATAATAACTTTCCTCGTCATCTTCTTCATCAATATCACCTCGTACTCCTTTTGGCTGACTGCTGCAAGCACCAGCTTCCACAGCGGGTTCTTTGAAAACTCTTTCCTTTTGAACTTGTTGTTCTATGCCAGCCATAAATTGATCTAAAGGATCTTCTTCATCTTCACTTTCTGGCTTACTAGGTATCTTATAACCCGGCGATCCAGGTGCAGGCATATAAGCTCGTTGCGGTGCAGCTTGTTCATCGTCATCATCAAAGTAATCATCGTCCGTACATGCCTTACGTTTACCAATATAATTTTGAGAATTTGTAAACTGACTTATAGATTCCAACGTAGAATAACCATACTTAGAAGTACTACCTGTAGCAGCAGCTGCCGTAGCACTTGAAGGGGAACCCCGTGTATTACCCTTTTGATAACCGCGATGACTTAATGATGAAGGTGGCGGCACAGCATTCATAGAAGCTCCACCACGATTAGAATTTGATTTATATGGAAAACCACCACCACCAATACCACGATAATTGCTCATGTTGTTAATAATGAATGTATATTTAGTCTTTTTAAACTATTTAAATCTCGTATTTTAAGCAATACAATTTTGATGAAAATTTTCCGGTCCCCAGCTATTTTTCTTGTCTTTTTTCGCGTCGAAGTTATATGTCAAAGTTATTGTTGACACAGGTATAAACCCAGAAATTAAATAAAAAAAAACAAGCAGCTACTAAACACAACTTTATAAAAACAGCTGATGTAATTGACAACAGAGAACGGAGTCGATAAGATATTGCAGGCGTCTCATTAAAAATCAACCGGATGCACTTAACCCTCTAACCGGCCTAAGCTTTTTTGCAATAAAATTTATACCATGTATTCCTCACGAAAAATAAACAATAAGTTCTTTTACAACGTTTTTTGTTGTTGTCTCTTTTAGGCGATATGGGCCAAAATAGGTTAAGAGGGAATCTCGAAAACTATCCCATAAAAATTACTAGGTTTGAGCATAAATTATTTTTCTAACCAAGATGTAATTACAATTAAAAGTTAAATGTTTTGTCCCATTACTTAAGAGGATGTGGCGATTTTCGTTTTACGAAAAATGCGAAATTGAGCGAAAATGCACCTTAACTTCAATATGTATTATTCAAACTTATAAGCTTTGCTACTTACACCATTTGTTTTTTTTTTTGTTTTTACCAAATTTCAGTAAAATCCGTCCATTCGTTTTCAAGTTAAGGCGATGTCTTTTAAAGGTATCCTTATGGAATCATATGTGTCCTTGGACCAAAGTAAGGTATTTTTTGAATAGTTTAAGCTTCAGTATTACTTTGTGGTCATTATCAATTGTTTCAGTCAATTTAAATATGTTTTTAAGATCTTTGAAAATTTTGTTTATTTTAAAATATTTGTTTTTCGAAATTTTATTTTTAACACTTTCTCGCTTCCATACCATGCACTGTATAAAAAAAATTCTTCACAAAAAATATAATAAATTTAGTTTTCTATTGAAAAAGCTTAACTTCTTATTATTAAATACTCATTTGGCGCATTTGTCGTCAATTTAATATACCCCGCCTGGAGACGGGCTTGCCGATTAGAGGGTTAAATTATATCCCTTTCAAACCCAGCATACACGATTGTGAGATGTGATGTTTTCTCTTAAAATTACAAATATTTTCAACACTAATAGTTTCATAAATTTTGAAGTAAATTTAGAAAAAAATTCAGTTATACTTTTAGCTAAATCATAGCTGTGTTTGTGCGGCAAGCTATCAACGTTGGATTATGTCATTCCCATACAAATTTGACATTAGTAACTTTGAGAGTTAACACTAAACGTTGGCTAATGTCAAATTTATATGGGAAAGACATAAACCAACATTGATAGCCTGACGCACAAACACAGCTCATATTTCATAAAATATGAATTGACACCAGGAAATTTTAATAGTTTTAATACCATTTTACCTTAAAGTTATAAAATGAATACATTTTTGCAAGCTGGTTGGGTCTGAAAGGGATATGTAGACGTAACGTACCCTAACGTAACGGAACGGGGAAGAAAATCTGCAGTTATAGATAAACGAAAACGGATCATAAAAGCAGAAAAAAACAGGAAGAACTTTATTTAAGTGTTATTATTTATGCAACTATATAAATTCGAAGTAAGTTTTATAATTTTCTAGCAAAATATATGTAATTTTTCGGATATTTTCCATTACACATGTATATTTTTTGCAAGGATTGTATATATTTTATAAAAAAATGTGCATAGTTTACTACACAGATTAATACCGGATGTGAAACCAATGACAGGTGCTAAAAAAGTATTGTCGAGCCGTATGGCTTTGTTTACATGGAAGTCAAGTCAAGAGGGAGATAACAATATAAAATCTGCATACATTTTGTATTGCGCATTTTTTGTATATATCTGTCTCTTTTTAGATTATTGTGCTTTATCTTTTGTTTTTCTTAAATTTTTGCGTTTTGTTTTGCTCATTTTCTGTCGGCCATATTGCCCAAATCAGCTGATTCATATCTGGTATAATTTGTGGTTTACTAGATCTTTGTAAAACTAACTTGTAGTTGTTTAATTTCATAGCTCTTACGTTTTTTTCTATGTGTATGTTTCTAACAGAAAATTTTAATTTTCCTTGTTATTCATTATTTGTTTTGCACAATTTTTTAATTTTATCACTTAATATCGTTTGAATTTTCCCATATTATGCAAAAGCTGTCACGTAAATAGACAAAGAAAATCAAATTTCAACAGGTTCGTCCGTCTCGACCCGTTTCGTTTATGTAGGATAAGTACTTCGGTGTAGTATAAGTGCTTCTAAAGGATAAGTTGAATAAGCTGATTCGTCCCGTTATGTTTACGTATGAATAATTATACCTCAAGTAATTAACTAAAGAAATAAATTTTGTAAGCTATTTAGCAATTAGATTTGAAAACTAATATCAGAACTGTTCACATGAGGTTGAATGAGTTTTCATTATTTCGTTAACAGCTGTTTCGTTATTTTTGTAAACAAGATACATTTCACTTAACCAAAAATAGCGGTGAAACAAAAATTACTTTGACAATTGACACAAACTAACTACTGACGAATCTTTGGGTGAGACGAAACTGCAATAGAAAAAAATTAAGTTAACAATTAAATTTAAACAAATTGAATAATTATTTTGCTGTTTTACCAATGCATTTTATTCAATTCAACAATGCATTTTATTTAATTATTTCATATTTTATCGATTCAGTATTATAATTTATAGATTTTTTTATTAAGCGGGGAATACACTAAGGAAAATTCGTGAAAAATGCCATTTTTTACGAATGTACATTTGTGTATGTTGATGTTCGAGTTGACATTTGTGTTTACAAAATTTTTTGATATTTTTGTTCCCTACTCATTGTTCCTTAATGTATTGGCCGCTTTAAGACACATTTACACGCTCTTATTCACAATAGAGCTATTTAGAGGTGTATTTTGCCCTATCTTTACACGCAGGAAAAAAAAAAAACAGGAGGGAACTTTATATAAGTGCTATGTAAATTCAACTACATAAGTTTTACAATTTTCGAGCAAAATATATGTATTTTTTCAGATATTTTCCACTACACATGTATATATTTTGCAAGGATTGTATATATTTTACAAAAAAATGTGTATACTTTACTAGAACTTTGTAAAACTAACTTGAAAGTTATGTAGTTGTATAATTACATAGCACTTAAGTAATATTCCCCGTTTTTTCTGCGTTTGAAACATATGAAACGAAAAACCCAAATTAAAATGTTTTGCATAATTGTCGGCTGCAGTCGATTTTCAGCCGCTGCCAGTTGTAATTTGTGTCAGCCGCAACGGACGCCAACTTGAGCTTCGTTCTCTGCTTTGTTTTTATTAAAATTTAGTTTTTGTGTATATCACAGATTAATACCAGATGTGAAACCAATGACAGGTGTCAAAAAATTATTCTCGAACCGTATGGTTTTGTTTACATGGAAGTCAAATCAAGAGGGAGATAACAATATAAAATCTCCATACATTTTGTATTGCGCATTTTTTGTATATATCTGTCTCTTTTTAGATTATTGTGCTTTATCTTTTGTGTTTTTCTTAATTTTTCGTTTTGTTTTGCTCATTTTCTGTCGGCCATATTGCCCAAATCAGCTGATTCATATCTGGTATAATTTGTGGTGTATATATCCGATGGATCGTCTAGTACTGGCGTATAAGTATCTGTTAAATACTTCACCAACCGCTTGTTTTTCAAGCAAACCAAATCACAAAAACAAAAAATTTAGTTTAAAAAATGGTAGAGAAAGCAGCTGGAGATTATAGTAAACTATTTCAAAGTGTTAACTTAGATAATGAGGTAATAATTAAAACACGTTAATAAAAACAATCTAATATAATGATCCCAATTACAGATTAATCCTATATGTATGAGTGTAGAAGACATGTTAACAAGATTGGATGAATTGGAGTCTCTATTGGTCAATGTAATTCCAAAATGTTTATTTTATCTGTTACAAAATTATTTACACTTTGTTACTTCCCAGGTTAAGGGTGAAACCAATGTTATAATGGATCAATATACTAGCAGCATATTAGATTTTACACCACATTTCAATAACTTAAAAGAACGTATTGATAAATTGGAACAATTTGTTGGAGTGGTTAATACAAATGTTGATGAGGTTGAAAAATCATTAGATATAGCAGAAGCTGAATTGAATGTAACTGACTATAGTTTAAAAGGTCTGTTATTTAAACCTTTGTTAGCAAAAGCAAAATCAGTTTCTGAATCTTCTGCCACTACCATACCGGACGAAGTACCGATAACTGCCTCTAATCTTAAGGACGGGAATTTTCAAGCGGTATCAATTTTTAAAACATCTGATTATGTAAATAAGGTGGCAGAGGATAATCAGAGAGATAATATAGTAAATTAGCTTGCAAAAAGTGAATAGAAAAGGCAAAGTTGATTAAAATTATTTTAGTTTATTTCCAATCGCTTTAGTTGAATCAGGGATTAAAAAGCAACACGAAACATATTATGGAATAACTCAAATATGGGGTTAATTCTCTTGACCCAGAAAGCAAAACAATAAATTGGAATTTAGGTTTCCATAGTGAACATATCAATTTTTTTATCCTCTAGTAATTATTATTCAAAAGCGCTTTCGATTCATTTTAATATAAAACGAAAAAAATATACATACCTACATGTACATAACATGTGTGTTCCCGTACGTTACCGCGGGTACCCGCGGGAACCCAAGACAGCCCAAACAATTTACACGCAATTTTGAGTACGGGAACGCCTTTGGGCTAGTTTGGGTAACTTCGGTAAAGTACGGGAACAGACATAATATGAATGCAATAATAGGAGTGTTCGACGACGTTACCGCGGGTGCCCGCGGGAACCCAATTTACCGAAACAACAACAATTTACACATAATTTTGACAATAGAAACGCTTTCTGGTAAGATTGGGTACCCGCGGTAACGTACGTGGAACAGAGCTAATAATAGCTGTGTTCGCATTTTTTGGATAAAGTCTGTTAAAATGAGAGTTAAGAGAGTTAAGAAAAAATACTCGTACAAAAGTAAGCAGGGACGTAACAGTTATAACTTTTATTCAAAAAACTCATTGTTTTACAATTATTTCTTGTTTGATTATTTTTAATTTTCTGTTTATTTCTGTTTAAAAATAATAAAAGTTATGTGATGTTGTGTTGTGATTTTTTTTCTTTATCAAAATAACAAATAAATAACAATTAAGAATATAAATCAAAAGCCATAGAACCAATGACTTCAACAATTATAATATCCTGATGATGTCAACTAGTGTTAATAAAAGATTGAACAATGATTTAAAGTGAGTAAATATGTATTTTCAAGCACATTCCGGCATTCAATTTAGGTAAATTTAAAATGTTTATTTTATTATTAAATAAAAAAGTTAGTGCTTAATTTTTAAAAAAAAATCATTTTGTAACTTTTATAAAAAGTTTTAAAATAAAAATCAAAAAACAACACAAATTTATAGAGTAAAATATAAAAATTGAAATCTTTGCCAAACTTTGTGATTTTTTTGTGCAATATGATTTATAAAATATAGTGCATTATTGAAATATTATAAATTAATAAATTTGGGTGGTGACTTTTTAAGAAATATAACAGTTATTTTGGGTCTCTGAAAGTAAGCGAACGCAAAAACCATATTTCAAGCAAAAAAAAAAAAACATCAACAGACTTGTGCAGTATAGTTCGTTTTGTTGGTATAGTTTTCTAGTTCACTTTGTTGTAAAGACATATTTAGCTTTTCTAGTTCAATTGCTCTCTACAAAATTTAATAAAAAATATCCTTTTCAAGGATTTTTATTTACAAAAAGGAATACATAATTTATTAAATCTGGAGAAGACTGTAATATTAAGCAATACAGGTCGAAAATATTAAGATATCTTGATGAAATTTGGTACACTAATCGGTCGCTGTTTAGACGTGGTGCCCATATAATGGTCTGCCAAAAATTGGCTTTTATACTTCTTCACAAGCTACAGATCGTATATAAATATATTTTAAATAAAAATATTTCAATGAAATTTACAATAGAATCGGTCCTTTTTTGGACCAAGCGCCATATGGACTGTATTAAGATTTTCACTTAAATGCACCTAATATAAAGCTAAATCAGAATTTCTTACCGATTTTCAAAAAAAATTTTTTTTACCAATTTATAGACAAATTTTATTTAATACAAGTCCATTTCAAGCCACTGAAACATTAGTTGACTTTCAACCAGACTGATGTAGGGTATCATATAATTTTAGTAACAATTCCTAAGCCCTAACGGTGGGTCTAATACTGCAGGTTTAAATTTAGGTTAATAGTTAACCCAAAAATTTGTTGTTGTTTTGTGTACATTTTTTGACATTTTATTTTGTAAATATTGAATTCTATTTGGAATTTGTCATATTTGATTTTAAACGTGAACAAAGTCAAAACTCATTGTAAATTTTATTAAATATTAACCCCTTAATTCATAAATGCTTTATGCGGTTATAGGAAGTTTATGGAATGAATTTTATATGAAAAATTTGTTTTGTAAACCTCCTTTAACTCTATATTGCGTTTATGAATTAACACTTCAAAATTTTATTAAATTATTAATATAATAAGGTTAGTATATAAAATATATTTATTTAAGTGAATATTTCCTTTCTTCAGATCTTCTATATATTCATTCCTTCTACTCTCAAAATAGTTTGTCGGTACAATCTACTGAAAATGACAGTTAAAACAAAGGTATATGCAGTTATTTTTAACTGTTAAAAAATAACTAACAAATGCATTTTAAAACTAAAAAACTACTGTTTTTTACAGTTAATTCTTTTGGTATTATATTAATAAAAAATGTATATATAAAAACCCCATTGCACAGAAAAGGAAGAAAAACCGGCGAAAATCTACAAATCGGTAACGTATATACCAGGCCTATCGGAAAGAATAAAACACTCAGATATTTATAATAAAGAAAAATACGAAATAGCGCTCAAAACTGATAATACCGTAAACAAGTTATTTAGCAGGACGAAAATTAAACTTGAAAATGAAGAAAAATCAAATGTTATATACAAGATACACTGTGATGGTGACGGGTCCAACATATGCAACAAAGTATACGTTGGCACAACTAAAACAAAGTTAAAGACGCGACTATCATCTCACAAGTCAGACTACAAAGCAATAAATAAACCTATTGAACAAAAAACCGCACTCGCGGCCCACAGTACACTAACTGGACACAGACCCAGTGTTGCCACCAGTAAAGCAAAAAATTACACAACTGTAGATCAAAACTTATCCAAAACCGTATGAAATTACACAAAAAGTATATTTTTCATATTCACATCACTACACAAAAATGTCATTATTCAAAAATTATCCAACGAATGTGTAAACAGTCCCTTTTTTGAATAATTATTCAAAAAGTGGCAACACTGGGTACGTCAATAATGTGTAACTAGAGTTGTGAAATTTCGGTATTTTTTGAGTACTCAATACTACTCAATATTTTTCTCGATACTACTCAATACTTTTAACGGTTTTTTTAATTTAAAAATAAAAATGTTATGAATTCGTATTTATTAGGAAAAATTATCACAATTCACATACACGTGTTAAATAACTATTGTTATTTACATTTTAATTAATTTAAAACATTTTAAATAAATTAATTAAATAATTTTTCCCAAAAATTCGTTACAAATTTCTTTGCTTCACAAATAGATTTGTATTATCAGAGCTGTATTTTTAGAGTACTATTTTTAGAGTTGTATTTTTATACGAAAAATACACATTTCTACGGAAAATTGCATCTTTAAAAGTATTGAGTAGTGCCGTTTTAGTATTGAGTACTCAAAAAAATAGGCGGTATTGAGTACTCAGTACCGGAATACTCAATACTTTTACAACTCTATGTGTAACATTTCAAGCACAGATTAATACCAGATGTGAAACTAATGACAGGTGTCAAAAAAGTATTCTCGAACCGTATGGTTTTGTTTACATGGAAGTCACTTTTCACTTGTTATACAAATTTCCGTAAATTTTTAAAAGTCCCGGAGCTTTTTAATAAATTAATAAAAATTAGTCGATATTTAGACGAAACGAGTTTGTCAGTGAAACATTTACCACAAATCTCCATTTTCTGGTGAATTACTTTTGTAGATTTTTTCAACACTAAGGTAGTGTTTCTAGATGACGTTTCGCTTCACACTAACGAAAATACAATAACAAAATATATACAATACAAAAACAAAATACACGTAGTCACTCATTCGTGCGACAACGAACGTCTTCTAGAAACCCCATGTAAACCCAATTTAGAAGAAATCAGAAATGGTGTTATGTATTTTTTTATTTTGTTTAAAGCACCGCCTTTTGTTTATTTCCTGTCTTGCCGACATTTAAAGCTAGGGTTGAACAGGGCTTATGCCATCACATTACGGATGCCATGGAGGATCTACTCCAGCTTTTTTTTTTTAATTCCAGCTTTGAACTCGGAAAAAAAATGGTTTAATATAATTTAAACCGTTAAATTTTGAGAAATATGGGAGAGAATAATTAGCAAGTAAGTAATATTTTTGCATGCAGTGCATCTGAATGAAGTAGCATTTCTGAAAAACATAAATACTTTGTTCTGAAAGAAACTTTTAATATGGATAAAATACCATTTTTGTAATATTCAAATTTAAAAGCACGCTATTTTAATCCTGAAAAAGATATTGCATTGAAATTACCTTTAGTTAACCCTTTCACTACCGACTTTTTGTTTGTGGATGTATCGTCATTTTGACTTCAGATTATTGTTAAGAGTCCCCAAATTAGAAAAAATATGTAACACTAGTAACTCCTAGTAAACTTATTTGTAAAAAGTATAAAGTTTTTTTTGCACTATTAAATTTTATATATTCTTTTAAAGATGTGTACACTGTAGTGTACAAGGGTAGTGAAAGAGTTAATAGAATAATTTGTTATAATATTTTCTGAAAATTAGCCTGGATATGCTTTTGCAGAAGGCAAAAACACGGAACAGATTATAGCAAAAATGCTAAATTTTAGTTTTAAAATGCAAATAACGTTTGCACTTTGTAGATGATAGAAATGTTACGTCTTTAAGAATCGGCTTGTAAATAGAAAAATTGCAAAACTTTGGAGTCGAATGGCATAGCTCTTGCAGTTTCGGCCATCCAAAACTTACAGTGTGAAATTTCATATCAGTCGGTAAGAAATGGCAAAAATATTTGTATTCTTCTCCACTGTGCCCATGAGAATTTATTTTGAAATAATATGAAAAATATACTTTTTGTGTAATTTCATACGGTTTTGGATAATTTTTGATCTACAGTTGTGTAATTTTTTGCTTTACTGGTGGCAACACTGGATGTACCACACAGCCTGTGTTACCATATATTTTTTTAGAAAAACTGTAAAAAAAACTGTTTCTTTATAGAAAAACTGTTTTTCGAAAAAATTTTAAAAATCAGAAAAGAATCTGGATCCCGAAGTATCCTGGGACTAAAATATTATTCCAGGGTGTCAATTTTCAAAATGTCGGTATTTGAATAATTTCATTGCCTTTGATATTTATAATAATCGTCTTTTTGCACAGCCTCCTAATAAAACAATTTTTTAAGAATTTTGGTCTCCTAGGCCCTAATCTGAAGTTAAAAAAATTTCATCGAATCACCCTTCCTAGATACTTTGCTGGTCAATGTTGTACTTCAAAATATTCTTTATGAATTTGCATTCCACATGAAATTACCTTTCATTTGTTTGAGTATTGTTATGTCGAGAGTTGTTTGTTTAAAAAAATTACGTTTTTTGGAATTGTCCTTGATCATAATTGAAATAATAGTAGTTAATTGTTATCCAGAATTGGCAAATATTTATTTAAAAAAATCAATTTAGGCCTTTTTTGAAGAGACATTGATTTAAAAAATACAAATTTATAAATTATCTTTCATTTAGAAATGATCTGAAAAGTTCGGCTTAAAAATGTCCGTCGGATCTATGACGTGACAGATATGGTTTAGCCAATTTTATTCCGTGCTAATTTTTGATGAAATTTGTTATAAAAATGTTTCGTTGTCATTTTTAAATTTATTTATATTTCGATTTGTACCTAATTTTTTACAATATGAAAATTTTATTGTAATTTTTGGGTCATATGCATAATCACTTTCTAAGTTTATAAATGGCTTATAAAATAAATATTTTATACAAAATTCATTTTATAAATGCGTTATAAGGTTTTCAAATAAATAATTATGCATAAGCACTTTTATATTTTAATTGTTAAATTTTAGTTAAAAAAATAAAAAAAAAATAAAAAAAAATGAAAAAAAAAAATAAAAAAATAAAACAAATGTGCCGATTTAATAGGAAAAACTGTAAAAAATCCATGAATTAAAAAAAAAAATGTTTTTTACATGAAAAAACTGGAAAACTGTTAGGCATCCCAAAAAACTGTAAAAAACAGTTAAAACTGGCTATATGGCAACACTGCACACAGCAATCCACACACAATAAACAAACACCGAAGACTTAAAACTTAATACATAAATAGGTCCATTCGATTACTTTTCTCAGTCAAGTCCAGTAAGAATTACTCAGTACAAACTTTCAGAGAGTAAGACAAGATTTACTCTCAAAATAAAATTTTCCCAAACATGTACGCGAACAGAAAATTTGCAACAATTTGCAAGTTTGTACACACAGCTGATTACAACACCAAATATACAAATAAAATTTTAACTGGTCGCTATGAAAGAAAAAAATTTTTTATGTTAAACCTTAAGCAGAACATTTTTAGAAGGTTTTCATATCTTTTCCATAATTTATTTTGAAAGTTTTACTGCTTTGCATTTCCATAAAATATTATAATTGGAAAATAATTTTTTTTATTTACCATAAACAATCATATGTTTTCGTAACATATGTTTTTTTCTGCTTGCAAATTCTTACTGGCAAAAATTTATCCAGTAAAAATTTGCAAGAAAAAGAAGAAGACTTAGAAACTCTCAACATAGAACTGTCACTTTATTCTCTCTTTTTTCTTTCTGTTTACTGAGTATTTGTGTTAACGAACGCCATCCAGTAAAAATTTGTACAAATTTGTACAAATTATCCAGTAATCGAATGGACCTAATAAAGAGACTAGTTGATTAAGTAATGTAAACCAGAAAGGACGCTTTCAACTCCGCACTTTATCGCCAGATAATTAAATGTATGTAGTCGTCGTTATATATATTTAATTTATAAAATATGTTAAAATTGTATTTCGGTTTAGTTTTTCCTGAAGATGAACAGCGAAGCTGTTTCGAAATATTGAATAAAAGTAAACCATTTTTTAAAAATAAAACGAAAAATCTGTTTTTATTTTTTTTATACTTATGACCTCAAGCCGAATATATAAAAACCCCATTGCACAAAAATGTATATTTTAATAAAAATGGTTCTATCGATTACAAAAATATGTAAAGGTACTTCAGACTATTTAAAATTTGAAGTAAAAATTCCAAACGGTTCTCTAGTTATGCATTGGAGATAAAAGTTTCCGATTTTTATTTGCAAACTAGGAATATATTTATAAATAGTAACAAATATAAACTGAAAAAGATATTTAAAAATTTAACGAAATTCAACGAAATTTTTTATTTTTTTAAATAACTAACAAAATCAGCTGTTTACCGTAAAAATACTGTTTTGGTGGTTGTTTATGATATTAAAAATAACTGCTTTAAACAACTGTTACGAAATTACAGTACTTTTCGTTAGTTATTTTCTTAAATAACTGTTTGTTTTGAATTTTTCCATAGAAAAACAACTGCAATTGTAGTTAAAAGCAACAACTACTGATTACTACACAAATAACTGGCATGTAGTATCTGTCAAACTTTTTCGACTGTACCTGCAAAAAAAAAAGAAGTTAAACAATATTTCATAATCTTAACAGCAAGTTTAACTAACAAAAAAAAATAGTTTTTACAGTTTTACGATAATTTTTATGTATGTTGTTTTAACTGCATTTGTAGTTATTTTTTCAGATTTGCAATATTTTGCATGTGTGTTTCTTCTTACCTCATTTGCCACATTTGTGCTTCTTTTTACAACATTTGCCAGTTGATTTTTAACAGTTAAAAATAACTACATATTGCAGTTGATTTAAATGCAAATGAAGTATACAGTTTTTCAATCCCAAATGTTTTTTAATTCCAATAGGTCGATTTTGCTTTCAGCGATTCAATTGGCTAAAACCGTAAAAATACATATAAAATGCGAACAGTGGTTTTAATATCAAGTTTTGTGCATCAGATGTTTACCTTAAATATGAATACAGGTCCTGTACCTGCATTTCACCCCAAAAAAAATTGATATTGATTGAATTTGAAAATTTTTGTAAATAAGAAACTAAATGGAAAACCGCTAAACTTTTAAGGCATTTCACTGTAAAAATTCTGTTCTGGTTGTTGTTTATTGTAATATTAGTTTTTGTTTTAAATAACTGTGGTAATAGTTGTTTTGTATTTTTCCATAGAAAAACAACTGTAATTACAGTTGAAAGCAACAACGACTGAAAATTACGTAAACAATTTCCATGTAGTAACTAGCAAACTTTTTTGGCTGTACAAAACTTTCTTTACATTGACCGATTTCAATTTATATTGTTTAATTAATTAGTTAGCTTACCAATTACGATTTTAATTTGCATAAAATACATGATTTATAATGGATTTTGTCAATAAACTAGTCAATTCTAAAGTATCTATAAGTCGAACTCCATTAAATCTAAAAAAATCTGATGCAAAAACAGCCAACCTTTTATTTATATATAACAGTAAGATGTTAAATGGTGATTCAAAACAAATATTTTTACAATTTAAAGCTATATGTTATTAGATTCCAAAAATTGTGTACGCAAAAGTTATTTAAATTATAATTTATTTTAGTATCTTTGAAACGAAGTGAGTTTACAATTTGTCTGTGCTTAAGAAAAAATCACAAACTCAAAAATTTTTTTTTTATTAATAGAAAATATATGTACCTACAATAAAATTACAGTTGCTGTTGTTGATATTAATTAGCACTATATTACGAAGTGGTTAAATATAATGAACATGATCTTTCTTAAGAGTTTTTGAGGAGTATTATTTAGTATTTTTTTTTATCAAGAGAGATTTGTTTGCGCCTAAACTCTATAAAAATCCCAGTTTGCTTTAAACTAACAGTTAGTGCTTAACTGTTTTTTGAAGAGTTAAGATATTAGAACAAGATATGAAATTTATAGTAAGTTGCAAAAAATAAATGTCGTGATTTAAAATTTAACAATAAAAAAATTATGATTTTTTTAGATAATCATCACTACTTTAGTAGCTTGCTGTTTTGCAGCACCATCTTTGGATTTGCAACATCCTAGTCCCATTAATCCAAGTGTATTAGTTGAAATAAAACCACAAGAGAAAATTGTTTTAATAACTGATCCTCTAGAAATTGCTAAATTTAAAAGGGAAATCAATCAGCCTTTATATCCAACTGTCTTGCCCGAAGATCATCCACATCATATAGCAAAACGTGATCATAAACCGGGACATGAAACTAGACCAGCCAATAAACCAAATTCACCAACACTTTCGAAAAAATCACCTCCTTCTCCGCCAACAACAACTAAGAAGCCAGCACAAAAGCCACATCAGGAATCTCCAAAGAAACCATCATCAAACAAACGTAATCGTCGTGATGTGGAAACATATCAAAAGCCACAAAAAGTTTTCCCGAAACCTCTAATTTTACCAGCTACTTCAGCACCTGAAACAAGTTCAGACGGATTCCAAAAACCTCAAACTTTACCAGCTAATTTACGTAACCGTCGTGATGTTGAAACATATCAAAAGCCTCAAATAGCATTCCAAAAACCTCTTATTTTACCAGCTACTTTGGCACCCGAAACAAGTTCAGCAGGATTCCAAAAACCTCAAACTTTACCAGCTATTTTACCACATCATACATTAGAGACCACGCATCTAAATAAACGTGATATTCCGGTACCATTAGTACCAAAATATCAACATCCTGAATTGTCTACAAAGGACAACAGTGAAGAAAAATCCGATGAAGGTAGCAAAGAAGATACAAAAGTAAAAGCCGATGAAGATAGCAAAGAAGATAGAAAAGAGGCTATTACCGATCATGTTCAACATGGAAATCATCCAAATAAGGAAGAAGTACAAGTAAAAGATCTTTCAGAACCTAAACCTTTGCATCAAACTATATATTTAAATCATGGTGTTCCTACTCATATTGCAACGACTGATCACGAAAAGAAACCAAATATTTCTGATGATCATTTACGTGCTGACGAAGTGAAAATTTCTTCTGAGCATCACCTTATTAGACCAAAACCTGTTCCAGTTGCAGAACTTTTTTCTCGGTAAGTGGAATTTTTTAAAGTTGTTTATCTATTGTTATAATTATCTTCTTGAAAATAACATTTAATTTCTCAGAGCTCATGATGATTAGAAGAAAATCGCCAACTGGTTTTAATTATCAGCCTTATTTTATCAATTTGAATACTAAAATAAAAAAGACGCTAATTGGTAAAAGTCACGATCAAAATATTGTGCAATCAAATTTTGTATATAGTTATTTATGTTTGTATTTATATATTTAATTTAAAAAAACTGAATAAATTTTGTTTTATATGTTAAAAAGTTAAATGATAAATAACAGAAACCCTGCGAATATTTGAAAGATATGTTGTCAAAAAGATAATGCGGCAATATCTTATTTTTATCGTCATAATGGGTCATATGAATAAAACTTAGCAAGTACTTCGAAGTAATTACTTTGGGCTTAGGAATGGCTTTTAACTCCAAATTTACCAATTGGCTGGTAGAACAGCATGAAATGTAAACGAAAATTAAAAAATTTAATTTCTAGTGTACTCCCAAGCAGACTAGAAATTTAATATTTTAATTTTCGTTTACATTGTTTGAATATTTTTAATTTTCTGTTTATTTGCTCTGTTGGATTTTTATTTTTAATTCAAACAAAAACAATCCAAACACGATTTTTATTTTTTCAAAAATAATAAAAGTTATTTTGTGATTTTTTTCTTTATCAAAAAATAACAATAATATAAATCAAAAACCATAGAACCAATGGTAGCATTCAGCAGAGAAACCTTAAACTGATACCGGTGACTTGTAGTGCCTTGTGATTAGTAACTCTGCTGAACGACGTTTTCTTTGTTTTGTTTTTAAATACAATTTTTATATATTTTCGTTTAGTTTCTTTATATTTTTGTTTTTGAATTATATTTGTATGTTTTTATTTGTCATTCTTACAAAAAAAAAAATAGTTTTAAAATCAACAACAACAAATGTATCACTAATTGATCAAAAGTAGCAAACATTTTTTACGCTACCAAAATATGACAGCGCTACTTGAGCGCTCAGACTGCGCGGTTAGTGATCAGGTCGTTCAGCAGATAGTTGTACAACTGTTGTAGAACTGTTGACTATTAGAGTGTATCTGCCGAACGCACCCAATGACTTCAACAATTATAATATCCTGATGATGTCAACTAGTGTTGATAAAAGATTGAACACTGATTTAAAGTGAGTAAATATGTATCACAGATTAATACCAGATGTGAAACCAATGAAAGGTGTCAAAAAAGTATTCTCGAACCGTATGGTTTTGTTTACATGGAAGTCAAATCAAGAGGGAGATAACAATATAAAATCTCCATACATTTTGCATTGCGCATTTCTTGTATATATCTGTCACTTTTTAGATTATTGTGCTTTATCTTTTGTGTTTTTCTTAAATTTTTGCGTTTTGTTTTGCTCATTTTCTGTCGGCCATATTGCCCAAATGAGCTGATTCATATCTGGTATAATCTGTGCTATGTATATTCCAGCAACTTCCGGCTTTCAATTTAGGTCAACTTTTAATTTTTATTTTATTATCAAATAAAAAAGTTAGTGCTTAATTTTTTCAAAAAAATCATTCTGTAGCTTTTATAAAAAGTTTTAAAATAAAAATCAAAAAACAACACAAATTTATAGAGTAAAATATAAAAATTGAAAGATTAAAATCTTTGCCAAACTTTGTGATTTTTTTTTGTGCAATATGATTTATAAAATATAGTACATTATTGAAATATTATAATTAAATAAATTTGGGTGGTGACTTTTTAAGAAATATAACAGTTATTTTGGGTCTCTGGTTAAGAGCCATTCCTAAGCCCGAAGTAATTACTTCGAAGTAATTGCTGTTTTATTCATATGACCCAATAAATGTCGCAACTAGGGTATTTAATCGATTAATCGTTATTCGATTAACCGAACAATTTTGCTCAAAAATGGTTTGATTTAGAGATGGGCGCGTGAGTGGATTTTGACTCACGCTCACGCACGCACACGAAAGAAAAATAATCACGCACGACTCACGCTCTCTCACACGTGATTAATTTTAATTTGAATCACGCTCACGAAGTACTCACGCTCACGAAATACTCACGAAAAATATAAAATTTGTTTTTATCCATCGATGGTAACCGAAACGATGCGGTTATCGGTAAAGGTCACGCTATTTTAGATTATTTCGGTAACGGTATTCTAAGGGTAACGTTATTTCATTTATTTCGGTATCGGTATTTTAAGGATAACCGTTTTTCAGTTATTTCGGTAACGGCATTTTAACGATAATGTTGTTTGGTTATTTCGGTAACGGTATTTTAAGGATACCGGTAGTCAGTTTTATCGATGCATCCCTCAATTTTTTTACGAAAAACAAACGCGATTAAAATCAACTAAATGTACGACAAATACTCAATAATCCAGTGCAATTGCCAAAAACAGAAAATTAAAAATATCGGTAACGGTATTTTAGGGGTAACGGTTTTCAGTTATATCGGTAAGGGTATTTTAAGGGTATCGATATTTAATTTATTTCGGCATCGGTATTTTAAGGGTAACGGTATTTCAGTTATTTCGGTAACGGTATTTTAAAGATAGCGGTATTTCGGTAATGGTGTTTTAGGGGTAACGGTAGTCAGTTGAAAGGGTTTTGAATCGATAACGGTATTTTAGCGGTATTGCCTGCCAACCCTGTTTTTATCTTAATTATTTAAGGAAACTTTCTTTATTGAATATAAGTTTTATTTATTTAGGGCCATTAACAATAAACAAATTAACCTAAATTTTGGGCTAACTTAGAGTTTCAGATGTCAAATTCCATACAAATTTGAATTTTTAACTTTCAGTTTGTGTTAACTTCAGGTTATTTGTTTATTGTTAATGGGGGTTAGAATTAAAATTAGCTTAACTATTAAAAATTTTTGTTAAAAACTTAACTAATATGCAAGTGCTTGTGCAAATATAAATATTACTGACACTTTAGGAAAACTTTTATTTTATATTGTTGATTATACTTGAATGGATGTCACTACATTGCTAGATCTGTCAAAACAACAGAGTAGTATATTGGAAGATGACAAAGCAAATTGCGGTATTTTTTTGTTTGTTTTTTCTTTGATATATTAAATGTTTAGAAACGCTTCTAGACGAGAAAAAGAAATTCTCATTGAATTTGCAGTTTAACTTAACAAATATTTCTAGAAATACTAAAAACGTCGCCCCCTGACGAACGCGTTATTCAAGAATAAAATTTGGACAGGGACATGCTTTTAACAGATTATTTTTCATAATCTGTTAATTAGGTTTTGGGATTTTAGCGCATTTAATTCCTTTAATTTAATTTTGTATTTAAAATTTTTAAATAACTTAAAAAATTCACTGTACATCTTTAAATGTTATTCCAAATTTTTGTGGAGGAACAAAATTGTTCAATGTTTTGTACAAGAAGTCGATTTCTTCTTTACATAAGAATTCTAGCAGAAGTAGAAAACACCGGTTCGCTAGTACCTGAACTGACTGGAATACACATTATTTGAAGGAGGGGGGAAGATCTCTGGAATTTTTCCAAAATTGTAAATTATCGCAATCTGGTTTAATATAATCACGCAAACTCACCCACAAAAATTTAATCACGCACGAACATTTTTTTTTAACTCACGCTCACGCACGACTCACGTGAGTGCTATCATTTTAACTCACGATCTCTAGTTTGAATAATTTAAAATGTCCAAATTTAGAATAACGAACGATTCGAATAATTTCATACGATTAATCGATTAATCAAAATTGATAAAAAATTACAAAAATATTTACATGCTTATTCAGAAAAAACTTTTTGTCTTATTAGAGGCTAATTGAAGGATTTTTGTTGTTGTTTTGCATGTTAATTTATTTTATTAAACTGTAATAAAATTAAAAACATTTTTCTGAATACAAGCCTTAAAAAATATATATTTTTTATCAAAGTAAATATGCTAAAATTCCAAAACTTATTTTACAAATCGTGAAAAATATTTTGCTGTAGGCTTGTACCTATCCGGCTTTCATTCTGAGTACCGATTATGAATAGTTTGCAAGCGGTGAAGTGATAAAAACTGTCATCTGTTATTATTACTTTTAAATGAGTGAAAAATATTTGTCACCGGTTCACAGCTTCACAAACCATTCGGAATCGGTACTCTGGACTAGGGAAATCGTCAGTGGATGACCTCTAGAAATATTTGTTAGCTTCAAGTCAATGAGAATTTCTTGTTTTCATATAGGAGCGCTAATAAACGTCTTAAATACTAAAGAAAACAACAAATTATCACAGTTTGCTTTGTCATCTTCCAAAATACTACTCTGTTGTTGTGACTGGTCTAGCAATGTAGTAGTCTAGCACGTATAACCAAGAATCATATAAAACTGGGAGATACAGTCGCTTTCGGATCGCATATCGGACAGGACATCTGAAAACACCATAATGTTCTGTCTGGTCCGATGTACTTGGTATAACAAAATTTATAGTAATTTTTTTACGCCTCTCTTAAATGTTGCACTCAAAAAAGTTTGTCGGTAGAATCTACTGAAAATATAAATAAAGGCATATTCACTTAAAAAGGCGCCAAATGTGTTTACTTGTACCTTTAAAATAACTTAAAATTGTATTATTTTCGAATGTTGAAAAATAACTAACATTGCCGCAAAATTAAGTGAACAATTTTTATTGCGAAAATTTTAAAACAACTGTCGAAATGCGTAAAAAATTCTGTTTTTTTACAATTAATTCTCTGGTTTTGTAAAAGCATATTTTAATAAAAAAAAATTTTTTAATTGAAGAAAGAATTCCAAACAGCTCTCCAGGTATTCGTACTATACTTATAATACAAGTTTCTTTTGTTGTTTATTATGATATTAAAAATAACTGCTTTAGATAACTATTACGAAATTACAGTACTTTTCGTTAGTTGTTTTCTTAAATAACTGTCATAACAGTTGTTTTGAATTTTCCATAAAAAACTAGCGTAATTACTGTTAAAAACAACAACTACTGATGACTACTGTCATGTCAAACTTTTTTTAATGTGTCATTAACAACACAGAATGACAAAATCTTAACTTTTAAAAATTAACTGAGTTCTGACCATTAACTCTATATATTTTGGACATGCTGATTACTAGGGCAAGGAATTCCATGCAAATGTATGTTTTTCCCCGATAGTCCAAAACAAATACAGCCTAAATATTTGTCCGAATCAACAAATTTAAAACAAAATGGAATTGATTTGTAGTGATTTTGGATATTTTGACAAAAATGCATGTTTTTTGCATATTTTGACTTCAAATACATATTTGGTGCCTTTTTAATGCATATTTTGTGCTTTTAACCCTTTGACACGGAGATATTTGCAATTAAAGTTCAAACATTAACATGCTACCGGACCCGAACGGGTTAAAATTTTTTTAAAATTTTAATTTTATATTTTTCCTATTACTAATCGCTACATAAAACCTTTTGAATTTTTGAATTTTATTCATCATACAATTTTTGAGACTAAACTTTAGCCTTTTTTGTACTTTTAAATTTTAACAAATTCTCAGTAGCGTTGATGATCACAAGACAAAACGCAATCTACTGATCTCATGTTATTTTGAAATTTAACAGCCTTCATAACATTTTAATAAAAACAAAATAATAAAAACAAAATATGTTATTTTTCGTTTTCAGGAGTATTTTATAATTTGTAAAAAAATATAAAAAAATTGATACGTTTTCGTATTTTATTCAATCAAAATATTTTTTTTTTTTTCATTATTTTTAAAAATAAACTTTCTTAGAAATCTTATTGACCTGTGGAAAAGCTTGGAGTTCTGTGTCTATTTGCACAATAACTAACTTACATATATTTTTATATTTTAAAGCGTTATTTTTGCAAAAATAATCGTTTTAGTGCATATTTTTTATGTTTTTAATGCATATTTTTCTTTTTTATTTCAATTCAATTCTTTATTGATATAACCGAGCCCAGTGGGTCATATATGGTTAAAAAATACTACATTAATTAGATTAAAATAGTTAACTAAAAATAAATTAATTAATTAATGTTTCTATATAAAAAACAATTGATGCATCTCCAAAAATGTAACAAACATTATAATAATTATAATAAAATTTAATAAAAACTAAATAAATATACAATAGCTAACGGCACTGTTAAAAATAATGAATAAATAGAATCTCAATTATAGCAGTGAAATCACAATAAAAAATGTTAATTATTACCCATTATTACCTATAATTTAAACCTCATTTCCTTGGACATGTTCAAAAATTCTTCGTTTATAAGTTTGGTAAGAATAATCTATGGACTTAAGTGGTTCTGGTAAATTATTATAAATCGAGCTACCCTTACATAAAATGAGCGTCCCAAAAGGGAAATAATGAAAGGATACTGTATTTGACGATTACGTGTAGATCTACCAGAGCTTCGAAGAATTAATTCCCTAATTCCCTTTTTTGAACTGAATTTATATTTTGGGAATGAATTCCCTGACCAAACTTAAGGAATTGAATGAATTCCTTTTTTTTTCATTCGATTTATATTAAAGGAATTCATTCATTTTTTTCTAATGCCTTCATAAAATTTAATGAATTCATTCAACAAGGAATTCCTTCAATTCTAGTTAATTCAACTTTTGGTCAAGGAATTCATTCAATTCTAGTTAATTCAACTTTTGGTCAAGGAATTCATTCAATTCGAGTTAATTCAACTTTTGGTCAAGGAATTCATTCAATTCTAGTTAATTCAACTTTTGGTCAAGGAATTCATTCAATTCTAGTTAATTCAACATTTGGTCAAGGAATTCATTCAAGTTAATTAAACTTTTGGTGAAGAAATTCATTCAATTCTATTTAATTCAACTTTTAGTCAAGGAATTCATTCAATGCTAGCTAATTCAACTTTTAGTCAAGGAATTAAATTTATTTCTCTTAATTCCCTAGGAATTAAATTTTTTTCGTTTAATTCCCTAGGAATTTAATATTTTTTTTAATTCCCTAGGAATTGAAAACTTAATTCAGGGAATTAAACGAAAAAAATTTAATTCCTAGGAAATTAAACGAAATAAATTTAATTCCTTGACTAAAAGTTGAATTAACTAGAATTGAATGAATTCCTTGACTAAAAGTTGAATTAACTAGAATTGAATGAATTCCTTGACCAAAAGTTGAACTTGAATGAATTCCTTGACCAAAAGTTGAATTAACTAGAATTTAATTAATTCCTTGATCAAAAGTTGAATTAAGTGCACAGTTGAATGAATTCCTTAGCTAAAAGTTGAATTAACTAGAATTGATTGAATTCCTTGACTTCAAATTGAATTAAATAGTGTTGAATGAATTCTTTAGTGAATGAATTATTTAATTTTAATTCTTTACGCTTTGGTCAGGGAATTCATTCTATAAATTTGAATTCTTTGAATTCATTCACAGGAATTAATTCCTGCTTATGTCTTATTGATGAATTCATTCCTTGAATTAAAGAATTGAATTAAAATTTTGGGAATTCATTCCAAAAAGGAATTAATTCTTTAAAGCTCTGAGATCTACTAAATGAAAAAATGAATTCAAGTGTGTAAGATCAGGATTATGTTGTGCCTTAAAAAAACAAAGCATTAGCCGAGTTTTTACATAATTATAAAAAGAACAGCCTAAAAACTTTGACACATATATTGAAACGTAATCCATAAGACTTAAGGAATATAAATAACGCATAACTCTATTAATAAGCAACAAAAGTTTCTGCATAATATAACCAACGGTTCCACTATACACTTCAATACAATACAAAAAAATAGGCATAACCAATGTGTGAACAAGCAAAACTTTGATGTGTAGAGGTAATACGGCATTTTTCATACACCGATAAAATACATTTTTCCTACACCGATAAAATTCCATAGTTAGATAGTTAAGAAAATCTATAGTTGAATTTAAAAAAACTATAAATTACTAACATGATCAAAAGCAACTATTGCTTTCGTGTAATATTTTGGTTACCCTGTAAATAAATATTTCAATAAATTTTCAATTCTCAAAGTTTGCATTTATATTTCTTAGAAAACAAAACAGAAAAAAATATTATAATAAAATAAATTTGGTAAGAAGTTTAGAAGTTGTAATCAATTTAAAATCAATATTTATTATGTCTATGTTTTGCAGACACAATTTTGGAAGCTTTAATAATAAAACGAAATGGTCAAGAATAAGAAGCAAGAAAAATCTTTTATGAAAAATGTCCTCCATATTTTAAACCCTCCCACCAATATACGTTTTAAAGATGGATTTAAAACAAATGGAGCATAAAAAATGACGAAAAACTAATAAATTTGGCTTTTAAGTGTACAATTAAACTTCTTAATAATTTTGAATTGTTTTGGTGTTATTCCACTTTGTGCAAAATTTTTGTGACATTAAATTTTTTTAATAAAAAGTTTGTCAATATTCAATTGTTAATACTACTAAAAATATAACAAAACGATATCCGTAGGGTCCATTAACTATTTTTTATTATCATAAAGTTGATTTATACTAATTTAAAAAACTTAGTTATCATCAACTAAATCAGTTCAACTATATATTAGTTAGGGGCATTTCACCTATTAGATAGTTGAAATATTCGTTACAATCAACTAAGAAATATTTTGGGTGTACCCTTAAACACGCTAAATTATCGTGTTTAATTTTAAAACACGTTGTTAAACACGATAAAATTGATATCAATTGGTTTTGAATGACAAGTTTGAAGCAGAAAAAGACACAACAAATAAATAAAAAAATTAAAATTGAATAAAATAAACCAAATTGAAATAAAAACCAGTTAAAAAGTGTTTTTTTCTTATTAAAGTGATAGATGAACAAAACAATTAATTAAACTTTGCTTCCGGTGAACGAAAAATCCAAAAACAGCCATGAAGTTGTCCCTTAACTAAAAATTGAAAAATCTTGTTTCCGACTGGGGCGGATAATGTTATTTCACTTTTTATAGCAATTATAACGTTGCATAATGCCGAAAATTATTAATTATTGCCTCCGGCCGAAGAAAAAATAACTTTTTGGGAAATTTTGTCAAATTTTTGTATTTTTTTTAATTGTTGAGGAACAGCTGTTCGAGATGTTTAACTTAAACACTTCATTTTTCAGTGTGAACTGATATGTTTAACTTTTACATAAACGTGTTTAACAATCGTACTGTGAACGTAGTATAAGTGCATGAAATTTCTTGCCCTTCTAATTACAATAGCGTACTTTATTTTTCGATCTAATCTACAGATTTTGCGCGAAATGGCTTTATTAAAGTTTAGCGGTTTTTCATTTAGGTAAAGCTAATGAAATCGCAATAATCTGGCATGTGATGAAAATCGATCGGTTTTAAATCGATCAGCACAACATTTGTAGCCGAAATAAGCCGATCACTTCGGTGGCGGCTGAAACATCAAAATAGAAACAGGCGGCAGCAACGCGACGGCTCTGAGTCCACGACTTCGTTCTCCTGACCGAACTCATTAACAAATACTAGAAACACCCTGTTGTATAATTAAATTAACAGCTGTCAAACCTCACTGTTGTGTTCATTAAATAATTGTTTACATTTTATTCTAACGTTGAGCGACGTGTCGAAAAATAGCAAATTATTCTTAATACACTTATCTAAATCTATAATGCTTAAATATATTTATGTTGTAGCTTCAATTTGTATAGTAAGTCGTTTTCAGTTGTGAACTTTTAAAAATAAACCAATATTTTTTCATTTATAGTCATGTGCCCTAGGAGAATTTACTGCCCAAGATTGCCGTGAACTGGGTTTTATTAAGGGTCAATTAGTATGCTCCAGTTGTGAAAAATTGGATGATTTTGGATTAGAAACTTTAAAGTATGTACATATTAATGGTTATACAATACAAATTAAGAACTTACCAACTTTACATTTTCCCAGGCCTCATTGCCGTGAGTGTTGTACTTTGGATGAATTGCCAGCTGCACAGCAACGTTATCCCAAGGCAATATTAGAAGTTTGTACATGTAAATTCCGTGCATATCCTCAGATACAAGCCTTTATTAAAAGTGGACGTCCTGCGAAATTTCCCAATTTAACTATTAAATATGTACGTGGTTTAGATCCCATAGTGAAATTATTGGATAATAGTGGTAATGTTAAGGAAACATTGTCCATCACCAAATGGAATACAGATACCGTAGAAGAATTCTTTGAAACCCATTTGGAAAAGGTGGGTGCCTCCAGTGGCAAACAGTCATTTAGTGTAATTGAAGAAGAGGACGACGATGATTTTCTACGAACAAACTTAATATGAGATTATGATGGTTCATAAAATTTAGTTTTACTAAACAATTCATACCTTTTGTTTTAAGCATTCCTTTAAATAATTGTCAATGTCATAGAAAATTATACAATATAAATTATTGAAAACAAGAATTGATTCGTTTTTAACAAATGTAGTTTTTAATTTCAGTGATCTTACTTTGCGGACCTGTATCAAAAAAATGGGGACACTTAAAATAGTTGACAGTTACCACATGACAGTTGTTTGTCTAGAAATCAGTAGTTTTTAACTGTTGTTGTTGTAACGGCTTTAAAAATAGAATTTGTAGTTAATAATTCTCATTTAAAGCTCGGATAAATTCGAAAATTGGAATACATCCGAAACGTTCCGGCACATAGTCCGATTGCCGCGAGAACCGGGTTATACCGCCCATACTCGGTCGCCAGAGCCTCGTCAGCGTTAACAGGGGACACCATGTCTAAGGTGGACTGTGGGTGAGGTTGGCATTTGGAAATAATTTCCCTTAATTAACTGTAATTACAGTTGCTTGTCTATAGAAAAATACACTAACTGTTATGACAGTTCTTTTAGAACACTAAAGAAGTACTTTAATTTCGTAACAGTTGATTAAAGCAGTTATTTTTAATATAATAAACAACTACAAAAATAGTATTTGTGTATTAGTATTAGTGTTTGTTATTTAAAAAAATAAAAAATTCGTTGAATTTAGTTGAATTTTAAAAATTCCTGTTTATATTTGTAGTTATTGATATATTCCTAGGCTTGTATTGACAAAAAGGTTTTGAATTTTTTTACAGTTTAATCCCCCTGATTATGTAAGGCGTTGGCGTATTTAGTAAAAACGCCTCCATACAAATCGAATTTTTCAAAATCGAAATTAACAAAAAGTGCCAATTTCCTGGCGAATCTAATACAATTCTAGTAAAATATAAGTCTTACTTTACTGTTAAATATTGCAAAAATATTTGTTATAACGACTTTACTGTAAAAACGCCAAAAAAACGTCTACGCCTTACATAATCAGGGGGAATAAAACATCATCCAAAATAACAACAAAAATCATTCCATTAGCCTGTAATAAAATAACTTTTTTGTGAATAAGCATGTTAGTTTGCAAATAAATATCAGAAAATTGTATATTCAATGATTAAAAGCATAATAACTGGAGAGCCGTTTGGAATTTTTACTTAAAATTTTAAATAGGCTAAAGTAATTACACATATTTTTGTAATCGAAAGCAAAAAATGTTTTTCTTTTTCCCTGCAAGCATTTGGAAGATATCTTCCAAGAAGATATTAAAGCGATATCTTCTATTTTTAATTTGAATGAAAATAATCAAGTAGTATTTTAAAATTGTCTTCCTTTTATTATTTGGAAGATAATTTGGTGATATTTGGAAAAAAATAATTCAAAAATTAGATTTTTTGTCATAAGTTTTTATGATGATATTGCGGCAATATTACCTTCTTATCATCCGGAAGATAAAGAAAATTTGTTTGAAATTCTGTGTCATTTTGGAAATAATTAATACAAAATTTGTATAAAAACGAACAACAAACACATAGGAAAGAAATTCGTCGAAAAAATCAAGATTTAAGCGCGGAAAAAATCGGCTACGATGAAATCAAGATAATTAATGTGTTGGTCAATGGATTATGTATGCAGATGTTCTTTTTCAGGCTTAAATTTAATAATGAAAAAATAAAACCTTTATATTGTACCGGGGAGTTTATTTGGCGATATCACCTTTTTATCTTCCAGATGATAACTTAGCGATATCGCCAAATTATCTTCCTGGGGTGTTGCTTTCGTGTTACCTGGAAGTATTGCTTTCGGGTAACAGTTATTCCCGACGAAAGAAACTTCCGCAATACGAAATTGATATTGCCGGCAATAAATGTTTTCTTCCTAGCAATATGATCGGGAAATCTTCTTCGTATTGCCATGCTTGCTGGGTTATTAAAATATACTTCTATATATGGATGATATCAAAAAATGTGATAAAAACCGTGTAACCACCTAATTTCTAATGCATGGATTACATTTGAGCTACATATTTCGATATATATCAGCGCATTGTCACCTGTTTTACAAAATTTATAACAATCTGACCAATTTTTGGTTAATACATAAAATTTGTGACCAATTTTATAGGCCAAATGTAAACTCCGTAACAAGTAACTCATAAGGTTTTTTAACTTTAATAGCTTTTTTTTAATAACCAATAAAGCTAAACACTAACTTAACTGTAAGAATTTTCATGAAAAGGAAAAGTGCCGTTTTTAATAAAAATTAATACATTTTACAAACTTTTACGTATATCTTAGCTATCACGACTTCAACTCTGTAACGATTTTTCGTCATAATTTTTGATAAAAATGCATATACCAGAATTTTGGAGTTATCTATTATTTATATTGCGAAAAGAATAATGTTATTTATACTCAAATGATCGTTGGACTGTAAGTAATCATTCAGCATAACAGACTTGAAGCTTTTCTGCAGCATGTAACATTCTCGAGATGAAAAAGGATGTCTTTAATAAGATTTGAAAAAAATGTTGTAAACTCTGTTCCAAATTTTTACACCAAACTATTTAACGAGTAAGAAAAACAATGTCATATTTGGATTCACCTTGTAGGCATCATGCGATTTTGTTTCGAAAAAAAAAATTCTGACAAAGCGTTTCTGAAAGAAAACGAAAAAGTAACCAAATGTAAACTCCGTAACTGTAAACTCCGTAACCACAATTGTTTGCATCAGATTTCATTCAAATAAATGCAGATAAATGTTTAAAATATTTTAAAATAACCATAAACAGAGGCGATTCAACTAATATTTATGTGTCAAAAGACGATTCAACTAATAATTTTACGTCAAATCAAAAAAAGTTATCAGTTTTTTACCCTAAGCTGCTGGAGCGAAAAACGATTGATTTTGCATTTCATTGGTTTTGAATCGATATTTCGAGTCATTACTGACATTAGTTTGACAAATTAAATTTGTTTCACACAATTTAAGAATTTTTTGATCGCGAAATGTTATATTTTTAATATATTATTTTGTAACTGCGCAGTCGCTGTTTGGATTTTAAAAAATTTTATAGTTTTGAAAAGCATTTAAAAGGAACAAAAATACAAAATTAAAAAAAAAAATTTTTTTTTTCGCGGAATGAATTGTATTTTTATTCGCGAAACCGCCAATATTATCAACAAAATTATATATCATTGGAAAGCAAGTTGAAAACCCAAATACGTAAAACTAATAAATTGAAGAAAATTCGAACGCAATTTTTTTTGTTATATCTTTTGCTTGCAGAAATGTAAACTCCGTTACAACAAAAAAAATTAAAATTGTGCAAAAAAAGTTATTGCGACAACTTGTAGAAGAGATTTTTTGCAATTAGGTTTATAATGACTAAACTTACTGATTCCATTAAGAAAAAACCGAAATATTAACACTTTTTGCTTTTCACAAATTTAGCCCAAAAATTTATCACATTTTTTGATTTCACCCATATAAAGAATTAACCAAGGTTGGTTACCGTTATCGTAATACCGTTATCGCTAAAATACCGTTTCAAACTGAACACCGTTACCAAAACCGCTAAAAAAATTCCAAATATCGTTACCGATACCGTTATTTTTAATGGAAGTTACCGGTATTTATTAGTTCATATAAAAAATGTAAATTTTTTAACTATTTTATTTTATAATCTTGAGTTTTTTTTTACAAAAAGAAAATTATAGATAATAATTATAATTTAACTTACTAAAACTACCAGCATTGAGCTTAGAAATTGTATTTTTAACATTTAAAATTAAAAATATGCTATGGTTTTACTTGTTTTTTTTTGTATTTTTAACGCAATTTATAATACCGGTACGTACCGGTATTGCTGTTTCGATAACGGTATATCGTTACCCTTACCGTTATTCGTTTCGGTAACCAACCTTGGAATTAACAGTAAAAACAACAGTAGTTTTCCCCATTTTGTCAGTTAATTTTACGAAATTGTTCATTATTTTTAAGGCTTTGTTAGTTATTGTTTCAACAGTTGAAAATCACAATGTTTTTAGTTATTTCAAAGGTAACATCTTTGTCGCATTTTAACCTGCACATTACTTTAGGTGTGTTTCTCTACTTTTTGGGTAAAGTTCGGTAAAATGAGAGTAAGCACAAAATCCTCTCGCAAAATGACAAAATTACCCGATAGTACGGGAACACAAAAAACCACTTTTCTAGCACAAAATCGTATTTCAAAGAATAATGTGAAACAGTGATGGGACTTGAAAAATTTAGTTTTGTGCCAAGCGTGTGACTAAAATGTACCGTGTTTTAAACTTTAATTTCATTTCGTGTAATTCAACTTTAATTTCATTTCGTAATAGCATTCTTATGGAATTAATTCTATTTTGAATGAATTCTAACCGAATGAATTAAAATTTTCTTGAATTCATTCAATTAAAAGGTGAATGCTAAATGAAATTCATTCGATTCTTATTAAAGATTTGAGAATGCAGCCAATGAATGAATTCTTTAGGAATAGTTACACGTAATGGTGTACATAGAAACATTTTCTAAAACTGAATTAAATTTTTCATGAATTAAACTTAAATTATAAATTTAAATCATTTGAATTTTTAAAATTCTATGGGTTATTGGTAATATCTTCGATGACATTTTTTAGTTTTGCTTTGTTCGAAAAGGTATTTTAATACCAATAAATGCTTAGAAACTAAAAATTAAATAATTTTTAGAGAATTGTTATTTTTTAAATCCATTTTCTATTAAATTTTGTAGATAACCAAAATGTGCCAAAATTGTATCGCTTCTAGAGTTGTAAAAGTATTGAGTATTCCGGTACTGAGTACTCAATACTGACTGTTTTTTTGAGTACTCAATACTAAAATGGTACTACTCAATACTTTTAAAGATGTAATTTTCCGTGGAATGTGTATTTTTCGTATAAAAATACAACTCTAAAAATAGTACTCTAAAAATACAGCTCTGAAAATACAACTCTATTTGTGAAGCAAAGAAATTTGTAACGAATTTTTGGGAAAAATTATTTAATTAATTTATTTAAAATGTTTTAAATTAATTTAAATGTAAATAACAATAGTTATTTAACACGTGTATGTGAATTGTGATAATTTTTCCTAATAAATACGAATTCATAACATTTTTATTTTTAAATTAAAAAAACCGTTAAAAGTATTGAGTAGTATCGAGTACTCAATTGAAAAGTATTGAGTAGTATTGAGTACTCAAAAAATACCGAAATTTCACAACTCTAATCGGTTCTGCCATTGTACCAATCAATCTTAGATTGTGCCACAAATCCCATCACTAATATCACTAATGTGAAAATGCGTATAATTTCAGTTTGCAAATTGGCACAAATACCCATATTTATTCGCATTTGAAAGTTGTTTTCGATGTTATTCAATTAATTCTTATAAAAAAACCAGTTTCTTTTGCTTATTTCTTTATTTAATTAAAATTTTAAATCTATTTTCACGATTGTTTTTTGTTTATATTTATATCAGTTGTTTTACCAAAGTTTACCCGAAGAAAAAGTCTGGGTAAATTTTGGTAAAAAGAGACACACTAATACACTCTCATTATGGCTCTCATTTACCCAATTTTCGAGTACGGGAACGCTTTTGGGTAAATTTCGGTAACTTTGGGTAAATTTCGGTAACATTGGGAACGTACGGGAACGCACTTTTTGTTATAACTGTCATTTTCAGTAGATTCTACCAACAAACTTTTTTGAGTGTAGATTTACCAGAGAAAACCGCTACAATTTATATATAGCGGTTTATTATTAGGCCGAGTTTTTGGGATGTCAGTTAAACTTGTATTAATTGAATTAAAAACGAGTTTTGTCAGCCATTTCCAAGATTATTTACAAAAATTTGCCGGAAGGGCTTTTTATCGTTTATAACTTATTTTTTCAGAGAAATTAAACAAACCCAGCCAGCATATTCGGAGCGCTCATATATAAGATTCTTAAATAGCTCATAGAAATGATTATTGTTTTTTTGAAAACACTCTTTTTGGCAGAAAATATGAACCCTCAAAAAACAATCCAAAAAGTTGTCTCTACAATCTAAAAAGCTGTCTCAAAATGAGGGTTCATTTTTCGGACTCAAAAAAGATTCCAAAATTATTTAAATTTATGAGGAAAATTTCGATTTTATACTCTTTTGGACGGACCACTTTCATAGGAAAAAGTGAAAAAATGTTTATGTTTTTGGAGCTCATTTCTGAGTCATTAATGATCATCTTTGTTTGCTGGGAACCATATTTTAAAAGCAGCATTCCAGTTACAAACTGTGTCAAACTAAGTTTGAAGATAATCCACATTCTGAAGACTGGGCGTTAATCTGCTATTTCTGTTTTAAAATAAAAATATTTGTAAAGTTTTCTTTATGGATGTGTGATTAATCGATTAATAAAACAGTGTGATTAATCTGAACTTTGATTAATCAATTAATCGAAAATTTGATTAATAAGAATTATGGTTACCTAATCGATTAATTTGAATTTGGATTAATCAACACTTGATAATTTTTAATTTATATTTTAAAAATGTTTAAAAAATAAAAAAATTATGCCGTATTCAAAATTGCGTGTAAATTGTTGTTTGGGTTGTTTTAGGTCCCGCGTGTACCCGAGGTAACGTATGGGAACGCACATATTGGGTCATATGAATAAAACTTAACAATTACTTCGAAGTAATTACTTTGGGCTTAGGAATGGCTTTTAACTCCAAATTTACTAATTGGATGGTAAAATAGCATCAAATGTAAACGAAAATTAAATTTCTAGTCTACTCCCAAGCAGACTAGATTTGTGAAGTAATTACTTAAAAAACCCTGTATTTCCCCCTATTAGTAATATCTATTTTTTATTCATATGAGCCATTGTTTGCTTACTGGTCAGACTTGAAAAATGTCCATTATTAAATTTCATGTTTCTGTAATGAACTGGCGTTAAAAGTCGTTTTCAACGGAGAAAAGCAAGATATTATTCATGATTCATGAATTTGATTAATCAAAACAACGATTAATCAATTAATCATTATTTTGAATAATCGAAATAACTGATTAATTGATTAATGATGTTTTTGATTAATCAAAACTGTTGAATAATCGATTAGCTGATTAATCAGGAAGTTTGATTAATCGATTAATTGCACAACCATACCCAGCCAGAAATTGCCAACGGTACAAAAAGTAAGGTACTGGCGCAACACCGTATTTTCCCCTTTTATGGTACTGTGAAGGTTTCGAAATGATAACAACGGAGGACGGTCAATTGACGTTATTCGCACATATTTAACAACACATTTTTTATCTTTCCAGCACTTTTTATTTTTTAGGTTTTTTTTGTGTATTTAACTTTTTTATGTGTTTTTTTATAATAAAATTAATTCCAAATAAAAAAATTATCAAATAAGACTAGATCTAGTTTCTGCCTTTTTATGGACAGGCTTCATCAGTGATCTTCCATTAAATTGTATTATTGTTTATATTTTAATTGTCAGATTGTATCTATATGAATAATTTCAGAAGTGATCAAACAGACATATAGAAACATTCTACTTCAGATTTTCTCTGTTTATCTTCTTATTTCCTCCGTGTCACCTTTTCACAAATATTGCCACATTGACGTATGGTTTGTACGTACAAGTGCAGGCAATTTGTGTATATTGGAGACGGACTACCAACAGGGCATTTTTATTTTTTATAGTAGTGTTTTTTTTCAAACGCGGCGTATAGACCAAATACAATTAATATTGTTATTAATATGTATTGCTATTAATTGTAATTTAGTAGGTTTGAGGTTAAGTAAAGAATAAACCTTCCTCAAAAGTTATAAACACATTAAATTTGCAAATCAGACTAGATCTAGTTTCTGCCTTTTTATGTTTATAACTTTTGAGGAAGGTTTATTCTTCTTCTTAACCTCAAACCTACTAAATTACAATTAATAACAATACATATTAATGACAATATTAATTGTATTTGGTCTATACGACGCGTTTGAAAAAACACTTTACTAAAAAAAATTATCATTGTTTAAATGTACCGGCAAATCAGTATAAAAAATCACTGATTTTATTGTATGTAAAGTACTAGGAAAGCACTGAATTTTTAAAATGCCAACGCTTTGCCAACACCCGTAGCCAACCGTCGTCCGTTGTTATCATTTCGACGTCATACCAGTGCTGTATGAGTTGGAAATCGGATGTTTTGCCAACACTTGTACTACCCTTGTCGACGCTTTACGAACACCTTGCCGTTCGTATTTTTCTGCCTGGGTAGTTTTGAAATTTTACATTTTTTGTTTCAATTTTCCCAGGAAAATTGTTTACAATCGGTAGCCCACCACACCAATTCTGCAACTGGTACCAATGAAACCGATTCTACGGAACTGGTTCCGGAACCAGTTCTTGGGATCCTATATGGAAGGTATGACTGATATTGAATCAGTTCTAGAACTAGTTCCATAAATGATTCTAGGGCAACCGGTTCCAATTTAGAGCTATATAAGTAGTTGCTTTTGGGACAATTTCAAACAAAAATAATCGGTGTTAGAATTGACAGAAGAAGGGGTTGTAAAGGAAAAGTAGCTATTCTACAACCGATTCTTTGGAACAGAAAATTTTCCTGGGCAGGTACTTACCACTACTTATGCTTTATATTAAGGAAGCAATGAAAATGCAACGTTTATGATTATTTACGAAAAAATTAAAAAGAAATGGAAAAAGCAAACAAAATGCAAAAAAAAATCAAGGAAAAGTGAAGAAAAAAGCTAGTGTCATAAGGGCTTAAAATAAGTTATTAAGTTATACAATTAAAAAACGTTTGTTGGTATAATCTACAAAAAATGTGCATAACTTCATCCGAATTAAAATTTGTAGTCAAATTTAAAAACGGTTCCCCAGTTATTACGTTTTTATGCATTGGATATACAATAACATTTACTGATTTTTATATGCAAACTAAAAACATATCACATGGTTGGCAAACACTAATCGTAAAATATCAATAACCATTTGAAACCCTTTCAAATGAGTACCGTTGACCTTAAAATAGCACTAACGAAATAACTTAAAATACCGTTAACCCTAAAATACCCAAACGCAATAATTGAAAACACTGTTAACCTTGAAATATACTAACGAAATAAGTTTAAATTAAAGCTGACTTATAGAAAGAAAAAGAAGAAAACATTTTTATTGAAAAATTTAACAGACACATGGGAATCACCAGACTGCAGTTTCGTCTCACCCAAAGACTCGTCAGTGGTTAGTTTATGTGTCAATTGAACAAAGTAATTTTTAATTGTTAATTTGTCTCTATATGAAAAACTTTTTGTGTATTGCCATGGCCGGGGATCGAACCGGCAGCCCTCTGCACAGACTATGACTCGTAGTATACACCACGGTCGGCATAGCGGTGTCTAATTGAAGTTTTTTCAATCACAGCCTATACTTTAGCTGTATTTGTGTGACTCTCTATCAGTGTTATCTAGAACGAATTTGACAGTTTTTCAACGTATTCCGGCTTTCTACTGTCAAAATTGTTCGAGATATTATTGATAGGAATGCCGCACAAATACAGCTAATGTATGTTTTATAATCAGAAAAGCCAGAACTAACTAAGTTATAGTCTTGACTAGCCATGGAGTAGGTCACAAATGAAACTATTTATTTTTATGTTTTCAATGTGTTTTTTACTAATCTTTTTCCAAAAATAAAAAGTAAATTGCATTAAATTCAATAATAATGCAAATTATTTACTTTTTCTTAACATTTTATTCATTTTCTTTCATTTTCTTTAGTTTTTAGTAATGCCACTAAGAAAAAATTAGATCTGGCATTGTGGTTGATGTCGCACATAGTTGTGAGAACAATTGTGCTGACAACGTTGTCTGAACAAGAACAAAACATGAACAAGAGTGGTCCATACTAAAGGGCTGAACGATTCATCTTAAATGAGATTTTAAGACACATGATAACCTACAAGCCATAACAAGTTGTGTGGTTTTACTTTTTATAACGATTGACGCAGTACAAACAAAAAAAAAAAACACGATGGCAAAAAAGCATATGGATAGTGAGACGAATCCCATCATGAATCGTTTATCACGGATGACAACAGTACATTACCACATCATATTATTGTGAACTTAAGCAACCAACACAATATCAACACCATCGTTTTAGTTTTACTGAAAACTTATGTATAACAGTGTTGCCAGTTTGGGGGATTTATCCCAAAATTGGGAATTGTATCATCAATGGGGATAAAAACTTCCGTTTGTAGAACTGGGGATTTATTGGGGATGATACGAAATTTTAGGGGATCATTTGGGGATAAAATATATTATTGCTTTTTCATATTTTTATGAATTTAATCCTGATAATTCTAAATATTTATATTTTTTTCTAAGAATGATGATAATAGTGAATGATTTTTAGCTACAAAAATTTGAGTCTGGCAAGGTAATGTTCCTAGAAACTATAATTCCTCTTGGTGAAAATTCAAATTCGTTTTGGTTCTAAAATTTTTAAAGTTATTTAATAAGAGTTATAAGAAGTTCTTCTTAAATTAAATGTATACTTTACAAGTTATTCAATTGTCAAAAGTTAATCCATCTGCTGAAATGCTAAAACTTTTTAATGCAGTACCATACACAACAAAATGTCTGTTATTTACAGGGTGGCCCAAAATTAATGAAGGCGTTTGAGTAAAAAGAGCCATTGTGTTCCTCGCAGTGTGCGCTGTGGCTTCATCCTGCTGGAACCATACTCGCGGATGGTTTTCCACGGCTGGCATTAAAAAATTTTCTAACATTATCCGATATCGAATACAGTGTTCATTTTCAAAAAAATATGGGCCAATTATATTTTCCGACGAAACACTGCACCAAACAGTACACTTAAGTGGGTGTAGTTGTCGCTGTCGAACTACTCTTGTATTTTCCGTAGCCCATATCCTGAAGTTTTGCCTATTAGCGAACCCATTTAATTGGAAATCGGCTTCGTCGCTCATAATTAAATTATGAATAAAATCATGATTTTCTTCTGCTTTTTGCCGGAAACGTTTCGGGCACGTTCTTCAATTGTGTACTGTTCCATTTTAAATTCCCCAAGTCTTCTTTACAAAATACTAAAAAAAAACTGAAAAAAAATAATATAATAAAAAAGTTATAAGGAATTCAAACCCCTTAGTTAATTTTGGGCCACCTTTTATTAAATGTCTGTTTATTATTAAATATTTAAAATGAAAAATTTTGGTTCAAATTTTCTTTGCTGTTATTTAAATTTATTTGTTCTTTTTTATAATTTGTTGTAAGCACAAATTTATTGAGTCTGAGTGTACAACTTACCGCAAAAAATAAACGAATATGGTATTTTTCCACTAATTTTTCGAAAAAATTAACGAAAACAAATTTTTATATAAAATAAAAATTGGAAATTTTTTGGGATGGCAAATTAAAAATTGGGGATAAGGTATGAAAAGACTGGCAACACTGATGTATGTAACCGAAATACGTACCTACTCTGTTGAAAGCTATCATGCTAATGAATGGAGTATTTTTTTTTGTTATGCTTTTAGTTGAGAGTTTTGTTTTCATTCGTGTTGTGTAGGTATGAAAAGCCGATTATGATCGGCCAATGGTATAATAAAAAAATTAAAATAGACAAATGGCCAGTATTGCCAACTCTTGAAGGCAGGAAAGCACCGTGAGCATTATGAAAACGGGTAAAAAGGTTAAAAATTTACCAAAAATGGGGTAAAGAAGCACAATATTAATTTTTCAGTCAATAATCTGAAAGCACATTTTAGCTTTGAAAAATAGTGTAAAAAAGGTTCAAAAAAAACCGAAAAGGGGTAAAAAAGCACCAAACTAAAATTTAAAAATTTTGAAGTTTTAATATGACGAAGTAGCTATTTAAAATTGTACTACAAACATTGTGAAAAAACGTATTTTTTGTATAGTTCGTATTATTTTTTCAACTTTGACAGAAAATTCAAGAAAAATTTTAAAAAGAGACAACAAATACCAAAATTATAAACTGTACAAAAAGCACTAAAAGCACTGGCAGAAATATGAAAAAGCACTGAAAATACCCGCTTTTTTTAAACGGGTATTTGTAAAAAATCACCGGGTACGGGATGGAAAAAAGCACCAAAAAATACCCGAAAAGCACTGAAATGGCAACACTGCAAATGGCTACCCCCCAAAAAATTCTTTAGTTGATCGTAATGAATATTTCAACTATTTAATATGTGAAATACTCTAATGATACCAAAAAAAAGCTCTAAAGCGACGAATACATTAAGGAACATTGAGTAGGGTTTTTAGCAAACTCTACTACGTATTGGTTTTATTATATTATTTATTTTTAATTTTATTTTTCAATATTGTTTAATTATACCACCGATTCTTTTTAAATGTTTTTTTTGGAATGAATTTGGTAAATTTTATTTTATAGAATTTCGTTAGGTTATTTTAAGGGTATCGGTATTTTAAGTTATATCGTTAAGTTATTTTAGGGTTAACGGTATTTTAATTTATTTCGTTAGGTTATTTTAAGGTTAACGGTATTTTAAGTTACTTCGTTAGTGGTACTTTAGGGTTAAAAATAGTTCGTTGAAAGGGTTTCGAATCGTTAACGGTATTTTACGGTTAGTGTTTCCCAACCAAGTTAAAAATTTTAAAAATTGCCAAAATTAAAAAAATCGTTTAAATTTAAAAATTGTCAAAATTTGAAAAAATCATAAAAAACCGCCAAAATCTTGAAAATAGCAAAATTTAGAAAAATCGGCAAAATTAAAGAAATCGTCGAAAATTAGAAAAAAATCATCAAAATTAAAAAATCATCGACATTAAAAAAATCGCCAAAAAGCTATATATATTTATATTAATAAGAATTAATATAAATTATTTTTTTTGTTTTTATAATTTATTATGCATTAAAAACATTATTAATTTTTTTTTTGACTAACTTTTTTATATAATAATATAAAAATTGTAAAACAAACAATGAATTGAAAATAAAGAACAACTAACTGCTAACTTTTTTATCTGAGTGTACATTTATACTTTTTCGTTTTATAAAACCTACATATTATAACACAACACACCATCGCATCCATATCATTCATTGCGATACTTAAACACTAGTTCAAAGTACTAATTGCTATGTTATGGTAGCGAACAATCGTGTGTCACTACAATCACTTAAGGGCGGATTATGGGACCGTAAACGTAAATGTGATGTAACTGTACCGTGCCGTAGTTAAAAAGTACACTTATAGATTATCGTAAACGACATTACTATTTAGCATCTATTTCATGTGGTTTTATATTTTATTCTAAATTTTTCCATTTATTTGTTAATTTTTATTCCTTATTTGTTGTTTGAATCAATTTTCTTTATTCATTTCATATTTTTTCCGACTAAAATCATTCAGCTGTTTCGATGCCGGATAGAACATTCTGATTTCAACAGAATGATCCGGCAAGTTCGTTTACATTTACGTGTTAGTAACCATTCGTATATATTTCTTCTTGTGGTATCGGAACAGCTGATTCGTTACAGATACGTTTACGGTTGGGTAACTCAGCCTTTATTGTTTTTTTCGTTGCCATGTTTAATGCTTAAGCTCGCTTACGTTTTGATTTGTCTTCTAGTCGTAACAGGGTGGTTTAAATCGTAATGCACACATACTAGCACCATGTGATTTAATGACTACAACAAACCGATTGCACTCACGCAGCCCTTTAGTCCACACGAGACAAATTCATTGGTGAACAAGAAATTGTTCATTGGTTGAACAAATCGATGTCTCGTCAAGACGCTAAGTAATGCATGATCAATTTATTCAACCAAATATACAAATAATTTTTTTTACAAGATTGTTGAGTAGCAAATCAGTAGCAGTTTGGTGTCTGGTAAACGCAACGTATAATTACACTATGCGACAGTCAAAATCGGGATGGGATGAAACCAACGGGAAATGTTATATCGGTCAAAAACAAGTTATACGTGTCCCGGCGTTTCGCTGGGTCACCCCTAGGAATCGAGATATATCTTTTTTTTGACATAACTCGAGAACCACTAGTCCGATTTTGCTCAAACAATTTTAAAAAAATTAAAAATTACAATTCCTTTAATCTATAACGTTTTTCTATATACTCAACAGTTTTGCCGGTAAAAATAAATGATTGTTGCCGCTACCATAAAAATCAATAACCTTTTGTTTATTACTTTTTTTTAATACTTTAGGCAAAAAATATTTTTTTCTTCATACATTTATTTTTACCGGCAAAACTGTTGAGTATATAGAAAAACGTTATATGAACAGATTAAAGGAATTGTAATTTTTAATTTTTTTAAAATTGTTTGAGCAAATTCGGACTAGTGGTTCTCGAGTTATGTCAAAAAAAAGACCACCAAAAGTCAAATCGATATATCTCGATTCCTAGGGGTGACCCAGCGAAACGCCGGGAAACGTATAACTTCTTTTTTACCGATATAACTTTCCCCGGTAGTTTGAACCCTTCCCGATCACTGACCCCTACCATTTGTCTCACAGTGTTATTGGTTGCGTTTAATTTAAAATGAATAGAAAAAGTACAATAAAATATAAAAAAGCGATTAACATACATACATATGTATAAATTATTACACATTATAAACAATTTTTGTGGTTATTTATGACAAAAATAAATATATTAATTTCTGTTTTTCTTTGTATTTGTTATTTTGTTATTGACATTTCACACCAGGTTTTTTAAGTTTTGTTTTGTAAATAAAATAATAAAAAATCTGCATAAAGCCAGCACTCGAATGCACTATTATTATATTATTATGTTATAATTTTAAAATTTCCCATACATACCTACTACTTTAGACGCAAACAATTTGACCGTTACTTTGTATATTTCGCACATATTGGGAAGAATTAAAATTTTATCTTAAAAAATTGTAACTTTAACAATTTTCAACCGATTCTAACAAACATCGACTTGTTTTACTCACTAATAATCGTACTTTCAAATAAAAATAAGAAAAAAATAGGTTTTCAAATAAAGTAAAAAGTAAAAAAAAAATTTTTTTTGGATAATATTTTCACATGGGTTTGTTAAAAGTATAAGCGAATATACATATATATTTGGAAAGCTTAACTATTCATCTTTCTAAAACAGTTCAAAAATTGACAATCGGTTCAAAGTGATTTAGTTTTTTTATATATTTTAGTCCGTGAAGTGTTAAAAAGTTTTTTTTTGCCTATAACTTAAGATTTTGAGGGTGTATTCAAAATTCCAAAAATTGAAAAGTCTTTTACTCAACCAGGCCTACCACCTACACTAGGTCATTTTACAAGTATATTAAATTTTTCTATTTTGTAGCACCGTGTTACTAATCATTTGTACAAAAAAATTAATTGTTGATAAAAGTTTGCGTTATATAAATTTGGTTACATCAACAATAATTCGATAGTCACAATTAAAAAAAAAACGTCAGCACGAATCTATTTTCTCGGTGTGTAGAGTTCCTTTTCGTTTTAGTTCTTTAAAAAAATAATTGTAAATATTGACTCAGTAAACTTAACATTAATTGATATTCACAAAATGAGTACTTTAAAATTATTAAACTTAAATACAAAAAGCTTTATGCACAGGCACGCAATTTTTAAACAATTGAAATACCAAAAAGAAGTAAAAATTCAATACAATTATTATTCACTTCATTCTGCTACCGGAAAATTTTGTTTCTTTTTTTCATATCACTATATTTGAGAAAACAATGAATTTTATTTATTAAAAATATATCGCCTAGAATAGAATAGAGAATATCTTTATTAATATACTCTGAAGTAATATTGGTATTATAATTCAGCAGTGTATTTGATTTGGTGTTTATTTCGTTAAGTGTGAAACGGAAATTCTCTAAATGTTCATACCTTTGAGTATTTAAACAGATATTGTCAATATTATTTGCAAACAATTACTTAATCATACATATTCGTATACTATTCTAATGCGCAAACACAAAATAAAAAAATCTGCTAAAAACTTCTTACTTTATTTTTCACGAAGAGGTTGTGGAAATAATTGTTGAAATTATAAAACAAAAACAAATTTTAAAAATATTTTACAACTGAGACTGGCTTCTTTCAAGCCTTACGTTTTCTACAGAACTCTCTTAAAACAATTTTCCATTTGTCTTTGTAACAACTATTTTGTGCACAATCATTTTATAGAATAAATGATAGTAAACGCATTGCTCGGGGCAAAGTCCCAGTTGGAAATGTCATAATGTCGTCTTAATGACGGCCTAGCGAGATGCCACTGTCACTGCAAAATACAATCAAAAAATGTTTTCCAAATATTAGTTTTTAAAAACTATGTATATTTTAAGAAAGTTGGGAAAGATTTAGCTTTTAACTTAAATAATGTATACACTTTTTCTAAAAACAAGTAAGAACAATTTACTTAAGCGGAGCTTACACTCAGATAAAAAGTTAGTAAACCAATTTGTTAACAGTTTTCAATCGCACTTTACTATTTTTGTACTGATTTTTAGTAATAATTTTTGCTATTTCCTTATTACAAATTACTGATTTTTTTTTACTAATTTTCGTTGCTGATTTCAGCAAAACTTTTTACTAATTTTTCAAAACCAAGTGTTAATTTCAAAAAAATATACTAATTTAACAAAAAGTGGATACTTAAGGAAATCTTATTGACAAGAATTCGTTGATTTTTTAGAATTCTTGTTTAGTTTACTTTTGTTATTATTGATATATTCTTAGTTTGGAAATAAAACTCAGAAAATTTATTGTATATCCAATGCAAAAAAATGTAATAACTGGAGATCCGTGTGCAAGTTTTACCCCAACATTTTTTACAACTGAAAGAAGAAAAAATGCTTTTTTTATTAAATTTGATTTTACTTTTATTTTTTTTTGATTTTACAATTTGTCTATTTTTATTACACTTTTTCCTTACTTCAGCAGATTGATTTTAAATTGCAGATCAGTAACAGCAAAATTTTCAGTAGCCATTACAGACCTTTTTTGGTTGAGTGTACAATAGACCGTACCTCAAAAAAAAAGTTCGCCGTACACCCTCCAATATGCAGTATTTTTTCAAGGCAATTTAAAAAAAAAATTTTTTTTTGCCGAACGCCTTTTTCAATTTTTCGTTATAGCTTCGGCATTTTTAAAGTGTGATATATCGATTTTTTGCCTCGAGGAGACCAGTGTTTTGTTATAAAGGAAAAATCCAATGAACAAAAATTTAAAAAGGCGACCCCTACGTTCGGCAACCAACGAATAAAAAAGTTTCTACTGGGTTTATCGAAAAACTTCCTTAGCAAAAGTTTAATGATTTTTTGCGAGCTTTAATTTTCTGACATTAGGGTGGTACATTAGGGTGGTAGCAACTGAGATCTGGGGGGTAACTACTTGAACGGGATAATTGAGGTCAATGGCCCTTAGAGCAAAACACTGGTCTCCTCGAGAGAAAAACATCGATTTTGCTTAACCGCAGTTACGGTTAAAATTGGTGATGTTAATCGCGTCTGGCAGTTAATCGCACTCATAATAAAACTTTTTTTTTAACTTACTTGATTAACACAAAATTAATAAACTGCTAAAATTAACAACGGCAAAATTATTACAATCCAAAGCAAAAAAAAAATTAAAAACGAGTAAAAAAAAGTTAAAGCCGGGCATGCAAACTATATGATACCCTACACCAGTCTGGTTGAAAGCCAAATAATGTTTTGATCCGAAATTCGAATTTGTTGAAATGGACTTGTGTCAGAATTTGTATATACATTAACAGAAAATTAGAAGAAATCCTAAGAAATTTAGATTTTACCTAATGATAGTTAATAGAAAATCGGAAATATAGTTCATATCGGCGATAGATCCAAATATGGACCGATCCTATCTAGAATCAATAGGCTTTGTTCTTGGGCCCATGTGAGTTAGCGTACTAAATTTAATTAAAATACTTAGTATCTGCGACCTGTAGCGTACGAACAAGTCAATTTTGGAGGGACCTTTGTATGGGAACTATATCTAACTATGGACCGATTTCTATCAGCAAAATATGTGCCTTCTAAAATGAATCATAAAAGATACAACAATTTGAGGCAAATTGTTAAATCGAAAAGATGGTTCAAAAATGACTCGTAATACTACATTTATACCTGAGCAAAAACTACCTGCTAGTTAGTGACAATTTCGAATAAATTCTTGTGATGCTTATAAAAAGAAAAAAAAGTACATACATGTCTGACTGACTTGTTCCGTAAAAGGCATTGTCTTTTAGGTAAAATTTCCAGTTGGGGTTACATAGCACTTTAAGCTAAGATTATAAATCTTTTTAGTAATGTGTGTGTTTTTTTTGTTGTTGTCTAAATATAGATGATATTTAAAACACGTTGTTTACCATTTATGTATTCACTTTTATCAGACATCAAATGATATGATTCATTTTTATTATTAATAAAAAAAAAATAATTACAAAAAGTTCATCCCTTTAAAAAATTGTGGAAGTCCGTATAATGTAAACGATTTGGTGTACCTTATATTGTGTGTACTTACAATATGCAATATGTGTGTAAAATAAGTGCACTTAAAATAATACGTCAGTAAAAAAATCAGTCAAAGCGGTTTCACATCGATTTGACTAACTTTTAAAAAATTTTTAGTTGAAACACTGATTTAAGCAAAGATTTTAGTTATCTTCATTTAACACAATACTAAAAATCCTCGGTACTTTAACTAATTTGGAGTGTTAATTTTCAAAATTATTTGAAACTTATTTTTAAGAACCCATTCGTGAAATTTAACAAAATTTATTGTTAAAATATATTTTAATGTTACTGTTATTACCCGGTAGATGGCGCCACCAATGTATCCTAATTTTTAAAAATGGCGCTATTTCTTTCCCTCCCAATTTTTAAAAATTGCCCATATCTTCAAAACTAAGAGAGATAGGGGAAAATTGATGAAAATTTCGATTACCCCTAATCGAGTAAGGGGTTATTTCTATCCAAAAATGGACCTTGGAGGGGTCTTGGACCCTCGAAAATTTTGAATAAAAATTCTTTACTTCATAAAATGGCCCATATCTCGAAAACTAAGCGAGATAGAGCAAAACGGACAAAATGTTTGCTCCACTGGAGTGCCCTTATATGCCCTCACATCCCAGTGTAGAAACGGTAATGACATCTCATTATTTTTTGGAGTACCAGTAATGACACCCACTTATCTTCTGCATTATTTTAAAACATATAATAATGAGTTACTGATAATGACTTATTTTTATCATTATTTCAAAAAGAAAATAATTTTTTAGATTTTTTTGAAAATTTTTTGAAATCTATTTTTAGACTCAATATTTTTTAAACACTGGTAAGGATATATGTAACCACATATTTTTTGATTTTTTGTATGTTGGCGAGTAAGCTTACTTGTGTGCAGTAGGTCAATTATGTTTTTATCTATTAAATATTACATGTCGATATAGCTCAGATGGTAGAGCTATTGACTGACAATCTGTAGACCCAGGTTCGATTCCCGCACCAGCAAATTTTATTTAAAAAAAAAAAATACAATAAAAAATATTTTTTTTTTATATAAGTTATTTTTTAGAAAATCTATTTTTAGACTTATTATTTTTGTCAGTACTGGTAAGCACATAAGTAACGATATATTTTTTGATTTTTCGTATGCTGGTGTGTAACGACAACTCATTATTTTTCGCGACATCGCCATATAAAGGTAATAAGAAATGTAATAACAAAAGTAACTAGTTACCATTACCAAGTATGTAGTTACATAACCACATATCTGGTAATGATTTTCTACACTGGGATGATATGAACTAGGCCCGGGTAGCGTTCCGAGACCCTAAATTTGAGTAAATTCTACGACTCAGTATAATTACTGTATTACTGTACTTAGATGAAACTGTAGTTTTACAAATTTTTTACTTAAATTTAGATTTGTTAAATTTAACAAAAAAAGTGTTAAAATCAACAAATTTTATTTTAAACCAAAAAAACAGGAATAAATTTTGTTGAGACACATCTAATGGCATCAGTGTTGCCATATAGCCAGTTTTAAATGTTTTTTACAGTTTTTTGGTATGCCTAACATTTTTCCAATTTTTTCATGTAAAAAACAGTTTTTTTTTAAATTCATGGATTTTTACAGTTTTTTCATATTAAATCGGCACATTTGTGTCATTTTTAATTTTTTTTATTTTTTAAACTAAAATTTAAGAATTAAAATATAAAAGTGCTTATGCATAATAATTTGAAAGCTCTATAACATGTTTATAAAATGAATTTTGTGTAAAATATTTTAGAAAGTGGTTATGCATATGACCCAAAAATTACAATAAATCTTTCATATTGTGAAAAATTAGGTACAAATCGAAAAATAAATGAATTTAAAAATACCAATATAATACTACAAACTATGCTTACTGGAAAACTGAAATATTTGTATAACAAATTTCATAAAAAATTAGCACGAAATAAAATTGGCTAAGCCTTATCTGACACGTCATAGACCCGACGGACATAGACCCGAACTTTTCAGATCATTTCTTAATGAAGGATAATTTAGAAATTTATATTTTTTGAAAAAATTAATACAATGTCTCATCAAAAAACTCAAAAATTGATTTTTTATTTTTTTTTAATAAATATTTGCCAATTCTCGTTAACAATTTACTACTATTTTTTCAATTATGATCAAGGACAATTCCAAAAAACGTAATTTTTTCAAACACATAAGTAATTCCCGACATAACAATAATCAATCAAATGAAAGTCAATATTATGTGGAATGCATTCCACATTAATAAAGGATATTTTGAAGTACAACATTAACCAGTAAAGTATTCTATCCTAAGTCAGGGGTTAATTTCGGAAGGGTGATTCGATTAACTTTTTTTAACTTTAGATTTGGGCCTAGGAGAACAAAATTCTAAAAAAAATATTTTATTAGGAGGCTATGCAAAAAGTCGAGTACTATATCAAAGGCAATTAAATTATTTAAATCTCGATATTTTGAAAAGTAATACCATGGGATAATATTTAATCCCTTTATACTTCGGGATCCCAGAATTTCTTTTGATTTTTAAAATTTTTTCGAAAAACAGTTTTTCTATAAAGAATCACTTTTTATTTACAGTTTTTCTAAAATAATATATGGTAACACTGAATGGCATACAAACTTGTTCGAACATGTCAAACTTTTTTGTTATTCATTTATAATTTTTTTTGAATGGCAAATTTTGTATGAGAAATTGTTGTTGGTTTTAGTTAAAAATTACACGTAAAAATGCCTATTTAATTAAGTAGGGGCGGTGTCTGAGCATTTTTCGATATTCGTTATCGTTCGGATTTGGCGAGACTTTTCCATTATTTTCATTAATATCGGAGAGGACCCATTGGGATGCCTTCCTTGATAAGTTCGGACTATAAAGCTATATTTCTTAGTTAAGAAATATTTAACAAAAAAATCGATCTTAGTGCCGATTAAAAAATTGTACCTAGTGTTTTTAACAACTAGTTACAATTTTGGAGGTGATCAATAGTCAACCAGAAAAGTATATTATAATTTGTCCAATTTTTTAGCGCCGTGATATTTTTACCCCTCAATTCATAAATGCTTTGTAAAGTTATAGCAGGTTTACAAAACGTCATTTTCATACAAAATTTGTTTAATAACCCTCCTATAATTTTACAAGGCGTTTATGAATTTAGGGGTTAAAATTTTACTGTATATTTCCATAACACTGTGCGCCACACCCATTTTTTAACTACAAGTATAAATGTTGAAAACTATAAAAAAAAATTGTAAATTAGTGTATCCCGTGCATCGTATCGTGCATCAGTTTTGATCCAAGACTTCATTTTTAAGATTTAAACATATGTATATACATATATTAAATAAATATATTTTTTTAATAAAACTGAACAAATTGATTTTCAAATACGACTTGATTATTGTGTATTACAAAGTATACTACCGAAAATTGATAAAAAAAAAAAACAAATGATGGGGTTCTTTTGGATCGCCACCCGCGGCGAAATTTGCCAAAAGCTATTTAAACCTCGAGTAATTTAGCTTTTTTCCATTATTGCACTTGACAAATGTAATACCTAGGCGAAAATTTGAAAACAAATTGTTTATACTATTTATTAAAAATTTTTTCCGCGAAATATTAAACTTTTAACGTTTGTAGATGTTCATATGAACCCTCCAAAATTTTTTGGTTATTTTTTCTGTAATCAGCCTAAAATTACGCATCGTTTGAGTGCTAGTAGTTAACAGAATTCGCAAATATTCAAAATATCGGGACAACCTATTGTAAATATAGTTCGTTGATTTATTAAATAACGAGATTTCTTGCATTTGTGTATAATAATAAAATCAAAGCAAATAAACAACAATTAAAGAGATTAAAATACACTTAGTTTAAAACCCAGTAAAAACGATTTAATTAAGCTCTGGTGAACCTTTGGATACCCTCCATCTCCGTATTTATATTAACTGGGGTAAACCCAAAAGAAATGTTGAAAAACTCGCAATGTGACAAAACGTAACATAAATTTATGTAAATAGTTTGATCACTACACAACGTCCGTAATGTTGCGTTTCAGGCTAAAAAAACAAAAAATAAATTCTTTGCAAAAAATATTATTGTTCAAAACAGAAACACAAAAAATGCTTTAAATGTACCATCTTGAATGGAAAATTTTGAGGTCACTTAACATTTTCATTCACAATTTTGATCTGCTGAACCGATTTTGCTCATTTTCAAAAATGAGCAAAATCATTTTATTTTCCAAACAGTTTGACAGTTACTATATGACAGTTGTTTGTATAGCAATCAGTAGTTGTTACTTTTATTTGTAATTACAGTTGTTTTCTATTGAAAATACAAAACAACTATTATGACAGTTATTTAAGAAAACAACTAACGAAAGGTATTCCATCTTAATATTATATGATACAATATTATATCATCCACCAAAACAGTATGTTTAGAGTAAAAAATTATTTCTGTTAGTCATTTAAAAAATGAAAAATTTCATTGTTTTTAATTCTTGTTTTGTTTATATTCGCTATTATTGAAATATTCTTAATTTGCAAATAAAAATAAAAAAATTATATTCTATCAGTAATATATAGAAAGGTAAAAACTGAAAAACAGTTTAAAGTATATTTTTATAATACTTAAACAATTAACTGTAAAAACATTTGTTTTTACGTATTTTGTCAGTTGTTTTAACATTTTTGTAGTAAAAATTTGTCAGTTAATTATGACATTATTAGTTATTTCTAATTTGTTTTATTTATTTTAAAAGTTACTGTTATACCTATTTTCTAAGTTAATTTAAATTTTTTTTATTAAAAATTTTTCAGTTAATTTTATGGTATTATTAGTTATTTTTTATTCATTTTAAAGGTAACTGTTTTAACTGTAATTTTCAGTAGATTCTACCGAAAAACTTTTTTGAGTGTATAGACAGAGGGGTAGATAGAGGCAAATGATATCCCTTATGGACTTTTCTATTCATTTTGATCAATAATATACTCCTATGTTTACACTCAGGGAATTATGTAGGTAAAATCAACAGCAAATAACAGTTAAAATAACTGCATTTGCAGTTAAAAAAGTGTGCACTACATTTGCATTTATATCAACTGTAATATGAAGTTATTTTTAACTGTTATAAATCAACTGACAAATGTAGTAAAAACAACTACAAATGCAATTAAAACAACGTATATGCAAATTATTATAAAACTGTACAGACAACTGCAAATGTAGTTAAAATAACATAAACAATAATTGTTTTAAAAATTATTAATTTAATAAAACAAATTAATATAAATACTCTTAACTTAACTTTATTCTCGAATAAATTTAGAATTTAGAAAACAAAATTTACACTTAATATTACTTTTATTGTTCACTATTAACCCTCCGATGAGTGACAGTTCTGAACTTCACGGCCGTGTAAAAAGGTCCCTACGGACCTTTTTTGTAAATCATGTTTTTTTCATATAAAAAATTTTTTTTTTGTTTTTATTGTTTATAACTAAATTCTACATACAAAAATAATTTTTTCAAATTTTTTCATTTTTTTTTTTGCTTGAATTTTCTTAAGACTATTATAAAAAAGTTTAAAAATTATTATTGTTGAGCGTGTACTTCTTGTCCCCCGCCCTGTGCGCAAGTGTTGCAGCGATGTAAAAGTGTGCTATGTTCTCCGCAAACAGCGTTGCCGCAGCCGAAGCAGTATGCCCGCGTTGGCTTCCGTTTTTTCTCCAGATAGAAAGGGATGAAAATATAAAAAAACTGAAAAAAATATATACAATATTTTTAATATTCCCGTAAAAACATTTATATTTTATTTTTATTTATATTTTATATTCTGGCATGTGATGAAAAACGATCGTTTTTGATTTCGATTGATTGGTTAAAAATCAAAAATTAAATGATGAATATAAAAGGCGAAGAGGGTTGAAATTGTTTTTAACCGCTATAGTTGTATCAGGTATATTGATTTACGACTTCTTATCGCTTTTAAATCAAAAATATAAAGAAATATTCAGGATTGAAATTTCAGAAACGATCGATTTGAAACCGATCGATTTTCATCACATGCCAGATTATAAAGCTTACCTTATTATGTATTATCATTGGTTAAATTTTAAGGGCCGATGTTGATTTTGAATAAAACACAAATTATTTAGGAAATTATTGTCATTTCTTTTTATATGATAATATTGGTATGGTTCAATTATGTATGGAACAAAATATCGGCCAAATGGCCGTATAATTGAGGTTCTATGCCGTTAATGTGCCGAATTATCTCATCCTTTAGCTCTTGAATTGTTTCTGGCTTATAGACGTACACCTTTTCTTTCAAATAACCCCAAAGAAAGACGTCCAACGGTGTCAAATCACATGATCTTGGCGGCCAATTGACATCGCCACCACGTGAGATAACACGGCCATTGAATTTCTCGCGCAAAAGAGCCATTGTTTCGTTGGCTGTGTGGCAAGTGGCACCATCATGTTGAAACCACATATCGTCCAGGTCCACATTCTCAATTTCTGACCACAAGAAGTCCGTTATAGCGAACACCATTCACGGTAACTGCTTGGCCAACCTCATTTTCGAAGAAGTACGATGACGCCGCCAGCCCATAAACCGCACCAAAAACAAAAAACAGGTCTTTTCACAATTCCTACAGAAATTTGTGCACAATTCTCCCGATTGTGGACACATTTGGTCGATTATGCTGACCAAAGAAATCACGAAGTGCACGAAATGCATTTTGATTTGAACGCCCATTTTCATAATAAGCCTGAATAACTTTAACGCGTTGCTTGATTGTGTATCTTTCCATGGTTCAAATTGAGTTAGTCTGAAATTGAGAAATGTCAAATGAAATGCAGAAAAAAACTTGACGTTTAGGTGTGGTTCACATTCAACATCGGCCCTTAAAATTTAACCACCCTTTATAACATTTTTCCGTACTACGCGTCTTCACTCTTTAGCGTTGTTTTATGACTAAAGGTACAAGAGAAAACATGTTCTTCTCATATTTTTTCACTATAAATTTCTAAACAAGCGCCATATTATTTTTTTGCTTCGTACACACACTTGAAAATTTAAGTATTTGTAACAAAATTCAAAACAACTGCATAAAATAAATGTTACTAAATACAATGTAGTAGTTTTTGTAGTTTATTTAAAAAAATAACTGTCAAGAACATTGAAAAAATTTGCTCTAAGTAAATTAACTGCAATTGTAGTTAAAATAACTACAACCGTGTTACTACACAAACAACTGTCACGTAGTAACTGCAGAACTTTTCTGAGTGTATGGTTTTAGGGGTCCCAAAAATTTTGATAAGTTACAAATGGAATAAGAAACTTATATATATTTTACCCTCCTGTACAGTGGAATTGTGGGTATAATAACAACATGTTTAATCAAAATTATCAGTTTCAATTCTTTTTTCACATTGTCTTCTTTAGTAAGAATTTAATTAAATAGTAATATAGCCTGGTTTGTTTTTTAATTATATACCTATTTGTTATTATTATTGTCTCATTTCGATTCTATGCATATGTATATGTATGTATTTAAAAGATTACAATTTAATAATTTATGAGGTGAGTTTATAACATGCGTATCAATAACGTCATTGATAAATGACTAACAAAAGACAATATGAATTTTTCCATAAATCGGGGAGGAAAAATGGGGCAAAAAAAAGTTTTAAATAATTAAATATTAATACGATTATTGGTAATTGTTATCTAAAGTCGTTTTATGTTTTTGTTATTCTTTATGTCAACCCATATTCTCCAGAATTAAGATCGCAAGCAAATTTTTCATCGAAATTTGGAAAGAATATAGACTTAATCGGGGTTTACATTATCTGATTTGGCATCTACTTTTACATCTGACAAATCAAATTAAAAATCCTCCGAAATGACGCGATTGTCAAAAAATCTTGTGTATTTGTTTACACTATCAAATGCAATCAGATGAAAACAGCTGTAACTATCGGATTGTCATAATTTTATGAAATATTTCAAAAGCAATTGAAATTTGGCATATAACTTCGTTTTATGACGAGAAGAAAAAGAAAAGGATTTTTGGCTATTTGAAGAGAATTTTCAAAAAAACTATTTTCGAACGTAATTTTTGTTGGATAGGAGAGGGAGGGGGCAAACATGTTACATATTTTTTTCCTGTTTGGAGCAGGCTTTTAAGTGCCTCCTTTCATATTTTTCCCATAGTTAGTTTTATTTCGTAAGAAATTACTCACACAATTTTGACTTACACCAATTTTTTGTGATTTCATCATGACCTAGTGTCTTCAAATGCAATGAAATGTGCAAAGAAATTTGAAAATAACACACAAAACAACAACAACGAAAATAATTTTGTTGTTGCTTTGTGTGTTATTTTCAAATTTCTTTGCACATTTCATTGCATTTGAAGACACTAGGTGAGTAAGACCTCCTTCAGTATAACATTTAATGTTGACCCTTTCAGCTTCAGATATAAATTTTTCTTTAGCGACTCTGAAATTCAAAAATTGTATTAACAACAAACCATATGCCGTTAAGTGCTACTGTAAACTAATGAAATAGGTCATAAACCTATTCTGATGAGCTAAGAAAATTGAGGTGTTTTTGAACAAAAATTGTTGTGAAGCAAGTATTTAAATAACGGTCCAATATTACCGTTAGCTTTTTCACACATATTTCACGCAATGGATATCATTTCTTAATAAAACCAATTTTATTAAATAATAGTTTGAACGACAGCTTTGAGAGAGCTGGTAAGAAGCATTATAAAAATATTCAACCTAATCAGATGAGCGGCAGTGTATGTATTTTACCGTGACTATATAGATAGGTAAATATATTACCTCCCGGAATATACATATGTATAAGCTCGTGAAGCAGGTGTAGTCATATGACTCGATTGTAGAAGATGGGTTAAATTCGTTGATATTTTTATTATTAATTAACTAATCCAATATCAAAGTGTAAAATTGTTTGTTTTCGTCATCGATTGTCTGATTTCTCTTATTGTTAAACATTTTGAAGCGTTATATTTTTTTTTGTGTTTAATGCGGCATTTTCCTGTTTATCCGATAAACAACAAAAGTTTTTACCACACAATATTGTTGAGTAAATGTTGAAACAAAAAATAATTATGTTTTGATTTGTAATCTTAATGTTAATAAAATCTAATAATGTTTTAAACTATTTAGCTAGTTTTTTTGTATACCTGTTGTGATTTAACAAAATCACGTAAACGCTACCGAGTGGTACACTCAAAAAATTTTGACAGTTACTACATGACATTTGCGTAGTTATCAGTAGTTGTAGTGGAAAAATATAAAAACAACAAATATGCAGTTATTTAAAAACTATAACTAAAGAACTATATTTCGTAAAAGTTTTTCATTAAATCAGTTATTTTTAATATTTTAATAAATAACTACCACAACAGTATTTTTTTAGTAAACAGTTAAGTTTGTTAGTATAGTGTTTGCAAATTCTTGTTAGTTTATATTTGTTATTATTGATATATTCATAGTTTGTAAATTAAAATCAGAAAATTTTATTGTATATCCAATGTATAACAACGTAATAACTGGAGAACCCTTTGAAATTTTAACTTTAAATTTAAAGTACGATGAAGTAATTACACATTTTCTTTATTAAAATATATTATTATAAATTATCAAATAACATTAACTGCCAGTTTTGTCAGTTCATTTGAAATTTTTATAGTACAAATTTTTTCGTTACGTTTTTACCAGATTGTTAGTAATTTTTAATACATTTGTTATTATGCTTTATAATAAAGGATGAAAAAATGCGCTAAATACTTCAGAAATGTATTAAATTAAATCTTGATAATACTTATATTTCTATACATTTATATATTGCAAAATGTCAAATGTCACGTTAGGAAACCACTGAAAGTACGCAACAGAAAATTATGTAAACCCCGCCGTGGGGTTGTTTACTACCCAGCTTAAATTGAGAACTTGTTCTATAATACTTGAGATGGCCTAACGGTAAATTTGTATGCCTAATATTATAAGTAATGTTGTTGTTGAACAATACTTAAAATATCGGAGTTTCCAGAATTTAAAATACCCCATTGTAGCAATTAGGTGTTAATTACGTCCGGTAATAATTCCATACCCGGGAATTTTTCATTGGCATTAAAATTTAATTGGCATTACTTGATGTCAATGACAAAAAATTTTACAAAAAACATTACAATTTAATGGCAATGAAATTTTTTAAAATTTTTTATATTTTTTTTTTTATTTTAGTTAATGTACTTATAAGCAGGGTAAGTTTTTTTGGCATTTGCCATTAAATGCCATTTTTGCCATTTTTTCACTTATTTTGTAAAAATGCCATTTTTACAAATTCTGGCCAAAAAAGCCATTTTGTCTATTTTTTTTAGACTTTTCATTAAAATTTTTTTTATAAAATTCAGTAAAAACTCAATCTTTGTAAATAATTTTTGGAAGAAATTGACAAAAAAACGATATTTTTTTAATATTTATTAAAATTTCAGATATTTTTTTTTTAAATCATACTAATATACGGCAAATGCACTTCAGCAGTTCAACGGTAAATTCCTTCATTACTGTATTTTTTTAAAAACATTCAGAAAAACACAGTGTTGGCAGGCAATACCGCTAAAATACCGTTATCGATTCAAAACCTTTTCAACTGACTACCTTTACCCCTAAAATAACCGAAATAACCGAAGAACCGTTATCCTTAAAATACCGTTACCGAAATAACTGAAATACAGTTATTCCTAAAATACCGATACCGAAATAAATGAATTATCGATACCCTTAAAATACCATTACCGACATAAATTAAATACCGTTACCCCTACACTACCGTCACCGTTATTTTTAATTTTCTGCTAATTGCATGTGGTTATTCAGTATTTTTCGTACATAAATTTGGTAAATTGGTTCTGTTTTTAATCACGTTTGTTTTTGAAAAAATAATGCGGGATGCACAGAAATAACTGACTACCGTTATCCTTAAAATACCGTTACCGAAATAATCAAAAACCGTTATCCTCAAATTACCGTTACCGAAATAACTGAACAACCGTTATCCTTAAAATACCGATACCGAAATAAATGAAATAGCGCTACCTTTAAAATACCGTTACCGAAATAATCTAAAATAGCGTAACCTTTACCGATAATCGCATCGTTTTGGTTACCATCTGTGGTAACACACTTAAATAAGCGTGCCATTTTCGCGTTTTTTGTGCCAATTTTACTATTTTTTCGTGCCATTTTGCCTGCCAGTTTCAACTTTTTTTGTGCCATTTTAAACTTGCCCTGCTTATAAGTAATATAATTACATCACTCCCATTGGAGCTTCTAGCAACAACAAATAATATATTTAACTTTTCATTTATAACAGGAATTTGAGAACTATCTCTATTAAGTCAGGACAAAACTTCTAAATCTTATTCTATCTTGGGCCAGGTTTCTCAGTTGAGCCCATGACAGCCATTTGCTTCGGAATTCGTCTTCGACTGATCTTCGCCAGGTAATTCTAGGGCGACCTCTGTTTCTCGAACATTGCGGATTCCATTGGAAGCAGACCTTTGCAATATCCTCATTTTCTTTTCTAAGAATATGACCGATCCATTTCCATTTTCTTTGTCGAATTTCAACATCTATGGGGTTCATGTTACACGTTCGGAGCAGATCTTGGTTACTTATGCGCAGTGGCCAAAATATTTCCTCAGGCATTTGTTTATGAATACTTGTAATTTTGTGGAGATTGTATTCGTAACTTTCTAAGTTTCGCTGCCAAAGAGCAGAACCGACTTAACACTTGTGTTTTATATCCTAATCTTATGCTTCTTGGATATTTGAGAAGCTTGGCGAAATAGCGAATATTTAGAAGTACGGGAATTTTTTTATTTTTCTTCTTAATTTGTTCTTTTATCAAAACAAATTTTTTTTTTAAAACAAAAGCTTTTTTCATCAATTATAATTGGATGTTTTTGGTAAAAATTTTATTAGTGTCAATTCTTCGGTCCATTCAATTAACAAGTCCCAAGTATGAATGTTACCAACTCAAAAGTGATAAAACTACTACAAAAAAAATCACAGATAGGCACCTGGTACTATTGTACTAATAATACCACTTAATTCAAATCATTTTATTTTTAACGAATATACAGTGGGATATTTTATCGTTTATTCTTTAAGTTTCGCAGTTCTAAGCTCTATCATATTTCTTATTTTTAAAATGATAATATTCACGAAAATTTGCTTTTGTTTTATATATTTTGTTTGTTTTCATATAAAAGCCTGTATGCGCATACAAACTATTTATGGCAAACAAAAATTAAAACAAACAAATGGAAACATTGAAGGAATTCACGGTTTAAGTGCTAAGGTGTTATTATTGTAAAATAGTGTGTACGTTCGTAAATGCAGTAAATTTGTGCAACACTGCGGCAGTTATGCCAAGTTTTGTTGCTGATGCGTGATCAGCTGTTGCAGATGCTTTGTTACTGCTCAACAACTGCACAGAGTTTGCTTTTTAGAACGTTTTGAAAAAATAAAAAAAAATGTTCGCTATAACATTAACAAATATTATTGAAGATCTTGATGGTAAAAATGACAATTTTTTGTCAAGTTAAGACAATTACAGTAATTTTGACTTAGCTGCACAACCAACTTTTGCAAGAATTTTTGTGCAGGTAAGCCAAAAACGCAGCTAAGTCAAATTGTTTATCTGCCTTAATGTGCAGGTATACCAATACAGACTGAAAACAAACAAAACAAATGAAGGTAATGATGACAACTTTGTGCTTTGCACCAGATCTTGCGATTTTTATGGTTAAAAAAACGACTAAAGTAGGATATTTTTGTAACAGAATAAGTTGACAACACAATTATTTTATGTGTTTTTTTTTTTCTAGAATTAAAAAACAAAGCAAAACACAAGAGGCAGCTAACAGTTATTTTTTTATGAAAATAATGTAAAACTGTCAAAAATATGAGGCAGTTATCTTAAATGCGCAGGTACAAAAAGTGCACTTAAAGACAATTGCATACATAATTTTGTAAAATAGAAACGAAACCAAAATTTTGTGCAGTTATAGCAAATGTGCACTTAAGAAAAAGACAGTTAAATCAAAACTATTGTAAAAGAAAGATGAAATGACTTTTGATTATTAAAAATCCAAAAAATGCTAATAAATAAACATTATTTAAATTTGTATTAAGAATTTTTATATAATAACTCTTCCATTAGGCACCAACGTTTAGTTTTATTTTTGTATTAAATGATTTTAACATAAACATTTAGAACGCGCACTATTGCATCAGAAATTAAAATGATGCGATAGTTGCAGAAATTTGCGGCAGCACTGCCAATTGTTTGCATAAAAAAACGTTTTACGTAAATCAGTGCTATCAAGTGATGCATTTTTGAACGTTATACTTTTATTATGCCGCAGTGATGCGTAACTACTGCATTTACGAACGTACCCAGTATGATTTTTGAAGCCTCAACGAAGAAATTTGAAAATAACACACAAAGCAACAACAACGAAAATAATTTTGTTGTTGCTTTGTGTGAAATTTTCAAATTGTATGGCATATTTTATTGCATTTGAAGACACTAGGTAATGTATATTAAGAAAATGTGTTCATTATTTTTTCTTTATGTAATAGAAATGAATTACTGATTTTGGCCCATCTCCGATTATGATTTATTTTGAACAAAATTCGAATGTTAAACGCTTTTAATATTCCTCATTTTGTTTTTATTGTTTCACTGTACAAATTTAAGTTTAATTGGGTTGCGCGATTATGAAGCAATGTATTGCTTGCTACCTTTCGCAACAAAATTTCATTGATTTTTTTTTTAAATATGTCTGCCCAAGTAAAAATATTTTGATATAGTCATAAAGTCGAACCTCGATTATTCGGGTTGCCCAGAACCCAGCTCAGCAAGGATAATCGAAAACCACGCTTAAAAGTCATAAATTTTGTTATTTTTACTGAATCTCGTACAGTTAATTTGTCAATACCATATTTTTCAGACAACAATATAGAGGCTATATTTTTGCCATAGGCATTAATCAGCCTTATTTTCTCTTAAATTGGAAGATATTTTCTTGTTTTTTGCTATTTGATGAAGCCATTTCCACAAAAGCACCTGTTGAGATATCTTTAACTTCTAAAAGCACGGATAATAGAGTCAAACCGCGGTTAATAGAGGCATCAAATCAAACTCACATCAAGCCGGTTAACAGATGTACGCGGTTAATGGAGGCCGGATAATCGAGGTTCAACTGTATATCAAATATAATTTCGTATAATTATATATTGGAACATATGTACCATGACATAATTATATAATATCATATGCAATCACATCCCAGTGTAGAAAATCATTACCAGATATGAGGTTATGTAACTACACTCAAAAAAATAAGTTAGTAGAAAAATTAGTAAAACGTCTTGTATATCAAATGTACTAGTTTTCAGCAAATTTTTTGCTGAAATTCCGTTTTCAGCAAAAATTTTAGTTATATTTTTTTAGCACTAAACTAATTTTGAACTAATGTTTTACTAATTTAATTTGCTACAAAAATTGTGCTGATAACCGAATGCATAGCGTGGACGACAACCAGATAGACAAGATGTAGATGTCGCAGCTTGTCTGGAAACGGAAATGACAAAAAAAAAAGAAAAACAACTCTACACATATTCTATATTTAAATTTTCAGCAAATAAATTAACTAAAGTAAAATTTCGCTATATGTTTTTTGAGTTTTTTTCAGTCTACTAATATTTAGCAAAAAGTTTAGTGATTTTAGCAAGGATTTTTTTCATTTGCAGTCGACTAAATGTCAGCAAACCTTTTGCTGAAATTACCAACTTTTTTGCAAGCACGCTCCTGACTAAAAATTTGCTGACACAGCAACATTTTTTGCTGACTTTACACTTTTTTTTAGTGTACATACTTGGTAATGGTAACTAGTTACTTTTGTTATTACATTTCTTATTACCGTTATAAGGCGATGTCGCGAAAAATAATGAGTTATGGGTACACACCAGCATACGAAAAATCAAAAAATATATCGTTACCTATGTGCTTACCAGTACTGACAAAAATATATGGATCCATACAGGTTAAATGTATGTTCATGCATGGCCATAAACATGCATTCATGACCACACATGGTTACATAAATCTCCATACATGTTTCATATATGACCATACGTGTGCATTAACGAAATTTGAGGTAATATCTACATGTGTGTACATGCATGAACATACATGAGCACGCATGAAAATGAATGAACATGCGTAATCATACATGTAGATATTATCTCAAATTTCGTTAATGCACACGTATGGTCATATATGAACCTGGGTCTACAGATTGCCAGTCAATAGCTCTACCATCTGAGCTATATCGACATGTAATATTTAATAGATAAAAACATAATTGACCTGCTGCACACAAGTAAGCTTACTCGCCAACATACAAAAAATCAAAAAATATGTGGTTACATATATCCTTACCAGTGTTTAGAAAATTATTTTCTATTTGAAATAATGATAAAAATAAGTCATTATCAGTAACTCATTATTATATGTTTTAAATAATGCAGAAGGTAAGTGGGTGTCATTACTGGTAGTCCAAAAAATAATGATGTCATTACCGTTTCTACACTGGGATCTTATACATGTAACTGTGTTTTTAGTACTACACTTAAAATAATACGACAGTAGAAAAATCTGTCAAACCGGTTTCTAATCAATTTGACTAATTTTTAGTTGAAACACTGATTTAAGGAAAGATTTTAGTTATCTTCATTTAACACAATACTAAAAATCAGTACTGAGGATAAGCGTCATTGTCTTTTTTTTTTGAGAATGCCGTGAGTTCATTAATGCATGATAACCCTTTTTAATGCGCAACATTTGTCAAATTTGTGCAGTGTTTTTATTTGTGATGCTTTGTGATTTTCGGCGGTTGAAGTGACGGAGATATTATCGTAAGTTAAAATTTAACATAATTTTTATTCAAATAAAATGCATTTAGCTTTTTTCAATGATTTTATATGACTTTATGTATTTATGTAGTGAAAAACAGACGAAAAGCATTATTAGCGTTCATAAACGTTTCAAAATGTCATCGCATTATTTGACAAAGCCATGTTGCCATGCAGTATTGCTTTGCATTGTAAACGCATATTTTTGCAGTGTTGCTTTCATTACTGCGTTTATGAAGTCAGCCATTGTTTGACAAAGGTTTCAGAAATCGACTATCGCAACTTTTTCCAAAAATTTTCAGTTTGATTTTGTTTGAATTGCAGGTCAGAAAATTATTTCATGCTGACCTTTATTTTAATTTAATTACTTTATTATTTCAATTAATTTTTATTTACTAATTGTTCTTTACGTTATGCATTTTTAGTAAAACCAATGAATTTATTTCAAAAATAAATGATTTTGACTCCATGACCACCCAGACAGAAATCTACAACAGTACCAAAAATAATACCTTACACTCTAAAAAATGCCTGTAAAATCGCTATTACAATATATGTAAAATTTCATGTAAAATTACAGAAAATGCGTAAATTTGTGCACAATATGCCTAAGCAATTTATTTACAGATATTTGTAAGCAAAAGTACATACAAAATATAGCACTTTGCATGTTGCTAAACATGTTCCTAAGTTTATACACATTTTATCTTTATAATTACACACATTGTGCCTAAATTATCTATTTAGGCATAAAATGCGTAATACTACCGGATTTAAATGGTAACAGAAAATTTGTCAAAAGAAGCATAAATAAAAAAAGAAAAACACAATAAATTGAGATATTTTTGGAACAAACAACTATTTTATTCATTTAAATTAATAATAATAAAAACTTCGGGGTTCCGGCCATTATAAATATTGGTGTTCAAGAAAGGGTGAGGAAACTTAAGTTACACGTAAAGAAGCGATATCAAAACATTTATTTCTTGTAGATATTAAAAGAAGATATACAAATTCGTTAACCATCGAATAATGGTACCAAAGGGATATTTGAGAAGGTTTCGCATATGTTGCACATAATTTATATGTTTCAAATGTGTTTTCAATTTTGGACAAACATCAAGTTTTTATCTGCCTTCCACTACTTTATAATACTCCCAATAATTTTAAAAAGGAGTTATCTTCTCTAATAGATCTCAAATTACTAGACGAAAGCATATTTCAAAGCCTATCTGCAAAAGTTGTCCCAGGTTAAGACATTAGGATCCTGGTAGCAGAGATAAAAGTAAGAGCAGTTAAAAACGGGTTCAAACATTTCAATTGGGCATGCTGTCAATATATTGGCTTAACATATTGGCTTAACGGCGACTATTTAGGTCAAAATATGGGCCGCTTTTAATAATTTTTAATTGATTTTGGACTTAAGGCACTACAAGTTGTTTCCTTCTTTCACAGAGTGGTGTAGGGTATAAATGTCACCTTCTAATATTGAGCCAATTTTTGGTAAAATATTGATAAAAAATTTGGTGAAGCTACTTCTGTTCACTCAAAGAAAAAATTACTTATAGCGAATACGGATGACTAAAAAATTATTGCCACATTTACAAAAACCTACAACTTTTTTCACCTTTAGTTTAAAAAGTCACAAAATAATTAGAAGTTATTATATAAACCGCTAAATATCTGCCCTCCTTTAAACACACAAAATTTAAAAATAAATATTTGCTAAAACAATGGGTGTAGGCTATAAGAAATTCGGCAAAAACTTATAGGAAATGTTTATTTGATTTTATATGAGGCGAAAACTAACACATTACTTTTCGTATGCACGTTAACTTAATAAATATCCACGTTGAACACTCAACGTGAATAATTATCAATATTGAAAACTCAACGTTTACACATCTAAAAAGTTTTGCTGGCATACTTTCGATTATACCGCAACTAACATATTAAAAACATTATCTTTCATATGATAATCAATTTTTAAATCCAAAAATGGCCCTACGGGAAATTTTAACAAACTGTCACCGAACTGGCCCCTTTATATGAAATAGACTGGTCACTTTTACATGGCGTTGTCATAGGAGGGGAAATTGACCCCTTGTGACATGTCACAAGACAAATCCTAGGACAAGTTACTGAAATCTCATAAAAAATAAAGTTCAGGGACCAGTCCTGGGATTTGTCTTGTGATATGTCACAAGAGGTCAATTTCCCCGTCCTATGACAACGCCATGTAAAAATTACCAGTCTATTTCATATACAGGGGCCAGTTCGGTGACAGTTTGTTAAAATTTCCCGTAGGGGGCTTATAAAACAATTATTTCTTACAAAATTATTTTTATATACGCGTCATAAGGTTTTCAAATTATTATACCTAAGCATTTAACTTTTTATATTTTTTTTATACTTTAATCTCTTCCACGTAGATTTGCTATAATAGGACCTATTATTTTATTTAATTAACTTACATAAGTTTTTTGTGTTTTTTTAAATGTTAAAAAATGTAGATTTGCAGTTTCTAATAAAACATCCTTTAAAAATATATTTGTTTTTTAATCCTTCAAATGTAAATGGGAATCATTTGGGTTGTTTAATATAAAGCACAAAGAATGTATATATACATACTTTACGTGTGGTTGCAAGCATTTTATCTGTATCTTTACATATTTTGCAATGCTATTTTAAGCACAAATTCTGTAATTTTACATGAAATTCGTATGTTCCTAAACATTTTTTAAGCACATAAAGAGGTATGACTACATACTTTATGCCTAATTAATGTACACACAATGTATGTAAATATTTGAATTTAGGCACAAAAATGTATTTTTACCGAAATTATAGTAGGAGAAAAAATACCTACTATAAATGGGGTAAAGTTACATGAATTTTTATTAGAGTGTACCAGAGCACTGATTTTATAAAAATTACTACGCTTAGTAAAAATGAGGAAAGTTGGCGCCAACGGTTGGACGCTGTTATCTATCGGGTAGCAAGACAATAGTGTCAATATTGTTAATCGCATGTTCTCCCAACGCATAACCGACCATCGCCAGCGGTTTGCTAACATTATGCCTTTCGTATTTTTCTCCTTGGACTAAACACTTTAATTTAACTTGAAATTGCTCCTTAAATCGGATATACACCTAAATGAGATGCAGCCATACATAATTGCATGTAGTTTGGCCTAATAAATTTATGACTCGGTTTCCACAACAACCCAGTGTAGAAAATCATTACCAGATATGTGGTTATGTAACTACATACTTGGTAATGGTAACTAGTTACTTTTGTTATTACATTTCTTATTACCTTTATATGGCGATGTCGCGAAAAATAATGAGTTGTCGTTACACACCAGCATACGAAAAATCAAAAAATATATCGTTACCTATGTGCTTACCAGTACTGACAAAAATAATGAGTCTAAAAATAGATTTTCTAAAAAATAAATTATATAAAAAAAAATATTTTTTATTGTATTTTTTTTTTAAATAAAATTTGCTGGTGCGGGAATCGAACCTGGGTCTACAGATTGCCAGTCAACAGCTCTACCATCTGAGCTATATCGACATGTAATATTTAATAGATAAAAACACAATTGACCTGCTGCACACAAGTAAGCTTACTCGCCAACATACAAAAAATCAAAAATATGTGGTTACATATATCCTTACTAGTGTTTAAAAAATATTAAGTCTAAAAATAGATTTCAAAAAATTTTCAAAAAAATCTAAAAAATTATTTTCTATTTGAAATAATGATAAAAATAAGTAATTATCAGTAACTCATTATTATATGTTTTAAAATAATACAGAAGGTAAGTGGGTGTCATTACTGGTAGTCCAAAAAATAATGATATGTCATTACCGTTTCTACACTGGGAACCTCAGTTTTTGCAGCTCCCTAAATTTCTATTAGTTGCGTTAAGCGAGGTTACACTGTATTTAATTTTTTTAAATTTGTTATTTTCTCGCCAAAACAATTTAATCATCCCACTGTTACCCAGCACATTGTTATTTCGAACGACTATTATAAAATTTTCAACATTCAAAAAAACAAAAATTTTAAACTTGATTTTATTTTAAAATCACATTTCAAGTGTAGTCTGCGATTTTTTGATATTTATTTTTTGCTTAGTTAAAATACAGTTAAATCATTATTTTTTTTTTGTCAAAAAGACCAGTTTTTAATGAAATATTTATAAAATATATGTCGTCTTTGTTATTTAGCCGTTTGTATGCTCTTTAGAGGTTAACCGCGATTGTTTAGTCTTGTTTAAATCTTAAAAAAATGTAGAAAAAGTTGCACGTTTATCATGTTATCAGTTATTCTTACGAGTGGAAAATAAAATTCTTTTATGATGAAAAATAAAACACTATAAATCTGGCTGTTTAGGCCCTACATATTGAAAAATTAGAGGATTTTCACTGTTGAAAATTTAGTTGAGGAAATGTTTAAAATTATATTGTGCTTAAAACGAGTAGGACATGAGGTTGAATGTCAACTAGTGTTTGGACCCGAAATTTTAACGAGCTAAAATAAACTTGTATCAAAATTTAGCTATTAATTAGTAAAAACTGAAAAAAAGCCTGCAAGATATTTCGATTTGGTATTTAGGTCCAAACATGGACTAAAACTGTTCTTATGCTGTGAGACAGACACTTATAAATTTGTTGCAGTCGCACTGAAATTCTTTTTTGGTGGCATTTGTATGCGAACCAGTTGCAAACATGGACCGTTTTCAGCCAAAGGCAATAGGGGTTGTATTTGGAACTAAATGAGTGTACGAAATTTCATCGAAATATTCTTATATTTCCAATATGTAGCGTGCGAGTAAGATTAAGATCCAATTTTTGGGGGGATTTTAACAATAATTCATGGTCTTATCTGTTATGTAGGGTATTTGTTGACTCAAGTTTCTTTCTACTGGTTTTAAAAATATTTTTCTTGAAATTCTTTGTTTGGTTTTTTGTGGTTTTGCAAATACTATGTTTATACCCAGTGTAGAAAAACACTACTAATTAATGGGTTATATAATCCATATATAATGGTAACTATTTACTTTTCTAATTATTTTTATACTGGGATTTCCCGCAAAATAATGGTTTGTTTTCTATATGCTTACCAGTAATAGGCACATTTTGTAAGAAGAACTTTCAAAACATTTGATAAAAAATATGGTGTTTGCTTTAAAAATGTACACATTTAAAATATATTCTGTAGAAATTATATGTATTGTCGAAAAAATATTTATTTCTTAAAAAGAAGACAGTATTTTTATCAATGATTTGTAAACATTTTCTTACAAAATATCCATATAAAAAAAGATGTTCAAAGAAAAATAAATTATAATAATATATTTTTTATGGTTAAAATTGTTTGCCAGTTGACAGATCTACCTACCTATCATCTGGGCTATCTCGATAAGTAATATATAATGGATAAAAACATAAATGACTTGCCACAGCAGTTAACTATAAAAATATGCATGTACAATCAATATTTTATATTTTAAAGTAATGCAGAAGGTAAGGACGCTTTATTTTATATTTTGAAATAATGCAGAACGACGAATCATTATTGGTAGTTCAAAAAATAATTATACCCCATTACCATTTCTACACTGGGTAGTAGGCGCGATTTTGCACATGCTTATTATTTTATGTGTTAAGATGAGTTATTTTTGTAATTTGTAGTTGAGTTGTTACAATTTGATTTTTTGTTTAACTAAAAGATAACAATACAATTACGATAGTTAAAAATCTGAATTTCTGAGAATTATACAAGATTAAATATTTTTTTCAGTTTGTTTTTTATGAAATCTTACGGATTTTGAGCAAATAAATCTGAATCTGCTATTCTAGGCGTTTGTTTTCAACCGAATATTTCGGTTCCAGCAATTTATACCAAAGATAAAAAGAAAAAAGTGGGCACCAACAATGGAGTTTGTGAATACAAACATGTTATTTGTTGGAGTTGGATTTCCAACAATTATTTTTGTTGAAATGTTTGTAAATTGGAATTTTTAAAATAAAAATTCTTTAAAAATAAAAACTTAAAGTTACCAAAAAATAACATTTTTTATTAATTTTTATTATTAATTGCTCTAAATGAATTAAATGTGCTAAAATCCCAAAACTTTTTTAACAAATTGTTAAAAATAATCTGTTGAAGGCATGTCCCTATCCGGATTTCATTCTTGCCTAAGGAAATCGTCAGGGGACGACGTTTTTAGAATTTCTAGAAATATTTGTTAGGTTAAATAACAAACTCAACGCGAATTTCTTGTTATTAAACATTTAAAATATCAAAGAAAACATAAAACAAAAACAGCAACAAAAAATTTAAAAAAAAAATTTTTTTCTGGGAGAAGAAGTGAAAGGTGGTGAGATGTGAAGGGCTTCAAATATGGCAACACTGTAATTGCGCGAGATGTTAAATCTTAGAACAGTTGCTGCTCGCCATCTGATCAAGAGTTGGCGAACTTTGTTGAAACTTTCTTATACCCTACACCACTACGTGGTGAGGGTATAAAAGTTTGTGTTGATGTTTGTAACACCAAAAAATATTGGACCTAGACCCACCTTTTAGTTAACCGATCGACTCAGAATCACTTTTTGTTTCGATTTATCGATGTCCGCCTGTCTGTCTGTCCATTAGACCGTACCACCTTACAGGCAAAAAAAAAGAAGTGCGCGGTAGACCCTCAAATATAAAATATTTTTGCAAGGCAATTCCAAAAAAAATTTTTGCCTCGAGGAGACCAATGTTTTGCTATAAAGGAAAAATCCAATAAAAAAAATTTAAAAAGGCGGCAATCAAAAAAATAAAAAAAATTTCTACTTATTTTATCGAAAAACTTCCTTAGCAAAAGTTTAATGATTTTTTGTGAGCTTTAATTTTCTCACATTAGGGTGTTAGCAACTGAGATCTGGTGGGTAAATACTAGAACGGGATACTTGAGGTCAATGGCCCTTAGAGCAAAACATTGGTCCCCTCGAGAGAAAAACATCGATGTATCATACTTTAAGATCCGACTGTAAATGCCAAAGATATAACGAAAAATGTAAAATGGCGACCCCTACGTTCGGCAAAATAAATGGTTTTTGAAACCTCCTTGCAAAAATAATTTAGATTGGACGGTGTATGGCGAACTTTTTTTGGGGGACCCCAATTTCGCTGACTCACATGGTCCCAAGGACAAAGCCTATTGATTCTAGAGAGGATCGCTCCATATTTGGACCTATCGCCCATATGGGCTATATTTTAGATTTTCTCTTCTTTTATCATTTTATAGAAAATTTTGACATAATTCCGTTTTAACCCATTCGAATTTCGGATCCAAACATTAGTTGGCTTTCAACGAGGCTGGTGTAGGGTATTATATAGTCGGCATGCCCGACTTTAACTTTTTTACTCGTTTTAGTTATATTGTGTCACTTCGGTGGGGTTTAGTGCTATGGGAACACCGAAAGAGGACGCTGCGATATGTATGAGGGATAGAAAAAACTCACTCGGGATTGAACCCGCAACCTTATGCGTAACAGTATAACTCGCTAACCATTACACCGCAGTGCCCACTTATCTTAAACTTATCTTAAAATAAACTGAGTTTAGTGCCTAACCATAGTTTAGAATGTCAAATTTATATGGAAATATCTGTGGTTAATGTTTAATTTTGGTTATGTTGGAAATAAGTTACTCGCTCTAAATAACAAAATTTATAATTTAAAAGGAATTTCAAGAAAGAATATACATATGTATGTATACTATTTTCTCATTGAGACTCCTTGACTTTTCTTTATGGAGTTAATCGATTTCGCAACTGAAGCATTCAATTATTTTATTACAGTAAAATTAATGATTTTTTACAAGTAAAGGAAGAAACAAATATATATGGAATTCACAGTTGTTATAAATTTGTGATGATTTCCTAAAAAGCAATAAGCTAAAATTTCTAAAGTTATGAAAAATTTTGAGTACTTGAAATTTTGATTACCTGAAATTTTGATTACTTGAAATCAGGGGTATGGCATCACCAAAAAAATAAGTTGACGTCTTTGATAAGTTATAAAAATATCGTTGTCACTAGATGGCACTTTGCTCAAAAAATTACAATTTTCTTTTTTTATTTTATCTCAAATTTTATTATTTGAATATATTCCGCGCTTGTTTTTTCCTTATTTTGAGCAGCTTTAAGCAATTTTTGAGTTTTAAAATATAGGCTCAGCTGATACATACATACTAGTTACTCAGGTAATACAAATTCAGCGCCCTTTACCGGTGAGTAGTATAAGTTTTGATTTCCTATCTTTATAATTAATAGTCTCTGCTTGAAATATGAATGCCATCAATAAATTATTGTCAAAAATCATACCCTTTGTTGAAATTGAAATGTTGAAATACTAAGGAATGTGAAAACTTGGACCTCAAGCCACTGCCGCAATTTTGGGTCGCCTTACATATCTGGTGATGAAATCGGTTCTGAGGAAAACTCTTTTTAGACTAGTATTTGATTTAAATTGTTTTCAAAAATATTTTCAAATTTTGACTGTAAGGGTTTTTATATGAACTGAAAATTGTCTGCAACAAGTTAAGCAATTTCCAAAATCAAATTACAAAGCGTGGCGTTCTATCAAAAAAAATCTTGGTTAGTACATCTTACATGAAAGCTACCTAAATACGTCGAACGCACAATTTCAAATGTTGAAAAATCCAAGATTAACATAATGTTCTAATGTGAAGTTGGCTGCAACTAAACTATAGCTAACTTGAATGGAAAAAGGGATTTCATTTCGGTATCAAAAAAATTATTGGAGAGCACTTTTTTGACCCCAATAGTACTAAAATTTTTGTTTTGCTTTTGTTTTTATTACTACTCAGTGTAGAAAATCATTACCAGATGTGTGGTTATGTAACTATATACTTGGTAATGGTAACTAGTTACTTTTGTTATTACATTTCTTATTAGCTTTATATGGCGATGTCGCGAAAAATAATGAGTTATGGTTACACACCAGCATACGAAAAATCAAAAAATGTATCGTTACCTATGTGCTTACCAGTACTGACAAAAATAATGAGTCTAAAAATAGATTTTCAAAAAAATAAATTATATAAAAAAAAATATTTTTTATTGTATTTTTTTTTTTAACAAAATTTTCTGGTGCGGGAGTCGAACCTGGGTCTACAGATTGCCAGTCAATAGCTCTACCATCTGAGCTATATCGACATGTAATATTTAATAGATAAAAACATAATTGACCTGCTGCACACAAGTAAGCTTACTCGCCAACATACAAAAAATCAAAAAATATGTGGTTACATATATCCTTACCAGTGTTTAAAAAATATTGCGTCTAAAAATATATTTCAAAAAATTAAAAAAAAATCTAGAAAATTATTTTCTATTTGAAATGATAAAAATAAGTAATTTTCAGTAACTCATTATTATATGTTTTAAAATAATGCAAAAGGTAAGTGGGTGTCATTACTGGTAGTCCAAAAAATAATGATATGTCATTACCGTTTCGACACTGGGTAACTAAGCAATTAAATAAAAAACCATAAAATAGTATCAAATAATTAAAACACTGTCAACTTTTCCATCCCTGAAATTACGGTTTGGTGCGGTTTATGGGACGGCGGTGTCATTGGGCCGTACTTCTTCCGTGATGATCAAGACCGGCACGTTACTGTGAATGGGAATCGCTACAGTTCAATGATAACCGAATATTTTTGGCCCCAATTGGATGATATGGACTTGGAGGACATGTGGTTCCAACAGGACGGCGCCACAAGCCACACAGCGAATGTCACAATCAATTTATTGCAAACCAAGTTTGGAGAACGTGTTATCTCACGAAATGGTCCAGTCGATTGGCCGCCTCGGTCGTGCGATTTGACGCCGTTGGACTATTTCCTGTGGGGCTACGTCAAATCTATGGTCTATGCCAACAAGCCAGCGACGATTGATGAACTTCGTACGAATATCGGCCGATTTATTCTTGAAAACCGTCGAAAATTGGGTTCAGCGTCTGGACTTCTGCAAGCGTGCCCGTGGTGGCCATGCAAAAGAGATCGATTTCCATACATAATGGCATTGAACGTACTTTCACAGGAATAAAGAATTTCATTGATATCCAAAACCGTTTTTGTTTTAATCAAAAAAACTTTTGTAGCGCTCTTATTGGAGAACCCTTTATATTGAATGCATAAGAATGAAACAAAAAACACAACACATCTTCTGTTCTTATTTAACTTATTAATTCAGCTATGCAGAGATACGTTTACGTCTGGCTAGTCCAGGCTTAAGAATACTATAGAGGGACGCTTAACCCTCTTTTGAGCAAATTTCTTTGATTTCAAAACAAATTTCCCCTATTTCAAATTTTATTTCCCATAACGAACCTTCGTAATCTGCGCATATAAAAACCAAGAGTAAGGTTTTTGCAGCGTGAGCGGGAATGTCAGTCATAAAAATTGCCGGGATGGGGGTTAAAAATAAAAATACGAATCAAACTTACCACATTTGTTTAGATTTGAATAAAAGAAATTCTTTCAGAAAAAGTATTTAAGGAATTTTGGAATTATAATTAATGATTTATTTGAAACAAATAACTTTGTTATTATATTATACATTAAAGGGATTTTTTGTTTTTTATTATAAATTATTATTATATATATTACAATTACAATATTATACAATAAATTTTAATTAAATTTTATCTCAGCATTGACATCGAAAAAACTATAGTTTTTCATTTTTTTTTTGTTTATTTTTATTTTTAAAAAGTGTTTATTTTTAAGTTACAATCGAAACAAATAAATCGTTAAGACCTAAATACATTTATAATTTCATTAAGAAAAAATAGATAATAAAAATATGGTTATCTTATATATTTAAAAAATTGTAAGCAAACATTAAAATATTAAAACAAAAAATATATATATATATTTTATTTAATTTTTAACAACTAATGACGTTTTTTTTTACATAAAGTAATTTTTTTATTTGTTGCTGTTGTTGGTTTAGGTAGTGAACTTATAAATGGTATAGAATTATTTTAATATTTTAAAAATATTTATTAAATTGAAATATTTTACAATATATATTTTTATTTTTTGAGGACATAAAGCTTATTAAGTTTCGTTTTATTTTTTTTTTGTTTTGTTTTTGTTTAAAAATAAGAGTAAAATGGAGCAGAAGTAGAATTATACATTTTAATAGGTTTTTATTTAATATTTAAGAGTAGTTTTATTATTATTTTGATATCGTTCGCAATATTTGAAATCGTCTTTAAAATAATATAAAAAAGGTAACAAACAGTTCTGTGTAGTTTAAATAATAGGAAGTAGTAGTGTTTTTTATTAAAAACTTTGGAAGTTTTAATATGTTAAAATCATGTTTTCTTTAATGTACTACTAAATATATGGTTCATTCTAAATATTTTTATTGTTTCTATAAAGAATTTTACCTAAATTTTACTTAGGTAAATACATTTTACATTTCTCTTTTATTAAAATATGAAAATTTACCAAAGATTTTTGCCAAAAATATTTTTATGATTAGTATGTAAGTAGACTAATTTAGAGATAAATCTTTTATAAATTAAAATAATTTTTTGATGGATTTACCTACAATTATTTTGATAATTTTTTAAAAATTTATTTTATTTTTCTTATAAAAACTTCTAATATTTAATATTTTAATATTATGTTTATTTAAACTACGTTTATAAATTTACAAAAAATAACTATGTGTGTTTTGCAATAATTTCTTTATAAAAAAAATTTATCTAAGTAATTTATAAGTAAAATATTTAGCAAGGTAGGTATTTCAAGCTAAACACTTTGATTTCTTTAAAATTTCTTTGTTGTAGCTAAAGAAATCGTAAGATCGACCTGTCTCAGTTTCTAGGCCAACTCGGGGATATTGGTAGTAAAAACTGTTTTTGGTTTTTTTCATTATTTTAACATTTTATCCAAATTAACTGTTATTGGAAATGGATTTTTAAGACACATTTACTGGCATCCTTTTTCGGCATATTTCGATATTTTGGATATATGTATTTATATGCAGTTGTATGATACTGCTATGACTGCCAAATTCAGATATATTGATCCTTATTAAATTTTATTTTTGATATTTGTGCTCGGTTCCGAATTTTTCGGTGAATGAATTTTTCTACTCTTTCTTATTTTGCACAAAAACATTTTAAATTAAAAAAAAATGAGAAACAATTTTTTCTGTAGTGAGAAATATTAAAAAAGTGTACTTATTTAAGAAAAGAAAATAATTTATGAAAAACCGTGATCACTAAATTCGTTTTACGCTGTCCAAGAAAACGAGCGCAAATCAAGGTTAGACTGTACATTATTTTTACGCAGTTTTAATACCAAATTTCAACAAACTGCCAAGTAAACAAGTACAAACAAACAAAATGGCATATTTTCCCCCTATTTGCAAACCGTGCAAAGGCCGCAAAAATGAAACAGGTTGTTACTAGAATATCTTTTTCTATCTCATATCCAAATATCATACAAATCGTAGAGCTCAGCTTGTAATACTTTCTGTGTAAGTATATTTTGTATTTTCAATAACGATTTTAATTAATTTCTAGTGAAATTACACTGTATAACATTTGTTTCGGTGGCGAATAATCCAAACGCCAAATGGAGTACTTGGTTAGTGTAGTGCAACACGCAAAGCGTTTGTCGCTGATAGGTAAAACTTTTATGTTTTATGGTGTTAACGTACTTTTCGAATATGAAACGCTTTCCGCGTTTGTTTGTTTGTTGCCCTGCACAAATTTAAAATGGAAACACTGCATTGAATTGCATTTCATCGTTGTATAATCAAGTCAAACAGTTTTATAAATGAATTTATTAAAATGTCTATGGACGTTTTTCGCTTCTCCTGTAAAAAAATTAAAATGTTTCCTTGATTTTGAGTCTAAACTTATAACACTGTGAGACAAATGGTAGGGGTCAGTGATCGGGAAGGGTTCAAACTACCGGGGAAAGTTATATCGGTAAAAAAAGAAGTTATACGTGTCCCGGCGTTTCGCTGGGTCACCCCTAGGAATCGATATATATCGATTTGAACTTTGGTGGTCTTTTTTTTTGACATAACTCGAGAACCACTAGTCCGATTTTGCTCAAACAATTTTAAAAAAATTAAAAATTACAATTCCTTTAATCTGTTCATATAACGTTTTTCTATATACTCAACAGTTTTGCCGGTAAAAATAAATGTATGAAGAAAAAAATATTTTTTGCCTAAAATATTAAAAAAAAGTAATAAACAAAAGGTTATTGATTTTTATGGTAGCGGTAACAAACATTTGGGGTCGCTGATATTGAATATTTACAAGTAATATTTTAATATAATTTCTTAACATATTTAGTTAGAATATTATTATTTCTTAACGCTTAACAAAACGATTTCATTGGTCATCAAAGATTATCTGATGAATATCAGATTATCCCAAGAAAATTTTTTACAATCGGTAGCCAACCACACCCATTCCACAACTGGTTCCACTGCAACCGATTCCATGGATCGGACCTGGGATCCTATATGGAAGGTGTGGGTGACGTAGAAACAGTTGCAGAACTAGTTCCAGAGCTGATTCTAGAGCAACCGGTTCTACTTTGAAGCTATAGAAGGGGTTGCTTTTGGGACAATTTCAAACAAAAAGAATCGATGTTAGAATCGACAGTAGAAGCTGTTGTGAATGAAAAGTAGCTATTCTACAACCGATTCTTTGGAACAGAAAATTTTCCTGGGATAGAATATCAAATATAAGGTTTTAAAGGATCCTAGTTACGAATCACAAACCTTAATCGAAAAAGGCAGACGGACGGACACACTTGGATCGGCTTAATATTGGGTAAGGATCGAGAATATATATACTTAATGGGGTCTTACACCAATATTTCTAAATGTTACAAACCAAACGATATACTGATACATAACCTATCACATATTTATGTGGAGGGTATAAAAGGAACACCTTAAATTTATCAATAACATAAAAGTTTTACCTACCAGCGCCAAACACTTTGGGAATTCGATACACAAACCGAGTACTATCATTTAGTGTTGGAATTATTCACCCCAAAAAATATGACGACAAATTTGTACCATAGTGCTATTGAAAATGTGAATCCAAATATTATGTTCCAAAACAATCGCTTAGCTAACGATTTCGATATTATGACATTAAACAAGTTCCAGCAAACAATTCAGTTTAGAGCTCACAATTTTTAATGAATTTTAAAAAACCAGTTTTGCCAAAAACTATATTTCGAAATATGTTAAATCACCAATAAAAATGCTAAAATCTTCTAAATCATGAAAAAAGAAAAATATGCTAAACATTTGCCGAACAAGAAATTCAAAAAGTGTTCTAATATTTTTTGATCCAAAACCTGCAATATCAACAGAAAGTATTAAAAATTTGTTGTGTAAAAAATATTAAAATTTTCAGTTGGATAAATGTTTTAAGAAATTAAAAAAAAAAACAGTGATATATTTATCTTGTTAGAAAAAATATGCATAAAATCTGATTCTAACAAGCGAAATATGCTAAAAAGCTTTCATCATATTTTTTAGAAAAACAACAATTTCCCAACTCAATTTTCTATATCTAGCAGAAAATACGCTAACATGACAAAATATTTTTTAATTACAGCTAATAAAATTCTGCTGAAAATTGTGACCATGGAAAATAGTTTAGAAATTATTTTTGATAACTTAGAAATCTGTTAAAGCTCTACGATAAACTGCTACAGGAAAAGTTCGTTTATATAAAAGGAAACTGTCATTTAAGACGACTTTGTCTTAAGAGAGAGAAATTGACTTCTTTCGATATGTCACAGGAATACTGGTACTTAACAAAGGAGGTGTTACTGAACTATTCTTAACAGAGTTCATTGGCACGTCCTACGAGTAAGGTTAACAACTTTACAACATAAAAATTGCAAAGTTTTCAATAGTTCGGAAAAAGTTAATTATTTATTAATAAATCCAAAACTTTTAAATGTTCTATTGCCTAAAAATCATCTTATTTTCATCAACTTTTAAAAACTAAAATTTGAAAATATGTATATTGATCCGGGATTCTATCAAACGTATGTCGAAATTGATTAAGGCCCGATTACTGAATGTCTACTTAAAATTTAGCCGACAGTTAGATTCAAATTTTACATTGGAAACAACAACAAATGTGTCAGTTAAAGTCCGAGTTAGAGCCAGACTGGACAGTCTAATCGGGCCTAAATGTTTATTTTTAACTACAGTTGAAAAATGTACAAATTTATTAAAATCGCATATTAAAAAGATATTAAAAATGCGTTTTTACGAAAAAAATTTAAAAAACTCAAATTTTTATGTATATAAAATCGCAATATATTCCAGCTAGATAAAACCGGAAAATAACTAAAAACTGACAACTTTGCATATCAGTGACATATCATAAAGCAAGGTGTTCAGGAGTTGTACTCGAAATGATATTTTTTTCAGATAATGTTTCTGGGCTATCTGAGGACTATTTCATAAGATTTTTTAAGTCCATTTGAAGTTTTCGTTAAAGCCGTTTTATCAAGCTTATATGGTACCACCATATAACACAAAATCAGAAAAATTGGAGAACATATAAATTTCATAAAACTTTCTTAAGGAAAACTTCAAATCTACTTAAAAACGGTTCAGTAGCCCATTTCTTTTTTTTAAATGGTCCTGAGATAGTCCAAAAACATCTGAAAAACATTTCGAGTAAAACAACATCAATATTAACTCTGGAACACAGTGAAAGGTGACATTTCCTGTCTGGTACTTTTCTATATAATGACTGTTCCCGTGGTAGATCGTATGAAAATAATTTGTAGATATTGTTATTGATGATGTTTTGCGAATGTGTAGGTAAAATTTTGTTTTCATTTATAATTGTATCTCTTCTGCTTTTCTTATTAATAAATAATTACTTTCGCAATATGTAAAAAAATAGAATATATTTTTTTATTCTTGTTTTTCGTCTTATATAAGTAAATGTAATTTTTGGCTTTTTATGATAGATTTTATTTCATAGGCAATATTTGTGTGATGTTCTTTTTTTGTTTGTCACGGGTCTAAGACACTTTTGGGATAAAGGGAGTTTGTTATTCATTTTGTAATTATTTTACAATAAATTGTGACCTTTGATTATATATTATTTTTAATACTTCCCTATAATTCGATTTTATTGCACATACTTTAATTTCTTTTAAGAATTCCTTTGTACCAAATAAATTTTAAATTTCTTTTAATAATATTTGTAGTCTTTAGAAGAACATGTTGTTCATAATTTTTATTTTGTTGTATACAATTTAATTTTGTTAGATATTTGTTTTTGTAAGTTTTAAACATAAATGTTATATTTGTAAAGTTCCAAATGTAACTATTTACAAAAGTAAATATTTATGAAATTCTTTTATAAAAAATTATAAATTCTAATGTATCCTTCGAGAATATCGGTTATAAGATCCGCTAAGAATTCAGTTTTCTCGCATTCGCAATCAACTACAAAAATATTTATGTTTCCTTATCATTTTTAAGAGGCAACCCAGGAAAATTTTATGTTCCAAAGAATCGGTTGTACAATAGCTACTTTTCATTCACAACCCCTTCTACTGTCGATTCTAAAACCGATTCTTTTTGTTTGAGATTGTCCCAAAAGAAACCCCTTCTATGGCTCCAAAGTGGAACCGGTTGCTTTAGAATCAGTTCTGGAACTAGTTCTAGAACTGATTCTACGTCACCCACACCTTCCATATAGGATCCCAGGAACTGGTTCCGGAAACAGTTCCATGGAATCGGTTGCAGTGGAACCAGTTGTAGAATGGGTGTGGTTGGCTACCGATTGTAAAAAATTTTCCTGGGAAGTTAGTGAAAACTTATGGCGCCCAACCCCAGTATTTATTAAAACCAATGAAGCAACATTACAGAACTGTATGATAACTTCTGTTCTTTTTCAACTTTGTCGGATAGAAAAACTCAAAAATAGAAAAATAGTAGAAGAAATTCACACTCATAGAAATGAATCTGTAAAAATGGCAGAAAAAGTTACTAAAAATTAGTTAAAAATTAAGCTGCAGAAAAAAGTACTAGTAAAATAAGAACAGCAAAATTAAAACTGTTAAATTTACAGAATTTAAGTTATATTTAAGTTAACTGAAAATAACTAACTTTAAAATCTGCAGAAAAATTTGATAAATATTAGTAGACTAAAAATAGCAAAAATAAACTGTTATATCTAAAAAATTTTTTGCTATTTTTAAGCTAATGTTAGTTGAATTCAAATAGCAGTCTATTCTGCTAAAATAAGCAGAAATATTTGCTAAAAAATTGTAAACTGCTGTTTTCAAAAGGCTCGATTTTTATTTGCATTTTAAAAAAAATCAAAAAAAACTCCGAAAATTTTTAGAAATTGTGATTTTTTATGCTACTTATTATATAACAAAATTTTTTTGCTGATTTTAACAGGTTAATTTGCTATTTTCCATTCACAAAAATTTAACTCAAATATAACTAAAATTGTGTATATTTAACAGTTCTATATTTGCTGTTCCTATATTACTAATATATAGCAAGAATAATCTGCTAATTTTAGCATTTTTTTCTGCAGCATCATTTTTAGTAACTTTTTCTGCTATTTCTACAGATTATTTCAATGAGTGTAGCTAAAGCCAAATCGCAAATTTATCTTCATAAACACCCAGTCAGAAATCGCCAGTTCTGGATCATGTTCTAGAAAATGCCTAGGTCGCTGTTGAAATTAAAATAAATTACAAGCAGAACACTAACTTGATATGCTTTACCAGCATCTACAATAATCGCTTTGCCATATTTGTTTTATTGTACAAAAATTTCATTGGTTTTTAATACAGGCGCTATGCCAAAGTTTGCAGAAAGTGATTTTCCAAGCATTACTCATAGTCAGTCAATAATTGCCAACGGTACAAAAATCAATGTAGTTGTAGTGCATTGATTTTATAAAAATGAAGGCTTGAAAATCCTTAAACTTAAATCCCTGCACACTTAAATCTGGCGAAGGGATACCTCACGCAAAGAAAAAATATGATTGGGCAAATTCCGTTGTGACAACCGAATTGCAAATTCATTCCTTCACCAAAAGTTGAATTAACTAGAATTGAATGAATTCCTTGACTTAAAATTGAATTAACTCGTATTGAATGAATTCTTTAGTAAATGAATTCTTTAATTTTAATGCTTAATACTTTGGTCAGGAAATTCATTCTGTAAATTTGAATTATTTGAATTCATTCACAGGAATTAATTCCTGCTTATGTCTTATTTATGAATTAATTTCTGGAATTAAAAAATTGAATTAAATTTTTAGGAATTCATTCCAAAAATGAATTAATTCTTTAAATCTAGGTTGAAACATCTGATTCGCCACGTTACGTTTACGTATGACTAATTCTACCTTTAGTTTTTGAGCCAGGAAGGTGATCGGAAAAACAGACAACGCTTAAGAAAATTTGATGGTTTTGCATTCAACGAAGACGACGACGATTTTGTGCAAAAACACAAATACGTAAAAGAGAATATGAGTACAGCAGCTTTGGTGTAATTTGCAACGTATTGGGGTTGAATTATGGAAGTGATGATTTGTTTACACACATATTTTTGAATTTGCGTAAATGTAAATTTTTTAGCTCAATTGAGTCAAACGAAGAAGACGACGATGAAAGTTCTATTCTAGACGGCGATGAAACTCAATTTTGTAAACGAGTATAAAGAAGACGACGCTGATCGTACTGTAGTTAGAAAACGTTTACAACAAATACAACCAATATAAATTCTTATAAGAATACGAAAACAAAAAAGAAAATAACCAATTCAATGCAACAGTGTCAGGTGTCGACTAGGGTTTTTCTTTTCCCGGACTTTTTCAATTCCCGGGACAACTTTTGCCCCTGTTACATATCGTTTCGAAAGAAAAGTGGTAAATCTAATGGCCTCGGTTAAAATCACCGACCAAAAACTACAAATGAACCAATTTTTAATTGTATTTTAGAAAATTTATTCCTAGACCAGCTATTTTTTTCTTTTGCCAATGATATTTTGTTTTCCCATCTTTGTAAATTTTGTTTTCCCAGTGCTTTTGCGACGCTTTTTTAACTGCCGGCCCCTTTTATCTAATATATCATAATCATTTTGGAATTGGGAAACACTGAAAATTGACTAGTGCACTTCTCAACATTATCTGAAAAAAAAAATCACTTTTCAAAGGATCGTAAAAAGTATCAAGGAAATGTGAGTGATATTTTTCGATTTTCTTTATTTCCTACAATATTTCTTTTAAAGATTTAGGAATGTGACAGTTATGAATGAATGACACGTTGCAAGATAACACGTTGGTAGCAATACGAGAAATATCAAACAATTTTACTACATTGTTTCCACTTTCGAATGTCTTTCAAAATTCGATATAGTAAACTTTTTTGATTCTCGAAAAGAACACTAAAAGCACACCATAATCAAACACTTGTTGGTTAGTGGAAACAGTTCAAAGTGTTTTTCTCAAAACATGTTATGTTTATTAGAATTTCATAAATATTCTTCTTTACATATATAATTACACCGAAACTTCAATAGCTGTTGCATTTTTGTTTGTTTGTTTTTATCGAAAGGACTGTTCTAAATTGTTTTAAAGTTATTTAGTTTTTTGGCGCTCTTATTTTCTTCTAATGTGAATGCTTAATCATTTGTTTTTTTTTTTTTGTATATGAATTTCTGTAGATGATTTAGAAAAAGAAATTTCGTACCTCGTCATCTTCATCATCATGAGCCTCGTCGTTGAGTTGGTCGTTAAGGCCGCATAAAATATCGTCTTTGTTTATATTTGTATCATTCGTTTCCTCACCACAACCGACGCTGCTACTGTTGCATCCATCAGCTTGAGGTTTATTAATGTGTAATGTGGCATGAGGGTTACCTAATACATCTGTTACATCGATTAGCGGACCTAAGGGATCGAACGAGTCCTCTAGTAGGATACCACTCTCAATAGCTGCAACAGCTTCCTCGTAGTATCAGTTAAGATCTCTACGAAAACTATCCTCTATTGAGGGATCAGCAATCATGATGGGATTTTGATCGGATAACATTTGTAGGCCAGGCTCATCAATTTGTCCCAAATCTAAGTCGAGATGATCAAAGATGTCACGTGATGAGGAATAATCGGAAAATATAATCTGGGGTATGTTGGTTGTTGTCGTAGAGTGTGTGTGCGTTTGTTGATGGCTGATGTTGGCATGTGATGTTTGATTTTGATGATTCAAATTCATTTGTGTGGCCGTTTGATTATTTATATGATTATGCTGCTGTTGTTGTTGATGCTGCATTATATGGGCGGATGGTGATGGTACTGGAGATATACTACCACCCAATATTGTTAAACCAGGTGATGATACCGATAGTGGTGAAGGCGAGTGATGCGGCGAATGCATTGGAGAATGATGCGGTGAAGTTTGTACCGACAATGACAGTTGCTGTGTTGGCGAGTGGGCTGACATTGGTATGGGCAACGGTGACGAGGGCGATGGCACACAGTGTGATATCGGTGATGGTATTGGTGACGAATTGGGTGATAATATGTCTTGTCTATCGTTATTATTCATTAGACCGGTATTGTGAGTTCTACACGTCAGGGGTCCATTGGTATGTGTATTGGTACTGCTGGTGTTAGTGTTGGAGTTATTATTCAGATGTTGCTGCTGCTGTTGGAATTGTTGGGAATTATTTCGTTGCTGCTGATGCTGTACTCCGGGTAAATTGTTATTGTTGTTATTGCAGTTAGTTGTTGTATTTGTTGTATTCGTTCTTGTGTTATTGGACGATGAGGAGGATGTGGATGTCAAATCCCCAAAATCTATTATTTTATTATTAAAAGTATTGTGTTGTTGGTTGCCACTACTGGTTACAGCGCCAAAGTCTTCAAATTCCAAAGCGTCATAGTTATTTTGCGGCGAGTGACTATTGTCTCCCAAATGAAATTGTTCGAAGTGATTATGAAAAGCAGGATTAAGCGTATTATAACCAGTATTAGAGTCTATAGGTCCAAACGCGTTTTGTAAACTTTGTATTGGTATTTGTTGTTGCTGCTGCTGCTGACTCGGTTGACCTCCAACTTGTGTTCCACTAGCTGTTCCCGAACCTGTAGTACTTATATTGTTTTGACAATGTCGTATGGGACTAGGCGGTGCACTTGTATGTAGTTCAGTTGCCGGGCCGGATGTCAAAAGACCGGGGGAAGAACCAGGGCTGGGTGGATTTAAAGGTTGTCGATAGTCTGTTAGGTTACCCGTTGAACTAGCAGCACCCAGTGTAGGCAATGTGCTAAAGGCTGCGGCTGTATTTTGTGCTGTAGTTTGTTGTACACTTACCGGCGACTGCACGGATAGATTTGTGAAAGACAAATGCGGTGACGTTTGGGCATTAAGTGCGGGGGTGTTGGCGGCAGATGTTGGAGAATTTTGCTGTTGATGATAAGGTGAAGGTGGTCCACCACCACCGCTGCCACTACCTCCCGTACTCGGAGGACTAAATGGACTAGGAGATTGATCACGATCGTTACATCCATTGTTGTGATGGGGAGATAAGACAGGCGATAATGTCTGTTGTTGTTGTTGCTGTTGCTGTTGTGATGAAGGTTGCATCATTTGTGTGCTGTTGGTTTGTGTGCCATAGTGTACTGAAGTTAAGTCGGGTAATGAGCCGGTATTGTTAAAGCCTAATTGTTGTTCTTGCAGAGATTTAAACATAATGTTGGAGTTGTTGAATTTGGCATTGTATTGTTGTTGCTGTTGATGCAATTGATGTTGCTGCTGTAATGTTTGTTGTTGATTTTGTAAATGTTGTTGTAGTTGTTGCTGTTGTTGGTGGTGATGCTGTTGTTGTTGTTGTTGATGTTGTGCTTGTTGCATTTGTAAACGTTGATGCTGCAGTTGCTGTTGTTGATGATGATTTTGCTGTTGTTGTTGCAGCTGCTGCTGTTGTTGTTGTTGCTGCTGTAGTAAAGTGTTTTTCCTTCTTTGTGCTTGTGGACTATAACTGCGACCGATATTTGGAGAATGAGATCTTTGATTGTGATGATGATGGTGATAATTGGCATGTAAAGAATTTAAATCACTCATCATGCTTGGCACCGGACTGGATGTGGCAAAATTTCCTTCAGCCATATTTAAAGTTTGATGTAAAGCGGAATCTGAATTCGAACGGCGCCAACTTGTATCTATGGGCGGACTTAAATAGCTGTTTTGTGTAGTTGGTGTCATACCGCTAAGCATTAGGCCACTTGCCGTGCTGCCGTAAGGAGATCGATCTTGTTTTCGTTCCGAAGGCCTCCGCATTGGACCAACACCGACACTGCGTCCACGTGATTCTCGATATGCTGTGGGTGATCCTACTGTAACATTTATTCCCATACCGACACCTCCTCCGCCTCCACCTATTCCTCCGCCTGCATTTGTATCTGGTGAAGCACCACCACCACTAGCTCCACTACTTGTACCACTTCCACCACTACCACCACTTAAACTGGCATTTCTATGCAAGATACTAACATCTGTAAGATCTGTATTGCCAAGAGTTCCATCCACAACTCTTGTGGCTTTAACTTCATTCATAATTTTCTCAAATTCTGCTGTGCCCTCGGCTTGTTTTTGTTTTTGTAGAGCGATTTTTTCGCTAAATTTTCGTGGATTTGCCATAATTATTTTCTTGTCAATGTCTCGAACAGTGTGCGTTTTATTTCGTCTTCAAACAACGAGGTCCTTTACCTTCTTCTATCTCTCTCTAATCGCCTTTAAATTTTCGTTTCTTCTCTATACAAAGTTTTCCAAACAGCCACTATGTTTGCAATGTCTGTTGAGTATAGTGCATGCGTATTAAACAGAGCATGAGGCGGCATTTTGCAAAATGTTCAGTTCAAGTTTTTCATAAACGTGCAGTGCAACATTGGGTGTATTGAAATGTCAAAACCAGACAAAATGTTTATTTTGCAAAAGATATGCCGCATTAGCACAATGACCGTATTTCGTTTGAAGTATAGATGAAAAAAAACATCCAGATACAAAGAAACGCATTGATAACGTGGCATTGATGATATAAATATAGATTAACATCAGACGACATATATATTAAAGAGTTCATGAGGTAGATGGTTGACACACGACAGACAGTTAGAGAGCGTAAAGTATAGGATAAAATTGTTGGTTGTGTGCACATGATGATTTTCACGTTTTTTTGTTGTATTTGGAATTTATTAAACGAGTTATATTTTTGTTTTTATGCGTTCGGACGTTCGTTTTCATTTTTTTTTATTCACATACATTTCAGTTTAATTTGAATAATTCGATAAAAATACATACACACACGCACACATAAAAAGAGACGACACACATACAGCATGTTGTATATGTCAGGAAGTCAATAAAGCATAATTTAATAGAAATAGAAAGGAAATTAAGGAGTCAATATTAAAGGTAAAATTTATCAAGTTTAAAATTAAGTTCTAAAAATAAATGTTAAATTTATAAAGTGTTTATAGTACTATTAATATTAACAATATGTTAACCCTTCTCGGTAACTAAAAGGCACTACATTTTAAAGCATGGTTGGTAATCGGAAAAGATGCGGCTATCGGTGAGGGTATTGCACTTACAGCTCATTTCCGTAATGGTATTTTACTTCGGTATCGGTATTTTGAGGATAACTGTATTTCAGTTATTTAGGTAACGGTATTTTAGGGATAAGGGCGTTTTCGGTTATTTCGGTAACGGTACTTTAAGGGTAACGACATTTCATTTATTTCGGTATCTGTATTTTGAGGATAACGCTATTTCAGTTATTTCGCTAACCATATTTTATGGATAACGGTATTTCGGTTATTTTGGTAGCGGTATTGCCTGCCAACCCTGTTTAAAAGAGTTCAACAAATTAACCGTGTTTGTGCGGCAAGCTATTAACGTTGGCTTTTGTCATTCGCATAGATATGACATTCGTAACGTTACGAGTTAACACTAAATGTCAGCCAACATATCAAATTTATATGGGAATGACATAAGCCAACGTTGATAGATTGCCGCACAAACACAGCTATTATCCTATCTATTAATAAGTGTGGCCATGTCGTTTAAGTCTTTTCGGGAAAATTTTAGGGGGCAAGAATTTGTCGAGGGGAAATTTAGGGGGTAAAAAATATTTTACCTTTCCAGGTAAAAATCGACATATATGGATCCATACAGATTTAATGTATGTTCGTGCATTATCATAAACATTCATGCTCTTCCATACATGGATGCATAAATCACCATACATGTATCCATATATGCCCATACATGTTCATGCATCTTCATGTGTGTTCATACATTTACAAACATGTAGATATTACCTCAATTTCCGTTAATGCACATGTGTGGACATATGTGGATGCATGTATGGAGATTTATGTATCCATGTTGGAAAAAGCATTCATGTTTATGGTCATACACGAACATACATTAAACCTGTACGAATCCATATATGTAGATTTTTAGCTGGGCTGATAAATTTTTTTTTTCCATTCAATGTTTGATTTGTCAGTTTTGACAAACATTTTATTTAATCAATCTTTACGTTTGTTTGTAGTCGCGCTAAAGCATTAAAAAATGTTAAAATCTTTTGACTACACTAATAGATAAGTTATAAAAAACTTAGTTAAAACTACTAAAAATTAGTTAAAAATAATGCTGCAGAAAAAAATCTGCTAAATTATCAGATTATTTATGCTATATATTAGTAACATAGGAACAGCAAAAGTAAAACTGTTATATATACAGAATTTTAGTTATATTTCAGTTAAATTTTTGTTAATAGAAAATAACAAATTAACCTGCTAAAATCAGCAAAAAATTTTGCTAAATATATAGTGGCCTAAAAAATAAAAAAAATTTAAAATTTTGGAAGTGTATTTTCGATTTTTAATTAATTAATTAAAAATTTAATTAATTAGTACTATAACAGCAAAAATAAACCTGTTAAATTTACAGAATTTTAGTTATATTTCAGTAGTACTACACTCAGATAAAAAAGTTAGTAAAAAAAAATTTGTAAACAGTTTCCAATCGCACTATACTATTTTTACTGATTTTTAGTACAATTTTTATTATTAGTAATCATTTTTGTTATTCTCTTATTACAAATTACGGATTTTTTTTTACTAATTTTCGCTGCTGATTTCAGCAAAACATTTTACTAATTTTTCAAAACGGAGTGCTAAATTTAGCAGAAAAATATACTAATTTAAAAAATTTTATTTACAAGAATTCGTTGATTTTCTACAATTCTTGTTTAGTTTATATTTCATTTCATTTATTCAGTCTATGGAAATAAAAATTCCTTACAGACTATGATTAAATTAAAAATATAATATAACTATACTAATTATATACATATATTAAATAATATTTGTTACTATTGATATATTCTTAGTTTGGAAATAACACCCAGCAAATTCTATTGTATCTCCAATGCATAAAAAGGTAATAACTGGAGAACCGTTTTCAATTTTGACTACAAATTTCAAGTACGATGAAGTAATTACACTATGCGACAGTCAAAATCGGGATGGGATGAAACCAATGGGAAATGTTATATCGGTCAAAAACAAGTTATACGTGTCCCGGCGTTTCGCTGGGTCACCCCTAGGAATCGAGATATATCGATTTGACCTTTGGTGGTCTTTTCTTTGAGATAACTCGAGAACCACTAGTCCGATTTTGCTCAAACAATTTTAAAAAAATTAAAAATTACAATTCCTTTAATCTGTTCATATAACGTTTTTCTATATACTCAACAGTTTTGCCGGTAAAAATAAATGTTTGTTACCGCTACCATAAAATTCAATAACCTTTTGTTTATTACTTTTTTTAATATTTTAGGCAAAAAATATTTTTTTCTTCATATATTTGCTATCGTTTATGATACAAAAATATGAATTCGTAATGATATCATAATTTCTAAAAATAACGATAAATTTTCTGAAAAAGTCAAATTTGCTTGTTCTAATTTAATCGTTAAAGATATCATAAATACTTCTTTATTTCGATATCGTTAATGATATCATATTTTCATCGAAAAGGGATAAAATAGCGACAAAAATTTTGCAATGTGACGAAAATATTATCGCATTGCCTGATATTTTCGATATCATAACGATATCGTTATTTGATGAAAAAACGATGTCATTAACGAAAGTGCATTTTTCTTCACAGTACCTATTACTTATGAATCGTTAATGATATCATTCTCGGACAAACGTATCATCAAAATGATATCGTTACGAATTCGAAACGATATCGTTTGGTTTGTTGGGAAGTCTTAAGTTATTAAGCTTTTGCAAAAAAAAATCCTGTTTTGTGATGTATATCAATTTTGGTTTACCAATTTGACGTTCCATACTTTTGGCTGCGCCTAAAACAAGAGCCCGAATTCTATAGGACGATTTTTGACTGACGATATCGTTTTGACGGCTGTGTTGCATCACGTAAAGAAAATTTTTGTAATAATTTTTCCGAAATCGTTTTTTTGCAGCTAATTTGGTTTCCATAAGCACATACTTATCCAAACGATATCGTCAAAACGATTAAAAATGCATGATAGCAAAACTGCAATCGTTTTGCATATTTTCTTTTTTAAAAGACAAAACAACTTTATTTTTGCTTTATTTCCACTCTTGATCACTAAAGTTATAATTTGTTAAAAAAATATTTAAAAAATCATATAAATCAACATTTTTGTTCCCACCATTTTTATACCATACACCACTACGTGGACAGTGTATAATAAGTTTGTGCTGAAGTTTGTAACACCAAAAAATATTGGAACTAGACGCACCTTTTACTATACCGATCGACTCAGAATCACTTTTTGTTTCGATTTAGCGATGTCCGTTTTTCTGTCTGTCCATGCATTCTTTCGCGCAATCTACAGGCTGCAAATATTAAGGTATATTGATGAAATTTGAAAACCTATGTCGGCCCAAGGACGAAGCCTACTGATTTTGGTTAAAATCGGTTCATGTTTAGACCTAGTGCCCATATCCTCAGTACTTTAACTGATTTTGAGAGTTAATTTTCAAAATTATTTACTCGTATAATTAATTTTTAAGAACACATTCGTTAAATTTTATACAATTTATTGTTAAAATATAATATTTTCTTGTTTTTGTTATTACCCGACAGATGGCTCCACCAATGTATCAAAAATTTTAAAGATGGAACTATTTCTTTCTATCCCAATATTTTAAAATTGGCGATCTCTCGAAAAAACATATTCCTTACTAAATAAAAACGTCAAATCTCATCAGCTGTTTTACTATCGTCTTCAAAACGATGTTCGAAATGATACGATAGTGCTAAGAGCAAAGAAAACTATCGGAAAACGATATCGATCAATCGAATCGTTTGGAGGATCATTATTTTCAAAATCAAGGAGTTGATGCGCAGTTCTATTTTTTGTTTTAATTTACTTTAGTTGTTATGGTGAATTCACTATGCTGGAATCTAATACAGAGATGATATTATACGATTCAAAAAATTTGCTAATTTCAGCAGTTCGTTTTGCACAGTCATTTTTAGCTAATTTTTATAAGCTCTTTCTGCTATTTTTACAGATTTATTACTATGAGTACAGCAAATTTGTATAAGATTTTGATTTTTTGGGAGAGTTTAGAACTGTGAAATATCCCAATGAATTGCGTTTTCCTTTATAAATGACCCATTTTATTTATTTTTTACCAACTGAAAAGTGTTTTCCAAGAGCTACTGAGACATTATATTACACGCAAGAGAAATCACTCTTCTCAAAACCGCGCTGACTCAAAACACTGTGAATGAGACTGAGACTGAAATTGAAAAAGTAAAATACTATCCCAGCAAAATTCTTTTGAACTGGTTGCCTTTGAATCTGTTCTAGAATAGGTGTTTTTGCCACCGGTTCCGTGGAACAGGTTCTAGAACTGATTCCTGGAAGTCAAAATGGAAGGCTTCACTGTCGCAGAACCAGTTCTATAACAGGTTCTAGAACCGCTTCCCAAGCAAACTGTTCTAGGTTGGAGGAACAGAACCTGTTGCTTTTGGGACAAAGTCAAACAAAATTCACCGATGATAGAACATAAATTGGAAAAGATTGCTTGCAATTACAAGTTGTTCTACAACCAGTTCTTTGCATCCGACAATTTTGCTGGGATGTATTGTAAATTGAGTAACGGTAAATTAATTTTAACGGACTATATGTCATACTTTTAGTACTTGAAAATGCTAATATATGATCAACAATAATATTTTGAATGGAAACGAATCGCGGAAATATTACATTTTGTAGTGACCTTATGGTGTGAAAAGCAGTGTATTTATAAACTTAAATGCTTTCGATTTTAAAAATAAATTTATACTTTTCAAACTTATAATTAGGAATTTTATTTATTTTTCATTTAATATTTATTCATACACTCAAAATAATAAGTCTGCTGGGTGATCAGAAAAATTCGTTACAACAAAATTTATTCCTTTTTTTGGCTTAAATTAAAATTTGTTGATTTTAAAATATTTTTTGTTAATTTTAACAAATCTAAATTTAAGTAAAAAATTAATTAAACTACGGTTTTTTTGTCATTATACTGAGTCGTAAAATTTGTTCTCCGGCCCTGGTCCACATCATCTAAGAGCACTCTAAAGGAGCAAACAGTTTGTCCGTTTTGCTCTGTCTCGCTTACTTTTCAAGATATGGGCTATTTTATTTTTATTAAAAATTTCCGTTGGCCAAGGCCCCATCAAGGTCCATTTTTTGATAGAGATAACCTTCTCTCGGTTGCATTATTTGGATAGGGGCAGTTGAAATTTTCGTCAATTTTGCTCTACCTCTCTTAAATTTCGGGATATGGGCCATTTTGAAAAATCGGAAAGGAAAGAAATAGCGCCATTTTGCCATCGGATACTCTGGTAGCACCATCTACCGGGTAATAACAGAAACATGAAAATATTATATTTTAACTATAAATTGTGTAAAATTTAATGAATGTGTTCTCAAAAATTGGTTGTAAATAATTTTTTAGAACCATTTATTAAATTTTACAGAATTATTTGTCAAAATAGAACATTGTCATTTTTCTGCTATTATCCGGTTGATGGGCCACCAAAGTATCCGAAGTTTGAAAGATGGCGCTATTTCTTTCCCTCCCGGTTTTTTAAAATAGCGCGTATAACGAAAACTAGGAGAGATAGAGCAAAATTAACGCAAATTTCGACTACCCCTATTAAAGGGTTATCTCTATCCAAAAGTGAACCTTGGTGGGGCCTTAGATGCTCGGCAATTTGAAAAATTTCTTGAAAAATTTTCATTTCATAGAATTACCCATATCCCGAAAACTAAGCGAGATAGAGCAAAACAGACAAAATATTTGCTCCTTCGGAGTGCCCTTACATAGCCTTGGCTGATATGGACCAGATCCGGGGATCAGTATAATTACAAATTAAACTGTAGTTTTGCTATTTTTTTACTTAAATTTAACAAAATGTTAAAATTTGACAAATTGACATATTATTTTGAGTGTACAAATACATACATACATGCACTTACAACTTAAAAAAAACTAATCGTTAATAACAAGTGGTTGTTAATCAAAAGTCAAATTATAAATAGACGGAACACAACAATATGTATGGATATACATAATAGAAATTTTAAAAATATATATATTTTTTTTAATTTACGCGCAGTGTGTAAATTATATTAATTTTCTTTATAGTAAGACAGCATTAGCTTTTTTATTTGGTTAAAGAATTCCATCAATGACAGTTAACTGATGAAACATTGTTGAAATATTGTATCTATTTGGAATAAGGCAAAATACTAGTTATTAATCATTGTAATCCAGTAGCTATTAAATACTTAAGTGATAGATAACAAATTGAAGTTATAAAGGGTTCCAGGTATCTAAATATAGTGTCTGTTTAATGTCAAAGGTTTCTACACATATGAATACAAAAACATATCATAAATATTATTAGTTGCCAATTGATCATATGAAAATCAGGAGTAAGGTGGGGAAAAAACCGACACACATAAAGTTAAATTAAAAATTCAACCGTTTAATTTAAAGTTTTAAAAATAAGTTACAATCAGAGCTTTAAAGAATTAATTCCTTTTTGGATTGAATTCCCAAAAATTTAATTCAAGGAATGAATTCATCAATAAGACATAAGCAGGAATTAATTCCTGTGAATGAATTCAAAGAATTCAAATTTATAGAATGAATTCCCTGACCAAAGCGTAAAGAATTAAAATTAAATAATTCATTCACTAAAGAATTTATTCAACACTATTTAATTCAATTTGAAGTCAAGGAATTCATTCAATTCTAGTTAATTCAACTTTTGGCTTAGAAATTCATTCAACTGTGCACTTAATTCAACTTTTGATCAAGGAAATCATTCAATTCTAGTTAATTCAACTTTTGGTCAAGGAATTCATTCAATTCTAGTTAAATCAACTTTTGGTCAAGGAATTCATTCAAGTTCAACTTTTGGTCAAGGAATTCATTCAATTCTAGTTAATTCAACTTTTAGTCAAGGAATTCATTCAATTCTAGTTAATTCAACTTCCCTAAGGAATTAAATTTTTTTCGTTTAATTCCCTAGGAATTAAATTTTTTCGTTTAATTCCCTAGGAATTAAATTTTTTTCGTTTAATTCCCTGAATAAAGTTTCAATTCCTAGGGAATAAAACGAAATAAATTTAATTCCTTGACTAAAAGTTGAATTAACTAGAATTGAATGAATTCCTTGACCAAAAGTTGAACTTGAATGAATTCCTTGACCAAAAGTTGATTTAACTAGAATTGAATGAATTCCTTGACCAAAAGTTGAATTAACTAGAATTGAATGAATTCCTTGATCAAAAGTTGAATTAAGTGCACAGTTGAATGAATTCCTTAGCCAAAAGTTGAATTAACTAGAATTGAATGAATTCCTTTACCAAAAGTTGAATTAACTAGAATTGAATGAATTCCTTGTTGAATGAATTCATAAAATTTTATGAAGGCATTAGAAAAAAATTAATGAATTCCTTTAATATAAATCGAATGAACAAAAAGGAATTCATTCAATTCCTTAAGTTTGGTCAGGGAATTCATTCCCAAAATATAAATTCAGTTCAAAAAAAGGGAATTAGGGAATTAATTCTTCGAAGCTCTGGTTACAATTGATTGCAATTTCATTACACATAGACCTTTTTTGAATATCACTAGCCATTAACTAATTTATAAGTTTTTTCTTGAAGAAGCCGCCATTTTGTTAAAACTTTATATTTTGCTATTTCAATTTGCAAATAATCCATTACGTTAACAACATCTTTTTTTGTTTTTCCATTTCAAATAATCCAGTCCAAAGATATAGTGCTGTTAATAGATTAAAACCTCTTTCTAGGAAAAAAGTTTAAAACATCACTTGTTTTAGGCCTCCTATTTGGACATCCTGAACTAATTTCACTAATGCCTGATACCATATTGCATGGTGAAAATATATTTCGATTAAACCTTTCACTATATTGTATTCATATGGATACACTCATGTTTGGGTGCATCTGACATCATCAGCGAAACGATTTGGATTTTAACTGATAAGTGTTATATAGTCTTACCTAAATCAGCCCAATGTTATCACAAATCCTTCTAAAGAAGCGTTTTTAACAATTTTTTTTTAATTTGGAAAAAATATATAAAATGCCCGCTAACTAAAATCACTAACAGAAATACAATGAGAGATTGACTTATCTCGCACAGCGGGGATTGCGTTTATAAACAGATAATTTGAAAAAAATCACAAGTGTCATAGTGAATACCCTAGCTGTTACCGAAAAGGGTTAAATACGTTTAATATAATAATAACAAATCATTAAATTTAATGTTTAATAATAAAGAAAACATATTACTTACGGTTAAAGTTTAATCCACTATAGTGCTAAATTTTGTTGATTCAGTTGATTCAATAGATGATTACGACGGATGTGAGTGACTCTTTTAATGTTTATTTCGTTATCTTTTTGTTTATTTCTTTTCTTTTTACTTTTGTTTTGGAAGAAAGGGGCGTTAAGTTAAATTCTTTTTGTTGATTTTTTGTTTCACTAAATGTTTCTGTTGTAAATTGTTTAAAGTCAATTAATAAGAAATATTAATAGAAATAATAAACTTCGCGCTTTTTTCACGCTACTCAAAGCAAAATAACAACAACAATAAAAAACAAATACCACAACTTTTAACAAAAAAGTTGTGAACAAAGTTTTAAAACGCAAAAGAAAAACAACATGGAATAAAATAGCAGATAATAACAATAATATCAAAAATTGTATAAAAAATAAAAATATACCACGAGTTAATAAGCGTATATACCAAATACTTAAATATATGATGATAATAGGGAGGGCAGCAAGCACAAAAATATGAGCAAAATACCCAACACAGCTCAGACCAAAGAGAGATGTATTAGAAAATAAAATAAAAACAAACTAAACTATACTCAGTACTGACATTTTAGTGTTTTTTTTCAGTGGATCTATAGAGTAACCAGCCACCAAATATAATTGCAAAGATTCTGCTAATTTTCGCAGTTTTTTTCCAGGGCCCTTTTGAACTAATTTTAAGTATGTAACTTATAAAAATATATTTCGGAAATATAATTTCGGTTGCCTCACTAAAACTGGTCACAACCATGGTTTAATTATAAAAGGTTTGCTACATCGATGTTTTTTTCGGTTGCCCTAGACCAGGGGTGGCAAGACTTGTTTCTCTGCGTGCCAGAAACTGACAATTTTTTTTTGTAAAAATTTCTCGCGTACGATCTTAATTTTAGTTGTCTTTTAAAAGTAATTTTTAAAAAAATTTTAAAATTTGGAAAATTTCTCTTAAAAATATCATCGCAGATGTACATATTTATCAGCGCTACGGATAACCCCCATGAAATAAACCCCAAAGGAAAAAAATTAAATAACTTCCAAGAAATGACGTAAACATATTTGACGGTTATTTAATTTTTAGGGGTTTATTTAATCTTTAAATAATGAGATTATTTCATTATAAAAAAATAACCAATGAAATAAAATTAAAACAGTTTGAACATTATGGCCTTTTCATTTTCTTTGGGGGTTATTCCATTTTTGGTGGTTATCTCATTTTGTTAAAAAAGTTAAATTATTGGGCGCCAAATATTATTTAAGTATTAAATCGCGCGGTTTTTATCATCATAATAATGAATCAAAAGCAAATATTATGGATTTTAACAGAGGTATTTCTGTTTCAGATGAAATGGCTCTGCGAAACACGTTTAAAACACAATTTCAAATTCCAACAAAGGGGGTTATTTCATTATAAAACTTATTTTCAGCCATTATTTCATTGAGTGTTATTATGTAACACCTATTTTCCCTTAAAAAAAAAACTTAATTTTTTAGTTCCAATTTTATTACAAGTTGTTTTCCATTTTTGTGCAATTTTCTGGTACTTTTAAATAAAATGGAATCAATTAAATACTTTTTATTTGTGCGATTATGAAGCTCTTTCTCATCGAAACATTTAAACTTCTTTCAATCGAGAACTTTGGAAATTTTCCCAGAATTTTCTGATAATCGAATTTGCGAGTTCTGTGTTAACCATATTTCTTTATACAAAAAGTGGTGGCAATATAGAGTTTTATTCATTTTAAAAGACTATTTACAAGCTCAATGAAAAATTTTACCAATATGGAATTAAATCATACATTTTTGTAGCGAAATTTATCATTTAACTGAATTTTTTGCTGGTCTTCTAATAGTTTAAATTTTTTGAAAATATCCAACAAAATGTCGCGTGCTACTTAAATCCACTCGCGTACCACTACTGACACGCGTGTCATAGTTTTGCCAGCCCTGCCCTAGACCATTTAGACAACAATGAAAACAATAATATTTACGAATTTGAAAAAAGGAATAAGAAAATAAAATTCGGCATAAACGAAATGTACAGAATTTTAGTTATATTTGAGGTTAAATTTTTGTAAATGGAAAATAGCAAATTAACTTGCTAAAATCAGCAAAAAATTTTGCTAAATAATTAGTAGCCTAAAAAAAATGTTTAAATTTTGTAAGTTTTTTTTTCGAATTTTTTTAAATGCAAATAAAAGTCGAGCCTTTTGAAAACAGCAGTTTACAATTTTTTAGCCAAACTTCTGCTGATTTTAGCAGTATAGACTAGATTTGCATTCAACTAAATCTAGCTTAAAAATTGCAAAAATTTTGTAGATATAACAGTTTATTTTTCCTATTTTAAGTCTACTAATATTTAGCAAAATTTTCTGCAGATTTTACAGTACAATTTGTTATTTTCAATTAACTAAAAGTTAGCTTAAATATAACTAAAATTCTGTAAATTTAACAGTTTTAATTTTGCTGTACTTATTTTACTAGTATTTAGCAAAAAAATCTGCTATTTTTAAAGATTTATTTCTATGAGTGTAATAATCCACCTATTTTTGCTGCATGCATAAACCACCTATATTCTCAATAATATAAATACTACACTCAAAAAAAAAAAGTCAGTAAAGTCAGCAAAAAATGTTGCTGTGTCAGCAAATTTTTAGTCAGGAGCGTGCTTGCAGAAAAGTTGGTAATTTCAGCAAAAGGTTTGCTGAAAATCAGCGAGCTGATTTTTACCAAAAAAATAGTAATCTTCAGCAAAAGTTTTGCTAACACTTAGTCGACTGCAAATGAAAAAAATCATTGCTAAAATCACTAAACTTTTTGATGAATATTAGTAGACTGGAAAAAACTCAAAAAACTTGTAGCGAAATTTTACTTTAGTTAATTTATTTGCTGAAAATTTAAATATAGAATATGTGTAGAGTTGTTTTTCTTTTTTAGTCATTTCCGTTTCCAGACAAGCTGCGACATCTACATCTTGTCTATCTGGTTGTCGTCCACGCTATGCATGCGGTTATCAGCACAATTTTTGTAGCAAAATAAATTTGTAAAACATTAGTTCAAAATTAGTTTAGTGCTAAAAAAATATAACTAAAATTTTTGCTGAAAACGGAATTTCAGCAAAAAAATTGCTGAAAACTAGAACACTTGATATACAAGACGTTTTACTAATTTTTCTACTAACTTATTTTTTTGAGTGTACCGAACCCTGATTTGCGACCCCATTAACATAATTTGTGACGATATATTTTAAAATCAAGAAGGTATTTTGGAACCAAAAAACATTATTTTAATCGTTCTAAATTTTAATATTGGGGTTTTACCACTATATTAAGGTATTTTTCGAGATTTCAAATTTTTCGGAAAATACTCTAGTAAAAATGATTTTTATATAATCAGATATGATTTTTATATAATCATTTATGATTTTATACAATTATAACTTGTCGAGTATTGTGAAACATATATTTTTATATGATTATATCAAAAGATATTTAATTATATAAAATTATATTAACCAGATCCAAAATTTCCGGATCAAATCATGTATGGGTTAATATAATTATATAAAAAATATATTATTACGTTACGCTTCAACTGCTTCTTCGGCGCTCGTAAATCGTTGACCACGCAGTTTACCTTTGATATTCGAGAACAAGAAGAAGTCATTGGGTGCCAAGTCAGGTCTGTACGGAGGATGCGTCATCAATTCGATGTTTTGACTGTTCAAAAATTCACCTGTTTAACGAGATGTGTGAAAGCACGAATTGTTATGATGGAGAATCATTCTTTTTACGAATTTCTCCGAAGTTTTCCGGCAAACAAATGGTCGTGTACCACTCAGAATTGACCGTCATACGTTGCTCAAGCGAAACAGTGGCCACATGACCCATACGGCTGAAGAAACAGGCGACCATTTGCTTCGCTGTGCTTCTTCCACGAACAACTTTTGTTGGATTTCGCTCGTCTTGGAATACACACACGGTCGATTGCTGTTTTCTTTCCGGCTTATAGGCATATATCCATGATTCGTCAACTGTCACGATTTTATACACGTCTTTTGAAGCACCACGGTCGAACTTTTTAATCATTCCCTTACACAAATCAACGCTAGCCTTTTTTTGAGCGATTGATAAATTATAGGATATTCAACGAGAGCAAATTTTTTTTACAACTAAGTGTTCATGCAAAATCGAATGTATTGAAGTGGAACTAATGTGCAAGGATGCCTCTATCTCACGATATGTCACATGACGATCTTGCATTATCAGTTCACCGTATCGATGTTTTGTGGCACAACAACCGACCTTCACGGAATTCGTCGGCGTCCGAACTACGACCACGATTGAATTGAATATACCAGCGATATACTGTCATTTTTGATGCTGCTTTATCGCCATACAAAGAACTGAGTTCATCGACACATTCTTGTTGAGATAATCCATGTCGAAAATTGTGAAAAATAATCCAACGAAAACCTTCTCTTGAAATTTCCATTTTTTGGCCAAATTGAATTTCTTAACTCACTGTAAACAAAACAAATAGCACTTGTACATCAATACATTGTGAGTACGTTTATGCTAAAAAAATGTCAAATTTTGCCAGATTTTAGCTATTGACATGTGTTGCCAGTTCCCGAAATATAAATACCTCGTACATATTTTAATTAAACTAAAACCATATAAACTAAATTTCAACTCTTTTGGTGCGGGAACTTTTTTGACAGTAGCGAAAAAGTAAGATTGCGTTTCTTAATATTTTTATGGCCTTTTTGGCTAGGGCATGTAAAATTTGATATTTGCAAAAAAAAAAATCAAAAAGTCATAACCCTAGTGTGTACTGTAGTGTACAAGGGTAGTGAAAGCGTTAATGGAAATTTAAATAAAAACAAACAAATAAGTTAAAATATAGTAAAGCAAATAAAATTGCATTTTAATTAGAGTTTCGCGTGGGTGGATTTTGACTCACCCTCACTCATTATGCGGATAACCGGTTAATGCATTATTCGAAAAATCGCAAAAATTGATTAACCGGTTATCGAAAAAATCGAAAAAATTTACGATTAATCAATTAATCGTTTAATGCAAAATTAATGTATTCCCTTAACTTTTTTTTTTATCAATAAAGACACAAAGACCAGCCTGTTTTTGTTAAATATTAATGTGATATAAAAATTCGATCTATTTAAAAAAAAACTATTTTGCTAAAGCTACTAAAAATAATTAAAAACGGGGGAAAATACTGCAACTAGCTGATTCTTTTTGCCGAACATTAGTAAGTTACGAACAGCAAATCTATTGTAAAACTATTACATACACTCAAAAAAGAAAGTCAGCAAAAAATCTTGCTGTGTCAACAAATTTTTAGTCAGGAGCGTGCTTGCAAAAAAGTTGGTAATTTCAACAAAAGGTTTCCTGAAAATCAGCGAGCTGATTTTTACCAAAAAAAATAGTAATCTTCAGCAAAAGTTTTGCTAACACTTAGTCGACTGCAAATGAAAAAAATCCTTGCTAAAATCACTAAACTTTTTGCTGAATATTAGTAGACTGACAAAAACTCAAAAAACTTGTAGCGAAATTTTACTTCAGTTATTTTATTTGCTGAAAATTTAAATATAGAATATGTGTAGATTTGTTTTTCTTTTTTTGTCATTTCCGTTTCCAGACAAGCTGCGACATCTACATCCTGTCTATCTGGTTGTCGTTCACGCTATGAATGCGGTTATCAGCACAATTTTTGTAGCAAAATAAATTAGTTAAACATTAGTTCAAAATTAGTTTAGTGCAAAAAAAAATATAACTAAAATTTTTGCTGAAAACGGAATTTCAGGAAAAAAAAATTGCTGAAAACTAGTACACTTGATATACAAGACGTTTTACTAATTTTTCTACTAACTTATTTTTTGAGTGTACTAAAATTTAATTAAAAACGGGGAAAAATACTGCAACTAGCTGATTCTTTTTGCCGAACATTAGTAAGTTACGAACAGCAAATCTATTGTAAAACTATTACATACATTCAAAAAAGAAAATCAGTAAAGTCAGCAAAAAATGTTGCTGTGTCAGAAAATTTTTAGTCAGGAGCGTGCTTGCAAAAAAGTTGGTAAATTCAACAAAAGGTTTCCTGAAAATCAGCGAGCTGATTTTTACCAAAAAAAATAGTAATCTTCAGCAAAAGTTTTGCTAACACTTAGTCGACTGCAAATGAAAAAATCCATGCTAAAATCACTAAACTTTTTGCTGAATATTAGTAGACTGAAAAAAACTCAAAAAACTTGTAGTGAAATTTTACTTCAGTTAATTTATTTGCTGAAAATTTAAATATAGAATATGTGTAGAGTTGTTTTTCTTTTTTGTCATTTCCGTTTCCAGACAAGCTGCGACATCTACATCCTGTCTATCTGGTTGTCGTTCACGCTATGAATGCGGTTATCAGCACAATTTTTGTAGCAAAATAAATTAGTTAAACATTAGTTCAAAATTAGTTTAGTGCTAAAAAAAATATAACTAAAATTTTTGCTGAAAACGGAATTTCAGCAAAAAAAAAAATTGCTGAAAACTAGTACACTTGATATACAAGACGTTTTACTAATTTTTCTACTAACTTGTTTTTTTTTGAGTGTATCGATAACTTAATGTAGATTTTTTATATCTTTAGAATAAAATTTTAAAAATTTGATAAACTTTAGATATAAAATTTCTTTGAGTGCAGTTTTTAATCAAGCTGCCAACAATAAAATATAATATTGCATTTAAATAAACGTTATATCTAAAGTTAAGATTTTATTAGGATTCTTTCTTTTCCTCTGAAGAAATAAAAAAATGAGCTAGAGCATTTTTACATTGAAAATACCAATTTACTCTGCAAAAATCAGCAACATATTTTGCTGAAGAACATCGTAAAGAATTGTTAAATTCACAGTGTTTTTTGGATTTTTCAAGGGCCAATTAACTTAAAAGTTTTAGCTGACTTACGCAGAGAGAATTTTATTGGACGATTTTTAATGAAAATTTAATAAAAAATTTCTTAAATTTTATGAAAAATCTTCAAAATCTTTGTAATAAAATTTTATTGGGTGTATGAAATGTTTAATAAATAAAATGAAGATTTTCATAATATTTTATGAATTTTTAATGGACAAATTCCAGCCAATCTTCATTTTATGTAGACAATTCTCTTCGTGTACAGCTACAGATGTCAAATTCCATATAAATTTGAATTTTTTAACTTTGATTTAGTTTTAACTTTAGGTTATTTTCATATATTTAGTTAGAATATTGTTCTACCTCAAGTCCAAATGCTAATATGATATTGTCATATTAGATCTTATTTGTTGTCTCAAAAAGGGTTATCATTTTCATAATAGACAATACAAATTGTTTCGTTGGCATCACCTCAACTCTTCAGTTGTCCGTAATAAGAAAATGATGACTGGAATATACAAACCAAGACATTACATAAGGTACAAATACACTGTGGAACAAATTCAGGTTAGCAAAAGTTAGGTCGATTCTGAGAGTGAGGGGTGAAAATAGAGGCTTAATTAGAAGACCCGTATCGCGGCGTTTGCTTATGTTAGTTCGAATTTTTTCATATTGTTTATATGGTTTTTTGGCTATAACTCGTCGACTAATTTATATTCTTTAAATCTGTAAAAGCCAAATTATTGCTAGAGAACTGAACAACAATTAAAATTTTTATAAAAATTGATTTGATTGATTTTTTTTTGTTTTTTTTTTAAATTGTTTTAAAAAAAAAAGATAAAAATAAGAAAAAAAAATAAAGTAGATAAAATTATGATGAGATCAGTTCATTGATATGTACATGTTGTGAGAGTTGGCATCTTTCATTAAAATTTAGAGTCAATCTTTCGATTTTATCCAGAACGAGTTCGAAGCCAGCGAGACTATGTAGGCGTCGGGTGGAATAGTGCCATGGTAGTTTAAATATCATTTTAAGTAGCTTATTTTGTGCTACTTGGAGTTTTATTATATGACATTTTGCAGACGTGTACCAAACTGCACTGATAGAATTTTCGTTCATACTATTAATGAATCGATTTCATTAATCTGAATTCATTTAGTTAATGAAAAATGTTCATTGAATTAATGAAAAATTCATTAACTACATGAATTTTTTCATTATATATTTTCAACTAACCCGTAAGATATGCTATAATTTTTATAAGGGTTTTGAATTTGCTAATTACTAAAATAGATATATGTTCCAGTAATGAACGCTAGGGTTGCAAACTGAAATTATTTAAATATAAAAGTCCAAATAATTACATCATTTTATTTTGGCTATTTAGATGAATCGGTAACGCGGCAATGTTTACATTCTGGTGATTGCGGGTTCAAGTCGAGTTCAGGGAGATGTCAAAAACGTTATAAAAACAAAAAAGAAATATATGTACACTCAAAAAAAAAGTCAGTAAAGTCAGCAAAAAATGTTGCTATGTCAGCAAATTTTTAGTCAGGAGCGTGCTTGCAAAAAAGTTGGTAATTTCAGCAAAAGGTTTGCTGAAAATCAGCGAGCTGATTTTTACCAAAAAAATAGTAATCTTCAGTAAAAGTTTTGCTAACACTTAGTCGACTGCAAATGAAAAAAATCCTTGCTAAAATCACTAAATTTTTTGATGAATATTAGTAGACTGAAAAAAACTCAAAAAATTTGTAGCGAAATTTTACTTTAGTTAATTTATTTGCTGAAAATTTAAATATAGAATATGTGTAGAGTTGTTTTTCTTTTTTTGTCATTTCCGTTTCCAGACAAGCTGCGACATCCACATCTTGTCTATCTGGTTGTCGTCCACGCTATGCATGCGGTTCTCAGCACAATTTTTGCAGCAAAATAAATTAGTAAAACATTAGTTCAAAATTAGTTTAGTGCTAAAAATATATAACTAAAATTTTTGCTGAAAACGGAATTTTTTTCAATTAGTTTTCATTTAATGAATACGTTTCATTGATTTAATGAACGCGTTCTTTGGGGACTTTTCAATGAAAAAAATCATTGGATTAATGAACAAATTCATTAATACTATGCACAAAATTCTATCAGTGTGGAGCACAGTAAAACATTATGGGGTGGAATATAGATTTGATGATGAGTTTTTTATTGTCTATGTTCATTTCCGACTTTCTGTTTATAATTGGGTACATTATTCTAATAATTTTGTTAATTTTGTTCACTATATAGGGAATATGATTATTAATATTAAGCTTTGTATCAAGCATTACGCCCAAGTATTTGATGTTGTTTTCCCATGGAATATCATGGTTCAGGTAAACTCTGGGGTATAAACAAGACTTACGTTTTCTTGTAAAATAAATTGCCTGCGTTTTTTCAGGGTTAACCAAAATCTTCCATTTATCAAAATAATTACTCAACCCAGTAAGAGCAGACTGCAAGTTTGTAATAACATCAGCTGAATATACATCAGAACTAAGAATTGATGTATCATCTGCAAATATAGACGTAATGCAATTGGAAAATGTTGGAATGTCAGTAGTAAAGATGTTGTAAAAAACTGGCGACAGGCAAGAACCTTGTGGACATACTGCAATGTGAACTTGTTTTACCCAAATAAACGCTGAACGATCTATTTTGAAGAAAGTTTTGAATAATTTTTATGAGTTCAATTGGAAAGTTGAATTTTTTCAATTTAAAAATAAGTCCATTATGCCAAACGGAGTCAAACGCAGCTTTTATGTCTAACAAAATCATTCCAGTTGATTTGCCGTTTTGAAAATTATTTTTAACAAATTTTCTGATTTTTAGTAGGGGTTGAGACGTATTATGTTCACTTCTGAACCCGAATTGTTGCGATGGAAGTATATTGTTTGCATCGATAAAATTATTAAGCTTTTCCTTAATAATTTCAAAACCCTTTCAACTGACTACCGTTATCCCAAAAATACCGTTACCGAAATAACCAAAATACCGTTATCGTTAAAATACCGTTACCGAAATAAATGAAATATCGATACCCTTAAAATACCGTTACCGAAATAAATGAAATACCGTTACCGTTATTTTTAATTTTCTGCTTTTGGTAATTGCACGTGGTTATTGAGTATTTTTCCTACTTTAATTTGGTAAATTGGTTCTGTTTTTCATCTCGTTTGTTTTTTGTAAAAAAAAAATTGCGGGATGAATCGAAATAACTGACTACCGTTATTGAAATAACTGAAATATCGCTAACCTTAAAATACCGTTACCAAAATAATCAAAAAACCGTTATTCTTAAAATACCGATACCTGAAATAAATGAAAAAGCGTTACCCTTAAAATACCGCTACTGAAATAATCTGAAATAGCGTTACCCTTACCGATAACCGCATACTTCGGGTTACCATCCATGGTTGATACCTTTATTAGGTAGATTTTTTAGACATTTATTATTAATACCGTCTAAACCTGGAGTTTTTTTGTTTTTCATTTTTTTTATAATTACACCAACTTTTTCAGTAGTATTGAAGTAACAGTTTTGTGGGATTGGGTTAATATTACGAATAAGGTTTGCAACACCATTAACCTCAGTAATCGTAGTAGTATCACTTAAATTTGATGAAATACAGTGGTTCAAATTAAAGTTGTGAGCCAAAATTTCAGCCTTTTCTTGCTGGGTGAAACATACTACATTGTTGTGTTTTAAAATTGGAATATTGCTAGGTTTCTTCTTTAACATTTTTGAAACTTTCCAAAAAGGGGAAGATGCTTTGTCCAAATTGGACAAGATGTTATTCCAAGTTTGGTTTCTGAAGTGGTTTATTTCTTTCGTAATGTTTTTATTTAAACGTGTCATAGCTCGACGATCATTAACATCTATGTAACGCTTATTTTAAATACGTTCCTTAATTGTATCATAATTTTTATGTTGTCTGGTAAGGGTTTAGGGGTTGGTGCAATTCTACGTTTGGGCATACTTTCATCTATTCCCATTTTTACTACATTATTGAAAACATTTATCATGTTGTCAATTTGAGTGCTGTTGTTTATTTCATTAAAGCTATCCGCCACAGGAAGATTCCTGTTTATGAATTTCATAAAATGCAGCCAGTTTGCCTTGCTGAAAGCGTAGCATAAATTTTCTACCATTTCATAATTTAAATTAATTGTACTAATGATTGGTAGGTGGTCAGAACTCAAGTCATTTATAACTTTTACTACGGACATATTTTGAGATATGTTAGTTAGAAAAAAATCTAGAGTTGACGGTCGTTTACTTGGATCAGCCGGAATATAAGTATATTCGTGGGGAAATACTATTTGTGTTTGGTTTAGTTGGAGTTTCTCATATAGTATGTTACCCCAGCCATTACTTCTTTGACATCCCCAATAACTATGTCTGCAAGTAAAATCTCCTCCTAATATGTATTTATTTGAGCTCGTTAGTTTACGAATATCTGTCGCAAATGTTTGTTTTCTTCTAGGGTCCCTGTTTGTTGACCCACCAGGATAATAGCAAGAATAAATACCCTACGGGAAATTTTAACAAACTGTCACCGAACTGGCCCCTTTATATGAAATAGACTGGTCACTTTTACATGGCGTTGTCATAGGAGGTGCAAATTGACCCCTTGTGACATGTCACAAGACAAATCCCAGGACAGGTCCCTGAAATTGAGAGTTCAGTAACCTGTCCTAGGATTTGTCTTGTGACATGTCACAAGGGGTCAATTTGCACCTCCTATGACAACGCCATGTAAAAGTGACCAGTCTATTTCATATAAAGGGGCCAGTTCGGTGACAGTTTGTTAAAATTTCCCGTAGGGTATTTATAAAGTCATTATGAGATTTTACCTTAACACCTATGTTTTAATCAGTTCTGTGTTAATAGGAGGTATAAGTTGATGCTGAATGTGTTTTTTTAATTAAAATAGCTACTCCACCTCCTCCACCAGGTTACCCTTTTGATTTAATAAAAGAACAAATTAAGAAAACAAAAAAAAAATTCGAGTATTTCTTATCTTATATTCGCTACTTCGTCAAGTTTACATTACCAGAGGCCAAGCCATCTAGACTAACCTGTTAAAATAGCTAATATTTATAGCTCTGAAATTTTTCATTCATGTCTTCATTCATCCTTTTTTATAATTTTTTTTTTGTATACAATGCTTTTTTCAATTATAATTGGTTGGCAGCAATGCCAATTGAGAAAATTTCATTGGCATTGAATGGTAATAAAATTCTTTGGTATTGAGATTTTGAATGAAAAATTTCTAAGTATATTATTAATATGTGGCCTTCTCCTAGTGTGTCAAAAAACGGGTTTGGACTTAAGACTGGATTTTGGTACCTAAAAGGGTGTAGAATAAGATGAAATGAGTTAGATTTCTGATAAAAATTTATTTGCCCCATAAAAACGTACAAAACGAACTGAAGGTGTGTTCAAAGTGATAGCGTTATGAAACTTTAAATGCGTTCTTCTCAAAACTTCATTTTCACACACTAGGTCCCTTTTCTCGGAGAAGGTCACGTATAGTATTGCCCATCACGTGGTGACAGGTAATAATTTTTGGGAAAAAATTATATCCCCAATGTACTTTTGAGCTCATAAAACAAAGTATTTGTAATAAATGATAAAATTTGTAATTTTTATAAAAGGCTTGATTGTAGCTTGGAACGATTTCTGGGTATACCTTGGTACAATGTTATATTACCTGACTCACAGAAATAAACCTGTAAAAATAGCAGAAAAAGCTACTAAAAATTAGTTAAAAATTACCTTGCAGAAAAAACTAGTAAGATGAGAACAATCAAAATAAAACTGATAAATTTAGAAAATTATAGTTATACTTTTAGTTAATTAAAATGTGATATTAAAATAAGTAAACAAAACAAATTCGCTGAATATTAATAGACAAAAAATAGCAAAAACAAACTGCTATTTATGCATATCTTCAAAATTATAGTCATATTGAAATTAAATTTAATTGCATTCAAAATTTTTTTTTTCTTAAATTTTTTTCTGATTTTAGCAGGATAACTTGTTATAATAATACACATAATATTACACATTTAGTTTTATATCATATATTATAACCCAGTCGGAAATCGCCAGTGATACAAAAAATCAAGCACTGGCATACCACTGGGTAACCACTAGGGTTTTTCTTTTCCCGGACTTTTTCATTTCCCGGGACAGCGGGATTTTTTTCAGAATTTCCCGGGATCCGTCCGAAAAAGTTAATCTTTTGGTTGTACCCATGAGAAAATGTACTTATTTAATGTATTCTAAAAGGATGGCTAAATATAAAGTATCCATGTATTCCACTTTTTCTAGATCAATTCGTTTAACAATTTAAATCGTGAATTAATATTAAATTTATATGGACGTCTTAATTTAAAAAAAACTCTTAGAAATATATTAACTAAATATTAATTGGCGGTTTAAACGGTTAAACGAATTGATATAGAAAAAGTGAAAGACACGGGTATTTTATTTTCATCCCTTTTTTCATGATATATTGGAATAGTTAATGGGTGCAAACTTGTGTCGCACCAGTTTTATAGTCAGAATTCAGATCGATTTGTTGCTTAAATATTTCTCAAATATGAAATCCAAAAATTTCTATTTCTAGATATTTTGTTTCTTTCTACGCAGATTTTCAAAAGTATCCGTCTAGAATTATTTTTACAAAATAGTTTGAAAGTGAGTATTTTCCACACATAGACATAAACCCTAGTAACCACGTTGTTAAAAATAAATAAATGACTGGGAGAACATTCATTTGGGACGCTTTGCCAGCGTTTGCAAAAAGCGTTTTGCAATATTTGTTTTGCAAAAATTTCGGTGGTTTATAAAAAAAAATTTTGTTTGATTTTTTTTTTAATTTAAAATATTTTTTGTTTCATAAAATAAATTTTTTTGATTGTGGAAAAGCTCCTTTAAGACCAACTTTTTTTTGCTCTCCCAACGCTGGCATATTAGTTCCATAAAACTGTTTGCCAGTACTAGCATTTTAGCACAGCCAGTAGTTGTCCAATTACTATCACTCGTTTATGTGTTTAGCCACCAAGTATTATATGTGTCGTTGGGTAGAGCAATCGTCTGCCAATCTGACTGCCTGGGTTCAAATCACGGCATGACCAAAAAAATACATATGAACTTTTTTTAAATTTTATTTTGGAAAATATATTTCCAGCGTTGATTTTTCCAGCCTTTTGCCAACGTTCAAAAGTTTTATTGCTCCAGTTCTTTTTCGGTCTATATTATATATCGTCGATGCGCCTAAGAAAATAGGTATTTGTTTTAAAAAATTATTTGTAAGATACCTAAATAACGTTTTTCTTTTGTACCTTGGCTATAGTTTTTAGAAGTAATTATTTTATAAGTGGAAAGTCTGTAGTTTTGTTTATATACACGTAAAAATTTATTTCTAAAAACTATCGCCAAACACTGAAATAATGTTGTTTTGTAGGTCTCCTCACAAAATGTTTTTTCTACAAATAGCTATTTTCTTAGACGCAGCGAGGATATATTTTTTATGTATCCCAGCCAGCAATTTCGGAGCGCTCATAAATAAGATTCTTTAATTGCTCATAGAAATGATTATTGTTTTTTTGAAAACACTCTTTTTTTGGTAGAAAATATGAACCCTCAGAAAACAATCCAAAAAGTTGTCTCTACAATCTAAAAAGCTGTCTCAAAATGAGGGTTCATTTTTCGCACTCAAAGAAGATTCCAAAATAATTTAAATTTATGAGGAAAATTTAAATTTTATACGTTCTTTTTTCTGAGTCATTTCTGAGTAAAATGTTTATGTTTTTGGAGCTCATTTCTGAGTCATTAATGATCATCTTTGTTTGCTGGGATATTTTAATTTACTTAACTTTTTTTTAATCTACGTGATATATATTTTTTCACGGCTCAGAACTCTTCTCTGAATTTTTCACTACAACTTGATTTAATAGTTTTTATTTTGACAAGAAAATGTTCTCAATCAGTCAATTTCCGTTGCAACAAACCACTTCGAATTCTAGTTTTTAGTTGTTTTTTATAACACTGTCCCCCAAATCCTGGCTATAGTTCACATTTAATTTAATAGCTCACATTTAAAAAGTATAATTTCTTTTTCTTTTCCCCAATACCAAGGGTGGACTGAGAGGAGAATGAACCTTAAAGTTTATAAAGTCGAATTTTGTGAACAAAGACAATTTTGTTATACTTTTTTTCATTTCTGTATTCTGCAGCAACGTTGAAGTGTATTACTAATTTTTTAATTTGTTCTAAAAGAACCAAAACAGCTGCTTCCAATGTTTTCATAAAAAATTATAATTAAGTTTGTAATGCCATTTAATCTGGCAACTTTATGTTTAATTGATGATAAAACCCGATTTTTGTTGATTTTGTCACTTTTTTCAATTAATTTATTGCAGATATTATTTATTTTCATTATATTTTTGTTGGTCATTGTTATTGTGTTAGTTTTTACTTTTTGTCGTTATGTGTATCTCTTTCTGCATATTTTTTTACCGTCAATTATTTTATTATCATTTTTTCTTTATAAAACGACAAAACCCATGTAAAGTTGTCGGTCGGTTGACTTGTTCAAATCTCTTTATATTATTAACGTTGTCGTGCCAGCGCAGCACTAGTGCTCCTGTGACCTCTTTTTGTTTTGCTGTGTTGCTTCTAGCTTTTAGTGTTGCCAGGTATTGTAATTTTATTCTTAAACGGTAAAATGCAGGAATTTCATTGAAGATAATAGAATATTTTGGTTTTCGACGCATTTATTTCTAACTCAGAATATAAAACCACTATCGATGTTAAAATGTAACCAATTAATTAAATATGAAAATATAAACAATTAATTCTGTAAAGACAATCAGTTTGGATATTCAACGTATAATTGATATGATAAATACGATATTTATCATATGCAGTGATGTGATCACTGATTATAGAATATCGGTGGACAAATGCAGTCCTTTGTTGATTATAGTGTGTAACCGTTTTTTTTTTTTACTTTTTTTAATTTTAACATTTTTAAATTCTTTTTTTGGGTTAAATCCGTTAATTTTGAAACGCTTGTAGCATTGTTCTATGCAAATTATTGACGGTTTATTGTATTTTGGTAAATTTATCTTATTTAACAAACTCCCGCTTTAACATGCGCCAAATTGTTTTCCTTTAAATCGGGACTAAAACATAAATTTAGTTCATCAGTTCGGCGAACTAAATTTATGATATTAATAAATGATTATGTGATGTAGCAGATTATGTTTACGTTAATATGAAATTTTGATGTTTTATAAATTCAGTAATGCAATTACTACAAGAGAACTGATGATGGGGAACTGGAAAATCCCCGAAACGATCATCTTTTTATTCCTGAAGGCGTAGAATATTTTGAAAGCAAAAACTGTGTGATGTACGAGTATTTGTTAGGAGAATATTCTGATGGAGAAAAATGGCAGAGTTTTTGAAAAAAAGTATTTATTATGTTATTCCATAATAAGGAAATAAGTGGACTCGAACATGCTCTGAAAGAAAGTTAACAACACTGAAATTTTAACATGAAATGCTTTCTACTATAATGTAAAAAAAACCTTGACTGATTTGTTATATTGTGGTAAGAAAAGCATAAAACTATTCACTTTAAAATTTCAGTGCTGTTAACTTTATTAAAAATCGATAAAAACAAAGAAAAATTTGGTCATGTTTAAAGTGCTGCACTTTTAAGTCTGGCGACTATTTGTAGATAAAAATAATGCAAGACTTAAGGAAATTTTATAGGATTTCCAAAAATATACAGTTTGTACAGACCTGATCAGTACTGCCTAAATTTTGCTATGTAATTTGATAAAAGGTTGATATCGCTAATTTTTCGTTAAAAACCACTCCCACTTAAAACAAGTGACAAAATGAAAAACAAACATTACGCTAAAATTCTGTATAATTTTCTGCACCATCTCCTTGCCTTTCGTGGCGAATTTAGCCACTATTTTGATCTTTAAAAATAAAGGCAACAACAAAAAAAAATTAGAAAAAACTTCAATTGACTTAAATTCGTGTCCACAACTGTATATTAATTTAACATAACAGTTAATTGAGGAATGTTTTCTTACATTTCAATTCAATGAAAGAAATGTAATAACAATTTCAATTAATTCAAAAAAAATTTATAAACATATTTTAACACTTCGTCCTATACTAAAATAAAATAAACTTAAGATTCTTAAATTAGTAAACTTTCTATAATATTTATATTGGGGAAACTAATACCCCATTCTCAATCAAAGGCAGTTTCAACAAAATTTTACTTAAGAAGTTAAAAAATATTAAGTTTTTCAAACTATTTTGATTTTTTTTAACTTTTTACGTATTTTCAATTTGCAAAAAATTGATTTTTCTATATATATAATATATAACTATATAACTAGTTTGAAAAGTTAATAGTTATATTTTTTTCTAATTTTATCTATATCTGTAAAGTTTTTATTTTTAATAGTAAAAGGATTTATTTTTGAATCATGTAGGTTGATAAACAGCATCCGGTTTCTAATTTGTTACTAGCAACGCTGTAAAATTGCTTATTTAAAAATTTTATTTGTACAGTATTGTTTTCTCTCAAGGAGCCCTATGCTCCTTGCAGGAGTAAAAGGAACAAATATAATATATATATTGTTTTCTTCTACTGAACGGCAGAAAACAGGCTTTGAATTCAGTGAACTTATTTTATTTTTTTTTAATTCAGTGAACTTATTTTATTTTTTTTTCAATTCAGTGAACTTATTATTTTTTTTTTTTCAATTCAGTGAACTTATTATTTTTTTTTTTTTAATTCACTGAATGTAATTTTATTTTTTTTTAATGAAATGAATGAAAATGAAATTGAATGAATTCAGTGGTGAATTAATTCAGTAAGGAATTAATTCACTTTTTTTTCCGTTCGATTTATAAAATTGAACGCGTTCACCAGTGAATTTATTCATTTGATTTAATAAAAAGAACTATTGCAATTGAATTAATTCGTAACAAAATAAATCAAACGAAAGCAAATATGAATTAATTCCATTCAATATATGGTGCTTAGTGAATTAATTCATCGAATTTTTAATTCAGAATTGAAAAATTGAATTAAGGAATTAATTCTTCAAAGCTCTGATTTGAACGCAATAATCTACAGGGAATCATTAGGGAAAAGTAAATATAAAGAGAAAGAATTCTATACACATTTGTATCATTTTTATTTTTAAATACATAAATGTTTTTTTATTTTTTGTAAATTAATTAATTTTACTTTGTTGTTAATTATATATGTATACTTTGTTTAGTAGTATTTTTTAGTGAGTTGTATATGAGCCACATTTGGCCCTATGGGCTTGGTTTGAAATTGTAAAAATAAATAAATAAATTTTGTAACTTCCTAACGACAAGTTAGAGAATTGCACTACAGGAAAATATTCTTCATATCCAACTTCCATCAATTGTTTTCGGTCGTTACTAGATATCCGAATTCTTAAAGTATTTGACAACTTTCTGTGTTGTTATTATTCAGTATTTTGATTACTGAATATATTTTGAATTAAAAAAATAGCAATTTGCAAGGAATTCTTGTTATTAAGTTACAAACAATCCGGATTATATAGTACACAATACTTTCGAAAATGTTGTCCGAATTTCCGAATAATCCGGATTATCGAAGTTTAACTGTATAAAATTTCGAACTTTTAATGGTAAGGTTGTATCAAATCTATTTATCTTATATTGCTATTAAAAAGCTTTGAAACAAACACTGTTTCATAGAATTTTTTTCTATAACAAATTTCATTCATTTAACTAATATATTTTGCTAAAGAAAAAATTTACAAAAAAAAAGGGGGAAAAAAAACGTACGCGGAGTGCAAAGTTTGAAGCGAATTGTTTATATTTTATTAACGACTTGCGCAAAAATGTGTTCAATTAAATCATTTATTAAAGAAAAAATGTTACTAGTTTTTGTTGGAAAGCCAGGGCAAGTTTAAAATTGCACAAAAAAAGTTGAAATTGCCACGCAAAATGTCGCAAAAACAACAAAATTGGAAAAAAAGGCAAGCTTGTTCCAAAAATTTATGAGAATTTAAATTTTTTTGTAAAATATTTTTAACAAAGAAACTCACAGTTTAACAGCTAAAGTGCAAACGTTAATAAAATTGTTAGTTTTTATAAATTAAAACACGGTCGTTAATTTATGGAAAACAGTACTGGAAAAGCACGTTTCAAGTAATACCGGCACTTTAACAAAAACCGTACTCTCCCAGTACATTTTTGAAACGTCGGCAATTTCTACCTGGGATGGTATTTATAAACAAAGTGAGTTCCATATACATAATTAACCTCCTAAATTCTTATTTTGTCAATTTTGGCGATTTAAATGTTTTTAACGGGAAAGAATATTTCAATATTTTCTGGCATCACTAAGTATCTCATACTTTTAATCAGCTTTGTACAAATAGTCGACTATTTATTGTTTTGAATAAAAAAAAAGGAATTTTAATAAAATCTAAATTTCCATTATTGAATTTATTTTGGGTAATAAGTTGCATGTTTAAAATTTAATTAAAAAATTATATATTTTTTATTTTTCGTATTGACAAATTTATTTGCAATTTTGTATCTTCGTATATACTTAAAAGTTTTAAATTTTTTTATTATTGTTGTTATTGCTGCTGCGCCGTGTGATGATTCTTCTTCTTTACTTTTAATTGCATTTCTCTAGTCTTGTAGTGTCTTGTGTATTTATTATTATGCACATACAACATTCCTTAACTTGCACATTTGAAAATATACATTTCTACACATCTACACAGGCTCATACACACACACACATTAAATCATTAAAGAAACAGATATAATTTTTTTGTTACAAAAAAAACTAATTTTTTAAGTTTACTTTTAATAATTTATTTTCATTAACACATCTTGTAAATATTAAATATATCTTTTTTTGTTCAATATTGAAATATTTTGATTTTCCACTTTGAAAATATTTTTCGTTTTAATTCTATTTCGCTTTCTTTTTTTACATCTTTTTACTTTTTTTCTTTTTGGCCCCAAAAAATTTCTAGTTATGCCAGTTCTTTTTCTGGTTGGAATTTTTTCTTTTCGACTTTTTTGGGGGATTTTTTCTAACACTACACAATTTCGTAATATATTTTTTTAAATATTCATCATAATTTTTCCATTATACTTTGTTTTTCACTTTTTAACTGTATTTTTTAAAATAAATTTTAATTGTGATTAAAATTTTCTTTTTTGGGGAATACTATATTTTTCTTCATCTACTACTCCAGAAAAAAACTGCTCAGCAAAATACGAACTGTCACTCGGATGTCAAATTGACGACTGAAAATGTGTCAAAATTTTTCGATCCAGCTGTGTTTATTGTTAAACTGTGTTTAGTAGGTAGCAGTATTGCCAGAACAGTTTTAGCTCCTCTAACCATTTCGTAAGTTGAAATCACCAAGAATTCAAAAAAATTGTTCAATCCCTAAATAGGTTCCAAATTATTTATTTAATATAAGCTGTATTTTCGACTTAACTATATCCGTTAACTTTCAAAAAAGCACAAAGTGAATAAAAACGTTTTTTAGACGAAAAATAACATATTACTTATCGTATGCACGTTAACTTACAACGTGGATAATTATCAACGTTGAAAACTCAACGTTTATACATTTTCACACCTAGCGTAACTTCTTCGCGTTACTACCTAAAAAGTTTTGCTGACGCACGTACGATTATACCGAAACTATCATAAATACTCACTATTTAAAAAAACTTGATACTCCAATCAGTTTAACGTAGATTTGCTATAAATACTTAACGTTGATAGGTATGAACGAAAATACAGCTGTAATTTGAACACAAACGCATTTTTGCAGATTATTAAATAAATTACCCAGCCAACAAATTGCAGAGCTTTCTGAAATAATGAATCATAACAGACTTAAAAATTGAAGTTTTTAGAGCGTTCTTCTTGAGTTTTTGCAAAAATAGGGAGATCAACTAAAACTCTGTAGCAGCACTGATAACAGGGGACCAATAGTTCTTTTTATGCTATTCTGGTACCGGCTGGTTGCTTGCTACCAGCTCCATTAACGGTCAATCAAGCGCAATCAAACAAAAAGGCCGATTTATTTAAAAGTGTCGATTGTATTTAAAAGTGCCGAAATGTACTGTTTTAAAAGTACCGGGTTAAAGAAGTGTTGCCAAAACAGTTTTAGTTTAGTGTTACCAGAAAAGTTGTAGCTCATCTCCCCATTTTGGAAGTTAAAAGCCCTAATTAAACTACCCAGGTAGAAATTGCCGACGTTGCAACAAAAATTGTACTGGGAGAGCACTGTTTTTACGAAATGCCGGTACTACTTAAAACGTGCTTTGCTAGTACTGTTTTCCGAAAATTAACGACCTTTTTTTAATTAAAATTAACAATTTTATAAATTTTATGTATTTTTGCATCTATTTTACAATAATTTGTGTAAGAGAGACATAGCCATTCTTTTCTTGTGAAGTTTCGAAAGAATACATTAAAAATCTGATGTACACTAAAAGGACAGTAAAGTACTAGCAAACTACTAAATTTTTTATTAAATGTACTGGGATAATACACACAAAAAAAAAAAAAAAAAACTAAAGGTAATATTACCTAAAATATTTTCATAGGCAACATAGAGTTTGCTATGATTTACGGTAATATTGCCATAAAAAGTAGGTCATTTCAATGTTCGAAAAATCAACTATATTTATAGGTAAATTACCTATAGCAGCTTGGTGATTTACCAATTTTAAAAAAGGTAATTTATACAAAATTTTTGGGACAATTTTATTGATATTAGTTAAAAATTCAATGTCAAAAAATTTTTTTTTTAAATCTGAATAGAAGATTAAAATACATTTTTTTTATTATTTATTGTAAATATATTACAAGTGCAATATTTATCGTGCATTATTTATATTAATTTTAAACCCAGATATGAAATAGAGTGGTCACTTTAACATGACGTTGTCATAGGAGGGGGAAATTGACTCCTTGTGACATGTCACAAAACAAATCCTAGGACAGGTTACTGAACTCTCATAAAAAGCAAAGTTCAGGGACCTGTCCTGGGATTTGTCTTTTGACATGTCACAAGGGGTCAGTTTTCCCCTCCAGTTTTCCCCTCGCCATGTAAAAGGGAGCACTCTATTTCATATAAAGGGGCCAGTTCGGTGACAGTTTGTTAAAATTTCCCGTAGGGCATGTATGCGATCTTAAATTCCTCTAGTTTCTCTTATTGTAGCGATATATTTAAAGACTCCATGCAGATATGTGCATATTTAACAGTTTGTTAAAATTTCCCGGTGGCTTCAAAAACTGAAAATTCGTTAAAATTATTAAAAGTCGCTACATCTTGTTCCTCATCTGATAACTATTCATCCAAAGATTCTTCTTTAAATATGCTAACAATGTGTAGCCAACTAATATTTTTGGTCTAGTTTTGATACCGAAAAAATTTTGATTGAGTGTAAATCGTTTGGAAATGAAAAACTATATACATTGTTTGATTCAACAATTTATAGCCAACGATTTAATAGTTTTGGCATGGTTTTGGTAGTGACAAAATTTTGGTTGATTGTAAATCGTTTGGAAATGAAAAATTCGCGCGCCAAAACTATTAAATCATTGGCTATATATTTTTGGAGCGCGATCGCGCGCGAAATTTTGATTTCCAACCGATTTATGGTAACGAAGTTTTCATTCGTTAGCTATAAATTGTCTGAGGGAAGATCAGTTAGTTATGAAAAAATTTATAATGGTTTTATACACTTACCCCTAAATTCATAAACGCTTTGTAAAATTATAGGAGGTTTATTGAACAAATTTTGTATGAAAATGACGTTTTACAAACCTGCTATAACTTTACAAAGCATTTATGAATTTAGGGGTAACTTTTTAATAAAATTGTTCTACGTTTTACCACATGAAACGTAGTTCTAGGAACAATTTTTAGATTCACTGTAATTGATATTTACTCCACGGTGTAATTTTACTGTTTTCGTAAAAAATTGTATATGCGTGTAGTAATTCTATCTATTTTTAGATTGGAATTTGAAAGAATCTTAATTTTAGAGAAAATGAAATAACTGCCCAAAAAATGTTTGGGGATTTATTTCATTTTTGAAATTTGGGGATTTATTTCATAATGAAATAAGTCCCCAATTAAAATCCGAAATAAATCCCCAAAAAAACGAAATAACTTCTCAATTTCCATTGTTGTTGTTTTCTGTACAAACGTTTGGGGATTTATTTCATGTTCATTTTGGGGAGTTTTTTCGTGGGGGTTATTTCATAGAGCCTTTCTTTTCATTTAAAATTTTTTTATAAACAACAAATTTACTAAACAACCAATTTAAAAAAGCACTACCTATGCCAGCCAAGGCAATATACCCTCACGTATTTTTGTGTGTACCAAAAAAAAAATCCCAAGCCTGCGCCAACATTGGGAAATAACTACGGCCAAGCGTTTATTGGTGTTATCATTTCGACAACATGGCAGTACAGTGAAAGTTGAAAATCCGACGCATTGCCAGTACATGTACTGTCGTCTCCAATATCGGGCCGACATTGTGCCGTTTGTATTTTTCTACCTGGGTACTTTAACGAAATTATTATATATTACGATATCTAATTATATATTTAAAATAGTACTGATTGAAAACATAATTTGCACCTGCTGTTGACACCAAATTGTTTGATCTTTTTAATATCTGTTAAAAAATAGATAAAGTAAATCTAATTGAGTTAAAAAAAGTAAAAACAAAATTGCTTTTTGTATCCGTGCTGGGATTTGATAGTAGGGTCTCTCAGGCCATATGTGACTATATATAATTATATATTAAACACACAGAAATATTTGAAGCCCTTCGTCTTTCACCACCTTTCACTTCTTCTCTATCTCCTTTCCAAAGGAAGCAACACGTTAATTAATAGGAAGAATTTCCTGAGTGTTGCCTCCCTTAAAAAAAAAAAATATTGTTAATCTTGCACCATATATGGAATCATATATAATTATATCTTATAGAACAGGGATGGCAAGACTTTTTTCTATGCGTGCCAGAAGCGGACAATTTTTTTTTGCAAAAATTTCTCGCGTGCCACCTTAATTTTGGTTGTCTTTTAAGTAATTTTTAAAAAAAAAATTTCATATTTGGAAAATTTCTCTTAAAAATATCATTGCAGATGCACATATTTATCAGCGCTACGGATAACCCCCATGAAATAACCCCCAAAGGGAAAACTTAAATAACATCCAAGAATTACGTAAAAATATTTGACGGTTATTTAATTTTTGGGGGTTTATTTAATCTTTAAATATGGAGATTATATTTCATTATGAAAAAATCCCCAATGAAATAAAATTAAAACAGTTTAAACATTATTGCCTTTTCATTTTTGGGGGGGGGGGGTTATTCCATTTTTGGTGGTTATTTTATTTTGTTAACAAAAAGTTCAATTATTGAGCGCCAAAAATTATTTAAGTACGTAAGAAACTACCAAGTCAGAAATCGCCAGTGGTACAAAAAATCAAGCACTGGCACACCACTCGGTAACCATGGTGTTAAAAATAAATGACTGGAAGAACACTCTTTTGGCACGCTTTGCCAGCGTTTGCAAAAAGCGTTTTGCCAGTATCTTTTTTAAAAAAATTTCGATGGTTTATAAAAAAAACCACTGGCAAAGAATGGGACTAGAGTGATATGCCAAGGTTTGCAACCAGTGGTTATCCAGTGCTACCTAGTCAGAAATTGCCAGCGGAACAAAAATCAATCCACTGGTAGAGCAATGATTTTATAAAAATGCTGACGCTTCGTTAAAAAAGTTTTGTCGCCAGAAGGTTCCGAGTTCAAATCCAGTGCAAGCAAAACATTTTTTTGTTGATTTTTTTTAATTTAAAATTTTTTTTGCTTTATAAAATTAATTTTTTTGTTTGTGGGAAAGCTCATTTAAGACCAACTTATTTTTGCTATCCCAACGCTGGCATATTAAGCTCAAAAAATTGTTTGCCAGTACTACTAGCATTTTATATTTTCATATATTTAGTTAGAATATTCTTCTACCTCAAGTCCAAATTCTAATATGATATTGTCATATTAGATTTCATTTGTTGTTTCAAAAAGGTATGTAGATCATTTTCATTATAGACAATACAATTGTTCCGTGGGCATCGTACCAACTCTTTAGTTGTCCGCAATAAGAAAATGATAGCTTGAATACACAAACCGAGACATTACATAAGGTACAAAAACAACTGAAGAGTTGGGGTGAATCCCACGAAACAATTGTATTAATATTAATATTAATCTAACGACTCTTTGTTTTTTAAATAAATTTTCTTTAATATTACATTCACACTTAACCAAAAACCAGTTGTTTTTGAAAGCAACTTTTATTTTTCTGTCAAATTTCATAAAAATTTTAAATTAAAAGCTAATGGTGCGTCTTATGCTGTAGGTTTAACTTTAACTTAACTACAAACAAAAGAAAATGTCAAAAAATGTACACAGAACAACAACAAATTTTTGGGTTAACTATTAACTAAAGTTTAAACCTGCAGTATGAGACCCACCGTAAAAGTTTTTAAAAACTACTAATTTTTGGCTTTAGTGTAATTTGGGTTTAAATTAAATGTCTTATTTTACTACTTTTTTTAAGAACTGAAAACATTGATGGAATTCACAATTTGTACTATTTTAAGTAGTAAATTAGCATTTCTCGTAAATTTGACAACTTTCTATGGGTTAAACTTAAAAAATCATGCTATTTTACAACGATAGCACGTTAGCACCTAAACTAGCGGTGTTCAGTGTTTGGTGCGTTTTAGGTTGCACCTGTTTGTTATTGCAATAATTTTGTCATTGACAGTGAACGGTATTTTAAGCAACTTTGCAATGAATTATTCGTCGTAAAAATTAACAAAAAGGTGTTTGATTATTTTGTGAAATTGTTTTAAAATGCTTCTCTTAAAAACTTACCTCTATGTTTTCTGTCTCCTCCAAATAATCCAGAACAATTTCTATTTCTTCTGGCGCCCACTTTTTGTTGGTTTTTTCTCTTTTTAATTTGTTATTTAGAGTTGTCGGCTCCATGCCTTTAATTTTGTTTGACGATTCTAAGTTATTGTTTACAAATGTCAGCTGTTTGAGTATCAGTGATGCAAACGCAATACACGTAGCAAAAAAACTATACAATTTTAGTATTGCGCAAAAGCAATGATGTGACAATTGCAATTCCGTGTATTTTGTTGTTGGATTGCAAACAAAAGCTACAATATTTTGCATTTGGACTTTGGCAAGACCATATGCATCAAACACTGTGAATTCCTTCATTGTTTACAAAGGTTTTTGTTGGCTGCCCTAGTTAGTACTTTTTCTATAAACAAACAAGAGTTATTATTGATTTTGGTGGTCTTATTCGAGTGGTTTTTATTTTAATTGAAAAAATGAACGTATCTTGAAGAAAACAACAGAAAAAACAATTCTTTTTAATACCTGTTGACAATCAAAATTGTTTTTTTTTTTTTTAATTAAGTAGATATAAATATTTGCATTGTTTTTAATACTTTCTACTTATTGTTAGTTATTTATACGCCAAAAATATTTTTTAAATATACATACGGAAAATTGTGTCCGTAAAATCAACTGAATTTTGTTAATTGACAATTTTTTTCTAAAAAACAACTGACAAATGTAGTTAATTATTTTTAATCATTAAATTATATAATTAATATAATCTAAAATGCAGTAGTTTGCGATAGTTGAATTTTAAAAACTTGTCAAAACAATTATTTTACATTTCTCAAACAAAAAGATCTGCAATTACAGTTAAAAACAACTACGATAACAACAATTATTGTACGAATAATTGAAATATGTTATGCCTGCAGAATGTCTCTGAGTGTATGCTAACATTATGAGGTGTATTCACATTTTCACTCATAACTTTACTCAAAACAGTTTGCTAGTTACAACATGATAGTTGTTTGTGTAGTAATCAGTAGTTGCTGTTTTTAATTGCAATTACAGTTGCTTTTTTGTTGAAAATACAGAACAACTAGTAAGACAGTTATTTAAAAACTACTAACTTATTTTAAAAAAGTACTGCATTTCGTAACAATTGCTTAAAGCAGTTATTGTTTATAGTACTACTACTATGTAGTGGTATAGTATATTCTTTATTAAAATTGAAATATGTTTTTATTATACCGAATAAAATTAACTGCAAGAAAGTAGTATTTTTTGTCAATTTTTTCAGATGTTTGTAAAATTTTTAGAGGAAAAATTATTTAGTTATCTATACGACATAGTTATTTTTACTGCATTTATTAGTTATTTTAAAGGATAGTATTTTAGTTGCCTTTTTAATAGCGTATTTCTCAGTTTTAGCTGCCATTTTTGGAATATTATTACAGTGACTACACTCAGCTACTAAATGACAGTTGTTTGTATAGTAATTAGTAGTTGTTGTTTTTAACTGCAATTTCAGTTGTTTACTATGGAAAAATACATATGAACTATTATCACAGTTATTTAAAAAGACTACCAACGAAAAGTACTGTATTTCGTAACAGTTGTTTGAAGCAGTAATTTTTAATGTTCTAATAAACTAAGAAAGCTTATTAAAAACTACATTAGCTGATGCAGAAAAATATGGCATGTTGTATAACAACCAAAAAAGATATTTTGGAAAAACTCCATTTTTCGTATGACGACAAGTCTGAAATGTAATAAATTGAAAACTATTTTCACATAACGCGAATTTACTCGCAGAAAGTAAAAGTTTGATACCCATATTGCCTATATGGAATTATAGGGTTGCCACCGTAATGTAAAATATAGAGTTTCGGCAAAAACCTGATAAAACGCGAAGCAGCCGGAATTTCGAAAAACACAAAAATACGGGTCCGCTTAAACTTAACAAGGATTAATATATGTGAAGATCATACGAATATATAGGGTCCGCCAAATAACTTTTTGTTTTTGAAAATGCTATAAAAAAAAAACTACTGAATATTTTCTCAAATTTCTTTTTTTATTTGAAAGTACAATCCTTCCGGTTAATAATGAAAAATAATTTCATTCATATGGCTGCCTCGGCTGGCCATGCAGTAGCCTACACGATCAGCCCAATTTTTAAGCACATTATCGATTGTGTGCAGCTGTATTTCACCAATGGCTTCACGAATATTGTCCTTTAAAGCGTCAATTGTCTCTGGCTTGTCGGCGTAACACTTATCTTTGACGGCACCCCACAAATAATAGTCCAACGGTGCCAAATCGCAGCTCCGAGGTGGCCAAACGACATCAGCTCTGCGGCTGATAATGCGATCTTCAAAAACAGGGCGCAAAACATCGAGTGTAGCTTCGGCTGTGTGGCACGTAGCGCCGTCCTGTTGAAACCAAATGTTGCCAATATCCTCCTCTTCAATTTTTGTGAACAAAAATTCGTTCAACATGGCCCGATAACGATCGTCATTGACTTCGCACACATTCTGCAACATTACCATGATTTTCAAAGTAATGTCGCAATATTTCCCAGCGTTGTTCAAGCGTATACACAACCATATTCGTTCAGCGGAAGGATAAAACTAATTATCTGTCAAATCAGACATGAGCTAAGTGTTACCATTCACGAAATAAGCACTAGTTGAAAAAAAAAAAAACGTTAGATGGCGGACCCTGTACATGTCCATATTAAGTACACTCATAGAAATAAATCTGTAAAAATAGCAGAAAAATCAACTAAAAATAAGTTAAAAATGTTCTTCTTAACCTCAAACCTACTAAATTAGAACTAATAAAAATAGATATTAATGACAATATTAATTGTATTTGGTCTATACGACGCTTTTGAAAAAACAACACTTTACTATAAAAAATAAAAATGCCCTGTTGGCTGTCCGTCTCCAAATTGCCTGCACTTGTACGTACAAACCATACGTCAATGTGGCAATATTTGTGAAAAGGTGACACGGAGGAAATAAGAAGATAAACAGAGAAAATATGAAGTAGAATGTTTGTATATGTCTGTTTTATCACTTCTGAAAATATTCATATAGAGACAATCTGACAATAAAAATATAAACAATAATACAATTTAATGGAAGATCACTGATGAAGCCTGTCCATAAAAAGGCAGAAACTAGATCTAGTCTGATTTGCAAATTTAATGTGTTTATAACTTTTGAGGAAGGTTTATTCTTCTTCTTAACCTCAAACCTACTAAAAAACTGTTAAATTAGCAGATTTGTTTTGCTAAATACTAGTAAAATAAGAACAGCAAAAATAAAACTGTTAAATTTACAGAATTTTAGTTATATTTAAGTTAACTTAAAGTTAATTGAGAATGACAAATTATATTCTAAAATCTGTAGAAAATTTTGCTAAATATTAGTGGACTAAAAATAGCAAAAACAAAATTCTCTGAATTTCAATTGAAGATTTCTGAATTGCAAACAAGTGTAGTGAATGTTTAACATAATGTTTTAAATGCATTCATGCAGGTCTTTATTGTGTACGAAAGTTTTTTGTTTGATTTTTTTTTTATCAAAAACCATTAAATGTCATTATTAGCGCGTTTTTAATATTCTTATCTATTGGAAAACACTTGAACCATTTTAGTTTGAGTTGAAAATATATTGACTTTATTGAAGTGCTACTTGTACATCAATTTTCAGTTTAGTTCACATAGTCGTTAGTATCACAAGTAATAAATTGTTCGAATATATCAAAAAGAAAAAAAAACATATTTTGTAGAAAAAGCAAATCAAATGCTGAAGAATAAAGAAAAACTACTTTATCAAGTAAAAATTAAAAAATATTTATATTTCATATGAGTGCGTCGAAAGTTATTAAAAGTTCATTAACAATTTTTCTATGAAAATCCTATTTGTTGTAAATTATTTTTTTATGTGTATATACAAATATAATTTAAATATTATATTTTGTTGTTAACAGCTACAGACAGCTATTTGTTAACAGCTTGTGTCTGCAGGCAGGAAACGGGATAGTTTTAAGGAAAACAAAAGATTAATTGATAAATTTTATGCTATCATTAGAAACAATAAATAATAGAAATATCATTTTATCATTAAAAGGGCGCGAAGAAATTTTTAATTTCCTATTTACAGCAATATTTTTTATATTCTCACTTACTGAGTGGATTGTCTTTATTTTCTAAACTCTTTGTTTAAAGTAGTTATTTCTAATATTATAATAAACACTTACCGAAAGAGTATTTTTACAGTAAACTGTTATTTTTATTAGTTATTTAAAAAAAAAAAATCGCTAAGTTTCTCTGTCAGTAGGTTTTAGTTGTGTTAGTTGTTTTTACTACATTTGTTAGTTATTTTTAAGCAGTTAAAAATAACCTTGGTCTTAACTATAATTTTCAGTAGATTATCCCAACACACTTTTTTGAGTACATCTGCTTTTGAAATAAGTATTTTGTCAAAAATCCACATATTTCATTTTCATATTTGAAGTCTAATCTCTATATATAAAAGAATAACGTGACTGACTGACTGACTGACTGACTCAACATCGCCCAGCCCAAACCGCTGAAGCTAGGAAGTTGAAATTTGGTATGTAGGTTCCTCTTTCGGGGTAGACGTCCACTAAGACGGGATTTTTGGAAATTCCTACCGGAACGGGCAAAAAGGGGGAAAGTGTCCCCCTTGACGGCCTGCCAAAACCCCTTTGGCTAGAAAGCTGAAATTTAAGATATGTGTTCCTTGGAGTAGGGGCTAACTTTTCTGGAAAGTACTTTCTAGAATTTTGGACAGGGACGTTGTAAAAATGGGGGTTAAAAAGGGGAAAAAGGCCCCCCTTGACGGCCTGCCCAAACCGCTGGAGGTAGGAAGTTGAAATTTGGTATAAAGGTTCCTCCACTATCGTAGACATCCACCAAGACGGGAGTTTTGGAAATTTTTACAGGGACGGGCAAAAAGGGAAAAAAGTCTCCCCCTCGACGGCCTGCTCAAACTGCTGGAGCTATGAAGTTGAAATTTGGTATGTAGGTTCCTCGACCGGTGTAGACGTCCGTTGAGACGGCATTTTTGGAAATTCTTATCGGGAGGGGCAAAAAGGGGACAAAAAAAGTACCTTTTTCCAAAAAAGTACCTTTTCCCAAAAAAAGTAAATTTTCCCAAAAAAAGTACCTTTTTCCCAAAAAAGTACCTTTTTCCCAAAAAAGTACCTTTTTCCAAAAAAAGTACCTTTTTCCAAAAAAGTACATTTTTCCAAAAAAGTACCTTTTTCCAAAAAAGTACCTTTTTCCAAAAAAAGTACCTTTTTCCAAAAAAATTCCTTTTTCCAAAAAAAGTACCTTTTTCCAAAAAAAGTACCTTTTTCCAAAAAAAAGTACCTTTTTCCAAAAAAAGTACTTTTTTCCAAAAAAGTACCTTTTTCCAAAAAAAGTACCTTTTTCCAAAAAAAAGTACCCTTTTCCAAAAAAAGTACCCTTTTCCAAAACAAAGTACCTTTTTCCAAAAAAAGTACCTTTTTCCAAAAAAAGTACCTTTTTCCAAAAAAAGTACCTTTTTCCAAAAAAAGTACCTTTTTCCAAAAAACTTTTTCCAAAAAAAGTACCTTTTTCCAAAAAAAGTACCTTTTTTCAAAAAAAGTACCTTTTTCCAAAAAAAGTACCTTTTTCCAAAAAAAAGTACCTTTTCCCGAAAAAAGTACCTTTTTCCAAAAAAGTACCTTTTTCCAAAAAAAGTACCTTTTTTCAAAAAAAGCACCTTTTTCCAAAAAAAATTCCTTTTTCCAAAAAAAGTACCTTTTTCCAAAACAAGTACCTTTTTCCAAAAAAAGTACCTTTTTTAAAAAAAGTACCTTTTTCCAAAAAATGTACCTTTTTCTAAAAAAATGTAACTTTTCCAAAAAAAAAGTACCTTTTCCCAAAAAACATACATTTTTCCAAAAAAATAACTTATTCAAAAAAAGTACCTTTTCCAAAAAAGAGTACCTTTTCCCAAAAAAAGTACCTTTTTCTAAAAAAATTTTCCTTTTCCCAAAAAATATACATTTTTTCAAAAAAATACCTTTTTCAAAAAAAGTACCTTTTCCAAAAAAAAGTACCTTTTCCCAAAAAAAAGTACCTTTTTCTAAAAAAATTTTCCTTTTCCAAAAGAAGTACCTTTTCCAAAAAAAGTACCTTTTTCCAAAAAACATACATTTTTCCAAAAAAAAACAACTTTTTAAAAAAAAATACCTTTTGCAAAAAAAGTACAAATAAAGTACTTTGTAAAAACAAAGTATCTTTTTCCAAAAAATTTCGTTTTTCCAAAAAGTACCATTTAAAATAATATATAATTTCAAAAAACTACTTTTTTTCCTCCCCCCACGGATATCTCCACTAAAACAAGGTTTCTTGATATTCGGCATAGACGTGCGCTAAGATGGGATTTTTGGAAATTCCTACCGGAACGGGCAAAAAGGGGAAAAGTCTCCCCATAAACAGTCTCACAAATTGGAAAAGTGCCTGCCCAAACCACTGGAGGTAAGAAGTTGAAATTTGGTATAAAGGTTTCTCCACTGTAGTAGACATCGACTAAGTTTGTATTTTTGGAATTCCCTACAGGATATCCCAAAAGGAAACTCGGTATGTGAGTTCCTCCTTCTGTGTAGGCGTCCGCTTAGACGGAATTTTTGAAATTCCTATCGGGAGGGGAAATAAGGTAAAAGTCTCCTCCTGACGGCTTGCCCAATCCCTTTTGGCCAACCTAAAATTTTAAATATGTATTCCTTGGAGTAGGACTAACTCACCGGCAACGTAATTTTTCTATTTTGGAACAGGAACATAGTAAAAATGGTGGTTGAAAGGGAAAAATGTCCCCACTAACGGCCTGCCCAAACCGCTTAGGCAATGCAGTTGAAATTTGGTATGAATGTTCCTCATCCATCGCAGATAGCCCCGAAGATGGAATTTTTGTAAATTCCTAAAGGGAGGGGCAAAAAGAAGAAAAGCCCCACCTTGGGGGCCGGTAAAAACCCCTTCGGCTAGAAACCTGAAGCTTAAAATGTGGGTCCCTGGAGTGAGGGCTAACGTATTAGAAAGATACTTTTTGAATTTTGGACAGGGTCGTTATAAAATGGGGGCTCAAAAAGGGAAAGTTGCCCCTTAACGACCTGTCCAAACTGCTGGAACTAGGAAGCTGAAATTCGGTACTTAAGTTCCTCTCAGCCTGCTCAAACTGCTGGAACTAGGAAGCTGGAATTCCCTGTCGATGCATTTTCGGAAATTCCTACCGAGAGGGGCACAAATAGTAAAAGTTGGCTAGAAACCTGAAATGTAAAACATATGTTACTTGGAGTATCTGCTCACTTACCGAGAAGGTGCTTTTTGGACAGGGACATTGCAAAAATGGGGATTAATGAAGCGAAAAGTGCCGCTTAAAGGCCTGCCCAAACCGCTGGAGGTAGGAAGTTGAAATTTGGTATTAAAGTTCCTCCTCTATTGTAGACATCCGCTAAGATGAGATTTTTGGAAATTTCTACAGGTAGGGTCAAAAACAGGAAAAGTCTCCCCCTTTACGGCCTGGCCAAACTGCTGGAACAAGGGATCTTAAATTGGGTTCCTTCTCCAACGTTGACGTCCCCTAAGATGGTATTTTTGGAAATTCATACCGGGAGGGGTAAAAAGGGAAAAAACTTCCCCCTTGACGGCCTGGCCAAACTGCTGGATATAGAGACCTAAAATTATGTATGTAGTAGGTTCCTCCTCCAACGCAGACGTCCTCTAAGACGGAATTTTTGGAAATTCCTACCGGGAGGGGTAAAAACGGAATAATTCTCCACCTTGATGGCCTAACCGAACCCTTCGGCTAGAAACCTGTAATATATAATATGTTTTCCTTGGAGTATGGGCTAACTTATCGACAAGGCATTTCTAGGACTTTGGACAGGATCGTGGTAAAAATGGTGGTTCAAAAGGGGAAAATTGCCCCCCCCCCCCTTAACGTCTGCGTCTTTAGCTAGAAACCTAAAACTTAAAGAACAAGTGTATATGAAACACTAAAATTAAGAAACTAAATAGGAAACGAGTGGGATTGAAACACTACACAATTGGAATGAAATGGATATAAACGTTGAACGAGTGGAATTGAAATTATAGACAATGCAAATGGATTGGAAGAGGGAATTACCTGTTCAAACACTATCAACGGAATATGAAACTTATGTAGCATTGAAACATACTCCCCAAAAAGTTAAACAAATTTTCTGAAAGAGAAAAAACCTTAGAAAAGGAATGGAACTTATATATTCCGATATTTAAACTTCATGTAACGAAGCACCGGTGGAAGAAACCGACGCAGTAAATTTTCCAACTGAATTTGTGAATTTACTTGAATTGCCAGGTCTACCTTTACATAAACTGGAATTAAAAAAAAAACTTTAAGACACGCTAACAACGTAGCTTTGCCCGCTATTTTTAATATTATAAAATGCTTTTCAACCCTGCTTTACGTTATTTATTTTCATTCAAAACACAAATGAACAAAACTACTTACGGGTCTATCTACCTAAGTTCGCACTTTACCAAATTATCTTCACATACACACGTATATTGCAATTTATTATGGATTCATTACCAACAATCCACTTTCATGAGAAAAAGTGATCAAATATTTATTTATTTTAAACCCATTGTTGTGCAGAATTATTTATTTGTGGTGGCTGGGTGAAGGCTTTAAATAAAAAACTTTAAATAAAAAAACGAATTTAATAAAAATTGTGGGGGGCGCAGCCCCTCCCCCCCCCCCCCCCCCCCCCCCCTTAACCTTTAAGGCACGCTAACAACGTAGCGGGCTGCGCCCGCTAGTATTTTATATATTTACACTGAGGAAATGATCTTGTTTAAAAAAAATTATGGATGGTTATTCCAACAATCTTGTAAAATTTACGTTATTACCAAAACAAAAATAATTTTGATAATCATATTGGCAACAATTTTTTTTACTGTTGCCAACTATCAAAAATTAGAAACCGCTGAATCTGTCGTGACTAACGAGGAAGGTTTCCCAAATGGGTTCTCTCTGAACTTTATGAGATTGGGGTATGTGATAAAAAAATAATGAACATGCAGTAGTCAAAAATCTATTTTTCTTTGTACTATAGATCAGGGCTGGAAAAACAATGATACGCGTGCCAGTAGTAGTAGAGGATTTTCGGTGGTACGCGAAGATTTGTTGAATACTATGTAACAAAATCTATTTTTATTAGAAGACCAGAAACGGTTAAATGTTTATATACACTCATAGAAATAAATCAGTAAAAATAGCAGAAAAAGTTACTAAAAATTAGTTAAAAATGATGTTGCAGAAAAAATTGCTAAAATTAGCAGATTTTTTTTACTAAATACTAGTAAAATGGGAACAGCAAAATTAAAACTGTTAAATTTACAGAATTTTAGTTATATTTAGGCTAACTTTTAGTTAATTGAAAATAGCAAATTGTAATTTAAAATCTGCAGAAAATTTTGCTAAATATTTGTAGACTAAATATAGCAAAAATACAAAATTTTTGCTATTTTTAAGCTAAATTTAGTTAAATGCAAACAGCAGTCTACTCTGCTAAAATCAGCAGAAATATTTGCTAAAAAATTGTAAGCTGCTGTTTTCAAAAGGCTCGATTTTTTTTGCATTAAAAAAAAAATCGAAAAAAACTTAATTTATTGGTGATTTTTTAGGCTATTAATTATTTAGCAAAATTTTTTACTGATTTTAGCAGGTTAGTTTACTATTCTCCATTTACAAAAATTTAGCTCATATATAACAGTTTTATATTTAACAGTTTTATTTTTGATGTTCCTATACATAGCAAAAATAATCTGCTAATTTTTAGTAGTTTTAACTAATTTTTTTACGGACTTTTTTCTATTAGTGTACGAGTATTTTCGCTGCCCACATGTGTTAATTAATCTTAAGATTCTACGACTAATATAATAAAAGTTTACAACGATTTTTATTAAAGTTGGATCTAAAATAATCAAGTTTTCTAAGTAGCTCGATTCGAAAAAATCGACTTCGTAAATCTTTTACAGTATACTCAAAAACATAAGTTAGTAGAAAAATTTGTAAAATATCTTGTATATCAAGTGTACTAGTTTTCAGCAAATTTTTTTACTAAATTTGTGTTTTCAGGAAAAGTTTTAGTTATATTTTTTTGCTCTAATCAAATTTTGAACTAATGTTTTAAAAATTTATTTTGCTACCAAAAATTGTGCTGATAAACACATTTATAGTTCAGACAACAATCAGACAGACAAGATGCAGATGTCCGCGCTACAAAGAAAATGATACTAAAAATAAAACTCTTCTAAGACATATAAAAAATACAACCCTGAACCATTTTTGTACCTGCCTTTCATGCGCCAAAGGACGCCAAAAGATGCGTATACATAAAAATATAACACAATAATATAAAATATGATTTAAATTATAGACAAAATAAAATATTTAAATTTAATGAAGATATAGATAAAATATGAATGTATAAACAAAATGTTTATAAATTAGGGATGCCAAACGGGAAATCCCGAATCCCGAAATCCCGGGATTTTCGGGATTGGCAAAATCCCGAATCCCGGGATTAATTCTCAAAAATCCCGGGATTTTCTTATTTTTTAATATTAATATAAACGCAAATAAACAAAGTGAGCAATTTTAGATTACCTACGTTTTTTCTTGAATTTTCTCATATTGACAAGAAATTGATGCCAAGATATTGGTAAAATTATAAACTAAGTAGATTATTCGAGTAAACTGTGCAAAGACTTTGCAGAAAAATTTGAAATTTTGGTAAACAATATTAAGTTTTTGAGTAATACATACGAAAAATCAAGTTTGTTTGTTATTTTACCGATTTATTCTTCCAAGCGAAATTCGATTTCTGAAACTGGTAAGTTTTGGCTGGGACTGTAAGTTTGAATTCTTCCATGAAAACATTTGATAACGATAACCAAATAACTTTGTTGCTGTAATTACACGTTTTAGTGGGCAAGGTTATCGCAACGAATCTGTTTTAAAATCTGCTTACCAAATACTGGGCGCAAGTGTACTTAATGACAGGCCTTCATATATTATCCCAGCCAGAAAAATACAAATGGGAAAGCGATGGCAAGGTATTTTACCAGGTGGTACAAGTACTGACAAAAATTTCCATTTCCAATATGATAACGTCAATAGACAAAAGGACCGGCAGTTCAAAATGCGCCGGAAAAGTACTGGAGAAACAAAATTTTTAACTTTGGCAAAACGCTGCCAAAACCAATAATTAGGTGGTTTGGAATTATATTTTCCAAAATAAAATTTAAAAAAAGTTCATATGTATCTTTTTTTTGCCCTGCCGTGTTGTTTTGTAAAACAAATAATGGCAAAACGATTTTTGCAAACGCTGGCAAAGCGTCCCAAATGAGTGTTCTGCCAGTCATTTATTTTTAACATCGCGGTTACCCAGTGGTATGCAAGTAGGTTCTTGATTTTTTGTACCACTGTCAATTTCTGACTGAGGTGTTTCAATATTCATAAAATTTACCACATTATTAATTAACAACTAGTAGTTCCGAAAATCCCGAATCCCGGGATTTTCAAATATCATTCCCGATTGGCCTCCCTATTATAAATAGAGACTATATGAAATACAAGGACAGGCATTTTTTAGTCTTGTGGGTAATTCTTTTGTGTTCCCTTTCGCTTTTTTAAGAAAAAGGTCTCTATAATTTAAAAGCCATCGTTTTATTTTCTTTTTTGCTATTTAGAATTGTCTACTAATATGGAAGTTTGGATTTTTAAAATAATGTTCAAGAGAATGGGCAAATAAATTAACTGAAGAATAATTTCTGTAGAAATTTTTAGAGTTTTTTTCAGTCTCCTAATATTCAGTAAAAAGTTTTATTGATTTTAGCAAGGATTTTTTTATTTGCAATCGACTAAGTGTTAGTAAAACTTTTGCTGAGATTACTATTTTTTTGGTAAAAATCAGCTCGCTGACTTTCAGCAAACACCTTTTGCTGAAATTACCAACTTTTTCTAAGCAAATCTTCTGACTAAAATTTTGTTGACACAACAACATTTTCTGCTGACTTTTTTTTGAGTGTAAAAAATAACATTTTTTTGTTATTCAATTATTATTTCCAATAGCACAGAAAATTGTTGTTGGTGTTAGTTAAAATTTAAATATAATATTGACCACTTAATTTAATCGAAGGGGTGTCTACGCTTTCTTCGATATTCGTGGTCGTTCGGTTTTGGTAAGATTTTTCCAATAGCGGCTTTTTCAACAATATTTCAAAAAAGTCAAATAAGTGGCACGACCTGGGTCCACGACATGGACAATATGTGTATCAAAACTTTTATTTTTTCGAGTACTTTAACGCTGTGTAAAAATAAATCTAAGTTTTTCTAAATTTCAGACATATTTTCCTAGAAAAATAAGTTAGTTTTTGATTCCTCTTTTTGACTTTAAACATGAGATTGGAAGATTGAAAATAAGCACATGTTTTATTTTTTTTCCACTAACAAATATCCATATTTTATTAAAATTTTAGAGAACGCACTGGGATAACTTCCTTTTAAGTATTTATTGAGAGAAAAAAGCGATAAATTATTGTTATTATTGTCAAATATGGTAATTTAAAACAATTTTAATCTTCATAGACTGCAAAATGGACAGTGTAATGCATTAAACACATAGACGACTGCAGCTACACGACTACACGACTACAAATGCTGCTGGCTGCAATTGTAGTCGTGTAGTCAGCTACTTAATTTTTTTGAAAACGACAGCAACATGTAAACAGATAATCCTAAATATTTGACATTTTGATAAATATTAATCTTTTTTGGTTTGTGCTTCTAAAATAATGGCTGAGGAATATTTTGTTAATTTTGTAAGATCCATTTTTTTTTACAAAACATCACAATAAAGTTATTTCCAAATATAAATTAATGAAACCTTCAAACAATTGTAAAATATAAACAGCTGTTTCTTCAGTGTTCCCAAAACGGTGATTTTCTAGTCAGAACTAGCGATATTATTTCGCCTCTAGCGGGAAAAATTGTCCTGTTTTACATATTTTGTTATATTGTCAACACTATTTTTGTTTTGTAGCCAACAAAAATAGAAATTATCCTAAGAAAATAGAAATTATCCTAAGTTGACTACAGCGGCAAAAGTAGTCGTGTAGCCGTTTGGTGTGTTGGTGTCAAAATAATCGTTTTCATATAAACGTGTGTATTTTATTTTTGACAGGCTGTAGTCGTGTAGCTGCAGTCGTCTATGTGTTTAATGCTTAAACGATTAAGAATATAACAAAAAATTAAAATCATAATCTGTGAGATTATAAACTTGATATAGACATGTTATAAGTGACTAAGAGATTAATCAGAACTGAGTCGACAACGACATGTGCTTTTGGGAAGCAAAATGTCGCCATGTCGTCCGGCGATTTGTCGTCGTAATAGAATTTATTCTATTTTTGTGACGACACACTAACACACACTCAAAATATTTGTCAAAATGTTGCCATATTTTTAACTAATTAAGGGAACAGAGTTGCAGAAATTCGTATTAAAGTTGCAAAAATTCGTAATTTGTTTACAAAAAAATTATTTTTTTTTGACAGAAGAAATATAATTGAAAATAAAAATACATAATTTACCGCAAAAAAGGAAAATTAAATACAAAAAAATGTAAAACAACAAGAATTAATGCAAAGGCAATTGAATTGGTGAAGAATTGTAGCGAAACAAATACAAACATATTTTTGTTTTGCTTTCATTTTTTTCTAAACGTCAACAAATGTCGACGGTCGATTGTCGCTGAATTTAAATTAATCGCGACGACTTTTGCGGTCGTCGGTCGACAATCGACACAGTTGTGATTAACCTCTAAAATTCTACTCCCCACACATACATAAATATACAGAGAAAAACAGGGGATTAATTCCTTAATTTTGAAAATGATGATCGTCCAAACGAGTCGATTGAACGATATCGTTTTCTGATAGCTTTATATACACTCATCACTATCGTATCGTTTCGAAAATCGTTTCGAAGAAGATAATTAAACAGCTGATGGTCATTGTTGCCAAATTTTTCCTAAAAAATCGCTAAATCAAACTAAAAACTCGCTACAAAATAGCCGCAATCATATTTTATCCCGCTAAATGCGTTGAAATATCGCTAGATTTGACGAGTACATAGCTAAATTGGCGACAGTGTTCACTTGTCATGAATTTTGCAAAAAAAGGTTTGCAAACAAAAATGTAGAATTATATTATTTCCTAAATATTTTTTTATATGAAATTACAACTTTAATGATTAACTTGGCAAAAACAGTATGCATAATTCGTTTAATAACGATCAATTTAACAATCTGTTAAAGTAAGATCAAGCCAAAAATAAGCCTTTCATAAAGTTTGAAAAATAAAAATCTCTGTTGAAACCAAAAATATGGAGTTTTCATTTATTTAAAGGCTTTTTCAAGAATCTAACATTTTGTAGCCAACAAATTAAAAAAACCGTTTAAAACTTTTTTCATTAAATTTTCTCAAATTGGTGCACATGTGAAATAAAAAATGAATTAAACAAAATAGTGATGTTGATATAATCCATGGACGAAGTAAGGACTGATTTTTATGACATAAACCAGAGCAATAACAATACTGACGTTGTCAAAATGAAAGAAAGTCGGAAAAAACGACTTTAATTATACGTACAAATTTTGAGTCGTTCGAAGACATTTAATCTTCTAAAAACATTACGAATAAATGTATTTTACTTTTAAAAATGTATTTTACTTTTAAATTAATATTTTGTTTAACATTTTTTAATTTGAAAAGAAATAGAAAAGCTATTTTAATGTTTCTTCAAAGCAAAATATTGTAGTGTGAATTCAAGTCAAAAATTCCGAAAAAAGTTTTCTTATTTTCTTTTGAACATTCGTAAATATTATTGTTCTGATATTTGTCAAAAAAGCAGTAATGGCAACCAAACACTTTGCGAGTAACACTCCTTAGTAATTCCTCTATGATATAATCAAAACATATTCGTTATTCGAATACTTTCAGTATTCGTAGTATTAATTAAACTGTTTTTAAAATATTATTTTACACTATTATATAATTAAGATATGTATAAAAATTGTTTTTATCATGTGTTGATTTAATATAAATTATTTTTATCGATAAAATCTTATTTGGCTGCCGCAATTAAATGTATTTCTGACACAAGTTATAATTTTTTTGCATTGAACAAATTGCTGATAACACAAAAAAAATTCGACGGTGGCTTTAACCACATAATTCGGCTGGCAAAAAATTCGGTTGTCACAATAAAGCTTTTTTCTCTGTGTACATTTCTAAAACCAACCTAACTTCATAAAAAAGAAAATTATAATTTATGAACATTATTTTCATTAAAAATTTATAATTGAAACTACTATTTCTTTTCTATTTTCAGTTTTAACTCGCACTATACACAATCAATAATGTTTAAATTAAAATCAACTATATCGAGAACATCACTGTCTTCATCTTCTCCTTTATCATGTGGTTTTCAGAAAAGTGTTTTTTGTAGTAGTAACCGTTACGGTTTATTAATATTTTCATTATGCACTATAATTGTATTAGCTCAACAAGCTGTTGCTTTATCTATACCACCCTCATCATCAGCATCATTGGCGTTGCCATCGTCATCATCATTAGTAATGATTTCCCCACAAGTTAATAATTCTGAGATGCCATCAATGTTTCTACCGGAAAATGTTGCTACGAATGTTTTAACACCTGGGCAACTAGTTATTAGTGCTGTACCTGCTCAAAGTAAGTTTCATTTAATTTTGTATAACACTTTTTTTTTTTAAATTTTGTTATTGTACATAAGATTTCATAATTATGAAACAAAGTTTATTGTTTTAGTTTTCCACTTGGTTTACCAGCTCTTATTATTTTGTGTTTTTTCCAACAACATTTTAATAACGCTATAATGCAATTAGAATGTTATTGTTTTGCATTATTAAAAGTGTTTACTGTGTTTTTGAGCTGAATTGAAAAGCTAAGCACCTTGTTGTTTACAACATTGTTTGTTAATGTGTGTGTGTTTTTTTTAATAACTTTAATTATATTAATTTTGAATTGGCGGTTTATCATGGCGTATAAGTGTTGTTTATCATTTATATTACTTATACGTTAGAGTGAATTATTGATAATGGGCAAAAAAAGAAAGAAAGAAAAAAGTGACTAGAACAACCCAGTCAGAAATCGCCAGTGGTACAAAAAATCAAGCACTGTCATACCACTGGGTAACCACGATGTTAAAAATAAATGACTGGCAGAACACTCATTTGGGATGCTTTGCCAGCGTTTGAAAAAAGCGTTTTACCAGTATTTGTTTTACAAAAATTTCGGTGGTTTATAAAAAAAACCACTGGCAAAGAATTGGCTTAGAGTGATATGCCAAGGTTTGCAACCAGTGGTTATCCAGTGCTACCTAGCCAATGCTACCAGGCGTAAAAAATCAATTCACTGGTAGACCAATGATTTTATAAAAATGCTGACGCTTCGTTAAAAAATGTTTGTAGGCAGAAGGTTCCGAGTTCAAATCCGGTTGCATGCAAAAATTTTTTTTGGATTTTTTTTAATTTAAAATTTTTTTTGTTTTATAAAATCAATTTTTTTGTTTGTCAGATTTACAGACGATTGCTCTACCCACTGAGCTAACGAGACATATAATATTTGATAGCTAAACACATAAATGAGTGACAATAGCTGGACAACTACTGGCTGTGCTAAAATGCTAGCACTGGTAAACAGTTTTTTGGAACTAATATGCCAGCATTGGGAATGAAAAAAAAGTTGTCCTTAAAGGAGCTTACCCACAAACAAAAAAATTGATTTTATAAAACCAAAAAAATTTTAAGTTAAAAAAAATCAAAAAAAAAAATTTCTTGCAACCGGATTTGATTTCGGAACCTCCGGACTACAAACCTTTTTTAACGAAGCGTCCGCATTTTTATAAAATCATTGCTCCACCAGTGAATTGGTTTTTGTACCACTGGTAGCATTGGCTAGGTAGCACTGGATAACCACTGGATGCAAACCTTGACATATCACTCTAAGACCATTCTTTGCCAGTGGTTTTTTATAAACCACCGAAATTTTTGTAAATCAAATACTGGAAAAACGCTTTTTGCAAACGCTGGCAAAGCGTCCCAAATGAGTGTTCTCCCAGTCATTTATTTTCAGCACCGTGGTTACCCAGTGGTATGCCAGTGCTTGATTTTTTGCACCACTGGCGATTTCTGATTGGACAATATTACACATATAATACAATTATAGGTATTATGTGTCTACATCATACATGGGACTAATTAATTAGGTGGACTAATTAATTGATGATTTCATTACCATTACATTGATATCAATTGTAATGAAATTATTTTCATTACCATTTTTTTAATTAATGGTAATGATTCTAAAATTTAATTTCATTGATTAATGACAATGATTTTAAATTTCATTACCATTGATAATGAATAAATTAAAAAAATAAGAACTTTTTCCTAAAGAAAAAGGCTCTGATTCTAAACATATTCCTTCAGAGAATTGTCAGATTTATTGAAATTTTTCCTACATATTTTGAGGACTTTTCCTATAGAGAAATTGTTAGACTTTTCCTTAGGAAGTAAAAACTGCTTATATTATATTTGTTGAATCTTTTTTTAGTTCGTAGCCCTGTTATATTATTTTATTTCGGTGGGGTTAATTGCTATGGGATTAACGAAATAGGACGCTGCGATATGTATGAGTGATAGAAAAAACTCATACATATTATTATTTTTCATAAATTGTTGTTGCCTCGGATGGGTATCGAACTACCAACCTTATGTGTAACAGCGCCGGAAAAAGCCACATATTCTTATCACTTTCTTCAGTAAAGATACTGCGCTTCTGAAGAGGTTTCCCTACAGCAAAACCATCAGATTCATGGAATTTTTGCTAAAGAGAATCTCTGTGGTTCTAAGGATATTTTTTTCTACAGAAAAACCCTCAGATTTTTCAGAGTTTTTTTCAAAAAGGAAAAGCTTCCAAGTCTAAGAAAAATTTTGCTATAGAAAACCCTACAGATTCTAAGGTGTCTTCTTGTAGAAAAACTCCCAGATTTAGAGAAATTTTCTTATAGAAAAACCCTAGATTCCAAGGTGTTTTTCCTAAAGAAAATCTCTCAGTATCTAAGGGCTGGTGTTTCTTCTACACGAGCAAGGCTTTAAGGTTTTTCCTATAGAACATAGGTTTTTTTTATATGAAAAAGTTCTCATAACACAGTACAACACGGAAAAAAATCATGGTGTTCTGACAATAGATTCTGATAGAGGAGATCAAAAAAAAGAATATACGTATGTCGGTGTTTTGAAAGATCACATCGGAATTTTATTTTAGGGGGGGGGGTTAAAGTTCCCCCTTTTGTTTTGTTTGTGCAGCATATCGGTATATGAAACTATGTGTTCTTTACATCTGAGGTTTAGGGTATGTTTAACAACTTTGTAGAAAATGTTAAGGCAAATATTTTTGTGGAACATATTAACCCTCTAACTCCTCCACATAATGGTAATTTTTGGCTCTATTCTAACAAATCGTAAAAACACCCATAAAAAGAGGGAGGGCGGGGATGAAATATTCTACAAAAATGTTGGTCATAAAATTTTACTACATACTTATATCAGCACCTAACAAAGCCCAAAACTTAACACAAACAGCAAAAACCAGTAAAATTCAAGATTTCTATTTAAGCGTCCTGCTACAGACCCACCTTCAGTATCCATGCCTTTATGGGTTAATAATTGATAATAATGTACTTATATTGACTTATACATATTCTATCCTGCTGACCAGTAGTACAAATTCTCATGTCTTATCTCTATAATTATTACACTAAAAAAAATAAGTTAATAGAAAACTTAATAAAACGTCTTGTATATCAAGTATACTAGTTTTCAGCAACTTTTTTTTTGCTGAAAGAGATTCTTCTACCTCAAGTCCAAATTCTAATATGATATTGTCATATTAGATTTTTATTTGTTGTTTCAAAAAGGGTTGATCATTTTCATGATAGACAATACAATTGTATCGTAGACATCACTCTACTCTTCAGTTGTCCGCTAAGAAAAGAGTGATGTCTACGAAACAATTGTATTGTCTATCATGAAAATGATCAACCCTTTTTGAAACAACAAATAAAAATCTAATATGACAATATCATATTAGAATTTGGACTTGAGGTAGAAGAATATTCTAACTAAATATATGAAAATATAGAAAGTCCGAAAAAACAATTTTTGTATTTTTAATGCAAAAATTAAAATAATTGTTGAAAGAGATTTAGTTATATTTTTTTAGCACTAATTGTAAAATAATTTTGAACTAATATTTTACTACTTTATTTCTCTACCGAAATTGTGCGCATACTTATATACATTTATAGTGCAGACAACAACCAGACAGATAAAATGTAGATGTCGCAGATTCTCCAGATATAGTGCGGACAAAGAAAATTATACTAAAAACTGTACTCTTCTAAAACATGTAAAAAATACAGGGAAGAAAGATTTTTGTTACTGTATTTCATACATTAAACAAATATAGACAATAATATAAAATATGATTTAAATTACAGCCAAAATAAAATAATTGCCCTGTGGCAACCCATCTCCAATATATGCGCAAGACCATACGCCGGACTGGCAACATTTGCGAAAAAGCAGACACGGAGGAGATTGGAAGATAAACAAAAATCTAAAAATAGAATACTTGTATGTGTCTGTGTTGATTACTTCTGCGTAAAAACAATAACAGAAATAATATGAAAGAAAACTATAAATTAGTTACATTGCATTCGAGGCCTTACTTGGGTGAGTTAGCTCAGTGGTCGCACCATGTTCAAATTCTACAGCCAACGGTTTGTTGAAAAATTATCTGACTATAAAATATAAAACATAATACAATTTAATGGAAAATCACTGAGAAAGACTGTCCACAGAAAAAGGCGGAAACTAGAGCTAGTCTGATTTGAAAATTAATGTTTTTATAAATTTTAACCTCAACCTACTAAAATAAAATATTTAAGTTTAATGAAGATAAAGTTGTGAATGTAAAAACAAAAATATGAATATGTGAAATAAAAGGGAGACATTTTTTTTATCCGTTTGGTTATTTTTCTTGTGTTCCCTTTAGCTTTTTAAACAAAAAGGATTTTATAATATAGGAGCGATAGATTATTTAATCTGGATAGATATTTTTTTGGTAAAAATAAGCTCGCTGATTTTCGGCAAACCCCTTTTACTGAAACTACCAACTTTTTTGCAAGCACGCTCCTGACTAAAAATTTGTTGACATATTTAGCAAAATTTTTTGTTGACTTTACAGACTTTTTTGTTCTTGAGTGTAGTCTTCGAAATTAATACCAAGGACATTTTTTTGTTCCAAAGAATCGGTTTACCTTCACAACCCCTTCTTCTGTCAATTCTAACACCGATGATTTTTGTTTGAAATTATCCCAAAAGCAACCGCTTCTAAGGCTCCAAAGTGGAACCGGTTGCCCTAAAATAACTGCAACTGTTCAGTCATACCTTCCACATAAAATCCGTGGAACTAGTTCCGGAACCAGTTCCATGGAGTCGGTTGTAGTGGAACCATTGAAGAATTGGTGTGGTTGGCAACCAATTGTAAAAATTTTTCCTGGGTAGTTTGGGTATTGTTATCGGTACCAGTTAATAATTTGAAAGCAGTTCTGTAACGGACAACGCTATTAGAAAAGAATCGGTTACCTAACTTGATTATTTTACATATTTTTCTCCGTATTCCCTAAAGTCAATTTAAGTATGCATGTATGTTTATAGATTTTTAGCTCAATTTCCTTAAAGAGATGTTAGTAGATGTGGGGGAAATGGCAGGGAGAACAACAACTCATCAAATGTATCATATCTATTAAAGCAAATGACTTGACATGCTTACGAAAAACATACAAGACATACAGATTGAATCGAGTTGAGTTGAAATCCCAAACCACTATTTATTCACTTATACACTTTTACTTTACACAATCAGTTACACATTCAAGTCATTCAGTTTTCTTTGTTTGCATTTAAGATGAAACGAAAAAAAAGTCTGTCTCAATGATTGTCTCTCAGTTATTTACAATTTTTTTTTTACTTTATTATACACTCTACCATTTATAGGATAATTGAGTTTGTAGTACAAGTTGTAACCATTAAGAAATGTTTTATGAAAAAAAAAACTTCTAGAAGACTTCTAAAAATAAGTATATGAGGAAAATGGCTGAATCTAATAAAATGTTTCAGAAATAATATCATCACTTTTGCCAGTCAAAAATCATATAGCGTTTACAAAATTTGTTACAAATTCACATTATTTAATTTCTCGTTGATGTTTTTTATGTTCACAAACAAACACTTTATTATACTTATTTAGAATGAAACGTATGTAATGATAGGAATTCATTTCCTTTGACCATTATAAGAAACAATCAAAAATCATACCCCATGATAATGATGATGTTCATCAAGTGGCTGAGTTAGTTGGATTCCCAGCAATTTGGAGAAAAGAAAATCGTACAAAAAAAGAAAACGAAGCAAAAATAAAAATAAAATTATATGAAAAAAAGATAAATTATCCAAAATTCTTTTTAATACGGATACCAAAGAAAGCAAACCAAAAATCTACTACAATTTTTGTACGTAAAGGGAGTACGTACTTTGAATTGTTAAGAACAAACTTCTATTTTTCAAATGTCTATACACAGAAAAAATAATTAACGTAAAATATCGAACTAAACATATGATCCCAGTGTAGAAAATCATTACCAGATATGTAGTTATGTAACTACATACTTGGTAATGGTAACTAGTTAATTTTGTTATTACATTTCTTATTACCTTTATATGGCGATGTCGCGAAAAATAATGAGTTATGGTTACACACCAGCATACGAGAAATCAAAAAATATATCTTTACCTATGTGCTTACCAGTACTGACAAAAATAATGAGTCTAAAAATAGATTTTCAAAAAAATAAATTATATAAAAAAAAATATTTCTTATTGTATTTTTTTTTAAATAAAATTTGCTGGTGCGGGAATCGAACCTGGGTCTACAGATTGCCAGTCAACAGCTATACCATCTGAGCTATATCGACATGTAATATTTAATAGATAAAAACATAATTGACCTGCTGCACACAAGTAAGCTTACTCGCCAACATACAAAAAATAAAAAAATATGTGGTTACATATATCCTTACCAGTGTTTAAAAAATATTGAGTCTAAAAATAGATTTCAAAAAATTTTCAAAAAAATCTATAAAATTATTTTCTATTTGAAATAATGATAAAAATAAGTAATTATCAGTAACTCATTACCATATGTTTTAAAATAATGCAGAAGGTAAGTGGGTGTCATTACTGGTAGTCCAAAAAATAATGACATGTCATTACCGTTTCTACACTGGGATAAAAGCAAAAACTGTTTTTATTTAGTATTTAATTGAATCAACCAATATTTCAATTGTTTCAATTAACCGTATACAATTTTTAGCAATTAATAGTATCAGGTGAAAATCAATTAAAATTTTAATTAATATAATAAATTTCGTAATTAAAACTCGTTTTTAGTTTTTTTCTGTGTATAAAAATAAATATTAAAGAATATTCATATGATTATAAGAAAACCACATTAGTATTAGATGATTAGAACTGCCCAGTGTAGAAACGGCAATTGGTTTTCATTATTTTTTGGACTACCAATAATTATACGTTATTCTGCATTACCGGTATACAAAATAATGCATTCTTATTTTCTGCATTACTTTAAAGCATAAAATAATGTGTATATATGTATGAGAATATATGAAGTATTTTTTTTAAACCAAATTATCGTTTTTATTTTTAAAAATAATTTAAAAATTTTACTTTTCATTGCCAAGGGCGCCGTTCTAAAATTCAATATGGTGGATCCAAAAAAAAAAAAAAATATCGCGGATAAATTTTTTAAAAGTGAACTGATTTTCTTGAAATATTTTACTGACGGGTTTTCTGTTGACACAGAATTCAAAGAACGGGCCAACACCAGTGTTGCCAGAAACTTTAATTCCAAATATGCTAAATCATCAAAAAAATATACTTAATTCTGGTAAATCGCGAAAAAAGAAAACTATGCTAAAAATATGCCAAACAAAAAATTACAAAAATGTTGAAATATTTATAATGCTAAAAATCTGTTAAATTACCACATAGAAAAAATATGCTAAAAATATGCTACGTAAAAATTATTGTAATTTTTCTTTACTAGCCGCGTTTTTGTTAAGTTTACGTATTAGGTAAACATTTTTGACAGATTTTTAACGTATACGCGTTTAATCATTTAAAAAAGAAGTGTATTCATTGTTGAAAAAAATAATAATAAAAACTGAATCTTGCGTGGACAAAAATATGCTAAAAATCTGGTTTTGTCAAAGGAAATATGCTAAAAAGCATTTAGCATATTTTTATAAAAAAAAAAATATGCGAGTTATGAACTCAATCTACTAAATCTAGCAGAAAATATGTTAAAAATGGTAAAATTGGCCAACAATTCTCTTAAAAATTATGGGTAAAATTCTAAAAACTATTTAAAAATATTTACTTTAATACACCCATTGGCGTGTTTTGAAATTCCATTTGGCGGATACAAGATGGTGGCGGATCTATGGGCTTTTGAGGTTAGTTAAAAAGAAATGAAGTGAGACTTTCAAAATTCTAAAAGGTGATTTTTTTTTTTTTTTTTTTAAAGAGAAGCAACACTCAGGAAATTCTTCCTATTAATTAACGTGTTGCTTCCTTTGGAAAGGGGATAGAGAAGATGCGAAAGGTGGTGAAAGATGAAGGGATTCAAATATGGCAACACTGTAATTGCGCGAGATATTGAATTTTAGAACAGTTGTTGCGCGCCATCTGACGGTGAGTTGGCGAACTTTGTTGAAGCTTTTTAGTTCATAGCCCTGTTATATTATTTTACTTCGGTGGGGTTAAGTGCTATGGGAACACCGAAGGAGGACGCTGTGATATGTATGAGGGATAGAAAAAACTCATACATATTACTATTTTTCATAAATTGATGTTGCCTTGATTGGGGCTCGAACCCGCAACCTCACGTGTAACAGTCCAACGCGCTAACCATTACACCACAGCGCCCACAAAATTAAAAACAAAATGATACTTTGGATCCCGCCATTTAAAACTTTTAAAATCTTACTTATCTACCAACCCAAAATGCTGTAGGTGAAATTTTTAGAGAAGCCAATGACTATTACGAGTAAAAACTTTGTCCGCAATATTGAATAAAAGTCAAAAAATAACTTTTATACGAGTATTTGCTCGAAAAAATAAAATTTCAAAAATAACTTTTATTTCTGCTCGAAATAATTAAAATCAAAATTTTAAAAAGCCAAGAATTTTATGGAAGACTATCCACAAGCATCAATTTGATGTACATAGTACTTGAAGCAGTTTTCCGACATTTAAATTCTATGTGCTTTTTTTGCATAAATATTAAAAAATAATTGTGATTTTCGGTCCCTGGTTCTATTGCTTGTATAATTTAAAAATGAGGGATTCACAAAAGATGATGAGTCTTTTACACATGGTTTGTGTCTCTAATAACTTATGTGGCATTTTGGAAGGTAAGCACAGAGACTATTAATTATAGAGATAGGAAATCAAAACTCCAACAAAACAGCAACTATTTAGTATTAATTTAGTATCAGCTAAGCCTATATTTAAAAACTTAAAAACTGTTGAAAACTTCTCAAAATAAGGAAATAAACAAGCGCGGAATACACAGAAAAAACAGTAGTCACCAACAATGGGAATTTGTAAAAGCAATCACATTTTCTTTGAAATTGAAATTTTATTTCCAACAATTTTTTTGTTTGAAATATTTGTAACTCGTTTTTAAATTGTTATCTTTCATATAAAAATTGTTTAAAAATAAAAATTCAAAGTTATTTTTTTTTGGATTTACAAAATTCTTTGTTGGTGCCTTTTTAAAAAGTTTTGTTTTTGTATTTACAAATTTGGTATGGGAAAAAAATGTTTAAAAATTTAATTATAATTTTGTAAATTCGTTCTGTGTATATTCAAATAATAAAATTTTAGGATATCCGTTTTTTTTTGCTTTGTGGTTTGTTATTATTTAAATTTAAATAAAAAAAGAAAATTGTCAATTTTTTGAACAAAGTGCCATCTAGTGATAACGATGTTATTATAACTGATTTTTTTGGTGATGCCATACCTGTGATACTAATTTTTCTGATCCCTTTTTTAATGTATTAAATTGAATCACTACAAATACCAGACTGGCCACTTATTAACATTTTTTATTTTAAAGCCGAACACACACGGGAAATATAATTGACTTCCATTTTATTGATCTTTTCACACACATTTTCCATGTTATTAGAAAAATATAAATCAAATTAAAATGAATCAATATTTTCCCTCCTATAAAAAATTGCAAAATTTAGCAGATTTCAAAATAAAACCACATTTACAATGATTATTTTTTTATTTTGGAATAATTTATATGCTTTTTCAACATTATTTATTTATTTTTCAACAACAAAAAGCAAACGAAAATTAAATTAAAAAAAACTAATTTTGTATGAAAAATTTTCTTTATAAAAAATCACTTGTAAATTTTAAAAGAGATTATGCATATTAGGGTGGGTTGATTTAGCAATCGATATTGTGCCATCGATTTTTCGATAGCTTTTGGCATGAGGAAAAAAAATCATTTTCAAGGCGCCCAAATTTTTTATCAACTTTTATTTTTAAGGTTTTTTTAGTAGGCAATAAAAAAAACGGCTGATTTATTTTTTTTAAATATTACCTTCCAAGGTGAAATTGTACGCTAAATACGATGGCGACAGCAGTTTTTCCAAAAAAAAAAATTTTCTTGAGGTTTTGGACGAGTTTTTGTCGAAAAATCGATCTTTTTTACGCGTTAATTTTTAAGGTTTTTTAAATTTGGTTTGTTAAAAAAAAATTCGCCGATTTCAAATTTTTTAAATATATCTTATCCAAGGTAAAATTGTACGCTTAAATCGATGGCGATATAATTTTTTCGAAAAAAAATGTTTTTTTTCGGTTTTTAGACGAGTTTGGGACGAAATTTGGGCGCCTCGAAAATGATTTTTTTGATATGTCGTAGTGGAACTTTTTTTCCTTCTGCCAAAAGCTATCAAAAAGTCGATGGCACAATATCTAAAAAAATTTTCCTTACAAATCGGCTCACCCTAATGCATATGACCCTAAATATTTACTTCCATAATGAGACTGCCAAATGCTTGTTGAAAGTTTTATATATCAGCAACATTTTTTATTTTATAAAGCACTCTAGTAAAAATATTTTTTATATAACCAGTTATGCTTTTATAGAATTATATATCGTTGAGTATTGCCATATGTAATACTAAGTAAAATTCTATATGATTATATCAAAATATATTAAGTTATATAAAATTATATTAACCCATGTATGATTTGATAAGGGAAATGGCGGATTTGGTAAATATGCTTTTATATAATTAAATATATTTTGGTATAATTATATAAAAATATACATTTCACAATACTCGTCGAGATATAATTGTATAAAATAATAAATTATTATAAAAAAATCATTTTTACTAGGGCAAGAAACCATTTTTGGGTAAATCAAAGTACATGCTGCCCTTAAGAACAGCAACTGTAGAAGATTGTTTGCCTGCGTTGTTTGGTATACATATTTTTTTTTATATAGTGTAAGCATTTATAGACAATTCATAGTACATATTCCCCTTAAGAGTTTTTTTTTTATTTCTATTAAAGATGAAAAGAAGGAAAACTTAAAGGAAATTCATACTTTATTACGCTCAATTTTTTTTCTACTACATATACTACTACTATTATAACTGACCGTGGGTTTCATACTGAAAGGTTAACTTTCACTTATCTGTAACACAAACGAAAATATCAAAAAATTATATACAAAATCCCAACATATTTTTGGGTTAACTAATAGTTAACCTATAAACCATCAGTATGAAACCCTGCGCAAATATGATACTCGTATTTACACAGAGAAAAAAAAATCATAGTTGAAGCAATTATGTGAATTTTGTATTACTTAAAATATTTTTTATATGGACATTTTTAAATTCTACACTACAATTAATGATCTATATGTTCTCCTTGAGTTGCCATAGGAGGGGAGTACTCCCATTTCAACATTTTTTCAGTGCTTTTTGAACGAGTTTAAAGGAAACTCTATTTCATCAGTTGAAAGTAAAAAATTAGCGAAAAAACAATACTTTTTTATTTTTTAAATATTTGTTTAATGCCTCTACCGGTTATCAAACTTGCGACCTCAAGATAGATAGTATTGGCCTCAACCCTGAGCTATTCTTTGATATTAAGCATTATTGTTTTAAAAGTGGTCCTTATAAGTGGCGGGACAAATATTTTGTTTAGCTTTTTTTTCAATTTAAAATTTTTTTAAATATTTATGATTAGTTTCTTTAAATTCAATATTCTTTAATTTTTAAAATTTTAAAAATTTTAAATAATATCATTAGCATATATAATAAAATATGTAAATAAAGTGATGAAAAATTACTTTTTATGCACTTGTGAAAAAAGTACTGAAAAAAAGTATTAAATTACAATGTTCCTTTCAGGGGTCTCCCATGGTCCTGATGAATGGCATCACCGGTTTTTAATGCAACAGAGGGCGCTGACTGCTGTTTTGTTTTTCTGGCAATACTGTTTCATTGTATTTGGGGAGCAGTGTTGCACAAAAACTTTTAGCTTATACCCATTTTAAATGTTTAAATCCCCAATGTTATACCCAATTCATTTAAATTTAAACAAAAAATCAGAAAAAGGAGCTAAGTTAGCATCGCTCTTAAGTTCAGAAAATTATTAAGAAATATGTGAGCAAATTAAATAAAATTGAATATTTTACGAAGAAATATTTACGTTTTCACTCGAACTTTAAAGGCCTCAAATCTTTGTTAAAATTGTGAAATTAAAAAAATTTTATAATACGAAAGACAAATCACAATTAAGCTGAAATGTCACCGTTTCAAAATAAAAGTCGTATATTAAATTTTCGAGAGAAAAAATTCTACACAATTTTCACACGAACTTCATTATGGTGAAGTCTTTTTTCTAAAATTTGTAAATCTAGTAAGGTGTAAGTTCTAGGGCTCGTTGGAAAATGGAACATTTGTTGATTAATTATTGAGCTTGGTTGCTTTTCATTATTTCAAGATTTATAAATATTTGGAGAACTTTCCTTCAATAATTTAAATATTTTGTAGAAATTTTGAAATTCTTTAACAGACCTAATTTGAAATAATACGCATATAATTTATACCAAAATTCTTCTTATTTTGGGCCTAAAACTAAATCTTTTAAATTTTACAAATTTTTTAATCTGTCCCTAAAACGAGTCGAAATCCCTAATTTGGGTCCAAATCCCCTTACCTAACAACTCTGTAAAAGCTCATTTGACATAAAAAAATCCTCCCTTGACAAAATTTCCCAAAATAAAATCCTCCTTTGACAAAATTTCCCACATGCTAGCGACATCTACAGTTTGTTTAAAAAATTATCCATGTTACATCTCTCTCTATATTATATGTGTCTGGTTCCTTTTGCGCTTGTTTAATAAATACTTTTATTGAAGAGAATAAGACACAATATCTCGAAAAGACAAAATGGTGTTTTATGCCAATCAACTTTCATATACAAGAATAGCTCACCGATAGAGAGATAGACTAGCAATCTTGAGGCAATTTCGATATCGGTGGCGGTAATAAAAATTTTTAAAAATAAAAAAAAATATAATTTCTTTTTGCAAAATTTTTTTATTAAAGTTTTAATTGATGAAAATGATTTGCCTTTACATTTGTTAAAAAAGTACTGACAAAATACTGAAACGGGGTACTCCTCTCCTATGAAAACTCTATATTCAAATCATTAGTGTTTTTGTTAAAAGAGAATTACATGTAGATCATTAATTGTAGTGCTTTTTCTACTGCTTTGGCATATATTTTTCGAATATACCCAGTCAGAAAAATACAAACGGGAAAGCGATGGCAAAGCACTTTAACAGGTGGAACAAGTACTGACAAAAAGTGCTTTCCCATTCCCAAAATGATAACATCATTAGATAAAAGGACCGGCTGTTCAAAAAGCGACGGAAGAGAACTGGAGAAACAAACTTTTTTAACGCTGGCAAAACCAATAAATAGGTGGTCTGGAAATATATCTTCCAAAATAAAATTTAAAAAAAGTTCATATGTATTTTTTGGTCCTGTGGTGATTTGAACCCAGGCCGTCAGATTGGCAGACGATTGCTCTACCCACTGAGCTAACGAGACATATAATATTTGATAGATAAACACATAAATGAGTGATAATCTACTGGCTGTGCAAAAAAGCTAGCACTGGCAAACAGTTTTTTGGAACTAATATGCCAGCGTTGAGTGAAGAAAAAAAAGTTGGTGTTAAAGGAGCTTTTCCACAAACAAAAAAATTGAGTTTATAGAACAAAAAAATTTTTAATTAAAAAAAATCCTAAAAAAATTTTTTGCTTGCAACCGGATTTGAACTCGGAACCTCCTGACTACAAACCTTTTTTAACGAAGCGTCAGCATTTTTATAAAAATCATTGATCTACCAGTGAATTGGTTTTTGTACCACTGGTAGCATTGGCTAGGTAGCACTGGATTTTTTTTTTATAAACCACCGAATGACTGCTCTCCCAGACATTTATTTTCAACACCATGGTTACCCAGTGGTATGCTAGTGCTTGATTTTTTGTACCACTGGCGATTTCTGATTGGGTAGTTATATATAATATGATATAATTATATGTAATATTTGTAATACTTTATCCCAACGGCCCAAAAGGACAACTTTTAATTAGTGAAAAGTGATATTTGGCTCCTCTATCATATAGCGAAATTTCTGCGCCATCAGTGGACAACTTCGGGGATACCTTGCTTGCTGTAGGTTTAGTTTAAATAGTTTAGTGCTATTTCTGCTTGATTTAAAAATTTGTTTTTTCTGTGTATAAAGATTCATGTGTTAAAAAAATACAAATACAAAATTGTAAATTTTAATGAATGTATAGCATGAATAAGACGGAAGTTGAAGAAATTGAATACTCGCCGAATAGCAAAATATCATAGTTACCGACAAATATCATTTTATAAATGACCGTAGTACTTTATACACACACGTCTTAACAAAATATTTATTTTAAATCCAGTAATAAGAAAAGATTTTCATTTCTTTTTTGTGAATTAATTTTTTTTATTCCATTTTCAACTATCTTTAATCTGTAATGTAAAGCTTGATATACACGCTAACTATTCCTGTCCATCCATATCTACTATTTCCCAGTATTGGGGATATGAAATGTTATTTTCAAAAGAAAAGTAAGGAAAATTTAACAAATTATTCTAGCAGTGGGAAATAGCAGATATGGTTAGTCGACGTGTGGATTGCCCTTAATGCTTTTAAAACTGAAATTTAGTGTGTTAAAATTGTTAAGGATATATGAAAACATTAAGTAGGATTCTCAATTGTTTTTTTTCGAAAAGATTTTGAGTGATAAGTACGAAAAACACTTAAATTTTAAGGGAAAAGGAAACGAATGCAATAAAAAAAAACAAACAAATCAAAACATTTTTTTTACAAATTACATTAAAAAAGGAACAACAGATTGTAAAGAAAGACTAAATAATATGCTTTATTTTCTGCCTATATTTATTATGTTGTTAACGTATAAATGTTTTACTGCTGAAAAACTCTACAAAATCCTATAAGTCATTCTAAATTTGCAAAAGCTAAAGGATGGAAACTTAACTCAGAATCACAATGTCCGTCCTGTCTGTTTATGTAAAATGAACGACCTTTGTAACCAAACTTCAGGTCGCAATTCTGAACTAAACTTTCTACATGCATAAGTTTGTATTGCAACAAGGAAGCATCCTATTGAAAATGGTAAGAATCCGATGATTGTTCAGCAACTTTTTAAAGCTGAAGACTTCGACTTTTTTTGTGGTTTTTTCATAAATGTAAAAAGTAAATGCAAAAGCAGTAGAAAAAGTACTACAATTAATGCTCTAGACAGAGACATATAATATAGCAGGGTTGGTAGGCAATACCGCTAAAATACCGTTATCGATTCAAAACCAATCCAACTAACTACCGTTACCCCTAAAATACCGTTACCGAAATACACGGAATACCGTTATCCTTAAAATACCGTTACCGAAATAACTGAAATACCGTTATCCTTAAAATACCGATACCGAAACAAATGAAATACCGCTATCCCTAAAATATCGTTACCGTTATTTTTAATTTTCTGCTTTTGCCAATTTCACATGGTTATTGAGTACTTTTTGAACATTTACGGTGGGTCTCATACTGCAGGTTTAAACTTAGGTTAATAGGTAACCCAAAAATTTTTTGTTGTTTTGTGTACATTTTTTTGACATTTTATTTTGTTTTTAGTTAAGTTAAAGTTAAACCTACAGTATGAGACCCACCGTTAGTTGATAAATTGGTTTTGTTTTTAATCTTGTTTATTTTTTGTAAAAAAAAAAAAATTGAGGGATGCATCGAAATAACTGACTACCGTTACCCTTAAAAACCGTTACCGATATAACTGAAATACCGTTAACCTTAAAATACCGTTACCGAAATAACCCAAATATCGTTATCTTTAAAATACCGTTACCGAAATAACTCAAATACCGTTATCCTTAAAATACCGATACCGAAATAAATGAAATAGCGTTACCCTTAAAATACCGTTACCGAAATAACCCAAAATATCGTTACCCTAATGATAACCGCATTCGTTTCGGTTACCATCCATGTAATATAGAGATGCAACATCGATAATTTTGTAAACAAACTGTAGATGTCGCTAGCATGTGGGAAATTTTGTCAATGGAGGATTTTATTTTGGGAAATTTTCTCAAGGGAGGATTTTTTTATGTCAAATGAGGTTTTACAGAGTTGTTAGGTAAGGGGATTTGGGCCCAAATTAGGGATTTCGACTTCGTTTTGCGGAAAGATTAAAAAATTTGTAAATTTTAAAAGATTTACTTTTAGGCCCAAAATGAGAAGAATTTTGGTGTAAATTATATGCGTATTATTTCAAATTAAAGTTGATCAAATAAGGTCTGTTAAAGAATTTCAAAATTTCTACAAAATATTTGAATTATTGAAGTGTTCTACAAATATTTATAAATCTTGAAATAACGAAAAGCAACCAAGCTCAATAACACTATGCGACAGTCAAAATCGGGATGGGATGAAACCAACGGGAAATGTTATATCGGTCAAAAACAAGTAATACGTGTCCAGGCGTTTCGCTGGGTCACCCCTAGGAATCGAGATATATCTTTTTTTTGACATAACTCGAGAACCACTAGTCCGATTTTGCTCAAACAATTTTAAAAAAATTAAAAATTACAATTCCTTTAATCTGTTCATATAACGTTTTTCTATATACTCAACAGTTTTGCCAGTAAAAATAAATGTTTTTTCGACAGAAAAAATTTGTCGAAAATTTAATATACGAATTTTATTTTGAAAACGTGATATTTCAGCTTAATTGTGATTTGTCTTTCGTATAATAAAATTTTTTTAGTTTCATAATTTTAACAAAGATTTGAGGCCTTTAAAGTTCGAGTGAAAACGTAAATATTTCTTCGTAAAAAGTTCAATTTTATTTAATTTGCTCACTCACTTCTTACAAATTTTCTGAACTTAAGTGCGATGCTAACTAAGCTCCTTTTTTTGAGTTTTTGTTTAAATTAAAATGAATTGGGTATAACATTGGGAATTTAAACATTTAAAATGGGAATAAGCTAAAACTATTTGGGCAACACTTGTCCCCAATAAAATGAAACAGTATTGCCAGATAAAACAAAACAGCAGTCAGCGCCATCTGTTGCATTAAAAACCGGTGTTGACATTCATCAGGACCATCGGAGACCCCTGGACATAACTAAATAAATAAAAAACTTTGGTCTTAGTTCTGACTATAAAACTAACCCTAAGAGCGAAAGTATAGTTTATATTAAATTTGTTTCTTATTTTGAAGAACCATATTTTCTTTTTATCTAAAAATGCCGAAATGATTGTTCTAAATTGTGCCAAATTGATTGAATGATCTAGTTCTGTATTATTATAAAAATTGTTATAAAGAAATTTCCAGGAAGAAACTTTTTTCAAGGATAACCAATCTAGTTCATCTGGTTGTCTGACTAACAACAATCTCAAGAAGCAGACTTAAATGTGGTTATTTATATTTAAAATGTGTAACCTAGTGACCTGGAAAAATGTAAAAAAGTTGTTTTTCAAAAAGACTTCATATGTCATCATGACATGACCACAAAAAGTATAAAAAGCAAAAGTAACAAATCACAAATAAAAAATATATATATATATCTGAACATAAGTACAAGTAGTTGTGCTCTAATACATACCCAAACATTTACACAATGACAGGTTCTTATATCTAATGATGCCTAAATAAAACTAAACAAGAGTAACTGCAAACAACAACAACTTTCGCTGTTATTGTATGGTTTTAAGTGTTTACTTACAACAACATAGCATGTAATTTTATATAAATATATATAGACATATATATATATATATAGCACATAAACACTTACATATACACTTGTAAACTTACTACATTTACATTACATAGACACTCTCTCACTTATATTCTGCACCATGACAAATGATGAACGTTGATGACAATGACATCAAAACTGTTAAAAAAGTGCAAAAAAAAAACTGCAAGACACTTTCATTTCGGTAGCAAATTTCTAAGTATACAATACTCGTACAACAGGAAAAAGTATTTTCATGTAGAACTCTTGAGTAAACAACAACAAAAAAAATCCTACTAAATACATTCCAACATAAATCCATGCGGAAAAAACTAACAGCGTTAAAAAAGCACATAAATTGTCAAGTGTTGAAAAATTGTGCTTAAGAGGTTGCAGTCAGTTAGTTTTTTTTCGTCTCAGTTTTACTATGGAGTATCAGGGATGATAAAGTTAGTACTATAGTACTTTTTGTGGTACTATTGGAATAGAGTTGTAAAAGTATTGAGTATTCCGGTACTGAGTACTCAATACTGACTGTTTTTTTGAGTACTCAATACTAAAACGGTAATACTCAATACTTTTAAAGATGCAATTTTCCGTAGAAATGTGTATTTTTCGTATGAAAATACAACTCTAAAAATAGTACTCTAAAAATACAACACTGAAAATACAACTCTATTTGTGAAGCAAAGAAATTTGTAACGAATTTTTGGGAAACATTCTTTAATTAATTTATTTAAAATGTTTTAAATTAATTAAAATGTAAGTAACAATAGTTGTTTAACACGTGTATTTGAATTGTTATTATTTTTCCTAATTAATACGAATTCATAACATTTTTATTTTTAAATTAAAAAAACCATTAAAAGTTTTGAGTAGTATCGAGTACTCAATTGAAAAGTATTGAGTAGTATTGCGTACTCAAAAAGTATCGAAATTTCACAACTCTATATTGGAAACTCTGCAACTATGGTACTCTTCTGTCTCATTTAGTACTATTTACACATTTTCCGATTTTTAAATTTTTTGTGCTTTTTTAATTTTCATACAAATTATTGTTTTTATAGCGAACACAAGAAATATCGGAGTTTTAAATAAAAAATACTTATGAATTCTTGTCGTTTATTTAACCTTCTTTTTTAATTTCTTTATTAAAATGTCTTTATTTTCAATATTTCGCTACTCCATTGTGTAGCATCTTCAGGAAATAACAATTAAATTAACAAATTATGTATAATCAATTTATAAACTTTCAAATTTTTTATAACTTGTTAATTTAATTGTTATTTCCTGAAGATGCTACATAGTAGCGAAATATTGAAAACAAATAAATTTTTATATATAAAAAACAAACCTTACGCTCAAGAAAATTGTGGTGTTAAAAAAAATACTTATGCTAAAAATATTTAAAATATTAGATGTTACTATTGAAAACTCAAGTTAAACGCATACAAAATGTCCTTTTGTATTTATTTTTGTTAAAATACCCAGTCAGAAAAATACAAACGGGAAAGCGGTGGCAAAGCACTTTAACAGGTGGTACAAGTGCTGGCAAAAAGTGCTTTCCCATTCCCAAAATGATAACATCATTAGACAAAAGGACCGGCTGTTCAAAAAGCGCCGGAAAAGCACTGGAGGAACAAAATTTTTAAACGTTGGCAAAACGCTGGCAAAACCAATAAATAGGTGGTCTGGAAATATATTTTACAAAATAAAATTTAAAAAAAGTTCATATGTATTTTTTTTGGTCCTGCTGTGATTTGAACCCAGGCCATCAGATTGGCAGACGATTGCTCTACCCACTGAACTAACGCGACATATAATATTTGATGGCTAAACACATAAATGAGTGATAATAGCTGGACAACTACTGGCTGTGCCAAAATGCTAGTACTGGCAAACAATTTTTTGTAACTAATATGCCAGTGTTGGGAGGGCAAAAAAAAGTTGGTTTTGAAGGAGCTTTCCCACAAACAAAAAAATTGATTTTCTAAAACAAAAAAATTTTAAATTAAAAAAAATTCAAAAAAATTTTTTTTTTAATTTTTTTTTTATTAAAAAATCGAAAAAACCTTTCAAGATTTAAAATTCTTTGTGCTTTTTTAGTCTACTACTTATTACTGATTTTAGCAGGTTAAGTTATTATTTTCTGTTAACTAAAATTTATTCAAAAATAACTAAAATTTTGTGTATGTATTTAACAATTTGGTTCTTGCTGTTCTTATCTTACTAATATTTTACAAAAGTAATCTGAAAGCATTTTTTTTATGCTAGGTAATTTTTAACTAATTTTTAGTAGTTTTAACTAAAATTTAAAAATTTTTCTATTGCTGTATGAGTTAGATATAACAGAACCCAGCAAGCATGGCAATACAAAGAAGATTCCCCGATCATATTGCCAGGAAGAAAACATTTATTGCCGGCAATATCAATTTCGTATTGCGGAAGTTTCTTCCGTCGGGAATAACTGTTACCCGAAAGCAATACTTCCAGGCAACACGAAAGCAATACCCCAGGAAGATAAATCGGCTAAGTTATCATCTGGAAGATAAAAAGGTGATATCGCCAAATAAACTCCCCGGTACAATATAAAGGTTTTATTTTTTAATTATTAAATTTAAGCCTGAAAAAGAACATCTGCATACATAATCCATTGACCAATACATTAATTATCTTGATTTCATGGTAGCCGATTTTTTCCTCGCATTAAATCTTGATTTTTTCAAGAAATTTCTTTCCTATGTGTTTGTTGACAGTTTTTATACAAATTTTGTTTTAATTATTTCCAAAATGACAAAGAATTTCAAACAAATTTTCTTTATCTTCCGGATGATAAGAAGGTAATATTGCCGCAATATCATCATAAAAACCTATGACAAAAAATTAAATTTTTGAATTATTTTTTTCCAAATATCACCAAATTATCTACCAAATAATAAAAGGAAGACAATTTTAAAATACTACTTGATTATTTTCATTCAAATGAAAAATAGAAGATATCGCTTTAATTTCTTCTTGGAAGATATCTTCCAAATGCTTGCAGGGAACACTTTATTTTTTATGAGTTTTTATTTGTTACCCAGCAAACAAAGATGATCATTAATGACTCAGAATTGAGCTCCAAAAACATAAACATTTGTCCACTTTTTCCTATGAAAGTGGTCCGTCCAAAAGAGCCCCCTGTGTACTCAGAAATGACTCCGAAAAAAGAACGTATAAAATCGAAATTTTCTTCATAAATTTAAATAATTTTGGAATCTTCTTTGAGTCCGAAAAATTAACCCTCGTTTTGAGACAGCTTTTTAGATTGTAGAGACAACTTTTTGGATTGTAGAGACAACTTTTTGGATTGTTTTCTGAGGGCTCATTTTCTACCATAAAAAAAGAGTGTTTTCAAAAAAACAATAATCATTTCTATGAGCCATTTAAAAATATTATTTAGGAGCGCTCCGGAATTGCTGGCTGGGTAATTTATAAGGGTAAAAAAATTAAATGAAATAATTGTTGGTACTATAGAGGTCGAAAAAGTAAAATTTTTTAAGCTGGTTGGTACTATTTTAAAAATTCCATTTATCATCCCTGTGTGGTATTAATAGCGTTTGAGAGGATTTGTTGTTTGTATAATTTTTTGCATTTACAAGATTTTTTTGTTGTAATTGCAATGGAAGTTTGTGTTTAAGATAACATTTGTAACATTTAAATGAAAGTGAATTAACAAACGTTGTCAATACTTTTCAATCGTTAAATGTCAAACAGAAAAGTACCAAAAAAATGGTCGAACTTCTTTCGCCTATTGTGCTTGCTAAATCGCCGAGATGGCCAAATTAATGAAACAGTTTTTTATTAGATATCCATTCTCTATTACAGATCTGAATTTCATGCAAATCAGAGGCTAACACAGGAGAGACTTTCCTTGTGAGTCGATTTAGCGATGTTGTCCATCCGCCTCACAGTGCTTTGATGCCATATAACGACTTGACAAAAATAGAAGAAGTGGAGACATAGTTTTGAAAAATCTGAATTTTTGGAAATATCGGGCCAAGGACACGCCCACCTCCCATAGGTCCTGAAATTTAAAAATATTATATTAGCTACATAAATGGACGTAAAATTACAAAAAGTATCCATTGAGATGCACATAAAACTGAAAACATTTGTGTCAATTTTTTTATCAAAATCGAAGCAAGCACTCGCAGTCCTGCCATATATCCTTTATTTTAAAATCTTTATAAAACCTGCAAAAATTATCCGATTGCCATAAAATTTAGCACGTGAGTTGATACAAGGTCCAGCCATAAAGCTTAAAATAATTTTTCTAAAACAAAAAAAATTAAATAGAATTAAAATAGAAGACCATGTGAATCCTCCATTTTAGGCATAGGGTATGTTCAGCAAACTTATGTAAAAGACTACGGGGAATATTTTTGTGGAATATTTTAACCTTCTAACTCCTCAATTAAAGGGACTTTTTTGGCCCCTTTTTAAAACGGACAAAAACGACCCGTAAGTTGAAGAGTTAGAGGGTTAAAATGTTCCGCAAAAATATTTGCCATGAAATTCTACTATAAGTCTCTGAAGACATTAGCATTGAAAATTTAACTTAAAGGCCAGTAATAAGTAAAAACCTAAAATGTGTTTGAAGGTTAATTTCGTACTTATTCAGAATTGGCGCTCAAATTTCCCACAAACCTGGATTTTAGGGAGAAACCATGGGAATCTTCCATTTTAGGTATAGGATGTGTTCAGCGAATGTATGTAAAACACCACGAGGAACATTTTTGTGGAACATTTTAACTCTCTAACTCTTCAACTTACTGGTCTTTTTTGTCCCTTTTCAAAAATGGGCCAAAAAATTCCCTTTCATTGAAGAGTTAGAGGAATAGAATGTTGCACAAAAATGTTCCTGGTAGTGTTTTACAAAAGTCCGCTCAACACATCCTATACCTAAAATGGAAGGTTCACATGGTTTGAATACTAAACTTTCTTAAATTTAGGCATTTTAAAAAATCCATTTTTTTTAATTTGTGATAAAAATAGTAACTAATTTTTTAATGATCTATTATATAACAGTATAAACTTACACAAAAAGAAAAAAAAAATCTAATTTTATATAATTTTTTTTATACTCAATCAAACTTAAGTAATTTTTGGATTTTCAACAAAAAAAAAAAAAATGTTAAATAACTAGGTTTGAGTTTAAGAAGAAGAGTAAACATTTTTGCAAAGTTATGGACACATTATTAATTTGCAAATCAGACTAGATCTCGTTTCTGCATTTTTTATGGACAGGCTTCATCAGTGATTTTCTATTAAATTGTATTATTGTTTATATTTTATTGTCAGATTGTCTCTATATGATAATTTACTCTCAGAAGTGATCAAACAGACATACAAACATTCTAGTTTAGATTTTTTGTTTATCTTCTTATCTCCGCTTTGTCACCATTTTCACAAATGTTGCCACACTGACGTATGTTTTTTACGTACAAGTGCAGGCAATTTGTATATATCGGAGACGGACTGCCAGCAGGGCATTTTTATTTTTCTAGTAAAGTGTTGTTTTTTCAAACGCGTCATATAGACCAAATGCAAATAATATTGTAATTAATATGCATTTTTATTAATTTTAATTAAGTAGATTTGAGGTTGAGAAGAAGAATAAACATTTTTTCAAAGTTATAGACACATTATTAATTTGCAAATCAGACTAGATCTTTAAAAAATCCTTCTTTAATCACAATTTGAGATAAATTTTTTTTTTCTCCATGGGACGAAGCATAGTGCGCCTGTCTCTGTTTTGACGTCCTTATAATTAGCGTGTTTTTTAATCACCTGGATTTATAATTTTTCATACAAAAAGTGGATTTATTAAATCCAAAAAAAGCTGGATTTAATAAATCCAAAAAAAAGCTGGATTTAATAAATCCATAACAAAAGCACAAATATATGAAACAGCCTATTAATTTAATGTCAGAAAAAATACGAATAAAAATTAAAAGAGAAACAATAAAATTGAAAAACTAACATACAAAAGGTTTTTATTAAATTTTTTTTATGAAATATGTTTAGAAAAAAAAACTACACCTCACCAAATACATATTTTTAATCTTGGACATGGAGAAATAGCTGAAATAGAAATGGCAATTTTTCACTCTACAGTAAGTAATTTAATTAAATCCAATTAGTGAATATTAAATATTGCAATGGAATTTTTCAATTGTGTAAAAATATAAATTGAAGTGATAAAACTGAAAAGGCAGAAATTAAAAGTTAAAGTAAAATCCTTCATCATCGAATTCGGTATTAAAAATTAGGGTGAAAGAAGTGTAGGACAGAAAATTCTTTTTAAAATAGGGAGAATCTAACCCCATCTGTTGAGCACTTTTAGAAAAACTTTTTTGATTTATTAAATCCAAGTGATTAAAAAAAACTGCTAATAATTATAAAATTAAAATTATAAAAACATAAATATATTTGTTTATGCAGAAAAATATGACTTTCAATGTAAAAATAAATATAAACCCTTTACACATATATCCGGTCGTTTGTGAATAAATAAATGCCTGTACGAGGGCAGTTCGAAATGTTCTTAGCCTAACAATGAAAAACAAGAGCTAGATTTTTAAAATTATTTTATTTTTCAATATAATCTCCTGAAACTTCAATACACTTCGTCCAAAGTTTGTCCAGCAATTCTATTCCTTGATTAAAATAACTTTCCTGAAACTCCTCAAAATAATCATTTACAGTTGCCATTGCATCTTTATTCGAGGTAAAACGTTTGCCAGCAAGGATTTTTTTTTAGATTTGGGAACAGGTAGAAGTCGGGGGGGGGGGGGGGGAGAAATGAGAAAGTTTTTTCGAGTGCGTATTTGGTCAACTGTTAACAAATGCGGCACCCATCTTGCGAAAAGCTTTTTCATCTGTAATTCTTGATGCAAAATAAAATGTACTCGATCATTTGAGATGCCTATGGACGTCCACTTCGTGGTTCATCTTCAATGCCTGTACGACCACGTTTAAATTCAGCTACCCAATTTTTTACTGTTGCATATAAAGGAGCACTTTTACCTAACACATTCACCATATCATTATGAATTTCTTATCCCGAAAATCCTTTCTTATGTAAATATTTAATCACACCACGAGTTTTTAATTTTACCATTACAAAAAAATCACTGAAGCGCCTTTTTTGAATACCTGTTACTATACGAATGAGTTGACAGATCAAAATGTAATTTAACATGTGTGTTCATATGATGGATGGAGGTTTCCAATATACAAAGCTTTTTGCTGTTTATACCGCCATCTCTATGTTAGGCTAAGAACATTTCGTACTGCCCTCGTAAAATAAAGTAAGTAAGTAAATATATTCAATAATGCGTTATGAGTATTTTTTGGTTAGTGCATGCCAAGCGTAATTCCTAGTTCGATCCACCCTAGATATTGTATAGGGTACAAAACAATTCATTTCTACCGCACATGCTATTTTTGGCATGCTAGTTTATTTTATATTTTCATATTTTGTAGGTTGTTTAGAATAACAACACAGCAAACATAAACTTAAAAAAAGTTTTGCATACAATTTAAGTGGATGAACTTCTTTCTCTAAAATACAAAATAATTTTTATTGTAAAATGTATAGACATTTGCAAAAAGTGGTTTAAAAATAATTTATTTTTCATGAGATAAAATTTTTATTATTTTACATACTTTGGAATATTAAAAGATTCAGCACAACTTTATTTTAATTGAATGAATATAAAAGTTTTTAATTCTAACTTTACTTTGCAGATCGTGGTAATTTTATTATGTACCAGTTAGCTGTGGCTTTAATGACTACGGATGAGGCACAAACAAAACCTAGATGGCAAAAAATTTTGAAAGATCTTATTGAATATTATAAATTTAAAATAGCAGATTTAAAGGTAAGACCACATAATATTTCATTATGAAAAATCAAATTCTTGCATAATTCAAAAAATATTTAAATAGGGACATGACATTCGCGGCAGAGAAAACAGACCTTTTTTTAAAAATTCATAACTCAGTCAAAAACAAAAATTTTTCCAACATTTTTTTATTATTGTAGAAAATTGAACAAATTACAAGAAAAAAATTCAAAAAAATATATTTTTCACTCCAACATGGTTTTATAGAGCTCCAAACTGGCGGCAGTGAAAAAAACGGGGCCTCGTGGTTGCAGCGCTGGGAGTCGCAAAATGGCTTTTTTAAAACTTAACAAAATTGGTTATCGTATGACATGAGCTTTTTTTTAAATTTTTTTTCAATTTTTGGTGATGTTCCAAATTTGAAAGTGTGTTTTTTCGAAAAAAAATATTGACTTTAAAAATTCATAAAAAATCGAAAAAAAAATTTAAAAAAAAGCTCGTGTCATACGATAGCGAATCAAATTTAAAAAAATACAAAAAAAAAAAAAAATTTCGTCAAAAAATGAACCCGCTAGTGCCGCAACCAGTACGAAAAACATGGTTTCGAGATAAACGCGTTCAAAGTTTGTGTATATACCAGCTGCCGTATGTAAAATTAAAAATGCGTTCTCACTAATCCGGCTGTAATTTTTGAACCCGTAGGAATTTTTACATGAATTTTTTTTCTTAGAATCTTAAGAATATTTACTAAAATACGAAATTATAAAAAAGTGGATTTCAAAAAACGGCCAATATCATGTCCCCCCTTAATTCATACACTCTTTTAACTTTAATTAACAATTTTTCATTACTTAATTCTTTCATTATATTTCTATTTATATCGTTGTATTGTAGTCCAAGTTATTATTATGGTTGCTTAAAAATTTTGTCTTTCTCTCATAATTAAAATTTGTGTTGTCAAATAAAAAAAATGTTACTTGTTTTTATGACTTGATAAAAACAAAAACACAATTTATTACCTAGAATTTTTGAAATTTCTTTTTTATAATGTCATTCATCCAGTTTGACCATTTTATATCTTCTCCTTTTTTTTTTAAAGATATTTTGTTGTCTCTTCTATTATTTTTAATTACGAACATAATTTGTAAATGTCTTGTAGTTATTATAGCTCATCATCAACGTAGAAATACTAACTATGTACTCTACTACTACACTTACTACGACATAAAAGAATTATGTAAAAAATAAATATTTATTTTTATATTTTTGTTACTGTTGTTTGCTTTCATTAAAAACAATGTTGATTTAAATATTCATTACGAAACAGTAAAAAAATTTAATGAGTTTTAAACACAAAAAAAGAAAAACTAATAACACGAATTTTTTAAAGCTGATAACAATTTTAATATAAATTTGATTTATTTTCAATTAGCGGCCTATGCCCGTCACATTGTTAGCTTGCACTAAAGTTTAAAGTGTAATTTGTTTTGTATAAGAAGAAAATATTTAATAATATTTTTATACATGTAATTTAAGTTTTTTAGAAATGCTGAAAAATTAAACTGCTTTTTGTTTTATTTGGCCTTAAATAATATTGTGATCTATAATTTTTTACATTTTTGTTAATAGCCCAGAAAGCACAATAGTACCACACTGATATTTGCCAGTGTCATGAATAAAAAATTAAAAATTAATACAAAAATATTAAAAAGCTAAGGTACAGCATCCTGAGCCGCGGATTAAGATAAAATGGCTTTTGAGCTTTGATGACGATAATTGCTCACATAAATGGTTAAAGTGCTATGAAGTGATAACGACTTACGTAACTTCAATCGTAAACTAGATAGTAGAGTAAATCTGACTGTAGCAGATCTAATTAGATTTCAAAATTGGGGACAAATTTGAGATATAATTAGATCTGATCAGATATATGCAGGTCTGTCACACCGTATATAATCAGATCTAATTTGATTTTGACTTTAAACTACAATTAAAAAACTTATACCCATAATTTGATCGTATTACGGAATAATTCGTAAATCAAATTTCTTCGTACATTTTTAATTTAGTGCCAGCTCAAATGGATAAGATCTGGCATCAGATCTGGTACCAAATCTTGACAGATATATTCATTAGGGTATCCCTTAAAAGTAGTTTTGTCATTAACCCCCCAGTTTTATTTAAAATGGTCCAAATGGAAGAAACCGATTTTTTTTTTTGAAAAACGTTAACCCGTGCCGAAAGTTTGACGAAAATTGCCCATTTTGAAAAAAAGTGTATTACTATTAAAAATTTCCAAAATTTTTATTTCAAATATTCTTTTAATGTAGTGAAAATGATTCAGACATAGAATTTTGACTTCATTGGATATTATTAACCCACTTTAGCCTAACAAAGTGATATTTTGCCGAAAATTATGAAAGATGTTATTCTGTAAATTTCCTAGTGGGGCGTTTTTGGCCAAAAGTATAAAAATTAACCCCATATGGATGACGTTACATAAAATAATTATTTTTATCCAGTTGATATTTTTTTTTTATCAATTTAATGGCTTTACAATCTCGTAGTCATAATTAATATTAAGTTTCATGGGTCTTTTTTGACCCCAGGCCACTAAGCGTTAAATATTTTTTAAACAAATGTAAAGATATTTATAGCCTAACCAAATTTAAGTGTTGTTTTTCCGAAAGCTGTGTAAAATTTGACGAAACATTCAAATTTTGTTTATTTTTTGACAAAATGAGCAATTTTTGTAAAATAACCTGGAAAGCAGTCGCTCCAAACACAAACTCGAATTATCATTTTTCCAATTAATTTTTTTTTTTTTTAATACCAACTATTATGTGGTACAAATAGAAATCGACATCTCAAAATCTTTAAAAATAATTTAAAAAACACGTTTTGTATTTTTTATCAAATTCGTGGGTAATTTTGGATTCCCGGCTAAAGTGGGTTAATGATATCCCATGAAGTCCAAATTCCATTTCTGAATCATTTTGGCTATATTAAATAAATAAATGGAATAAAAAATAATTTTTTTTTGAAATTTCGAATTTTGGGAATTTTTAATAGTAATAAACTTTTTTTTCCAAAATGGGCTATTTTCGCCCAACCTTCGGCACGGTTAACGTTTTCCAAAAAAAAGAAAATCGAATTCTTCTATTTGGGACCATTTCCAATAAAACTGGGGGCTGTAATGAACGAAAATCGACAAATCGTTAATTTAAGGGACATCCTAATATTCATATCTGGCCATAAAAATTACCCAATTTTCCAGATCACTTTAGAAATGAACATATCTCACACTAGATCTTATCAGATCTGACCGTAAAATGTATCACATACTCATGTCTTATCAGATATGATCTCATCTAACTAGATTCAGTCATATTTATTCAGATCTAAGCAGATCTGCTCAGATCTTAATTTTTTCCCAAGGGGTATTCAATAAATCAAATAAGTATTCGTTTTTTTTCTTAACCGATTAATCGAATAAAATTTCGAAATTAATCGATTAATCGAAAAAAATGTACATAAAATAATATGCAATTTTTGTTGTATTTTTACCATTTTGTTTAAAAAAAAGGAACAAACTTATGGTGTATAACTTAAAAGTGGAGGATTTTTGGTAAATTTTGGTCGTTTATTGTTAAAACATTGGTACAATATAAATTTGTTCAAAGTATTGGCCATCGTTAGCTATGACCTTTTCCCATCCCATCTTTCTGGCAACATATGGATTCCGCGCCAAAAGAACTGCTAATTTTTTGAGGCCAAGAACGAATAAAGCCAATTTCAACGAGTAAAAAGGTTAAAGTCGGGCATGCCGATATTATACAATACCCTACACCAGTCTGGTTAAAAGCCAACTAATGTTTGGATCCGAAATTCGAATGGGTTAAAATGGGGCTTGTGTCAAAATTTTCTATAATGTGAGTCAGCGCACCAAATTTCATCAAAATATCTTAATATTTGCGACCTGCAGCGTATAAACAATATAATTTTGGTAGGACCCTTATATGGGCACTAGATCTAAACATGGACCGATGTTCACCAAAATTAATAGACTACGTTACTGGGCCAACATAAGTCGGTGTACCAAGTTTCATCAAAATATCTTGATATTTGCGACCTGTAGAGTACGCACAAGAGTGCATGGACAGACGGACAGACAGACAGACAGACGGACGGACGGACAGACGGACATCGTTAAATCGAAATAAAAAAAATTCTGAGCCGATCGGTATACTATAAGGTGGATCTAGGACCAATATTTTTTGGTGTTACAAACATCAGCACAAACTTATAATACCCTGACCACATAGTGGTGTAGGGTATAAAAACCCTTTTTAGAAGTGAAACGTATTCCAGGGAGAGCGTTCTGCATCGATTGAAACTAATGTTAGTCGGACGGGGCAACATCTCACAGTGCTTTTTGATCCCATATAACGATTGGACAAAAATATAAGGAGTGGAGATAGAGTTTTGAAATTTGGTACACTGACATAAAACCCCCTAGTTAAGAAAACTTTTAATTTTTGGAAATATCGGGCCAAGGACACGCCCACCTCCCATAGCTCCTGAAATTTAAAAATATTATATTAGCTACATAAATGAACGTAAAATTACAAAACGTATCCATTGAGATACACATAAAACTGGAAACCTTTGCGTCAATTTTTATCAAAATCGAAGCAAGGACTCTTAGTCCTGCCATATATCCTTTATCTTAAAATCTTTATAAAACCTGCAAAAATTATCCGATTGCCATGCAATTTAGCACGTAAATTGATAAAAGTTCAAGCCATATTTGTGCCAAATTTGGGTAAAATCAATTCATAAAAAATGTCTCTCATAAAAAATGCGTTTTAAAATGATTTTTCTAAAACAAAAAAAAAAAAAAATTAAATAGGATTAAAATAGGAAACCATGTGAATCCTTCATCTTAGGTATAGCGTATGTTCACCGAACTTATGTAAAACACTACGAGGAATATTTTTGTGGAACAATTTAACCTTCTAACTCTTCAATTAAAGGGACTTTTTTGGCCCCCTTTTAAAAACGGACAAAAACGACCCGTAAGTTCAAGAGTTAGAGGGTTAAAATGTTCCGCAAAAATATTTGTCATGAAATTCTACTATAAGTCTTTTAAGACATCAGTATTGAAAATTTAACTTCAGTGCCAGTAATAAGTAAAAACTTAAAATGTGTTTAAGGGTTAATTTCGTACTTATTCAGAACAAACCTAGATTTTAGGGAGAAACTATGGGAATCTTCCATTTTAGGTAAAATATTTACTGCTTCACTTAACTCATACAGAGCACATGACAAAACCAAAAGCAAATGTATGTATGTATATGTGTGTGTGTAGCTCACATATGTTTGTGTGTATATTGCTACGCCCGGCGAAAAATAATCTTGTATGAAATCGTATATAATTTCATAAACTTATATACGAGGGGTACTATTTATATTTTGGGGAACTGGAAACACTAATGTCAGTAGCTAAAATCTGGCAATACCATAATGAAATTTGACATTTTTTTGCATAAACGTACTCACAGGGTTTTGATGTACAAGTGCTATTTGTTTTATTCTGTTTACAGTAAAATCAATTTGGCCAAAAAATGGAAATTTTAAGAAAAGGTTTTCGTTGGATTATTTGTCACAACCTTCGACGTGGATTATCTCAACAAGAGTGTGTCGATGAACTCAGTTCTTTGTATGGCGATAAAGCACCATCAAAAACCACAGTATATCGCTGGTATAGTGAATTCAATCGTGGCGTACGTAGTTCGGCTGCCGACGAATTCCGTGAAGGTCGTCCAAAAAAGGTTGTTGTGCCACAAACCATCGATGCAGTGCGTGAACTGATAATGCAAGATCGTCATGTGACATATCGTGAGATAGAGGCATCCTTGCACACTAAATCCACTTCAATAGATTCGATTTTGAATGAACACTTATTTACAAAAAAAAAAATGGTTCTCGTTGGAAACCCCATAATTTATCAATCGCTCAAAAAAAGGCTCGCGTCGATTGGTGTAAGGGAATCATTAAAAAGTAAAAGAACGAATGCAAAAGTGTATTGATCATCAAGGGGAATATTTTGAAAAACAATAAAGTCATATGTGTATTACAATAGAATGTCAAGAATTTTAAATCACATTAACTATTAGTACTCAAATGATGCGTAATTTTAAATTGAGTACGGGAAAAATGAAGAAAAATAAATAAATTTATAGACCTCTACAAGCATATGAAATTTGACGTTCCGCGAAAAAAAGTTTTTTTGTTTTTTGTAAAACGATTAAAGTTTTGTAAAATAAAGTTTAAAAGAATTGTACATAAATTTTGGTCCAATTTTCGGATCAAGTGTGATCTCATCAAAATATTTCATATCGTTATATCTTGTCTAAAATAATATGATCTAAATTAGTCTTGTATATATGATTTGATATATAAATATCGCATTGGTTTTTACAGTTTTTAAAATCATCATTTGGATCCATCAGAGGTAGTTTTTGCAGCCTTTATTTAAGGGGGGTAAATACTGTAACAACAGCATTTTATAGGGCAAATTTTAACGGTTGTACACAATTCATTTAACAATATTTTTAATATGAATGGGGGAAATGTTTTTAGTTGATCTGTTATTTTAAGTAAATGAATGTTATTTTAGTTTGACTCAAGATCATAAATTAATATCACTTTCTGTTTAAATTATTTTCAAATCAAAGAAAGATGATACAATTCTCACAAGTAAATTACAAAGAATAAAAATTATTGAAAAAATTCGATAAGACCAGCAAGGCAGAAACAGAAAGTGATATTAATTTATGATCTTGAGTCAAACTAAAATAACATTCAATATTTTCAATATTTTATTTTTTTATTTAAAAACCATGTTATTTTAATATTTTTAAAAAATATTAGTTTTATATTTCCCGGCCAAAATCGCCAGAGTTGCCACTTCATTACTCGCCTTTTTTAAAAAAGGCAAATTTGGCTGTCTCTGTGCAGCCTTCATTAATTATCGGAAAATAAAAATGTAAAGTGATTCTTAATAAAATTGTCTATTATTCCGAAAATTTTTGATGAGATCATAAACCGAAAGTTATTTTAGGAGATTAAGAATTATATTAGTGTTTGTCAACACAGTTTTTTTACAGGTAGATCTACTTGTACAAATCTAACACTTTTCACACATTTCTGTATGAATTCTATTGAGAATGGTCTTCAAGTCGATACCCTTTATGCCGATTTCGGAAAGGCATTCGATAAACTTCAACATTCGATATTGATACAGAAGCTTCATAGAATGGGTTTTCATTCTAAATTCTTGAAGTGGATAGCTTCTTATCTTTCGGAAAGAACCCTTTATGTGAAAATTGGGGCTGTTTTGTCAAAGCCGATTTATGTGAGCTCTGGTATCCCACAGGGTAGCCATCTGGGTCCATTACTTTTTCTTTTGTTTATAAATGACATCACTGACATTTTTAGAACCTGTGAGTGTTTACTCTATGCTGATGATTTGAAACTTTTTCAGAATATTTCATCAGTTGCTGACTGTTATAACTTTCAGCAGGACATTTTTTCTCTCATGACTTGGTGCCAAAATAACCATCTTTACCTTAATTTTTCCAAATGTAAAATTATAACATTTTCCCATAAACATTTTCCTATTATTTATGACTATATGGATGAAAATAACTCCTGTTTTCTGCGTCATAACTTAGTTAAAGCCTTAGGCGTCTTTTTTGATGACAAATTATCATTTAAATACCACATTAATTACATTATTTCTAAATCCAATTCTCAATTTGGTTTTCTTAAAAGAAATTCGAAAATGTTTTCTAACTTAAAGACTCTTAATGTTCTTTATGGATCCTTGGTCAGGCCTCATCTTGAGTATTTAAGTGTTATTTGGGATCCTTTTTATGAAAATTATTTAAATCGGATTGAAAAAATCCAGAAACGTTTTACCAGATTTGCTCTTAGGGGGCACTTTTCTTTTGATAATATGCCAGCATACGTTGACCGATGTCAAAGACTCGGCTTACAGATGTTAACGGACCGAAGAAGAATCCATGGCATCATGTTTGTAAAAGATAGACAACAAAATAGATTGTTCTCCTTTATTATCGGCATTGCAATTCCACGCTCCTGCTAGAGTGTTAAGGGAAAATCATATATTTTCGGTTCCTTTCCACAGAACTAATTACGGACAGAATGAGCCTATACATAGATGTATTCTCTTATATAATTCGGTATCTAAGCGAATTGATACAGATGTTGGCAGAGTACCATTTAAGAGGCTAATATCCAACCTGTTGGACGAATAAGGGCTGTAGTCTTATATTCTATTTTATCTCTATTCTATTGTGAAATTTTTAATGTAAATTGTAAATTTTATGTTAATGTAAATTGTAAATTGTTTTATATATTATTTTAAAACTATGTAATTTGAATGTAATCTGTAAGGGTTTAGCCCGGTAGATGAAATAAAGAAATTGAAATATTAAGTAATTTCAGTATATGGGTGAAATGAAAAAATGTGACAAATTTTTGGGCCAAATTTGTGAGAAGCAAAAAGTGTTAATATTTCGGTTTTTTCTTAATGGAATCAGTAAGTTTAGTCATTATAAACCTAATTGCAAAAAATCTCTTCTACAAGTTGTCGCAATAACTTTTTTTGCACAATTTTAATTTTTTTTGTTGTAACGGAGTTTACATTTCTGCAAGCAAAAGATATAACAAAAAAAATTGCGTACGAATTTTCTTCAATTTATTAATTTTTCGTATTTGGGTTTTCAACTTGCTTTCCAATGATATATAATTTGTGTTTATCAAATTGGCGGTTTCGCGAATTTTGGTCTTTTTAAATGCTTTTCAAAAATATAAAATTCTTTAAAATCCAAACAGCGGTTGCGCAGTTACAAAATAATATATTAAAAACATAACATTTCGCGATCAAAAAATTCTTAAATTGTGTGAAACAAATTTAATTTGTCAAACTAATATCAGCAATGATGCGAAATATCGACTCAAAACCAATGAAATGCAAAATCAATCGTTTTTCACTCCAGCAGCTTAGGGTAAAAAACTGATAAATTTTTTTGATTCGACTCAAAATTAATAGTTGAATCGTCTTTTGATGCATAAATATTAGTTGAATCACCTCTGTTTATGGTTATTTTAAAATATTTTAAACATTTATCTACATTTATTTGAATGAAATCTGATGCAAACAATTGTGGTTACGGAGTTTACAGTTACGGAGTTTACATTTGGTTACTTTTTTCGTTTTCTTTCAGAAACGCTTTGTCAGAATTTTTTTTCCGAAACAAAATCGCTTGATGCTTACAAGGTGAATCCAAATATGACATTGTTTTTCTTACTCGTTAAATAGTTTGGTGTAAAAGTTAGGAACGGAGTTTACAACATTTTTTCAAATCTTATTAAAGACATCCTTTTTCATCTCGAGAATGTTACATGCTGCAGAAAAGCTACAAGTCTGTTATACTGGATGATCACTTACAGTCTAACGATCATTTGAGTATAAATAACATTATACTTCTCGCAAATATTAATAATAGATAACTCCAAAATTCTGGTATATGCATTTTTATCAAAAATTATGACGAAAAATCGTTACAGAGTTGAAGTCGTGATAGCTAAGACATACGAAAAAGTTTGTAAAATGTATTAATTTTTATTAAAAACGGCACTTTTCCTCTTCATAAAAATTCTTAAAGTTAGTGTTTAGCTTTATTGGTTATTAAAATATAAGCTATTAAATTTAAAAAATTTTAAGAGTTACTTGTTACGGAGTTTACATTTGGCCTATAAAATTGGTCAAAATTTTATGTATTAACCAAAAATTGGTCAGATTGTTATAAATTTTGTAAAACAGGTGACAATGCGCTGATATATATCGAAATATGTAACTCAAATGCAAATCCATGCATTAGAAATTAGGTGGTTACACGGTTTTTATCACATTGTTTGATATCACCCATATATACAAAAAAAAAATATTTTCGTCGAAATCGTAGACAAAAAATTTTTTTTTTGATTTTTGTCTATGGGACAAAGCTCTGTGCATCCCAATCACTATCTAAATAGTTTCTAAGCGGTCTTGCAACATGTGGACGAGCGTTATCATTATGGAATATTACGGCTTCATATCTGGTAGCATATTGCGGCCATTTTTCGGACAATGCTCACTTCAAACAAATTCATTTTGTTCGGTACAGGCCCGCTGGGATCGTCTGGCCCAATTTCAGCAGCTCATTATAGATGGCAACCTTCTGGTTCTACCAAATATAGAGCATTGCCATGGATATTCGGCTCTGGCGTGCCGGCAAATAAATCCTGAACTCATAGAAATAAATCTGTAAAAATAGTAGAAAAGGTTAACAAAAATTAGTTACAAATGATGCTGCACTAGCAAAATAAGAACAGCGAAGTTAAAACTGTTAAATTTACAAAATTTTTGTTATATTTAAGCTAACTTTTATTTAATAGAAAATAGCAAATTGTACTGTAAAATCTGCAGAAAATTTTGCTAAATATTAGTAGACTAATAATAGCCAAAATAAACTGTTATATCAACAAAATTTTTGCTATTTTTAAGCAAAATTTAGTTGAATGCAAATAGCAGTCTATTCTGCTAAAATCAGCAGAAATATTTGCTAAAAAAATTGTAAACTGCTGTTTTCAAAAGGCTCGATTTTTATTTGTATTAAAAAAAAATCGAAGAAAAAACTTTGGAAATTCAAAATTTTTTTGTGATTTTTTAGGTTACTAATTATTTATAAAATTTTTTTTGTTGATTTAACAGGTTACTTTGTTATTTTCCATTAACAAAAATTTAACTCAGTTATAACGAAAATTCTGTATATTTAACAGTTTTATTTTTGCTGTTTCTACAACCATAAACAGATTCGGTTGCATCATTATTCTTGATACAACTGAAATTCTGTTGCTATAGTCAAATTAGTCCTGCTTCAATTGATTTTCTGTTGCCACAACTGAAAAATTCGGCTACCACAACCGAACCATGCGATTGGCTACAAATACGGTTATCAGAACTGAATCTGTTTTCTGGGTGTATCTTACTAATAGATATAGCAAAAATAATCTGCAGCATCAGTTTTATATTTTTATGTAGTTTTAACTAAATTTTTTATAGACTTTTTCCTATTAGTGTTAGACCAAGTTTTTTTTCCACAAATAATATCACTATTGAAATGTTTTTTTTTTTTTTTTGTTTAATATAGTAATTTTGACTTAGCTGCACAACCAACTTTCGCAAGAATTTTTGTGCAGGTAAACCAAAAACGCAGCTAAGTCAAATTGTTTACCTGCCTTAATGTGCAGTAGAGCGTACCACCTTACAGGCAAAAAAAAAGTTCGCCGTACACCCTCCAATATGAAGTATTTTTGCAAGGAGGTTTCAAAAAAAAATTTTTTATTTTTTTTTTGCCGAACGTAGGGGTCGCCATTTTACATTTTTCGTTATATCTTTGGCATTTGCAGTCGGATCTTAAAGTATGATACATCGATGTTTTTCTCTCGAGGAGACCAGTGTTTTTCTCTCGAGGGCCATTGACCTCAAGTATCCTGTTCTGGTAGTTAGCCACCAGATCTCAGTTGCTACCACCCTAATATCAGAAAATTAAAGCTTGCAAAAAATCATTAAACTTTTGCTAATGAAGTTTTTCGATAAACCCAGTAGAATTTTTTTTTATAAACAATACAGACTGAAAACAAATGAAGCTAACGATGACAACTTTGTGGTTTGCACCAAATGTTGCAATTTTTATGGTTTAAAAACGACTAAAGTAGGATATTTTTGTCACAAAAAAAATTGACAACACATTTTTTTATGTGTGTTTTTTTTCCCTAGAATTGGAAAACAAAGCAAAACACAAGAGGCAGCTAACGGTGATCTTTTTTATGAAAATAATGTAAAACTGACAAAAATATGACGCAGTTATCTTAAATGCGCAGGTACAAAAAGTGCACCTAAAGAAGACAATTGCGTACATAATTTTGTAAAATAGAAACGAAACCAAAATTTTGTGCAGTTATAGCAAATGTGCACTTAAGAAAAAGGCAAATAAATCAAAACTACTGTATATATTATTTTCTTTGATTGCTTCTTACAAAATATCAAACAAGAGTGACGCCAGCTGATCGATGACGCTCATAAAAAAATATACTGACCATCTTCGAGTTGTTGAAACCATACTAATGATTGTAAACATCTCTCAGTATAAATAATAATATGATTGCAGTTCGAAGAGACGAATATGGTTGTAGACGAGAGAAAAATATGATAACTGAAAAAAGAGATTTTAACTATAAAATGATTATAGACGACCATATCATTTTTAAGGTAATATATTAATAATATAATTGCAACAATCATGTTTGGCAGTAGGGAACATAGTTTTGTAGCCATGATCATATTGCAACTATATCTATCTCTGCTTGTAGCTGACGGCAGCAGTATTCATTTATTTTAAACTAACTACAATTAAATTTGAAAAAGTCACGGACTTTCAGATCCGCCTGTATATTTCACAACAAAAATTATTGTAAAAATCCAAATTGAAAAAATCTGTCTTACAAACTTCAATTAATTTGCGGCAATAACTTTCTTCTTTAAATTTTTTTAATACCTTGACTACTTTGCCATGTAATTTTTTATATTTGCAAAAATTTTAAAAGGATATTTCCCTAATGGATATTGTTTGCATTTGTAAATAACATATCCCTAATTTTTTACTATGAACATGATAAATATGTTTAAGAAACCCAAACAAGGGATATGTAAAATAACTTCATTTATAACAATATATTGTAGGATACACTACACATCCCAGTAATATTTTCTAGAACCGGTTACCTCTCAATCTACTCTAAAACAGGTTTTTTTACCACTGGTTCAATGGAAGAGGTTGTAGAACTGATTGTTGAAGTAAAAATGTGAGATTTTGCTATCATAGAACAAGTTCTATTTTATATATCTATTTTGGAGAAAAAGAACCTATTGCTAAATAATAAGTCAAACATCATACAAAAGAATCGGTGGTGGAATATAAATTCGAACCTATACTAATGGACTATAAGGTATTTTGTAACCAGTTCTTTGGTTTTTATCATTTTACTCGGATAATAGTTGAGATATTAGCCAAACAGAAAACTCATTAATACAATTTAATTTTGTCATTTGTCGCACCCATTCTCACATACATATGTATATTAAAATGTTATTAAATTGTTAGTTAATTATATATCTGCCAGGATTTATGTGTCCTTTTTGAAATCATAAATATTCATATGCGTAATGTGTATTTTGTATTGCGATTTTGAAATTTCTTAATAATATGCAAAAGGATGACAGGTCTGGTATACATATTATTTTCTAATCTTAAAAACAATCTTATGTACATTAAATATTTACATTTAAAGATGTTTAAATTTGCTTTCTTTGTTTTATACAGAAATATTTATTTATCTTTTACCCTTAAAATGAAAATTAATTTTCTATTATTTATATGTATGTACATTTTACAGAACGTGCCTATATATGGAAATTTTGCTGCAGATTTATTACAATGGCTAATGGAGAATTTTCATTTAACACATCAGGATGTTTATAATCATCTAAGAATTAGATCTCAACTATTATGTACTACGGATGGTGTTTGTTATAGTTCTGATGATTTGGGTTGTTTCTGTTGTCCATTTTAAAGCAAATATAATATTTTGAAAATTATGCAAAATGCTTTTTGAAAATGAAAATTTAAAATATTTCATAAACAAAATGATGAAACCCAAATGCAATTATTATTTAAAATATGTAAAATTCTAATATGAGGCTTTTCATACCAATTGTTAAGCTAAAAAGTATTTCGTATCAAAGACAAACTTACAGTATTTATTATCTTATATGATGCGAATAAAACATAGAATAACTTATGCAATTTTTCCAACAATTGGGAGAAGTAGATGTTGTTAAATAATACCAATTTTGGGATGTTTTTTTAACAATATATAATTTGGCATAATTTAATCGAATCTGGGAAATGCTAAAAACTTGGAGTATTCCAATAGAGTTTTATACGGGAAATAAAAAAAATTTAAAAAAACCAGAATTTTTTTCCGAATTTTTAGTATAATTAATAACTCAATTTATCTGAAAATCGATGAATAATTTTTGTAATTTCTTTTATTTAAAACAAGAAAAATTTAGATGTCTTTCTTTCTATCTATTCAGGAAGTTTACGCGTATTATTGTGTATTGAAAATATTTAAGGAGGGTATCGACTATAGAAGAATTTTTTTTAGATTCTTTTATATTTTATTTGGAGAGAGCATGCTCTCCCAAAAAAAAGTCTGAAAATTTCAGTAAAAAATTCGGGGAAATAAAATGTTTTTTTGGAAAATATGTTTTAGTCTCAAGTGATATTATGAGCGTTTAATTTGTGTATAACATTTTTTGCATTTTTGTTTAATTTTTTTTATTATTTTATTTTTATTTAATTATTTTATTTACTATATCGCATAACAAAAAGATACAAACTACATCCAAAGATGAAAGGATTGCAAGCAGTCTTTAAAGAAAAGCTAATGACGATTCCTCGATGGTGGGCGAAAGCACGTTATATGGGGCAGATACTGATGATAAAATAATTTAAACTTTAAACGCGTTTTGCCACAACACTGAGTTCAAAATCGGCTGCCATAGGTAACAAAAAACTCTAGTCTTTATAGTGGCCATTTTTTAAAATTTTTGTAAAATAAATTTTATATCCCCGTGCAAAGGTGGTTTTTGCTTGCCTTTTGTGGAATTTTTAAGTTCGTGTGGCAACTTTGTTGAAAAAAAAAAAAAAATTAAAATCGGGGCACGATAAGACTACAGAATTTATCTGGGATTAAAAATCAGTTTACTTTTTTATTTTCCGATAATTAATAAAGGCTGCTCAGTGGCAGCCGATTTTAAAAAAGCCAATAATGAACTGGCAACCTTGTAGATTTTGGTTGACAGAATTTAAAACTAATAATTTTTTAAAACACTGCAAAAACATAGACCCTTACTATAAAAGAGTATTTTAAATTTAAAGTCGACTTTATTTTTAATTATACGGTTTTGTTCATTTTGCGAATGAAAACCCTACAAAAATATTTATATTATCAAACATTTTGATTGGTTGAAAATAAATTAACCATTCAGATTGCTCCAAAAATGAACCAATTTAGGGCAATTAATTAACTAAAGTTGACTTTAACTAAAATATACATTTGAAAAATTTAGATAGTAAGGCCGATATATTTTAAAGCTAAGTAAATTCTAAACTAAATACAAATGGACAAAAGAGTTTAAAATTTGTTTGAAAAATTTATGAAAATTTTTCAAATTTCATAGAAATTTGCAAATCTGAATTTAGTTTAGATATTATTTAGCCATTTCGCACCCACTCTAAATAGAAAAATAAAATAATAAAAATATTGTTATTTAAATTTTTGACAACCGTTCAAATATGGCCTTAAAAATGCTGCTGTTACAGTATTTACCCCCCCTTAATAGAAATTAAAAGATTTTTTCTCTAATCAGTTAGTACCACAGTACGTATACTTATTATTAAAATAATTACGTATACGTTTAGGTGTCCCTAATAAGTAGTATATTAGAAGAAAAATGTTGATTTTTACTGAGTATGTGCGAATAAGAGTGGGCCTTTTTATGTCAACTTTCGAATTTCGAATTTCTCTTCCCCTAGAAATGTCTCTTTGTATATAAAAATTTAGGGTGATCGCATATGGGGAAGACTTTTCGCAAACGCCATAAAGTTAGACAAATTATATTAAAACATGCCAACTTAGCCCAATTTTTGGAGAAGTTCAATGGGGTTTTCCAGGTTTTATTTATATTTTATTTATTTATTAAAATCTATGGGAGTATAATCCTTACAGATTATTACACTAACAATAATAACATTAAAAAGATTTAACTAAACAGGAAATATATTTGAAAAACCGATGAAAATTAGTTATTAATGGAAATTATGATGTCTCTTTTTGTAGAATCCACGCTCTTTTGAAAATGAAGGAGATGGTAAATTCAATGCAAATTAAATTCAATGCAAATACGGCGAAGTAGATCCGAATTAGCATAATTTCTACGGAACTATTTAACGATAAGGAATTAATAATATCTTGATAATTGATGTGGAATATTTCTATTGATTTTACTGATAAGAAAATCAGAATATAAATCACCATTTATCAACTAAAGCAAAAAAGTTACATTTAGCATTTTTCGACGACTTTAATATGGATTTAATAATCTTAGTAGGAAGCTTTAAAAGAGCAAGACGGCTTTTATAAGGAGGTAATTGTACGGAAGGATTCCAACCAACTCCACGAAGGCAAAATATAAGAAATTGTTTTAGAACGGACTCAATGGAATTAGAATGTACATTAGGGTGGGCCTTATTTTTCAACTTGCGATTTAAGGCCGTCCCACTATGCTTCGTCCCATGGACAAAAATAAAAAAAAAAATTTTTCTCCCAAATTGTGGTTAAAAAAGGAATTTTTTAAAGATAAGAAAGTAACTCAAACAAATGTGAAAAAAAATATTTTGTGTGATTGCTTTTGCTGCCAAGAGAGGGCGCTAAACTCAGAGAATTTTATGCAAAAATTACTTAACAGAAAAATGGGTTTTAATTGTTTTACGAAAATAATTCTCAAAAATACATTTTTTTAAAAACTTGTTCGAAGAGTTGTTTTTTAGTTACTTCAATATATTTGTAGTTAAATAAAAATATTTATTTTAGTATATGTTTGCAAAATAATTATTTTTTATTGCCCCGAAAAACACATTTTTTTGTTGAAAATCCAAAAATTACTTAAGTTTGATGGAGTATAAAAAAAATTATATAAAATTAGATATTTTTTTTTTGTTTTTTTGTAAGTTTATACTGTTTATAATAGATCTTTAAAAAATTAGTTACTATTTTTTACCACAAATTAAAAAAATAATGGATTTTTTGAAATGCTTAAATTCATGATTTTTACACAAATTTCACGCATTTAAGAGTGTTTAGTATTCAAACCATGTTAACCTTCCATTTTATGTATAGGATGTGTTGAGCGGACTTTTGTAAAACACTACGAGAAAAATTTTTGTGGAACATTCTAACTCTCTAACTCTTCAATTAAAGGGAATTTTTTGGCCCCTTTTTAAAAGGGGACAAAAAATACCCGTAAGTTGAAGAGTTAGCGGGTTAAAATATTCCACAAAAATGTTCCTCGTAGTGTTTTGCATAAGTTCGCTGAACACATCCTATACCTAAAATGGAAGATTCCCATGGTTTCTCCCTAAAATCCAGGTTTGTGGAACATTTGAGCACCAATTCTGAATAAGTACGAAATTTACCCTTAAACACGTTTTAAGTTTTTACTAATTACTGGCACTTAAGTTAAATTTTCAATGCTGATGTCTTCAAAGACCTATAGTAGAATTTCATGGCAAATATTTTTGCGGAACATTTTAACCCTCTAACTCCACAACTTACGGGTCGTTTTTGTCCGTTTTAAAAGGGGGCCATAAAAGTCCCTTTAGTTGAAGAGTTAGAAGGTCAAAATGTTCCACAAAAATATTCCTTGTAGTGTTTTACATAAGTTCGCTGAACATATCCTATGCCTAAAATGGAGGATTCACATGGTTTCCTATTTCAATCCTATTTAATTTTTTTTTTGTTTTAAAAAAATCATTTTAAGCATGTAAAACCCATTTTTTGTGAAAGGCATTTTTTTTATTAATGAATCGATAATTTGTGCAGGTTTTGTAAAGATTTTAAAATAAAAGATATATCCCAGCCAGCAATTTCGGAGCGCTCATAAATAAGATTTTTAAATGGCTCATAGAAATGATTATTGATTTTTTGAAAACACTCTTTTTTTGGTAGCAAATACGAACCCTCAGAAAACAATCCAAAAAATTGTCTCTACAATCTAAAAAGCTGTCTCAAAACGAGGGTTCATTTTTCGGACTCAAAGAAGATTCCAAAATTATTTAAATTTATGAAGAAAATTTCGATTTTATACGTTCTTTTTTCTGAGTCATTTCTGAGTACACAGGGGGCTCTTTTGGACGAACCACTTTCATAGGAAAAAGTGGAAAAAAAAAAAAAAATGTTTATGTTTTTGGAGCTCATTTCTGAGTCATTCATGATCATCTTTGTTTGCTGGGATGGCAAGACTAAGAGTCTTTGCTTCGATTTTGATAAAAATTGACACAAACGTTTCCAGTTCTATGTGCATCTCAATCATGCGCGGTTCCAGCAATTAATATAAGGGGAAAAATCATACGCCACCGTAGACAAATACATTGAGTTTGCCACTGAGGCATATGATTTTCCCCCTTATATTAATTGCTGGAACCGCGCATGATCTCAATAGATACTTTTTGTAATTTTACGTCCATTTATGTAGCTAAGGGGGCGGGAGGGGGCGTGTCCTTTGCCCGATATTTCCAAAAATTTTGATTTTTCTTAACTAAGGGGTTCTATGTTAGTATACCAAATTTCAAAACTCTGGCTCCACTCCTTCTATTTTTGTCCAATCGTTATATGGGATCAAAGCACTGTGCGTCCCCCCCTAGAAATGTGCCTATGGATATAAAAATACACCATGCAAAAAATTAAGGTGATTGGATAACGGGAAAATGTGCCACACAAGGCGAAAAAATCACTTTTTTGCTTTCTTTCAAAATACTGGCTCTTTAGTAACCGTATCCCCCTACGTTCGGGATTTTTTTTTTTTAAAAGTCCTTGCAAAAACAATTTAGAGTCGATGGTGTACGGCAAACTTTTTTTTGTGGTACGGCCTACTGTCCAGTAAGATCTTTGAATGTTTTAAACATTTAGCATTTTTTTATATTTAAATATATAGAACAATAAATACTGTAAGTTTGATATAAATCCCATATAGGTAATCAATCGTCTAGCGGGGCAGTTGGCATGGAATGCCTCATATGTATGTACATTAGATGTAATTTTTTTTTTGGATTTATGGAAATAGAGATTTATATCACCATACATGAATAAAGTAAATTAAAAAAAAAGAATAGAAAAAAATGTGAAATTAACATAAATTATGCTAAATGCTAAATATGAATAAATAGTATCTATATCAGTATTCAATAAGCGAAATTTCCCAAATAAAATAAAATTTTAACCTAAAAAAACGAAACCTTTAAAGGTGACATAAGGACTTATATAGTTACTTGTTACTTGATATTTGTCTTTATATAATTTTATCTGAGAAATAGCCCAATAAAGTTATATAAGTTTACACCAATTTAGTTTTAATTTTATACATAAGTATTTACTCGAGAAGACATAATGTACAAAATATTCTTTATTAATCATTTTAAAATTTAATTATATCTTCTACGGATTATATTTCTCTAATATGTCTATTACATTTAACCTTTTAAGTAGTTTTTTGTTGTGTTTGTAAATTCTAAAGATAAATGACCTGGTTGTTTAAGTTAGTTTTTTCTTTGTTGCTATCTCATCTCATTAAACACTGTGTAGTGACCAAAACGGGAAGGTTAAATTAATTAGGACTTGTGTTTTAGAAATAATCAATTTTAAAGAAGAAAATAAAATGGGATAGTAACCATTAAAGGCAACAAACTAACTACAATTAATAACACTAGTTAACAACCATTTTGTGCACTGAATTGAATACAGTTTTTATGTTTTCAAGCCTGTTAAATACAAAATTCGCACTAACAAATTATTATAAGTTAGATTTTCTATAAAATTAAAAAAAAAATCAGGCGTATTTGGGCTATTTCAACCAAGAACAATCAATTTTTACTTATTTGATGCTTTCTATACGAGTATCAATCTTAATCCTAATCCGGTAAAAAGATAAAATCAAAATAACTGGTTGAAGAATCAAAATAACTGGTTGTGTTATTTATAAAAAGAATCGATAAGTGAGCAAAATTATTCTATTAATCGAACAATTGATTAAATACCCTGGTTATAATTAAATATTTTATACACAGGTGAATTGACAACTCAACTGCCTATATTTGCTTTGCAATAAACATGAAATGAACGGGGAAAAAAAGAAGACAAATAGAGCCATTTGTGACCCCATAATTTAACCTTTTATTATGAGATTGGGCAGGCAAAAATTATATTACTTTGAAAACTAGTGTGGTTTAGAATATTGTTCTCATATACAATATGTTTCGGAACCTAAACAAATTTTGACAGCTTGGCAGGTTTATTTTAATAATTACTGCAAAGAATTTAAGTTCTATTAAGGTTTCATTTTAAGGAAGAGTTTTTTATTTATTTGATTTTACTATAATGGCTTCCCCTCAAGAAAAAAAGAAGTAGTAGGTTTTAAATTACAACTTGAGTAACAAAAAGAGAATTCCTTAAAAAAGTGATGTAAAAAACAAGCTTAAGAAAACATAAATCTTTTCAAATGAAGTAAAAAAAAAAATTCACAATCTTCACAGTAAAAAAAAAGAAAATATATCTTGTATAAAGAAAACCAACAATCTACTAACAAAAGCATTTTTCTTCTTGAATTGCTTGCTTGCTGTTTTTTATACTACGTTTTTTTTTGTTGAAAATTCATTCACATTTTTTAACAAGATTTTTCATCTTATTTCTGGTTGATTCATTTTTTTTTTCAACAATTGTACACACTTTCTTTCATTAATTTTTTTTTTAGCGTATTTGGTGTGTTCAGCTATGGGCCAGCGACATTAAAATATAGAAAATTCGAATTGTGGTCAAAAATTCACTTTAATAACAAGTAGAAATAAAGTCGGTATTGACTGACTAAATTATACCTTACAGCTGCACTGCAAAAAAATATAGTTCCTATGTAAGCTTTTCATTTTTTACTTCTAGGTGTTGCCACTCGAATGCTTCGATCAAGATAAACTACTGTTATAATTGTGACAACAAAAAATCAACTTTCTGCATCGAAAGCAAAAGCTCTAAACTTTTTCTGAAAATAGAAAATGTTGGCCGATTTTTAGATAAACTGACTTATTACACTGTGAGACAAATGGTAGGGGTCAGTGATCGGGAAGGGTTCAAACTACCGGGGAAAGTTATATCGGTAAAAAAGAAGTTATACGTGTCCCGGCGTTTCGCTGGGTCACCCCTAGGAATCGAGATATATCGATTTGACCTTTGGTGGTCTTTTTCAAACAATTTTAAAAAAATTAAAAATTACAATTCCTTTAATCTGTTCATATAACGTTTTTCTATATACTCAACAGTTTTGCCGGTAAAAATAAATATATGAAGAAAAAAATATTTTTTGCCTAAAATATTAAAAAAAAGTAATAAACAAAAGGTTATTGATTTTTATGGTAGCGGTAACAAACAGTTATTTTTACCGGCAAAACTGTTGAGTATATAGAAAAACGTTATATGAACAGATTAAAGGAATTGTAATTTTTAATTTTTTTGAAATTGTTTGAGCAAAATCGGACTAGTTGTTCTCGAGTTATGTCAAAAAAAAGATATATCTCGATTCCTAGAGGTGACCCAGCGAAACGCCGGGACACGTATAACTTGTTTTTGACCGATATAACATTTCCCGTTGGTTTCATCCCACCCCGATTTTGACTGTCGCATAGTGTTATTATATTCAGAACTACTTATGATTTTTTTTTATCATTAAAGTTAGATTTTTTTTTTATTTCTTGAGCAAAAATAGAAGTTATTTTCTGATTTTTATTTTTTCGAGAAAAAATAAAGGTAATTGTTTCGACAAAAAACACACTAGAATATTTAAATTTCGACAAATTCATATCAAATACATAAAAATATGAGAAATCACTATTAAAGCGAGCTCCATGGCAATTTTAAGTTGTCATTGATTTCAAAAAAATTTACTCTTGCTTAAAAAAAATAAATGTCAAAAAATAACTTTTATTCTTGCTCAGAAAAATAAAAGTCAAAACTAGTGTTTCCAATTATTCGACATAGGCGGTTAACCGGTTAATGCATTATTCGAAAAATCACCAAAATTAATTAACCGGTTATTCGGGTCGGTTAGTCGAAAAAATTGGAGATTAATCGATTAATCGTTTAATGCAAAATTAGTATATTTTCCTAACTTTTTGTCAATAAAAACACAAAGAGCTGACTTTTTTAACATTAAAAACTAGAAGAGCCATTTACATTGAGCCATCAATATAGAAAATGTTAAACTTTATTTGAAAAAACCAATTTACTCTGCAAAAATCAGCAAACATTTTTGTTGAATATTAGTAGTCTGAGAATGTCATAAATAATTGTTAAATTCTCAGTCTTTTCGGCTTTTAAGGGCCATTAACAATAAACACATTTTAAGCTTATTTACGCAGAGAGAATTTAATTGGACGAGTTTTAATGAAAGTTTTCACTAAACTAATGAAGTTTTCTTCACAAAGTTAATGCAAAACAAATTTTACGAAAAAGCCTTTTCATTGGGTATATGTAATTTTCAATAAATAATACGAAATTTTTCATAAAACTGCATCAATTCAATGGAAAGTTTACTCGTAGTACAGTGTTGTTTTAACGTCCTATAGACAGCTGCAATTAATATTGTAATTAATATACATTTTTTTATCAGTTTTAATTAATAGATCTGAGGTTAAGAAGAAGAATAAAGCCCAAATTAGTTTGGAAGTAAAGTGCGGCGAAATGAGATTTCGTAAAGTATAAATCTATTTTCAATAATTTTCTTACCTTAAACTAAGTACATAGTTGTGTATACTGTCATTAAGTAAAAGTAAACAGCTGACACGATACTTTACGATACTACCAAAATAATTATAAAAACATTATAATGTTCAGATCAGATCAGACTAGATCTAGTTCCTGCTTTTTTTTTTGTATGGACTGGCGTCGTCAGTGATTTTCCATTAAATTGTATTAACTATTTATATGTTTTTATTGTCAGATTTTCTCTATATGATAACTTTTTTCAACAACCCGTCACCCAAATAAGGCCTTAAATGCAATGTAACTAATTCGTTGTTTTTTTTTCCTATTCAGCTTTCTGTTGTTGTTTTTATTTAGAAGTGATCAATACAAACACATAAAAGCAAACTGTTTTCATATTTTTGTATATCTTCCAATATCCTCCGTGTTTCAATGGACGAATTCCAGCGAATTTTCATTGAATCAATATAAAAATTCATAAAAACCATGTAGACAATTTCCTCAGTGTGCGTGCAGTAACAATGTCAAATCTAAAACAGATTTGTTTGTTCGAACTTTATCACAGATTTTCGAAAATGCGAGTAGTTTTTCAGCCTATCAAAATTCTATGTTTGCAATAATAAAATTTTAAAGATTAAGGCTTGTATTAAAAAAAAATGCTTTGAATTTTATTACAGTTTAATAAAACAAATTAGCATGCAAAACAACAACAAAAATCGTTCAATTAGCCTCTAATAAGACAAAAAGTTTTTGTGAATAACCAATTAATATGCACTGTTTTTGTTAAAATAAATATAAATAAAATCATCGACTAGAGGCTGAAAAACTGCTCTCACTTTTAAAAATTAATTTTATACTTTAAAAGAATTAACCCAGAAATGAAAAATTTCCTAACGCCTGATCTAGCCAACACACAGTGTTAAAGCATTTTTTTTTACAAATAGAAACTTTTAGCGTTTTTTTAATCACCTGGATTTAGAATTTTTCATACAAAGAGTGGATTTATTAAATCCAAAAAAAAGCTGGATTTAATAAATCCATAATAAAAGCACAAATATATGAAACAGCCTATTAATTTAATGTCAGAAAAAAATACGAATAAAAATTAAAAGAGAAACAAAAAAATTGAAAAACTAACAAATAAAAGGTTTTTATTAAATTTTTTTTATGAAATATGTTTAGAAAAAAAAAACTACACCTCACCAAATACATATATTTAATCTTGGACATGGAGAAATAGCTGAAATAGAAATGGCAATTTTTCACTCTACAGTAAGTAATTTAATTAAATCCAATTAGTGAATATTAAATATTGCAATGGAATTTTTCAATTGTGTAAAAATATAAATTGAAGTGATAAAACTGAAAAGGCAGACTTTTTATCGCTGTTTTATATAAAATATAATTAAAAATTAAAAGTTAAAGTAAAATCCTTCATCATCGAATTCGGTATTAAAAATTAGGGTGAAAGAAGTGCGGGCAGAAAATTCTTTTTATATTAAATAGAGAGAATCTAACCCCATCTGTTGAGCACTTTTTGAAATACTTTTTGGATTTATTAAATCCAAGTGATTAGAAAAAACGGCTTTTGTTTTTTTTTTTTTTAAAATTCAAAAAAATTTATTAAAAATTAATTGCGATAATGTAAAACAAATCCGTTTTAAGTCTCTTAAAATTTTTAAGTTAAAACCCATGACGTGTCTCGCTCAAAAAATGGTATCCAAAGATTTCTCTTTCAATCGATTTTCAGACAACTACATCGTATTTTAGTTAGTATTTGTTTTTTTTAAGCTAAAGAAAATTATGAAGTTTCGGGGAAAAATAAAGCAAAAAATTACATGTTAAAAATTTAATCGGTTAATCGAGCTATTTTAACCGATTATTCGGGTCGAATAATTATTTGAGTTTTAAATTATTTGTTTCGACATTAACCGAAAAAGAGGCGATTAATCCAGGAATCGGTTAATCGATTAACCGAATTGGAAACACTAGTCAAAACATAAATTTTATTTCTGCTCAAAAAAATAAAAGTCAGAAAATAGCTATTATTTTTGCCCAAAAAAAGTCAAAAACTTAAAAAGCAAATAAGTTTAATTCAAATACATTATGATGTACTTGAATAAGTTCTCCGATATTTGCTTCTATATGCATTTTTTGTTTAAAATTCAAACATTTTTTATTTATTTAACAAAATTTTTGTAGATTTTACTGTAAAATTTGTCATTTTTAATTAACTAAAAGTTAACTGAAATTAAAAGTTAACTAAAATTCTGTAAATTTAAAAGTTTTATTTTCGCTGTTCTGATTTTACTAGTATTTAGCAAAAAATCTCCTAATTTAATAGTTTTTCTACACCATAAGTTTTAACTAATTTTTGGTTACTTTTTCCTGCTATTTTTACAGATTTATTTCTATGAGTGTACTAATTTTTAAAAACTTTAATTTTTGATTTAAAATTTGTATGGAATTTGACAAGTAACTTTCTACACTCATAGAAATAAATCTGTAAAAATAGCAGAAAAAGTTACTAAAAATTAGTTAAAAATGTTGCTGCAGAAAAAACTGCTGTAAATCTACAAAATTTTTGCTATTTTTAAGCTAAATTTAGTAGAATGCAAATAGCAGTCTATTCTGCTAAAATCAGCAGAAATATTTTCTAAAAATTTATGAACTGCTGTTTTCAAAAGGCTCGATTATTATTTGCATTTAAAAAAACAATCGAAAAAAAACTTCGAAAATTTAAAATTTTTTTGGTGATTTTAGCAAAATATTTTGCTGATTTTAGCAGGTTAATTTGCTATTCTCCATTTACAAAAATTTAGCTCAAATATATCTAAAATTCTGTATATTTAACTGTTTTATTTTTGCTATTCCTATATTACTAATATATAGCAAAAATAATCTGCTAATTTAGCAGTTCTTTTCTGCAGCAGCATTTTTAACTAATTTTTATAGTTTTAACTAAATTTTTTAGGGACTTTTTTCTATTAGTGTAAGAATACAAATTTATGATATCTTGCCCCATAGTTCTTATATTTCATTCATTTTTTTGAGTAACATAAGTTTCATTTTACCAAAACCACTTTATGTCTTATATTTGTGTTGTAAGTGCGTTGGATTAGTCATGTTTTTTCCTTTATTTTTTTCCCCTCATACTCAGTTTTTCTAGTTGCTGTCATTGTTTAGTGTGCTCGATGTGAATTTTTAACTTTGTGTTAACTTCCCGTCATCGTCGGATATATTTGCTTTCTTTTCTACATTGAATGACTGAGTGAAATTTGGTTGAATGATGAACATAAGTCTGGGCGAGAAGACAATGTTGAATTGGTGTGTAGTGTGTCTAAGCAAAGTCATCGTAGTGTGTCTAAGCAAAGTGACCGACACACACTTGTGTGTTAACAACAGGAGTAGCAACTAGCAAAGGGCGGAAGAAATGAAATTCCAGTCGGTTAACAAAGAATGTGCACTTCCCTTAGTTCTGTGTACTAACTTAACTTTCAAATACTCTTTAACAAGTTTAACTTGTATTTGTTGCTAAATTCAACACCAACTAATATTACCCGGAAAGGTGTCAAAAATATTTAAATTACAAAAAAAAAAAAATGATAAGGGAAATGTTGAACAATTCCAAACATGGTCAGTGCTTGAGACTGTATTTGTTACTGCATAGTAAACAAACAAAATAATAATAAAAAAAAAATAGAGTCGAGTATGGAATTACACAAAGAAGAAAATGTTTTCAGCAATATGTTAAACTAAATAATGAAAAAAGATTTTAAATTACACCAGATGTGCTGCTGCGTTTGGCTTTTCTTTTTGACTTTAACAATAAGATTGGTCTCTATAGTTACAGTTTTAATAAAGTTTGAAATTTTTGTTGCCATAGATGAACTTTTGCCGACCACAAATAATGTTGTTAATGGAGATACTAAATTACCTACATGTTATTTTTTAATTACAAATTTGTAATAGAACATTGTAATTTCACAAAACATGTTTCATACGAAATTGGGTAACTGGTTAGAATTTACAAATTAAAATTAGTAACAGATATGTACGATTTCTCTTTTATAAAAAACTAACCTAAAATTTGTTTAATTTTAAATTTGAGTGGAGATTTTTTAATGGATTTAATGTAAGAAATTACAGAATTCCATTTGAAAATACCACACAACACAACAACAGGAAAAGAATTTAGCTGTTGTTTTATGTGTATATTTCAAATTGCATGCTGTTTTATAATGCATTTGAAGCAGTGTTGCCACTTTTTCAAAAACGGGACTGTTTGCACATTCGTTGGATAATTTTTGAATATTGACATTTTTGTGTAGTTTTTGTGTAATTTCACTTTTAACAGACATTTCCGTAAATTTTTAAAAGTTAATAAAAATTAGTCGATAGTTGAAGAAACGAGTTTGTCTGGGAAACATTTACCACAAATCTCCAATTTTTGGTGAATTACTTTTGTAAATTTTTTCAACACTACCCAGTGTAGAAACGGTAATGACATATCATTATTTTTTGGACTACCAGTAATGGCACCCACTTACCTTCTGCATTATTTTAAAACATATAATAATGAGTTACTGATAATGACTTATTTTTATCATTATTTCAAATAGAAAATAATTTTATAGATTTTTTTTTTTTAATTTTTTGAAATCTATTTTTAGACTCAATATTTTTTAAACACTGGTAAGGATATATGTAACCACATATTTTTTGATTTTTTGTATGTTGGCGAGTGAGCTTACTTGTGTGCAGCAGGTCAATTATGTTTTATCTATTAAATATTACATGTCGATATAGCTCAGATGGTAGAGCTGTTGACTAGCAATCTGTAGACCTGGGTTCTATTCCCGCACCAGCAAATTTTATTTAAAAAAAAAATACAATAAAAAATATTTTGTTTTATATAATTTATTTTTTTGAAAATCTATTTTTAGACTCATTATTTTTGTCAGTACTGGTAAGCAGAGCTTTGAAGAATTAATTCCTTAATTCAATTTTTCAATTCTGAATTAAAAATTCGATGAATTAATTCACTAAGCACCATATATTGAATGGAATTAATTCATATTTGCTTTCGTTCGATTTATTTTGTTACGAATTAATTCAATGGCAATAGTTCTTTTTATTAAATCAAATGCATTAATTCACTGGTGAACGCGTTCAATTTTATAAATCGAAAAAAAAAGTAAATTAATTCCTTACTGAATTAATTCACCACTGAATTCATTCAATTTCATTTTCATTTAGTGAATTAAAAAAAAATAAAATTATATTCAGCGAATTAAAAAAAAAAATAATAAGTTCACTGAATTGAAAAAAAATAAAATAAGTTCACTGAATTGAAAAAAAATAAAATAAGTTCACTGAATTCAAAGTATGTTTTCTGCCGTTCAGTAGAAGAAAACAGTAATGTACAAATAAAATTTTTAAATAAGCAATTTAACAGTGTGTGCTAGTAACAAATTAGAAACCGGATGCTGTTTATCAACCTACATGATTCAAAAATAGAGCCTTTTACTATTAAAAATAAAAACTTTACAGATATAGATAAATTTGGAAAAAATATAACTATTAATTTTTCAAACTAGGTATATAGTTACATTTTTTTTCCAAATTTATCTACATCTGTAAAGTTTTTATTTTTAATAGTAAAAGGCTTTATTTTTGAATCATGTAGGTTGATAAACAGCATCCGGTTTCTAATTAGTTACTAGCACACACTGTTAAATTGCTTATTTAAAAATTTTATTTGTACATTACTGTTTTCTTCTACTGAACGGCAGAAAACATACTTTGAATTCAGTGAAGTTATTTTATTTTTTTTTTGATTCAGTGAACTTATTTAATTTTTTTTTAATTCAGTGAACTTATTTTATTTTTTTCAATTCAGAGAACTTATTATTTTTTTAATTCACTGAATGTAATTTTATTTTTTTTTTAATTCACTGAATGAAAATGAAATTGAATGAATTCAGTTTTGAATTAATTCAGTAAGGAATTAATTCACTTTTTTTCCGTTCGATTTATAAAATTGAACGCGTTCACCGGTGAATTAATTCATTTGATTTAATAAAAAGAACTATTGCAATTGAATTAATTCTTTGAATTTGTTGTTTGATGAACGCATTCAGTTGAATGAATTCAGTGAATTACTTAAGAAAAGGAATTCATTCAATTCTAGAGAAAATTGAATTCGATTGGTAGGGAATTCATTCAAAAAGGAATTAATTCTTCAAAGCTCTGCTGGTAAGCACATAGGTAACGATATATTTTTTGATTTTTCGTATGCTGGTGTGTAACGACAACTCATTATTTTTCGCGACATCGCCATATAAGGGTAATAAGAAATGTAATAACAAAAGTAACTAGTTACCATTACCAAGTATGTAGTTACATAACCACATATCTGGTAATGATTTTCTACACTGGGTAAAACCAATTTAAAAGAAATAAAATTGAAGATATTTATTCTTTTTTATTTTGTTTAAAACACCGTCTTTTGTTTATTTTTTGCGAAAATAATTGTCAAGCTTTGTTTAAAAATTCTCTTGGTTGCAAGACCATTTAAAAATGCAGGGAAAGAGTGGGAAAATTTGAATTTGTTATGACTGTTACTTTCTGATCTCTGATATTTGACATGATACTGGGCTTTGACCAGACAAAACTTTTATTAACGCAGCAAGTTGGAGCAGAATCAAAATATTTTAGAATTCTGTAAATCCAACATGTACCAGATTTCAACAGAATAGTATGAAATTAAAAAAAAAAAATATCGGGAATTTTTTGTGAAAATTTTATATTTTTGTTTTCCAAAAGAAAATTTGTTGATGTACATACTGCAAAGAAATGTCATGCCTTCCTATCAGTAATTTAAAAATTAAAGAAAACAAGCTAAATTTTACAAACATGGAATTTTCACAATTTTTGCCATCTTGCCGATTATTTAAAGCTAGGATTGAACAGGACTTATGTCATCACATTAGAAACGCCTTGGACAATCTACTCCAGCATTTTGTTAAAATTTGAGCGGTATGGGAGAGAATAATTATCAAGTAAGTAATATTTTTGCATGCAACGCATCTGAATGAAGTAGCTTTTCTGAAAAACATAAATACTACAATTTTTTTTAATATTCAAATTTAAAAGCACGCCATTTTAAGCCTTCAAAAAGTTATTGCATTAAAATTCCCTTTAGATAATAGAATAATTTGTTATAATATTTTTCAGAAAAATTGGCCTGGATTTGCTTTTGTAGAAGACAAAAACCCGGACCAAGTTATTGTCTTTAAAAATCAGTTTATAAATAGAAAAATGGCAAAACTTTGGAGTCGAAATTTACAGTGTGAAATTTCATAGGAGTCCAAAATACTTTTATTCTTCCCCACTGTGCTCAGGAGAGTTTATTTTGAAGTAATATAAAAAATAATAATTTTTTGTGTAATTTCATACGGTTTTGGATAATTTTTGACCTACAGCTGTGTAATTTTTTGTTTTACTGGTGGCAACACTGGTTTGAAGACAAAGAAAAGTATAAAGATTTAAAGTCTAAAAGTTATACACGACGTATACGTGATAAATATATTCGTACACACACACAATTATATTAACTATACGCCACCTGATCAAACAGTAAATTTCAAATGAAAAATCTCACATTGAATAGGATTTATACTCTACACCACTGTTGGTAAAAGTGGCACAAAAGTGCCATTTGTGGCACTATTGAATGTTCAATGGCACTTTGGCACTCTTCATAAAATTTTGGCACTTTTTAAGAAAATTTCTATATAATTTGATAAAAGGTCGATATCGCTGGTTTTTCATTAAAAGAGACATCTACTTAGAACGGGTAGCAAAATTAAAAAACAAACGCCACACTAAAAATTTCTACAATTTTCTGGACCACCTTCCAGTTCTTTGGGGACAATTTAATCATTATTTTGATCTTTAAAAATAAAAGCAATGGGGATAAAATTAGAAAAACTTTAATTGATTCTATTTTAGTAGGTTTGAGGTTAAGAAGAAGAATAAACCTTCCTCAAAAGTTATAAACACATTAAATTTGCAAATCAGACTAGATCTAGTTTCTGCCTTTTTATGGACAGGCTTCATCAGTGATCTTCCATTAAATTGTATTATTGTTTATATCTTTATTGTCAGATTGTCTCTTTATGAATAATTTCAGAAGTGATCAAACAGACATATACAAACATTCTACCTCAGATTCTATTGTATTGTCCGTCACTGGAGTTTTTCAAAAATTTGTTATGGTATTCTAGGTTTTTTATGACAAGCAAAAGTTTTAAAAATTTCACCATACAATGGTGAAAGCTTTTTCTGCCAAAAATAAAATAAAATTATCAAAAATTGTAATTTGTGAAAAATTACGATTTTTTCGATAATTTTATGAAATCTTAAATGAAATGAAAACTTTAAAAAAATATCCAGGAACCGCAGAACACGAGAGAACTAATTCTAAGCACTTGAAGTTTCCTTCAAATTTTAGCATCAAGTATTTTGAGCTTATTCCTAACAACTTTAGCCCCAAAAATCCCATGTTACTACGTAATCTTTTGGAGGAATTATAGAATCGGTAAAAGGTTCGATGCATCTTAAAATAATATCTCAAAATATGAATGAGGTATTTTGTATTATATTTCTGTGAAGAAAAATTATAAAATTCTTCAAAAGAAAATAAAACTTATATTTTAAATTGTTGACGAATGAAAATATATGTGCTTTTTATTACATGAAAATTTTGTCAAGGTTTTGCTGTGACAATTTTTCTTAGAATACCAAAATTATAATAATTTCCATTCACACCAGTTTTGTGACAATTTTGTTATTGTTATAAAGTTTATAATAAGGGTGTAAATGTATAAATATTTGAAATAAAAGCTGAACATATTTTTTGAAACATGTTGCTAAATTTTTTTTTTTTTTTGGCACTTTTAAAGCTTTTTTGGCACTTTTTTGGCATCATTTAGGCACCAAACGAAAATTCTCAAATACCATCACTGCTCTACACTACTATGTGGTACAGAGTATACTGAGCTTCTGCTGATGTTTGTTACTACCAAAAATAAAGGGCATATCTTGCAGTACACATATCTACTCAGAATAAATTACTGAGTCGATTTAGAGATATCCCTTCATCCGTCCGTCTGTCCATATAAAATGAACGGCCTTCATAAACAAACATAAGTTTGTATTACTCGAAGGAAAAACCCTACCGAAAATGGTTAAAATCGGTCAGAGTGTTGAACTAGTAGCCATTGAAAGGTCCTATCTGAGCTTCAATGCATTAAATGTAATTTACCAATCTTAATTATCTGATTTCAAAGTTTGTAAATATTAGAAAAAAAAATCTCTTTATATACTGTTTTTTTTTTTCTTTTCCTTTTGTTGTTAATGAAGTTGTCACATTATTTTCATTTTATTCTTTAATAAACTTCTTATTTAGAACAATGTAATTTAGGTCGAAATATTTCTAAAATTCTAAATCATTTACTACATAAAATACTAAGTAAATAAAATGAAAGCTTTTATTTGTTTCATACCTAAATCGTAACAAATTATATAATAATTTAATGCAAATTGACAACTACACAATACAAACATGCTGGGTATACAGTAGGGCGGGTCGATTTGTAGGGAGGCAACAAAATCGCTCAAGTGACAAGGGAAATCTTATTCTAGGGATCAAAATAAGAAACTTTAACTGAGGAACCATACCTCTAAAACGAATTCTGAATCCCCGACTTTTGACCAGTAGGGTCAAATTTTGAAAAATCCCATTTTGACCCATTTAGAGTGCCCCAATTGAGTCCAAATGTATGACCGACCCCCACTAACTTTCGAGGGCCGACCCACCCATGCTAGTGGCATACCCCCTGGAACCCCCTGGGGTGTTCCCCATAAAAACATTTCAAAAAATCACCATTTTTGGCACTTTAAATGAAAAAATGTTTGTATGGGAGGTGTGCCACTGGCATGGGTAGGTCGGCCATCTAAAGTTAGTGAGGGTCGGTCATATATTTGGACTCGATTGGGGCACTGTAAATGGGCCAAAGTGGGATTTTTCAAAATTTGAACCTACGGGTCAAAAGTCGGGGATTCAGAATTCGTTTTAGAGGTATGGTTCCTCGGGCAAAGTTTCTTATTTTGATCCCTAGAATACGATTTTCCTTGTCACTTGGACGATATTTAAATCGACCCGCCCTAGTATACAGTCAAGTGCTTAAAAGTGCTACTTTACATTCACACAGAAAACATCTTTTTGGCACAGTGAACAACAATTCAACTAAAAGTGTCAAAAGATTTAAAGTAAAACAACAAATTTTAAAACTTTATTTATATTTTGTATATTTTACATTATTATTTGTCTTTGCTTTAGTTAATATAAACGAAATATATTTCACAAGGTCTTTTATAAACTAATTTGAAGCTAAGTGTAAAGAAAGAAAGAAAATATATTTAATATAATGAAATGGCCTCTAAAATGAATTTGTTCATCATATTAACGAGGGTTTTAAACTGAACTGCCATAACTTAAATTCTTCTCTTTCTGAAAATTGTAGTCCAAATGAAGTTTAGTCATTTTATAAACTTATATTAAATTGAAAGCAAAACTGTCAGTTAAGTTTCATCAACTTATGACCATCATTACATCTACTATGCTAAACTTATTTCAGTTATTTTCTATCTTGTTTAAAATGACAATGGTTATTTGCTTGTTAACATTTTGTAAATATTAATTGAGCTTGGTTTGTAGGGGAGGATTGTCTTTAGGAAATATTTAAAATTTTTTTAACATTTTAGAAATTTATAGAAAGTTTTTAGCATAAAATCAATTTCAATTTTAAATTATTTTTCGCATGCCAAACAATAGATGAATGGTTGAATGAATGTATAGACGGATGGATGGTTGGATGTTTAGCATATCGAACAAGTATTTATCAACATAATTGACTTAAAGTTTTAAACAAGTTTTGATATTTTTGTTTTCGTTGTTTGGTTAAATGCTTTAAGAAAGTTTAAAATTTACATACATATATACATAAAGGAAAATTTTAATATTTAATTTCAAGAAATAAACCGAATTAAAGTTATATTTCACCTTAGTAGAAGACTTAGTTTTCTAGTTAATTGTCCTACATCACCCTGTGATACAGGGTATAACGATTTTGTGATTATGTCCGTCCGTCCATGTAAAATTAACGACAATTATCATTAAACTACCGATGACAATTCTAAAGATAATTGGACAAAATTTGGTACAAAAGTTTTCGTTGCCCCAAGAACGAATTCTATTGAAAATATTTAAAATCGGTCCAGATTTTGGCTTAGTACCATGGAAAGGTCCTATATATGCTTGAATGCATTAATCTTAAATTGTATTAAAAGCGATTTTTAGCGATTTCTTTTACAGGATCTATACAATTTTATTCTTTAATAAAAAAGTGCTCATACCTGTCTAAAAAACTAGGGTCCAACATTGACTCAGCTCCTGCCGGTTATTTTTTTTACAGCGTTTTAAAGGCCGGCAAGTTCGAACACCAACAGTTTCCATAGTTCTTGCCGGATTGTAACAATTTATAAAATATTTTGATGGTACAGCCGTTTACACTTTTACTACCTTTTTAACTTTAATACCAATTTTTGGAGGTATTTGAAACTGAAACACAGATGTTTAAATTTCTAATATATCATACAATAAATTCCAGGAAAGATCAGAAAAAAAACTAGTATCTATAGACCACACGTCTTATGATATTCATCAAATTCAGTACACGAATGCTCCATGCAGCTTTTACGACAAATCCAATTTTATTTCCCCAAAATTCTAAAAAATCGCGATTTTATTAACGATTTTCATTAAAAAAAGAAACAATAAAAAAAACGTACAATTTATGTGAATTTGAAAACCAACAGTTGCTATAGTTCCAACAGTTTCCATAGACTCTAATCTATATTTTTACTTAATTAGTTTCAGTAATAATTTTTATTAAAACTAGGTATTAAATTAGAAATTTATTAATTCTAGTTCGAAGCCAATTTCCTTATTATGAATTAATATAATAAGTTTTTTTTTTTTTACAAAAACTGCTATTTTTCTTCATCAGGATACTCTCCTGACGAATACTTCATAAAGTTTTTGCTTTCAAAACCTTCTACACTTTCAGGAATGAATTTTCGTTCGATTTGAGATCATATAATCAAAATTTCTTTAAATTAATTTCCAAATGAAAAGAAATATAATAAATTGTAAAAGTAAATAATTATAGAGAATAAAAATTTAAAAAATCTGGTAAAAGCCAGCAGGATAGAATATGTATTTTCCAAGGACATAATAGTTATGGGTGATATCAAAAAATGTGATAAAAACCGTGTAACCAGCTAATTTCTAATGCATGGATTACATTTGAGTTACATATTTCGATATATATCAGCGCATTTTCACCTGTTTTACAAAATTTATAACAATCTGACCAATTTTTGGTTAATACACAAAATTTGTGACCAATTTTATAGGCCAAATGTAAACTCCGTAACAAGTAACTCATAAGATTTTTTAACTTTAATAGCTTATATTTTAATAACCAATGAAGCTAAACACTAACTGTAAGAATTTTTATGTAGAGGAAAAGTAACGTTTTTAATAAAAATTAATACATTTTACAAACTTTTTCGTATATCTTAGCTATCACGACTTCAACTCTGTAATGATTTTTCGTAATAATTTTTAATAAAAATGCATATACCAGAATTTTGGAGTTATCTATTATTTATATTGCGAAAAGTATAATGTTATTTATACTCAAATGATCGTTGGACTGTAAGTAATCATCCAGTATAACAGACTTGAAGCTTTTCTGCAGCATGTAACATTGTCGAGATGAAAAAGGATGTCTTTAATAAGATTTGAAAAAATGTTGTAAACTCCGTTCCTAATTTTAACACCAAACTATTTAACGAGTAAGAAAAACAATGTCATATTTAGATTCACCTTGTAGGCATCATGCAATTTTGTTTCGGAAAAAAAATTCTGGCAAAGCGTTTCTGAAAGAAATCGAAAAAAGTAACCAAATGTAAACTCCATAACTGTAAACTCCGTAACCACAATTGTTTGCATCAGATTTCATTCAAATAAATGTAGATAAATGTTTAAGATATTTTAAAATAACCATAAACAGAGGTGATTCAACTAATATTTATGCGTCAAAAGACGATTCAACTAATAATTTTGCGTCAAATCAAAAAAAAGTTATCAGTTTTTTACCCTAAGCTGCTGGAGCGAAAAACGATTGATTTTGCATTTCATTGGTTTTGAATCGATATTTCGAGTCATTACTGACATTAGTTTGACAAATTAAATTTGTTTCACACAATTTAAGAATTTTTTGATCGCGAAATGTTATGTTTTTAATATATTTTTTTGTAACTGCGCAACCGCTGTTTGGATTTTAAAAAATTTTATATTTTTGAAAAGCATTTAAAAGGACCAAAAATACAAAATTAAAAAAAAAAAATTTTTTTCGCGGAATGAATTGTATTTTTATTCGCGAAACCGCCAATTTGATAAACACAAATTATATATCATTGGAAAGCAAATTGAAAACCCAAATACGAAAAACTAATAAATTGAAGAAAATTCGTACGCAATTTTTTTTTGTTATATCTTTTGCTTGCAGAAATGTAAACTCCGTTACCACAAAAAAAATTAAAATTGTGCAAAAAAAGTTATTGCGACAACTTGTAGAAGAGATTTTTTGCAATTATGTTTATAATGACTAAACTTACTAATTCCATTAAGAAAAAACCGAAATATTAACACTTTTTGCTTCTCACAAATTTGGCCCAAAAATTTATCACATTTTTTGATTTCACCCTTATAAGTTTTATTGGATATTTCTTAAAAAAAATAATTAAAGTACAATTTTTATTTTTTTCTTTCACATAATTATTTGTCTCCAATTAATATTTTTATAAATCGATGTATGAGAAACATTGTCGGACTTTGGTGGCCGGGTAATTGGATTACAAATGAAGAGTTGTACCGAAGATGCCAGCAAGATCCAATAAACTTGCAGATACGAGAGCGAAAATGGAGATTGATAGGACATACACTGCGAAAGCCCCAACCTGAAATATGCAAGGCTGCTCTTGATCGGAATCCACAAGGTCAATGAAGTAGAGGTTGTCCCAGAGGTACATGGCGACGGAGCCTAGAAGACGACATTTCAAGAGCCAATAAAAATCAGAGCTGGCTTTAAGAAAAGGCAACAGCTAATAATCGGAAGAAATGGAATTCATTAATTATGGCACTATGCGCCAATAACACTGTGAGACAAATGGTAGGGGTCAGTGATCGGGTTGGGTTCAAACTACCGGGGAAAGTGATATCGGTAAAAAAGAAGTTATACGTGTCCCGGCGTTTCGCTGGGTCACCCCTAGGAATCGAGATATATCGATTTGACCTTTGGTGGTCTTTTTTTTTGACATAACTCGAGAACCACTAGTCCGATTTTGCTCAAACAAAATAAATGTATGAAGAAAAAAATATTTTTTGCCTAAAATATTGAAAAAAAGTAATAAACAAAAGGTTATTGATTTTTATGGTAGCGGTAACAAACATTTATTTTTACCGGCAAAACTGTTGAGTATATAGAAAAACGTTATATGAACAGATTAAAGGAATTGTAATTTTTAACTTTTTTAAAATTGTTTGAGCAAAAGCGGACTAGTGGTTCTCGAGTTATGTCAAAAAAAAGATATATCTCGATTCCTAGGGGTGACCCAGCGAAACGCCGGGACACGTATAACTTGTTTTTGACCGATATAACATTTCCCGTTGGTTTCATCCCATCCCGATTTTGACTGTCGCATAGTGTAATCGGCGCTAAAGCAACTAATAATAATTAATATTTTATTTCTTGACTGGTAATAGTTATGGCGAACGAATGTTTTTTTAGTTATTCATAATTATTACACTCACAAAAAAAAAGTCAGTAAAGTCAGTAAAAAATGTTGCTGTGTCAGCAAATTTTTAGTCAGGAGCGTTGTTGTAAAAAAGTTGGTAATTTTAGCAAAAGGTTCGTTGAAAATAAAAAAATTAGTAATCTCAGCAAAAGTTTTGCTAACACTTAGTCGATTGCAAATAAAAAAAATCCTTGCTAAAATTACTAAACTTTTTGCTGAATATTAGTAGGCTGAAAAAAACTCAAAAAACTTGTAGCAAAATTTTACTTTAGTTAATTTCTTTGCTGAAAATTTAAATATAGAAATTGTGTAGAGTTGTTTTTTTTAAATCATAATTTCCGTTGTCTGTACTACGAGTACATTCTGACAAGCTGCGACATCTACATCTTGTCTATCTGGTTTTCGTCCACGCTATAAATGTGGTTATCAGCACAATTTTTGTAGCAAAATAAATTAGTAAAACATTAGTTCAAAATTAGTTTAGTGCTAGAAAAATATAACTAAAACTTTTGCTGAAAACGGAATTTCACCAAAAAAATTGCTGATATACAAGACGTTTTACTAATTTTTCTACTAACTTATTTTTTTGAGTGTACACTTCAATAAATATTTTAATCCTCTATTTGAAATAGTTACGAATAAAAAAGAAATGAAATGATAATAATTACTCTTCAAGAAATATTTTTTGTGTTATTTAATAAAAAGTTTAGGGGAAAGTCGTGTACCTTGGATCGCGTGTACCTTGGAACTTTGCATTTTTCTCTTATTTGTTAATGTTTTACTGTCTTCTATGAAATTTTTTATTTTGCCCAATGATCATTCTAAACTACTCAGAGTTTCAGATAAGTCTATAGGAGACCCTAAAATTGGGTGCGTGTACCTTGGATCGACAAAAGTAAATTTTTGAAAAAAAATTTAAACTAGTTTTTTAAAACTAATAAAGACATTTCAAGATAGGCGCTTAAATCAATATAAAGTTTGTCGTTTTCTAAATGCAGTCACCAATAAATTTCTTAACTATATTGTACAAATAAGAAAAAAATTATCTTTTTCGGAAAAGTTAAAATGCGTGTACCTTTGAACTTTTTGAATATTTCCTCTTCTGTGTATTCAACAAATTCCAGTACATGATTGTTCTTTTTGAATTTAATTCGCTACAAAATAACCTTTGATTTAAGATTTTCGCGATTTTTTAAAAATGATGTTTTTATGCAAATATTAAATTGCATTGTCTCATTTAAAGTAGATATCAACTCTATTGCAAATAATGCAACAAATTTCATTATGGCGTATTATTTTTTTTAAGAAATTCCCTTAATTTTTTACGAGTTCCAAGGTACACGCCAATTTGTAATTTTCAAACTTTTTCGCTTTTCTAAAAAAATTGTAATTTCTTAAAATCCATAAGAATTATTAAAGTTTTTATTTTTGCAATCTACAACAACACCAACACTAATATTTCTGCATTTAAAGATTTTTCGCATCTATTTTAATCTTAGAGATATTGGCACAGAATTTTTAAAAGTACCAAGGTACACGACTCTCCCCTACTATTTTTTAAGTACCCAATTGAACGAGTTTTTATAAAGTTATTTATTTGAGAATAAATGAAGATTTTTCATGAAAGGAAAACATCCATAACCATTAGGTTAATAATTTTACAAAGCTTTCTTTAAAGACAAATTTAATTGTAACAACCAGAAAACAGATTCGGTGCTGACAACCCCATATGTTGCCAATCGAATGTTTCAGTTGTATCAAAGGAATTTTTCGGTTGTGGCTACCGAATTATTCTTGATACAACTGAAATTCCGTTGTCACAATCAAATTAGTCGTGTCACAATTGGTTGTCTGTGGCCACAACTGAAAAATTCGGCTGCCACAACCGAACCATGCGATTGGCTACAAATGCGGTTATCAGAACTGAATCTGTTTTCTGGGTGAAGAATTTCCAAAATTCAAATTGAAATTTATTTGAAAAAAGTTGCCATTTTTAAAAATTAAATAGTTTTTATACAAGAAATTATTTTTTTATATTTCTTAGAAACTGAAAAATTTTAATTATTATATGTTAAAAATTGTTAATGACTATTATCAAACACAAAAAAAAAAATATTACTTGCAACATAATAATTATGAATAAGAAAAAAAATATTTCTTATGCATAATTATTACAAAGAAATAAAAAAATAGAAATTGGATGAAAATAGTTATGGGCAACGAATTTTTTTTATGTTCCCAATAATAAAAATATGAATCAATTTTTAAAAATATTTCTTAAAATTTAGCAATTTTTTCGGTTCCAAAAATTTTAATAACAATTATTTTGGATCCTTGGTATTTTCGAGTCTCGCCACAACACTCACTGTGAGAATCCATGCCATTATGGATTAATAATTGATGATGATCTATTTATATTGAGTGTGAAACAAATTTACGAAACTGAAGCAACATAATTAGATTAACATCAACGAAATTCTAAAAATGCTATTTTTATCGTCAAAAGCAGAAATATTGCTTTGAATTTTACCTCTTAAAGTGTTATAGCTGATTTTTACTAAATTCAACTCTGATCATATAAAAATACAATTTTCACTATATCTAGTGTGTTGCCATATTTAATCATCAATGAATTTTACAAGGCATGACGAACAAAGTAAGTTATTGATAGCTGCAATTCAACTTCTAAAAAGTTGTTTGTAAGGCAGAGCTTTGAAGAATTAATTCCTTAATTCAATTTTTCAATTCTGAATTAAAAATTCGATGAATTAATTCACTAAGCACCATATATTGAATGGAATTAATTCATATTTGCTTTCGTTCGATTTATTTTGTTACGAATTAATTCAATTGCAATAGTTCTTTTTATTAAATCAAAAGAATTAATTCACCGGTGAACGCGTTCAATTTTATAAATCGAACGGAAAAAAGTGAATTAATTCCTTACTGAATTAATTCCTTACTGAATTAATTCACCACTGAATTCATTCAATTTCATTTTCATTCAGTGAATTAAAAAAAAATAAAATTACATTCAGTGAATTAAAAAAAAAAAATAATAAGTTCACTGAATTGAAAAAAAAATAAAATAAGTTCACTGAATTGAAAAAAAAAATAAAATAAGTTCACTGAATTCAAAGCCTGTTTTCTGCCGTTCAGTAGAAGAAAACAATAATGTACAAATAAAAGATTTAAATAACCAATTTTACAGCGTGTGCTAGTAACAAATTAGAAACCGGATGCTGTTTATCAACCTACATGATTCAAAAATAAAGCATTTTACTATTAAAAATAAAAACTTTACAGATATAGATAAATTTGTAAAAAAAATATAACTATTAATTTTTCAAACTAGTTATATATTTATATTTTTTTCCAAATTTATCTATATCTGTAAAGTTTTTATTTTTAATAGTAAAAGGCTTTATTTTTGAATCATGTAGGTTGATAAATAGCATCCGATTTCTAATTTGTTACTAGCACACGCTGTAAAATTGCTTATTTAAAACTTTTATTTGTACATTATTGTTTTCTTCTACTGAACGGCAGAAAACAGGCTTTGAATTCAGTGAACTTATTTTATTATACCCTACACCACTATGTGGTCAGGGTATTATAAGTTTGTGCTGATGTTTGTAACACCAAAAAATATTGGTCATAGACCCACCTTATAGTGTACCGATCGGCTTAGAATTTTTTTTTTATTTCGATTTAACGATGTCCGTCCGTCCGTCCGTCTGTCTGTCTGTCCATGCATTCTTGTGCGCACTCTACAGGTCGCAAATATTAAGATATTTTGATGAAACTTGGTACACCGACTTATGTCGGCCCAAGGACGCAGCCTATTGATTTTGGTGAACATCGGTCTATGTTTAGACCTAGTGCCCATATAAGGGTCCCCCCAAAATTGGCTTGGTTACAAACTGCAGGTCGCAAATATTAAGATATTTTAATGAAATTTGCTGTGCTGACTCACATTATAGAACATTTTGACACAAGCCCCATTTTAACCCATTCGAATTTCGGATCCAAACATTAGTTGGCTTTTACCCAGACTGGTGTAGGGTATTCTATAGTCGGCATGCCCGACTTTAACCTTTTTACTCGTTTTTTTTTAATTCAGTGAACTTATTTTATTTTTTTTTTTCAATTCAGTGAACTTATTATTTTTGTTTTAATTCACTGAATGTAATTTTTTTTTTAATTCACTGAATGAAAATGAAATTGAATGAATTCAGTGGTGAATTAATTCAGTAAGGAATTAATTCACTTTTTTTTCCGTTCGATTTATAAAATTGAACGCGTTCACCGGTGAATTAATTCATTTGATTTAATAAAAAGAACTATTGCAATTGAATTAATACTTTGAATTTGTTGTTTGATGAACGCATTTAGTTGAATGAATTCAGTGAATTACTTAAGAAAAGGAATTCATTCAATTCTAGAGAAAATTCAATTCGATTGGTAGTGAATTCATTCAAAAAGGAATTAATTTTTCAAAGCTCTGTTGTAAGGTGTTGTATACAAGAATGTATTTATATTTTACTATTAATATTTATTATTTTAAAAGTTGTATGTTTATATGTATATCACTAAATAAGGCATCCATTTAAAAGTTCTTACTCTATTTTTTTGATGGGTTATTACAGGAAATTATTGCACAAACCTTATTTTCATGTTTAGATTTATTAACTATCACACAGATTTAATAAAAAATTCCATCACGGTCTACAATTTTCTTTACTCAATTTTTTTTTTGCATGTGGCCCTTAACTTATTAACATTTCATATCAATAATTCTAATAACCAAGTTCATTGTTTTTATTGATTTCCAAAACTTATAATTATGAATACGTAGAGCATAATTCTAAAAAACATTTGGGTAAAGTGTTGCATTATTACTGTATAAATTCCACATTACTACAACCAAGTGGTTTACAAAATAGGGGCAACGTGTTTATTTTTTTGTTCATCATTTACTAACTACATCATTTCCTGAAATCGTTTACACGACTTGGTTCCCAAAACAAATAAAACAGTATATTCTCAGTAATTCTTTGTTGGTAATTCTTTGTTAAATCTTTATCATAATCCAATGAATAAATAATACTCGACCATAACTATGTGTATGACGAAAATTATGATGATTAACAAAATTAGATAACAAAAGAAAGAAATTCTTTAGCAACTTATTGACAACAATAAGAATCTTATGAAAACAATGGAAAAGTTAGTTTTATTTAGAGGAACAATCCAACACAACCCAACCCAACAAGCTAAATAACCAACAATACAAAGACGATATCATAAATAAAATAGCTTTACTAAATTGTATATAATTTATAAGTACCCAGCAACATATCAGAGGGAAATAAGTATAAGATGATGATGAAGAGAAAACAATAAAATAAAGAGAAAAACATTAAGCTAAGCGTGTGACAAAAGAAAGTATTAAAAGATAAAATAAAAGAAATTGAAACAATTGTTTTACTTTTTTCTTTTTTTTTTTTTTTGTTAAGGTTTAAACGCACATCTTAAAATACATCATAATGGATGGCAGAAAAGGTAATTTCGTAAGTAATTAAAATTATGAGAAATTTTTCTTTTTTAATTTGAATAAGTTTTTATATGAAAAGTATTGAAAATTATCGGTAATTTTAGAAGTAAAATCTAAATTAAAATATTTATAACAGACCAATTATAAAAATAAAATCAACTTTAGTTTTGAAACTTACATGCAAAACTTTCTGTTTCAAAGAATCGGCTGTAGAAATTCTCATTTTTTTTGTAACCCCATCTACTAGTCAACCAGCAATGATTTTTGTTTGATATAATCCCCCAAAGTAGAACCGGTTGCCCTGAAATCAGTTGTGCAAGCAGTTCTAGAACTATTTATACGTCAGTTATACTTAACATTTAATTATCGTGTAACGGATTCCAGAACTAGTTCCATGAAATCGGTTCTAGCGGAACTAGTTGCAGAATTGTTGTGGTTGGCAAATGTTTACAAACAATTCTCCTGGATTCCTTTTAAATTACTTAAGCTTAGTACTATTTCATGGTAAGCTATTTGTCTTCACTGAAAATACGAAATTTATTGTTTCCCCTATATAATATTATTAGGTACCTAAAGTAAATGTTTGAATAAGGTTTATTATACTAAAATTTCTCATTGAAAATTTATTGCTGCTGTTTTTGTGATAAATAAGGTATTAACGCATAATTTCTAAATGAAATTATTATTTAAAGGGATTATTTTACAATAATTAAAAGAGTTTGCAAACATTTCATAAGCATAAATAAATTAATATTATAAAAACCATAAAATATGAAATAGTTAAGCGTATGATTAATATTAATTAAGAAATTATTATAAGAAATCCTTAATAATTAAATTTAATACAAGGGATTAAAATAAAAAACACACAGCTTATAACACTATTCGACAGTCAAAATCGGGATGGGATGAAACCAACGGGAAATGTTATATCGGTCAAAAACAAGTTATATGTGTCCCGGCGTTTCGCTGGGTCACCCCTAGGAATCGAGATATATCTTTTTTTTGACATAACTCGAGAACCATTAGTCCGATTTTGCTCAAACAATTTTAAAAAAATTAAAAATTACAATTCCTTTAATCTGTTCATATAACGTTTTTCTATATATTCAACAGTTTTGCCGGTAAAAATAAATGATTGTTACCGCTACCATAAAAATCAATAACCTTTTGTTTATTACTTTTTTTTAATATTTTAGGCAAAAAATATTTTTTTCTTCATACAGTTTTGCCGGTAAAAATAAATGTATGAAGAAAAAAATATTTTTTGCCTAAAATATTAAAAAAAAGTAATAAACAAAAGGTTATTGATTTTTATGGTAGCGGTAACAATCATTTATTTTTACCGGCAAAACTGTTGAATATACAGAAAAACGTTATATGAACAGATTAAAGGAATTGTAATTTTTAATTTTTTTAAAATTGTTTGAGCAAAATCGGACTAGTGGTTCTCGAGTTATGTCAAAAAAAAGATATATCTCGATTCCTAGACGTGACCCAGCGAAACGACGGGACACGTATAACTTGTTTTTGACCGATATAACATTTCCCGTTAGTTTCATCCGATCCCGATTTTGACTGTCGAATAGTGTTTTCAAAGATCAAGGTTTATTTTTGGACGAACCATTTTAATATGAAAATTGTGATTAAAAGTATCTCTGGGGAGCAAGTGGAGTTTACGGGGAGCTTATTTAAAGAATACGATATTTTTAATCAGCCACACCTTCTTTCCTGTGGGTGGAGCTTTAGAGGTGAAAATGGAATCTCAAATAAATTCGGAAGTACATATCCGATCAGCAAACAATGAAAAATCAAAAGAAGGGTCTCTGGAATACATTTTGTTATGGTTAACATATTAGGGGTTTTCATATAAACTCGTAAATGCCTTGTAAACCTTGTATAAATATAACCCATATTTTTTATGTATGGAGTTTGACATTAAACTCATAAACGTACCAGGTTTACACCGTTTACGAGTAAAATACGAGTTTATATGAAAACCATCACTCTTGTCTATAAATATTACCACTTTTACAAAAAATCATTCTTGGGAAATTTTCATTGACATTGAAATATAATTGGCATTACTTTATCTCAATGTCAATGCCAACAAATTTCATCACCATTCAATGCCAATGAAATTTTTTTCAATTAGCATTGATGAAAACAATGGTAATGAAATGTACACATAATTGAAGAAAAAGCATTGTAATATAAAAAAAATATAAGAAATACGCGAATTTTTAATTTTTTTCTTAATTTATTCTTTTATTAAAACATGAAAACAAATACTGCTTTCATCATTTATAAATGGGCATTTAGGCATTGAACAATGCCAATTGAAAAAATTTCAATTAATTGACACATTGAATAAACTGGTCCCAAGTATGTTTTTAAATACACATTTATTTTTTATTTATTAATTTTCATTTCATTTGCTCCTTTTTTACCTTTTCCCAGTCCACTAGTAACCTGCAAAAGTTATGTTGATTTCAGAAAATTTTATCAAAAATTTTGTAGATTTAACAGTTTTTTTTTCTATTTTCATTCTACTATTATTTAGCAATTTTTTTGCTAATTTCAGCAAGTTAAATTGTTATTTGCAATTAACAAAAATTCAGCTCAAATATTACTAAAATTCTGTAAATTTAACAGTTTTTTCTGCTGTTTTCATTTTATTAATATGTAGCAAACTGATTCTGCTAATATTAGCAGTTTTTTCTGCAGCATCGTTTTTAACTAATTTTTAGTAACTTTTTCTGCTATTTTTACGGACTTATTTGTATGAGTGTAAAAAGGAAAAATCCAATGAAAAGAAAATATAAAAAGGCGACCCCTACGTTCGGCAACCAATATGTAAAAAAAAATTCTACTGGGTTTATCGAAAAACTTTCTTAGGAAAAGTTTAATGATTTTTTGCGAGCTTTAATTTTGTGACATTAGGGTGCTGCATTAGGGTGTAGCAACTGAGATCTGGTGGGTAACTGCTACAACGGGATACTTGAGGTCAATGGCCCTTAGAGCAAAATACCGGTCTCCTCGAGAGATAAACATCGATGTATCAGACTTTAAGATCGGGCTGTAAATACCGAAGATATAATGAAAAATGTAAAATGGCGACCCCTACGTTGGGCAAAAAAAAAATTTTTTTTTTGAAACCTCCTTGCAAAAATATTTTATATTGAAGGGTGTACGGCGCACTTTTTTTTTGCCTGTAAGGTGGTACGCTCTAATATACATTGTACGAAATCTTTCTTACATTGTACGAAATCTTTCGTAAAATAAACGAAAGTTACGAAATTTTTTATGCATTTTACTAAAATTTTTTTATGTTTTACGAAATATTTTCGTTGTTACGCAATACGAAAACCTTTCTTAAAATATACGAAAGTGACGAAATTTTTTTTATGCATTTTACGAATTATTTTTTATATTTTACGAAAGAATTTCGTTGTTTCACACCACGAAAATCTTACGTAAAATATACGAAATCTACGAATTTTTTGGCAAAATAATTTGGAATATTACGAAATAATTATATAAAAAGTTAGTTTTTTAAATAAAAATTTATCTTTGTTAAAAAAAATGGTATTCTCAGTCATGTCACAGTTTTTTTTCCGAATTAATTTGATTTCACAATTTCACTTTCGTAAAACTTTTCCTAAAATCCTCCAAAACAATTATTTGCCTTCTGAGATTGTAGTCTAATCTTAGTTTCTAAGGATAATTTGAATTGAGAAGAAAGCATTTTTTCATTCCACTTCTTTTCATTCATTCTTCATTCATTTCTTTCCACCAAAGTGATATTTAGAGCAGTTTTAATTTTGTAGGAATACTAAAACTTTTTGGCATTTTTGACTCAAATTCACGCTACAATATGTTATTTCGAAATAACATCGGAATAGTTTTACAGTTTCTCTTCAAATTGTGAGAAAATTCTAATTTAACAGTAAAAGCTATTATATTTATTCACAGTGTTTTTAAAAGTTTTAAACGAAGTCCAACGACCCAAAACACGTAAAGTAGGGTGGGTAAAATTTTTTGCGACTAAGACGCATCGCGATTCTTGTTCTATGGGTAATTCCAAGAAACTTTGGCTAAACTGAATTTCGTAGAATATACAAAAGATTCGTATATATTACGAAAAAATTGCATGGATTATGTTCAATGTACCATATGTAGTCATATCTCATCTGATATAGATTGACATTTAATCTTATCCAATTAGATCCAATAATATACAAAATTATATTCGCACGCCTAAAAAAACGTCTCATAGTCAATTTGTGCTTCCCTGTTTATATTTTCCTTGCTCTAATGGTGAGTATCATACTAGGGTGGTTCGTTTTGCCACTCTTCTTTCGGGGTGAGATGCAATAGCGAGCGAAAGTTGTGGATCCACAAAGAAATTTCTTATCTAAAATTTTTTGAAATCTATTGAGATCCTCTGCCCAAATTTTTGCCTCAAAATTTCGGACTTTTGGCATAAATAATAAAAATTGTGCTTGTGCTCACTTGTTTATATGTTCCTCTTGGTTAGAGTTGTATTTAAAAATCTAACATTAAATTGTTTCTTATTTTTTGTTATTGTCAACATTTTATTTTTCATAAAACTTTATTTAGCATAAATTTTGTTTTTCTCGCATTAAGCAAATGAGATACACATAAATATGTTAACGTTAAAGAAAAGTGATAAAAACAAAAAAAAAAAACTTGTCAACTTAACTTAATTACTTGGAAATTAATAAATTATACATGAGTTCACACATGTAGAAATTGTTATTTATTTAAATATGGTTTCGTTTCTTACCTTTAGGGAATACATCTTTAGTTAATTTATTATATTGCCATATACACAGGAGGCTGTAACTAAAAGAAACAAACAAAAGTTAAAAGATTAATTACAAAAAAATAAATAAATAAATAAGAAAATAAAGAAAAAAAAAATACATAGAAAATAAGAAAATACGAAAAAATTGCAATATATATATCTGTGGAATTTGTAGAAAAGCACTTAAGTCGATTTAATAAAATTTTCCAATATTTTTTTAATCAATAAAACTTTTTTTGAATTTCGCTGGTAAAATACTTATATGACTTTTTGTAAAATATATAATTATATCCGAAAAATGAGTACATCTGTCAAATATAAAATAATCAAATTCAAATGGATATAATGGTGTATTATAGAATACAATTACACATATCGTCACCTAAAATGCAAAATGGCGTAACAACAAAAAAAAATTAAGCTGAATTTCTGATTGATTATGATGCACTAGACTAAATTACATTTCCCTACAAAAGTTTAAACTTATATGTAGAAATAAGTCTATAGTCGTGTTTTAAACAAGAGAAGAAAATATAGAATATCTTTAATTCTAAAACGTTTTTTCTTGGTTCTCGTGTAAAAAAATAAAAAGTGTTGTTACGCCCTTTTGCATTTTAGGTGACGATATATACAATTATATGTAACATGTGTAGCTATATGTATATGGGTCAATATGTAATTAGATATAATGTGCTATATAAAGAAAGATACAGTTATATATTTAAGACAAACAATAATTTCATTAATATAATATAATGTCATATATATAATTACATCTTGGTACAATATATGTTTTTTGTGGTCCTTACACGCAAAGAAAAAACATGGTTGGGATGATCATATTCGAAGAGCATCATATATTTTTGGGTTTATGATTGTGACAATCATGTTATTACATAGTGGGCACAATCATACTCTTACCTCATTTTTATCATAATATGGTCAATAAATTATCACACTATGATTGTAAAATTCTCCTAATATTATCGTATTATAGTTCTGCATGTTATCATGTTATTGTCCTATGATCCCTATTCTACCAGTATTCTGCTGAAGCTGGATTAAAATTTCACGATACATCCAAAAATCATCATAATATGTTAATTATGAAAATAATATTTTCTTGATGAACATAATATTTTATCATTGATCATATTATTGTCCTGTCGAAAATTTAGTGATCACTTAAGATCATATTGTGAACACTAGTATCATATTATGTTTATTTTGTGCACTCTTTACATTTTCTTCAGTTTTGTACATTTTTTCAATTTGATTTTTGTACAAAACTAAAAGCTGTAACACTCCTTATTATGGACGCTCTTCAACAATAATTTTTCTATGTGAGTACAACAATTAAAAAAACACACATTTTTAACACTTTTTACTTATTTTATAACACTGAGCACTTTAAAGTACAATCGAATTTGGAGGTTCCGGGTTAGACCGAATTCTTTCTTCTGCAACCAATGTCACTATTAAAATAAATACCAGTAAGTTGTTTCCTTTTTTTTTTTTTGTTTAATATGTATTATTTTCTTTGATTGCATCTTACAACTTCTTTTCACATAATTTCAAACAAGAATGACGATAACTGATCGATGACGCTTATAAAAAAATATACTGACCATCTTATAGTTGTCGAAACCATACCAATGATTGTGAACATGATATCTTTCAGTACAAATACTAATATGATTGTAATTCGAAGAGAGGAATATGGTAGTCTAGATAATAAATATATGATTATAGCCGAGAGAAAAATATGATACGCGAAAAAAGGAGAGTTTTACTATAAAATGATTATGGACAACCATATTACTTGGAATAATAATAATATATTTGCAACAACCATGTATGGTAGTAGGGATCATAGTTTTGTAGCCGTGATCATATTGCAACCATACCTTTTCTCTGCGTGTAAGGAAACACGGTATAGGAGATTGGGCAGCTACCAAAAAAAAATACGTGTACATTATTTTTCGCCTGTATAACATCTACGAATCACATTAGGATCGGAGAGAATCCATTGAGATACCTTCATTGTAAGTCAGTTAATGGATTTGGTGCACCACGAAAAAAAATTTTAGATTCTTTGAACACATTAAATTTTTTTTTGGGATATTATAATACAGAATAGCCCATCACTTTTTGCCCAAATTTTCAGCGAATTGCACTAAATTTTTCCGCATAAAAATCCCTGCCATACTAGTGGTACCCTCCCTCACTGAATCAACATTGCCCAGCCCAGGCCGATTGAACTAGAAACTTGAAATTGGTTATGTTGGTTGGGTTAATTTTTTTGGGATTTTCGGTCGGAAAACGGTTAAAAATGTTGGTTCGAAAAGGAAAATGTGAACCCTTTTGGCTAAAAATCTGAAATTTAAAATATGTGTTGTTGGGCTAGACCGACTATAATGTTTTATTTGTTTTTATTACTATTTTGCACTACTTCTTCTATATTTACCGATTTCTCTTCAAAAATTTTTTATGAATATGAAAAAATTCAAGATAAATATAATAAATCTGAAATTTTTCACTATATTTTTTTTTGCATTTATATAAATATTATTGAGTAATAAAAGTCGGGAATTTTCCAAAAACAATTTCAGGATTTAAAATGTTCTAATTGCCAACCCTGTTACCATCTTAAGAAGTTTGTTAAATTAATTTAACTTTTATTGGTTTTTGGCAATTCGTTTGCGAAGTAAAGCATTTAAAAAGGTTTTTGTTAAAAAAAAATTGTAAATACTTGTGTGGCAAAGACATACACAACCGCATACGTAAATTTTAATTTAATGCAAAAGTTAAGAAAATTCTGGTAAAACTACAAAATTCTTAGAAAAGATTTAAAAGAAATTGCAAGTAAAACATATATGAAACATTTGAGTGTGCCAAATAATATATACCTTATGTTTGACATATCTAAGGAGAAAGAAATTTTTCGGAGTTAAGCCCAGTCTTTTGTTCAAAAGGTGCTGTCTATTAAATTAATGAGAAAAAAATTCCACCGCAATTTCGCAACAATTCCACGCAAGTGAAAAATTAATTATTTTTATATGGAGTTTGACAGCTTTTTTCGCAAAAGTACGAACAAAATACAGGGCTTTAGTATAAATTTTCGTCGTTTATAATCGACAATTCTGAATCTAAAAATGTAAAGTTTAGATAAATTTGTGATTGAAAATTAAAACAACTAAAACAGCATTTTTTTGAGTAGGTACACAGTGGAGTTGACGAGATTGAGGTTGTTTTAAGTCAAAAAGATTTTTTTTGAAGTTTTGAAAAAAATAGGGCTCAAATAGTTGGAAATGTTGGGTATATTATGAGAAAATATTTGCAATATGTAAGAAATACAGTTTTAGTAAAAAACGGAGCAAAATGCACAAAACATTGCATCCAAAAATATTTTTTATAATTTTTCTGATAACACTATAGCACAAAATGCACCTCAAAAGTCGAAAAAACCAGTGAAAACGACTGATCATAAATAATGAAAACATACTGAATACGATATTGAATTCTAATTACATAAATTTGGCATATTATAGGGTCTTGAGTAATAATTTTAATAAGATGTCTTAATTTTTATAAAAACGTGTAGTAATATTACACTACACAACACAAAAAAAGTAATACTTTTCTGACAACTCATTCTGGTAGAGGGGACAAAAAAAAATATGTACACGTATCGGACAATACTTAAGAGTTAAGGTAAATACAAAAACTAAAATCTACATTATAAGCTAGAGAGAACCCCATAAAGATAATCTGATGAGAGTGCTTGGTAGCATTTCAAAATGCATTAATTGTCAACCATTGCTTCTAGGAAAGGTTTTTTTCATAAGTTTTCTCTCTATTTGTTGTAAAATAAATTGTGAATTCTATTTGGAATTTTGTCATATTTGATCTTAAAACCGAACAAAAATAATACTCATTGTAACAATCTTTAGATCGACTAAAATCTAGGGTAAAATTTAAGTTAATTTTAGTTATCACTTATATGTACTCGTATAAATAAAAATAAATTACGGAAACGTGTGATGTTAACGCGTAAAAAATACTGTTAAAAACACAGTTTTACAGTGCATCCGACATGATCATAATATGTTATTACCAGGGCAAGTTTTTTTATGCTTTTGCCATTAAATGCAATTTTTGCCATTTTTCCACTTATTTTGTAAAAATACCATTTTACAAATCCCTGCCAAAAAATCAATTTTTTTAAAACTTTTCATTAAAAAAATGCTGTAAAATGCAGTAAAGACCCACCCAACAGTTGTAGATAACTTTTGAAAAACAATTTACAAAAAAAAAAAATATTTTTTTTTAATATTGGGAAATTCCGGGTTTTTTTTACAGCAACAAAAATTTCAATCTTTAAAAATCATATTAATTTTTGCTGATTGCATTTTATGCGGATTGCATTCCTTCATTAATGTAATTAAAAAAAAAAAACATTTAAATCAACTATTACACTTTAAAATTTTTGGTTTTTTGTGCCAATTTTACTGTTTCTTCGTGCCATTTTGCATGTCATTTTAAACTTGCCCTGGCTATTACAATATTTTTCTAGCGATCATAATATATTCCCAGTGATCATATTATGGTAACATGTAATGATTTGTGACCATTTATGGTCATACTATGAGCATTAGGAATATAGAACACTAAACACTAAACAATTTAATACACTATAAACAATTCCAGCAAAAAAGAAATGCCGAAGCAGTAAAAAAAGCACTACAATTGATTATCTAGATGTACTTCATTTTAAACATAAACACTAATGATTTTAACATTCAGTTGACACAGTAAAGAAATACTTCCACTTCAACATTTTTTTCAGTACTTTTCGAACGAGTGCAAAGGAAGCAATTTTTCACCAATTAAAAGTAAAAACAAAAAAAATCTACACAAAACGAAATTATATTTCTTTTTATTTTACAAAAGTTTTTTTGTTGCCGCCACCGGGTATCGAACTTGCGACCTCATGATTGCTAGTCTAGCTCTCTACCGCTGAGCTATTCTTTAATATCAAAGTTGACTGGCATAAAAACACCACTTTGTCATTGCGAGATATTGTGCTTTATTTTCTTCAATAAAAGTACTTATTAAACAAGTGTAAAAGGTGCACTGCAATTCAGTATTGTTTTCAGTTCTTTTTCATCATTTTTATTTTATATATTTTTAAAAATTGAAAAGTTATGGAAAATATAGAATTTGAACAAATTAATTATAAATACAAAAACATAAAAAAATAAAACTAAAAATGTATTGGTCCCTCCAGGAATCGAACCAGCGACCATCTGTTTAGAAATACCAAATGACTCACTTTTAGAGCAATTATTCTTTAGAAGTAATACTTAAGTGGTTTTTTACATGTTTTTAAGAAATAACTCTAAACAAGCTATAGAAATGTACTAACGGATACTTTGGAAGCAATGAAAGAAGTGATTTTTTGAAGTTGTTCAAAATTACTTCTAAAAAACAGTAAAAATACTTGTGAAGCAGTAAAAGAAGTAGTTTGTAAAGCATTACTTCAAATATTTTTTGATGGGTACTTGTTAAGTTCTATGGTACTTTCTAAGTACTTGTGGTACTTCCTAAGTGCTATGGTACTTGGTAAGTACCTTTGGTATTTGATAAGTACCTATAGTTCTTAGTATATATCATAGTATTTAGCAAGTACCAAAAGTACTAAGCAAGTAACATAGGACTAAGAAAGACTAGGTACTTAGCAAGTACCATGTAATTGCACTTAAGTATCAAGTACATGCAAAGTATTTGTACTTATTTTTTAAGTGCAAGTACCAACTTACTGAATTTTCCTCGACTATGGTTTAAACAAATTCAAAAATTATTTTAATTAAAAAAATAATCAGAATTTAGTAGGTTTGAGGTTAAGAAGAAGAATAAACATTTTTCTAAAAATTATAAACACATTCATTTTCAAATCAGACTAGATCTAGTTTCTGTGTTTTTCTATGGAGAGTAGACCGTACCACCTTACAGGGGAAAAAAATGCGCGGTACAGCTTCTAATATAAAGTGTTTCTGTAAGGCAATTTGGAAAAAAATAAATTTTTTGCCGAATGTAGGGGTCGTTTTTTAATTTTTCGTAATATCTTTGGCATTTACAGTCGGATCGATTTTTTTGCTTCGAAAGGAAAAATGCAACAAAAAAAATAAAAAAATTTTCTCCTAGAGTTATCGAAAAACGTCATTAGCAAAAGTTTAATGATTTTTTGCGAGCTTTAATTTTCTGACATTAGGGTCGTACATTTGGGTGGTAGGAACTGAGATCTGATGGACAGATACGAGAACGGGATACTTGAGGTCAATGGCCCTTAGAGCAAAACATTGGTCCTCTCGGGACAAAAACATCGATGTATCATCCCTACGGGGAAAGGGACCGGTCCCAGATGACACGCAGGATAGGTCCCAAGGGGGCGGAGACCGGTCTTTCTGTTTGAAAGAGACATATCACTTTAACATGGCGTTGTCATTGGAAATGACGAATTGCCACAGTTTAGACACCTTGTGACAGTAAGGTGGTGTGTCTAAAAATAGCTTTTCAAATAAACTAATAAAAAATTAAGAATTAAAAATAATCTACTTGGCGTCAAAGTAGGGCTCGATAACACAACCTCCTGCTTGTAAGGCAAACACTCTACCGTCTGAGCTAATGTTGCTTATGCGTGATGGCTGGCTGATGGTAAAGTTATATATTTTTCGTTTGTGTTCAAATAAAAAAGAAAAAGAAAAATCAAACACTACAAGCAAATAAAAAAAATGGAAAAGAAAAAAATAGAAAAGAAAACAACACTAACACACACATAAATATAGTGGAAGTGCCTTCAGCATGCCCCCGATTGCCCAGTCACGGGATAGGTCCTTTATTGGCAGTTGACTCGTTGGCCATGATTAAATTAAAAATTCAATTAAAAATTAGAAAATTAGCTCAAAAACTCTGATAATATAAATAAAAATTTTAAAAATTGCCCTTAAGTTAAAAAGAAAATTAAATGAAATACCAATTGTTAAAACTAAAACAGCTTTAACATTAAAAAACGTTGAAAATACAAAACCTAAAATTTTTTAGCGAAAAATTATGAAAATTTAAAATAAGAGCTAAAATAAGCAAATCGTAAAAAATAAAGTTCAAAATAAATAACAGAGTAAAATAAATAAAAAAATATTTTAAACAATATGCCGCGAATTTTATTTTTTCTTTCGGTGTTGGTCAAGTTTTTTAAAATCAACAGTGAAAGTAACGAACCATTAGAACATTAATTCATTCTCTTTGGTTCATATTTGTACTAATTTAGTAATATGCCTTCGGTTGACCGGTCACGGGATTGGTTGTTAGAGGGCAATTTACTCCTCATTCCCCGTAGGGACCCCTGGCGACCCCTACGTACAGCAAAAAAAATTTTTTTCCAACATTTTTTTTCGGCTGTAGGAATCGACCATGTGCCTATTCCTACATAACTATACTAAGGTGCAATCACTTTACCATCTCACCTGAGTAAGGTCTTGAATGTAATGTAACTAATTTATAGTTTTCTTTTCTTTTCAGCTTTCTGTTATTGTTTTTACTCAGATGTGATCAAACACGTACTCATACAAAAATTCTATTTTTAGATTTTTGTTTGTCTTCCAATCTCCCCCGTGTCTCCTTTTTCGCAAATGTTGATAAACTGACGTATGGATTTTACTTTCAAGAGCAGCCACCTTGCGTATATATTGGAGACAGGTTGCCGCAGGGAAAATTTTATTATATATTTTAGTACAGTATTGCTTTAATATCATATAGATACCAGAATCATTTACATTTTTTTAATAAATGTTATAACTGTCACTTCCTTGGTCCTTATACTTCAGAAGAAAAGAAAACAGAGAATGAGAATTTCATGCAGGTTTTATTTTAACGAAATTCGATGTTACACTAATAGAAAAAAAGTCAGTAAAAAATTTTGTTAAAACTACACTGAAAATATTATTACAGTAACTGACTGTATTTTATTTAAAAAGTTATCCGTACATTTATTTTTAAATGATTATACAGTTAAAATGAAAAGAAATACTTTTTTCAACTGTTTTTGTCATTTATTTAAAAAAATAAATTACATATAAATACAGATTTTCCGTTACAGTTAATATATTCATTTAAAATGTTTTGTTAAAAAAAGAAACCCTTTTAAATTTCTAGGTCATATAAAAAAATGAAATAAACTAAATATCATTTATTGTTGCGGATTTTGTAGTTAATTTTTTGTAAGTTAAAAAAACAAAATAAGTGAAAAATCATTATTTTTTAAGGACTTTGTTGTTAATTTCTTAACATTTAAAAATAAATGAAATATTCTTTTGATTTAAATGAAAAGTTTGTAGACCGGTTTTCAAGTGATTTTTCATTTATTTTAAATTACATTTTCAGTTAATTTAAACTACAAACTATTTTGAGTATACTAAAAATTAGTTAAAAATAATGCTGTAGAAAAAACTGCTAAATTAGCAGATTATTTTTGCTATATATTAGTAATATAGGAACATTAAATATAAAATTGTTAAATATACAGAATTTTAGTTATATTTGAGCTAAATTTTTGTAAATGGAGAATAGCGAGTTAACCTGCTAAAATCAGCAAAAAGTTTTGCTAAATAATTAGCAGCCTAAAAAATCACCAAAAAATTTAAAATTTCGAAGTTTTTTTCGATTTTTTTTTTAAATGCAAATAAAATTGGAGCCTTTTGAAAGCAGCAGTTTACAATTTTTTAGCAAATATTTCTGCTGATTTTAGCAAAATATACTGCTATTTGCATTCAACTAAATTTAGCTTAAAAATTGCAAAAATTTTGTAGATTTAATAGTTTGTTTTTGCTATTTTTAGTCTACAACTATTTAGCAAAATTTTCTGCTGATTTTACAGTACAATTTTCTATTTTCAATTAACTAAAAGTTAGCCTAAATATAACTAAAATTCTGTAAATTTAACAGTTTTAATTTAGCTGTTCTCATTTTACTAGTATTTAATAAAAAAATCTGCTAATTTTAGGAGTTTTTTCTGCAGCATCATTTTTAACTATTTTTTAGTAACTTTTTCTGCTATTTTTACAGATTTATTTCTATGAGTGTTTGAAATTTAAGCTAAAAAGAAAAAAAAAAACAAAAATTTTATAGTTGGCATGACAACTATCAGCTTATTTAAGTCTTATTAAATATTGATAAATTTTTAAATCAATTTATTAAATTTTAATCAAATGTATATAACAAACCAATAAAAACTGTAATCAAGTGTATTAACATTTTATTGAAAATTTAGTCAATTAAAGAGCTACAAATTTTTAATTGAATGAACAATTTTCGAGATGAGAGGAATTTCAACTATAAAATTTCTTGAATAGGGGGTTTTCGTGAAATTTGTTTTTTTTTGTGTGTATAGTAGTAAAATGCAAAAAAAAAAAAATACTTACGAACATACATACATGCAGAAGTAATCAATCATACACGTGTATGTGTTTCCGGTTTTCTGGTGTTGAAGTAAATAAAAAACTTTAGCAAAATTTCGTATATCGTATTGTAGTTTTTGAGTTGTTGACATGATATGCATAACTGTTTGTGTTTGAGAAAGAGCGTGATTAAATAAGGATACTTAAAATTTTACTAAAAGTAATTTAAGAAGTAATTTAAAACATATTCTATAGAAATCTTATTGAAATCATAAAACATAATCTTTATTTTTATGATTTATAAGTTATTTGCAATTTAGAAAACTCCAAACAACCCTGCTTTAAGTTTTCTTTTAACCATAAAAATTTATATTAAATTTTTTTTACATAAAACAAGACAATTTAGTAAGATTTTACGACATCAAGCAAAATTTCATTACATTCAATGGCTTAAAAGATAATAATCTTACCCCTTTTTCAATTTTCCACATAAAATTTTTGTAGTAAACTATATAGTTAAGGAATTTTTTCTAAAATTCATATTTTCCACTTCATTGATGTTGTTTTCCCACTAACACAACTAAAACAAAGATGTGGCGTCAGTGATGGTATTTTCGTTTGGTGCCTAAATGATGCCAAAAAAGTGCCAAAAAAGCTTTAAAAGTGCCAAAAAAAAAAAAAATTTAGCAACATGCAAATGTTTCAAAAAATATGTTCAGCTTTTATTTCAAATATTTATACATTTACACCCTTATTCTAAACTTTATAACAATAACAAAAGTGTCACAAAACTGGTGAGAATGGAAATTATTATAATTTTGGTATTCTGAGAAAAATTGTCACAGCAAAACCTTGACATGACCTTGACAAAATTATCATGTAACAAAAAGCACAACAAACAAATATTTTCATTTGTCAACAATTTAAAATATAAAAATTTTATTTTCTTTTGAAGAATTTTATAATGTTTCTTCACAGAAATAAAATATGAAATACCTAATTCATATTTTGAGATATTATTTTAAGATGCATCGAACCTTTTACCGATTCTAAAATTCCTGCAAATTCCTCCAAAATATTACGTATTAACATGGGATTTTTGAGGTTAAAGTTGTTAGGAATAAGCTCAGGATGCTTGATGCTTGACATTTTTTTAAGTTTTCATTTCATTTAAGATTTCATAAAATTATCGAAAAAATCGTAATTTTTTACAAATTACAATTTTTTGATCGTTTTATTTTATTTTTGGCAGAAAAAGCTTTCACCATTGTATGGTGAAATTTTAAAAATTTTGCTTGTCATAAAAAAACTAGAATACCATAACAAATTTTTGAAAAATTCCAGTGACAACAATAGAATCAATTAAAGTTTTTCTAATTTTATCCCCATTGCTTTTATTTTTAAAGATCAAAATAATGATTAAATTGTCCCCGAAGAACTGGAAGCTGGTCCAGAAAATTGTAGAAATTTTTAGTGTGACGATTGTTTTTTAATTTTGCTACCCGTTCTAAGTAGGCATGGCTTTTAATGAAAAACCAGCGATATCGACCTTTTATCAAATTATATAGAAATTTTCTTAAAAAGTGCCAAAATTCTATAAAGAGTGCCATGGTGCCATTGAACATTCAATAGTGCCACAAATGGCACTTTTGTGCCACTTTTACCAACAGTGTGTGGCGTATGTATGAGAGAGCTGGTTTATTTTTCCAAATGACAACACAAGAAAATTCCTCATTCAATTTTCAAAAAAATATGTGTAGATATTAGTATTGAATATTTTGCTGAACCAGACTTAATAACAACAAAAAAAAAAAAAAAACACTAGAATTTTACACCATAAAAATCTGTTAAAATGCAAAAAAAAAAAATATTAGATGTGTTCCAACCAAAACGTACACATTTATACTATGGTACAAATAGCCAGTTAGAGATTTTAGTTTGTATACCATGTTTAGACCACTGCAAAATCAAAGATATTTTTAAACTTTTTAAAATAATTTTTGTTTTTTTTTTTAATTTATATAAATAATTATTTAAGAATAGCTCACTATTTAAACATTGTATCAAACACAAATCATTTGATTCACAAAATAAAGCTGTGTACATCACTTTTTATATTAGTTTATTGTCTCATGTCACGTTTTTTTTATATTGATGGGTTATATAGACTTTTTTTCTTGCATATTGAAATTATATTTTCGTGTTTCTTTTTAATTGGTTGCATTTTTCCACTTGAAAAAAACCTATTCAAACTATTCAAGCGTTAGTTGTTGAAAAAATATTAATAAAAACCATATATACCACTCTTGTAGATTTTTTAAATAATTTTTTCTGCTCTAAGGCATACATTTATGACCATCATAACAAAAAAAAAAAAAAAAAAGATGTAGATATTGAATAGTAGGAAAAAATTTATTTGCATGCATATTTGTTTTAATAATTTTGTTTTTAATCCACATGACATTGGTTTATTTATTACAAATTCATCAGATTGGAAAGAAAATTGCATTGAATAAACAAATTATTTAGTCATCACAGGTTTAGCCATTTCGTGCGAGATATGTTAATATGTATGCTGGCCAGAAAAAAATTAAAAGAACTTTAGAACCTGTGTAATGTGCGTTATAAATAACCTACTTATATACCTAAAAACCGAATGCATGTTCTACACCATTTTCAGTTTTATTTCAAAAAATTCCAAATATATTTCAAAATTGTCTAAAAACGTTTTAAAGTTTTCCAGAAATATTCTAAAATTAACTAAAAATGTTTTAAAATTGTCCAAATATATTTTAAAATTGTCTAAAAATTGTCTAAAATGTTTCAAAATTATCCAAAAATATTTTAAAATTTTCCAAAAATGTTTTAGAAATTTACAAAAATCTTTCCAAATTGTCCAAATGCATTTCAAGTAATTCCATTTGTATTTCAAAATTCTCTAAATGTATTTCAGAATTTTCGAAATGTATTTAATAATATTCTAATTGCATTTAAAATTTTTCCAAATGTATTTCAGAAATTTGTATATTTATTTTAAAAGCATTTTTACAAACACACATGTTTTCTCTTTCTCTTAAATCTCATAATTCCTATAAAATTTTCATTATGAAAGAGAAAACATGTATGTTTGTAAAAGTGTTTTTAAAATAAAAATAGAAATTTCTGAAATATATTTGGAAAAATTAAAAAAAAAAAAAAAACATTTTTGGAAATTTTGAAACATTTTAGACAATTTTGAAACCTTTTTATACAATTTTAAAATATATTTGGACAATTTTAAAACATTTCTGGACAATTTTAAAGCATGGATTAGCCAGACGTAAACGTATCTCTGCATAGCTGAATTAATAAGTTAAGTATGGGCACTGTGGTGTAATGGTTAGCGCGTTGGACTGCGGGTTGCGGGTTCGAGCCCCAACCAAGCCAACATCAATTTATGAAAAATAGTAATATGTATGAGTTTTTTCTATTCCTCATACATATCGCAGCGTCCTCCTTCGGTCTTCCCATAGCACTTAAACCCACCGAAGTAAAATAATATAACAGGGCTATGAACTAAAAATCTTCAACAAAGTTCGCCAACTCACCATCAGATGGCGCGCAACAACTGTTCTAAAAAATTCAACATCTCGCGCAATTACAGTGTTGCTATATTTGAAGCCCTTCATCTTTCACCACCTTTCACTTCTTCACAATCCCCTTTCTAAAGGAAGCAACACGTTAATTAATAGGAAGAATTTCCTGAGTGTTGCTTCTCTTTAAAAACAAAAAAAATAAAAAGAGAAGATGTGTTGTGTTTTTGTTTCCATTTTATGCATTCGATATAGAGCAAACATAAATACACAACGAAAATCTATTCACAACAGATTTTTGTTGTGTATTTACGTTTGCTCTATATCAGTGAAGCTCAAACCAGTGTTGCCAACTCTTGAAGGCAAGAAAGCACCGTGAGCATTGTGAAAACGGGTAAAAAGGGTAAAAATTTACCAAAAATGGGGTAAAAAAGAACGATATTAATTTTTTGAAAAATTTAAGTCCAGAATTTAAAAACATATTTTAGCTTTCTAAAATCGTGTAAAAAAGGTTCAAAAATAACTAGAAAATGGGTAAAAAGCACCAAACTAATTTTTAAAAATTTTGAAGTTTAAATATAACGAAGTTGCTATTTAAAATTGTACTACAAACACTGGAAAAATGTATTTTTTGTATAGTTCGTATTATTTTTTCAACTTTGACAGAAAATTGAAGAAAAATAAAAAAAAAACGCGAACAAATACCAAAAATATAAGCTGTACAAAAAGCACTAAAAGCACTGCCAGAAATTTGAAAAAGCACTGTAAATACCCGCGTTTTTTAAACGGGTATTTGTAAAAAATCACCGGGTACGGGAAAGAAAAAAGCACCATAAAATACCCGAAAAGCACTGTAATGGCAACACTGTCTCAAACACTTGTTAGAACGACTAAGATTAATCGGCTTTTTACACGTACATAACACGAACGCCAACGAAACAGAGAACGTAAAAAGCAACAAAAAAACATTTAGTTGCAGGCAGTGTTGCCACCAGTAAAACAATAAAATACACAGCTCTAGGTCAAAAATTATCCAAAACTGTATAAAATTACACAAAAAATTAATATTCCTTTATTAGTTTCAAATAATCACTATTTTTGTTATAAAAAATTAATGCATGCTTTTAGACTGCTCACAGTGGTCCAGAATCGAAATAATTTGGAAACAATTCAGCCAACAACAATTCAGTTGGATGGCCATGAAATTTCACATTGTCGTAGAGCTAAACAAGTATTCTACTAAATTAAGGAATTGTGCGAAATTTTCAACGGAAAAACCAGTACCCAAATTATATTTTTATACACTTTCCATTATTGCACGCACAGCTTTCTCTATCGGAGATATTAGCAACCAAATTCGAAATGTTAACCCATTCCTAAATGGGTCAATATTTTTACAAAATTATATTTTTACTTTGTTCTCTCAATTAAAATCTACGTAAATAATCAAAAATTAATACAAAAATTTAAATAAAAAAATTAGTAGTCTTTTTCAGTCATGAGAAAGTCAAAATCTTAAAAAACCTAAATTTCTTTCGAAAGATAAAAATATGATTTTGCATGCAGTTAGTCAAATATTTCTCAAAAAATTAACAAAATAAGGGTTTTATATGCAAATAAAATATTAATCAATATTTTTGAATACCTCTAACTAAATTCGGTTGCGTGTTAAAGAAATTTACAAAAATAATACATCAGAGATTGAAAATATGTGGTAGATGTTAAACAAAGAAACTCATTTTATCTACTGTCGGACTTCAAAGCATGAAATTTCTTATATTTTTCAGTAAAATGTGAAATTACACAAAAACTACACAAAAATGTCATTATTCAAAAATTATCCAAGGAATGTGTAAACAGTCCCGTTTTTGAATAATTATTCAAAAAGTGGCAACACTGGTTGCAGGTCGACATTCACCACAGTAGGTTGATGTCGCTTTGTTTGATGAAATAAGCACACTGCAAATATGTTAGAACAACCTATGAAATTAAAATATATGTATATATAAAGTTTAAAAATCTCTGAATTATAATTGTTTATATTAAAACCAATTACAACTTAGAGTTTTTTAACTTTGTCGTATTTAATAAGAATATATATAAAATAATTATTTTGGTTTTTTTTCTTTTTGGTTTTAAAATTTATTAATATTTATAACATTATTTGTCTATTTTTTACCCAATCCGGTATTGCAAATAACTCATGTATCAATTTTCTTAGAGAATATCTCTTTTGTTACCTATTAATTGCTTTTATATTTATTTCTTTTTTCATTTGCTCATTGCTAAAATTTAATACATAAGAACATAAATAGTAAAACCACAGATTAATACCAGATGTGAAACCAATGACAGGTGTCAAAAAATTATTCTCGAACCGTATGGTTTTGTTTAGATGGAAGTCAAATCAAGAGGGAGATAACAATACAAAATCTCCATACATTTTGTATTGCGCATTTTTTCATTTCATTTCATTTCATTTATTCAGTCTATGGATACAAAATTCCTTACAGACTATGATGTTACAGTTTTAGAATAATCTAAATATTAATTTATACATTATTTTATTAATTTACAAATTTAAACCCATCAAAATGGAATATAAATATTGCTTAAAGGCAGATTTTGATGCACAAAACTCTATTTGCGGTTTTAAATGAATTTGTTGATAATGATTAATGTCATTCAATTGAATAAACATGCGGGTCAAAATGCTATTAAGACCATAATTGGTACGATGTAGTGGTACATTAAAAATATTGTTATACCTAACACTTCTAGGTGGAACATGAAATCTAATAAGACAAAGCAACTCTGAACAGTCAATACCACCACTAATAATATCGAAAACAAATAAAGCAGATTGCAATAACCTACGAAACTCAAGGGTTTCCAAACCTATTAATAAGCTTTTAGATCTGTAGGATGGTATAGGATCAACAAACGTAAAAGATGAGATTGCAAATTCAACAAATTTTCTTTGCACTCTCTCAATACGCGAGATATGAGTTCCACAATGGGGAGCCCATATAATAGCTGCATACTCTAATTTAGATCTGACAAAGGCAGTATAAATTAACTTCAATGTCATAGGATCAGAAAACTCAGCACAATTTCTTGTATATATCTGTCTCTTTTTAGATTATTGTGCTTTATTTTTTGTGTTTTTCTTAAAATTTTCGTTTTGTTTTGCTCATTTTCTGTCGGCCATATTGCCCAAATCAGCTGATTGATATCTGGTATAATTTATGAGTAAAACAATCCAACAAACAAAACCAAGTGATTTTGTTCAGTGCAATAGTTACCAATGCATTCTCATTTTTTTGTAACATAACTAATACATTCTCATTTCTCTTTGTGGGCACAACTGCTCTATATTGAATGCATAAGAATGAAACAAAAAACACAGCACATCTAATGTTCTTATTTAACTTATTAATTCAGCTACGCAGAGATACGTTTACGTTTACGTCTGGCTAATCCAGGCTTAAAACATTTCTGGATAATTTTAAAACATTTTTAGACAACTTTGAAATCTATTTGGAATTTTCTGAAATAAAACTGAAAATGGTGTAGTGCCCATAATCAACATTTTTATAGATGCAAAAGATAACAGATATACGAGTATATCAAAGATCTGCATGAATGCAAACTACATGTCGCAAATACGAAAATATTTTAATGACATTTGGTACGCTGACTCACAAGGACCCATGCGCGGTTTCAGCAATTAATATAAGGGGTAAATTCATACACTCACAATATTTTATCCTTAAAAACTACCTAAAATACATATTAAATTAATTGAAAACACTATTAAAAAAAGGACTACTGATTTTTCATTATATTCAAACCATTTTGCTATTTATTTTCAAACATTGTTTAAACAATCCAGAAAAGAAATAAAAATAATTGAAAAGTCTATTAAAACAATCATCAATTTTTTAACTGACAAAACGTAAAAAAAAACGATTTTGTGGTTTGTTTTTTCATATTTGAAAGTTTTTTTTTTTTTTGTTTCGATTTTCAAAACACTACACCATACACAACAGACACGTTCATATTTTTATTGGCTATGTTTGTGTGTATGAGTAAAGAATATTTCTTGTAATTTGAATTGAAATAATTTTGTATATAAACAAACTATTTTAACAAAAAAGAAAACCGAAAATATTTGAATTTTTTGTTTTAAAACAGAAAACAACGAAATTATTTAAATAATTTTTTCTACAAATAGAAATCTAAAAATAGAATATTTGACTGAAAATAACAACTCCTACAGACGATACATTTTTTTTTCTGGTTTGTTTTTTATTGGTTGACAAAAAAAGTTAAACAATATGTTTCAATGTATTTTAATTGATTCTTCAATTGAAAACAAACTTTACCTATTACTTTTTAAATAAACCTCAATCGGTTATGGAAAATATATTGTGAGTGTACGCCACCATGCCCAAGTCAATCTGTTTTGTTGTTTTTTTTTCCTATGGTAGTGTATGATTTTTTCGCTTATATTAATTGCTGGAAACGCGCATGCGTGCACCCAAGAACAGAGCCCATTGAATCTAGATAGGATCGGTCCATATTCAGACCCATCGCCCATGTGGATTTTATTTCTGATTTTCTCCTAAATACTAGGCTACCTATTTATGTTGTGAGCCTTGCCCTTGTTGGGCGCCAGCTGATATTTCCACTAGGAAGTTTAACATTTTTGACCATAACCTTGCCTAGAACTTTGTTTTTTGAGCCTTATTTGTGTTGTTTACAAAATATTTAAAGTAAACAAAATAAAAAAATAGAGTCCCAGTGTAGAAAATCATTACCAGATATGTGGTTATGTAATTAAATACCTGGTAATGCTAGCTAGTTACTTTTAATATTACATTTCTTATTACCTTTATATGGCGATGTCGCTAAAAATAATGAGTTACACACCAGCATACGAGAAATCTAAAAATATGTCGTTACCGATGTTCTTACCAGTATTGACTAAAATAATGATTCTAAAAATAGATTTTCAAAAAAATAAGTTTTATAAAAAAAAAATATTTTTTTAATGTAAAAATATTTTTTAATAAAATTTTTTTTGTGCGGGAATCGAACCTGGCACTCCAGACTGCCAGTCTATAGCTGTACCATCTGAGCTATATCGACATGTAATATTTGATAGATAAAAACATAATTGACTTGCTGCGCACAAGTTAGCTTACTCGCCAACATACAAAAAATCAAAAAAATATGTGGTTACATATATTATTACCAGTGTTGAAAAAATATTGGGTCTAAAAATAGATTTCAAAAAAATTTACAAAAAAATCTAGTACATTACTTTTTTTTTTTAAATAATGATAAAAATAAGTCATTATTGGTAACACATTATTATTTTGAAATACCCAGCAAACAAAGATGATCATTAATGACTCAGAAATGAGCTCCAAAAATATAAACATTTTTCCACTTTTTCCTATGAAAGTGGTCCGTTCAAAAGAGCCCCCTGTGTACTCAGAAATGACTCAGAAAAAAGAACGTATAAAATCGAAATTTTCTTCATAAATTTAAATAATTTTGGAATCTTCTTTGAGTCCGAAAAATTAATCCTCATTTTGAGACAGCTTTTTAGATTGTAGAGACAACTTTTTTGATTATTTTCTGAGGGTTCATATTTTCTACCAAAAAAAAGAGTGTTTTCAAAAAAACAATAATCATTTCTATGAGTCATTTAAAAATCTTATTTATGAGCGCTCCGAAATTGCTGGCTGGGAACTCATTATTATATATTTTAAATAATGTAGAAAGTAAGTAGGTGTCATTAGAAAATAAGTCGGTGTGGGGTATAAAGTGATAGTTCGACCATGAGAGTGTCTAAATCTTTTACTTTTTCTTGCAAATTTTTACTGAACAAATTTTTGCTAGTGCTGACTACATAACTCCGTTTCACGTACATTATCGCGCGTACCCGGTTTTAATAAAAAGCATTTCTATTCACAAAATTGTGTGAAAATTATTACTTCGCGCAAAATGGGTTCTCGCGGGTACCCGCGTTAACGGCATGGAACAGACCTAAATTAGTAAAAACAAAATGTATTTGTTAAAGTGTTTAATTTGTCGCGCTTTATTTATATATATTTTTCTTATAAACTCTTAAATGATGTTTAATTTTTTTAAAATTAATTTTTAATTTGCAAAACATAATGCCAAAGGATTTGTACTTATTTTATCTCTACATGCATGCACTATTATTTTTAACCAATTAACTTATTCCTGTATTTCTTTTGGTGGCCATGCCGGTAAGGGGGGAGGAATACTGAATTGTTTTTTACGTGGAGCAAAACGTGCTGTGTCACATTGATTAACCAAATCCTGACATCTACACTCAATTGGGTGTCCATGATGCAAATTAGGTCGATTATAATCCGAGAAACAAGGATAGGGGCAACACTCTTTCTCACATTTTGATTTCTCTCGATTATGATGACACTTCGTTGTTTTGGAAACTTTTCGACAGCAAGGCATTACAATTTTCTTACATTTCTTCTTTTTTGATTTTTTATTTGGATTGATTGGAGTTTCCATACATTTTCTTAAAATGTAATAATCTACCTTTAGTTGTTCGCTATCTTGTTCATGGGCCGTTTCGGGACAATCCGTCTTTAAGCGTTTCTCTAATGGTGGCAATTCAGAACATAAATCTTTAAAGCAACAAACTTTTTTGTTTCTAGTAACAGCAGCACATGGTTCCCATGTTTGCGTGTAAAGTCGATTTAATTTATCTGATGGTTCATAGTGTACTTCATCTAGTCGTGTTATTATTGCTGGACATTGTTGAACTTCACCTGCAATTTCCCACATTGATTTAAACGGTTTCTTTTCCTCACGTTTACGTTTTTTTGTTGGTGATTTGGCACAAGGTTCTTTGTTTAAACGGTTTTCGCAGCAACATCTTAAAAATTTTGGTACATATGCATTAGGTTGTCCACATTTAGGCGATTCCACTTCGGGGCAATCACCCATATTCGCGGTACAACTTGCTTCTTTAGGATGACAGACAGTTTCAGCTTTATATCTTATAGGTCCTTTAATATCCGCTGTATAATTTCGATATGTTCTTATTCTTAAACATTTGTGTAATGTTAAGGCTAAAGAAGACAAAACTTTTGCCATTTTGCTTTGTAAATTGAAAACAATTTAATTTTTATAGATGCAACAAATAAAATGTTTGCAAATATTTAGAGAGATATAAGACAAACGTATAATTTAGTTTCTTTAGTTTTTGCCAAAAGAAATTTTTATGATTTTTTTTGGATTTTTTGTTGAAAAAAGTGAATAAATAATGAATAAATTGAAATAATAATTGAAAGTATAAAATTTAAATGAAAAATTTGACAAAGAAATTTTGTTATACCAGCCAGCAATTTCGGAGCGCTCATAAGTAAGATTTTTACGGTGGGTCTCATACTGTAGGTTTAACTTTAACTTAACTAAAAACAAAAGAAAATGTCAAAAAAATGTACACAAAACAACAACAAATTTTTGGGTTAACTATTAACTAAAGTTTAAACCAGAAGTATGAGACCCACCGTGAAATGACTCATAAAAATGATCATTCCCAAGAAACAATTCGTTCCGGTTATGCACCGTTTTCGGTCCGTCATAAACGGAATCCAACTCCGTTTCCGTACGTCCGTATACGGATCCAGAAAACGGAACTTAAGGAACATCGAAACTGATTCGAATCCGTTGAAAGTCCGTCAGTGACGCACCGTTTCCGGACCGTAATGTCGTGTTAAAAACTGACAAGTCCGTTTAAAGACAATGGCGGACCGTTTACGGACCGTTATGTCATGTAAAAAACGGACTAGTACGTTGAAACTCCGTCAATGCCGGACCTTTTCCGGACCGTTATGTCGTGTGAATAACGGAGTGACCCCATTTTTAGAATGCCGTTTTCGGTTCGTATTCGTATCGTTTTTTTAAACAAAAACGGATTTGCATGTCTACCTATATTGACCTTATTTTTATTAATTATAAGTAGTACTTTTTAAGTTTTTTATATATTTATTAAAAATGGAATTTATTTTTAATATTTACACTATATTTATATTTGGTGCAGCTTACGTCTCTGTCCAATAACCATGTCCAATATCCAAATTCAATACCTGCATGCAAAAGAAAAATTAAATTAGATGAGTTTTAACTAACTGTAATCACGATGGTGTTTTGCATACGATGCAAATTCGCACATTGTTATCAAAACAATTAAATGTTGTGTCATCAAATATTTCTTATTTGCACTCGCATACAAAAAAACAACCTTTAAAACACATAATAAGTTAAATTAATCTTACCATTTGATATATGTGACTTCAAATTCTTTGGTTGATGGGGTGTTAGGAGGGATTCGCGCTACTGCGACTTATTTTTCCTCCAAATAATATTTTTTAGCAGCTAAAGGGCTTTTTAAAATAATTTGTGTACTTTTTTCCAAAAACAAACTGATACCGACAAAGTCCGTATTTAACTGTACGGAAACGGATACACAAAACGGAGTTAAAACATGCTGTATTCGAATCTGATGAAAATTGGTGAAGTACGTATTTAACGATGAGGAAACGGATACACCAAAACGGATTCACAACGTATTGTATTCGAAAATCCGAAAGTACCGTCCGTTATTGTTCCGTATACGTACAAGCTGTGATGGATACGTATTTTACGGACAGTTAACGTGCCGTAAAAGCCGGATTGATGATTCCGTACATGCCGGAGAGTCCGTAAAAATATTTCGTGGGTTGTTTTTTTGAAAAAACCTTTTTTGGTAGTAAAAATGAACCCTCAGAAAACAATCAAAAAAGTTTTCTCTACAATCTAAAAAGCTGTCTGAAACTGAGCATACATTTTTCGGACTCGAAAGAGATTCAGATTTATATTTTCCCCATAAAATTTAATCAACCCAGCAAACAAAGATGGTCATTAATGACACAGAAATGAGCTCCAAAAACATACACATTTTTCCACTTTTTCCTATGAAAGTGGTCCGTCTAAAAGAGCCCCCTGTGTACTCAGAAATGACTCAGAAAAAAGAACGTATAAAATCAAAATTTTCTTCATAAATTTAAATAATTTTGGAATCTTCTTTGAGTCCGAAAAATGAACCCTCGTTTTGAGACAGCTTTTTAGATTGTAGAGACAACTTTTGGGATTGTTTTCTGAGGGTTCATATTTTCTACTAAAAAAAAGAGTGTTTTCAAAAAAACAATAATCATTTCTATGAGCCATTTAAAAATCTTATTTATGAGCGCTCCGAATTTGCTGGCTGGGAATTTTATAGGTTCTTCCTTCTGAGTACGCAGGGGGCTCTTTTGGATGGACCAATTTCATATTAGCTAAAATACAAAAAAGTTCGTTTTTTTTTATTCAGATTGGGTATAAAGGCAGCCATACACTTTTCATATTATTGATCAATCAACCAATCAGAAGTATTTGAAAATAAAATGTTTCAGGAATTTCATGTCAGTTGTGGTTAGTTTAAGAAGAGAAAAAACTAAATATCAACAATTTGCAACAAAATGTCATCAATTTAGCATATTTTGCTAAAAATACATAATTTAGTGAATATTTTGGCATATTTTGTTGCATATTCTTGCCAATAAATGCATATTTTAGTGAAACCGAAGTTTTTTAAGCACCCCTGTGGTAAAACAGGGGTCATTTGTAATTCGAACACGCGTGACCAGTTAAAAAAGGACCGGTCTGAAAGAACCTATCCTATGACCTGTCTCGTGACCGGTGAAAAGAGAACCGATCTGAAACGGCCTGTCCCATTACTAGTGAAAATAGAACTGGTCCAAAATAACCTACCTAGACTTGTGTCGTTCATGAACGCTTTCTCAATTGAACGATTCACTCAATTGAACGATAAGACATCGTTCAACATTATTCGTTTTCTTCATTCATTTCGTTCTTTTTTTATTGATAAAGAAATTGTATCTCTTTTCAATTGTATAAATAGTTAAATATTTTTTTTTCATAAAACAAATTTATAATTTTATTGTCTTGGGTGTATAACTTAAAAATGAGGGATTCACAACAGATGGCGTTTCTTTTAACCATGATTTTTGTCTTTAATAACTTATCTGACATTTTGGAGTGTAAACATCTGTCATTTATTCTTACTTACCTACTCATTGAACGAAATAGTGTAAACAACAAAGTTTTTTAGTAGGTGCGAGGTAAAGAAGAAGAAGAAACATTTTTTCAAAAGTTATAAACACATTATTAATTTGCAAATCAGACTAGACCTAGTTTCTGCCTTTTTCTTATGGACAGGCTTCATCAGTGATTTTCCATTAAATTGTATTATTGTTTATATTTTATTGCCAGATTGTCTCTATATGATAATTTTTCAACAACCTGTCGGCTGTAGGAATCGAACTCATACACTCCTACATTACAAACGTAACTATACTAGAGTTCGACAGCTTAGCCATCTCACCCACGTACGGCCTAGCTTATAGTGTGGCTAATTCATACTTTTTCTTTCCTATTCAGCTTTCTGTTATTGTTTTTACCCTCAGAAGTGATCAGACACACAAACATTCTACTTTAAATTTTTTGTTTATCTTCTTATCTCCTCCTTGTCCCCTTTTTCGCAAATGTTTGAACACTGACGTATGGTTTTTACATTCAAGTGCAGGCAATTTGTGTATATCGGAGACGGCAGGACATTTTTTTTATTTTTTTAGAACTGTTGTTTTTTCAAATGCGTCATATAGACCAACTGCAATTAATATTGTAATTAATATCCATTTTTATTAATTTTAATTTAGTAGGTTTGAGGTTAAGAAGAAGAAAAAACATTTTTTCGAAAGTTTAAACACATTATTAATTTGCAAATCAGACTAGATCTAGTTTCTACCCGTCGTCTGTAGGAATCGAACCTGTGCCTATTCTTACATTAGAAACATAACTATATTAAGGTGCGACCGCGTAGCCATCCCCTTTTTACTTCGAAGATGTCGAATTTTGTGCCAACAAAGCATCATTTACGGGAAGTTTTGCTTTTAAAGAAAAGTGCAGCTGAAGCACATCGATTGGTCACCTAAGCTTATCCCGAATATGTTCTATCGATTTGAACCTGCGAGAGATGGTTTGTGCTGTTCAGAAGTAGTGATTTTGACACGGAAGACAAAGACCGCCCACGTCGGCCAAAAATGTTCGAAGAAGATGAATTGGAGGCATTATTCGATGAAAATTGTTGTCAAACTCAAGAAAAACTTACAAAATCATTGGTGTAATGGTTAGCGCGTTCGACTGTTACACATAAGGTTGCGGGTTCGATCCCCATCCAAGGCAGTTTAAGAAAAAAAATAATATGTATAAGTTTTTTTCTATCCCTCATACAGGTCGGAGGTCCTTCTTCGGTTCGGTAAGGTATTAAACAGGGCTGTAAACAAAAAAAGCTTCAAGAAGGTTCGCCAACTCTTCATCAGATGGCATGAATCAACTGTTGCAAGAATCAACATTTCACGCAATTACAGTGTTGCCATATTTGAAGCTCTTCATCTTTCACCACCTTTTATTTCTTCTCTATCCCCTTTTTTAAAGAAAGCAACACGTTAATTAATAAGAAGAATTTCCTGAGTGTGGCTTCTCTTTTTTTTTAATTTCAAAACTTTTGCAAGCAGCAGAATTCATCCAAAAGCACGAAAATTTGATATCACAAGAGTTGGAGTCGAGATACCTTGAAAGACGACTTTGCATGTCCAAAATGTTACTTGAACGCTATAAAAAGAAATAATTTTTCCATCGAATCGTTACTGGCGATGAAAATTACTCCAACCGGAAGCACAAGGATTCGTATAGGAAGCCCGGTCACCCAGCCAAAGCCGAATATCCATGACGCCAAGGTAATGCTCTGTGAAGGGTTCCATCTATTATAAGCTGCTGAAATCGGGCCAGATGATCACAGGGGCCCTGTATCGAACACAATTGATTAGTTTGAAGTGAGCATTGGCTGAAAAATGTCCGGAGTATGCGACCAGACATGAAACCGTAAAATAGGGCATACACGTTCAATATTATTCATAAATTTTTCAAAAATCAACCAATCAGAATATTTTATTTTTAAATACTTTGTTCTGATTGGTTGATTTTAAAAGTATTGATCAATAATATTGAACGTGTATGTTTGCCTAAATACTCCATCATGACAACGTTCGGCCACATATTGCAAGACCGGTTAAAAACTATTAAGAAAATGGTGGTTGCAAAGTTTTGCCTCAATCCGCTTTATAGTCCAGACTTTGCGCCGTTTGACTACCATTTGTTTCGATCGATGCAGAACGCTCTCACTGGAATACGCTTCACATCAGAACAGGGTATCCGAAATTGTCTTGGTTCGTCCTTGACCTTAAAAAATGGGCAGTTGTTTTGGCTCAGAATTCACATGTTACCAGAAAGATGGGAAGGTCATAGCTAATGATTTTTTGTAAAAAATCGTAAAATAAATTTGTTTTGATTTTTTTAATGCAAATAAAAATCGAGCCTTTTAAAACAGCAGATTACAATTTTTTTTAGCAAATATTTCTGCTGATTTTAGCAGGATAAGCAGCTATTTATAAATTTAGCTTAAGAATAGCAAAACTTTTGTAGATATATCAGTTTATTTTTGCTATTTTGATTCTACTAATATTTAGCAAAATTTTCTGCAGATTTTACGGTACAATTTTTTCTTTTCAATTAACTAAAAGTTAACTTAAATATAACTAAAAATCTGTAAATTAAATAGTTTTAATTTTGCTATTCTTATTTTACTAGTATTTAGCAAAAAATCTGTTAATTTATTTCTGTGAGTGTGAAATAAAATTAATAAAAAAATATGTCAAACATGAGTAGTGCACCAAAAATAGTCAAATGAATGACACAGTTAAAAAAAGGGCGAATTACTAACAGCTCAAAACAAAAAAAGAAAAACGATTGGCTGATTTGAACGAACAAGTTTATTTAATTATATTGAACGATAATGACTGAGTCACCTAAATGAACGATTAAGCCCAACTCTAAACTATAACGGTGGGTCTCATACTATAGGTAAACTTTAACTTAACTGTTAAACAAAAGAATATGTTAAAAAATTGTATACAAAATAACAACAAATTTCTGGGTTAACTAATATTTAACTCTTAACCCAGTAGGTACCCTCAAAATATTTTCTTTTTCATATTTTTTCCCTACACTCTCAAAACAATTCCGTTGTGACAACAGAATTTTTTGAAATCGAACCAATTCGGTTCGAAAATTTTCGAAATTTGGAACAACCCACCGGGCGTGTTTAAATCAACTCTGTAAAAATGTAAAAACATATTTAATTTTGATTTGGATTTTGTATGCTTTAGGTTAATACTAGCCCTTGTTTACAACTTAGACCTGTTAACTTATCTAAAACTAAACTGAGTTTAGTGCTTAACCATAGTTATGAATGTCAAATTTATATGAAAATATCTGTGGTTAAAATTTAACCATGGTTATGTAGGAAATAAGTTACTCGCCCTTAATATAATTAGGTTTCAAAATTTCTCAAATGTGAAGTTTTCAGTTTAGCCTTCGCAAATATAACTAATAATATCAAACACCTTTTGCACATGAAAATGCAATGTAATGAATTTTATAGCCTTAAAAACTTTCAAAAACACATCAAAGAGCGATAAATACAAAACTAATGTAATGGGTTTAAAGATTTTACTATACTATATATTAATACACTATGCTCAGTAAGTTGTATGTATGCAGAGATTTGAAGAATTAATTCCTTTTTGAATGAATTCACTACCAATCGAATTCAATTTTCTCTAGAATTAAATGAATTCCTTTTCATAAGTAATTCACTGAATTCGATCAAGTGAACGCGAACATCAAACAACAAATTCAAAGAATTAATTCAATTGCTATAGTTCTTTTTATTAAATCAAATTAATTAATTCATTGGTGAACGCGTTAAATTTTATAAATCGAACGGAAAAAATTAATTAATTCCTTACTGAATTAACTCACTCGTTCAATTTCATTTTCGTTTACTGAATTAAAAAAGAAAAATAAAATTACGTTCTGTAAATTAAAAAAAAAAAAAAAAAATACGTTCACTAAATCAAAAAAAAAAAAATTACGTTCACTGAATTAAAAAAAAATTCGTTCACTGAATTAAAAAAAAAAAAAAACAAATTGCGTTCACTGAAAAAGTGAAGTGTTTTCTGCCGTTTAGTAGAAGAAAACATTTATTTATAAATAAAATTTGTAATGCGAGCTCTAAGCAATTTTACAGCATAGTACACTCAACCAAAAAAGTCTTTAATGGCTACTGAAAATTTTGCTGTTATCACATGTCTGCTGATCTGTAGTACAATAAAATTAGTAGAAAAAATTAGTAGCCGCTACTAAATTTTAGTAAAATTTATGTGAAATGCAATTCAAAATCGATTTGCCAAAAACAGTTAAAAAACTTACTAAATATCATAATTTTAGTACAATGAAATTAGTATAAATAATTAGTTGCAGCTACTAAATTTCAGTAAATTACTGTAAACTGTAATTTAAAATCAATCTACTGAAATTAGCAAAAATTGTACTAAAAAATAAAAAAAACAGTAAAATCTAAAAAAAAAATTTTTTCTTTCGATTGTAAAAAGCGTATAATTACTTCATCGTACTTGAAATTTGGAGTCAAAATTGCAAACGGTTCTCCAGTTATTGCCGTTTTATGCATTGGAGATGCAATCAAATTTTCTGGGTGTTATTTCTAAACTAAGAATATATCAATAGTAACAATTATAAACTAAACAAGAATTGTAAAAAATCAAAAAAAAAAATATTTTTAAATTAGTATATTTTTCTGCTAAATTTAGCACTCGGTTTTGAAAAATTAGTAAATGTTTTTCTGAAATCAGCAGCGAAAATTAATAAAAAAAATCCGTAATTTGTAATAAGAGAGTAGCAAAAATGATTACGAAAAATAAAAATTGTACAGCAGACGCTCGCAAATTAGAGCTTTCAGTAATTCAAATTTAAAATTCTAATTTCTGAGCGTTTTTTTTTTTTTTTTTGGTTATTTGAATACACAGGAAATCCCCAATTTATTTTTATTCTGTTTGAATAAAGTAAAACTAAAAAGGGGAATCACCAAATTATATATGTTTTTCCCTATTTGTTTTTTTTTATGTACATTTTTGGCTAGTTTATTTGTGAAATTTGATACGCGTGTACATATTATTTGGCAGTCTCTATTAAATAGTGAAAGTGTATCATTTAAAATGTTAAATAAACGTAAAAAAAAAACACTTTATCATTGGAAACGAAACGAAAAAAAAAACGTCCAGAAATTAGAATAATTCAAAAATTAGAATTGCCTCAAAAACAAAGCGGTTCTAATTTGCGAGCGTCTAACACTTAATATATTATTTGTTTATTTTTACTAGAAAACGCTGTAAAATTGTTTAGTACTCGTATTACAAATTTTAATTATAAATAAATGTTTTCTTTTACTGAACGGCAGAGAATAGGCTTTGAATTCAGTGAACGTAATCTTTGTTTTTCAATTCAGTGAACGTAATTTTTTTCCAATTCACTGAACGTATTTTTTTTTTAATTCAGTAAGCGTAATTTTTTTTCAATTCAGTGAATGTAATTTTTTTTAGATTCAGTGAACGTATTTTTTTTTAATTCACTGAACGAATATTAAATTGAACGAATTAATTCAGCAAGGAATTAATTCACTTTTTTTCAATTCGATTTATAAAATTGAAAATTGGAATTAATACATTTGATTTAATAAAAAGAACTATTGCAATTGAATTCATTCGTAACAAAATAAATCGAACGAAAACAAATATGAATTAATTCAATATATGGTGCTGTGTGAATTAGTTTATCGAGTTTTTAATTCAGATTTGCAAAATTGAATTAAGGAATTAATTCTTCAAAGCTCTATGTATATAGGATGAGTTATAAAATCGGGTCCTAGTGTTACATAAAACTACTTAAAATTTTGACTTATATTTGTGTATATATATATGTGAGTGCGTAAATATACATATAAAACAGAAATGAACAAACATTAATAGTTAGAAAACCTGGTACAAGATGATGACAACATTAATTAAAACAGTGAGTGGTAGAAAGAAAACTTGGTTATTGCTAAAGGGTAACTAAACTATACATACACATGTACAAACACTTGCATACGTATACAATTTTATATAGATCTATATGGAAAAATAAAAAAATTATATAAAATGGTTACCTTGAAGCTAAGTTTATTACCACAAGGCATGTATGATGTTTTTTTTTTGTTATTATTTCAATTTCATTTTCTGTATAATTTGTGTGTGTGTGTGTGTGCGTGTCCCGGTGTTGGTAAAATGTTTGGCTTTTAAGTCAAGTTATGGCTAAGTAGTGTAGGTAAGTGATTTTAGTAATACATCTTCATTTGCAACATTCTGAAGTAGTTGTATACTCGTACACTCAAACATATGCTACACACTTAAATATAGGTACTTATAAATATATAAACAAACAAAAGCGACTGACAGTGAACAAATGCAATACATTTATAAAATAGCAAAACTACGACAACAACAAAAATAAGAAAGAAATCGTTCATTGCAAACACAATTAATGCTGAAAAAAAACGTGGAACATTTTCATATAAAACTTTAAGTACCTATAAGGTTTACCATGCCGATTGTGCAGCGGTACAACCTACAACAATTTGGTTGAAAGGCAACTAATATTTGGATCCGAAATTTAAATAGTTTGAAATGGTATCAAAATTTGTTTATAAATTGGTAAAAATTTGAAAATCAGTTAAAAAAAATTTTGAATTTGCCAAATGTTAGGCGTATTTAAGAAAAAATCTCTCACTGTTAAACGGCTTGAGATAATTGAAAATAATTTATTCTGAAATTTAGAAAGGTCATGATGGCAATGATGCAATAAAATTTCAAATATTTTTTTTCTGATAATGAAAAACTTACTGGCAAAAATCAAAAAAGTCAAGGTAAGAAAATGAAAATTTTGAAAGTTAAATAGTTTTTAACAGGGGTCTCCCATGGTCCAGATGAATGGCATCACCGGTTTTTAATGCAACATAGGGCGCTGACTGCTGTTTTGTTTTTCTGGCAATACTGTTTCATTGTATTTGGGGAGCAGTGTTGCACAAAAACTTTTAGCTTATACCCATTTTAAATGTTTAAATCCCCAATGTTATACCCAATTCATTTCAATTTAAACAAAAAATCAAAAAAAGGAGCTAAGTTAGCATCGCTCTTAAGTTCAGAAAATTATTAAGAAATATGTGAGCAAATTAAATAAAATTGAATATCTTACGAAGAAATATTTACATTTTCACTCGAACTTTAAAGGCCTCAAATCTTTGTTAAAATTGTGAAACTAAACAAATTTTATTATACGAAGGACAAATCACAATTAAGCTGAAATGTCACCGTTTCAAAATAAAAGTCGTATATTAAATTTTCTAGAGAAAAAATTCTTCACAATTTTCACACGAACTTCATTATGGTGAAGTCTTTTTTTCTAAAATTTGTAAATCTAGTAAGGTGTAAGTTCTAGGGCTCGTAAACTCTTTTGAACATTAAGTTTGCATAAGTCGAGTTTACACGATTCAGAAGGTACATAGGAGGTTATATAAAAACCCCTGGTACTTTTTGAGCCTACACAAAATTTATTTTTTCTGAGTCCTTTGCATGTAACAATTTCAGTATTTGAAAAATAGAAAATTTTTTGATTAACTATTGAGCTTTTCGTTATTTCAAGATTTATAAATATTTGTAGAACATTTCTTCAATAATTCAAATATTTTGTAGAAATTTTCAAATTCTTTAACAGATCTAATTTGAGCGACTTTAATTTGAAATAATACGCATATAATTTATACGAAAATTCTTCTTATTTTGGGCCTAAAACTAAATCTTTTAAAATTTACAAATTTTTTAATTTGTCCCCAAAACGAAGTCGAAATCCCTAATTTGGGACCAAATTCCCTTACCTAACAACTCTGTAAAACCTCATTTGACATAAAAAAATCCTCCCTTGAGAAAATTTCCCAAAATAAAATTCTCCTTTGACAAAATTTCCTACATGCTAGCGACATCTACGGTTTGTTTACAAAATTATCGATATTGCATCTCTATATTATATGTCTCTGGTTTTTAAACTATAAGAGCTACGAGGGGTACTATTTATATTTCGGAAATAGCAAATAATAACCAACATTTTGAAATAAAAATGGTTTTTCAAAATATTCCCTTTGATGATCAATATACTTTTGCATTCGTTCAAACCATTTGTCATAGCAGTTTTTCCATTCCTCTTGAGACACCTCCAAAACATGGTTTTTGAACGCTTCAACTGCTTCTTCGGCGCTCGTAAATCGTTGACCACGCAGTTTACCTTCGATATTCGGAAACAAAAAGAAGTCATTGGGTGCTAAATCGGGACTGTACGGAGAATGAGTCATCAATTCGATGTTTTGACTGCTCAAAAATTCACCTGTTTGACGAGATGTGTGAGAGCTCGCATTGTCATGATGGAGAATGATTCGTCTTATGAATTTCTCCAAAGACTTCCGGGAAACAAATGGTCGTGTACCACTCAGAATTGATCGTCATACGTTGCTCAAGCGGAACAGTGGCCACATGACCCATTCGCTCGAAGAAACAGGCGACCATTTGCTTGGCTGTGCTTCTTCCACGAACAACTTTTGTTGGATTTCGCTAGTCTTGGAATGCCAACACGGTCGATTGCTGTTTTGTTTCCAGCTCATACGCATATATCCATGATTCGTCACCTGTCACGATTCTAAACACGTCTTTTGAAGCACCACGGTCGAACTTTTTAATCATTCCCTTACACAAATCGATGCGAGCATTTTTTTGAGCGATTGATAAATTATGGGGTATCCAACGAGAGCAAATTTTTTTTACAACTAAGTGTTCATGCAAAATCGAATGTATTGAAGTGGAACTAATGTGCAAGGATGCCTCTATCTCAGGATATGTCAAATGACGATGTGGCATTATCAGTTCACGCGCTGCATCGCTGTTTTGTAGCACAACAACCGATTTTGGACGACTTTCACGGAATTGGTCGGCGTCTGAACGACAACAACGATTGAATTGACTATACCAGCGATATACTGTCGTTTTTGATGCTGCTTCATCGACACATAATTGTTGAGATAATCCACGTCGAAAGTTGTGAAAAATAATCCAACGAAAACCTTCTCTTGAAATTTCCATTTTTTGGCCAAATTGAATTTCCTAACTCACTGTAAACAAAACAAATAGCACTTGTACATCAAAACATTGTGAGTACGTTTATGCTAAAAAATGTCAAATTTTATTATGGTGTTGCCAGATTTTAGCTATTGACATTAGTGTTGCCAGTTCCCGAAATATAAATAGTACCCCTCGTGCTATGGTACTTGAGCATGTGTTTCCTTTATCTTGTAACCTAGACCACAAAAAGTCTAAAATCAGCATAATCGGTTCACATTTGTAAAAGTTGTACGAATATGAATCTCTTGTATACCCGAGATGGTCGACTTTGACAACCTGTGCTAAAACACGGTAGCTACAAGACTTCTTTTTCCGATTGAATCAGTATTTTAGAAGATCCATAATTGATTAAAAATGCAATTAAAAAGTAATTAATTAATTTAGTTGTTTCAACTTGTTTTTAAGAAAAGTGTGTTTTCGGTTGAAGTTAGAATTTCTTTGGAGCCAAATCATATCCAAATTTCTTATAATTTAGTCCAAATGACCTATTTAATATATGGTACTCAATTTTTTGAGTGTACTTTTCAAATTCACTTGTATCATTAAAGCCACATTCACAATGATAGAGTACTCCACTCTGCAGTGTGGATTTTGTTCCTTTCTTTTTCGCACTTACATATTTTTTGCATCATGCCATCTCTATTTTTGTACACTCCACTCTGTAGAAGGGAGTACTGCATCATTGTAAACGAACCTTTAAGGTGCTTTCACAATGGTCGATTGACTCTACTCTGCAGCACAGATTTAAATGTTAACTGTTCACAATGCAGAGTCGAGTTACTTAAAAAAATATTTGACACTTAAATACTTACATTTTGTTTTGCGAATTTTTAGGCTTAATTTCTACTGCCTAAATTTTAAAATAATTTTTTATTTTATTAAAAAATTCCTTTCACAAATATTTTGTGTTGGTTTTACGTTTTAAGTAATTTTTTATAATTTGTTGACAATTAGAGACGTGAGCAAATTAGTGATGTGTTTTTTAATGTATATTTGTCATGTTAAATAGTTAAGAGATCAATTTTATTTCTTGAGTGCAACAAATCCGTATTCCAGAGTCAAATAAGTTCGACTCTGGAGTGGAATAAAAAAAGATTACACAATAAAAAAATTTATTAGTAAGCAAGAGAAAAAAAAAACTAAATTTGCTACAGATTGGAGTACTCCATCATTGTAAACGCATCTTTATTCAAAATCTAATTTATGTTTGTTTTTGCTAATTTCAGTATTAAATTTATACTTTCATGTTACACTAATTTTTTTAACAACTTCAATTTTTAGAATTATTATTAGCTTTATTTTATATTTTATTGTTTGTTTCTTTATATGATTTCTTTCTTTAGCTTAAAGATAAAAAAAAACTTATCAAAATCTCATCACAGCTCATCTCTTGATTGTAGTAATTTTGTTGGAATCCATATAAATATTTCTTCTTTTTTTGTTGAATTTAATGGACAATAAACAAGATAAATTATACAATTGTGGTATGCAGGTGATGTTTATTTGCTTTGCTAAATGCTAAGAAGGTTGTTGCTTTTTGTTTACAATCGTATTAAACAATATCTTTATTATAAGAAGAAAATCATATAAATAATACTACATAATATGCAATAAATTTAAGAACATATGTTCATACAAAAAATTTGGAAATCACACTTTACAAACCACTGCTTTTGTTAAGTCCAAACTATCCGTTAGTTTATTTTTACAGCTTTTCTTTTAAATAATGCTGAACAATATTAAAAAAGTCACATTATTCTAAACATTATTGCTTTAAGAGTCATTCTAAGAAGTGATTTTGATAGATTATATCTCCAATTCTGACGGGATTTTTAACTTAAGAAGTTAATTTTCAGTATTTATAATTATGTTTTTTAAATTCAATAGGGGTTTTCATATAAACTCGTAAATTCCTTGTAAACCTTTTATAAATACAAACCATATTTTTTATGTATGGAGTTTGACATTAAACTCATAAAGAGGTTTACATCGTTTACGAGTAGAATACGAGTTTATATAAAAACCTCAAATATGTTTTTAATTTTAAAAATAAAAAATAAAAATGTTGAAAAATAAATTTTCTGTTGTGAAAAAAATACCGAAAAAAATTTTCAATTACAGTATACCTTTTGTACTTGTTTATTAAGTACCTTATTGAAGACATTAAGACATAATAACTCGGAATTCCTATGCCAGTCGACATTCATATCAAAGAATTACAACTAGCAATCTTGAGGTCGCAAGTTTGATACCCGGAAGCGTCAATAACAAAATTTGAAAAAATAAAAAAATATTGCAAATATCCAAAACTTATTAAAGAAATTGTGAAAAATAGTGAGTTGAAAGCATGTCCTGATGATTTTCTTAGGCAAGAATGAAATCCAGAAAGGGACAGGCTTTCAACAGATTGTATTTCAAAACCTGTAAATATGTTTTCGAATTAAGCACATTTAATTTCTTTAAGTTTTTGCAGAGTTTTTTAATTTTTTTTTTGACTTTAAAGGTGCGTTTACAATGATGGAGTACTCCAATCTGTAGCAAATTTAGTTCTTTTCTCTTTCTTACTAATACATTTTTGTATTTTACTATCTCTTTTTATTCCACTACGTACGGATTTATTGCACTCTAGATTTAACATCACTCTGTTAACTGTTTAACATGACAAATATAACTAAAAAAACACATCCCTAATTTGTTCACATCTCTAATTGTCAACAAATTATAAAAAAATATTAAAAAATATAAACAAATGTTTTCAATTATGGGTATTTACAAAATAAAAAATTATTTTGTATTAAATTCAGTGCAAGTCTTCTGAAGATATTCGCTAAAAACTGTGTAAGTATTTAAAGGTCAAATATTCTTTTAAAGTAACTCTACTCTGTATTTTGAACAGTTAACATTTCAATCTATGCTGCAGAGTAGACTCACTCTACCATTGTGAAAGCACCTTAATTCTTAATTATTTTTGTAGTTTTTTTAGTTGGAATAAACGAATCACCGATTTGAACTGACAGTAGTTTAAATCAATAGGGTTAAAAATTTTAGGATTATTAGTTTTTATTTCTAATTCTGATCTTAGTTGGCAAATCAAAATCAGAAAATTTGATTGAATTTGTAATGCATAATCAGGTGAATAACCATTTAAGTACACTGAGGGAATTATCTGCATTTTGAAGTTTCAATGGAACTCGTCCATTGAATTTTTCATTGAATTTTTCATAAAATGTTGTGAAAAATTTAATTTTATTTATTAAAGTTTAACACATTGAATGAAAATATTTCATTAGAACTTGATTCATAAAATATATGAAGCGTTTTCATTAAATTTAAAAACATTTTTCATTTATTTTTATTTTGTGAAGAAAACTTTATTAGTTAACTGTAAATTTTCATTAAATCTCGTCCAGCGAAATTCTCTCTGTGATGAAGAGAATGAAGTAATTACACATGTTTGTTGTAACTTAGGCTGCATTCACACCTAATTATTAAACATGTGTTTAGCTAAAACACGTATTTTAGCTCTTTATTCTACTACAACAGTTCTTTATTCTTTTACACTCGTTTTAGGTAAACACGTGTTTAAGATTTAGGTGTGTATGCCGTTTAATCGAAAGATTGTTGTCTTTTTATATTTCTTTTTTTTTTATAAAAATATATTACTTAATATCAAAAAGAATTAATTTAAAAAATCAAAATTTTAACCAACTCATCAATTGCTTTAAAATTTTTGTACTTAAAGTTTGTCTTTATCCTTTGTTCTCGAAATTCATTATTTGTTATGTTTGATAATAGAAAAGTGGTGCTCTTTAACTCTGTCATGTTACTCGTATACAAAAAGATTTTTCTATCTATTTTCTCTAATCCATACAAGCATTAACATATTGTAATCTTTTTCCTTTTCTTTTGATAATGTTCATGCAATAATGGCCCATTAAGCTATTATTAGGTCTATCGTTAAATGAACATTAATCATAAGAAAATGACATAGAAATCCGGAAAATAAATAGATAAACTAAAATGTATTTTGTTTAAAAAGAAGTAAATTGTTATACTTAAAAATTATAATAAAATTTAACATAATGATATTTTAAACTGCTAACTGCTTTAATAACTTGAATAAAATTATAAACTTATTTCAGGTGAAAATTGGTTATGATGTTTCGAGGACAAAATTAATGAATGTAGGGGGCAAAGATTTATTGTGATATTCTATTTTAACCAGGGTTCGTGCTAGAGGAAAAATGACTGCACCAAAGGTCAAAACCCACCACCAATACCCCAATAGCGAAACTAAATTTTGACTTGCATTGCTAGATTTTAAGATCACGTTTTTCTCGAAAACTAAGCCTCGTAGAGAGAAAAGGGATTTTATTTGGAATATCGCCCGTATCTCGAAAACTAAATGTGTTAAATGAAAACGCACAACAGTTTTCAAATACGGAAGTTATATTGAGTCATCTGTGAAAAAATAAATGCGAAAATCGCTTAAATAAAATTTTAATAGTCCATATCTCGAAAACTAGAAGAGCTAGAGGAAAAATTACTACACCAAAGTTCAAAACCCACCACCAATACCCCGATAGAGAAACCAAATTTTGACTACCCTGTTAAAAATCGACATATATATGCACCAAATGTCAAAACCCATCAGCAATACCCCGATACCGAAACTAAATTTTGACTTGCATTGCTAGATTTTAAGTTCGGGTTTTTCTCGAAAACTAAGCCTCGAAGAGAAAAGAGAAAAATAAATTTTTTTTGTTTGAAAAAAAACTGCCAAAATTAAAAAAAATCGTCAAAAATTCAAGAAATAAATCGCCAAAATTTAAAAATCGTCAAAATTTGAAAAAAAAATCATAAGTCAAATAAATCGTTATAATTTAAAAAATTCACGAATATTTGAAAAAACTACAAAAAAAAAAAAATTAAATTAAAAAAAAATCGTCAAAATTTAAAAAAAAAAATTCCAAAACTGCAAAAATGCCAAAACCGTCAGAAATTCGATTTTTAAAAATTTTTGACAATTTTTCAAATTTTGACGTTTTTTTCAATTTTTGTGATTTTTTTTCCAATTTTGATATTTTTTTCAATTTTGGCGATTTTTTCGAATTTTTGACGATTTTTTTCAATTTTGGCAATTTTTTCAGATTTTTTTAAAATTTTTGACGATTAAATGAATGTTATTTTAGTTTGAATCAAGATCATAAATTAATATCACTTTCATTTACTTAAAAAAAACATGTCCCCCATTCATCTTAAACACATTGACACGGTGCAAAAATATAATTTAATAACATACATTTAAATTTAAATTTAACGGTTCGTTGTAATTGAAAAATCTGTGGTTATCATACACAGAGTTGAATAGAATCAGCTGAGATATCTTAAGAATTAAGCCACATTCACAATGATAGAGTACTCCACTCTGTAGAGTGGATTTTGTTCCTTTCTTTTTCGCACTTACATATTTTTTGTATCATGCCACCTCTATTTTAGTACACTCCACTCTGAAGAGTGGAGTACTCCATCATTGTGAATGTGGCTTTAAGGTTCAAAGCAAAAAAGAGTAATAATAACAAAAGGATAAAAATAGCATTGTTAAATTTCGTTGATTTTAGTCTAAGTTGAGTTGTTGATAACAAACCCGATTTGCTTTCAACAGCCACATAAGTAGACGATTATCAAAAATATTAACCCACTCAAAGGCGAAAGGCACTGATGATGGCTTTGTAGCGAAAGCCGAAAATGGGCATTCTGCCTTGCTGGTGTTATCGAATTTTTTCAATAATTTTTATTCTTTGTAATTTACTTGTAAAAGTTGTATCATCTTTCTTTGATTTGAAAATAATTTAAACAGAAAGTGATATTAATTTATGATCTTGAGTCAAACTAAAATAACATTCATTTACTTAAAATAACAGATCAACTAAAAACATGTCCCTCATTCATTTTTGACGATTTTTTGAAATTTTTTTTCCAATATTGGCGATTTTTTTAAATATCGTCGACTTTTTTAAATTTTGACAATTTTTTTTTAAATTTTGCGATTTTTTTAAATTTTAACGATTTTTTCATATTTGTCAATTTTTTTTTAAATTTTTGGCGATTTGTTTAAAAATTTCGACAGTTTTTTCCAATTTCGGCGATTTTTTTTTTTCAATTTTGGCGATTTTTTATCCATTTTTGCAATTTTTTTAAATTTATATCGATTTTTTTTAATATTGGCGATTTTCGACAATATTAGCGATTTTTTTCAGTGCACGTGCATACGCACTTGCACTCGCCCATGTGCATGTGCGAATAGTATTTGCTAGAGTTGGGCTTAATCGTTCTTTTTGGAGACTCGGTTATATAGTTCATTAAAATTCATTGAACTAGTTCGTTCAAATCGTTCAATCGTTCTTTTTTGTTATCGTTCTTTTTTGTCATGATCTGTGTCTGAACAGTGATTTGTGAACGATGTCGTTCGTTATATAAAATTTTATGTAAAACAGTAAGAAACAGTCTTTCTTTTGAGTTTCATCACTACAATTAATATTTCTATACAGTTAAAACATTCCACTGCAATGTTTAATAATCACCAATTGGATTTAGTTAAATTACTTACAGTAGCGTGAAAAATTACTATTTCTATTTCAGCTATTTATCCAAGATACAAAATAAGTATTTAGAGAAGTATAGTTTTTTTCTAAACATATTTAATACAAAAAATTTAAAAAAAAACTTTTGTTTTCTAGTTTACAATTTTTTTGTTTCTCTTTCAACTTTCATTCGTATTTTTTTCTGACATTAAATTAACAGAATGTTTTATATATTTGTGTTTTTATTGTTATGTGTAAAACCAGATAAATAAATCCAACTTTTTTTTGATTTAATAAATCCACTTTTTGTATGAAAAAATCTAAATCCAGATGATTAAAAAATAAAAGAACTAACGTCTAACTAACGCTTTACATCATTTTCTCCCGATGGAGCGGCAAAAATTTAAACTCTGGGCAATTTTTAAATATCCAGTCAGCAAAATTTGGATACTTTTTGAGCGTTCTTATTCTATGAGTCAAAAATTACTCAAATAAAATACATTTGTTTGAAATTTTAAAATTTTTTGTCAAAAATTGCTTATATTTTGTTTCCTTTTTTATTATCTACCTGCAGGTAGAATTTAGATGAAAATGTTAAGGGTGTAAATATTTAATAGTATTTGGGTAAATAAATTTACCGCTCAATTTATAAATGCTTTGTAAAGTTATAGCAGGTTTGCAAAACGTCATTTTCATTCAAAATTTGTTCAATAAACCTTCTATAATTTTACAAAACGTTTATGAATTTAGGGGTTACTTTATATTAGCTGTGTTTTCGAGCTGTGTTTCCGTTAACTAATTGAAAACCCCAAAGTGCATAAAAACGCGTTTAAGACGAAAACTAAAATATTACTTTTCGTATGCACGTTAACTTTCAACACGGATAATTATCAACGTTGAAAAGTCAACTTTTATACATTTTCACATCTAACGTAACTAATTCGCTATATCGGTTTAGCGTAGATTGGCTTGGCATGAGACAAAATACAGCTATTATACAACATACCTCATTATTTTATTTCTTTAATTACATTTTTAACTACGAAATGTTAATGTACGAGTATACCTACGTTTTCTTAAGTGTTCCTTTGTTGACTAAAGAAACAAGAGAAAACATGTTCTTATCATATAATTTTATTTACTAGAAATTTCTTAACAAGCGTCATGTTGTTTTATTTGTATTGATCGACAAACACACCGACACACACTGAAATAGATCAAGCATCATCAATCACACACATTAAAATGCAGTAACGCCCCTATCGTTTTCCATTCAAAACACAAACATTAAAAAAGTTGCCAACAAATTTATCTAGATTAGCTGATACATGGTCAAAATCACTAAAAAAAACTAACTAACAATAAATATCAGGAGGAAAAATTAATTCAAATACAGCAGATATATGATTTTGTGGTAAAAAATGGGATAACTAACAATTTAGCCGGATTTAAACGAAAATAACAGGGAAAATTAGTTCAACTGAATTAGCACTCGTTCAACAGACTTTTGTTTTAACTTCTTTTTTATGAGTGTGGTTTATAAGGTCATTAAAACCAAATGAAAATTGTCCTTGTGGCCTCTTTTTTTGAAAAAAAAAATCATTGGAAATAAACAAGGATTATTGTCAATTAAAATATTTTATAGTAAAGTGTTGTTTTTGCAAATGCGTTATATAGACCAACTGGAATTAATATTGTAATTATTTAATATGCATTTTTATTAAGGAGGGCCATTACATTCGCGGCAGAGAAAACAGACCTTTTTTTAAAAATTCATAACTCAGTCAAAAACAAACATTTTTCCAAATTTTTTTTTTATTATTTTAGAGAATTGAACAAATTACAAGAAAAAAAATTCATATAATTTTCACTCCAACATGGTTTTATAGAGCTCCAAACTGGCGGCAGAGAAAAAAACGGGGCCTCGTGGTTGCAGCGCTGGGAGTCGCAAAAATTGTCCGATCTGGAAAAAAATGACTTTTTTAAATCTTAACAAAATTGGTTATCGTATGACACGAGCTTTTTTTTTTAAAGTTTTTTTCAATTTTTGGTGATGTTCCAAATTTGAAAGTGTGTTTTTTCGAAAAAAAATATTGACTTTAAAAATTCATAAAAAATCGAAGAAAAATTAAAAAAAAAGCTCGTGTCAAACGATAGCGAATCAAGTTTAAAAAAATACAAAAAAAAAAAAAAATTTCGTCAAAAAATGAACCCACTAGTGCCGCAACCAGTACGAAAAACATGGTTTCGAGATAAACGCGTTCAAAGTTTGTGAACAAAGAAAAAAAAGGTACGTAGGTAGAACAAAGAAAATTAAAAATGCGCTCTCACTAATCCGGCTGTAACTTTTGAACCCGTAGGAATTTTTCCATGAAATTTTTTTTCTCAGAATCTTAAGAATATTTACTAAAATACAAAATTATAAAAAAAAGTCGCTTTCAAAAAACGGCCAATGTCATGTCCCCCATTAATTCTAATTTAGTAGGTTTGAAAAAAAAAGTTATAAACACATTATTAATTTGTAAATCAGACTCGATCTAGTGTCTGCCTTTTAATGGACAGGCTTCATCAGTTATTTTCCATTAAATTGTATTATTGTTTATATTTTATTGTTGATAATTTCTTCAACAAACCTATGCTTCGTCCCATGGATAAAAAAAAAATTTTTTTGTCTAAAATTGTGATTAAAGAAGGATTTTTTTGAACATAAGAAAGTAACTCAAACAAATGTGAAAAAAAATATTTAGTGTGATTGCTTTTGCCGCCAAGAGAGGGCGCTGAACTCAGAGAATTTTATGCAAAAATGACTTAACAGAAAAATGGGTTTTAATTGTTTTACAAAAATAATTCTCCAAAATACATTTTTTTAAAAATTTGTTCGAAGATTTGTTTTTTAGTTACTTCAATATATTTGTAGTTAAATTAAAATATGGATTTTAGTATATGTTTACAAAACAATTATTTTTTATTGCTCCGAAAAACACACTTTTTTTTGTTGAAAATCCAAAAATTACTTAAGCTTGATGGAGCATAAAAAAATTATATAAAATTAGATATTTTTTTTATTTTTTTTTTGTAATTTTAGACTGTTATATAATAGATCATTAAAAAATTAATTACTATTTTTTACCACAAATTAAAAAAAAATGGATTTTTTGAAATGCCTAAATTCAGAATTTTTACACAAATTTCACGCATTTAAGAGTGTTTAGTATTCAAACCATGTGAACCTTTAATTTTAGGTATAGGATATGTTGAGCGGACTTTTGTAAAACACTACGAGAAACATTTTTGTGGAACATTCTAAACCTCTAACTCTTCAATGAAAGGGAATTTTTGGGCCCTTTTTAAAAAGGGACAAAAAATACCTGTAAGTTGAAGAGTTAGAGGGTTAAAATGTTCCACAAAAATGTTTCTCGTAGTGTTTTACATAAGTTCGCTGAACACATCCTATACCTAAAATGGAAGATTCCCATGGTTTCTCGCTATAATCCAGGTTTGTGGGACATTTGAGCGCCAATTCTGAATAAGTACGAAATTAACCCTTAAACACATTTTAAGTTTTTACTTATTACTGGCCTTTAAGTTAAATTTTCAATGCTGATGTCTTCAGAGACTTACAGTAGAATTTCATGGCAAATATTTTTGCGAAACATTTTAACCCTCTAACTCTTCAACTTACGGGTCGTTTTTGTCCCTTTTTGAAAAAGGGTCCAAAAAAGTCCCTTTAATTGAAGAAATAGAAGATTAAAATGTTCCACAAAAATATTCCTCGTAGTGTTTTTCATAACTTCGCTGAACATACCCTATGCCTAAAACGAAGGATTCACATGGTTTCCTATATTAATCCTATTTAATTTTTTTTTTTTAGAAAAATCATTTTAAGCGTTTAAAACTCATTTTATGTGAAAGGCATTTTTTTTTTATTAATGAATCGATTTTATCCAAATTTGGCAGGAATATGGCTTGACCTTATATCATTTCACTTGCTTAATTTCATCGCAATCGGATAATTTTTGCAGGTTTTATAAAGATTTTATAATAAAAGATATATGGCAGGACTAAGAGTCCTTGGTTCGATTTTGATAAAAATTGACACAAACGTTTCCAGTTTCATGTGCATCTCAAAGGATACTTTTTGTAATTTTACGTCCATTTATGTAGCTAATATATTATTTTTAAATTTCAGGACCTTTGGGAGGTGGTCGTGTCCTTGGCCCGATATTTCCAAAAATTAAATTTTTCTTAACTAGGGGGTTCTTTGTCAGTATACCAAATTTCAAAACTCTGTCTCTACTCCTTCTGTTTTTGTTCAATCGTTATATGGGGACGAAGCACTGTGCGTCGGCTGTAGGAATCGAACCCATGCACTCCTACATTACAAACGCAACTATACTAGAGTTCGACAGCTTAGCCACCTCAACCACGGTAAGGCCTTGCTTATAGTGTGGCTAATTCATAGGTTTCTTTCCTATTCAGCTTTCTGTTATTGTTTTTACTCTCAGAAGTGATCATACAGACACACAAGCATTCTACTTTAGATTTTTTGTTTATCTTCTTATCTCCTCCTTGTCACCTTTATTTTATTGTACTTTAATAGATTTAATATGATTATGGAATTCAAAAAAGTACATTATTAAAAAAACTTTATAAATTTGTTTATAATTATATCGTAGCTGAGCCTTTTCTGAGACGCATTTGTCGAAAAACTTTTTTGTGAATATACCTACAAAAGACCTTTTTTGCAGCCTTTCCCGAAACTTTTTATAAATAATTTTTTTTTACACATATATAAACAACACTTCAAACTTTCCATTTATAAAAGAATTACTTCCAAAAATCATACCCAAGATAAAAAACGAGTAAAAAGCTTAAAGTCGGGCATGCCGACTTTACAATACCCTACACCAGTCTGGTGTATTGTTTGGATCCGAAATTCGAATGGGTTAAAATGGGGCTTATGTCAAAATTTTCTATAATGTGAGTCAGCGCACCAAATTTCATTAAAATATCTTAATATTTGCGACCTGCAGTTTGTAACCAAGCCAATTTTGGGGGGACCCTTATATGGGCACTAGTTCTAAACATGGACCGATGTTCAGCAAAATCAATAGGCTTCGTCCTTGGGCCAACATAGGTCTATGTACCAAATTTCATCAAAATAGCTTAATATTTGCGACCTGCAGCGTATAAACAATATAATTTTGGGGGGACCCTTATATGGGCACTAGTTCTAAACATGGACCGATGTTCACCAAAATCAATAGGCTTCGTCCTTGGGCCAACATAGGTCTATGTACCAAATTTCATCAAAATATCTTAATATTTGCGACCTGCAGCGTATAAACAGTATAATTTTGGTAGGACCCTTATTTGGGCACTAGGTCTAAACATAGACCGATGTTCACCAAAAGCAATAGGCTGCGTTATTGGGGCAATATAGGTCTGTGTATCAAATTTCATCAAAATATCTTAATATTTGCGACCTGCAGCGTATAAACATTATAATTTTGGTAGGACCCTTATATGGGCACTAGGTCTAAACATGGACCGATGTTTACCAAAATCAATAGGCTGCGTTATTGGGCCAATGTAGGTCTGTGTACCAAATTTCATCAAAATATCTTAATATTTACGACCTGCAGCGTATAAACAGTATAATTTTGATAGGACCCTTATATGGGCACTAGGTCTAAACATGGACCGATGTTCACCAAAATCAATAGGCTGCATTATTGGGCCAATATAGGTCTGTGTACCAAATTTCATCAAAATATCTTAATATTTACGACCTGCAGCATATAAAAAGTATAATTTTGGTAGGACCCTTATATGGGCACTAGGTCTAAACATGGACCGATGTTCAAAAAAATCAAACTTGTTCGTCCTTGGGCCAACATAGGTCTGCGTACCAAATTTCATCAAAATATCTTAATAGTTGCGACCTGTAGAGTGCGCACAAAATTGCATGGACAGACAGACAGACGGACGGACGGACGGACAGACAGACGGACATCGTTAAATCGAAATAAAAAAAAATTCTGAACCGATCGGTATACTATAAGGTGGGTCTACGACCAATATTTTTTGGTGTTACAAACATCAGCACAAACTTATAATACCCTGACCACATAGTGGTGTAGGGTATAATAAAAACTAAGGGTCATATGCATAATCACTTTAAAAATTTATAAGTGACTTATAAAACAAATTTTTATTAAAAAATTCATTTTATAATCGTTTTATAAGGCTTTCAAATTATTATGCATAAGCACTTAAATTTAGGTACACCACAAATAATTTTTGAAAACAAATAGCTATTTTCTTAGGCGCGGTGGCGATATATTAAAAAAATTTATAAAATTTTGTATATAAACTAAAGGTCATTAACTTATTTAATAAACAATTTTATTTTAGCACTAATTTCAGTTATTCCAAATGTACGTACCTACATGTTACATATAAAATACATTTAAATATCAACTTTAGGTAATTTTGAAATAAATTATACAACCTCAATATTTTTAATATCAATTGAAAAGATTTTGTGTGACAGATAAATTTTAATTGCTGTTTATTTACACTCGTAGCCACAGCTGCATCTAAAATTATAAATGCATATTTTATTTATTTAACAAGAAACTTTCTAGCGTAAATAATATTTATCATTTAATCAAATGTGTTAAACATACTTTTCATGTAAATGTGGTGCTCATTTAAATGTCGTTATCGTTGACATTTTCAATTGCGTTCTGTAGTGCTTATTTTTATTTTACATACATATATGTATTCATTTCAATGTAAAACCATATTATTTAGAAAATATACATTTCCATAACTATTTGTGGCAGTGATAGACAAACTTTATGGACAAACTTTTTTTTAATACGTTTGTAATTAAAAAAAAAAAATATTTTTATTTCCGAACTAAAGTAACATTTGTTAAAATTCACAATTTTCAAGTTAAAATGTAAAAACTAAACACCAGTTTTATAGTCAGACCTTAGATGTTTTTTTCTCTTAATATTTCTTAAGTAAGAAATTTTGGTGGAAATTTTCTTATTTAAGAAATATTTACGAAACAAATCGTTCTTTATTCGGACTATTTAACTAGCCCTAAGCACTGGTTTATGTATTACGGAAATTTTCTAAATGAAACGAAAACAAAGTAATGAAAATTTGTTTTTGTTTCCCCTGTATTTTCGGCTAAAGTGTTTGTCAATTTCTATCGTTTAGACTATTTTCGTGATTTTCAGTACTACGAGTACACAGTATTAAATCTACAAAAAAGTATAACCCCTGTTATATTTTTTTATAGATTTACTACTTTGAAATATTGAGGGATTGTATGCAGTATAAACATCGTATTTCTATCATATTAATGTCAGAAGTGTTTTACCAGCCCTGATAAATTGTTTTTCTATAATCTATGATTTTTCTAAAGAATAATCGTGGAATTAAATAAGACACGGAGGAAAAGTATTCGAATGCGGTAGCAATTGTTAAGGTACGTACTTTCAAAAATGCTTTGTTCATTTATTTCACCTTATTCGCGGTATTTCATGAATACCCTATATATTTTTAATGCATTTTGAAAATTAGATATTATTAACAAAAATATAATGAAGTTTTTAATTCTGTTTCCGATTTGTGAACTGCTGTTTGAATTAATTCAGTGTGCATAATAAACAGTTCATAACCCTTATAGAGATGTGGCAGAATTATTTGCTTTCGTAGCATAGCAAAAAAGGCGCATATGTCACCAAGTGTTGTTTATCCATTTTAAATGTTAACACAAGTTAATACCTCTACAAATATCTTAACTTATCGCAAGATATTGTTTAGAATGGGACGAAATTCGAAAATTTTCGAATTTTTAATAAAGGGTTCTTCAATAAGAGCGCTACAAAAGTTTTTTTTAAATAAAACAAAAATGGTTTTGGATATCAATGAAATTCTTTATTCCTATGAAAGTACGTTCGATGCCATTATGTATGGAAATCGACCTCTTTTGCATGGCCACCACGGGCACGCTTGCAGAAGTCCAGATGCTGAACCCAATTTTCGACGGTTTTCAAGCATAAATCGGCCGATATTCGTACGAAGTTCATCAATCGTCGCTGGCTTGTTGGCATAGACCATAGATTTGACGTAGCCCCACAGGAAATAGTCCAACGGCATCAAATCGCACGACCGAGGCGGCCAATCGACTGGACCATTTCGTGAGATAACACGTTCTCCAAACTTGGTTTGCTATAAATTGATTGTGACATTCGCTGTGTGGCTTGTGGCGCCGTCCTGTTGGAACCACATGTCTTCCAAGTCCATATCATCCAATTGGGGCCAAAAATATTCGGTTATCATTGAACGGTAGCGATTCCCATTCACAGTAACGTGCCGGTCTTGATCATCACGGAAGAAGTACGGCCCAATGACGCCGCCGGCCCATAAACCGCACCAAACCGTAATATTTTCGGGATGCAATGATGACTCATGGAGTACGTGTGGATTGCTGTCTGACCAATAACGCATATTTTGTTTATTGACGAAGCCATTCAGCCAGAAATGAGCCTCATCGCTGAAGATGATTTTTCGATGAAAATCCGAATCATTTTCAAGTTGTTGCTCAGCCCAATTCACGAACATACGACGCTTCTGGTGGTCAAGCGGCTCCAGTTCTTACGTCAATTTGATCTTGTAAGGATGTAGGCCAAGATCTTTTCGCAAAATTCGCCACAACAACGTCACAGAGATGCCCAATGCTTGAGAACGACGTGTGAGAGACACATTTGGGCTTTCTTCAACTGAAGCCTCAGCGGCAGCAATATTCTCGACATTACGGGCACTTCTTTGTCTCACTGGCACGGGAACATTTTGTACTGTGCCTGTGGATTCAAATTTTTCCACTAGACGTTCAATTGTTGATCTGGTAGGACGATTATGACGACCATAAATTGGATGTAGCGCTCTTAACGTTGAGGCCACTGACTCCGAATTTCGGTAGTAAATTTTAATAATTTCGACTCGTTGTTGGCTCGTATATCTTTCCATCATGAAATGGCAAACCTTACTGAAGAGAAATGTCAAAAGAGCGGCAAGAAATATGGCGTCGTTTGCTGTCCCTATCTTTCTACTTTTGTAGCGTCCCTGTTGAACAACCCTTTACAACGAATAGTTTTTACTGCAGGATCGAGTAGTAAACTTAGGTTGGCAATATATAGAACTGTTTTTACTCTACCTGAAATTAGCAGATGGTAGAGATATCGACTGGCAATCTGGAGTCTCAGGTTTAATTCTCGGCACGAACAAATTTTTAATAAAAAATTTTACATAAAAGAAAAATTAATAAAAATGCATATTGATTGCAGTTGGTCTATATGACGCATCTGAAAAAGCAACACTTTACTAAAAAAATAAAATTGCCCTATCCTCCATCTCCGATATACACAAATTGCCAGCACTTGAACGTAAAAAACCATACGTCAGTATGGCAACATTTGCGAAAAAGGTGACAAGAAGGAGATAAGAGGATAAACAAGGATTCTAAAATAGAATGTTTGTGTGTCTGTTTGATCACTTCTGAGAATAAAAGCAAAAACAAAGGGCTGAATATGACGGAAAACTATGAATTGGCCACACTATAAGCGGGGCCTTACGTGGTTGAGATTGCTAAGCTCTCAAACTCTAGTATAGTTACGTTTGTAATGTAGGAGTGCATGGGTTCGATTCCTATAGCCGACATGTTGTTGAAAAAATTATCATATAGAGACAATCTGACAATGGAATATAAACGGTTATACAATTTAATGGAAAATCACTGATGAAGCCTATCCATAAAAAAAGGCAGAAACTAGATCTAGACTGATTTGCAAATTAATAATGTGTTAATAGCTTTTGAAAAAATGTTAGTTCTTCTTCTTAATCTCAAACCTACTAAATTAAAATTAATAAAAATGCATATTGGTTGCAATTTTGATTGCAGTTGGTCTATATGACGCGTTTAAAAAACCAACACTTTACTAAGAAAATGTTTTTTTGAAAATCTAATTTTAGACTCATTATTTTTGTCATTGCTGGTAATCATAGAGGTAACTATATATTTTTTGATTTTTCGTATACTGGTGTGTACGTATAACTTATTATTTTGCAAGACATCGCCATACAAAAGTACTAAGTAATGTAATAAAAAAAAAAAAAAATAACTAGTTACCATTACCAGGTATGTAGCTACATAACCACATAGCTGGCAATGATTTTTTATACTGGGTATATATATTAAACTTTCTGAATTGTTACTAAATATTCATTCAACAATTTTTTTACCAAAAGAATAACCACAAAAAACAATAAAATTTCTTATTAGCGGATAAAGGTGTATGGGTTGCTACTTGTAGATTGATTACAAGGTCGTTCATTTTAAATGAATAGACAGACGGTTATACTAGGGAGTGGTGAAGTGTATAAAATAAAGACTAAACTGTTGTAATTACTATTTGATATCATATTTTTCATTACTTTTGGCATCGGTGCAGAATAAGCAATTAAATTTTATATATTTATTAAAAAAACCACAAATATATGATTTTACACTCGATGTGATATAAAAAAGGAATAGATTTCAAGAATAAAAAAATGTCAGCACTTCATATACATAAATACACCTAGGGAGAAAAAAATCTATAGAGTTTTACACTTAAAATAATAAGTCAGTAGAAAAATCTGTCAAACAGCTTTCAAATCGATTTGACTAATTTTTAAAAAATTTTTAGTTGAAACACTTATTTTTAAACAAAGATTACACATAACCATATAATTCCCCCGTCAAAAGGTTATCGCTTTCAAAAATGGGGCTTGGTGGGACTCGAAAACTAAACGAAATAGAGCAAAACGGACAAAATGTTTTTTCTTTGGAGTGCCCGAGACCTTAAATTTGAACAAATTTTATGACTCAGTATTATTTAAAATAAAACAGTAGATTTACTAATATTTTACTTAAATTTAGATTTGTTAAATTTAATCAAAAATGTTTTAAAATCAACGAATTTTGTTTTTAGCCAAAAACAGGAATACATTTTGTTAAAGTAACAAATTTTTCTGTTCAGCCAACAGACTTAGTATTTTGAGTGTATAGATTCAACTTGAAGAGTATTAGATTTTTAGCTTTATTTGTAAAAAAATTTAAGATTCTTCTTTTAACGAAAACTTTTGTGAGGTCAGAAAAGTCATTGCAGGACAAATGCTTTTGAGTCTATAGCCCAAACCACATAGTGAAAGTGCCAGTGGACAGTGGCAGTGCTTTCAAACTTTGTTCTTGAATTTCGCGAAAACGATTTAATATTTTTAAAAACTTCTTATTGTGTTTTGTTTAACAACAGCTCTTGTTTATTTAGAAAATTTTCTAATTTCTCGGCAGTGACAAATAGAGAAGATACAAAAACTGCTTTATCGACAAAATGTCGTACTGCGGTCGACACTGCGTTTATGTGGTTTAGGCTTATAAATTTCTTTGTACTAAACTTGTCCAAAAAGGTATACTCATACAATTTTATAAACACTAATATAATATTTATGAAAAATTATCTCTGTGTATAATAATGTAATGTTCCCTTACTCGTTTCACTTGGAGTATTTATATGTATGTATGCTCCATGTTTTGAAACACATATAAAAATGTATTAAATGTTTTTGTTCACATTGATAATAAAATCTTTCCAATAGAGTTTATTAAAAAATTTTATCGCAAATAAACATACCTACAAGCAGAGATTTAAAGAATGGATTTTAAACTTACAAATACAATGATATATTAATAAAAAAGAAAATAAATTGTTAGAAACAGTACAATAACTTAAAGCCCTATAGATGTTAACACATCTTGGTAACTTCGGAGATGAGCTGGATATTTGTTAATTAAATGTTGAAGATATATAAAACTACGCAGCAAAAAAAAAAAAAAAAAATTGGAAGGAATGCTTTCACTGCTTCACAAGTATCCGTTAGTGTATTTTTACTGCTTTTTTAGAAGTTATTCTGAACAAATTCAAAAAATCACTTTTTTTATTACTTCCAAGGTATCCATTAGTATATTTTTACAGCTGTTTTAGAATCACTTCTGAACAACATCCAAAAAACCACTTAAGTATTGCTTCTAAAGAGTAATTGCTCTAAAAGTGATCGTAAAAAGTGATTTTGGTATCATTTGGCATTTCCACACAGAGGGTCCCGGGTTCGATTCCCGGCGGGACCAATATTTTTTTATTTTTAAAATTTTTTTTTTATTCTATTAATTTTTTTAATATTTATAATTAATTTGTTTAAATTCAATATTTTTTTAATTTTAAAATTTTTAAAAATATGCATATATAAAAAATGGTGAGAAATTGCTTTTAAAGGTGCTTTCACAATGGTAGAGTGACTCTACTCTGCAGCACAGATTAAAATGTTAACTGTTCGAAATGCAGAGTAGAGTTACTTCAAAACTTATTTGACATTTTAGTACTTACTTCATATTTTCGCCACTTTTTTGCCAGAATTTTTACCGTTTTTAATTTAATATTTTTTTTATTTTAAATCATACCGAAAACACCACAAATTTTATATTTATTTAATATGTTTTGTTATTATTTTTTTTTAATTTATTGACACTTAGATATGTGAACAAATTAGAGATGTGTTTATTTGTCATGTTAAACAGTTAAGAGACCAATGTTAACTCCAGAGTGTAGCAAATCTGTACTCCAGAGTCAAACCAGTTTTACTCTGGAGTGGAATAACAAGATATAGCACAATACAAAAATGTGTTAGTATGAAAGGGAAAAAAACAAAATTTGCTACAGATTTTAGTACTCCGTCATTATAAACGCACCTTTATGCACCTGTAAAAATAGTACTGAAAACAATATTGAATTGGAGTGCACCTTTTACACTTGTTTAATAAGTACTTTTATTGAATAGAATAAGGAACAATATCTCGCAGTAACAAAGTGGTGTTTTTATGCCAGTCAACTTTCATATCAAACAATAGCTCAGCGGTAGAGCTCAGCGACTAGCAATCGTGAGGTTGCAAGTTCGATACCCGGTGGCGCCAATAAAAAAACTTTTGTAAAATAAAAAATATAATTTTTTTTGCGAAGATTTTTTCTTTTTAAGTTAATATGTGAAAAAGAGCTTCCTTTGAACTCGTTCCGAAAGTACTGAAAAAAATGTTGAATTGGGAGTACTCCTCTCCTATGATAACTCAATGTTAAAATCATTAGTGTTTATGTTAAAAAAGAAGTACATTTAGATCATCAATTGTAGTGCTTTTTCTACTGCTTCGGCATCTCTTTTTTTTGCTGGGATGTATATAGTCGTGCGATCGTCAGATTCATATATATTTATATGTGTTATATTTAAGCGGAGGCGTATTTAATTTTCAATATTCCAGCTTTTTTGGGTTTTATCGAGTTTTTCCCGAAACCGTAATTTTAGATTACGGTGGAAACCCTATGACTCCAATATAGGCAATAAAGTTATCAAACTTCATATTTTCCAGACTACTTTACGGTCATTGAAAAAAAATTAAGGGCCTGTTTATTTATTACGAAAATAGTCTAAACGACAGAAATTGACAATCACTTTCGTCAAAAATACATGGGAAACAAAAACAAATTTTGGTTACTTTGCTTTCGTTTAGAGTATTTTCGTAATACATAAACAAGGGCTAATTCGTAAATTTGAGGTAGGCTGCCATAAAAAACCTGTGAAAAAAGTGTTTTTTTTCTATTTTCTGTATTTTTTTTATATCATGATGTGGCATTTATTTTCCATTCAAATTAAGAGAATAAATTGTTTTAAAGTTCTTTTTTCAACCATCAACAGTGAAACTTTTATTGAACTATTTAATATGTAACAGCAGATTGCCGTTATTACGAATGTAGGTGATTGATAACTCGGTTCCAAAATAGGAATTCTTTACTATAAAATGAATTCCTTATCAAATGAATTTCTTACTTTCAAAGATCAATTTAAAATTTGTGCAGAATACAAAAGTAAATTTTCTAAAAAAATCGATATATTTATCAAAAAAAAAATCGAAAATTTTCGCAAATTAATTTTAAAAAGCCGGCAGAAGTTCGGTATAAGAAAAATATGCATGCGAATTGGCTAGACTAATCCTTCACAAACTTTAGTTTAGACCTAGTGCTCATATAAGGGACCTCCCAAAATTGGCTTGGTTACACGCTGCAGGTCGCAAATACGAAGATATTTCAATGAAATTTGGTTCGCTGACTTACATGGTGCCAAGGAAAAAGCGTATTGATTCTAGATAGGAGCGGTCCATATTTGGACCTGTCGCCCATATTGGCAAATTTTCAATTTTCTCTTCTTTTATGATTTTATAGAAAATTTTAACACAAGTCCGTTTTAACCCATTAAAATTTCGGATCCAAACATTAGTTGGCTTTAAGTCAGACTTGTGTAGGGTATTATATAGACGGCATTCCCGACTTTAACGTTTTTACTCGTTTTAATATCTTTTTTCAATTTGTAGTGAGCTAAAGATAAACTTAATTGATTTCAAAGTGAATTTCCCAGATTTGAAAACAAATTTCTTATTACCGCACCTTTTTTCCTCTTCATATAAAAACTGAATGATATTGGCAGCGTGAGCAGGATTGGGTGAAGTTTGATAAGAATTTATGTCAAAATGTTAATAAAAATAATTAATTGTTGCTTTTAAAAGGAGTAGATTCATGGCTGTTTTTACCAAATCAGACAGTTCATATACAAAATTACAAAATTCTCGTCCAGTTGAATTTTTGTACCTTATGTAATATCTCGGTTTGTGTATTGAAGTTATAATTTTCTTATTGCCGACAACTGAAGAGTTGGGGTGATATCCACGAAACAATTGTATTGTCCTTCATGAATATTATCAACATTTTTGAAACAACAAATAAAATATAATATGACAATATCATATTAGAATTTGGACTTGAGATAGAACAATGTTCTAACTAAATATGTATATGAAAATATGGAAAGTCCGAAAAAACTATTTTTGTATTTTTTAATGCAAAATTTAAAATAATTGTTGAAAACTAATTAAATTTGAAGAAGTCAAAAATTTTAATATCAAGAGACATTTTTTTTAGCCATACTTAGAGGAAATGAGATTCGGATATTTTATAGCGTAGAAAAAAATAATATGCTACATGTCTTTTTTTATTAGTGGCACAATCTCGTGTTTAAGATATAAAAATCAGGATAAAAAATTACCTGATTTGTAGTTTTTTAAATTGCTTGCTTTCTATTTAATTTAAATGAAGAGTTGTCTAAGTTATTTTCGATATTCGTTATCGTTCAGCTTTACGATGACTTTTCCCATTGAGGCTTTTCCACCAATATTTCACATAAGTTGCTACCTTGGGTCTACAAAGTCGGTAATGTGGGTATTAGAATTTTTATTTTCTCTATTACTTTATATTTCAGATATGTTTTCATAGAAAAGTGAATTAATTCGTGTCCTCAATTTTTAATATTTACACCAAGTGGAATTTAGTCGCTAAAGAAATACGTGTCTCTCATTTACTGTTCCTCTATCACCTATCCAAATTCCATTAAAATCGAAGAGAACCCATCGCGATGCCGGCTTTGTAAGATGAATTGTTACATTCAGACCTTCGGAAACATAATTTCTTAATTCGATTTTTAAATCTCATTCAATTTTGTACGAATCGATTAGCAAAACTTATTTTATTGATTGAATTATTGCCTACTTAATTCGATCAATATCTTATTCAAAAAATCAATTTGATTTTTGTTGATTCTTGTCATAAAATCAAACGACTTGATTAAATTTAACAAATCAATTTAACAATAAATGGTTGCTTTGATTTATAGTTCGCGAATCAAATCCTTAAACAAATAATTCAAAAGAATCAAAATTGAATGAATTGAAATTTGGAGAAATCATATCCTCACTTTATTCAATATCAAATAATTGATTTAAAGTGACAATGAAGTATTCACTGACTCATAAAATGAATCAATTTTAATGCGAGTTTGTTCAAAAAAGAATTATAATTTTCAAGTTCTGGTTACATTAGTCCTGCACAAATTTAATTTTTTTTTCGAAAACAATTTAAGTAGATAGAAAGTTCATTTCACTGTAGTGTTTTACAGGATAAAGTGTAGTTCATCATAAACATACTCCCCTGTATAAGAATATCAAGAGTGTTGTGTCATATGAGTGCTATTAATTTAATTTGCCATTTCGTATATAACTTTTAATATGTTTAATGAAAATGAATTTGTAAACGTGAAATTATTTATAGCATTTTTAATATTAATTATATGCAATTGAACGAAAAGAGAGCGATTTTAATTTTTGGCAACAGAAAAAAGAAAAAGTTTGATACAACACAGTTTACTAAACCTGCTTTAATGTAAAGATGTTTTAATTAAAATTTAATTTCATTTTAAATTTGACCTTTTGGATCTTAGTATCATAGTAGTAAACTGAATGGATTTGCTATCTTGGCCCCTCAATTTAATTATTGATAAGTCTTGAATGGATATAGTTATGGTGTGTGCAAATTTTGTAACAATTTTTATAGCTGCAAGCACTATTACAAAAATGTCAGTTTTCCATTAGCTTACGGGTACTTAAAGTACCATTAGATAGGACTATTTATATCCAGAAAATGATAATTTTATGTGGAATTCAAATCAATTAAAAATTATAAGGTAACTACATATTTTGAAGTATTCTTCCATTATATTGATAAGTAAGGTATTTTCCCTTGGGTCGGGGGATAAGAAAAGAAGGGTCCATAACCAGAAAAACGACATGATATAACTTTTCTCACTTCAGAATCGGTTTAGGGAGACCAAAGTACCTTAAAAACAGTTCTACACCATTTTCACTTTTATTTCAGAAAATTCCAAATATATTTCAAAATTTTCCAAAAATGTTTTAAAATTATCCAAAAATGTTTTAAAATTGTCCAAAAATGTTTTAAAATTGTCCAAATATATTTAAAAATTGTGTAAATATATTTCAAAATTGTCCAAAATATTTTAAAATTCCAAATGTATTTAAAAAAACTATATTCTGGAAAACAAATATAGTCTTTTTAAATACATTTGGAATTTTATCAAATACATTTGGAGAATTTTCAAATACAAATGGAATTATTTGAAATGCATTTGGACAATTTTCAAATACAGATTTAAAATTTTTAAATACAAATGAATAATTTTGAAATACATTTTGAAAATTTTAAATTACATTTTGGACAATTTTGAAATGCAATTGGACAAATATCAAAGTTTTTTTTGACAATTTTAAAACATTTTTGGACAATTTTCAATGATTTTTGGACAATTTTAAAACATTTTTGGAAAATTTTAAAACATTTTTTTGATAATTTTAAAATATTTTGGACAATTTTGAAACATATTTAGACAATTTTGAAATATATTTGGACAATTTTAAAACATTTTTGGACACTTTTAAAACATTTTTGGATAATTTAAAAACATTTTTGGAAAATTTTAAAATATATTTGGAATTTTCTGAAATAAAAGTGAAAATGGTGTAGTAGTAAAAAAGTTAATTATGTTTATACAGGGTGTGGCTAAAGTAACTATATGATTTGTTTTTTTAAATAAATATTGAATGGAATAAAAAAAAAAACAAAAGGAATTGAAAAACAATCTTAGTTCTTTGCGCAATTATATATCGTATTAGCAATTGTATTCTCCCAAGTTTAATTCCTGAAATAGAAAACAAATGAAATATGACATTACGTCACAAGCAAAGAAGTTACAATTTTTTTACATTATATAGTTACTTTAGCCGCACCCTTTATTAACATGTTTTTTTCATGATATCCATAAGTTAATAACTATTGCTTATATTGTATAGTTCAATATTTCCAAATAGTTTGCATAATATTTTGTTATTATAAAGTTATTATAAAATTTGTTAAAAAGAGATTGCTTTCCAAGATATTTCATACTTGTAAAAAGGTCATTTAATACGAATACTAAATAAAAGTAATAATTCTCTTGTCATTATATTATCAGGCATAATGTATTATTTTACAACATTGGTGCTTACACAATCTAAAAGTATGTTTTTTTTTTTTTAGTTTCTATGACAGTAGAAGAGTGCAATTTATTTAATGCATATGTTTGCAATAACTTTATTACATAAATACTCCCACTATATGTGTCCTGTCTGTTTTTCTTTGAAAAGCATACAATGTCAATATTTCATATCCTTTTCCCTTTTAAGGACACAAAAAAATATACAAACTAAAAGCCTTTCAGTTTTAACAAAAATAAAGAAAACTGTTGCTAAAATAGAGATGTCATGTTTTATTTGTAAACAAGTCAAAATGTTGTATTAAGCTTTTGACTACTGATTTCTTTGTAGTTACAAAAAAAAAATCCCATGAGATTTTTACTTTAAGTTTTATAAACGCAGTGAAGCTGCTTTAAGTAATTTATTTCATCTATTATAGCCGGAAAACTAGAATGGACACGTTTGTTTTTGATAGAAAATTAATCGTACAATACTAATTAATACCAAATTTTAATTTTGAATTGAAAGACAATAAAATATTTATTTGCTAAAAAAAACAATTGTACATAATTTATACAAATCTAGACAATATATTTAGCAAACAGAAAAAAAAAATAATTATAATCTGTGTAAAATGAGAAAACAAAACTCAAAAACATGTAGGTACTTACATTTGGAATAACTGAAATTAGTGCTAAAATAAAATTGTTTATTAAATAAGTTATTGACCTTTGGATTAGTTTATATACAAAACTTTATACATTTTTTAATATATCGTCACTGCGCCTAAGAAAATAGCTACTTGTTTTCAAAAATTATTTGTGGTGTACCTAAATTTAAGTGCTTATGCATAATAATTTGAAAGCATTATAAAACGATTATAAAATGAATTTTTTAAGAAAAATTTGTTTTATAAGTCACTTCTAAATTTTTAAAGTGATTATGCATACGACCCTTAGTCTTTATTTTTTATCTTGGGTATGATTTTTGGAAGTAATTCTTTTATAAATGGAAAGTTTGAAGTGTTGTTTATATATGTGTAAAAAAAATAATTTCTAAAAAGTTTCGGGAAAGGCTGCAATAAAGGTCTTTTGTAGGTCTACTCACAAAGCTACACTTATACCTAAAAAAATGATATAAAAATTAATCTAAGGCACCCTATAGTCCGCTGAATGGTCAGAAGTTATTGTGGAATAGATTATAATGCATTGTTTTTATATATTAGCCCTCCTTTTCCTATACCTGTCTAACAAGCTAATCTCTAAAGCGTGTTTTTTAGAGTTGCAGAACTTTAAATTAAAATAAAGCAAAGAAAAATATTTTTAATATCAATTAAAATTAGAGTTTGCTAAAAACCGAAAAATTTGAAAACCGCGGTTTCGGGTTTTCAAAATTATAAAAACCGCGGTTTCGGTTATTTTTCGGTTTTCTTGTAATATCAATAGAACTGTTTTAAAATAATTAAATAAGTATAAAATTGTATAGTTAAACACGTGCAATATATTCATTAAAATTCAATTGAATTTCTCACTCGAATAAAATCTTTTTATTCTTTTGTCGACAACTAAAGCTTTTCAAGAGTTTAAATTTAAATTTTATCAATTTGTTTAAAACAATACGAAGTTAAAATTTTATAAATTTCGCGGACTGAAATATGACCAAAAACATGCGGTGAAAGTCTGAACAAAAAACCAACAATTCTTTAATAAAGGTAATAATTCATGGAAAAATGTTGATTAATATTAAACACAAAATTTTGTAAAATATGAACTGAGCCAACATTTTTCTAAGCGCTCAGAAATTATGACTCGTAAAAAACTATAAAATATGATCATTATAAGAGTGTATTCAAATTTTTTTTTCATTTTTCATTGCACATAAATGATTAAAAATATTAATTTTCTAGTAATGCATATATTTCGGAGTCTTTTATGAGTCACAAATAGAGTTTGCTGTTCGGTTTTATTCGAAACCGAAACCGCGGTTTTTCAAGCCTCAAAACCGAAACCGATAACCGACATAAATAAGTCGGTTTTTAATAAATACTTTAACCACTTAAAATAATTAATTAAATTGCATCCCAGTGTACAATTAGAATCCGAAAAGACTCATATCAGCCCTGACCTAATGAAATCACTTTTATGATTCACAAAAGACTCAGAATTATGAGCATTATTGGAAAAGTTAGAATTTTTTGAGCCATTATGAGTCATTTATAATTAATTTTTGAGATATTTATGAGCAATGAAAACATTTTTTAAAAATTTTGAATACACCCAGAGTTTGAGCACCCTGAAATTGATATTTTAGAGTCTTTTACGAGTAATAATTTGTGAGCTCTCAGAAAAATGTTAGCTGGTATATTATTGAATTTCGAATATGGCTCAGCTCCAATTTTACAAAATTTTTTACCCAGCCAGCAGTTTCGGAGCGCTCATAAATAAGATTTTTAAATGACTCATAAAAATGATTATAGTTTTTTCTTTGTACAAAATATAAACCCTCAAAAAACCATCCAAAAAGTTGTCTCAAAATGGGCGCTCATTTTTCAGACTTAAAAAAGGATCCAAAATTATTCGAATTTATGTAAAAATTTCGATTTTATACGTTCTTTTTTCCGAGTCACTTCTGAGTACACAGGTGGCGCTTTTGGACGGACCACTTTCGCAGGAAAAAGTGAAAAAATGTTTATGTTTTTGGAGCTCATTTCTGAGTCCTTAATGATCATCTTTGTTTGCTGGGTATTTAATTGTAATGATCATTTTCTCCATTAAATATAACTTTAAAGAAACTGAGGCTTATAATTTTAGAAAAAATATACACCAAAAAGTCAAGTGGTTTAAGAGATGTTGAGTTTCAGTTCATTGCCTTTATTCGAGTGAAAAATTCAATAGAATTTTAATAAATATCTTGAACGTGTTAAAATACATATTTCATTATTTTAAAACAATTCTACTAATGTCACAAGAAAACCGAAAAATAACCGAAACCGCGGTTTTTATAATTTTTAAAAACCGAAACCGCGGTTTTAAAATTTTTCGGTTTTTAGCAAACTCTAGTCACAAAAGTGCGCTCGGAAAGAGGCTTCATCAGTGAGGTACTTATATACAGTGGTGGCAAATTTAATAGGAACGATTCAAGTTTTTTCAAATTTTTTTTTCATTGCCTTTATTTTTAAAAATCAAAATAGTGGCTAAATTCGCCCCAGGAGGCAAATATGTGGTTTAGAATATTGTGCAGTATTTGAGCATAAGTCTATTTTTTAATTTTGTCACTTGTTTTAAGTGTTGTTAACTTTATTTTAAAATTGCTAAAAACAAAGAATTTTTTTTTTCATGTTTAAGACACTGTCATTTTAAGTCTGGCGACCATTTCTGGATAAAAATAAAGCAGAAGTTAAGGAAATTTTGTAGAAATTCCAAAAATATACAGTTTATATAGATCCGATCAGTACTCGCTAAATTTTACTCTGTAATTTGATAACAGGTCGATATCGCTAATTTTTCATTGAAAGCCACGCCCACTTAAAAAAAGTGACAGAATAAAAAAGCAGACATTATGATAAAATTCTGCACAATATTCTAAACCACATATTTGCCTCCCGGGGCGAATTTAGCCACTATTTTGATTTTTAAAAATAAAGGCAACGAAAAAAAAATTAGAAAAAACTTGATTCGTTCCTATTAAATTTTCCACCACTATACCATTTGTTTTCAGCGGGTTTTAGAGTTATTTAGTGAGTCTTTTCGGATTCTAATTGTACACATAAAGTATTTATTAAAAACCGACTTATTTTTGTCGGTTTTCGGATTCGGTTTTGAGGCTTGAAAAACCGCGGTTTCGGTTTCGAGTAAAACCGCACAGCAAACTCTAATTAAAATAGCTTTTTTGGATAGATAAGTTTATGCCATTAATGTTTAAATATGATTTTGGTGGTGCACTTCGAGAAAAAAATTTATTAAAATAGAGAATTTTATAAAAAAAATGGTAAAATTCATAATGGTCCATCAGACGTATCTAAAAGAAGTACGCCTTCAGAAAAATATAACTACTACCTTTGTGACCAAAAAATTAATTTATGTTTTTGTTTTTTAATTTTCAATTTTAAGATATTGAATTGAATTTTGCTTTATGATATAAAAGAATTAACTGCAAGTGTAATTAAAATTTTTGTAAAAAATTTCATTTGATTGGAAAAAACAACCAGACCAGATTATTGCAAAAATACAAAATCTCAATTTTCAAATGCGAATAACTTTTATATTTTAAGAGATATTCCACATGATATTTAAATTTTGTGGGCCTAATCTAATAGTAAAGATTACAAAAAAATTTCACTCTTCTTAAAATTGGTATATAAATCGAAAAATGGCAAGCTTAAGAGCACAAATAAAACTGTCAAATATACAGAATTTTATTTATAATTGAGTTAAATTTTAGTTAGTTGAAAATAACAAATTAATCTGCTAAAATAAGCAAAAAATTTTGCTAAAGAATTAGTAGACAAAAAAATCTAAAAAAAAAAGTTTTTTCGATTTTTTTTAATGCAAATAATTATCTAGCCTTCTGAAATCAGCTACTCAAATTGGCTACTCTTTTTTACTTACTATTTTTCAGAGAATATCTTGGTTGATTTTAGCAGGACAGACTGCTATTTGCATTCAATTAAATTTAGCTTAAAAATAACAAAAATTTTGTAGATTTAACAGTTTTATTTGATAATTTTTGTCTACTAATATTTAGCTTGATTTTCTGCAGATTTTTCAGCATAATTTGTCATTTGCAATCAACTAAAAGTTAACTCAAATATAACTCAAATTATGTAAATTGACTTATTTTTACTTGGGTATACTCAGCCTCTGTCCAGTATTTGTTACAAGAAATTATGTACATAACTTTATTCAAATTTAATTCACAATCGTTGTTTTCCTCTAATCGCACTAATTTTTATAAATAATTTACCGAGTTTACGGTTCGTGTCCCTTCGTATCCCGTCGTGTACTCATTTCTCTTCGTTCCGCTACGGTTCGTTTGCCTCCTCCACTCAGATAATTCACTTTTTTTTAGTAATTATTATTATTGTTCACTGTGGTAGTATAAAAAACTTTTCAAAATGGTTTTTACTTTAATAGTTATAACAAATTTTAATTACTCCAATTTTATATAAATACCTTAAAATCTGAAAAAGAAAAAATTTCGACATAAACGATTATGCGAGAATGACACGGATATTAACATTTTAATTTAATTTTCATATATTTAATTTTTCTTATCTATTTAAATTAATTGAATTATTTTTATTTAAAATCATTTCCTGTTAATTTATTTATTTCAGTATATGTACTAAAAATTTATTTATTGTTTTATTTAAAAAATATGTTTTTGAGTGGTTTAACTTTACACAAAGTTAAGGTAAAAATACACATTTTTATTGAATTTTTACGACTTTTTTTTTTTAGGATTTTCACGCATTTGTTGTAGATTTTTACGCATTTCATGCATATCATATAATCGCAAATTACAATTTAAAATTTATTTTAGAATATGGCATGTAATGTTATTTCTCCCGAAGAATAAATATTTCCCAAAAAATCAAGCTTTTTCAAATTCGAAAGAAATTTTTGCAAAAACGGGTCGATCGAAGATTTTGAATTTTATTGCTATATTGTTATAAGACATCCTGAATTCACAATCTAGAGAAATATTTCTGCGGATCGTATTTTTTAGTTAAAGTGTAAATAACCTGCTTTATCGAAAAACCGTCACTCTGCTGTTAAAGCACAGTTGGCAGGGATATATTTTTTGAGTTTATGTATATTGGCGCGTAAGCACTCTTGTGAGCAGCATTTCAATTACGTTTCTATCTATCAAATATAACATGTCGAGATAGCTCAGATCGTAAAGCTCTCGACTGGCAATCTAGAGTCCCAGGTTCGATTCCCGATTCATTATTTTACTCGACACTGCCACACAAAATTAATAAGAAAAGTCACTAGTTACCAATAACAGGTGTGTAGTTTAGAGTTGTCCAAAAAAAAACATAAAAGTTGGAATTCGCGATCTCCACAATGTTGCCCCTATTCCTTAGTGTCTAAAAACTCTCTGTGCCAAGTTTCAGCTAAATCCGCTTTTATTTAGAGGTAGCACAAAAAGTTGTTTTTTAAGAATTAGTAATTTATCTCTAGAGTAGTTTATATAAAAAGTAGGGTTGACTTTAAATTTAATTATTTCTTAACCTGTACGCTTTTATTTTTAAATCTGGTCTTAATTAATGTGAACAAAAGGAATTTGAAATCAAAACTTAAAAAAATGAAGTAATTTTTAAGTAATTCGCTTTTTTTTAAATTATACAAAAAAAAAATACATATTCTAGTTAAAATTTCCAAATTATCCGAAAAGATGTAATTAAAAATTCAACTTGTTTTTGCCTTGTATGCGCAAATTTCCCAAATCTGATCTTTATTTTAATGAAGATTTTGAATCAGCAATCGAAATTTAAAAAAAACTTGTGGTAAATGAATTATTCGCGGTTTTTGAAAATTTAAATAAACTCAAGTTTTTTGAGATATTTTCCTAATTACCTGTAAACGGTGTTATCGAAAAATCCAATTTGTTATACTTTTGCAATTTACTTACCACGGGTCTTCATTATATAGAACACTGATTTTAATTTTAAATAGGATAACAGGTATCCTTGCAAATTAAATTAAAATTTGACTTTTTTTAATATTTTGCTATTATTTAGCTTGCTATAATTTTATTGCTACCAAAAGCCCTATCTCACATAATAGAACATTCCACAGATATGTATTAATGCAAAAACGAAATTTTCATATTGGTAAATATAAGAAAACATCCTGATCGAAGTTGATCATTTTTTGTATGAAATTTTCAAATTTCGCGAAATCCGCGACTCCGATTTCAATTTTGATTTGATATTCATAATGTACACCTAAAAATATATTAGATTTGACATGTCGCGATCATAATAATTATATTTAATTTTTGTCATTTTTTCCATTATTTTTAATTAATTAAAAATAATACAACAAGTACAACCTCGAAACTTCAATTGCGATGTGCTACCTCTAAACAAAACTTTTTTGGTGATTTTTTTGATCAGACCACATTTTTTTTCAAAGTGGCATATTTTTAGGGTTGTGGAGTGTGAAAATTCCAACTTTTTTTTTTTTTTTGGACCAGTCTAGTGCATTTACATAGCCACATATCTGGCAATGATTTTCTATGTTGGGGTATTTTTTTGACTTAAATTTTTCGTGCAGTTAATAGAACCCAATAAATTCTATGGAACCCATCATTAGTTTAATTTTTTCGTTTTTGTAAATTTGGCTTATATCACTTTCACAATGAAGTTTCTATTTAGCTTTGAATAACTATTATGATTTTTATTTTCCAGTTTGTATAAGGCTGTGTTTTCTTTATGCAGAATTTCACTTGGAGAGTAATAACACTTGTACCTTATCATGTTTCTATATGAGGTAGTACATGTGTATCTTTAGAGTGCTGCTTACTTAAAAAAAAATATAGATGTTTCAGTCTGGTCATTTAAAAAACACTAATAAGTTTAAATGTACTTACATTATGTTAAGATACAATGAAAAAGAGGAATCGGAAATGAAGTTACCCTTCATAAACGACTCATGGAGAAAATCAAATTCGATTTGTAATTAAGCCTGAAAGTCGGCTTGCTGTGCGCAGTTCTCTCCCCTAACTACTCCTGGAACTTCATCCTGTTGGTGATTTGCTCAGCCTTCTAAGTCCCATTTCCCTCAGGCCGGCTTTTGCTTGAATATAAGCAGCCCAAACTCACTTCATGGTGGATGTTGTCTTTCATTTTGTGCAACCTATTGTTCCGCATTCGGCCCAAGCTGTCTTCCCTTATTTTATCCAGACTGTTACATATCATTGGGCCCAACTTGTTTTTTCTCATCGGTTCTATTGCATATTGGGTTCCAACTTTCCGTCCCATATTGGTTCTAGCGTTCGTACACTGGTTAACTTTCCATGTGAATCCATAAAGATTTGTGAAACGAGTCCGCCCTATATGTACACTAGACCGTACCTCAAAAAAAAGTTCGCAGTAAATTTTTTTTGCAAGGAGGTTTGAAAAAAATTTTTTTATTTTTTTTTGCCGAACGTAGGGGTCGTCATTTTACATTTTTTGTTATATCTTTAATATTTACAGTCGGATCTCAAAGTATGATACATCGATGTTTTTCTCTCGAGGGGACCAATGTTTTGCTCTAAGGACCATTGACCTCAAATATCCCGTTCTAGTAATTACCCACCAGATCTCAGTACAACCCTAATGTCATAAAATTAAAGCTCGCAAAAAATCAATAAACTTTTGCCAAGGAAGTTTTCCGATAAACCCAGCAGAAATTTTTTTTTATTTTCTTGGTTGCCGAAAGTAGGGGTTGCCTTTTTAAATTTTTTTTATTAAAGGAAAAACCTTTATAGCAAAACACTGGTCTCCTCGAGGCAAAAAAATCGACATATCATACTTTAAAATCCGACTTTAAATGCCGAAGCTATAACGAAAAATTAAAAAAGGTGATCCCTACGTTCGGCAAAAAAAATTATTAAAAAAATAAAATCAAATTTTATGCTAAATTTAACCTAAGTTTCTTAGCTTATTTAACTACAATTGTCTGTGTATTTAGCAGTATGCAAAATTTAGCTTATCTGAATTCAGCAGAGCGTAATTCTCAACTTCATTGAAAATTCTGCTGGCGCAAATACAGGTACTATTTTATGAGTGTATGGTTTTACGATAACAATTTCCTAATCTTTGAGATGTTTTTTCAGCTGTCCACCTGTTCACACAAAAGTTGCCAAGAGTCGAATTTCTCATTGTAATCTCTGTGGTGCAGTGCACTATGGGCCAGCATCATCGAATTTTGGCCAAAATTAGAATATTGAGTATATGAGACTAATATATCACAAAGGGTGGTGTGGTTGTTGCTGATCACGAATCTGAGATAAAAAATATAAAATTCAAAATGGCGGATCCAAGATGGTGGCCATTAATTTTTAGTTTTTATTATATTGGACTTAAAATAATAAATTATATAGGTCTAGTATCCGCCGATTAAAAATCTGAAATTAAAATTTTGGAATTCAAAATGGCAGATCCAATATGGCGACAAACAATTTTTTCATTAAATTTCTTATGTCGCCTGATTTACTTCATATTTGGATTACGAATCTGAAATCAAATTTTAAAATCCAATATGGCGTCCATAAATTTAAAATTGTTATGCATTGGAAAATAAATTACACTGTACAAAAAACAAAAAAAAAAAAGGTTCTGATGATAACTAATTCTGGCAGAGGGACCAAAGAAAAATATAAGTGTAGCGGAGTTTTAAAAGTTTTCGTCTGGCCCTATGTTTTTGGGCCCTCTTTTGAAAATGTTTATTGTGAATCGGCATAGGAAACCATATGAATCTTCCATTTTATATGTTCAGCGAACTACGAGGGACATAGTTGTGGAACATTTTAACCCTCTAACTCTGCAATTAAAGGGTCTCTTTTGGCCCTTTTTGAAAAGTGTCAAAAAAGACCCATAACTTGAAGACTTAGAGGATTAAAATGTTCCACAAAAATATTTGACATGAAATTCTACAATAAGTCTCTGAAGACATCAAAGTTGAAAATTTAACTTCAATGCCAGAAATAATTCAATACTTAAAATGTGTTTAAGGGTTAATTTCGTACTTATTCAGAATTGGCAATCAAATGTCCCACAAACTCGAACTTTAGGGGGCTAGTCGGTGTGAGAAAACCAGAATCTTCATTTAAGGTAATTTTCAGTGATATTTTTTAGTTTTTACTAAAATTCTGGAATGCTGGCAATCAGCGAGATCTGAAGGTACTTTTTCAGTTAAAGGGTAAAATTTCAAAAGTTTATGAACGGTCGCAAACGGTCGCAAAAATCTAGGTAGAAGACATCTTATAGAAAATATTGGCATTCAAGTTTTTCAAATATCTCTTGGAACATTTTGGAGCATTTTTTTGGAAAATTTAGGATTTTCAAAAAACCCCACATTGTTGAGGTAAAATTAATAATTTTGTTACTTTTTCGTAAATACTTAACAGGTTTCTATTTTTTTTTTTTTTTGAGAACTAGTTTCAGTTTTACAATTTGAGATTGTTTTTGGAACAAATTATTGTTTATTTATGATTTTCATATTGTATCATTATAAAATAAAAAATGCCACAAAATTAAAAAACTTTGACTTTGGACTCTCGCCAACTAACAATGATACAATATTTCACTCACAAAATATTCTACAATCCTAGATTTTGAATATACAAACATATTTTTCCTTGACCTGTATTGTACTTTTGACCAAAAAACGGCCCACAGTGCAGTGGTAGATATTCCAATCTGGGACACAAAAATTAATTATATCTAAATTATTGGTCCATTCTTAATAAAATATCTGGGTGACTACTCAGAAGGATAATGGCTTCCAAACAGTTGTGCTAAAGGATATGGTGGATAAACACAGGATGCCCTATAGGGTGCCAAAATACCGCCTTTTTGCCAAAAAAGATATTTGAAGGCGTGTCATTATTTTGATTTCACTGGATTTTAATGTTTGTTTTTTGTAATCTTGGTTATAAGATAAAGATGCAACATGCACATATGGGTTTATATATTTTGCAGTTTTTAATCTAAAAAATACGCCAACTTTTTCCAAATATATTTATATTTCAAAACTTATTTTGCAAAAGTTTTTAGCAATAAAAGTATTTGATTTTCTGATATATCTTATATGGGATGCCGTTAATGGCTATTTCATAACTTTTGGAAGGATTTATCTACTCATTTGGCGTTGGATTTATCTATTGCCCAAAATAGTGCTGCATTTATGTTCATGCACCCCTTTGAATTGTTTTATTATTTTTGTTTTGTTGTGAACATATGCATAATGTATTTTTAGGAAAGTAAGCATAAGTTGAGTGTAGCGCAAAAAGCGCTCAATTAGCACGGCTTTACATCTTTTTTATACCCTACACCACTATGTGGTCAGGGTATTATAAGTTTGTGCTGATGTTTGTAACACCAAAAAATATTGGTCGTAGACCCACCTTATAGTATACCGATCGGTTCAGAATTTTTTTTTATTTCGATTTAACGATGTCCGTCTGCCCGTCCGTCCGTCCGTCTGTCTGTCTGTCCATGCAATCTTGTGCGCACTCTACAGGTCGCAACTATTAACATATTTTGATGAAATTTGGTACACAGACCTATGTCGGCCCAAGGACGAACAAATTTGATTTTTTTGAACATCGGTCCATGTTTAGACCTAGTGCCCATATAAGGGTCCTACCAAAATTATACTGTTTATATGCTGCAGGTCGTAAATATTAAGATATTTTGATGAAATTTGGTACACAGACCTATATTGGCCCAATAACGCAGCCTATTTATTTTGGTGAACATCGGTCCATGTTTAGACCTAGTGCCCATATAAGGGTCCTACCAAAATTATACTGTTTATACGCTGCAGATCGCAAATATTAAGATATTTTGATGAAATTTGCTACATAGACCTATGTTGGCCCAAGGACGAAGCCTATTGATTTTGGTGAACATCGGTCCATGTTTAGAACTAGTGCCCATATAAGGGTCCCCCCAAAATTGGCTTTGTTACAAACTGCAGGTCGCAAATATTAAGATATTTTAATGAAATTTGGTGCGCTGACTCACATTATAGAAAATTTTGACATAAGCCCCATTTTAACCCATTCGAATTTCGGATCCAAACAATACACCAGACTGGTGTAGGGTATTGTATAGTCGGCATGCCCGACTTTAACCTTTTTACTCGTTTTTCAATGATGTTGTTTCTAGTATTTTGTGAATTTTATATTTTGTACAATTCTATGATATCTTTGTTTCATTTCGTATGCATATATTTCATTTTATTGTTATGTTGTATTTATTTCACATATAAATAGCTTTCAGTTTTTTCTCCATATAGTTTTTGTAGTTAAAATTTATGCAAATTTTCTTTTTTTTCTTCTGGTTTAAAGTTATAAATTATGTATGTCTGACATGTGATACCAAAGGTGTTAGTTATAATGTCTGAGTATGTGTTGTGGTTTTATTACACATTTTTTGTTGGTTTTTTTTCATAAGTTTTTATGTGTGAAAAAAGTTTTACTTTGTTTTAGGGTGAGTGGGAAAATAATGCATAGAGTTTAATTAAATATATGTTGAAGTTATGAGAATAAAGAAAATTTATTACAATAACAATTAAAAAATTTTTTTTTTAATTTATGAAGTGCTAGAAATTCAATAAAATCGTTAAGTTAGTTGAAAAAGTTCTGTGTGAAGTATATTAATTTGTATTTATAATAAAAATCATTAAATTCTGTTTTTTTTTTGTAAATTAAATTAAATAAAATCACTATGATAATTTTAAGGAAACATTCATTGGGGACAAGTTTTAGAGGACCTTATTAAGTCCTTGAATCTACCCTACAATATTTCCTTTCGTTTTAAGCACAATTCGTCTCAGCTGTAATATACCAAGAAATAAAACACTGACTTGGTTTTTTCCTTTTTTAACTTCTTGACTAGTGATAGTACATTTATCACTGCCAAAAATGTTCGTATTTTTTTTCCTTTGTGTGTGGCAGAAGTTGAAATACCACTGTATTTAGTATGTTGTTCTTTTTTTTTTGTTTTTACCATACATTACATGTTTTGCTCTTAAATAATTATAAATATTTAAAATTTAGCTTTTTGTAACTGTTTTCGATGTTTTTCTCATTTGTAAGCAATATTTTATCTTTATTTACTGACTGCTTTTCGTTGGCAGATTTTTTTTTAATAATTTTGTTATTTTAGCTGCTTCAAGCATAAAATTATATTTACATGAAAATTATGTATGTTGGTAATTATGCTTATAAATATTTGAATTTTTAATTTATTGTTTTATATTTTTATATGAGATGCTAACAATTTTATTATAATTGTGCACTACCATTTTTATTCTCATACATTTGTTATAAAGAATTTGAAAACCAGAAAGAAATAAGTAAAATCATTAAATTTTTCATAAAGTTAGAGTTAAAAAAAATGTTCATATGGGATAGAAATCTCGTAGAGTTTGTCCTACATTTGTCAGCTCTAACACTATTTGCACTAAATTTGCAAAACTGCCAACTCTAGTTGCCAAGCATTTGTTTTCATACCACTACATAGACAAGGTGGATTTAGTTTGTGTTGATGTTTGTAGCAATAAAAAATATTTGGCTTTAATATAGCCAAAAAATATTTGTAAATTTACAACTATAAAATGGGTAAAATTTTGTTTAATTTTACAAAAATTTGGTAAATATTAACCAAAAATGAGTAAAGCTTTGTTGTACACACATCCATACACAAAAACACACACAAAGTATTTTTACACAATATGTGTTTACAAATAAACACATTATCGTAAAATTAGTATTCTTTTGCTAAATAAATTTTTTGCCCACAAATTTGGTAAATATACACTCTAAAAAATGCTTGTAAATTCACTACTATAAAATGAGTAATTTTTTGTTTAATATAACGCATAGTGAGTAAAAAGACACACGAAATGCGCAAAATTATTTTGTACACACTTTCATATACAATAATACGCACATAATGTAATTATAGGCATTATCTGTTTATAATTAAATATGATGTGCGTAATTTTTTTTTCATTTTGTTGATAAATTTACTTTTTACTCACAAATTTTGTAAATTTACTAACTTATAATAGTAACGAATTGACATTTAAAAAAAATTCAAGAAATTTTAAAATAAAAAATAAAATGTTTTAAAAAATTGTTCTAAAACGGTAAATTTTTCCAACCAACATTTTTCTGAGCGCTCAGAAATTATGACTCATAAAAGACTCTAAAATATGAGCATTTTCAGACTGTTCAAATATTAGAGTCATAAATGAAACATAATAGAATCTTATTTATGAGTGTATTCAAAAATTTTATAAAATTTTTTCAATACTCATAAATGACTCAAAAATTATTCATAAATGACTCATAAATGGCTCAGAAAATTCAAAATTTTCCATCAATACTCATAATTTGGAGTCTTTTATGAGTCATAAAAGTGCGCTCAGAAAGAGGCTTCATCGGTAATGGAAAACACTCTCATATATCTAAGATTTCAGAAGGTCTGAGGGCTCTTTTATGAGTCTTTTCGGACTCCAATTGTACACTGGGTTGTTTATCTTTAAAAGATTTCGATTCACATTATTTTTTGTTTCCAGGCTTATGGAATTTGACTCCGGCGACTTAGAAAGGTTTATTGGTGCTTAATCGAAAGTTTTAACTGATACCACCAGTTTCGAATTAATTTGATATGAAAGCCGAAAATTGCCTTCCGCCTAGAGAAAAGTGCTTAAAATATGAGGACTTTAGAAACAAATCATCAGGAAATATGTACGCCAGATTTTTAGGAGATTTCTATAGGAAAACTATAAGATTCGGAGAACTTTTTCTTTCAGATTGTGATGAAGTTTTGCTCTTAAAACCATCAGATTCTGGGAACTTTCCTATAGAAAAATTATTAATTTCTGAAGATTTTTTCCTAAAGAGAAACAATCTGATTCTGAGAACTTTTTCTGAATTCTGAGGACTCTGCCTATAAAAAAACCCTCGAATTCTGATGAAGATTCACAAAATCCTACGGCAAAAAGTTGTCTGAATCTGAGACATTTCCATAAAGAAAAGTCATCAAAATATAAAGCTTTGTATAGGAAAAAAATCTTATGAATCTGATGAGTCTCCTTTAGGAAAGGCTTTTTCTAGCGAAAAAGCTTTTTCTTAATTAAACGTCCCATAATAAAATACTTTTTTTTTTATGAAAAAGTGCCCAGAATCTAAGGCTTTTCCTACAGGAAAAAATACTCTTACTGTCAAGAGAAAAATCTGCTCAGAATCTGAGGATTGTATTAGGCTTAAATATTAGTAAACCATTTATAGTTGGTAAAAAATTTATAATTAAATAGTAAAACATTTCAAAATATTTTATTTTTATATTTTTGGTGACGTTATATAATTTATTTAATAAATTTACGCACAAAAGTGGTAAAATTATCAGTGTGTAAGTTTCAATGTAAATTTAAAAACTTTGTGTGTAATTAATTTACGCATCATGTGTGTATTTTTTTCATTTACGCACTGGGAGTAAATTTACCATATTTATAGTAGGAGTTCAGTTTCCTACTATAAGTTGGGTAAATTTAAACAAAAATTAATTAGAGTGTACTAACTCATAATAGTAATACATACCCTACGGGGAATGAGGAGTCAATTGCCCTCCAAGAACCTATCCCGTGACCGGTCAAACGAAGGCATAAATATTACTAAATTGGTACAAATATGAACAATAGAATCAAATAATTTTCTAAGTATTTTCTGATACGATATTTTCACAGTTGCTTTAAAAAAACTTGACCGATACCGAAATAAAAAACAAAATTCGCGGCATATTTTTAAAAATATTTTTTTAATTATTTTACTTTGTTGCTGTAAAAAAACATACGCTGGTTAATGTTCTATGTTAATGCGATTTATATCGAATTGCGTGCGCAAAAATGGAAGGGAAGGGCGTACGCAATGCACACTGCAATAAATTCCAGTTGAGTTATATTAAAATAAAAGCTTATTTTCTGCGGATTCTATCAGTGTCAAACAAAATTGTATACAGAGAAAACAGTTTTATTGTGACAACCGAATGATTTGGTTGTTTCAACGCCATATTTGAGTGTGGCAACAGAAATCTGACTAACACAAAAGAATTTGTATTGAAACAATATATTTAAAATGTGCCAGGAACACATTTGATTGCGACAACCAAATAATTCGTTTGCTGCAACTAAATCATTCAGTTGGCAAGAAATACGGTTCTTAAAATGAATTTGTTGTCTCGGTGTATATCTTAATTTAGAAGGTCTACGGATAAGAAGAATACATCTTTTTCTCTAATAATTATAAATACATTAATGTTTAAATCAGATTTGATCTAGTTTATGCCTTTTTCTATGGACAGGGTTCATCAGTGATTTTCCATTAAATTGTATTATTCTTCTTTTTTATTGTCAGATTGTGTCTATATGATAATTTTCCAACCACCCGTCGGCTATAGGATTCGAATATTTGCCTATTCCTACATTACAAATGTAACTAAAGTCTGACCGCTTAGCCATTTCACCCAAGTAAGGCCTTGATTGCAATGTAACTTCATGCATTGTGTATCTTTTTTTTAATTCCTCCATCTAGAAAATAGATTCACTTTGACAACTGAATTTGTTACCAGTCGAATGATTGTTTGGAATATTTTTCCAATTTCACAACAAAAATTATTCAATTTGTCCCAGTCTATTCTACAGTGAACAATTAGAACATTTTCAAAGAATTGTTGCATACAACTTAATATTTCCTGTTTAAATAAGAATTTAATTTTATATCTATACTGATGTAAAATTCACATGGAGTCAGATGATGTAAACACTTGATGCATAACTTTTTTAAGTTAGTAGTATGTGGTATATTGGATGTACGTGTGTGTGTGTATTGACACTACTATTAATACACATACATGTATATTAGGGTCGTTCACAATCTATAACCAGTTTAAGTGTAACAGATTTCTTATCACAATAAAATAAAATTTTATTTAAATATTTTTACATAATAATGGCCACCGTAATATTTGTTATACCATAAATATGTATGTGTATTAGGGCGGGTCGATTTAATAATCGCCCATGCCTCAGTGAAAATCGTATTCTAGGGATCAAAATAAGAAACTTTGCCGAAGGAACCATACCTCTAAAACGAATTCTACTACCCCCAACTGTTGACTTTTGTCCCGTAGGGTCAAGTTTTGAAAAATCCCACTTTGACCCATTTAGAGTGCCCCAATCGAGTCCAAATGTATGACCGACCCCCACTAACTTTGGAGGGCCGATCCACCCATGCCAGTGGCACACCCCCTGGAACTCCCCTGGGGGGTTCCCCATACAAACATTTTAAAAAATCACCATTTTTGTAACTTTATTTTATTATTTTTTATTTATTTTATTTATTTTTATTATTTTATTTATTTTTTCTCTTTAGAAATTTATTTAGTCAGAACATATGTAAATGAAAAAATTAATTTAACTTAGTAATAGAAAAGAAAAAATGCCCAGACTTGAAAGCAAAAAAGACTTCAAACAGTAATTTTTTTTATTTTCTTTTCTATTACTAAGTTAAATTAATTTTTTCATTTACATATGTTCTGACTAAATAAATTTCTAAAGAGAAAAAATAAATAAAATAATAAAAATAAATAAAATAAATAAAAAATAATAAAATAAAGTGCCAAAAATGGTGATTTTTTAAAATGTTTGTATGGGGAACCCCCCAGGGGAGTTCCAGGGGGTGTACCACTGGCATGGGTGGATCGGCCCTCCAAAGTTAGTGGGGGTCGGTCATACATTTGGACTCGATTGGGGCACTCTAAATGGGTCAAAGTGGGATTTTTCAAAACTTGACCCTACGGGACAAAAGTCAACAGTTGGGGGTAGTAGAATTCGTTTTAGAGGTATGGTTCCTTCGGCAAAGTTTCTTATTTTGATCCCTAGAATACGATTTTCCCTGAGCCATGGGCGATTTTTTTGCCTCCCCACAAATCGACCCAGCCTAATGTGTATGTATGTCTTCTTTTGCTTAATGTTTTGTGGCATCAGTATGACTACTTGTATGTGGTATTGTTCATTCAAACATTCAAGTACAATACATTTAAGGTGAATTTCCTTTAAGTTTCATAAACGTAAAAATTTATAAGTGCTTATTCATATGTATTGGAACTAAAAACATTCTCACCATAGCAAGGAGATCCTGAAAGTCTGTTTACAATGCGTAAAGTGGTTTATTTGTTATAAATAAATTATGTCTGTATATAGAAAAATATACAGTTAAAAAAATACGTTTTTAGAGTCAAGAGAAACACAAAAAAAAAAATTTAAGTTATGCTTTACAAATCACCTCTTTCATTGCTTCCAAATTATCCGTTAGTATATTTTTATAGATTTTTTAGAAGTAATTCTGAACAATGTTCAAAAAATTACTTAAGTATTGCCTCTAAAGCATTATTGCTCTAAAAGTGATCTTAAAAATTGATTTTGATACGGTTTATTCCCAAATATATAATTGCAGGTTCAATTCCTGGCGGGGCCAATATTTTTAAAATTTTTTTCCAATTTTATTTTGTATTTTTTTTTAAATAATAATTAATAAAATTAGTTTAAATTCAATATTTTTTTAATTTTTAAAAGTGTAAAATAAAAATTATGAAAAATTGCATTTTATGCAACTGCGTAAATAGTACAGAAAATTGTAGTGAATTTCAGTGCACTTTTTGCACTTATTTAAGAAGTACTTTTATTTAAAAGAATAACTTTCTTATTAAAGTCAACGTTCATATCAAAAAATAACTCAGCGGTGGAGATCTAAATTAGCAATCTTAAGATCGCCAGTTCGATATCCGGTGACGATAATAAAAAGTTGTTAGAAAAAAAATATATATAACTATGCGTTTCTTTGCGAAAAATATTTTTAAACTCTCAATTGACGAGAAAGAGTTTCCTTTTCATTCGTTAAAAAAGTACTGAAAAAATGTTGAAGTAGGAGTATTCCTTTCCTATAACAACTCAATGCCAAAATCATTAGTGTTTCTGTTAAAAACGAAATACAGCTATATTATTAATTGTAGTTTTTTTTCTCTTTTTTTTTTTTGTTGCGTATTTCTCACTATAAAACTGGTCCCTAAATATTCGTTTTACAATTTTGTTTTTTTTTATAGAATTATTATTTTAAGTGCAAGAATGTCTGAGCGTTCTTTTTCTCCTTCAACTTTAACATAGTAAAAAATCACAATTGAGTTCAAATATTCACTAGAGTATAACAACTAGGGTTTTTCTTTTCCCGGACTTTTTCATTTCCCGGGACAGCGGGATTTTTTTCTGAATTTCCCGGGATCCCGGGAATTTCCGCTCATTCGAAAATAAATAAATCCGATATATGTTGTATTGGAAAAACTAGATTTCTATTACAACACCGTCCGACAAAGTTAATTTTTTGGTTGTGCCTATGAGAAAATCTAATATATTCTAAAAGCAGGGCTAAATATAAAATATCCATGTCTTCACCTTTTTCTAGATCAATTCGTCTAACAGTTTAAATCGCGAATTAATAATATTCCATATATTCATATGGAAGGCCATCTTAATTTTAAAAAACTCTTAGAAATAGCTGAATATTAATTCGCGTTTTAAACGGTTAAACGAATTAATATAGACAAAGTGAAAGACACGTGTATTTTATTTTCATCTCTTCTTTTAGGACATATTGGAATTGTTCTTGGGTGCAAACTTGTGTCGGACCAGTTTTATAGCCAGAACCAAGATCGATTTTTTACTTAAACATTTCTTAAGTATGGAATCCAAAAATATCTATTTCTAGATATTTTGTTTCTATGGAGATTTTCAGAAGAATTCGCCTAGAATTATTTTTATAAAAAAGTTTAAAAGGGAGTATTTTTCACACAAATTTTTATAAAAAGATTTATTTTATAAAAATAGAAAATAAAATATTATTAAATAATTTTTTAACTTTAATTGGTATTTGTTGATTAGACATTTTTAAAAATAAATTCCCAGCCAGCAATTTTGGAGCGCTCATAAATAATATTCTTAAATGGCTTATGGAAATGATTATTGTTTTTTTGAAAACACTCTTTTTTTTGGTAGAAAATATGAACCCTCAGAAAACAACCCAAAAAGTTGTCTCTACAATCGAAAAAGCTGCCTCAAAATGAGGGTTAATTTTTCGTACTCAAAGAAGATTCCAAAATTTTCTAAAATTATGAGGGAAATTTGGATTTTATATGTTCTTTTCTCTGAGTCATTTCTTAGTACACAGGGGGCTCTTTTGGACGGACCACTTTCACATTAAAAAGTGGAAAAATGTTTATGTTTTTGGAGCTAATTTCTGAGTCATTAATGATCATATTTGTTTGCTTGGTTATTTAATTTTCATAGTTGCATTTTAAATTAACATATAAAAATCCAAAATAATTTGAAAAAGCATCTGATGCATTATTTAAAAAATAAATAATTTTTAAAAAGTACAATTAAAATAAAGGAGTAGCAATTGAAATTTAAATGAAATTATTTGAAGTAAAAAACACTCAAATTACTTATGTATATCAGCTGAAAATACGAAAATATTACTAATTTTTTTAATTTTTTATGCACAGGCTTTTCGGAGATATTTGGAACTGAAATAATGATGTTGAAATGTTGTAAATATATATTGTTTTACTTGAACAAAGATCATCGTATAAAAGAAAACATGTTTTTTCTGAAGTACGAGTATTTTTATTGGTAACTAAACCAAATTCAGCTGACATTCAAAAACAATTTGGCCTAAATAATTTTTTTTTTATATTGTACTAATTCAGTTTATTAAATTTTAAGGCCCGATTACTGAATGTCAAGTTAGCTACTAACTGGGACATTTGTTGTTGTTTCCCATACAAAATTTTAATTTAACTGTTGGCTAAATTTTAACTGAACATTCAGTAATCGGGTCTAAATTGTATTTTTTATTTTAAATATTTTTATTTAAATTGATTTCAAAAAAATTAATGCTTTAAATTTAAATAAAGTTTCCAAAATTGCCACATATACTAGCTAGAACTTCTATAAAAGAATACAAAAAATCCCGGGAAATCCCGCATGAAATTCCGGGGATTGCGGGATTGGAAAAAGGGCGGGATTCCCTAATACCAACATATGTATATCTGCAGACAAAGCAAAGGAAATTGTTTAAAATACTACACTAAATTTTTGAACAATTAACAAAAAGATATTCAATTTCTTGTTGAAAACATAAAATGTTGTTAAATTAAAGTAATTAAATACTTTATTTCATAATACGTATTTTCGTTTGCAATTTGTTTGAACAAGTTTAAAGTTTTGAACATTTTTCATAACGAAACCTTAAAAATATTTTTTTTTTCGTAATAATGAATCTCATGTTGCACAGTGTTGTGTCGTTGGATAAAATTAGGAAAAAACATTGTCGTAAATGGAAAAAATTTATTATCGAGAGCCTACATTCAAAATATGTCAACTTTATTTTGGTCAAAATGAGTTTCCGATGGTACAAATTTCAAACCAAAAAAAATAATTAGTTCTCGTTTACATTTTTTTTTTGTTGGTGAAAATAAATGCTAACTCCCGTAGTAAATTTCCAGCATTAAAAAAAATTTATTTGTTATAAATCTACACTCTAAAAAATGTTTGTAAATTTACTACTATAAAATGGGTAAAATTTTGTTTAATTTTACGAAAATTCGGTAAATATAAACAAAAAATGCGTAAACTTTTTTCATACACACTTTTATACACAATAATACACACACAAAGTATTTTTAGACATTATGTGTTTATAAATAAACACATTATGCCTAAAATTACTATTGTTTTGTTAAATAATAAATACTCTGACATTTGAAATTGGAAAAAATTTAAAAAAAATTATAAATAATAAAAAGAAAAAGCGAAAACGGATCATTTTTTGTGAATTACAACATTTCCACAAACACATTAGAGTCTGGAAATAGCAACATAAGCATGAAATTGTTTTTGGTAATTATTGTTAAGGCATGTGGTAGTCTAAACCTTATTTCAAAATTGAAAACACCGTAAGAGAGATACGGTCTACGCAGGAACAACTGGGTGCAATGACTCCTGCTCAACAAAATGCCTTCTTTGCAAGGGAGGCAGTCAACCAACAACCGTCAGCAATAACGGGAGAAAACGCCGTAAGAGAGATACGGCATAGGCAAAACAACTGGGTGCAATGACTCCTGCTCAACAAAGTCAGTATTCATTGAGTACTATCTAACTTGCAAAGAAAGCATTTTGTTGATCAGGAGTCATTGCACTCAGTTGTTCCTGCGTAGGCCATATCTCTCTTAAGGCATTTTCTCCCGTTATTGTTGACGGTTACTGCCTCCCTTTCAAAGAAGGCGTTTTGTTGAGCAGGAGTCATCGCACCCATTCAATAGTTATAACAAATCTTTATATGAATTTTATAAAAATGCCTGAAGATCCCAAAACGACTAATTTGCACATGAACGATTATGAGCGAAAGACTCGGATATTATTATTAATAAAATACCCAGTGTAGAAAATCATTACCAGATATGTGGTTATGTAACTACATACTTGGTAATGGTAACTAGTTACTTTTGTTATTACATTTCTTATTACCTTTATATGCGATGTCGCGAAAAATAATGAGTTATGCTTACACACCAGCATACGAAAAATCTAAAAATATGTCATTACCTATATGCTTACCAGTACTGACAAAAATAATGAGTCTAAAAATAGATTTTCATAAAAATAAATTATATAAAAAAAAATATTTTTTACTGTATTTTTTTTTTTTTTAATAAAATTTGCTGGTGCGGGAATCGAACCTGGGTCTACAGATTGCCAGTCAATAGCTCTACCATCTACCAGGGTTTAAAAAATATTGAGTCTAAAAATAGATTTAAAAAAATGCAGAAGGTAATTGGGTGTCATTACTGGTAGTCCAAAAAATAATGATATGTCATTACCGTTTCTACACTGGGTACGTACTAAAAATTAATTTGTTAGTTTATTAAAAACAAATTTTTGGGTGGTGCTTAAAGTAAGCACAACTGTTGTAAATGTACGCATTTTATTGGATTTTCACGCACTTTCTGTGGATTTTTGCGCATTTTTTGTAGATTTTTACGCATTTTATGCGTACATTTACACGTGAAACGTGCTTTTTTTCACACAAATTTAGTAAATTAACACACTAATTTCAAAATTTCATTTAATTTTTACACACTTTCAACGTAAAATTACAAATTATTTGTGCACCAACTTAAACACAATGTGCGTATTTTTTTTCAATTACGCACATAGAGTAAATTTACCCAATTTATAGTAGGAGTTCAGTTTCCTACTATAAGTTGGGTAAATTTCAACAGAATTTAATTAGAGTGTACCTAATATCTTATAGCATTGCTGACTACGAATCTGGTAAAGAATTTGATATCCAATGGCTTGGTAATTTTTATCATATTAGTACATAGTGGTTCCAAACAAAAGAAATGGTAATCTATATCGAAGCTGCGCCTAAGAAAATCGGTATTTGTCGAAAAGTTTTTTGTGAGGATACCTACAAATCTGCTTCATTTCAGCCTTATGCGGAAATTTTTATAAATTATTTTTTTACACACATATAAAACAAACTTCAAGCTTTTAATTTATAAAAGAATTACTTCCAAAAAACATGGCCAAGACACAAAACAAAGACCTAATTTAGGTGTTAAACAAATAATTTTTGAAAACAAATAGATATTTTCTTAGGCGCGGTAACGATATGTTACCTATTAAACTATTTATCGGATTGAAACATTATGGGCGGTTCCAGTCAATGATATAAGTTTCCAAAATAGCACATTTGGAGTGACCCTCCCAGCAAAAATAAATGGAATGACTTTTAAATGAATCACTTCCTTCATTACATCACAAAGAATTACTCCCTTAGGAATGGGTTTTAAACAACATCTAATGCTGCAATAAATATATGCTAGTCAGAAGTTCTTTTTCATGGGTTATAAGAAGTTAATATTTTGTATGGGGGTTGCATAGAAACGTGCTGGCACAGAAATCAGAGGGTTGCGGGTTCGAATCCCACCAGGTGTAAAAAAATTTTTGGAACTTTTTTTACACAATTAATAATTTTTTGTAGTTTTTACTGTAAAATTTTTATTTTTTTCTATTTTGTACACTCAAAAATTAATTTTTGAAACGATTTAAAATTTTTTTTTAATTTTCCAATAATTTTTAATGAAATTTTATGTAAATATAAAAGTTCTAATTCTTCAAATATATTTTGTTAAAATACGAAAAAGGTAAATATTACAATTTTGTTTGTACTTAAAAAATTGTAATTTAAAAAATCCATTGTGATCAAATTTTTACTAAATGTATTTAGAAACTAAATATAACAGAAAATGAAAAATCCTGTAAACATTTTAGTTAGAACTAGTAAAAATAAGTTAAAAATTACCTTGCAGAAAAAACTATTTTTTATCTACTAATATGCTGCAAATGTTTTTTCCGGATTTTATCAAGATAATTCATATTAAAAGTTAACTTAAATGTAACCAAAATTTTGTAAATTTAACAGTTTTATTTTTCCTTCTTATCTTACTAGTATTTAGCAAAAAACAATCTGCTAATAACAGCAGTTTTTTTGCAAGGTCATTTTTAATTACATAATTTTTAGTAGCTTTTTCTCCTATTTATACAGATTTATTTCTTTCTATGAGTGTATTATTTTTATAAAAAAACACTTAAAAAAAAACTTTATATATTTTCCAATATGTCATATAAAGCTTGTTCGTTTACTTACTACAAGTTACTACATTTACTACAGCTGGAAAAATTCAACACAAAAAGTAAAGAAAACTTTCCAATTGTAGTAAAAGTAGTAAGAAATTCGAGTAAACGAACACACTGATATTTTTGTTAATAAAAATAGAAAGAAATAAATATAACATTTTACTGAACAAGACTGCTAAAAGTAAGCTATAAGTTATAACAAGCCATAGCATAAGGGGTAGAGCGTCTGCTTGAAATGCCAACGAGTGTGGGTTCAAACCCCACACGATGCATGATGTTTTTTTTTAATTAAATTAAAATACAAACAAGTGAAAATGAACTTCCTTTTCATCGGTTCAAATATACATAATTTGTTCCGAAAAAGAACAACTTCCCTCCTATGACAAGCCAATGTTAAATTCATCAGTGAAAACCACAAATTATCACTACTCCCTATTCATCTGTTGTTATGTTTTTACTACTTCATTTTCCTCACTTTTTTTCCTGGGCTATTACAATACAGCGTGAAGTAGAGAGTGCCAAATTTGACCACCTCCAGATGGAAAGGATTTTTTTTTTTTTTTTAATTTTAGCAATTAACATCCCAGTGTAGAAACGGTAATGACATACCATTATTTTTTGGACTACCAGTAATGATACCCACTTACCTTCTGCATTGTTTTAAAACTTATAATATAATGAGTTACTGATAATGACTTATTTTTATCATTATTTCAAATAGAAAACAATTTTCTAGATTTTTTTGAAAATTTTTTGAAATCTATTTTTAGACTCAATATTTTTTAAACACTGGTAATGATATATGTAGTTTTTCAATCTGTATACCTAATATGGAATAAAACATTTCACAAAATTGTTAAATAATAAATTTTTTGTCGTTTATTTAACCTTCTTTTTATATTTTTAATTTCACAATTTTCTTGAGCGTAAGGTTTGTTTTTTATTATAAAAAAGTTTTTTATTATTTTCGATGTTTCGCTACTCCATTGTGTTAATTTGTTAATTTCTTATTTCCTGAAGATGCTACACAATGGAGTAGCGAAATATCGAAAATAATAAAAAACTTTTTTATAATAAAAAACAAAACTTACGCTCAAGAAAATTGTAAAGTTAAATAATAAATATTTTTCCAAAAAATCATATTTTTATTTTCCGACAAAATATGGGAACTCTGAAAAACTCTGTTTTTTGATATAGGGAAGAGGGGGATTCTTCGCCAGTGGGGCACATACCATAATCGCATTGTGCTCCGATTGTTCTCTGCTGATTTTTAAAAGTAACAAAAAAAATTTGTAGTTATAACATTCTTTATAAACAATATTACTAAAGGTGTGTCTATTTTCAAAATTTGATGTTTCTTCGGTAGATATAAAAGTGTTTTGCTTCTGTTCGACAACAATATCTTGCGGTTAGCCTTAAAGCTACCTGGAATTAAATTTCCTTTTTTATGTAGATTTTCTTATCCATTAAAAAAAAAAATTATATATATATATATCTGTTATTTTTTCTGCAAATGGATTTACTTACTGTTTTGTTGTTCTGTGTGCGTTTCTTTAAATTTATTTTTTCATATGAAATAATGTTTGTATTCATGTCTTTTTAAATGTTTTCCCTTAAAATTAAAAGATGTTTGGCAAAAATTATCTTTAGTCACATAAATATGCTGTTAAAAGGCATACATACAGTGGTATATAGTAACAATGTTTATTAAGGTAACAGTTTTTAAATGTACACAGTTAAACTTATAACTTCTACTAAGCTTCACTCTGATCTGTGCAAGTAACTTTAATAAAGATTTTATATAGAAAAGTTTTAAAATTAAACTTTATTTTTATTTTTCATATTACAAGTAAAAAAGCCCCTTAAAATGATTGCCACCTTAATGTTTATGTAGATTTACTTAAAAGTTAGCAAAGAAGGAGTTAAAAGTTTTATTTTATATTTGTTGCTTTAAGGCTTTTTTACTTGTATACATGTATTGTTAAAAAGTATTATAATTGTATATGATAAGATTCCTGTTTAAATAAAATATTGTGGGAAAAAAGTTTATAAAAAGAAATAAATATATTTTATTGGTTTTTAAAGAAAGGAACAAACAATAAATTGGTTTATATCGGATTATTAAAGATTAGAAATATTTGATTAAAAATGTATTAAAAAAAAAAAAAAAAATAAAATCTATGCTACTGTAAGTTTGGAAGATATTTTCTTCCCATTAATGAAATGGGAATGAATGCACACAAAAAAATATTAGTCTACACAGCAAAAAAAGAGATGCCAACGTAGTAGAAAAAGTACTACAATTAATGATCTGTACACTTAAAATAATACGTCAGTAGAAAAATCTGTCAAACCGGTTTCAAACCGATTTGACTAATTTTTAACAAATTTTAATATGAAACACTGATTTAGGCAAAGATTTTAGTTATCTTCATTTAACACAATAGTAAAAATCCTCTGTACTTTAACTAATTTTGAGTGTTAATTTTCAAAATGATTTAAAAATAATTTTTAAGAACCCCATATAATATTTTAATGTTACTGTTATTAGCCGGTAGATGGCGCCACCACTGTATCCGAAGTTTTAAAGATGGTGCTATTTCTTTCCCTCCCGATTTTCTAAAATGGTCCATATCTTCAAAACTAAGAGAGATAGAGCAAAATTGATGAAAATTTCGACTAATTGTACGATACCCCAGCGGAAGGGGTTATCTCTATCCAAAAATGAACCTTGGCGGGGCCTTGGACCCTAGGAAATTTTTAATAAAAAACTAACAAAATGTTTGCTGCTTTGGAGTGCCCTTATATGCCCTCACATGATATGGACTTGGCCCGGGGAGGGTCCCAAGACCCTAAATTTGAATAAATTCTATGACTCAGTATAATTACAGATAAAACTATAGTTCTACAAAATTTTTTACTTTAATTTATATTTGTTAAATTTAACAAAAAATTTTTAAAATCAACAAATTTAGTTTTAAGCCAAAAATCCATGAATAAATTTTGTTAAAGTAAAAATTTTTTCTGTTTAGCCAATAGACTTACTATTTCGAGTATATGGAATATCCGGAGATGGAGGAAAAATCATTCTGTGCTAATTATATACTTACACTCATAAAAAAAGCTAGTATAAAAGTCTGTTAAACGCGTTCTTATTCAGTTGAACTAATTTTTCCTGTTCTTTTCGTTTAAATCCGTTGTTTAGCTAAAGTTGTTATTTATCAAATTTCACCACAAAAACATATTTCTGCTGTACTTGAACTAATTTTTCTTCCTGATATTTAGTTATTTTTTTATAAATGATTTTGACAATGTTATCAGCTAATATAGATAAATTTATTGGCAACTTTTTTAATATTTGTGTTTTTAAAAGAAAACGATAGGGGCGCTAGTGTATAGTGATTGATGGTGCTTGATGGCGCTTGATGGTGAAGTGTGTATTGGTGAGTTTGCCGACCCATACAAATTAGAAAATTTCTAGTAAGTGTATTTTAATGTGTGTGGTGAGTCATCACTGATGACGCTTACCAATACAAATAAAAATAATATGCGCTTATTTAGAAAGTTCTAGTAAATAAAATAATATGATAAGAGCATGTTTTCTTTTGTTTCTGTTAGTCAGCAAAGGAACGCAAAAGAAAACGGAGGTATACTGGACATTAACATTTCGCAGCTAAAATTGTATTTAAAAAAATAAAATAATAGAGGTTTGTTTTATAACATAAACTATATTTAAGGGAATACTATTAAATATTTTATTTTTTTTTCTTTTATTTCAGCCTATTAACATTTTCATCTAAATTCGACCCGCAGGTAGACGAAAAAAAGGAACCAAATAATACAACTCCAGCGGAAGTTTAACATATTGGCAAGAAAATAAAAGTGCAAATAGTGTTTTTGGATTGTGTAATTTATTTGAAAATAAAATTAACAATATTTACATTAATTTGTTTTTATTCAATTAATAACAAAAAGTGATTGTAATTTAGCAGCATGTTTTGCAGATTTCAACTGACCCACTTTCATTCCTATTAAATGAAAATTCTTCTAAATTTTTGAATGTTAACTAAATTTTTTAACTGTTTATAACCAACTAAAATTTAGCAGAAAACATATGCTGATTTCAGCTGAGTAATTTTCATTTCCATTAAACAACATTTCTTATAAGTTGTTGTATTTGAACTAACTTTTTTACCTAAAATTTAGGTCACCTAAATTTAGCAGACCATGATTCTCAACATCATTGAAATTTCTGCTGGCGCAAATTCAGGTACTATTTCCTGTTATTTTAGCAGAATTTTTAGCTCTTTGTACGGGCTTTTTTTTTATGAGTGTAGTCTTCATTTCAGATTGAAAGCGAATAAATTGTAAGTACGTCAGCAAATTACACCAATGGCAAACAAAATATGTTGGGCTTCTTTTGCTTTATATTTTTTCTGATAAAAACTGTGTGTGTCCTTTTGATTTCATATTAAATAAAAGATTTTCAATTTAAGGCCTGTTGATTGGTGAAAAAAATTATAGAATCATTTTATGTCGCAAAAGCACTTTTTTTTTTGAAGAAATAATAGTTCAGGCCATAATTATAAACCTATTTTTAAAACTCTTGTTTTTATTTAAATTTACAAAATTCCGCACAAATCTGTCATGGCCGTTTTTTAAATTTCAATTTCTAAATATTTTTATTTTTTTTTGAATATCGAAAAAAATCAGAGACCCAAAATAAAAATATTTCAATAATGCACTATATTTTGTAAAACATATTGCACAAAAAAATCACAAAATTTGGCAAAGATTTTAATATTTTCAATTTTTATATTTTACTCTATAAATTTCTCTTGTTTTTTGATTTTTATTTTAAAACTTTTTATAAAAGTTACAGAATGATTTTTTTGAAAATATTAAGCACTAACTTATTTATTTGATAATACAATAAAAATTAAAAATTGACCTAAATTAAATGGCGGAAGTTGCTGGAATATACATATTTACTCACTTTAAATCACTGTTCAATAGTGTTATGACTTTTTGATTTTTTTTGCAAATATCAAATTTTACATGCCCTAGCCAAAAAGGCCATAAAAAAATATTAAGAAACGCAATCTTACTTTTTCGCTGCTGTCAAAAAAGTTCCCGCACCAATAGGGTTGAAATTTGGTTTATATTGTTTTAGTTTAATTAAAATATTCCTCCGAAGTTTTAAACAAATGAAATTCAAACGATGCGTATTAAAAGCTATTTACGGTAAATATTACGAAACCTTTTTGGAGGGACTTTTGGATACATTTTTTGTCGTTTACAATAATTCTTGTAATAATTCGTTATGTAAATTATGCAAAATCCCCGAGCAAAATTTTTTTTAGAAATTGCATTTGGTGCGGAAGGTTTTTTTGACAAAATGACCCGCAAACACGATTTAAATGATTAATTTAGTATTGCCTATCACGTGGTGATAGGTAAAATTTTTGTTCAAAATGAGTCATAACCCTACTGTTCAATCTTGTATTAACACTAGTTGACATCATTAGGATATTATAATTGTTGAAGTCATTGGTTCTATGGCTTTTGATTTATATTGTTAATTGTTATTTTTTGATAAAGAAAAAAAATCACAAAATAACTTTTATTATTTTTGAAAGAATAAAAATCGTGTTTGGATTGTTTTTGTTTGAATTAAAAATAAAAATCAAACAGAGCAAATAAACAGAAAATTAAAAATATTCAAACAAGAAATAATTGTAAAACAATCAGTTTTTTGAATAAAAGTTATAACTGTTACGTCCCTGAAAAAAATTAATTTTTTAAATTTTTCTCAGAAATAAGAATTTGGGGCATTTAAATGGTATGTACTTTTAATTAAAGGTATTTTAATCCTCTATCGGTACCCAGAACAGAAAAATTTATTTTCATTTGTGTCTCCTATTATTAATTTAATTTTCAAAAATTGGCATTTTCATTTTTTGTTTTATCTTCCTTATTTTGTACATTATTCCACTCGATATTTTTTTTTTTTTTGATGACAATTACTACTTCCTACCTAAACGGCAAATTTTCAAATACTTAAAATATTTTTTATATTTTTTTTAATTTCTTTTAAAAAAATTGGTGGATTATTTTTATTATAAAATACTTGCATTTTTTTTATATACTGATATATGCCTTAAATTGAAGGTATTTTAATTCTATCGATCCTCTTAACCATATTTTTTAGCTCAAAAACATACGCAAAATCATACAAAAAAAAAAAACAAAATAGAATAAAAAATGTTTGGTTAATTGGTTTGATAGAGGATTAAAATACCTTTAATTTAAAGTATCTACCGAGTAATCTGAATGTACCAGCATTCAAAGCAAAATTCTTAAAATTTCAAAATACTAAGGAATTTTTTTTGCCTTTTCACTGCTTTTTAGTTTTTCGGTGTTGAAATCTTACTGATAGACTTACTCTTGGGTGCCTGACGCAGCTAGAAAGCCAGAAGTTTGGTGTGTAAAATTTCAAGTCCCAAAAAATCCAAAAGTTTGAAAAATTCACGATCACTATTTTGGATTTATCTTGGGAGCTGTAGCAATTCAGAAACTAGAGTATATAACCTAGCAGGCAGCATATAGTTCGAAGCTCCGATCCGATACTGAAGAAATCGGGTTTGAGCTTTTCAAATGTGTTTTTTTTTATAGAATTATGTCCCACACTATGTGGTAATTGTAAGTATATTTCACTCTAATACATTGCCTATTGCTGAAGTTATTGATACTTGAATGAAGAAAAAATTAAAAAAATGTATGCTTCATGACCTCATAATCCCAGCGACCCCGTACCCTCCTACAAAAAATCTGAAAAAATCTCAAAAATGTTTTTGGCATTCATATTTTGCTTTAAGAGTTGCAAAAATCCAAAAAATTCTTTGTGGTGAAATGCCCCAATGCGTATGAGTGATATTATCATTTGCATTAATATGACTCATACGTTCAGGGTGGTTGTCTTATTATAAAAGGTTAGTATGAATTCCATGCTTACTTGATTTTATTGAATACAATTTTTAATTTAACTACATTTAAGCCCAAATTATTTTGGAAGTATCGTAAAAAATTAACGCAGCACTTTTGTAATGAATAAAAAGAGTATAAATCAGATAAATGTAGTTTTTTTCTTTTTTCAACAATACTTTTTTACGATTTTACTTGACAACAGATTCAATGCACTAAACAAAGACAAAAATATTTTACATATTATTTCAACACATTGAATTGGTTAGAGAAACGTTTTCATACTTTACGATCAGCCTATTGAGGCATTTACATCAGGGGTATGGCATCACCAAAAAAATAAGTTATAAAAATATCGTTATCACTAGATGGCACTTTGTTAAAAAAATTGACAATTTTTTTTTTTTTATTTAAATTTAAATAATAACAAACAACAAATCAAAAAAACAAACAGATATCTAAAATTTTATTGTTTAAATATATTTCTCTCTTGTTTTTCCTAATTTTAAGAAGTTTTCAGCAGCTTTTGAGTTCTTAAATATAGGCTCAGCTGATACTAAACTAATACTAAATAGTTGCTCAGGTAATACTAAATTACAGCGCCATCTACCGGTGAGTAGTGTAAGTTTTGATTTCCTATCTCTATAATTAATAGTCTCTGATTTACATTTACTACATTATTTAATAAAAAAAGCGACTTGACATTTTTTTCTCCATAATTTAAGCGAATTGGTTTTTAATATTTTACCTTCATTTTACATTTATTATTTGCCTGCTTGCAAAACATAAATACATATTTCAATTTCTGTCATTTTACTATCATATAATATAATCAGTTATAAATGAAAATTAATTTACAACTTTGCAAACATCATACTCATTATCATCAACATCAACTTCACCGGATGCGATGTGCGACATATAATAGTCGTCAAACATTAACATTCTCTCTCTTTGGATATACGCATATTCTTAGGATATGACACGCTTATTAAGCGTTTATTGCCCTAATCATGAATTGCTGCTTTCCAGTTGTTGTTAGTTTTACTATTATTGTTGTTGCCTTGATGCTGATTTCGTGCCATTACAAAAAGCCGCGTGACATTCTATAATAGTCGTTAGTATCTTTGGGTTGTATCTTTTAATATGCATACATCTGTAATAATGCCAAACTACTTGTAGTTTTGCTAAATTTCATATTTAGGGGGATAGCCTTACTTAGAGACTTCAAAAATACCATACTTGAATTCTAACGCAGGAATACACGATCAATTTTATTTATCAAGTTTCCAAAAATCAACCAATCAGAGTATTCAATTTTTAAATAAAATAATAAAAAAAGTCTGTAAAAAATTTAGTTAAAACTACCAAAAATTAGCTATATATTAGTACATGACTGGACAGCAAAAATAAAACAGTTGAATATGCAGAATTTTAGTTATATTTGAGATAAATTTTTGTTAATAGAAAATAACAAATTAACTTGTTAGAATCAGCAAAAAATTTTGCTAAATAATAAGCAGCCTAAAAAATCATGAAAAAATTTAAAATTTTCGAAGTTTTTTTTTCGATTTTTTTTTCAAATGCAAATAAAAATCGAGCCTTTTGAAAACAGCAGTTTACAATTTTTTTAGCAAATATTTCTGTTAATTTAACCGGATAGACTGCTATTTGCATTCAACTAAATTTAGCTAAAAAATAACAAAAATTTTGTAGATATAAAAGTTTGTTTTTGCTGTTTTTAGTCCACTAATATTTCGAAAAATTTTCTGAAGATTTTACAGTATACTTTTTCATTTACAATAAACTAAAAGTTAACCTAAATATAACTAAAATTCTGTAAAATTAACAGTTTAATTTTTGCTGTTCTTATTTTACTAGTATTTAGCAAAAAAAGCTACCAATTTAACAATTTTTTCTGCAACATCATTATACCTACACCACTATGTGGTCAGGGTATTATAAGTTTGTGCTGATGTTTGTAACACCATAAAATATTGGTCGTAGACCCACCTTATAGTATACCGATCGGCTCAGAATTTTTTTTTATTTCGATTTAACGATGTCCGTCTGTCCGTCCGTCCGTCTGTCTGTCTGTCCATGCAATCTTGTGCGCACTCTACAGGTCGCAACTATTAAGATATTTCGATGAAATTTGGTATGCAGACCTATGTTGGCCCAAGGACGAACAAGTTTGATTTTTTTGAACATCGGTCCATGTTTAGACCTAGTGCCCATATAAGGGTCCTACCAAAATTATACTGTTTATATGCTGCAGGTCGTAAATATTAAGATATTTTGATGAAATTGGGTACACAGACCTATATTGGCCCAATAACGCAGCCTATTGATTTTGGTGAACATCGGTCCATGTTTAGACCTAGTGCCCATATAAGGGTCCCCCCAAAATTATATTGTTTATACGCTGCAGGTCGCAAATATTAAGATATTTTGATGAAATTTGGTACATAGACCTATGTTGGCCCAAGGACGAAGCCTATTAATTTTGGTGAACATCGGTCCATGTTTAGAACTAGTGCCCATATAAGGGTCCCCCCAAAATTGGCTTGGTTACAAACTGCAGGTCGCAAATATTAAGATATTTTAATGAAATTTGGTGCGCTGACTCACATTATAGAAAATTTTGACATAAGCCCCATTTTAACCCATTCGAATTTCGGATCCAAACAATACACCAGACTGGTGTAGGGTATTGTATAGTCGGCATGCCCGACTTTAACCTTTTTACTCGTTTTAACATTGAGTTGTCCTAGTACTCCCACTTCAACATTTTTTTAGGTTTTTTTTGAACGAGTGCAAAGAAAACTATTTTTCAGCAAAAAAGTTAAAAAAGAGAATTCTTCGCAAAAAAAAATATTTTTTTTCGCCACTGTGGTGGCAATAAAAAAATTTTGTAATCAAATAAAATATAATTTTTTGCCAATTTTTTTTTTTAGCTTTCTGTTTATTGATGAAAAAGATTTTCCTTTGCACTCGTTCAAAAAGTAAGGAAAATATTTTTAATTGGGAGTGCTCCTCTCCTGTAACAACTTTCTATTAAAATTATTAGTATTCCTATTAAAAATTAAGTACATCTAGATCATTAATTGTAGTTCTTTTTCTACTAATTGGATTTTTTGCTGGGATATATAAGTTTCATCCAATTGAGCGGGTACCACTTGGAGTAGTTCCCTTGTTAGAATTTCGTTATGAAGGTTTCGTATGATATATTTGTGAAAAAAAACTATCGATGTTTACAAAGTCAATATTTTCGATATTTTGAAGGCTCTAGATCAGCCAGTCCCCTTAATAAGACTTTTTGTATCATTTTAGTTAAAACGGAAAAACACAGGAAACTCTACAACAACAGGCATCAGTAATAAAAAAACAACAACAGCGATGTAAAAGCTTAACTAAACTTTATGTTCTGATACTTATAGAAAAGTGTTACAGGGTTGTTTGAGAAATATTAAGTAGTGTTCAAACACTCAAGCCAGTTACTATAAGACATTAGTTTGCTTTGTAATCAGTAGTTGTTAGTTTTAGCTGTAACAACAGTTACTTAAGAAAATAACTAACGAAAATTACTCTATTTTCGTTACAGTTGTTTAAGGTAGTTATTCTTCATATCGTAATAAACAACAATATTTTTACAGTAAACATTTGTTATTTTTTAGTTATCTAAAAAATAAAAAATTTAGTTGAATTTCGTTAAATTTTAAAAATTCTTGTTTAGTTTATATTTGTTGTTATTATTGTAATATATTCCTGGTTTTCAAATAAAGATCAGAAACTGGTATTGTCTCTCCAAAGCATAAAAGCATAATAACTGGAGAACCGTTTGGAGTTTTTACTTCAAATTTTACATAGGCTGAAGTAGCATACGGGGAAAGGGACTGGTCCAAATTGACGCGCTGGATAGGTTCCAAGGGGGTAGGGACTAGTCCTTGATCGGCCTTTTTGTTTGAAAGAGACACGGCAATTTAATATAGCGTTGTCATTGGAAATGTCCAATTGCCACAGTTTAGACACCTTGTGACACGTAAGGTGGTATGTCTAAAAATAGCTTTTCAAATAAACTAATAAAAAATTCAGAATTAAAAAAATCTACTTGGCGTCAAAGCAGGGCTCGATAACACAACCTTCTGCTTGTAAGGCAAACGCTCTACCGTCTGAGCTAATGTTGCTTGTGCATAATGCCTGGCTAATGGTAAAGTTATATATTTTTCGTTTTTGTTCAAATAGAAAAGAAAAAAGAAACACTACAAGCTAATAAAAAAAATGGAAAATAAAAAAATAGAAAAGAAAACATAAACACGCACACAAATATAGTTAGTGGAAGTGCCTTGAATATGTCCCCGATTGACCGATCATGGGATAGGTCCTTTAATGGCAGTTGACTCGTTTTTTGCGTTGGTCATAGTTAAATTAACCCTTTGACACGGGAATTTTATTGGCTGAGTTAATTGTCAAAGGGTTAATTTAACTATGACCAACGCAAAAACCGAGTCAACGAGGGAATTTTCCGAACAAACTTGGTGGAAATTTAGATCTATGCAAAAGAAATATTGTTTATTATACCCTACACCACTATGTGGTCAGGGTATTATAAGTTTGTGCTGATGTTTGTAACACCAAAAAATATTGGTCCTAGACCCACCTTATAGTATACCGATCGGCTCAGATTTTTTTTTATTTCGATTTAACGATGTCCGTCGGTCCGTCCGTCCGTCCGTCCGTCTGTCTGTCTGTCTGTCTGTCGGTCCATGCATTCTTGTGCGCACTCTACAGGTCGCAAATATTAAGATATTTTGATGAAACTTGGTACACCGACTTATGTCGGCCCAAGGACAAAGCCTATTGATTTTGGTTAACACCGGTCCATGTTTCGACCTAGTGCCCATATAAGGGTCCCCCCAAAATTGGATTGGTTACATACTGCAGGTCGCAAATATTAAGATATTTTAATGAAATTTGGTGCGCTGACTCACATTATAGAAAATTTTGACACAGGCCCCATTTTAACCCATTCGAATTTCGGATCCAAACATTAGTTGGCTTTTACCCAGACTGGTGTAGGGTATTGTATAGGCGGCATACCCGCCTTTAACCTTTTTACTCGTTACTTTTATGGCTTTGCAGCCCCCCTAGCGGAGATATTTGGAATTAAAGTTCAAACATTAAAATGCTGCCGAGCACGAGAGGATTAAAATTTTTTTTAAATTTTAATTTTTTATTTTTTCTTTTACTTATCTCTACATAAAATCTTTTGAGTTTTTGAATTTTATTCATCACACAATTTTTGAGACTAAACTTTAGCCTTTTTTTAATTTGTAACTTTTAACACTTTCTCAGCAGCGTTGATGATCACAAGACAAAACTCACTCTACTGATCTCATGTTGTTTTAAAATTTCACAGCCTGCATAAAATTTTAATAAGAACAAAATAACGAAAAGATAACAGAAAATGAATAGCGCTTTGGTTAAAATTGAAATCAGTGACGAGTTGACGAAGTCGACGTACATTATAATGTACGCCACTCGCCAAATGGTTAAGAAATCAATTAAAAATTAGAAAATTACCTCAAAAGCTTTCATAATATAAATAAAAATTTTAAAAATTCCCCCTAAGTTGAAAAGAAAAGTTAAATGAAATACCAATTGTTAGAAAAACGTTGAAAATACAAAACTTAAAATTTCTTAGCAAAAAATAATAGAAATTTAAAATAAATAAATCGAAAAAAACTAAAGTTCAAAATAAATAAAAGAGTAAATAATTAAAAAAATATTTTTAAAAATATGCCGAATGAATTTTGTTTTTTTCATTTCGGTATTGGTCAAGTTTTCTAAAAGCAACAGTGAAAATAACGAATCAGAAAATACTTAGAAAATTAATTCATTCTCTTTTGTTCATATTTGTACTAATTTAGTAATATGCCTTCGGTTGACCGGTCACGTGATAGGTCCTTGGAAGGCAATTGGCTCCTCATTTCCCATATTTTTGTAATCGAAAAAAAATTGTTTTATTTTTATAAAAAATATACTTTTATAATACCAAAAAATTAACTGTAAAAATTAGTAGTTTTTACCGATTTTGTTGTTTTAAAATTTTTGTAGTAAAAATTTTTCAGTTAATTTTACGACATCGTTAAAAATAACAACATTTTTTAGTTATTTTAAAGATAAATTTGTCCCCTTTCCAACACTCAGATAAAAATGTTTGTAAAAAAATTTGTAAACATTTTCCAATCCACTATGCTACAGTCAAAATCGGGATGGGATGAAACCAACGGAAAATGTTATATCGGTCAAAAACAAGTTAAACTTGTCCCGGCGTTTCGCTGGGTCACCCCTAGGAATCGAGATATATTTTTTTTTGACATAACTCGAGAACGACTAGTCCGACTTTGCTCAAACAATTTTAAAAAAATTAAAAATTATAATTCCTTTAATCTGTTTATATAACGTTTTTCTATATACTCAACAGTTTTGCCGGTAAAAATAAATGTTTGTTACCGCTACCATAAAAATCAATAACCTTTTGTTTATTACTTTTTTTTAATATTTTAGGCAAAAAATATTTTTTTCTTCATACATTTATTTTTAACGGCAAAACTGTTGAGTATATAGAAAAACGTTATATGAACAGATTAAAGGAATTGTAATTTTTAATTTTTTTAAAATTGTTTGAGCAAAATCGGACTAGTGGTTCTCGAGTTATGAAAAAAAAATACCACCAAAGGTCAAATCGATATATCTCGGTTCCTAGGGTGACCCAGGAATATTGAAATTCAGAAAATATCAATAGAATTTCAATTGACATTTTCTGAATTTCAATTGATGTTTTCTGAATATCAATTGATATTTTCTGAATTTCAAATGACATTTTCTGAATTTCAAATGATATTTTCTGAATTTCAAATGATATTTTCTGAATTTCAATTGACATTTTCTGAATTTCAAATGATTATTTCTGAATTTCAATTGATATTTTCTGAATTTCAAATGACGGTTTCTGAATTTCAATTGATATTTTCTGAATTTCAAATGACGATTTCTGAATTTCAATTGATATTTTCTGAATTTCAATTGATATTTTCTGAATTTCATTTGATGTTTTCTGAATAATAATTGATATTTTCTGAATTTCAAATGATATTTTCTGAATTTCAAATGATATTTTCTGAATAATAATTGATATTTTCTAAATTTCAAATGATATTTTCTGAATTTCAATTGATATTTTCTGAATTTCAAATGGAAAATCTGAATTTCAATTGATGTTTTCTGAATTTCAAATGGAACGTCTGAATTTCAATTGATGTTTTCTGAATTTCAAATGGAAATTCGAATTTCAATTGATATTTTCTGAATTTCAAATTGAAATTCTGAATTTCAATTGATAATTTCTGAATTACAGTTGCAAAAGGTGTAGATTGTACCAACGAACTTTTTTGAATATACAAAATAAATTTTTGTTAATTTTTCAAATAATTTTCGTTTAGCACTTAAATTTGTTTATACAAATTTTTTGCCTGGGTTCGATAATTTACTTCAAAATAACAAGAAATTTATGCTGAAAATACTGGCTTATTTCCAACATAACCAAGATTAAAAGTTAACCACAGACATTTCCATATAAATTTCACATTCATAACTATGGTTAAGCACAAAACTCAGTTTATTTAAAGATAAGTTAGCAGGCCTTAATCTTTATCATTTAATATTGATTTAAATACTTTATTTAGTGTCTTTAATATTTCTTAACAGCCCACGTATATATGTGTTGGGATAAATGTTAAATATGTGAGTAGGAACAGGGCAAACATTCAAATAGGAAATCATCGTAGGAAAACATTTTAGTTTCATTTTACTAACATATTACGAAAATGATTACCAACATACAAACATTTTTAAGGCACATGATAATACTCGTATGAGAATATAAGTGTAGTTTCATTTCATGCTGGATAACACACACAAACGTTATAAGCAGGGCAGCGACTATCATGCCAATGCATGTTTGTAGTCGTTAATCCAAATTGGATTTTGACCAAATACTTTTCCGAATGAAAGAATTTGCAATAAAATGGCATCGATTTGTTGTTGCATATTTTCGTGTATTTTGTTATAAATGCATATTGTTGCATATTTTACATTTAAGTGCATATTTTTTTGCATATTTTATGATTTTTATTGCATATTTTTGCATATTTTTTTAAAAACTAAAAATAATAAGATTTAATAAAAAATAAAGAAAAGAAGAATTTGCAAACCTTAACGCAGTACTTAACTAGATGGAAAATATCAAGTTTCATTTATTTTAAACTTTTATATTGGATTTAGTTTTTAACCAAATTCTCGAGTAATAATTATGATTTGTAAAAATCGATAAATTTAAAGTTAATGTTTTGGTTTTAAGCATTTATTTTTGGATCTTTAGTGCATATTTCCTTCCCTTTAAGTGCATATTTTGCATTTTTTACTGCATATTTTAAGCGCATATATTAAATTTTTAAGTGCATGAAAGTTGAAGCCCTGGTTATAAGTGTTTAGTGAACATTTTGTTTCGTCTATTTATATTTTTTTTAATTCGGAGGGAGGTAAAATAATTTCTATCTTGCGTTACATACAAGTGCATATATGAACTTAAGTTAAAATTTTAGTATTTGTAACAACATTTTGTATGTCATGGAAGCTTGTGTTAGTTAATGTTAAGGTAAATAAGTTTCATTCATTTTAATTTTTGAATTTGCTAAATGTCAAGTGTCGCAATGAGTGTGTTTTCTGGGAAATTTTATGTTTTCAATGAAATAAGTGGGTGTGTGCGTTTAAAAGTTAATAGCCGTATAGAGTTTTAGTTAAAGTGATTTGTAAATGTTTAGCATTTCAAATCTAAGTAGATTAACATTTTGAACTTTTTAACAAGTGAGAAAAGTGAGATTGATTATAAATAGGGTAACTGTTTAAAATTGAGTTATTATATAGCAAATATGTGACCTCTTAATTGCCGTTGAAATTTAATTTCCATTATATTAAACTAATTGTTAGGCAGAAATACTCCATATTACCTTTTATGTAATCAAGGAAGTTCGGAAAGTCATTTGATTAGTATACCCATAATGATTAAAATATGATCCTAATGATTATAGTAAAATCCCAAATAGGGATATAATCATCAGTAGTGATTGTAGTATGATCATTAGAAATCTTTTTTATGATCACTAGGCCAACCAAAAAGAATTTATTTGGAGACCTGTAGAGTGCGCACAAGATGGCATGGACAGACAGACAGACGGACGGACGGACGGGCAGACGGACATCGTTAAATCGAAATAAAAAAAAAAATTCGGATCCGATCGGTATACTATAAGGTGGGTCTAGGACAGGGCTGGCAAAACTATGACATGCGTGTCAGTAGTGGCAGGCGAGTGGATTTTAGGTGCCATACTACGTTTTGTTGGATATTTTCAAAAAATTTAAACTATTGGAAGACCAGGAAAAAATTTAGTTGAATGTTAAATTTCTATACAAAACTGTATGAAATTTTTCACAGAGCTTGTAAATCATCTTTTAAAATGAATGAAATTCTGTATTGCCAGCATATTTTGTTTACAGAAATATGGTTAATACAGAACTCGAAAATTCGATTATTATAAAATTCTGGCAAAATTTCTAAAATTCTAAATTGAAAGAAGTTTAAATGTTTCCATGGGAAAATGCGTCATAATCGGAGAAATAAAAAGTAACACAAAATTGCAAAAAAATTGAAAACAACTTATAATAAAATTGGAGCTAAAAAATTTCGTTTTTTCAAAGGGAAAATGTGTGCTACGAAAAACGATAAAAATGCGATAAAGGCTGAAAATAAGTTTCATAATGAATTAACCCCCTATGTTGGAATTTGAATTTGGGGTTTGGTCGTGTTGCGCAGAGCCATTTCATCTGAAAAAGAATTTTCTCTGTTCAAATCCATAATATTCGCTTTTTATTTAAAATAAAATAAAAAATAAAATGTGGCCCTATGTTCCGTATAGGAACTACGGGAACTTATATAACCGCGCGATTTATTTAAAAAAAATTAAATTTTTCCCCGAAGCACATTTTTCAACTTGTTTCTTACGTACTTAAATAATAAATGGCGCCCAATAATTTAACTTTTTTTTAACAAATAAAATAACCACCAAAAATGGAATAACTTCCAAAAAAAATTAAAAGGCAATAATATTAAAACTGTTTTATTTTACTTCATTGGGGATTTTTTCATAATGAAATAATCTCAAGATCAAATAAACCCCCAAAAATTAAATAACCGTCAAACATTTTTGCGTCATTTCTTGGATGTTATTTAATTTTTCCATTTGGGGTTATCCGTAGCGCTGATAAATATGTACATTTGGGATGATTTTTTTTTAAAAATTGGTCCATTTCTGGCACGCAGCGAAAAAAGTCTTGCCACCCCTGGTCTAGGACCAATATTTTTTGGTGTTACAAACACCAGCACAAACTTCTAATACCCTCTCCACGTAGTGGTGTAGGGTATAAACAGCTTTTGGCATTTCCAAATTATAAATTTCAAAATAACTCAAAAAAGAAGTTTTTGTATTTCTATTAAATTTATGGGCATTTTCGGTTCCAGGTTAAAGTGGGTTAATGATAGCCGGCGAAACGAGAATTCCGTATCTGAATAATTTTAAGTACATTCAAAGAAATAAATCTGTAAAAATAGCAGAAAAAGTTACTAAAAATTAGTCAAAAATGATGCTGCAGAAAAAACTGCTATAATTAGCAGATTTTTTACTAAATACTAGTACTAGCCAAATTAAAACTGTTAAATTTACAGAATTTTAGTTATATTTAGGCTAACTTTTAGTTAATTGAAAATAACAAATTTTACTGTAAAATCTGCAGAAAATTTTGCTAAATTTTTATAGACTAAAAATAGCAAAAATAAACTGTTAAATCTACAAAATATTTGCTATTTTTAAACTAAATTTAGTTGAATGCAAATAGCAATATATTCTGCTAAAATCAGCAGAAATATTTGCTAAAAAATTGTAAACTGCTCTTTTTAAAAGGCTCGATTTTTAATTGCATTTAAAAAAAATCGAAAAAAAACTTTGAAAATTTCAAATTTTTTGGTGATTTTTTAGGCTACTAATTATTTAGCAAAATTTTTTGCTGATTTTAGCAGGTTAATTTGCTATTCTCGATTTACAAAAATTTAGCTCAAACATAACTAAAATTCTGTATATTTAACAGTTTTATTTTTGCTGTTCCTATATTACTAATATATAGCAAAAATCAACTGCTAATGTAGCAGTTTTTTTCTGCAGCATCATTTTTAACTAATTTTTAGTGGTTTTAACTAATATTTTTATGTAATTTTTTCTATTAGTGTAGGTGTATTGGAAATTTTCTTAAATTTCGCTCTATCTCTCTTAGTTTGCGAGATACGGGCCATTTCAAAAAAAGTCGGGAGGGAAAGAAATATCACCATCTTTAAAATTTCGTATACATTGGTGGCACCATCTAGCGGGTAATAACAAAAATATGACAGTATATTTTAACAATAAATTGTGTAAAATTCAACAAATGGATTCTTAAAAATTAGTTACAAATAATTTTGAAATTTAACACTCAAAATTAGTTAAAATACTGAGGATTTTTAGTATTGTTTTAAATCAAGATAACTAAAATCTTTTTTTAAATCAGTGTTTTAACTAAAAATTTGTTAAAAATTAGTCAAATCGATTTGAAACGCGTTTGCCTGATTTTTCTAAGTGTATGATTTTAGATTAAATCTTATTAAAACTGCATGCAGTAATGCGTTTTTGTTAAACTAAAACAATTTCATTAATATTTTAATTTTTTTCTCAGTAAAGTTTTTTTTTTTTATACATTAAGTCCTTTTCCTTATTTTGTACAAAAAAAAAACACAGGTTTTACAATAAAGCCACTTAAAATTGTTGTTATGTAGTTATTTATTTATTTTTTCTACAATAAACGTGTGGAAATGTTGAAAAAAAAATATTAAAAAAAAACACAAAATCTCTGGCCACATATACAACAACACGTATGGTCAAGTGGTCAACCAATGCGGACACCACCATACCAACAAATGTAATTACAATTGAGCTTCAGCTTTATTCTCTATGTGTATGAAACGGGGTATCAAGTTGTGGTTAAGAGTATGAAATAGTTTAGTCTTTTTTTTAATTTTATTATTTTATTCCAAACATGGGTCAACCAACTAAATATTGGTCATGTTTGTGTGGCTGTTTGTTTGTTTTTCTTACAATCTTTAGTTCTATAAAAAAGGACTTTTTTTGCAATTAAAAAATGTGGGAAAGGAATTAAGAATGGAAATGTTGACAAAATTGCTTACTACTTCCATGTTTTTTTTTTTTTTTGGCAGATACGTGAAATGTATAAGATTCATTTCCTTAAGGACCGATTAATGAATGTCCAATTAAAATTAAAAAAAAAACAGTTAATTACAAATTTTAAATGGGGAACAACAATAAATGTATCAGTTAAAATATCATTTAGTAGCTAACTGGACATTATGAAAATGAGCCAAAGTGTATATTTGTCTTAAGTTTATTGTTAGAGATAATTTTAGAGTAAAATATACACAAATTGCTGATATGAATAAATACTTGTTCTTTGTAATTAAATTTTAAATTTACAGATTAAAAATTGGAGAATCAAAAAGTCATTTGTATCGTTCATTTAAAAATTGTGTTTTTTACAATTTCATAGTCAGTTCTGTATTTTACGGTTTTATATTAAATTTCTTCATTATAAACCTACATATCCTGTTTGTTGCGGAAATTTATCTTTTCTTTTTTCTATTTAAGTTTAAAAAAAAAACCACAAAGGCTAGCAGCTTAACCCTTACAAAATTTTATGCCGTCAGTATTACTTTATATTCTTTGATCTTTTACCGCTGTAGGGTATTCATGTTCTATAAGTCTAGTTTAAAGCTTTTAGTAGAAAAAAAAATAAAATTTGTTTAACTATAAATAAAATAGTTTTTAATCTGTATGTGGTTTTTTTTTGTATGCATGGAAAGAGGACTAAAAGAAAATAATACAATAAAATAATCAATATACAAACTAAAATATAAGAGAAATAAGAAAAAAATTGTAAATCCCCCAGTTTTTATTTAAACATTTTGTACAAACTTTGCATTTAATTGTGTGAGTTATTTCAAGTACTAACGAATAGAACTTATAGATGATATTTAAATGAATTAACTCTTTTTAAACCTTGAGTTTAAATCCGTTTAGTCGTTACCAGTAAGGCGATCAAAAACAAAAAGTGTATATAAAATTCACTTTAAATTATCAAGGTGACAAAAATTAAACAAAAATTATTGGAAAAAATTTAATTCTATATTTTATTTTTTATATTAAGAATCAATGCAAGAAAGTGGGACACAGATCAGCATACGTCAAAGCTTATTCTGAATATCGTCGACCGACCTGCAAAATGTCAAATTTCGAATCCGAAGATATATGGAAATATATGTGATGATGTATGGTCATACATTGAACTATGTATTGACGTATATGATAATGTATGCCCATGTATGATCATATACAAGTCAATGTATTATCATGTATGTTCATATATATTTCGATTTTCACATGGGGTGTTATAAAATTTTCAAATTATTATGCATAAGACTTATGTATATGTTTTTTTTTTATAGTTTTTATCTTTTTTCTATAAACCTTTTGCTTTTCATTCTTCGTTATAGTATATCTGAATTTTAAAACTAATTATTATAACACAATTTAAAATTGTTGCAGATTTGCTAACATTAATTCCAAACATTTCGAACTTTTTTAGATTTTATTTTAGGCCAAAAGTAAATTTAATTAATAACACATTATTGTTAATGTAATTATATTATTTTGAGAGTACGAATTACATTATTTTGTGTGTAGGAATTCTTTAAAAGTTCTGTGCATATGTGAACTCCTGTATGTGCAAGATATTTGTATAAGTGCAAGAGGTGTATGTACAACTTGTTCAATCGTTGTTTTTGTTTGTTTATTTCTGTTGTTGTTTTTTTTTTTTTTTGTGTTTTGTTTTCTATATTGTTGATAGTGGCTGTGGATGCTGATGATGTTTGTGTAGTTGTATTGTATTGTCCAAGTTGTTGTTTATTTATAGATTACAATGGCGTAAATAACCATTAACATGCACGTGTTTGCCCATGTATTAAAAAGCGGTATATATTTTGGCTACATATATGCAAGTGTGTGTGTGTGTGTGTAATTTTTGTCTATAAATGAGTTGTTATTGTTAAGTGTATATGTGTTGTTTGTTTGTTTTTGTTGCAAGCAAAAATTCAATTATAGCTTTATTTTTTTAAATGGTCGTTTTTTGTTTTGGGTTGCATAATATTTGCTTGTGCCTTAAACTATTTAATAAATTAATTTAGTTAAATAAAATAGAATTTTATTTTACTACACTCAAGTTAAATTGTGTGATATTAAACAGATATTTATCCCTGAACTTCGAAAACAAAAATTTTTTAATTAAAGGAAAGTTCACAATGCTGAAGTAACTATTCCACTCTTTAGAATGGATTTTTCTTCTTTTCATTTTTTTTGTCATTCTATCTACACAGAAAGAATTTACAAAAATCTAATTAAATTTTTAAACACCTCTCTCCTTCCAAATTTGTAAATACAAAAAAAAATTTTTTTTAAATGCTCTAACAAAGAAATTTGTAAATCCAAAAAAATTTTATTTTTTTTGAAACTTTGGATTTTTATTTTTAAACAATCTTCATATGTGACAGCGCATAGCGAAAGGGACCTAAGTGTAAATTTTTCAATTTTTTTTTATGGTACACCAAAGATACACGTTTAAAATCTTTAAAATGGCTCTCCTGAGAAAGGGACCTAAGTGGACCTAAGGGGAGCTTAGATCCCTTTCTATTTTCCGCGTCACATATGAAAGATAATAATTTACAAACGGAATACAAATACTTCAAACAAAACAATTGTTGGGAATAAAATTTCAATTTAAAAGAAAATGTGATTTCTTTTACAAGTTCTATTGTTAGTGCCTACTGTTTTTTCTGTGTAGAGTTAGTAAATCTTTTGAAATTTAAAATTCCCTTAAATTTGATTGCAGCTCTGTCAATATATTGTATAATAATTAATTATTTTATACAAATCATTGATCAATTTTATATCGAAAATCAGTTCATTCATTTGTAGCAAATAAATCTTTATAACTTTATGTGTTTTTGTTTTAATATTTCATTGAATTATTTTATGAACTTTCAAAATCGTTATAATTTGTGTGCTTGTAACATTTTGTTGTGTGTGGTATTTATCTGGTTACACAACAACACACTTTAATCTTGATAGCTTGTTAGCTAAATTATACAAAAATATTTTGTAGAATTAAATTGTTTAACCTAAATTTTCTCTAAAACCTAACATTTCAAATTGTCGAGTTTGCCACAAATAATTTAGTTTACCGTAAAGTGTTAGTAATTGACGCAAAGTGTCAACTGAATATTACTAAATCTGAAGTGAATATTAATAACGAAAGGCTATTAAATAATAATTATAAAGTTATAAAATTATTAAATCGTGAGGATTTTTTTTAATTAAAAAGCGAAAGGAATAAAAAAAGATTGCATGATGCTAAGAAAAAAAAAATATTAAGTCTGGTTTTTGGAAATGGAAATAGAACTCAAATTAATACGTTTTTTATTTGATATAAATATTTCTGATATCCGACCTAAAATAAAACCTTTTGAGAAATACCATTTTTCATGTATATTAAGGGGGGGATGAATACTATAGCAGCAGCATTTTCAACAGCATATTTGAACGACTCTCAGTAATTAAAATAACAATATTTTTTTAATTTTTTTTTTTTTATTTTAAAAACATGTTATTGCAAAATCGCCTGCTACTGTGCAGCCTTCATTAATTATCGAAAAATAAAAATGAAAATTGATTCTTAATGCCAGATAAATTCTCTAGTCCTTAACGTGACCCGATTTTTATTTTTTTTTATTTTTTTTAACAAAGTTACCACATAAACTTAAAAATTCTAAAAAAGTCAAGAAAAAACACTTTTGCTTGGGGATATAAAATATATTTGACTAAAATTCAGGCCACTATAAAGCTAAAGTTTTTGTTGCCAACGAAATAAAAAAAAACTGGATCGAAATCGGTTAACCCGCCTTGAATGTATATTTAGTAGCAGCCGATTTTGAACTCATGGTTGTGCGAAAACACGTTTAAAGTTGAATGTTAATTTTACGTTAAGAAAAAGCAACATTTCACAAAACCGTGTGTGAGTAAAATTTAAATCACCTCGTTTTCTACATGTTGAATTAAATTGGGGACGAATTGGTTAAAAAGTAGTTGATATATAAAATTATAATTTTATATATCAACTACCCTTTAACCAATTGAAAGGGGAGAACTTTTTTTTAAAATTTTTTTGATGGGGATACACATTAATTGCATTAAAGGAGTTAAATATGATAAAAGCCCAAAACTTAGTTATCAAATTGTGAAAAATAATCTGTCGGGATTTAATTCCTTCCTAAAGAAATCGTCAGGAGACGAAGTTTTTAGAATTTCTAGAAATATTTGTTAAGTTAAATTACAAACTCAATGATAATTGGTTGTTCTCGTCTAGGAGCGTTATTAAACATTTAAAAAATCAAAGAAAAAACAAAAACGAGTAAAAAGCTTAAAGTCGGGCATGCCGACTATACAATACCCTACACTAGTCTGGGTAAAAGCCAACTAATGTTTGGATCCGAAATTCGAATGGGTTAAAATGGGGCTTGTGTCAAAATGTTCTATAATGTGAGTCAGCGCACCAAATTTCATTAAAATATCTTAATATTTGCGATCTGCAGTTTGTAACCAAGCGAATTTTGGGGGGACCCTTATATGGGCACTAGGTCTAAACATGGACCGATGTTCACCAAAATCAATAGGCTTCGTCCTTGGGCCAACTTAGCTCTGTGTACCAAATTTCATCACAATATCTTAATATTTGCGATCTGCAGCGTATAAACAATATAATTTTGGGGGGACCATTATATGGGCACTAGGTCTAAACATGGACCGATTTTAACCAAAATCAATAGGCGTAGTCCTTGGGCCGACATAAGTCGGTGTACCACGTGTCATCAAAATATCGTAATATTTGCGACCTGTAGAGTGCGCACAAGAATACATGGACAGACAGACAGACAGACGGACGGACGGACATCGTTAAATCGAAATAAAAAAAAATTCTGAACCGATCGGTATACTATAAGGTGGGTCTAGGACCAATATTTTTTGGTGTTACAAACATCAGCACAAACTTATAATACCCTGACCACATAGTGGTGTAGGGTATAATGACCACATAGTGGTGTAGGGTATAATAAAATATTTGCCACAATTTGCTTTGTCATCTTCCAATATACTACTCTGTTGTTTTGACAGATCTAGCCATGAAGTGACATCCATTCGTGCATAAACAACAATTAAAAAACGAATAAAAAAAATAAAAATGGCCTTGATTTGCAAATCTCTCAAAATGGTTGCCCTAAATTTTTTTATATTTTTTGTTCAGAATTTACTTGACATCAGAATCAGAATCGATGCGAAATATGTTCCAAGGAAATTTTTATTTTTGTAAAAATTCTTTTTATAAAATATTCACTGGGGGTTATTGTAAAAAGAATCAGACGAAGACGTCAAATACTATCTTCTATTTCTGCCGTACTATTAAAATCATATAAATATTTTGCAGGGAAATAATTGCTCATAAATAATAAATTGTTAAGGATTTAGAATTAGCATATTTTTTTTAATCATTTAAAGACTTTTTATTTTATATTGTCATTTAATTATTTCAAATACATAATCCTTTTATTTTTCTTTTTTTTGTTTCACAGAGAGAGAGCAACAAATATCTATTAAGATGTTTATCTCAAAACACATATAAAATATACGGAAATATTTCGAAAAAGAAAACGTTTTCAACAATACAAATAAAAACCCCTACACTTACAATGAAAAAAAGGGATAAAACTGCCTGACCATGTTAACGTTAATTGACAATTGATTCCAATCAATTGGGTTGACAAGAAACCACAGTAGCTACAACGAAACAGATTTATCTACGAAAATGGGGGAAAAATAGCAAAAATGCTGTGACAGAAAATATACTTAAATACACGCTAAATGCGTTGAATTAAAGGATCAGACGATAACAACAATAGCGCCAACAAAAAGTACAATAAACCAAAAAGACACAAGGCTTGTTGAAAATTGCTATACGGCAACATAAATTTAAGGGTTTTGCTTTAAAATATCAACAGGATGTTAAGAGAGTAGAAGTACAGAATTTAAGAAATTTCAAGAGTTGAAGAGTGTTTTTTCGGAATTGCTGTTTTCGGAGTCTCATGTTGTAGTTGTTTTGCTAAGCTTTTCATTCATATATTTGTTTGGACTAAAAAATGTTGGACCTGCGCTTTACCTACTGTTAAACAACTTTGTTTTGGTTACAAAATATATATCAATGTTCAAGAGTTCTTTAGTCAGTTTACATTTGGACGTGTTTTAAAACGGTTGTTATTTGGAAAAAAAATTGGAAATAATACGAAATATCAATGCAATATCAATGAAATATACTAAAGTACTTATAGGTACTACCTCGATTTGTAAAAAGCCGGTTGTTAAAAAAGTGTTTCCAAATGAAATGTAATAAGCTTTTAAAAATTGAAAAACTAAAAAAACAAAATATTAAATTATAAAATACTTTAAATCTGCTAACATCAATCAATCAATAAAAAATAGAAGTTTATTGCATAACCATAGTTGTGGATGTAAAATTTGTGGTTAACTATATGAACTGGTTATTTTATATGACTTACTAGCCTTTAGTTTGAAAATATGTAAAATAGGCATCCAAAAAATAACTTTTTGCACAGAAGAAATAACATTTAGTAAGAGTTTAAAAGTACATAAACAAGCTTTGGTTTTTTGATCCTTATAATTATATATATGTATAGTGATTATTTGAAAACAATTTTCAAGGCAATAAAAGTATTTTGGGCATTGAAGTAGGATCAGTATAAACAACCGAAATTTTTTAATTTTTGTTATATTAAACTGAGGCAGAGCATTCTTGTTTTCACAATTTACAATACGATATTAAAATTTCCCTATAAACATTTATTGAACTCGCCATAATACGATTAGCAATAAATTCTGTAATCGCATCGAATATGTTTAGGTGTTTAGTTTTGGTACGAGTTATCTTTTTGTCATGTATTGTGTCAACTTTCGCTGCTAAAAGGTTAATTGCGAATTATATTGTAGTAATACCACGTGGCGTATGATTATTGAATAACTCCAATAAGAATTAAAATATTACGTATACGTACAGTGGCCATACCTTCATCAAATAGACTCACAAGGATGGTATTTCGATGGATTCTATCCGATCTTAATGAGATTTGGATATGTGATAGAGGAGAAGAAAACTAATCTACACCTACTGTTTTTTGCGCCCAATTTAATTTAATTTAGAGGTTAAAAAGTGGGGTCAAAAATTATTCAATTTTTGTTTTTTTTTCCTAATTTTTAATTTCAAAGTAAAATAGGCAAATTTGTTATCAAATGAAAACTTTTTTTTGGAACGCGAAGGTTTTTGCTATTCAATCATTTTCCAATACAAATAGTGCTAGTAGAATAAAATGAACAGTACATTTGTATGGGAAAAGCCTAAACCAGAAAAACGCAGTGTCGACCGCAGTGCGAGGTTTTGTCGATAAAGCAAGTTTTTGTATTTTCTTTATTTGTCAATGCCGAGAAATTAGAAAATTTTCTAAATAAACAAGAGCTGGTTTTAAACTATACATTCAATAAGAAGTTCTTAAAAATATTCAATAGTTTTCGCGAAATTCAAGAAAAAAGTTTGACAGCACTGCCACTGTTCGCTGGCACTTCCACTATCTGGTTTGGGCTAAAATGTTAATGGTTTAAGTTCAAATATATACTTAAAAATTGACTGAGTGGTTGTTTGAGCTTTTCTCGAAATTCGTTATTGTTCGGCTTTAGGACGACTTATCTCAGTGCATATTTTTCACAAATTTTTTAAATATTTCAAATAACTGGCAACTCTGAGTCACAACAAAATTTTTATTTTTTCAAGTTCTTTAGCGCTGCGTTACGTAAATTTCAGAGAAAAAGAAGTAAGTCTTTTATAAATTTTTTTAATGCTTAAAAGTGAGAATTGGCCATTAAAAAAGTCAGGGGTGTTCTAGAAAACAAATCCACATAAAATTGTTCGATTTCATACGCCCTTACTATCTAAATTTTTCAAGTGTATATTTTAGTTAAAGCCGACTTTAGTTAAAATATTGGGTGGCAGTATGCCTTGACTTTGTTTATTTTTGGATAATTCTGATTGGTTAATTTATTTTCAACCCATCAAAATGTTTGAAAATATAAATATTTTTGTAGGGTTTCAATACACAAAATGAACAAAACCGTATGATTAAAAATAAAGTCGACTTTAAATTTAAAATACTCTTTTATAACACTGTGAGACAAATGGTAGGGGTCAGTGATCGGGAAGGGTTCAAACTACCGGGGAAAGTTATAACGGTAAAAAAGAAGTTATACGTGTCCCGACATTTCGCTGAGTCACACCTAGGAATCGAGATTTATCGATTTGACCTTTGGTGGTCTTTTTTTTTTGACATAACTCGAGAACCACTAGTCCGATTTTGCTCAAACAATTTTAAAAAAATTAAAAATTACAATTCCTTTAATCTGTTCATATAACGTTTTTCTATATACTCAACAGTTTTGCCGGAAAAATAAATGTATGAAGAAAAAAAATATTTTTTGCCTAATAAAATAATAAATAAAAAAAAAAGTAATAAACAAAAGGTTATTGATTTTTATGGTAGCGGTAACAAACATTTATTTTTACCGGCAAAACTGTTGAGTATATAGAAAAACGTTATATGAACAGATTAAAGGAATTGTATTTTTTAATTTTTTTAAAATTGTTTGACCAAAATTGGACTAGTGGTTCTCGAGTTATGTCAAAAAAAAGATATATCTCGATTCCTAGGGGTGACCCAGCGAAACGCCGGGACACGTATAATTTGTTTTTGACCGATATAACATTTCCCGTTGGTTTCATCCCATCCCGATTTTGACTGTCGCATAGTGTAATAAGGGCCATAGGATTTTATGTAGATTTGTTTTTCAGAACACCTCCCATTAGAAATTTTAGGCCAGTATACTGAGTCAATAAAATTATTGATAGTATCCCAGCAAAATCCTAGTAATATATGGGTACTACTACACTCAAAAAAAAAAAGTCAGTAAGGTCAGAAAAAAATGTTGCTGTATCAGCAAATTTTTAGTCAGGAGCGTGCTTGCAAAAAAGTTGGTAATTTCAGCCAAAGGTTTGTTGAACATCAGCCAGCTGATTTCTACCAAAAAAATAGTAATCTTCAGCAAAAGTTTTGCTAACATTTAGTCGACTGCAAATAAAAAAATCCTTGCTAAAATCACTTAACTTTTTGCTGAATATTAGTAGACTGAAAAAAACTCAAAAAACTTGTAGTGAAATTTTACTTTAGTTAATTTATTTGCCGAAAAGTTAAATATAGAATATGTGTAGAGTTGGTTTTCTTTTTTTGTCATTTCCGTTTCCAGACAAGCTGCGACATCTACGTCTTGTCTATCTGGTTGTCGTCCACGCTATGCATGCGGTTATCAGCACAATTTCTGTAGCAAAATAAATAAATAAATAAAACATTAGTTCAAAATTAGTTTAGTGCTAAAAAAATATAACTAAATTTTTTGCTGAAAACGGAATTTCAGCAAAACAATTGCTGAAAACTAGTACACTTGACATACAAGACGTTTTACTAATTTTTCTACTAACTTATTTTTTTCAGTGTATGAATATTACCTGGTATTAAATCAAACCGCTTACCCTTGCATTACCTTGAACCGTTACACCTTACCCTTGCATTACTTTTGATACCAAATTCACACGTTGGGATGTTTTATTGGTATAAATAATTCGTTTTTCTAGAAAATTTTACAACTTCTATTTTTTTTTTTAATCCGTGAATTTAAAATTGATATTCAGTTTAAAAAATTAAAATTTAAACAAAATGTTTTTTAAAACTTCCCAAGAAACATTTTTACGGACTCTCCGTATCGGTCCGTAAAACAGGTATCCGTCAAAGCTTGTACGTATACGGAACAATAACGGACCGTACTTTCGGATTTTCGAATATAATACGTTTTGAATCCGTTTTGGTGTATCCGTTTCTGCACCGTTAAATACGGACTTCACCAATTTTCATCAGTTTGAACTTCTGAGCTAACGGTGTCGTCTTTCTTCAGTTTATTCGTGAATTTTTGTCCGCAAAATTGAATTATTTAAATAATTTAATACGGGTCGCAAAAACGAGCATCCTGTCTTGGCCGTTGCCGCAGTAGCCAAATGACTTTAATTCACCTAGAATCATTAAATAGTAAGTGTTTATGAAATTTTATGTTTTTCACGATAGTTTGCGAATTGCATATGAAAAAACTCAATCGTGAATACATTTAATTAAACCTCGATTAATAAATTGTTTCTTTTGCTTGTAGATATATTTTGGATCTAGTTATGGGTCAATTTTGAAAATTTTGAGGCCGATTAATGAAGTTAATTTTTAACAAAATTAATTAATTATTTAATAAATCTATTTAAAACATACAATATTAAAGTTAGTAATGTGTCAATTTAGGTAGATATAAAAGTCTGAAAACGGCATTCTAAAAACGGAGTCACTCCGTTTATTACCCGACATAATGGTCCGGAAACGGTCCGGTATTGACGGACTTTCAGCGGACTAGTCCGTTTTTTACATGACATAACGGTCCGTAAAAGGTGCGTCATTGACGGACTTTAAACGGACTTGTCCGTTTTTAACACGACATAACTGTCCGTAAACGGTCCGTCATTGACGGATTTTCAACGGATTCGAATCAGTTTCGATGTTGCTTATGTTCAGTTTTCAGGTCCGTATACTGATCCAGAAAACGGTACGTATACGGAGTTGGATTCCGTTTATGACGGACCGAAAACGGTGCGTAAACGGAACGAATTGTTAGTTGGGTTATTACATGTAAGTTCAGAATAATATGTTATTAGGTAAGGAGTTACATCGATGGACATGTCCTTGTTAAAATAATAGGCCTAATAATAGAAAAGTAAGAGCTTATTATGTTTGTTTTTGAAAAAAGTACTTATTATGTTAATTCCTATTACTGAAATTGGCCTCGAACTGAATTAATAAATTTCTAATTAACCAATTATTTTAAAAGGTCGAACTTCCAATTTTTATTTTTAAATAAAAATTAAAGAAACCAACATTTTACTTTTAAACTACCCAATAAACATCGAAAAACTAAAAATTGTTATTGAATCAATTACCAGGAAGTAGTTATTTTAATAGAATATGCAAGTACTTTTGTAATTTATTTTAAGTTAATCATTATTTTGAATTTTCATATAATGCAAAACGTAACGACGTAACATTACTTGGTAATCTGATGTTTTTGCTGGGTATTATAATTTCAAATGATAACATATTTTGCTCATCAACTTAAACACTTGGATACAATACTTACTGTTCCAGCTGAAAAATGTGTCTTAAAGACTATGTTAGCTGGGCCGTTTAGGTGACCAGTCAGCAGGTATTGCCATTTACTAAAGACGTCTTAAAGATATGTCTGAACTTTTATTACTTTTCCTAAAATGGCGCTAACAAAGTGCCTAATTTTCATCTATAGGGTCCGCCACCTAACGTTTTTTTTTCAACTAGTGCTTATTTCGTGAATGGTAATACTTAGCTCATGTCTGATTTGACAGATAATTAGTTTTATCCTTCCGCTGAACGAATATGGTTGTGTATACGCTTGAACAACGCTGGGAAATATTGCGACATTACTTTGAAAATCATGGTAATGTTGCAGAATGTGTGCGAAGTCAATGGCGATCGTTATCGGGCCATGTTGAATGAATTTTTGTTCACAAAAATTGAAGAGGAGGATATTGGCAACATTTGGTTTCAACAGTACGGCGCTACGTGCCACACAGCCGAAGCTACACTCGATGTTTTGCGCCCTGTTTTTGAAGATCGCATTATCAGCCGCAGAGCTGATGTCGTTTGGCCACCTCGGAGCTGCGATTTGACACCGTTGGACTATTATTTGTGGGGTGCCGTCAAAGACAAATGTTACGCCGACAAGCCAGAGACAATTGACGCTTTAAAGGACAATATTCGTGAAGCCATTGGTGAAATACAGCTGCACACAATCGATAATGTGCTTAAAAATTGCGCCGATCGTGTAGGCTACTGCATGGCCAGCCGAGGCAGCCATATGAATGAAATTATTTTCCATTATTAACTGCCAAATTTGGGTAAAATCGATTTATTAATAAAAAAAAATGCCTTTCACAAAAAATGAGTTTTAAACGCTTAAAATGATTTTTCTAAAACAAAAAAAAATTAAATAGGATTAAAATAGGAAACCATGTGAATCCCCCATAGGCATAGGGCATATTCAGCGAACTTATGTAAAACACTACGAGGATTACTTTTGTGGAACTTGTTGACCTTCTAACTCTTCAATTAAAGGGACTTTATTGGGCATTTTTTTAAAACGGACAAAAACGACCCGTAAGTTGAAGAGTTAGAGCGCTAAAATGTTCCGCAAAAATATTTGTCATGAAATTCTACTATAAGTCTTTGAAGACATCAGCATTGAAAATATAACTTAAGTGCCAGTAATAAGTAAAAACTTAAAATGTGTTTAAGGGTTAATTGCGTACTTATTCCGAATTGGCACTCAAATGTCCCAGAAATCTTGATTTTAGGGTGAAACCATGGGAATCTTCCACCTTAGATACAGGATGTGTTCAGCGAAATTATGTAAAACACTACGAGGAACATTTTTGTGGAACATTTTAACCCTCTAACTCTTCAACTTATGGGTCGTTTTTGTCCCTTTTTAAAAAGGAACCAAAAAATTCCCTTTTATTGAAGAGTTAGAGGGTTAGAATGTTCTACAAAAATGTTCCTCGTAGTATTTTACATAAGCCTGTTCAACACATGCTATACCTAAAATGGAAGGTTCACATGGATTGAATACTAAACGCTCTTAAATGCGTGAAATTTGAGTGAAAATCATGAATTTAGGAATTTCAAAAAACACCATATTTTAATTTAACTACAAGTATATTAAAGTAATTAAAGAAAAAAGTCTTCTAACAAGTTTTTAAAAGTTAAAAGTATTTTTGAGAATTATTCTCCTTAAGCAATTAAAACCCATTTTTCTGTTCAGTAATTTTTGTATAAAATTCTCTGAATTAAGCGCCCTCTCGTGGCGGCAAAAGCAGTCACACCAAATATTATTTTTCACATTTATTTGAGTAACTTTATTATCTTTCAAAAAATGTGTCTTTAATCTTAATTTGAGGCAAAATTTTTTTTTATTTTCGTTCATGGAACGAAGCATTGTGCGACGTTTTTAGAATTTCTAGAAATATTTGTTAAGTTAAAATACAAACTCAATGAGAATTTTTTGTTCTCGTCTAGGAGCGTGTTTTATAATAATAAAAAAATTCTCATTGAGTTTGTATTTTAACTTAACAAATATTTCTAGTAATTCTAAAAACGTCGTCCCCTGACGAGTTCCTTAGGCAAGAATGAAATCCTGATAGGAACATGTCTCCAACAGATTATTTTTCACAATTTGTTAAATACGTTTGGGATTTTAGCAGATTTAATTCCTTTAATGCAATTAATGGCATTTAAAAGTAAAATTAATATAATTTGATTTTATAGGAATTTCAAAAATGGAATATAAAAAACTTTTTTAAACTATATGTATTATAATGGTTTAGGTGAATGGGTAAGGCAATGAACTAACAAACATAAGGCTTGTGGTTCGAATCTTAGAGAGTGTGATACAAATTGAAAAACTTTGAATTTTTAATAGATGAAAATTAACTACAAGTAAAAGAAAGAGAGAAAGAGTGACTATTGGAAGTAGGAAGTATAAAAAACGCAAATTTTTTAGAGGTTTTTAAAACTTGAGGTGGTGATGTCAACTTACTGACCCGTGCTGAAAATGTCAGTGATGACTTTCTAAAGATATGTTATTAATTACTCATCAGACCTACCTCCTCGTGACATGTCCTGATGAAATTTTTATATTTGTATAAAAATGGCAGCAGGTGTATATAGGTATTTTGTATGGGAGCGGATCAGCATGTCATCACTGACAGCGATATGTCACTAAGCCGCCATGAGGACGTCTTCACGAAATATCCAACTGGAGAATTTCATACTGACGGTTTAGCTGTAAGGTAGCCGAAAAAATTGTTGAGGTTTATTTATAGAGTTTTTTGATACTCTTTCTTTATAGACTATACCTCTATACCCTTCATTCATCTTAAAACGCAAGCTACGGTGCAAAATATAATTTAAATAACATACATTTAAATTAAAATTTAACGGTTCGTTGTCGTTCATAAATCTGTATTATCATACACAGAGTTGAATAGAACCAGCTGCGATATTTGTAGAATTAAGATTCAAAGCAAAAAAAGTGATAACAAAGGATAAAAATTGCATTGTAATACGGCGTTCACATATACGTGTTTAACACGATTTGACATGTTTAAGCGTTAAATATGTTTAAGTGAGATGTTTTACAGTACATTTTTTCTACCCTTAAACACGCTAAATTATCGTGTTTAATTTTTAAACACGTTGTTAAACACGATAAAATTGACATCAATTGGTATTGAATGACAAGTTTGAAGCAGAAGAAGACACAACAAGAAAAATAATAAAATTAAAATTGAATAAAATAAATTAAATTTAAATAAGAATCAATTAAAATGTGCTTTTTTCTTACTAAAGTGATAGATGAAACAAACAATTAATTAAACTTTGCTTCCGGTGAACGAAAACTCCAAAAACATCCCTTAATTAAAAATTGAAAAACCTTGTTTCCGACTGGGGCGGATAGTATTATTTCACTTTTTATAGCAATTATAACATTGGATAATGCCGAAAATTATTAATTATTGCCTCCGGCCGAAGAAAAAATAACTTTTTGGGAAATTTTATCAAATTTTTGAATTTTTTTTTTAATTGTTAAGGAACAGCTGTTCGAGATGTTAAACTTAAACACTTCATTTTTAAGTGTGAACTGACATGTTTAACTTTTACATAAACAAATTTAACTATCGTACTGTGAACGTAGTATTAGATTTCGTTGATGTTAGTCTAGTTGAGTCTTTAACATATTATATATGTTTTCAACTTTAGCATAAGTAGGCGATTACACTGTGTGACAAATGGTAGGGGTCAGTGATCGGGAAGGGTTCAAACAAATAAATAAATGTATGAAGAAAAAAATATTTTTTGCCTAAAATATTAAAAAAAAGTAATAGACAAAAGGTTATTTGATTTTTATGGTAGCGGTAACAAACATTTATTTTTACCGGCAAAACTGTTGAGTATATAGAAAAACGTTATATGAACAGATTAAAGGAATTATAATTTTTATTTTTTTTAAAATTGTTTGAGCAAAATCGGACTAGTGGTTCTCGAGTTATGTGAAAAAAAAGATATATCTCGATTCCTAGACGTGACCCAGCGAAACGCCGGGACACGTATAACTTGTTTTTGACCGATATAACATTTCCCGTTGGTTTCATCCCATCCCGATTTTGACTGTCGCATAGTGTTATCAATGATTAGGCCATCGGGGCAAACGACACTGATAATGGCTTTTCAGCGAAAGCCGAAAATACCTATTCTGTCCTGCTGGCCTTAGCGAATTCTTTCAAAAATTTTTATTCTTTATAATTTACTTCTAAAAATTGTATCATCTTTCTTTCATTTGAAAAATAATTTAAACATAAAGAGATATTAATATATATGATCTAAAATCAAACGAAAACATTTATTTACTCTTTCTTTTATTCAATAGTTAAATTAAAGTTCACCCCCAGTATGAGACCCACCGTTATTTTATAAATTCAAATAGCTTTTTTCTTTAATTACATCAGCTCATTTCTTTTAAAATTTGACGAAATTGGCAGATGGTCCTCGTAATTTATAAACTTAATGTGAACTAAACAAAGTTACCTAAAAATTAAAAATCTTTGACAGTAGAAGGTTAAAAAAAATACGTAATTTTTATAAATTCTGAGTCATGAATTTGTAATATTTTTATAATTTTTTCATTTCATTCGTCCTTACTACAGTACTACAGTCAATTTCCCATGTGACAATTCTCATACTTATTAAATAATATTAAATAAAACATTTTAAAACCACTACTAACACAATTACGAACAATATTTGTGGTAGTAAGTAACAAGGTTTGGTCTAGTGTCCTTTTAAGTAAATATAACTGTAAACTGAGTATGTGGTATATGTGTGTTTGTATGAGCATTGAAACACGAATAACAGCTAAATTGTGATTGTAATACAAAAAAAAAAAAAAACTACTCTAATTTAAATACACACAACAGCCAAGAGGAATGGAAAGCAGTGTAATAACCTCAAGTACTTTAGTATAAAACAAAATCAATAAAAATAATTACAGTTTATAAAATAGAATATTAAATACAAAGAGCAATTGTAATTTAATTTATTCAAAAAAAGTAAAAAAACAGCAAAAATCGATTAAAAATCAAACACGCCATATTATAAAAAGTAACAAAAAAAAAAAAAAAAAACAAATAAAAAGTTATAAATATATTCAATAAAAGTTTACCTATCTAAGAGATAAATAAAAGCAAAAACAAAAATGTACTAATATTCATTATCATCATTATTAATAACAACATCATCATTTAAAGTTTGTTGATACACCATCATTATTTCTTGGTTAAAAGTTAATGAAATAACAAAAACAACAACAACAACAGCAATATCAACGTCAACAGCAGCAACAGCAACAACAAATACCTATATTATTAATGTGTTTCTAAATATTTACGCCTGTTTGTGTCTAAATTATCTAAAAGTTTCCTTCTCAAATGAAATTAAAAATACATTATTTCAAGGTAGAGTGTTACAATATACGAAAAGTTATAAAAAGTAATTTTTCCCTTGATTTGAGCGTAAAATAACGTGTAAAATATATATATATTGAAAGTGTAGTAAATATTGAAAAATCGTTATGATAATAAATTCAATGAAAAGATAATTTATTGTCTGCTGCGTGTGTTTTTTTTCCTCCGACGACATCGTCAATTTTTCTTGAAGTAAACATAAGGACAAAGTAATAAAAAAGGAAAAGCATATTGGTAAGTTAAAATTTGTATACATATAAAACAAAAACAAAAAAATAAATGATTTTATTACTTATAACAGTACTTTAACTCCTTAACCCTCTAACCGGCCTAGACTTTTTTGCCATCATATTTATAACATTTGACAATAAGTTTTTCTAAAAAACAGGTTTAGAGCGAAAAAGAAAATATTTTTTTATTGAAGAATTTAACAGGCACAAGGGAATCTCTAGACTGCGACAATTTCATCTCATCCAAAGACTCGTCCATGGTTAATTTATGTGTCAATTGACAAAAGTATTTCTAATATGCCATGAGCGGAAAACAAACCGGCAGCCCTGAAAACAGTCTATGATGATTTTAACGAGATACACTACGGTCCGTAAAGGGATGAGTGTAACTAATTGAAGTTGTGTCAGTCACCGCCTACACAACGTATATTTTGTAATCAGAAAAGCCCGAATTAACTATTAGATGAGCAATTTATTTTTAAATTAGAACATTTCCTCTTTTAAATCCTATTTTGATCTCCTTTTTCGTATTTAATTATCACATTATGATGCGCTTTATTCGCATTCAATAGTGGGATACCAAGTGTTGATCGGAGATGTCGTTGGTAAATTTGACATTCTTTTTAAGGGAAGTTTTTATAACTAATATTAATTATTAAAAATTTTTGTAAAGCTCATTTACAGGAAGAAGATAAAGGAAACCTATTTTAACATTTTTAACAATAAAGGTCAAAAGTGCAAGGACCACAAGTGCATATTAGCGATAATTTCAATAATTTCTTCTTAAAAACTCGTAATTAAAAGATTTCGCAAAAATGCACTTCAGCGGGAACACTAGACAAAAATTAAGTTCGCCATACATAGTCGAATCGAACACATCGGCTGAAAATTCAATAAAATAAAATTTTTTGACAAAATTCGACTTCATTGATCAACATAGTCTGCTTCAAGAGCGATACAATCACTCCGACACCTTTCCAGAGCTGTAAATGAATCATTAATTTTTGAATTAATTCGCGAATCACCACTCATGCATTGAATTAGCAAAATTTTGAATTAATTCTTTTCACAAAAATCAATTTACATGAATTTGGCAAAAATGAATTGCAATTCATTTCCAATTCAAATGAATTGGCAAAATAAATTGCAATTCATTTTCAATTCAAATGAATTTGGAAAATTTAATTGCAATTCATTTCCAATTCATTTGAATTGAATTGATTTTGAATTAATTCAAATTAATTAGAAAAATGAAAAATGAATTGCAATGAAATTATTAATTGCTTCTTGAATATTAAATGTGTTTTTGTCGTTCACCGTATGACAAAACCAAAATAACCCAGTGTAGAAACGGTAATGACATATCATTCTTTTTTGGACTACCAGTAATGACACCCAATTACCTTCTGCATTATTCTAAAACATATAATAATGAGTTACTGATAATGACTTATTTTTATCATTATTTCAAATAGAATATAATTTTCTAGATATTTTTGAAAATTTTTTGAAATCTATTTTTAGACTCATTATTTTTGTCAGTACAGGTAAGAGCATAGGTAACGATATATTTTTTGATTTTTCGTATGCTGGTGTGTAACCATAACTCATTATTTTTCGCGACATCGCCATATAAAGGTAATAAGAAATGTAATAACAAAAGTAACTAGTTACCATTACCAAGTATGTAGTTACATAACCACATATCTGGTAATGATTTTCTACAATGGGAAGTAATATATGAAGAAATAAACTCCAAACACCATATTTACTTTGATTGATTGTAATTAATTTTTAATTCAAAATCAATTCAATTCATTTGAAGGGGAAATGAATTGAAATTGATTTTGCCAAATTCATTTGAATTGAAAATGAATTGCAATTCATTTTGCAAATTCATTTGAATTGGAAATGCATTGCAATTCATTTTCGCTAAATTCATTCGAATTAATTCAAATTTAAATCAATTCTTTTCCTTGGTGAAAAGAATTAATTAAAAGTTTAGCTAATTCGTCATGAATTGAAATCAAAAAAGAATGATTCATTTACAGCTCAGCGCCTTTCTAACATTTTAATACCTTTTTTTATAGAACGATTTATCTTTAGCCTCAAAATAGGCCTCTGTTTCGGCAATGACTTCTTCATTCGAACCAAATCTCTTTCCAGCGAGCATTTTTTTACAGTCTGAAAGCAGATAAAAATCGTTAGGAGCCAAATCTGGCGAATACGGTGGTGCGAAAGCAATTGAAAGTGTGATTCGTGCAATTTGCCCATGGTAACCAACGATTTGTGACACGGCGCATTGTCTTGGTGAAAGAGCCCTTTTTTCTTCTTTATATGAGGCCGTTTCGCGATCGCTGTTGATGGTGCGGCCTTTTTCAGGGTAATCAATGTCCAAAATTCCAGCCGCATCCCTAAATACTGATACCATAATTTTACCAGCTGACTGTTGCGTCTTTGGCTTTTCGGGTGAGGTTCGGAAGTTTCTGTCCATTCAGCTGACTGCCAATTTCACTCTGGAGTGAAGTGACAAATTCAAGTTTCGTCCACTGTTATATACCGACGCAAAAAGTTCCTTTTATCTCACCGAAAAAGCTCCAAAAACACTGAGAATCATCGACACGTTGTTGTTTTTGGTGTACTGTGAGCAAACACGGCACCCATTTTGAAAACAACTTTCTTATGGAGAAATGTTCATGAAAATAAAACCGACATGTTCGTTCGATATCTTTAAGGCATCAGCTATCTCCTGGAACCTCACCTTACGGTCTGCCAAATCGATTTTGTGAAATTTTTTGATGTTTTCGGGTATCACCACCTATTTCGGACACCCATAGCGTTCGGGATCATCGGTATTTGCACGATCACGTTTAAAGTCAGCAAACCACTTTTCTACAATTCGTCACGATGGAGCAGAGTCCGAATAACACTTGTCCAGCCAAGCTTTGGCTTGAACGGTTTTTTTCCGATTAAAAAGAAATTATAAATCAACACACGAAATTGCTTTGAAAGGTTTTTCTATTTTTTTTGCCGAACGTAGGCGTCGCATTTTTACATTTTTCATTATATCTTTGATATTTAAAGTCGGATCTTAAAGTATGATACATCAGTATTTTTCTCTCGAGGGGACCAATATTTTGCTTTAAGGACCATTGACCTCAATTATCCCGTTCTAGTATTTACCCACCAGATCTCAGTTCCTACAACCCTAATGTACCACCCTAATGTTAGAAAATTAAAGCTCGTAAAAAGTCATTAAACCTTTGCTAATAAAGTTTTTCGATAATTCCAGCAGAAATTTTTTTTTTTGTTGTTTTAAATTTTTTTCATTGGATTTTTCCTTTATAGCAAAACATTGACCTCTCCATGGCAAAAAAAAATCGATATATCACACTTTAAGATTCGTCTGTAAATGCCGAAGTAATAACGAAAAATTAAAAAAGGCGAACCCTACGTTCGGCAAAAAAAAAAAATCCTTGCAAAAATAATTTATATTCAAAGGTGTACCGCGCACTTTTTTGCCTGTAAGATGGTACGATAGGGAACACGTCAAATATATTTTCCATAACTGATTGAGGTTTATTTGAAAAGTAATAGGTAAAGTTTGTTTTCAATTGAAGAATCAATTAAAATACATTGAAACATATTGTTTAACTTTTTTTATCAGTCAATAAAAAACAAAATACAAAAAATATATATCATCTGTTGATATTTTCAGTCAAATATACTATTTTTAGATTTCTATTTTTCGAAAAAATAATTTAAACAATTTCGTTGTTTTCTGTTTTAAAACAAAAAATGCAAGTATTTTCGGTTTTTTTGTGTTAAAATGGTTTGTTTATATACAAAATTATTTCAATTCAAATTACAAAAAATTCTTTACTCATACACACAAACATAGCCAATAAAAATATGAACTTTAGTAGGTTTGAGGTTAAGAAGAAGAATAAACCTTCCTCAAAAGTTATAAACACATTAAATTTGCAAATCAGACTAGATCTAGTTTCTGCCCTTTTATGGACAGGCTTCATCAGTGATCTTCCATTAAATTGTATTATTGTTTATAGTTTTATAGTCAGATTGCCTCTATATGAATAATTTCAGAAGTGATCAAACAGACATATACAAACATTCTACTTCAGATTTTCTCCGTTTATCTTCTTATCTCCTCCGTGTCACCTTTTTACAAATATTGCGACATTGACGTATGGTTTGTACGTACAAGTGCAGGCAATTTGTGTATACTGGAGACGGACAGCCAACAGGGCATTTTTATTTTTCATAGTAAAGTGTTGTTTTTTCAAACGCGTCGTATAGACCAAATACAATTAATATTGTCATTAATATGTATTTTTATTAATTCTAATTTAGTAGGTTTGAGGTTGTGTGTGAGCGTTTTGAAAATTTAAACAAAACAACTTTCAAATATGAAAAAACAAACCACAAAATCGTTTTTTTTTACATTTTGTCAGTTAAAAATTGATGATTGTTTTAACAGACTTTTCAAGTATTTTTATTTCTTTTATGGATTGTTTAAACAATTTTTGAAAATAAATAGCAAAATGGTTTGAATATAATGAAAAATAAGTAGTTGTTTTGTAATTGTGTTTTCAATTAATTTAATATATATTTTAGGTTGTTTTCATTGATAAAATATTGTGAGTGTATGACCACTTGTGGAATAGAAAAAGAAAAAATCCCAATAAAAATCCAAAAAACCGGGAGCCATATTTATATGCCAATATTTGTACTCAAACGAAAGGATATTTGCTCAGGATTTCTAAAATGAAGTTTTTGGTCAGATCCATAAAACGTGGTCCGAGCTATGGCCATTAAATTATTGTAGACCCCTTAAGGAGTGCCGAAAAATGTGCAACTTGTTTTATACAAAAAAAATTACTAAAATAAAACGAAAATTTCTCAAGATTTAAAAAATTATTTTATTTTTAGATGCTTCAGGTTGGGTTAAACTTCATTTTGATCCAAAAATTACATGAAATAAAAATATAAACAATAATACAATTTAAAGGAAAAACACTGATGAAGCCTGTCCATAAAAAAAGGTAGAAACTAGATCTAGTCTGTTTTGCAAATTAAAAATGTGTTTATAATTATGGAAAAATGTTTAGTTTTTATTTCGGAGGAGGTCATAAATTTTGTTTTTATGGTTTTCTTGTGCCCACTAAAGTCCAGTTTAGCTAAAAATTTTCGAGTTCATTGTGCAAATATTTTCATCTAACAGTACGTTTTGAAGTTTTAAAAATATTGGGTCATTTTGATCCCAACTGCACATAGGGATTAATTTTGATATTATTTCTTTAAAAGTATATGTGGAAGGGAGACTATTATATTTCTAGTGAAAATGTGATATTTTGTATTAATTGTGACTGAACCTTTTTAATAAGATAAAAAAAATTTTCATTTTCGGAACTTAAATTACTATTTAATTGCTTTAATTGCAAAATATTTTGATTTAGTTACCATTAAAAATCGTTACTCTATAATTAAATCGTCACGTTAAATTATGTGTAGAAACAAAATATGCTCACTGAATTAAAAGCTTAAAATTAATCTCAGAATTAATTTAAATAAACACACTATTATAAAATCAAAAAATGTGTAATGTATTATCTTGTAAAAAAAAGTAATATAATTTTTTAACATTGAAAATAAAAATCTACCCTGCTGTTACCTCAAGGACAACTTGATTTTATCTGATAGACTGCAGCCTATCGTTAAAGGCACTGCAGCAATTTTATTTATTAATGGAAAGTTATTAAAAAAATAAAAGTAAAACAAAATGAAATAAATCGTTTACCCAGTGGGGATTAATATTAAATATATGGGAAAATCTACGAAATAGTACGATTTCAATTTTGAAAAATGAAAAATTTCAAATTAGTGGCACACGTTTTATTTTAGCGTCAACTTGTTAAAAATACATTAAAAATAAATAATGTGCTCGCGTGCATCATTTTTTTCAAGTGCTGAAAAAGTTATAAGCGAAAAACCCCAGAATTTGTAGAATGTAAAATTTTGTAAAATTTTTAAAATTTTTTACTTTTGGGGGATGCAAACACACGTTTTCGAAAAACCTTTCCATTCTAAGTCCGAATTTGGGTTCCAAGTTTGTCCAACACATCTGGTTTTTGGAGGAAATTTAGGCTAAAGATAAGAATTATCTTAATTTGTAATTTTTAAGTTATTTTTACAGACTTTGACCCTGATTTAAGATAAAAATATATTTTAAGATTTACAATGATCACTGACAGTGTAATATAAAACGGATAGTCGTACTATGTTTCCATTATTGATTTTAAGTAGTATAGTTAATTTTTTATTTATTTTTTTCAAACGAGTTTTATTAATAAAAAAATTAATTTAACAAGAAAATAGATACTTATTTTTAAATATAATAATGTTAATTTTTTAGTGTTTTATTTTTAATTTTTTCAGAAGTTACAGCGTTTTTGTCCTCAAAAGACCATTTATTTTGTTTTAAAGGAAAGTGACAGCACATATGATGATTATAAACCCCATTAAAAACGCAATAAGAACAGCTTAAATGGTTTAAGTACAGCGTCTTGTTGTTATTGTTAGACCACACAATTTGAAAAACCTTTGTTGTATTTGGAACTGCTTTAATTTGTGATTTGACATTTGAATCCATTCTAGCAATGTCAGTTTCCAGTACTAAAAATGCTCTAATCTTCTGTGAGGCTGTTGAGTTTATAATATTGATATATTAATATATAAAATTATCAAAAAATGCAGGACAAAATTGAGTGGCACATTAGCGGTTTAAAGAATTATTAGGTCAAATATATCTTAAATGGTAGATATTACCATGACAATTATTATGTGAAAGTGCTAAATGGATCGGTAAAACATTGAATTATCTACAACAGTTTTTTCTCCAAAATTCGCTTAAAGGCAAATTTAAAATGGAAGGCACACCTGCAGTTCTGAGAATTATGGCATCCAATATATCTTAAATTCTCCGTATGATGAATGCAATTATGATGTGAAAGTGCTAAATATATCGGATGACGTTTTTAGCTTTACGGTACTTTTTACTCAACAGAACGCTAAAAATTAATTTTTTAATTGATTGGCACATCCGCAGTTTAAAGAATTAAAGGTTGAAATTTGGCTTATATCATAGAGTTTATAGCCACTATTGTTTTGTGAGAGTGCTAAAACGATCGGATTATCCCTTTTGGTTCTATTGCAAGTTAAGCTTGAAAAACCTATGAAAATCAACAAAATTTAACCTAAAATGGCTCTCGGCACCAAAATAATAATTCGATCTATTTAGCACTTACACACAATATTAGTAGTACTCATATTTACCGATCACACAGGGTTGCCACTAGTTATTTCTCAAACTGCGGATGTGCTCTTCAAAAAATATGAAATTTCATTATCTGCACGCATGAACCTGATGATGTTTGTACTGTCATAATTTCTTTGTTGCTGAAGGCACACTAAATTGTTTGGTCTCCTTTTGTTAGTATGTTTGTCGTTTATAATAGAATATAAAAAAATTTGCAATTACGTTGAGGCTGAAAGCGCAAAAACGAAAATCCTCTTAATTTTCGTTTTATGCAAAAACAGAGTGACAGATTTTGAAGAGCTACCATTTATTCCTCACTGATGGCATATGCTTTTTTCAACATATAGAAGATTTTCCAACATCAGTACTATCATCCACAAAAGGATTAGAACGATTTCCTTTTATGCTGAAAAAGTTATAGCCAAAAGAGTTGAACAACTTTCGAAAGTTACAAGCAAAATTAGGGTAAATTAGGGTAGACCTTAGCTCAGTAGACCACATTAACAGCATAATTATAAAACTTTAGGATGTTGGCGAGGTTAAACTCGTCGTTTTGAAAATTATGACGCTTTCAGATATATTATGTATTGCTCTTAAAGTGGTTAAAAGCCTAAGTGACATGGAATCATACTATACCGTAGATTTGCCCATATACAGTTTATGCCATTCAATAAATTTGTCAACTTACAAAAATTTGCCAGAGTTGTCAATGTGATTTGCATTGTTAAACAGAACGGTCATAAAATTACCTGGTCAGGCTCAATTTTAATCAGATTCAGACAATTATTGCAAATGAATGGTTAATACCTAATAAAACTTATTAAACAACATGCACTAAATGTCCTTGCAAATCTGTCATTCTTGTTTTATTTCCGTTTTTTTTTTTGTCCAACAAAAACAAAACAGTAGAAGCAACTAATTTACCAAAATGCTATAATTAGTTGACAACATGTGTCCTTTTTGTTGCTGTTCGTTTTTGTTTTATATAAAATATACTTAAAATGTGAACAAAAATGGTAGAATCAGTATTTATTGTAATAACAATGTACCAACTTGATACCACTGAAACGAAAAAAAAAACAACCAACAATTAGAGGTGGAAGATAGAGGGGGTGAGACGAAGGTTGAGTGTGTAGTGACAAAATAAATCCTTGACATTTTAACATTAAATAAAATATTTACTGCTTCACTTAACTCATACAGAGCACATGACAAAACCAAAAGCAAATGTATGTATGTATGTATATATGTGTGTGTAGCTTACATATGTTTGCGTGTATATTGCTACGCCCGGCGAAAAATAATCTTGTATGAAATCGTATATAATTTCATAAACTTATATACGAGGGGTACTATTTATATTTTGGGGAACTGGAAACACTAATGTCAGTAGCTAAAATCTGGCAATACCATAATGAAATTTGACATTTTTTTGCATAAACGTACTCACAGGGTTTTGATGTACAAGTGCTATTTGTTTTATTCTGTTTTATTCTGTTTGGCCAAAAAATGGAAATTTTAAGAAAAGGTTTTCGTTGGATTATTTGTCACAACCTTCGACGTGGATTATCTCAACAAGAGTGTGTCGATGAACTCAGTTCTTTGTATGGCGATAAAGCACCATAAAAAACCACAGTATATCGCTGGTATAGTGAATTCAATCGTGGCGTACGTAGTTCGGCTGCCGACGAATTCCGTGAAGGTCGTCCAAAAAAGGTTGTTGTGCCACAAACCATCGATGCAGTGCGTGAACTGATAAGGCAAGATCGTCATGTGACATATCGTGAGATAGAGGCATCCTTGCACACTAAATCCACTTCAATAGATTCGATTTTGCATGAACACTTAGTTAGAAAAAAAAATTGCTCTCGTTGGAAACCCCATAATTTATCAATCGTTCAAAAAAAGGCTCGCGTCGATTGGTGTAAGGGAATCATTAAAAAGTAAAAGAACGAATGCAAAAGTGTATTGATCATCAAGGGGAATATTTTGAAAAACAATAAAGTCATATGTGTATTACAATAGAATGTCAAGAATTTTAAATCACATTAACTATTAGTACTCAAATGATGCGTAATTTTAAATTGAGTACGGGAAAAATAAAGAAAAATAAATAAATTTATAGACCTCTACAAGCATATGAAATTTGACGTTCCGCGGAAAAAAGTTTTTTTGTTTTTTGTAAAATCGGTTTTATTCGTTTTGTAAAATAAAGTTTAAAAGAATTGTACATAAATTTTGGTCCAATTTTCGGATCAAGTGTGATCTCATCAAAATATTTCATATCGTTATATCTTATCTAAAATAATATGATCTAAATTAGTCTTGTATATATGATTTGATATATAAATATCGCATTGGTTTTTCCAGTTTTTAAAATCATCATTTGGATCCATCAGAGGTAGTTTTTACAGCCTTTATTTAAGGGGGGTAAATACTGTAACAACAGCATTTTATAGGGCAAATTTTAACGGTTGTACAAAATTCAATTAACAATATTTTTAATATTTTATTTCTTTTATTTAAAAACCATGTTATTTTAGTATTTTTAAAAAATATTAGTTTTATATTTCCCCGGCCAAAATCGCCAGAGTTGCCACTTCATTACTCGCCTTTTTTAAAAAAGGCAAAATTGGCTGCCTCTGTGCAGCCTTCATTAATTACACAGTACAACAGCCAATCTGGGGGGTGAGAAATTCCAAGTCAGGGTGATGGTACTAGGTCAGTATAGTAAAACCCTCAAAGGGTTTGGCGTTCGTATGTGTCATTTTTTTTTATGACCTTTTAAATTTTTTCCTTATCTTGATGTTTTTTCGCTTAGTTGTAACTCGAGAACCACTTGTCCGATTTTGATGAAACAAATTTAGAAAAATTTAGAATTACAATTTCTTTAATCCGTTCATATAACATTTTTCTTTATAATCAACAGTTTTGCCGGTAAAAATAAATTTGTGGAGAAAAAAAAATATTTTTTTGCCTAAAAATTAAAATTTTTTTTTTTAAATTCATAAAAAACTAGAGTTTTTTGGTGCGTACGAAAGAAAAAAACCCGGATCGAAATCTGTTAACCCGCCTTGGCTGTACAGTGACAGCCGATTTTAAACTCAGGGTTCTGGGAAAACGCGTTTAAATTTTAAAATTAATTTTACGCTAAGAAAATAGGAAAATTTTAAAAAACCGTGTATGAACAAAATTTATATCTCGCAGTTTTCTATACGTACACCAAATTTGGAAAGAATCGGATAAAGATTATTTTATATATTAAAGCAAATATTCTTAAAAACGATGGTAGAGAATTTATTAGACATTTCATTTCGGTCGAAATCTTTTATGTTGTACATTTTTAATTTGTTTTGTATTTGTTTTTTATTTTTTGTATACCCTTGTTACTTTTGTGGCTTATAAAAAGCCATCAGTACCTGCCTCATATAACGTACCTTCGCCCACCATCGAGGAATCGTCATTGGCTTTTCTTTAAAGACTGCGTGCAATTCTTGCATCTTTGGATGTAGTTTTTTTCTTTTTGTTCTACTATATTATGCGAAATAAGAATTATAATAAAGATAATAATAAGAAATGCTCCCAAAAAATTTTGTGTACAAATTTAATGCATAGAATATTACTTGGTGACTAAAAATATTTTTTTGCCTAAAAATTAAAATTTTTTTTTTTTAAATTCATAAAAAATTTTAATTTTTAGGCAAAAAAATATTTTTTTTTCTCCACAAATTTATTTTTACCGGCAAAACTGTTGATTATAAAGAAAAATGTTATATGAACGGATTAAAGAAATTGTAATTCTAAATTTTTCTAAATTTGTTTCATCAAAATCGGACAAGTGGTTCTCGAGTTACAACTAAGCGAAAAAACATCAAGATAAGGAAAAAATTTAAAAGGTCATAAAAAAAAATGACACATACGAACGCCAAACCCTTTGAGGGTTTTACTATACTGACCTAGTACCATCACCCTGACTTGGAATTTCTCACCCCCCAGACAATAATCCCAAAAATGTTCCATAGTGTTATCGAAAAATAAAAATGTAAAGTGATTCTTAATGCCAGATAAATTCTCTAGTCCTTATCGTGGCCTGCTTTTTATTTAAAGAATTTTGTTTAACAAAGTTGCCACACAAACTTAAAAATTCCGAAAAAGGCAAGAAAAAATATATTTACTCGGGGATATAAAATTTATTTGACCAAAATTCAAAAAAGGGTCACGATAGGGACTAGAGTTTTTTGGTGCGTACGAAAGAAAAAAACCCGGATCGAAATCTGTTAACCCGCCTTGGCTGTACAGTGACAGCCGATTTTAAACTCAGGGTTCTGGGAAAACGCGTTTAAATTTTAAAATTAATTTTACGCTAAGAAAATAGGAAAATTTTAAAAAACCGTGTATGAACAAAATTTATATCTCGCAGTTTTCTATACGTACACCAAATTTGGAAAGAATCGGATAAAGATTATTTTATATATTAAAGCAAATATTCTTAAAAACGATGGTAGAGAATTTATTAGACATTTCATTTCGGTCGAAATCTTTTATGTTGTACATTTTTAATTTGTTTTGTATTTGTTTTTTATTTTTTGTATACCCTTGTTACTTTTGTGGCTTATAAAAAGCCATCAGTACCTGCCTCATATAACGTACCTTCGCCCACCATCGAGGAATCGTCATTGGCTTTTCTTTAAAGACTGCGTGCAATTCTTGCATCTTTGGATGTAGTTTTTTTCTTTTTGTTCTACTATATTATGCGAAATAAGAATTATAATAAAGATAATAATAAGAAATGCTCCCAAAAAATTTTGTGTACAAATTTAATGCATAGAATATTACTTGGTGACTAAAATATATTTTACAAAAAACATGTGGAAATTTTATTTCTTCGAATTTTTTATTGATATTTTCTGAGCATATACTGAAGAGTATGCTCTATCCAAATAAAATATAAAATTTTTTCCTAGAGTCGATACCCCTCTTAAATACTTTATACAACAATCAGTCACTGGAATCCAATGTAACGTTTTAAAATGTCCCGAATAAAAAAGTTCATATATAACAATATATTTTTTAATACGAAAATGCACATAAATGTATAGTAATATACAATAAAATGGCTTATCCATATGTATTCATATATTATAATATGTTTCAAATATTTCCCGAAATTTTCTTATGTATAACCTTCGGCAGAATTCGAACCCATATTGCTGGCGTTGTAGTCGGTCGCTCAACTCACTCAGCCAAACACTGCTATACGAAATGACTGACTATATGAGACAACATTTTTCGTGTTACTGAGTTATATATAATTATATAAATTTATATGTATAGATGACTTAGAAAAAATAAATTAATAACATTCTTGCGAAAAAACAAAAATTAAAAATCTTAAATTTTTTCCACTCACTGAATTTTATTTGTTGAAGAAGAAAAATTAATGTTTGTTGAAGGGCCTAGGCACCGATTTATATGGCTCAAAAGTCTAAATATCAACAGTCTGTATTTGCGAAATTAATAATGAGATAGTAACAATATACATGTTGTTGAAAAGGTAATATAAATGTCTTTTAAATAAGGTATGACATGTATAAGCAATCCTTTTGAAAAATTCTCTTATCCAACACTTTTTCACAAGCTGTTTTGTTGGTATAAAAAGTAGGAGTAAAACGAGTAAAAAGGTTAAAGTCGGGCATGCCGACTATACAATATCCTACATCAGTCTGGGTAAAAGCCAACTAATGTTTGGATCCGAAATTCGAATGGGTTAAAATGGGGCTCGTGTCAAAATTTTCTATAATGAGAGTCAGCGCACCAAATTTCATTAAAATATCTTAATATTTGCGACCTGCAGTTTGTAACCAAGCCAATTTTGGGGGGACCGTTATATGGGCACTAGTTCTAAACATGGACCGATGTTCACCAAAATCAATAGGCTTCGTCCTTGGGCCAACATAGGTCTATCTTAATATTTGCGACCTGCAGCGTATAAACAGTATAATTTTGGGAGGACCCTTATATGGGCACTAGGTCTAAACATGGACCGATGTTCACCAAAATCAATAGGCTGCGTTATTGGACCAATGTAGGTCTGTGTACCAAATTTCATCAAAATATCTTAATATTTACGACCTGCAGCGTATAAACAGTATAATTTTGTTAGAACCCTTATATGGGCACTAGGTCTAAACATGGACCCATGTTCACCAAAATCAATAGGCTGCGTTATTGGGCCAATATAGGTCTGTGTACCAAATTTCATCAAAATATCTTAATATTTGCGACCTGTAGAGTGCGCACAAGATTGCATGGACAGACAGACGGACGGACGGACGGACGGACAGACGGACATCGTTAAATCGAAATAAAAAAAAAATTCTGAACCGATCGGTATACTATAAGGTGGGTCTACGACCAATATTTTTTGGTGTTACAAACATCAGCACAAACTTATAATACCCTGACCACATAGTGGTGTAGGGTATAAAAATAAAAATATTGCCAAAATTGTATGTAGAAATATTACAAAAGAAAAATAAGGAGAACTCAAATTTAGAACTTTAACGAAATTATTATATAGTACCATATCTAATTACATATTTAAAATACTATTAATTGCCCAAGTAAAAAAGTTTTGATATAGTCACATATTATCATACAAAATTTTGTATAATTATTTATATATTGGAACATATATACCAAGATATAGTTATATAAAATTTTACGCAATTATATCCTAAATATATAACTATATCTTTTTATATATAGCGCAACATATTACAATATCCAATTATATATCAAAGGTTTAAAAGGCTTAATTCTTTCATTCACTTTTTAAAAATTAATGAAATTTGGGTTAAATTTCATTGCCTAATAGCATTCTTATGGAATTAATTCGATAGCTTAATTCCCTATAGCTTAAAATTATATGAATTCATTCTATTTTGATTGAATTCTAACTGAATGAAACCCAATTTACCTGAATTCATTTAATAAAAAAGTGAATTAAAAATGATTTGTTTTCATTCACTTAATCAAATGAAAAATTTAAATTTGCATGTAATTGCTGAAATATTAGCATAATACAATGAAAAACGTTTAAAATTCATCTAACAGAAATAAATAGTATCGTATGCTTTGTTACAGCTTGTATGCTTTGGTTTTGATTATATGTTAGTTTCAACTTACACTGCACTAAGTGAATGGTAATAAAATTTCTTCATTCAATTAGTAAAATGGTGAATGAACATGCGATTTGAATGATTCAAGTTAGGAATTCATTCAATTCATATTAAAGCTTTGGGAATGAAGCTTATGAATGAATTCTTTACGAATGGTTTAAGGGAATGGCACATGAATATATTTAAAATCTGAATTTAATTTTTCGTGAATTAAGCTTAAATTGAATTAAGTTTTTCGAAGCTCTGTTATATATAGACCTACATATAGTTACATATGCCTAATATAATTATGTATAATTATATCTAGTTGGGTATGATCATATTATATTTGATATATTTGGATGAGGACAAAATCCGGATAAAACTGTATTAAACAATATCTTATTCCATCAAATTTGATCTAATTGTGTCAAATTAGATCTAATGTGATCATAATACGATCTAATTTGATATAATTAGATGTTCTCATTTTTCGGATATAATTGTATATAATATCAGAAGTCACATAATTTTTTTTAGTAGGGTTGGAAACATAATTTGCTACTGGTTTAATCTTTTTAAGATCTGTAAAAAACATATTTATAAATTGAGTTAAAAAAAGTAAAAAAAAATGTGTTTGTGCCCGAGCTGGGATTCGATAATAATACCTCAGTCACATATATAATTAAGTGTGGGGTTATATATGACGATATATAATAACATATTAAAATATTATTAATCCCAAGTTGCAGTTAACATAATTTTGAGGTGCTGTTAGCAGAAAATGGGTTATTTTTTTTAAGATCTGTAAACAAAATATTTACAAGTAAATTAAATTGAGTCCAAAAAGTAAAAAAAAAATTATTTTTGTGCCCGAGCTGGGATTCGATAGTAGGGAATCTCAAGTAATATGCGTCTTTATATAATTATATATTAAACACATAGAAAATATTACTGACGTGGGACCATATATAATAATATCTCAAATTATATTATTAATCTTGCACCATATATGCAATCATATATAATTATATCTTATAGCATTTAATATAATATATAATCATATATAAAAATATCTTACATCATACAACCAACAAATTTTTATAAGAGGGAATATATTATTATATCTTAAAACATATGGCTTATTTGCCATATATTATGTTATATATGATCATTTATAATTATATATGACAATAGATCTGTCATATCCCGAGTAAAAAAGTGTATATAAAATTATATGTGAATGGATATATTTGCAATATGTAACTGGATATAATTTCATCCGAAAAATGGTTATATTAAATTGTATCATATTGGATATAATTGTATTTACAAGGATACAAAGTTATATCAAATGATAAACTTATATCCGAATTTTGTCCCGATGAAATTGGATATAAGTTAATACAATACGATATGATTAAATTTAAATGATAAAAAAAACTTTGAATTGGAGGGCAGCAGGATTTCGGGTCCTACACACTCAGGGGTGTGATGAAAATCGAAAACGAACAGTTTTTCAATCTAGAATAATTTGTTTCGCGAAAATCAAATTGGCTTCAAATTATTATTTATCGTTTTATTTGACGCCGGACATGTAAATTAGGAAATAAAATATAATTGGTATTGTACAGATCCTAAAATATTTACCATTGAAAATCAGATCGTTTTCGATATTCATCACATGCCTGACTGTCAGCCGAGGGCTACTATTGATAACACTATGGAACATTTTTGGGATTATTGTCTGGGGGGTGAGAAATTCCAAGTCAGGGTGATGGTACTAGGTCAGTATAGTAAAACCCTCAAAGGGTTTGGCGTTCGTATGTGTCATTTTTAATTTTTAGGCAAAAAAATATTTTTTTTTCTCCACAAATTTATTTTTACCGGCAAAACTGTTGATTATAAAGAAAAATGTTATATGAACGGATTAAAGAAATTGTAATTCTAAATTTTTCTAAATTTGTTTCATCAAAATCGGACAAGTGGTTCTCGAGTTACAACTATGCGAAAAAACATCAAGATAAGGAAAAAATTTAAAAGGTCATAAAAAAAATGACACATACGAACGCCAAACCCTTTGAGGGTTTTACTATACTGACCTAGTACCATCACACTGACTAGGAATTTCTCACCCCCCAGAATGGCTGTTGTACTGTGTAATGAGTAACTATTAAAGACGTTAATGTATAAATCTGTTATTCTTTAAAGACTAGATAATTTTTTATCAAATATGGGAATTTTCTTTGGACTTAGAAATTTTTTTTAAATATGTTAAGGTTTTTTATTTTAAATAAAATTTTAATGGTTAGCCCGGCAATGCACTTCTTTTTTGTTGGAGGCTCATAGTTCCCGATTTATGGAGCTGAAAATGATCTACAACAATATTCAATGGCTTATTTCATATTTCTGCACTCAAAACTTATCGGACAAGAACAAAATATATATATCGTTGGGAAGGTACTTGAAATACCTTTTCAATGATATGCAACATGCCTAGACTTATTAACCCATTACGAGCCGGGCCATCATTTTAAATGTTAATTTTTTTAAATTGGATTTTTTAAATTAAAAAAAACTTTTAGAAGTAAAAAAGTTCAGAAAATATTAATTTAATGAAAAAATTGAGTAAAGCATATAAAAAATTGTTTTTGATCAAATATTACATTAATCTCGAATATATTAGTTAATCTCGAACTTGGGTCTGATATTAACTAATATATCGTCGGCTTGCCTGCAAGAAGTGCTATGTTTTTGGTTTTAACAGGTTTTCAGGAGAGCGAAAAAACTGATTTATATTATCCTTTTAAGATATTTTATTGACATCATATGCCCTAATGATTCACGACCTTATTTATTACAATCATTATTAAGGCATATGATGTCAATGAAATATATTAAAAGGATAATATAAACCAGTTTTTTCGCCCTCCTGAAAACCGACGATATTGTTATATATAAAAAATAAAATTAAAAATATTTTTGTATCTATTTATACATACAATTTTGAACGGTTTTATCAATAATATATTCCTATATATACAATTTTCAATAAAGCAAATACTGATATATGATTTAATATGATTACATATGAGAAAATTTCTAAAAAAATTTCGAATATATCACCATATAAAACATATAAGGTCGCATACAATATTTTATATTATCATATATTTTAATATTAAAAAATATATGTTATATATACTCTTTTTTACTCGGGATCTCATTATGAATAGCATATAGGGTTGATATCTAATCTTATAAAAGATAATATAAAAAAAATATATGGTTATATAAGGTACCACATAAGAAACATATAATTATATATGGCTATTCATGACAACATACATATACACATATTATAAGATAAAACAAGATATTACTATATATGACTGTATATAAATTTTTTTGATCGAAAAGGAAATTCGAAAAAAAAATTTTTTTTGCCTTTTTTAATTTTTCGTTATATCTTCGGCATTTAAAGTCGAATTTTAAAGTGCACTATATATTGTGCAATATATAACAAGATATAGTTATATATTTAGGATATAATTTCGTTAAATTTTATATAATTATATTTTGGTATATATGTTCCAATATATAATTATACAAAATTTTATATGATAATATATGACTATATAAAAACTTTTTTACTTGGGTAGATATTTTTATACAATAATATATCAAATAGTATATGATGGTGTATAAACTTTTTTACCCGGGTATACCTACAAATCATATTGTATGTATAAAAACTTGTTGGGTTTTTGTTAGTTTTTTTTTCAGTTTTCGTTTTTTTTTGTGCTCTTTTTTTTTTTTTTAATAAAGACAAACAAATAAAACAGCATTGGCAACGAGACAACCAACGTGGAATATGATGATGACAATGGCTGAGGATGTGGATGGCGAAGAAAAGAATAGCAATGACAATAAAAATATTATCCTTGTTGCATATGCAATTATTTATTTAGGTTTCTATAGAAATGTATGTGTATGAGCAAGTATAGTTTGAAATGGGAATGTATGAGTACGTTTATAGTAAATATGACAAGTTTAAATGGATTATATTATATGTTTTATACGTAAGTTAATGCATTATTTTACTTATAATGGTGATGTTGATGTAATTTTTCTTACCATTGCACTATGGGCAGTATTGCCATACAGATTGTTTTCTACGGTTTTTTCTAGTTTTTTGAGATGCTTAAAAGTTTTTTAGTTTTGTCATGAAAAATACATTTTTTTTTGATTTCATATGGGTGAAATCAAAAAATGTGATAAATTTTTGGGCCAAATTTGTGAGAAGAAAAAAGTGTTAATATTTCGGTTTTTTCTTAATGGAATCAGTAAGTTTAGTCATTATAAACCTAATTGCAAAAAATCTCTTCTACAAGTTGTCGCAATAACTTTTTTTGCACAATTTTAATTTTTTTTGTTGTGGTAACGGAGTTTACATTTCTGCAAGCAAAAGATATAACAAAAAAAATTGCGTACGAATTTTCTTCAATTTATTAGTTTTTCGTATTTGGGTTTTCAACTTGCTTTCCAATGATATATAATTTGTGTTTATCAAATTGGCGGTTTCGCAAATAAAAATACAATTCATTCCGCGAAAAAAATTTTATTTTTTTTTAATTTTGTATTTTTGGTCCTTTTAAATGCTTTTCAAAAATATAAAATTTTTTAAAATCCAAAGAGCGGTTGCGCAGTTAAAAAATAATATATTAAAAACATAACATTTCTAGATCAACAAATTCTTAAATTGTGTGAAACAAATTTAATTTGTCAAACTAATGTCAGTAATGACTCGAAATATCGATTCAAAACCAATGAAATGCAAAATCAATCGTTTTTCGCTCCAGCAGCTTAGGGTAAAAAACTGATAACTTTTTTTGATTTGACGCAAAATTATTAGTTGAATCGTCTTTTAACGCATAAATATTAGTTGAATCACCTCTGTTTATGGTTATTTTTAAATATTTTAAACATTTATCTACATTTATTTGAATGAAATCTGATGCAAACAATTGTGGTTACGGAGTTTACAGTTATGGAGTTTACATTTGGTTACTTTTTTCGTTTTCTTTCAGAAACGCTTTGTCAGATTTTTTTTTCCGAAACGAAATCGCATGATGCCTACAAGGTGAATCCAAATATGACATTGTTTTTCTTACTCGTTAAATAGTTAGGTGTAAAAATTAGGAACGGAGTTTACAACATTTTTTTCAAATCTTATAAAAGACATCCATTTTCATCTCGAGAATGTTACATGCTGCAAAAAAGCTTCAAGTCTGTTATACTGGATAATTAATTACAGTCCAACGATCATTTGAGTATAAATAACATTATACTTTTCGCAATATAATAATAGATAACTCCAAAATTCTGGTATATGCATTTTTATCAAAAATTATAACGAAAAATCGTTACAGAGTTGAAGTCGTGATAGCTAAGATATACAAAAAAGTTTGTAAAATGTATTAATTTTTATTAAAAACGGCACTTTTCCTCTTCATAAAAATTCTTACAGTTAGTATTTAGCTTTATTGGTTATTAAAATATAAGCTATTAAAGTTAAAAAACCTTATGAGTTACTTGTTACGGAGTTTACATTTGGCCTATAAAATTGGTCACAAATTTTATGTATTAACCAAAAATTGGTCAGATTGTTATAAATTTTGTAAAACAGGTGACAATGCGCTGATATATATCGAAATATGTAACTCAAATGTAATCCATGCATTAGAAATTAGGTGGTTACACGGTTTTTATCACATTTTTTGATAACACCCATATAGTTTTCCAGAAAACTTTCCTATTGTTTTACAAAGAGAAGGTACAAATGTCAAAGTATAGAAAATCATTAACAGATACATATGTGGTTACGTAATTATATACCTACCTGGTAATGGTAACTGGATGCTTTTCTTATAACATTTCTTGTACTTTTGTATGGAGTTATGCTTACACTCCAGCAAAAAAAGAGATGCCGGAGCAGTAGTAACAGTTCAACAATTGATGCTCTAGATGTACTTCTTTTTTAACATAAACACTAATGATTTTAACATTAAGTTGTCATAGGAAAGAAGTACTCCCAGTTCAACTTTTTCCAGTACTTTGTGAATGAGTGCAAATTAAGCTCGTTTTCAACTACTGAAAGTTACAAAAAATTATATTTTTTTTTCTCTACCGCTGCGCTATTATTTGATATGAAATTTGACTGGCATAAAAACACCACTTTGTCATTGCTTGTTATTGTGCTTTATTCTCTTCAATAAAAGTACTTTTTAAATAAGTCCAAAAGGCGCACTGCAATTCAATGTTATTTTCAATACTATTTTCATAAGGGCATGAAAAGCAATTTTTCATCATTTTTATTTGATACATTTTGACAAATTTTAAAATTAAGAAAATATTGAATTTAAAAAAATTAAGTAGGTATAGCTAAGAGATAAAAAAAAAATTAAAATATTGGTCTATCCAGGAAACGAACACGCGATCATCTCTTTAGAAATACCAAAAATACCAAAATTACTTTTTAGGATCACTTTTAGAGCAATTTTTAAGAGATTTTTTGGATGTTGTTTAGAAGTAATTCTAAAAAAAGCTGTAAAAATATACTAACAAATACTTTGGAAGCAAAGAAGGAAGTGATTTTTGAAGCTGTTCAGATTTACTTCTATAAAAACAGTAAAACTACACTAACAGATACTTGTGAAGCAGTGAAAGAAATAGTTTGTAAAGCATTACTTCCAATTTTTTTTTAATTCAATTTATATTAATAAGTTTTGATAATTAAATTTAATTGAAGATATAGCAAAATATACCTTCTTAAAATTTTAAAATTTATAGTCTAAATACACTACATTAAATTTACTTTCTTTAAGCTTAAATCGTAAAACATAATAATAAAAGCAAATGTTTATTTCATTTCTTAAATGGAGTTTTTTTATTTTATCTGAGAAAAATCCTTTAAACGAAAACTTTTTTATGATGGCTATAAAAATAATTATTTTGGCCTTAAATACTAATAAAAAAATATGAAATATTTTCCCAATATGTAAACAGAGATTTAAATAGTAAAAATTGCAAACTTTATTTGCTTTAAGGGCTTTAGAACAAATATTATGGTTTTTAATTTCTTTTAGTTGGGTTTTCTCTTCGAATATATCAAAAAGCAAACATTTTTAAAACATTCATTTTAATGTTATTTCATTCATTACTCTTACATTATTTTGTGACTTTATTTTTCAAAAAGCCTGGTTATGTCAGTTTTTAGGATTTTTGTTTTTTTTTGGCTCCTCATAAATGATAAGTGCCAACTGGTTGCTACCAGTCTGCTGGTTATTTGTTGTCATAATTTATTTTTTTTTCCATTTGTTTGTCCTTCTGTCTTGTGTGTCCTGTTTTTGGTAGAATCTTGGCTGGTGGTAAAAAAAGGCAATAAAAAATAAGAATTAAGCATTTCAACAGAAAAAGGCCAGAAGATGTCAAAATGTTTAAATGTCTTTTACAACAATTTCGTTATGTTTGTTGTTTTTCAAAATTTTATTTTTCATGGTAGTCAGGCTACATTAAAGTAAAATAATAAAAATATAAATTTGTTTCTAACTTAATTAGGTGGACACATTTTTTTTATATTCATATATAGTATATATTTTTTTTTGATATCTTCAAATTCAAATTAGTTAAGATAATTTGATAAAAAAAAAAGTTTTATTTGATTTATTGCTGGCAACATGGACATAAATAAAATGTTTTTTTTCACTTTTGTCATTTTTTGAAAGAATTGTTTGTAATTTAATATGATCATAATGAAAATAAATCTTTTTTATACCCAAATCAAATTAAAACGCATACAAATTTTGAAATAAATTGTAATTTGTTTAAAGACTTACTCGAACTATAATTTGAAATAGCAATTATTATACCCTATAAACTAAATAGTCAGTTTTTGCTAATGTTTGTAACAATTAAATATATTAATTTTCTGCGTCGATTTTACGACCTTCGATTTAGAATTCATGTTTGTACTCAGCCACAAGTACCAAATGTAACGATAATTTTATATAAAGATTCTGATGTCACTACATACCTAGATCTCTCGAAAGAACGGATTATTATTATCGAAGATGACAAAGCTTATGGTGGTAAATTTTTTGTTGTAATTGTTTCTTCCATATTTTAAAGCTAGATTCACAATGATGTAAAGAGAAAAAAAGAGATGCCAAAGCACTAGAAAAAGTACAACAATTAATGACCTAGATGTACTTCCTTTTTAAGCGAAATACTAATGATTTTTACATTCAGTTGTCATAGGAGCGCAGTATTCCCACTTTGATATTTTATTTACTTGAAACTTCCCATGTGAAAATCGAAATATATATGAGCATACATGATCATACATTGGCTCGTATGTGATTATGCATGGGCATACATAGTCATATACGTAAATGCATAGTTCAATGTATGACCATACATGATCTCATATATTTCCATGTATCTTTGGATCCGAAATTTGAGGGTATATGGAGGTATATGGCCATATATGATCATATATGAGCATACATGAATCATATGTGAGCATATATGGTCATATATGAACATGTACGGTCATATACCCTCAAATTTCGGATCCAAAGATATATGGAAATATATGAGATCATGTATGGTCATATATTGAACTATGCATGTACGTATATGACAATGTATGCCCATGCATGATCACATACGAGCCAATGTATGATCATGTATGCTCATATATATTTCGATTTTCACATGGGTTACCAGAATTTTTTCATTCAATTTTTGTTTTTACTCACATTCGATTTTATTCGTAGTAACCGAATAAAAGCTGAAAACTGGCAAAATTGTTCTCTGTTTGCTCAGTCTATAAGATGGTTTTATTAACAAAGCGAACTCTAAAAGCATCACAAAACAAAAACTAGCTAAATCACCATGACGTTTGATAAGCCAAGAAACTATTATCTGCTATTAACTGATAAGTTAGCTCAACATAACGAGATCTATGTGCTGTACAATAATTATGATTTATATGGGGTTTACGATGTTTAACTCTGGTTATTTTTTTTTTTTTTTTTAATTTACCCACCTTATGTAACATAATTAAATATGCAAAGTTTAATTAATCTTTAAAGATTCTCCAAAACAAATAAAACCTACTTTAAAGCTTCCCAGCAAAAAAAGAGATGCCGAAGGAGTAGAAAAAGCACTACAATCGATGATCTAGATGTACTTCTTTTTTAAAATAAACAGTAATGATTTTAACATTGAGTTGTCATAGGAGAGGAGTACTCCCACTTCAACATTTTTTCAGTACTTTTAGAACGAGTGCAAAGGAAGCTCTTTTTCACCAATTAAAAGTTAAAAAAAAACTCTTTACAAAAAAAATTATATTTTTTTTATTTTACAAAAGTTTTTCATTGCCGCCACCGGGTATCGAACTTGCGACCTAACGATTGCTACGTCCAGCGCTCTACCGCTGAACTATTCTTTGATATGAAAGTTGACTGGCATAAAAACACCACTTTGTTAGTGAGAGATTTGTTCTTTATTCACTTCAATAAAAGTACTTATTAAACAAGTGTAAAAGGTGCACACGAATTCAATATTGTTTTCAGTACTATTTTTACAGGTGCATAAAAAGCAATTTCTGACAAATTTTTTTATATATACATATTTTTAAAAATTTAAAAATTATAAAATATTGAATTTAAACAAGTTAATTATAAATATTAAAAGAAATTAATAGAATAAAAAAAAAATAAAAAAATTTTGGTCCCGCCTGTAATCGAAGTGATACCAAGTGCCAAATGATACCAAAATAACTTTTTACTATCACTTTTAGAGCAATTACTCTTAAGAAGCAATACCCAGTGTAGAAAATCATTACCAGATATGTGGTTATGTAACTACATACTTGGTAATGGTAACTAGTTACTTTTGTTATTACATTTCTTATTACCTTTATATGGCGATGTCGCGAAAAATAATGATTTGTCGTTACACACCAGCATACGAAAAATCAAAAAATATATCGTTACCTATGTGCTTACCAGTACTGACAAAAATAATGAGTCTAAAAATAGATTTTGTAAAAAATAAATTATATAAAAAAAAATATTTTTTATTGTATTTTTTTTTTTTTTAATAAAATTTGCTGGTGCGGGAATCGAACTTGGGTCTACAGATTGCCAGTCAACAGCTCTACCATCTGAGCTATATCGACATGTAATATTTAATAGATAAAAACACAATTGACCTGCTGCACACAAGTAAGCTTACTCGCCAACATACAAAAAATCAAAAAATATGTGGTTACATATATCCTTACCAGTGTTTAAAAAATATTGAGTCTAAAAATAGATTTCAAAAAATTTTCAAAAAAATCTAAAAAATTATTTTCTATTTGAAATAATGATAAAAATAAGTCATTATCAGTAACTCATTATTATATGTTTTAAAATAATACAGAAGATAAGTGGGTGTCATTACTGGTAGTCCAAAAAATAATGATATGTCATTACCGTTTCTACACTGGGTATATAATGTATATGGTAAAAATTTAAATGGAATTGCAGAAAAAGTTCACTTAGGGGGGGGGGGGGGGGGGGGTGGGGGGGTAAATACTGTAACAACAGCATTTTAAGGGGCATATTTGAACGGTAGTCTAAAATTCAATTAACAATATTTTTAATATTTTATTTTTTTATTTAAAAATGATGTTATAGTAGTATTTTTAAAAAATATCTGTTTTACATTTGCCCAGCAAAAATCGCCAGAGTTGCCACTTCATTACTGGCCTTTTTTTAAAAAACGCAAATTCGGCTGGCACTGTGCAACCTACGTTAATTATCGGAAAATAAAAATGTAAAGTGATTCTTATGTAATCCCAGATAAATTCTCTAGTCCTTATCGTGGCCCGATTTTTATTAAAAAAATTTTTTTTTAACAAAATTCCCACAAAAACTTAAAAATTCCACAAAAGGCAATAAAATATACATTTGCTCGGGGATATAAAACTTATTTGACCAAAATTCAAAAAAAGGGACACGATAAGGACTAGAGTTTTTTGTTGCCTACGAAACAAAAAAAGCCGGATCGAAATCGGTTAACCTGCCTTAGCTGTACAGGGGCAGCCGATTTTGAACTCAGGGTTGTGGGAAAACGCGTTTAAAGTTTAAAATTAATTTTACGATAAGAAACCAGTAAAATTAAAAAAAAACCGTGTAGGAACGAAATTCATATCCCGCAGTTTTCTACATGCGCACCAAATTTGGGAAGAATCGGATAAAGAGGATTTCATATATTAACCCAAATATTCTTAAAAACGACGGTAGGGAAATTATTAGCCATTGCATTTCAATCAAAATATTTTATTTCGTACATTTTTTAAATTGTTTTGTGTTTGTTTTTAATTTTTTATATACATTTATTACTTTTATGGCTTATAAAAAGCCATCAGTACCTGCCTCATATAACATGCCTTCGCCTACCATCTAGGAATCGTCATTGGCTTTTCTTTAAAGACTGCGTTCAATTCTTGCATTTTTGGATATCGTTTTTTTTTTCTTTTTGTTCTGCTATATTATGCGAAATAAGAATTATAATAAAGATAATAATAAGAAACGCTCCCAAAAAATTGTGTGTACAAATTTAATGCATAGAATATTACTTTGTGACTAAAATATATTTTACAAAAAAACATGTGGAAATTTTATTTTTTATTGATATTTTTTGAGCATATACTGAAGAGTATGCTCTATCCAAATCAAATATAAAAAGATTTGAAAACTAAATTTTTCCTAGAGTCGATACCCCCCTTAAGCAGATACCGGAAAGTTGCCTTTATATGGAGTCTAGGTCCAAATGTGGTCCAATTTTCTCTAAATTTAAAGGAATCGTCTATGGTCCTATATAATATTTACAACCCAAATAATAACCAAATATATACGATTTTGTGTGTGTATATACCATTTAAGACTAATTTATACAGACCTTTCTTTGAAGATAGTTCGGGATAAGGACCGATTCAACCCAATATCGTCCTTAGTCCAAGAGAAGGCCATGTGCCAAATTCCTGGTAATTATCCGTATATTTGCTGTATTGTAATTGAAAGTTTTGCACGAACAGACATACGGATATCGCTAAATAGAGTCAAAAAGTGTGATTGTTTAATTTACTGTAAGTTGTGTCTAGGGCCAGTATTTCAGATATTTTAAAAAATCACTACAAACCTGTATTACACCCTATCCATGTAATGGGTGTAGGGTATAAAAGAACTGACTGAAAAGAAAAGAAAACATCAATAAATATTACTAAATTATCTTAAAGAATAACAAAAGTTATTCCAAATATAAGCTGTTAATACAAATGCAAATAAAATAAACAGAAAAATCATATATAATACAGGGGTTCTCAAATGATTAAGAAGAAACAATTCACTAAACTTAAATTTTTGAATTTGTAGTCATAATTTCATAAATTTAAATTTAGTGGCGCCATCTTACATTTAAAACTAAATTCTAAGTAAATTTAGTGAAAAAAAATTATACTTCATATTAAAAAAAAACAAATTTTCACGATAATGATTTTCACCTAAAAATTTTGTAGAGTTTCTTTTCACACAAATTTAATGTACAAAACTATTTTTTTTTTTTCGTAAAAAAGCGATATTTTGTGTTTATTGTGATTGTGTCTTCCTAATAAAATAAAAAAGAATTTAGTTTTTAGAATCTAAATTTTTCCACGTGAAAAAAACAAAAATTTTTTGGCAAAACTCGAATTTATTCATCAACATAGTCTCCTTCAAAAGTGATGCAATAGCTTCAACACCTTGGCTTGACCTACAAAAAAATTTTGTTGTCCCAACCGAATTTGGTTCCAACCGAATCGTTCGTCACAACCCTGTTTCTGTTGTTCCAACTAAAATGGGGTTGTTGCTACCGAAATAGGGTTGTGATAACCGAAATAGAGTTGAAACTACCGAATTTTCGGTTGCAGCAACCGAACGATTCGGTTGGAACCAAATTCGGTTGGGACCAGGGAAACAAGCCGATCAAAATAATCGGCGGCGGCGGCGCAAGCAAAAAATCGGCGGCGGCGATTAAGGTTGAGCCGGATAAAAATCGGCGGCGGCGGCGCAACCAAATAATCGGCGGCGGCGGCTTGATCGGCTTGATAGAACATTATACACGTATTTTAAAGATGTTTAAGGTTTTTTCCAAAATATAGCAGTAGTAAATTGTGCAAAAAATTTGGAATTATCAAATAAAAAATAATTTTAAGTTAAATTCACCGATAAAAATTACAAATTTTTAGTTTTTGAACGGAGCTAGAAGGAGATATAGTTGGGCTTTCCAAATATATATATACATATGTTTATATATTCAACAAAATTGTGTGGAAATATTTTCAAATAAAACTGAGTTTCTTAATTTTTTCTTATTTTGTTTAATTTTGACGGCTTTTAATTGCAATATTTTGTTTAAAAAAAACTAATTTTTATCTAATTTATTCTTTATTCAGGGCAAAATGAAGTTCTATTTTAATCGCTTTAAAATTGTCAAAGTTATACATTTTTTTATAAACATGGAATCTCTGCATTTATAAGAAAATTGAAAATATTAACCTTAATGATTGTGCAAACAAGAACCTCGAGTTGCTGAAATTAAATGTTTAGAAAAATTACGATAACTTTTTCAATTTTCAATTAATTTAAATAAAAGAATCTGATTTTACTAAGAACTAAACCCACTTTCAGAATGAATTACAATAGTAAAGAATTGTTTAATACTGTAAAAAAGCCGTCAAAGTATACAAATTAAAAAAAAATTAATTTTAATATTTAAAAAAAAACTGTCAACATATTTCAGTTACAAATAAATAATTCTATATATATTTGGAAAGCTAAATTTTTTGTCTTTCCAAAAACGTTATAATATTCAAAATCGATTGAAAAATTGCTGAATTTCAAATTGTTAAGTGCTTGAAGTCGCTCAAAAACAGAGTTTTGAGACTATCACCCCTATTTTGAATTCCGAAACTTTTTAATTAGAGTGGTTTTGTAAAATCACGCAAAATTAAAAATGTCGGAAATTGACTGTTTCAACAAATTTTAAAATAAATTTTAACATATTAATTTATGCAACAAAATATTCCTTTTACTTTCACCAAGCTTTTCCAACACGAAATAAAACGAAGAAAATAATTCGGATGTGGATCACAGAACGCAAAAAAATTCGGAATGTTTCACTTTAGAATTTTTTATGTGGATTCGGAACTTAGAAATAAACAAACTCTATTTTCACTCAAAATTAAATGTGTTTTTAGAATAAACTAATATGGTGCGAAAAAAATTATGCTCGAAAAGATGTCAAAGTTGAAAAACTTAGAAGAAAAGTTAAAAAATTCAGATATTCACCCCTATTCTTAGTTCCGAAACTTTTTAATTAGAGTTGATTTGTAAAGTCACACGGAATTAAAAATTTCGAAAATTTGTTGTTTCTACCAAATTTTAATATTCATAGACTAATTTAAAAATAAATTATTATATAATAATTGTTGTTAAAAAATATATATTCGTTTCACTATCATCAAGCTTTTTCTACACGAAATAAAAAAAAAATGGATCACGGAACAACAAAAAAATTCGGAATGTTTCACTTTAGAATTTTTTTGTGGATGCGGAACTCAGAACAGCGTCGATTATTGTAAATATCTGCGTCCCCAATGTCTTAAAAATGTGTCTTTTGATAATAATTTCAGGTGTACTGAAATTTCTGAAAAATGTGATGTGTTCTACTTAACCAAACTTACGACCATAAATTCGAATGAATTAATTCTTTAATTCACTTTTGGACTTTTAATTAAAATTTACTAATATATCTTACGTTTATAACATTCCTTATGAATTCATTCACTGGCTTCATTCTTTTAATTTTCATGCATAGTGAATGAATTCTTTCATAAATTCATTCTTTTTATAATGATCTTTCACGTTTCATTCGGTTTGTAAAAGTTTAAAACAAATGTTGCGTTTTTAATTATTTTTATGGGTTGTGTATATGATATCAATATTAAATCCCTAAAATAAGCCACATTTTTATTTAATTTGTAATTATAAGCTAAAGTCTTATCAGAATCATTAGTATATTCATACACTCAAAAAAATAAGTTAGTAGAAAAATTAGTAAAACGTCTTGTATATCAAGTGTACTAGTTTTCAGCAATTTTTTTGCTAAAATTCCGTTTTCAGCAAAAATTTTAGTTCTATTTTTTTAGCACTAAACTAATTTTGAACTAATGTTTTACTAATTTATTTTGCTACAAAAATTGTGCTGATAACAGCATTCATAGTGTGGACGACAACCAGATAGACTAGATGTAGATGTCGCAGCTTGTCTGGAAACGGAAATGACAAAAAAAGGAAAACAACTCTACACATATTCTATATTTAAATTTTCAGCAAATAAATTAACTAAAGTAAAATTTCGCTACAAGTTTTTTGAGTTTTTTTCAGTCTACTAATATTCAGCAAAAAGTTTAGTGATTTTAACAAGGATTTTTTTCATTTGCAGTCGACTAAGTGTTAACAAAACTTTTGCTGAAGATTACTATTTTTTTTTGGTAAAAATCAGCTCGCTGATTTTCAGCAAACCTTTTGCTGAAATTACTAACTTTTTTGCAAGCACGCTCCTGACTAAAAATTTGCTGACACAGCAACATTTTTTGCTGACTTCACTGACTTTTTTTTTGAGTGTACCTTAGATCTTTTACTGATTGAATAAAATGATAATTTTGATAAGCCATTTTGTAAAAGATTAGAATTAATGAAAAAATTATTTATTTAAATTGATTGTAATTCTATAAGGAATGCATTCAATATAAGAATGCATTCTATTTAATATTAAAATTTGGGAATGAAACCTATGAATTAATTATAAAGGAATGTTTTGATGGAATGATATATATTCAATTTCTAAAGCTGAATTCGGTTTTGTGCGAATTAACCTAAAATTTAATTAATTCTTTCGAAGCTCTGCCTACAATCTACACTTGGTCATTTGAAAAGTATATATGTATATTGTTCATTTGGATTCTCTCCTCTATTGCATATCCAAATTTCAGCGAAATCTGTCAGAAGTTTTCAAGCAAAACTTCCAATTTAAGAAATATTTATGACAAAAATCCTTCTTAGCTCTGACTATAAAACTGGTTCTTTTATTTTTTTTTAACTAAAAAAAAAATACTCTTGATGGTTCAGGAAATGATGAAGTAGAAAATTTGTTTTAAAAATAACATTTGCTTTTAATTTTTTTATTTTGGAAAATTGATACTTCCAGCCGAAATGAGCCGAAAAAAATCGGCGGCGGCGGCTGAGGCAAATATGACCGGCGGCGGCGGCTTAAACGGCTTACGGCGGCTGGCTTGTTTCTCTGGTTGGGACAACAATTTTTCTTTTTTTGTAGATGTGAATGCTGTTTTTTCTCATTAAAAAGCAATGAGAAATCAACAAACGAAATTGCATTGAATCAATTGTTTTCAAAATCGCAAAATTGTGGGCGCTGTGGTGTAATGGTTAGCGCGTTGGACTGTTACACGTAAGGTTGCGGGTTCGAGCTCCAACCAAGGCAACATCGATTTATGAAAAATAATAGTACACCCAGAAAACAGATTCAGTTCTGATAACCGCATTTGTAGCCAATCGCATGGTTCAATTTTGGTAGCCGAATTTTTCAGTTGTGGCAACAGAAAACCAATTAAGACAGGAATAATTTGACTATGGCAACAGAATTTCAGTTGTATCAAGAATAATTCGGTAGCCACAACCGAAAAATTCATTTGATGCAAATGGGGTTGTCAGCACCGAATCTGTTTTCTGGGTGTATGTATGAGTTTTTTCTATCCCTCTTACATATCGCAGCGTCCTCCTTCGGTGTTCCCATAGCACTTAACTCCACCGAAGTAAAATAATATAACAGGGCTATGAACTAAACAGCTTCAACAAAGTTCGCCAACTCTTCATCAGATGGCGCGTAACAACTGTTCTAAGATTCAACATCTCGCGCAATTACAGTGTTGCCATATTTGAAGCCCTTCACCTTTCACCACCTTTCACTTCTACTCCCTCCCCTTTCCAAAGAAAGCAACACGTTAATTAATAGGAAGAATTTCCTGAGTGTTGCTTCTCTTAAAAAAAAAAAAAAAGTAGCGTCACTAAAATAGCTGTAACTTGTTCACTAATGAACGAATTGTCATTGAATTTTGACAGGTATCATCTGAAGGTTGATAGTTCCAAAAAAATTATATGGATTTTTCGTTAGTGGTGCCACCAATGTGTAATCCTATGAACTTTTTAGCCAATGTGTTATTACGGATCATAGTTTAAAGTATTTTAAAAATATTTAGCTGAAAATTAGTTTAATTCCGTAAGCAGGAGTTTTACAGAATTCGTGACTAACCTATTCTTTTGAGAGTAGATTTTTGAGCATATTCATTCAGAATTTAGAAACTCTGGCTTTATGTAATACAATAACAGTAAAAACATTAACATTAACAACAACAAATAACAATACACAAGATACCAATCAATTTATCATGTCAGCACTCATCATCAGGTTATTGTATTTTTGTTTTCAATATCAACCAACGACCAACCATACTTGGGATTAGTTAATTGAATGCACCAAATATATGACAATTTTATTGGTATTATTTGCCAATGGTAATGAATTTTTTCACCATTACGATTATTTTGATCGATTCCAATTAAATTTCATTCAATTGGCATTGACCAATATCAACGACAAAAATAACCACTTATATCCGATGATAACGAATTTAGAAACACATTTAAAAGTTGCCTAGGTATTTTTAAAAATATTTGGTTTTTTAGCAAGGATCGTAAACAACTTGCTAAAATAGCTAATATTTATAAATTTATTACTTAATAATTAAATTTCTATCTTACCTTTTCCAAAAAAAAAAAAAAAAAAACAACAAAGGAATTATGAACAATACTTTTTTTCAATTACAATTGGTTTTTTAGCATTTTCTTATAATTGGTTTGGTCAATGCCAATGAAAAAAAAAACCATTGGCCTTGAATTGTACTGATTTTTTTGACATTACCATTCATTACAAGTAATGTAAATTCAATTTTAATGGCAATAAAAAATTCCCATATATGCGACCATCCAACAATAACGCAAACTCGTGTAAAACAATCCCCATGGACAATAGATATAAAAATGCAAATGTTATAATAAGAAAAATATCTGAAATTCTATACAATTTTCTTTTATAAAATAAAAAATATATTTTGTTGTGAATACATACATCATACTTGGGAGTTTTTCATTAGTATTAAACAGTTAAAACTAATGCAAATGAAAAAAATTAATACATTTAATTCTAATAAAATATTTTGCATTAGGGAAAACATTCCTAATTGTAATTAAATCACACTTATGTAAAGAATTACAATTGATAAAAATGAGTTTAAAAAAACCGCAAAATGAAAACGAAAATACGAAACAAAAAAATATGAATTTAGAACTTCAAAAATAGATATGTATTACTAGAATACTAGAAATGCATCAGACACGCGACATATCAATTCCGAACATCACGAATGTGAACACCAAATTTTAAAATAAGCTCTAGTTTTGGAAATATTCACAAATTAAAATTTTTAGCAAAAAGCATTTTTTTCTTCAAAATTTCTTATTTATTCATATACTTGAATAAGTTTTAATATGGTTTTAATATATAGACTCTGGGCTTATAGAACTATATTAACTTATTTTGATTAGGTCAAGGATCTAGAATATCATTGCAATTAAATTTAAAACTTTACTTATTTTGATATTTCGTGAATCGATAAAATTCCATAATCGGTTTTTCAAAATCTTATCAAATGTCGTTAGTTCATATTCCACTAAATTCATTTCATCAAGAGAATCACAACAATCAAAAGTTTCGGAAAATTCCATCTTAAATACAAATTTTATATCTTTATACCCTACACCACTATGTGGTTATACCCTACATCACTATGTGGTCAGGGTATTATAAGTTTGTGCTGATGTTTGTAACACCAAAAAATATTGGCCGTAGACCCACCTTATAGTATACCGATCGGTTCAGAATTTTTTTTTATTTCGATTTAACGATGTCCGTCTGTCCGTCCGTCTGTCCGTCTGTCTGTCTGTCCATGCAATCTTGTGCGCACTCTACAGGTCGCACCTATTAAGATCTTTTGATGAAATTTGGTACGCAGACCTATGTTGGCCCAAGGACGAACAAGTTTGATTTTTTTGAACATCGGTCCATGTTTAGACCTAGTGCCCATATAAGGGTCCTACCAAAATTATACTGTTTATATGCTGCAGGTCGTAAATATTACGATATTTTGATGAAATTTGGTACACAGACCTATATTGGCCCAATAATGCAGCCTATTGATTTTGGTGAACATCGGTCCATGTTTAGACCTAGTGCCCATATAAGGGTCCTACCAAAATTATACTGTTTATACGCTGCAGGTCGTAAATATTAATATATTTTGACGAAATTTGGTACACAGACCTACATTGGGCCAATAACGCAGCCTCTTGATTTTGGTAAACATCGGTCCATGTTTAGACCTAGTGCCCATATAAGGGTCCTACCAAAATTATAATGTTTATACGCTGCAGGTCGCAAATATTAAGATATTTTGATGAAATTTGATACACAGACCTATATTGGCCCAATAACGCAGCCTATTGATTTTGGTGAACATCGGTCTATGTTTAGACCTAGTGCCCATATAAGGGTCCTACCAAAATTATACTGTTTATACGCTGCAGGTCTCAAATATTATGATATTTTGATGAAATTTGGTACATAGACCTATGTTGGCCCAAGGACGAAGCCTATTGATTTTGGTGAACATCGGTCCATGTTTAGAACTAGTGCCCATATAAGGGTCCCCCCAAAATTATAATGTTTATACGCTGCAGGTCGCAAATATTAAGATATTTTGATGAAATTTGATACACAGACCTATATTGGCCCAATAACGCAGCCTATTGATTTTGGTGAACATCGGTCTATGTTTAGACCTAGTGCCCATATAAGGGTCCTACCAAAATTATACTGTTTATACGCTGCAGGTCGTAAATATTAAGATATTTTGATGAAATTTGGTACACAGACCTACATTGGGCCAATAACGCAGCCTCTTGATTTTGGTAAACATCGGTCCATGTTTAGACCTAGTGCCCATATAAGGGTCCTACCAAAATTATAATGTTTATACGCTGCAGGTCGCAAATATTAAGATATTTTGATGAAATTTGATACACAGACCTATATTGGCCCAATAACGCAGCCTATTGATTTTGGTGAACATCGGTCTATGTTTAGACCTAGTGCCCATATAAGGGTCCTACCAAAATTATACTGTTTATACGCTGCAGGTCTCAAATATTATGATATTTTGATGAAATTTGGTACATAGACCTATGTTGGCCCAAGGACGAAGCCTATTGATTTTGGTGAACATCGGTCCATGTTTAGAACTAGTGCCCATATAAGGGTCCCCCCAAAATTATATTGTTTATACGCTGCAGGTCGCAAATATTAAGCTATTTTGATGAAATGTGGTACATAGACCTATGTTGGCCCAAGGACGAAGCCTATTGATTTTGGTGAACATCTGTCCATGTTTAGAACTAGTGCCCATATAAGGGTCCCCCCAAAATTGGCTTGGTTACAAACTGCAGGTCGCAAATATTAAGATATTTTAATGAAATTTGGTGCGCTGACTCACATTATAGAAAATTTTGACATAAGCCCCATTTTAACCCATTCGAATTTCGGATCCAAACAATACACCAAACTGGTGTAGGGTATTGTATAGTCGGCATGCCCGACTTTAACCTTTTTACTCGTTTAATGTTAAAGCTGGTTTAGTTTTAATAACACTGTGAGACAAATGGTAGGGGTCAGTGATCGGGAAGTTCAAACTACCGGGGAAAGTTATATCGGTAAAAAAGAAGTTATACGTGTCCCGGCGTTTCGCTGGGTCACCGCTAGGAATCGAGATATATCGATTTGACCTTTGGTGGTCTTTTTTTTGACATAACTCGAGAACCACTAGTACGATTTTGCTCAAACAATTTTAAAAAAATTAAAAATTACAATTCCTTTAATCTGTTCATATAACGTTTTTCTATATACTTAACAGTTTTGCCGGTAAAAATAAATGTTTGTTACCGCTACAATAAAATTCAATAACCTTTTGTTTATTACTTTTTTTTAATATTTTAGGCAAAAAATGTTTTTTTCTTCATACATTTATTTTTACCGGGAAAACTGTTGAGTATATAGAAAAACGTTATATGAACAGATTAAAGGAATTGTAATTTTTAATTTTTTTAAAATTGTTTGAGCAAAATCGGACTAGTGGTTCTCGAGTTATGTCAAAAAAAAAGATATATCTCGATTCCTAGGGGTGACCCAGCGACACCGCCGGGACACGTATAACTTGTTTTTGACCGATATAACATTTCCTGTTGGTTTCATCCCATCCCGATTTTGACTGTCGCATAGTGTAATTGGTATTTCATTTAATTTTCTTTTTAATTTAAGGGGAATTTTAACATTTTTATTTATATTATCACAGTTTTTGAGGTAATTTTCTAATCATTAATTGATTTTATTAATTTAATTATGACCAACTTAAAAAACTAGTCTACTGCCATTAAAGGACCTATCCCATGACCGGTCAATCGGGGGCATATTCAAGGCAGTTCCACTATATTTGTATGTGTGTTAATTTTGTTTTCATTTCTATTTTTTTCTTTTCCATTTTTTTTTATTTGCTTGTAGTGTTTGTTTTTTCTTTTTTATTTGAAACGAAAAATATATACATAACTTAACCATCAGCCAGCCATCACGCATAAGCAACATTAGCTCAGACGGTAGAGCGTTTGCTTTACAAGCAGAAGGTTGTGTTATCGAGCCCTACTTCAACGCCAAGTTGATTATTTTTAATTCTTAATTTTTTTATAAGTTTATTTGAAAAGTTATTTTTAGACACACCACCTTACTGTCACAAAGTGTCGAAACTGTGGCAATTGGTCATTTCCAATGACAACGCCATGTTAAAGTGACGTGTCTCTTTCAAACAAAAAGGCCGATCAAGGACCGGTCCCTGCCCCCTTGGCACCTATCCTGCGTGTCACTTTGGATTGGTCCCTTTCCCCGTAGGGAATATTTTACTAAAAAATTTAAAAACTAAATTGAAAATTGTTTAGTGTATAATTACATAGCACTAAGGTAATGTTCCCTCTGTTTTTCTTTTTCAGTATATACCTACCTAGTATGAGTTTCTTTAAGTACCATTTTTCGATGATCTAGCTGCATTTATATATCTAGTGATTTTCTGCCGATTTTTGTGTCCCATCTAGCTATTTTTTTTCGAAAAATTGTTAGTCCCAATGGTCGTGTAATGAGCAAGTCAGAAATTTCAAGCTCGATGCGGTTCTTTTAAGCAACATGATCCTGAGGAAAAATTTACCATTCCTGATTTCAGCGATTTTTTCTCATATTTACTTTTTTCAAAAAGCCTGTCAATTCACTAGTCCCATGTATTGTTCCTATTCTAGGTGAGGGAAAAAGAAAAAAACCAAACGAAAAGAAACATTGATAATAAATCATAATATGGAACGTGATTTGCATTTATGATGTGCCAGCAAAGAAAAGTAAAAGACCTGCCATAGACGTCAACATTTACTGGTTATGAAAGACTATAGAGAAATAAAAAAAAAAAATAAAGTTTACGTGTATCTTGTGAATGAAAAGATCTATTTATTTACAAGTAAGAATGTGTATTACACTATAAATAATACATAATAACCTTCTTAACATAACACGCTAAAGACTGTCGAAGATAGCAGGAGCAAAAACAAGCTGGGTTAAAATAAAACAAATATTAAACATTCATATAATAAAAATATGTAAGTTTACTAAAGGTCATGGATCCCTAGAAATAATATTTTAATACAGCACATAAGAGACCCTAAAACACTCTTAAATAACATAAATGATTTATTGATGTTTACCCCTTTTTCGTGTGATATGCCGCAGATATAGACAAAAAAAATACTAGAGAAATTTTGTTGATTTTTATTTCTTTTTGTGGTTTAAACCTTAAAGTATGCAAACAAATGTTACTTTCACAAACAGAAGGAAAAAAATTTAATGTGTACGAGACGAAAACCAAAGTAAACGGTGCTTAAAATTGGTAAAATCTTTTTTAATTAAACGGTTGAGCGCTTGTTTGTTTTTCTTCAATTCGACCATTTTTTCTAAACAAGTTTTTATTGAATGACCGACCATATGTATGTACATCTGTAAATGTCTGCCTAAATGTAGGCTATAAAAATAGTATGAAATAAACAGTTGTAAAGATTTGTTTTACGGCAAGCAGGGATGAACAGACCATTAAAAAAAGCTTGATGAAGTATTTAGAAAAATCAATATTTTTTTAGGATATACTTACTATAGCAGCAAATGTTACATTCAAAATAATTTAAATGTAATTTAACAAGTTTTGCATACAGAAAATTAATTGTTTGCAATTCTTTTGGAATCAACGAAATTTATTCGTTAATCAATAATTTTCACTGAAATTACTTAAAGTTCATTTTCAGAAAAGCTAAATTTATTTGTGAACAGAAAATACATTCAAGATTTCCCGGTTTTCTTTTTATCCCCCAGTTTTCTCAATATTTTGTCAAAAGCAACCACACTAAGAGAAAAAAAAATCTGTAAAAAATTTAGTTAAAATTACTACAAATTTGCTAAAAATGATCTTGCTGAAAAAACTGCAGAAATTAGTAACAGCAAAGAGAAAACTGTTAAATATACAGAATTTTAGTTATATTTGAATTGCTAAAATCGGCAAAAAGTTTTCTAAGCAATTAGTAGACTAAATAATTAATAATTTTTAAATTTTTTGTTAATGCAAATTCAAATCTAGTCTTCTAAAATCAGCAGTTTACTATTACTTTTAGCAAATATTTCTGTTGATTTTAGCAGGACGCACTGCTATCTGCATTCAACTAAATTTATTAATTTTTCAATAAATTGTAAAATTTGGACTAGTATTTCTTGATTAAGTGGTCTGCGATACAACAGTTTCCGGGAGAAATTGTAATAACTCGGCTGTATTTTTAACGGATTAAGTTTTTATTGCTTTATAACAAAGACAAGTTCACCCCGAATCACGATTCTTAAATGTTTATGTTTTTGAGGAAATATACAAAAAGTCATATTTTTCACTTGTAATTAGGGTTTTTCTTTTCTCGGACTTTTTCATTTCCCGGGACAGCGGGATTTTTTTCTGAATTTCCCGGGATCCCGGGAATTCCCGCTCATTCGAAAATAAATAAATCCGACATATGTTTTATTGGAAAAACTCGATTTCTATTACAACACCGTCCGACAAAGTTAATTTTTTGGTTGTATCTATGAGAAAACCTACTTAATATATTCTGAAAGCAGGGCTAAATATAAAATATCCATGTCTTCCATTTTTTCTAGCTCAATTCGTCTAACAGTTTAAATCGCGAATTAATATCGAGGTAATATATTTATATGGAAGGCCGTCTTAATTTTAAAAAACTCTTAGAAATAACTGAATATTAATTCGCGTTTTGAACTGTTAAACGAATTAATATAGACAAAGTGAATGACACGGGTATTTTATTTTCATCCCTTCTTTTAGGACATATTCGAATTGTTCATGGGTGCAAACTTGTGTCGTTTATAGTCAGAACTAATATCGTTTTTTTGCTTAAACATTTCTTAAGTATGGAATCCAAAAATTTCTATTTCTAGATATTTTCTTTCTATGGAGATTTTCTGAAGAATTCGTCTAGAATTATTTTTATAAAAAAGTTAAAAAGGGAGTATTTTTCACTCAAATTTTTAGATTTTTAGGCACATTGGCTTAAATCACTTTATAAAAATAGAAAATAAAATATTATTAAATAATCTTTTAACCTTAATTGGTATTTTTTAATTAGAAATTTTTAAAAATAAATTCCCAGCCAGCAATTTCGGAGCGCTCATAAATAAGATTCTTAAATGGCTCATAGGAAAATGTGGAAAAGTGTTTTTTTTTTGGAGCTAATTTCTGAGTCATTAATGATAATTTTTCTTTGCTGGGTTATTTAATTTTCATAGTTGCATTTTAAATTAACATATAAAAAATCCAAAATAATTTGAAAAAGCATCTGATGCATTATTTGAAAAATAAATAATTTTTAAAAAATACAATTAAAATAAAGGAGTAGCAATTGAAATTTAAATGAAATTATTTGAAGTAAAAAACACTCAAATTATTAATATCAGCTGAAAATATGAAAATATTACTAATTTTTTAAATTTTAATGCACAGGCTTTTTGGATGTATTTGGAACTGAAATAATGATGTTGAAATGTTTTATATATTGCTTTACTTGAACAAAGATCATCGTTTTAAAGAAACCATTTTTTTCCCGGAGTACGACTATTTTTATTGGTAATTAAACCAAATTCAGCTGACATTCAAAAACAATTTGGCCTAAATAATATTTTTTTTATATTGTACTAATTCAGTTTATTAAATTTTACATCGTATTTTTTTTTAAATATTTTTATTTAAATTGATTTCAAAAAAATCAATGCTTCAAATTTAAATAAAGCTTCCGAAATTGCAATATATACTAGCTAGAACTTCTATAAAAGAATACAAAAAATGCCGGGAAATCCCGCATGAAATTTCCGGGATTGCGGGATTAAAAAAAGGGCGGGATTCCCGTCCCGGGAATTCCCGGGACATAAACCCTACTTGTAATATATTTTTCAAATTTCAGGGCCGATGCGGCACGTGTAGCGGCATCAGATTATCCTAATTTTTTTGGGGACCTAGTTTACACACAAATAAATATTGCTAGGGGGTAGCTGGCTCAATAACTTAAAATTTATTTTTCTCCATACATATGTCCAAAAATCAGACCATGTACTGATTAAATTAGTAGGAATGGTCACCCTACTCAAATGTGCAGTGAATCACACTGAAGTTATTTTATATACCATATATATTTTCAATATAGTTAGGTTAGACCGACTCACGAAAAAAAGTGACCCTCTCAAAATAAACTTTGGTTTGTTTTATGATGATTCCCAAAATATTTCGGGTCTAGCAATAAGATCTCACGAGCTGAACCAATTTTAAAAAAGGTATTTTTTTTGTTTTTGTAAGAAATTTGCATCTTAGCTGAAGACAGCATACTCAATATGGGTATCATATGAAAGGTTTTTTAGAGGGGCGTCCAGCGATATATATAACATGTTCAAGCATATCCAGAGATGTCCTATTTTCAAGGATATTCTATAAAAATAAACAAATTTTTGACCCTTTTGGTCGGAGAAGTTTGCGATTGGAATGTCAAACATACAGTAGTGGATACATATTTGAATATTTGTAAATCTGTATTAATAACTTTTGTTCAATTTGTGATATCCAAGTGTAGTTTTTCCAGTTTTTGAAGTGGCCCGATTTGAATCCCATCGAGAATTGGTGGGCAATTGTAAAAAGAAGACTCTCCCAATACGAACAAGCACCGAACAACTTAGATGATCTTTGGTCAGGAGTTTCAGCGGAATGGGCTAATATTCCACCTCGAACTATTAAACATGTCGTGGAAAGCATTCCTTCTCGCATAATATCTGTTTTAAAGAACAAAGGACTTTCGACTAAATATTAAAGAAAGAATTTGCCGAAAATTTTAAATATGAACAATACTGGATAAAAGCGGTCACAATTTGCAAACATTTATTTCATTAACTTCTTAGGTTTTTATTAAAGAAGAATGTTTTAGTTTTATGCTTTAAAAAAAATCATTTAAGTTTCTATAATAAAATAAAAATTATAACAAATTTCGAAAAATGTTGAATTAATGTATCCGCTACTGTACATATCATAATCTATAGTCGATTTAAGTGAACACGTGTTTCAGATATTTTTTGAAATTCGCGATTGTTCGCGTATTATCAGAAATTCAATGTGGTGGAAAAACTTTTCATATGATACCCATAGTGAGTATGTTGTCTTCAGCTAAAAAGCAAAATTCTTATAAGAACTAAAAAAAAGAAATTTTTTAAAAATGGTCTAGCTCGTGAGATCTTATTGCTAGACCCGAAATATTTTGAGAATCATCAAAAAACATACCAAGGTTTATTTTGAGGGGGACACTTTTTTACTTTTTTTCTGTCCATAAGGTGAGTCGCTCTAAGGTAGGTATATTGCAATAAAATATTATAAAATATCACATCAAAAGTTTGTTTAATAAAACTTTTTTATTTCAGAAAATTCGTCATTGAAATTTTTATAGCATATGTGTAGAAGAAATTTCAAACTCTTGAAATATATAAAGTAAATTGCAAAACAGAAAAAAAAACACAAAAACTATGAAGATAGTAAACCGTTTTACTGAAAATATTAACTGCTGCAGAATGTACTTATATATATTTTTTTAATGACTGATAGAAAAAGTTAAACTATATAATTTTATATATTTTAATTGATTTTTTATTTGTTAACAAACTTTACATATTGCTTTTTAAATGAACTTTGATCGGTTACAGAAAATATGTTGTGAGTTTAATAAAAAATTTTAAGTAAAATGTCCTTCATACAATATAGTTAAAGCAGATATGAATATTTTAACAAAATTATTTTTAGATATTTGGTTAATCCAATTTTTACATTTTATTGTTTTTTTTTTATATACATATAAACTATTGCATACAACTAAATTTATATTTTTATATGCATGGAAAATTTTATATTTTTAAAAAATTTTGTATACACTGAGAGAATTAGTGTATCTGCATGCTATGAGTGAATTTTTAAATTAAAACTTTTCATTAGATTAGTGCAGTTTTCCATAAAATTTTATGAAAAATTTCACATTGCTAAAAATCTCATACATCAAATGAAGGGGTTGTAGTAAAAATAATTTCATAAAAATTATGAAGTTTTTTCATAAAATTTAAGAAATTTTTCATTGACTTTTAAAGTTTAATGAAAAATTTTTTTACAACTTGTCTAAGAAAATTCTCTCTGTATATCAATACAAATAAGTACAAAAATTAAAGTCGGACATATCGAATATATGAAACCCTACAGTACAGTACGATTTGGGTCAAATTTTGGGAAACGGGTTAAGGTACGGGAAGGGAATATCAAATTACAGTGCAATAAATATAAATAAAATTGTAATTATACCCTATACCATATAGCAGGTGTGGGCACATAAATTGCTTGAAGGATGAAATTTGGAATTTCACAAACTTACGGAGGGCCTTTTTGGAATTTTTCTATAAATCCTTGATTTTTCAAAAAATTTCCAGAAAATATATAAGTCGTGGGGTAAATCTTGCGAATAATCAATTCACTGATTGCCCAGTGTAGAAAATCATTACCAGATATGTGGTTATGTAACTACATACTTGGCAATGGTCACTACCCAGTCAGAAATCGCCAGTGGTACAAAAAATCAAGCAATGGCATACCACTGGGTAACCACGGTATCAAAAATAAATGACTGGCAGAACACTCATTTGGTACGCTTTGCCAGCGTTTGCAAAAAGCATTTTACCAGTATTTGTTTTACAAAAATTTCGGTGGTTTATAAAAAAAAAAACCACTGGCAAAGAATTGGCTTAGAGTGATGTGCCAAGGCTTGCAACCAGTGGTTATCCAGTGCTACCTAGCAAATGCTACCAGGCGTACAAAAATCAATTCACTGGTAGACCAATGATTTTATAAAAATGCTGACGCTTCGTTAAAAAATGTTTGTAGTCAGAAAGTTCCGAGTTCAAATCCGGTTGCAAGCAAAAAATTTTTTTTGGATTTTTTTTAATTAAAAATTTTTTTGTTTTATAAAACCAATTTTTTTTGTTTGTGGGAAAGCTCCTTCAGGACCCACTTTTCTTTGCCCTCCCAACACTGGCATATTAGTTACAAAAAATTGTTTGCCAGTAATAGCATTTTGGCACAGCCAGTAGTTGTCCAGCTATTATCACTCATTTATGTGTTTAGCGATCAAATATTACATGTCTCGTTTAGCTCAGTGGGTAGAGCAATCATCTGCCAATCTGACGGCCTCGGTTCAAATCACGGCAGGACCAAAAAAAATACATATGAACTTTTTTTTAATTTTATTTTGGAAAATATATTTCCAGACCACCTATTTATTGGTTTTGCCAGCGTTTTGCCAACGTTTAAAAATTTTGTTCCTCCAGTGCTTTTCCGGCGCTTTTTGAACAGCCGGTCCTTTTGTCTAATGATGTTATCATTTTGGGAATGGGAAAGCACTTTTTGCCAGTACTTGTACCACCTGTTAAAGTGCTTTGCCACCGCTTTCCCGTTTGTATTTTTCTGACTGGGTAGTTTCTTTTGTTATTACCTTTCTTATTACCTTTATATGGCGATGTCGCGAAAAATAGTGAGTTATAGTTACACACCAGCATACGAAAAATCAAAAAATATATCGTTACCTATATGCTTACCAGTACTGACAAAAATAACGCGTCTAAAAATAGATTTTCAAAAAATATTTTTAAAAAAATATTTTTTATTGTATTTTTTTTTCTTAAATAAAATTTCCTGGTGCGGGAATCGAACCTGGGTCTACAGATTGCCAGTCAATAGCTGTACCATCTGAGCTATATCGACATGTAATATTTAATAGATAAAAACATAATTGACCTGCTGCACACAAGTAAGCTTACTCGCCAACATACAAAAAATCAAAAAATATGTGGTTACATATATCCTTACCAGTGTTTAAAAAATATTGAGTCTAAAAATAGATTTAAAAAAATTGTCAAAAAAATCCAGAAAATTATTTTCTATTTGAAATAATGATAAAAATAAGTCATTATCAGTAAGTCGTTATTATATGTTTTAAAATAATGCAGAATGTAAGTGGGTGCCATTAATGGTAGTCCAAAAAATAATGATATGTCATTACCGTTTTTACACTGGGAAATATTTCGAAATAAATTTATTCATCTATAGCGGCCTATACATTAAAATAGCGATTTTTCAAAAATTTTTCAAATATTAATTATGTCCCCAAAGTCTAATTTTTAGTATAACATGGGGTTACCGCTAAAAACTGTTCGTGCAATCAGTGTTACCGTTGTGCGACTAAAGTTGCAATTTGCAACCTTTTTGTCGGCCTTTGACTTTATGTGCGACTTTTTCAAACTAGCCTTATTTTGCCACTTTTCCTAACTTTGTGTGACTTTTTACCCCTTTTTTGTAAAGTCAGTAATAAAATAATTATATAGAATGTTATTTAATTAGATCTAACAGATCAGGTCAAATCTAACCTTTTTCACACGTGTAGACAAAATTTTTGCAAGCTGCTAAATATATGGACAATTTAAGTGAAAAAGTTTGGCTAAATTCAAGAGAAATTTTACTTGGTATAAAAAATTTCTAGTAAAATATCGCTTAAAATGTGGATTTTTGGACACTCCGGAGCCAACCCAAGATATCACCATATTTATTATTGAGAGTTGTAGATTATAAAGACACTTTTACACGCGACAAAAAACTACTGGAGATATAGCAAAATACACTTCGAAATATCTCTATTGTGAATGATTTAAGCAAATTACAGGTGTTTTTTGCTCTATCTCTAGCAGTTTTCTCTCATGTGTAAATGTACTTTAAGGAGAAATTCATAGGTATGGAGGGACTGTGCTGTATCTCGCTTAGCTTCCGAGAAATAAGATATTTTCTGATTATGAAATTAAAAATATGGGAAATAGCCCCACCCATATGTGACCCTGATAGCAAAGACATGGAAATATAATAAAGGAATTCAAAGTTTAAGTGTTAATGTGCTATCGTTTTAAAATACACAGAGAGAATTCCTTGGACGAGTTTTGATGAAATTTTTTCACTAAACTAATGAAGTGTTCTTCACAATAGGAATGAAAAATTTTTTAAACTCTATGAAAAAGCTTCATAGTTTTAATGAAAATAGTTTTAATGAAACTTTTTCATTAGTCGTATTAAATTTTTAATAAATAATATGAAATTTTTCATTAACTTTTATGAAAAATTGCATTAATTTAATGAAAAGTTTCAATGGACGAATTTCAGTGACAATTCATAGATCTAATGCAAAAATTCATTGATATCATGCATATAATTCACTCAGTGTAGTAAGATTTTTTAAGTTTAATCCATAGAAAAATGACAAATTTACGACAAATGCTAATTTAAAACTTAATATAGTTTAATCCTAAATTTTAAGACAAAATAACATAAAAATTAGTTAAATGGAATAAGAACGCATTTTTAATGAAAATTAATTTAATTAATAAGTTAAAAGTGACTCGATGCTATCAACTCCGAATTTGCTAGATACCGAAATAGAAGACTGAGTTCCCATTAATGAACTTGTAAAAAATACAGAAACAAATTTTCTAAATAATAAATTTTTCGTGGATTTCTTATTTAAATTGTTATTTCTTTTCATTGGATGTGTTTTGTTTAAATAAAAACCGTTAAAAAAGTGTGCTACTTTTTTTTTTAAAAAATGACTTTTTTGTGCGACTTTATTTTGAAAAAACGATTTTTGTGCTACTTTTTCAAAATTCTCAGCGGTAACCCTGCGTGCAATATTTCAAGCAAAACAGTTTGCATTTGCAAAAGTTCTCGCAATAAATACATTTATATATTTCAAATTTTGTTTCGTTTTTACTGAAATTAGTATTAAAATTTCTTTATTACTAGAGTTTGTTTGAGCTATCTGACGCATTTTAAAAGCCTTAAAAACTTTTTTTTAATGTATAAGCCTAATTATGAAACTATTCATATTACTTTAATTATATGTTTTTTTACATTTCCTGTACAATTGTGTATTTGTAAGTAGCCCTCGATATAGAAAATTTTCTCCAATCGTCTTCAGAATTACGACCTGCAATTTGATAGCAAAATTTATTAAGTTTACATGGACACACGGACTCCTAAATATAGATAAATGGGCTCAGCAAGTGATTCTGAGTCGATCGGTTTATTATAAGTTGTGTGTATACGCCCATTATTTTTATTAGTTACAAACATCAACACAAACTCAATATGCTGTGTACCACAGATTGGTGTAGTGTAAAAAATCCATAAAAATTGTATGCATTCTTTAATAACATATTTTTTGTTTTAAATAAAAACAAAAAACTAAAAACTTTGTGCAAACATACATATATTTTAGCACCTCTTTGTTAAACTAATAATTGCAAAAATATTCTAGTATTTGCTAAAGCAACAATAGAATTTTGTTTATTTTATGGATGGAAGCACATATGCCGGTATTAAGTTAATTATTTAAAACCTAACTACGAGTACTATTGTTTTCTCTCATACCTATTTTAACTAAAGTAAAATAAATGCATAAATAAAAAAGTTTTAAAAAGAAACTTAACACAATACTAAAATAAAATCATTAAAAAAAAATATACTCAGGGTAAAAAACGAGTCAAAACAAAAAATACTTTTCCACACAATATACTTTTATTATGGCAACCTTCGTAGTACACATACTAGTAACTGCAGTTAATTTGCAGAAAAAAAGTAACAGTCGCAACTTAATACAGTGATAGTTCAAGCTAGTAGCACTAACTTAAAAATTAAATAAAAATATGAACTACAAAATGAGCGATTTAGAATAGGATTCGATCGCCAGCTAATGCAGAAAGCAAGCTGAAGATATCAGTTTTATTATTTGAAAAGTCAAACATAAATTTCAACCGATTTACTTACTCGATAAGCCACTATGTTTCCTTTTGGTAGGATTTAATACTGTCAATATATATTTACCAAAACGATGTCTACACACATCCATATATAATCATAGTATAATAGTCTTTGTTTTAATGCATATTTTATGTGACCCTTGTGTATTACTCATACAGTTTTACTTACTTAACGTACCTGGTTACGACTACCACATATCCTTGCTAAATGTCTATACGAGTATGATATTCAAAATGTTTATGTACAAGGTGAAAATATATAAAAGACTTGCTTTTATTAGGGTCGTTCATATTTGCATAAATAAATAATTGTAAGTTGGTTATTTTTGTAGATTTGCTTTTTATGATGAATAACTGTCGAAATTTCAAATAATGATTCATTCCACGAGTAAAACATTTATATATAACCTTTTGTAGCTTTTTCTAATATAATTGTTACATTTAAACCTTCTAAACACGTTGATTTATTTATTTTAAACAAACTGTGTTTGTTTCTTTCGCTATCAAAATAACCACTCAATATTTTGTTTCTTGTACACTTATTTATTTAACACTTTATTACTTTAAATACAACAGTATAATACACACAAGTTTACCAACTATTTACTATTGCTACACTGATAGAATTTTGTGCATAGTATTAATGAATTTGTTCATTAATCCAATGATTTTTTTCATTGAAAACTCCCCAAAGAACGCGTTCATTAAATCAATGAAACGTATTCATTAAATGAAAACTAATTGAAAAAAATATATTTTTTTGCGTTACTTTTTTATTTATTGTTTATTTTTATTTTAATTATTTTTATTTGTTTTTATAACGTTTTTGACATCTCCCTGAACTCGACTTGAACCCGCAATCACCAGAATGTAAACATTACCGCGTTACCGATTCATCTAAGTAGCCAAAATAAAATGATGTAATTATTTGGACTTTTCTATTTAAATAATTTCAGTTTGCAACCCTAGCGTTCATTACTGGAACATATATCTATTTTAGTAATTAGCAAATTCAAAACCCTTATAAAAATTATAGCATATCTTACGGGTTAGTTGAAAATATATAATGAAAAAATTCATGTAATTAATGAATTTTTCATAAATTCAAGGGACATTTTTCATTAACTCAATGAATTCAGATTAATGAAATCGATTCATTAATAGTATGAACGAAAATTCTATCAGTGTATACTGAACAATACAAACGCTAATGTGCAACTAAATCCATTCGTCTAGTGGCAGCAAATTTATGGTTCGATTACCGTGGTTATAGAACAAGCTAGAAAATTCCATATTACCAAAATTATAACACATATTTTATTCATAACAGAGCCCCCAACCACTTAGCATTATACTTAAATCTAATTCTACCAGTTTGACGGGATTAGTAAATCCCGCTTCTCGCAGTATTTTTCTTCTTAAATATCAGAATTATACTATATAAATATATACCCAGGAAAACCAAGTAGTTAAAGCACTGCAACTGTTAAATAGAGAGTTGTTCTTTTCGGGTTTTTCACCGATGAATTTAACATTGGCTTGTCATAGGAAGGAAGTTGTTATTTTCAAAAACAAATGATGTATATTTGCACCAATTATAAGGAAGTTCTTTTTCACTTCTTTTTATTTTAATTTAATTAAAAAAAAAAAGAAAATCATCAAAAAAAGAAAATGCAGTATTTGGAGTTTGAACCCACACTTGTTGGCAATTCAAGCAGATACTCTACCCCCTGTGCTATCGCTTGCTATAGATGATAGCTAACTTTTAGCAGTCTTGTTCAGTAAATTGTTGTTATCTTCATTTTTTTAATTTTTTTCATTAACAAAAATATATTATATATTGGAAAAATATATAAATATATAATACACTCATAGAGAGAAATAAAGCTGTAAAAATAGAAGAAAAAGCTACTAAAAATTATGTAATTAAAAATTATCTTGCAAAAAAAACTGCTGATATTAGATTTTTTTTGCTAAATACTAGTAAGATAAGAACACGAAAAATAAAACTGTTAAATTAAAGGAATTAAATATGCTAAAATCCCAAACGTATTTAACAAATTGTCAAAAATAATCCGTTGTATGCATGTCCCTATCCGGGTTTCATTTTTGCCTAAGGAAATCGTCAGGGGACAACGTTTTCAGAAGTTCTACAAATATTTGTTAAGTTAAATTACAAACTCAATGAGAATTTCTTATTCTCGTCTAGAAGTGTTTCTAAACACTTAAAATATCAAAGCAAAAAAAAAAAAACAAAAAATTATATTTTATGTGTAATCATCGTCATAAAATTAGTAATCTGATATTTTTGTCTTCTTGACAAAAAAAAATAAAATATTACTAAAATTGAAAAATAATTCCTTTATAAGAGATATAAATTATGCAGCTTTCAGTAAATCATAAAAAAGTATGCTCAAAAATATGCACTGTTAGCAAAATATGCATTTATAGCGAAATATGCATTAAAGTATATATTTTTAGCAAAATATGTAAAAATATGCAATTATAGCCAAATATGCATCGTTAAATCGAAATATAAAGTGATTCTGAGTCGATCGGTATTCTATAAGGTGGGTCTAGGTTCAATATTTTTTGGTGTTACAAACATCAGCACAAATTTATACCCTTTCAACGTAGTGGCAATTTCTTTTCCTCTTGGCTAAACTCGATATAAACTTTTTTTTTCAAATTTCAAATTTGAATTTCTTCAGGTTAAAAATTTGAATATTTTGTAAAATTATATTAACAACAGAAAATCAATTGTGTCTTTTAATTTGAATGAACAAAAAAATTATTGACAAAAAAAATATAATGCCTTGGTTGAAGTTTTAACTCAGATCTCTAAGGCTATAAGTCTGTGTCTCTACCCCCTACGCCACAGATACTTACACTCAGTTGTTATCTAACTTCGAATTTAAATATGCATAGGTATGTATGAAACGAAAAAATATGATACATTCCAAAATTTTATTATGATAAATAAAATTTCTGTTCCTAGTCTCAATATATTATTATAATTACCAAAATAATGGAAATTAAAGGTTAAAGCTAATAAAGTTGGAAAACATATTTTAAATTGTTTGAAAAAACTAATACTTTGGATAGAGTGCTAGATTTTATTGAAACACAACTGATACTAGATTTTTGCTGCCGATATTTTATTCAAATGATCAAAACTTCGATAAATTGGGGGCTAACGTAGAAGTTAGTATTTTTTCAATATTGATTAGAAAAGCCAATAATTTGGATTCTGTTCACAAAAAAATTTAACTTTCCTGATGATAAATTTTAAATAACTGCAATTAAAATTATTGGATAACGAAACAATTTCATTGGTTCCGATAGAATTTCAACCAATTTATTTTCTGTGTGTTCTGTTAGTAGACATCTAATATTGACTTTGTATTTAGCAGCTTTTCAAAACCTAAAACCTGAATTTTAAATGCTGATAAGAATTACTTTTTGTGGAAAAAACCATTACTCAAACCAAGGAAAAGCCTGTTAAGCACTATGGGGATTCTGCACCATCAATTAAAAACAAAATATATTCTAAATTTTTGTCGTTTATTTAACCTTCTTTTTCAATTTTTAATTTCACAATTTTCTTGAGCGTAAGGTTTGTTTTTTATATATAAAAAATTTCTTTATTTTCGATATTTCGCTACTCCATTGTGTCTTATCTTCAGGAAATAACAATTAAATTTTGTTATTTCCTAAAGATGCTACACAATGGAGTAGCGAAATATCGAAAATAAAGAAATTTTTTATATATAAAAAACAAGCCTTACGCTCAAGAAAATTGTGAAATTAAAAATATATTCTAACTAAAAAAAAAATATAATCTTTTGATTTTTAAAATTTTGTTTTATTGCTGCCACCGGGTGTCTAAATTGCGGACCCACGATTGCTATTCTCTTTAATTAAAGTATTTTTTAAACAAGTGCAAAAGGTGCACTGCAATTCAATATTTTTTACAAAACTATTTTGACATGTACATTAGACCGTACCTCAAAAAAAAAGTTCGCCACACACCCTCCAATAAAATGTATTTTTGGAAGGCGATTTAAAAAAAAATTTTTTTTTTGCCGACCGTAGGGGTCGGCTTTTTTAATTTTTTGTTATAGCTTTGGCATTTAAAATCGGATTTTAAAGTGTGATATATCGATTTTTTTGCCTCGAGGAGACCAGTGTTTAGCTATATAGTAAAAATCCAATTAAAAAAAATTTAAAAAGGCGACCCCTACGTTCGGCAACCATTATATAAAAAAAATTTCTACTGGGCTTAGCGAAAAACTTCCTTAGCAAAAGTTTAATGATTTTTTGCGAGCTTTAATTTTTTGACATTAGGTTGGTAGCAACTGAGATCTGGTGGGTAACTACTAGAATGGGATACTTTAGGTCCAAATGTACACTGGTCTCATCGCGAGAAACACATTGATGTATCATACTTTAAGATCCGACTGTAAATACCAAAGATACAACGAAAAATGTAAAATGGCGACACCTACGTTCGGCAAAAAAAAAACAATTTTTTTGAAACCTCCTTGCAAAAATACTTCATATTGGAGGGTGTACGGCGCACTTTTTTTTGCCTGTAAGGTGGTACGGTCTAATGTACATACTTAAGAAGCAATTTTTCATCAACTTAAATAAAAATATTAAAAAAATGTATAAAAAAAATTGTAAAAACAAAAAAATATTACTCCCTCTAAGAATCGAACCCGCGATCATGTGTTTGGATATAAACTATATCAAATTCACTTTTTAGGATTAGAAGTAATTCTTAAGTGATTTTTTTGGACGTTGTTCAGAATTATTTAAAAAAAAAATGTAAAAATATATTAAGAATAGTTTGAAAGCTACAAAGGAAATCATTTTTTGGAAGTTGTTCAGAATTACTTCTGAAAAAGCAGGAAAAATACAGTAATTAATACTTCTGAAGCAATAAAAAAGTTATTTGTAAAGCATGACTTCCAATTTTTTTTTGCTGGGTTGGTTTGCATAATAACAAACATTAACGCACTGGTTAGAAAAATATAAAAACTCCGTGAAATGCATCGTGGAGCAGATTGAAAATATTTTCGCTAATTTCTACGGATTAATAGAATTTGTATAAAATTTTATAGACATGCTATCAGCTAGATAAGCTAACTTTCAAAAAAGGGTTTTTTTTTTAAATTAATTTATTCTTTATTTCAATGTTTAGCTTATGGGTTAGTTTCTCTAAAATTATCTGAGTTGACGTAAAGCGTTTTGATATCTATATATATATTTACAAGCGTCGTGCCGTTTACATGGACTGACGGGAGGACGGACACCGTTAAATCGATTCAAAATGTGATTCTCAGACGACCTGTATACTCACTATACCCTATTCCATAAACATAGGTATATGGTTTTGTTACTTATCTTAATATTTGCAACCCATAGTTTGATTACACAGCTCAAATGGACTCGCAGACACTTAATTAATTCTGAATCGATTAATGTACTATTAGGTGATATATGGACTCTGATAATTTTTTAGGAGGTACACAGGAGCGAATTTTAAATGCCAGTTGTTTACTCTTCAAATTTTAATTAAAAAGTTTTTCCCTAATATTTATAGTGAACTGTTGAACTCACACATTCATAAAATAAAATACTGTAACAATAAATACAAGTTCTTGTAGTGGTATTCATGTTTACCAGGGTTGGTTGAAATTTGAAAATTGTAAACTTTCCTAAATTTATTAGCACCGAAAACTTGGGGAGAAAAAATGCATTACAAAATAAATTTTTTATTAAATTGCTCTAATTTAATAAAACGGTTAGTGCATTGGAGTGTTACACATAAGGTTGAGGGTTCGATCCCCAGCCAAGGCAACATCAATTTATGAAGAATAATAATATGTATGAGTTTTTCTTATGCCTCATATATAGCGCAGCGTACTCCTTCGGTGTTCCCATAGCACTTAACCCCACCGCAATGAAATAATATAACAGGGCTATGAACTAAAAAGCTTCAACAAAGTTCGCCAACTCTTCATGAGATGGCGCTTAACAACTGTTCGAAGATTGAACATCTCGCGCAATTACAGTGTTGCCATATTTAAAGCCCTTCATGTTTCACCACCATTCACTTCTTCTCTATCCCCTTTCCAAAGACAGCAACACGTTAATTGATAGAAAAAATTTCCTGAGCGTTGCTACTCTTTTAAAAAAAAATTGTACTCAAAATTATTTAGAAAGGCTATACTAGAATAGGTAATCATACGGAACAATTTTTTTTGGTTATAGTTGTCACAGTTGTTTGGAAAATAATAAAGTTTAGCATTTAATTTAGCTTAAATTTTTTTTTATAAGTTACCGGCCATAAACTTTTTTTTTCAAAATTAGAAACTTTGAAGGAGCAAACCTAAATTTTAGTATAGTTTTTAAAATCAAAGATTAACGAATTTTGGCCCACTCTATATAAGCTGCTATTTTTGTTTGGTGTAAATATTGTTAAGTATACGTACATATGTGTATGTAAGTACATAAATACAGTAGTTTGTTTTTTTATTATGTATATTTTTTTTTCAGCATATTGTTGTTTTTTTTCGTTTTGTTTCAAGGAAGTTTAAGTTAAAGGTAATTTTGTTTTTGTAAAAAATCGTTATTTTGTTGTTTTTGTGTATATAATTTGTAGTACTTGCAAAAGTAAAAGAGCGTAAATATAAAATTTATAATTAACTAAATCTAAAAGTTTTTTGTTTTTAATAAACTAACTTGTATGTACGAGTGTACACATATGGCCTTAGCATAGGCTTTTGTTTAACTATTTAATAACAGCCTAAAGGTAGGCTTTGAAATCGTATATATTTTTGTGTTTTGTATAGAAAATATGCATGGCTTTGATATAATAAATAATTGTTGGCCATCACCCTAAATGGAAATTTTGGTGAGCACCGTATTTACGGTCAGAAGATTAGAATAGTCATAATAATTACTTGGTTATTTTAAGCCTACAAGTACTTAACGGAGCCTAAGGGCAGGGTTATAATTATCCAAAATAAATGGTACAATAATACTTAAATGCCTATAAGGACAGTCAATTTTAGGGTTCTATCAGATTCCGATGAATAATGCATATGTGACAGAGGGGGGCAAAATTAAGAAACTTTCTCTGCGAAATATATCGGCCAATTTGATATTTAGGGCTGAAATAAGTTTCAAAGTAATTCGAAACTTATTTGTTTGGAAATATTTATATTTCCATATATATTTTTACCCCTCACTTTGTAAAGATATAGGAGGTTTACAAAACAAATTTTTCCTACAAAATTTGTTCAATAAACCTCCTATAACTTTGTAAATCGTTTATTAATTTGGGGGTTAGTTTGTACCTACTTCATTGGATAGGTTGTCAAAGTACCTTTAGTTTAATACCCAATTTGTATACATTTCTATGACACAAACTCGAAAGAGTTCCAGGCTTGTACACGAAAGGGACTATTTTGGCCCATTTTAAAAATGGACAAAAAAGTCCCATAATTTGAAGAGTTAGAGGGTTAAAATGTTCAGCAAAAATATTTGTCATGAAATTCTACTATAAGTCTATGAAAATATTAAAGTTTAAAATTTAACTTCAGTGCCAGAAATAAGTAAAAACTTAAAATGTGTTTAAGGGTTAATTTCGTAATTATTCAAAATTTGAGCTCAAATTTTCACAAACCTAGATTTTAGTGGGTCAGTTTTGAATTTTGCCTTCTGGCATTGAAGTTAAATTTTCAATTTTGATATCGTCAGAGACTTATATTAGAATTTCATGACAAATTTTTTTCCATAACTTTTTTTTATAACTTTAAAATATAAATGATGAAAAATTGCTTTTTATGCAATAATGAAAAAGGAACTAAAAAAATGTTGAATTGCAGTGCACCTTTGGAATTTACTTTCATTGAAGAGAATAAAAACAACATATAGCAATGAAAAGTGGTGCTTTTATACTACACTGAGGAAATTATCTGCATGATATTAATGAATTTTTGCATAAAAATAACGAAGTAGCACTGGAACTCGTCCATTAAATCTTTTCATTGAATCAATGGAATTTTTTATAAAATTTTTGAAAAAATTTAATTTTATTTATTAAAACTTTCATACACTCACTGAAAAAGTTTCATTCGAAGTAGATTCATAAAATATATGAAGGTTTTTCATCATATTTAGGAAATTTATCTTTTAATTTGTGAAGAAAACTTCATTAGTTTACTGAAAATTTTCATTAAAATTCGTCCAGTAAAATTCTCTCTGTGTAGTCAACATTTATATCAGGGAGTAGCTTGCAAGAAGGGGCTATTTCTTGGTTCCTGCAGAGGGGGAAGGGAGGTTCATTTCGACTAAATAAATTTCGGTTTAAATACATCGGCCAAATAGATATTTATTTAAAGGTTAAGAATAGATTGCAAAGTTGTTTGAAAACTTTTCAACATTTTTAGTGCAATATTTAATAGATATTCATAGTACTTTTCATTTGATACCTAATTTGTAGACATTTTCCTTGAACAAACATAAAAAAACAAATAAAATTGGGGTGATTTTGAGACTACTTTTTATCTACAAATATGACACGCTGAAAAGTTTACCTCTGTCTTCGCTATCACATATCCAAATTTCATCCAAATTTGAGCGAACCCTGCACACAGTCCTTTCTTGTCAGCGGTGGAGGGCTAGACTAGCAATCTTGAGGTCACTATATTTTATATTTTTTTCGCACTTACGTAGAGAATTACATACTCTTTATTGTATAAATTCTTTGTTATCACGACCAAAATACTTATCACCTGATTTGACACTTTATTTCGTCGAGGTTAACATTAAGTACGAAATTATTGGCTGTAACAGATTTCATTAAAGGAATTAAATGTGCTAAAATCCCAAACGTATTTAACAAATTGTGAAAAATAATCCGTTGTAGGCATGTCCCTATCCGGATTTCATTCTTGCCTAATTTCTGGAAATATTTGTTAAGTTAAATTACAAACTCAATGAGAATTTCTCGTTCTCGTCTAGGAGCGTTTTAAACATTTAAAATATCAAAGAAAAAACAAAAGCAACATTTTTTTTCACAATTTGCTTTGTCATCTTCCAATGTACTACTCTGTTGTTTTGACAGATCTAGCAATGCAGTGACATCCATTCATGTATAAACAACAATAGAAAACAATGTTTTCTAAAGTCTCAGTAACATTTAAATTTGCACAAACACTTGCATATTAGATTTCGTTCTGTTAACTGGCATAATGCTACATTTTATTGTATATAGAATATCAAAATTGTAAAACTTAATGTAAATGCCTTTTTTTTAATATTGTTTGCTAATAATTCTCTTTTCTGTGTTTTGCAGGTAATTATCTCTAAATTTTGGGATTTTCTTTAACAGTAAGTAAAAGAAACTCATTCAATTTCCCACCATTTCTTGTAAAACGAGAAGCGATCTTCGCTTCGAAAAGTCAGATTCCGACCCCAATATATGGATAATTAAAAATAGTATAAATATGGCAAGTGGTTCAAAAGTTATGAGTGCCAAAAATTTAAGTGTTCAAGCTAAACAATATTAAGAGAAAAAATTTCAATTAATGAATGATTTCTGATGAAAAAATTTGTAGAAAAGGCTCTTTGTAGTAAACAAAACTCTAGTGAAAAAATATTTAGGAAAAAAGAAATTTAAGGGAAATAAAAAATTATTTACATATAGATCGATTTCACTAATCATAAGGATCAATAATATACATATTAAATATCACTCCCTTTAAAAAGTTACAAAGTCAGTAATATATATCAGGCTTTTCAAACCAACTGTCCAGCTAAAAAAATGGTATTTCTTATCAATGTTAAATTTACAGTATTTTTACAGTATATAATGTATATCCTCCAATACAATGGAGTGGTGTAAAAAAGAGATATTACTTTTGTATAAAATATTTAATTTTTGTTTTTTTTTTTTAATTTCATCATTGCAATACTCATCATACAAATTGCAATTTTAAACTCATTTAATGAGATTGTTATGATTCAAATTGAGATTTTAGTTGATTTCAGGTATAAACTAAATCTTATAAGCTCTGTTTTCAAAAAACAATGAGTAGTTATTATAGCTAACGAAAGTGACAACAATAAAGGTGACACCAGAATAAATATGTATAATATATATTAGGATAATTGTGACATAATGCTTATGTGTAGCAAGCCACACAAAAAGCACATAAAACCAGACACATTGGTAGTATAATACCAGTCATACATACGACGTAATGGTAAATATGTGCTCATAAAGGGGGCACTTATTTGGATAAAAACTTTAATAAAAAAAAAAAATCGTACAACAATTTAATTTGTAATTCCGATGATTCTTACAAGAAATCTAAAATTATAGAATAATACCCATTATAGTGCTGTAAATTTTTTTTTGAGTTATCGACCGTGCTACCCCCTTGAGATATTTATTTGAGTGTAAAACTATGTCCCCCAAAAAATGAGTTTAATCAGATATCGGCCTTGAAATTTGGAACACGGATTACAAGGAAAAAGTTCGACTTTTTGTATATTTTCTCAAAAAAAGTGATATTTTAAAACTATTGTAATACTAACTAAAAACAGCCGATGTATCATAGACCACCCGATCAAGAAATGCGGGTCAAAATTTTAAAATTTATTGAACCAATCTACTACAGAAACATTTTTTTATTCTATAATTTCCAATAATCAATGAAATTTTGCATGAAAAATCTATCTATCATACAAGAAGTGGATTTATTAAATCCAAAAAAATAGTTTAATTTATTTATCTAGGTTTACATATAACAATAAAATATAATCCAGTTAATTTAATGTCAGAGAAAAATATGAATGAAAGTTAATAGTGAAATAGAAAAAATTGTAATGCTAACTCCATCTATTTAGCACTTTGAGATCTGATTTTTGGATTTATTTAATCCAAGTGATTAAAAAATGCGATATTTTGAATACAAAATGTTGTCTATATGAATAGTAATTACATTCACTTTACTCTTACAACCCTTAAGGCTACATTAGTCTAGTTGTATCGTAAAGTATCATGTCAGCTGTTTACTTTTAGTTAATGACAGTATACACAACTACTTAGTTATACCCTACACCACTATATGGTCAGGGTATTATAAGTTTGTGCTAATGTTTGTAACACCAAAAAATATTGGCCCTAGAGCCACCTTATAGTATACCGATCGGCTCAGAATTTTTTTTATTTCGATTTAACGATGTCCGTATGTCCGTCCGTCTGTCTGTCTGTCCATGCATTCTTGTGCGCACTCTACAGGTCACAAATATTAAGATTGGCCCAAGAATGCAGCCCAGTGATTTTGGTGAACATCGGTCCATGTTTTGACCTAGTGCCCATATAAGGGTCCCCGCAAAATTATATTGTTTATACGCTGCAGGTCGCAAGATATTGAATAAGATATTGCGATAAAATTTGGTACATAGACCTATGTTGGCCCAAGGACGAAGCCTATTGATTTTGGTTAACACCGGTCCATGTTTAGACCTAGTGCCCATATAAGGGTCCCCCAAAATTGGCTTGGTTACAAACTGCAGGTCGCAAATATTAAGATATTTTAATGAAATTTGGTTCGCTGACTCACATTATAGAAAATTTTGACACAAGTCCCATTTTAACCCATTCGAATTTCGGATCCAAACATTAGTTGGCTTTTAACCAGACTGGTGTAGGGTATTGTATAGTCGGCATGCCCGACTTTAACCTTTTTACTCGTTTGGAAGTACATTTGAGGTAAGAAAATCTATTAAAAATAGGTTTCTACCTTACGATACCTCATTTCGCTGCACTTTACTTCCAAACTAATTTGGGCTTTATACTTATAACAAGGATACCTCCCTTGTTATGATTGGTTCCCTCCGATTCTAATAAAATTCAGATAAGTAATAGAAGAGAAAAATAAGAGACACATATTTATTAGGGGTCCAATCTCATGTTAAAGAGTTGAAATGTTTGATCAAAAAGTAAACAATTTTCTATGAAAAGATATCAGAATTACAAGAACTTTAGATTAAAACAAAAATTGTATACACCTATTGCCAGTGTTGTGGACATAGGGTAACGATTTAATTGAAATATTTGAAAAAGGTGATATGAGAAAAGCCGCTTTAAGTCCCAAAAATAACGGGTATCGAATAAATTAACAACAACAATTTCCTCTAGAATATTCTATTCGGAAAAACTATAATTGAATAAAAAAAAAGTTGGACTTATTCGGAAATGTTTTGTATACCAGTAAATGAGTCTCCAAAATATTATCCATTTGATGCCCAATTTGTGTATTTTTCTTTGAAATTATAAGAAATAAATTAAAAAAGGAAAGTAGAGTAATTTTTGACCCCACTTTTTAACACCTAAAAATGAGATTGGTCCGCTACAACAAAATATATGTTTCTCACTCGTTCTCACATGTTGTAATTTTCTCTGGGTACTTACTACTCACCACCACTACTACTACGAACACACTCAGCTGCTATAGGGGTATATAATGCATCGTAAAAATCTGGGTCAGTTGCCAGCAGTGTTGCCATTTCAGTGCTTTTCGGGTATTTTTTGGTGCTTTTTTCCTTCCCGTACCCGGTGATTTTTTACAAATACCCGTTTAAAAAAAGCGGGTATATACAGTGCTTTTTCAGATTTCTGGCAGTGCTTTTAGTGCTTTTTGTACAGTTCATATTTTTGGTATTTGTTCTCGTTTTTAAATATTTTTCTTCAATTTTCTGTCAAAGTTGAAAAAATAATACGAACTAAACAAAAAATACATTTTTTTTACAATGTTTGTAATACAATTTTAAATAGCAACTTCGCTACATTTAAACTTCAAAATTTTTAGATATTAGTTTGGTGCTTTTTTACCCCTTTTTCGGTTATTTTTGAACTTTTTTTACACGATTTTACAAAGCTAAAATGTGTTTTTAAATTCTTGACTTAAATTTTTCCAAAAATTAATATCGTGCTTTTTTACCCCATTTTTGGTAAATTTTTACCCTTTTTACCCGTTTTCACAATGCTCACGGTGCTTTCCTGCCTTCAAAAGTTGGCAACACTGGTTGCCAGCAGCCGTGAACGTGACAACAAAATAATTTCTATTAATCTGCCGAGGACGTGTGCCGTGCATAGGTGACATCCTTTGAATGTCCTTTGAGATGCTTTGTATATCCTTCGAGGTCCTTTGAATATCCTGCGAATGTCCTTGAACACGTAACTTTCTGACACCTCCTTTGAGTATGCCGCGAAGGGAATTAAACATAATTTTCACACAGGAAACGTGCCGTTCGTAAGTCACTTCCTGATATATCCTTGAATATCCTTCGAGTATCTTGCAAAGTTCTTGAAAAAAAATTTTTATCCAGAAAGCGCGCCCTACGTAGGTCACTTCCTGACACACCCTTTAAATACCCTTCGAGTATTCTGCTAAGCTCCTTGAACATAATTTTCAGCTAGGGAGCTTGCCGTTCATAGGTCACTTAAACCAGAGGCCGACCACGCCTCTCTCTTTTCCTTTCATAAACTTTACACATAAAGGGTTCTTCAACAGGGACGCTACAAAAGTAGAAAGACAGGGACAGCAAACGACGCCATATTTCTTGCCGATCTTTTGAAATTTCTCTTCAGTAAGGTTTGCCATTTCATGATAGAAAGAAATACGAGCCAACAACTAGTCGAAATTATTAAAATTTACTACCGAAATTCGGAGTCAGTGGCCTCAACGTTAAGAGCGCTACGTCCAATTTATGGTCGTCATAATGAATGGCTTCGTCAATAAACAAAATATGCGTTATTGGTCAGACAGCAATCCACACGTACTCCATGAGTCATCATTGCATCCCGAAAAAATTACGGTTTGGTGCGGCTTATGGGCCGGCGGCACGTTACTGTGAATGGGAATCGCTACCATTCAATGATAACCGAATATTTTTGGCCCCAATTGGATGATATGGACTTGGAGGACATGTGGTTCCAACAGGACGGCGCCACAAGCCACACAGCGAATGTCACAATCAATTTATGCAAACCAAGTTTGGAGAACGTGTTATCTCACGAAATGGTCCAGTCGATTGGCCGCCTCGGTCGTGCGATTTGACGTCGTTGGACTATTTCCTGTGCGGCTACGTCAAATCTATGGTCTATGCCAACAAGCCAGCGACGATTGATGAACTTCGTACGAATATCGGCCGATTTATGCTTGAAAACCGTCGAAAATTGGGTTCAGCGTCTGGACTTCTGCAAGCGTGCCCGTGGTGGCCATGCAAAAGAGATGGCATCGAACGTACATAATGGCATCGAACGTACTTTCACAGGAATAAAGAATTTCATTGATAACCAAAACCGTTTTTGTTTTATTCAAAAAAAACTTTTGTAGCGCTCTTATTGAACAACCCTTTATAAGCGAATGAATAAATAAGTTTCATAACGTTTTAAACCACTCCTTTACTCTCGGTCACTGAATTAAAAAAACCACTGTGACTATCATTACCATCGCGAGCTTATCCCAGTTAACGGAGGAAAACGAGTCGTTACAATCGTAGGATACCTATTGGGATATCTTCCTTGTAATCTGGAAGTAATCATTATCAAAATGATGGGTTAATACCAGGGGTGGCAATTAATATCACTAAAATACGGTTACCGATTCAAAACCCTTTCAATTCTTACCATTGTTACCTTCAACGATATTTACAAAAAGTACGCAATGACAGCAAATTTAATATAAAAATGCTCTGCAAAAATATTTGTCATGATATTCTACTATAAGTCTGTGAAGACATCAAATTTAACTTCAATGCTAGAAATAAGACAAAACTTAAATTGTGTTTAAGGGTTAATCTCGTACTTATTCAGAATTGGTGCGCAGATGTCCAACAAACCTGGATTTTAGGCGGAAACCATGTGAATTGTAGGTATAGGATGTGTTAATCAAACTTATGTAAAACACTACGGGGAACATTTTTGTGGAATATTGTAACCCTCTAACTCTTCAACTTACGGGTATTTTTTGCCCCAAACAATCCCTTTAATTGAAGAGTTAGAGGATTAAAATGTTCTACAAAAACGTTCCTTGCAGTGTTTTACATAAGTTCGATGAATACATATTCTATCTAAAATGGAAGATTCACATAGTTTCCTATGCCGATTCACAATAAGTATTTGAAAAAAGGGGAAATTTTAACACCCACCTAAAATAAAATTCCGATGTGATCTTTCAAAACACCGGCACACGTATATTTTTTTTTGTCTCCTCTACCAGAATCCACTATCAGAACACCGTAATTTTTTTTCTTGTTGTACTGTGTAACCAAAAAGCTTAAATTTTGAGGTCTGAAGCTATGAAATGCCCCATGAGTTAAAATTTATAACTTTGTCAATAAAGGCGCGTCTGTAGAAAAAAATCATTCGTTGGTATACAATTAATGAACTTTTTTTCATTACATTATCATAATGCAAATGTAATTTTAATCATTTTGGTCCACCTCTGATAGGTATTTTGAATATTTATTATAAGAAATATTAATATCTTTTTAAACAAAAAAAGTCTCGCGCAACTTCGCAACTGATTTTTTCCCCTTAAATATAAATTTGGCCGATAAGTTGAGAACCGAAAGATATTTAATTTTATTTCCTCTGTTACATATTCAGATTTAATCGAGACCTGCAGGAACCCAGAAACAGACTCTCCTTGTGAGCTATTAAAATTTAACTTAGGTAAGAAATGTCTAAAAAATTTTAATGCTTAGCGCAGACCAAAGTTTATTATTTGGTAAAAAAGGGTATACTGTGCTGTTTTTAATTTTTTTAATAGACCGCAAAATCTTGGAATTTGTAATCGAAACGAATTTCATAACTGAAATTTTTCCAAACCCCCATAATTGAAATTCCTGTAAAGCTGAAAATCCTGCCACCCTAATATATAAGAACTAACATTTAAGCAGAAGGCAGGTAGTTATTTTATGCACATGCCATCAATTTAAGTTGAAAGAGACAAAAAATAAAAAAAAAAGTTGTAGCCGTCAGCAGCTTTTTCTTTTTTTGTGCAAAAAAATATATCCGTTTGGTTTTAACATATATTTACACACAAAACAGACCCCTAAACACACATATGAATATAAATATGTACATATAAGCCTATATGATGACGATGATGTCCTTAACCCACTAAATAAAAAAAAAAAAAAACTAAACAGAATTGATGCTCTTGGACCCTTTTATTTTAAAACAAAGCAGAGACAAAAAACAAAACACTAAAAGCATGTTTAAGCATAATATTTGCATAAAAATGTTAGGTTAATATACCCCTCTTAACTGTTACATATTTTTGGTCTTTTTCTTTGTGAAAATCTACTCTGACAAAAGAGTTGAACTAATTTAAAATTCCGTATATGCCATGGTTTAATAAAAAGAGAATAAAGGTTTCTAGTTGTTGTTTTATGCTATTTTAAGCATAAAATATGTACTATGAACAAATATGTATAGACCCACTGGAATAAAACTACAATAAAATCCATATTTTTTGCTTTATTTTGATAGTATCAAATGAATAAACAACAGCCATCAACATCAGCAGCAACGAAATCAAATATCAAAGTCCATTGGCTTCAAATATTCAAACAACATTTTTGTTACTATTTTGAATACTTACCTACAAGTTGATATGTATAGATTTTTCCTCTATAGGCTTCTATTTATAACTTTTAATGTAAAATAGGTATACATAGAGCAAAGTGGTGTACCATGAAATAGTGTATCCTTTGTCTGACATTTCAAGAATATAAATTGCAATTTTGGGGTTAATTTTTTTTTATTATATTTTTTCAATTTTTGTATATTTGAAAAAACAACTTTTAATATTTATTAAAATTTAGACATAAAACTTAACATATCACCTGCTATTAAAGGGTGAACACACCAAAATTGCGATACTTTGGAAAACTTATAAGTTACTCAAAAATATTTATATATTTTGAAATTGAAATACCCTGAAATTACATTCGAATTTGACTTTTAGTTTCGTCAAAAATGACTACCGAGTTAGAAATTATTTTGCACGAATATACAAAAAATTCGGTTCTCAGTGCTCGTAAAATTGCGAAAAATGTAAAAGTGCACCACTCGACAGTTTCCAGGGTTTCAAATCGCTACAGAGAAGGTCTGAAATTGTAAATGAAGACCAAGTTTCCAAAAAAATACATGGTTTGGTAAGCCATTTTCTCCTGTGGTCGTAAAAGCAGCCCTTTGGTCACATCTGGAACAATGAACGCTCAAACTTATCGGGATGAGTGCCTCAAAAAGTGTCTTCTACCATTTATTAAGGGTCACGTCACCAAACCACTGCTCTGGCCGGACCTGGCAAGCTGCCACTATGCCAAGGATTGAGGATTATTGGTCAATAGTGAATGTAATATTGAAGAAGACAGGTGAACTGGTAAAAGATATTGCAGAATTCAAAACCAAGTGGTTGTCGGCGCGGCGAAAAGTCGATGATGCACTTGTGCAAAAGATGATGACGTGTGTGCGACGAAAAGTCCGATCAGTTGCATATAGAACAAATAACTAATATTTTAATATTTTTATTACCTCTAAACTTCAAAGTATTCGAATAAAAAAAAAATTATTTCAAAGCCATCTAGTTTTTTTCTGGTATTAGTTTCTAAGTGTCGCAGTTTTGGTGTGTTCACCCTTTAGAATTTCTTAAAATAATTAATATTAAGTTTCATGGGTATTTTCTGACCCCAGGCCACTAAGGGTTAAAGATTTTTTTGAAACAAATGTAAAGATACAGTCTAACCAAATTTAAGTGCTATTTTTCCGAAAACTATGTAAAATTTGATGAAAACATTAAAATTTTGTTAAATTTTTGACAAAATAAGCAATGTTTTAAAATTTCCTGGAAAGCAGTCGCTCCAAACACAAACTCGAATAATTTTTCCAATTTATTTTTTTCTTCTTTATGTGGTACAACTAGCAATCGATATCTCCAAATTAGGCATTTGAAAAAATTTTTAAAATTAATTTAAAAAAAACACGTTTTTGCATTTTTATCAAATTCGTGGGTCATTTTGGATCCCAGGCTAAAGTGGGTTAATGATATCCGATGAAGTCAAAATTCCATGTCTGAATCATTTTGACTATATTAAATGAATAAATGAAACAAAATACTAAATTTTTCAAAATTTATAATTTTGGGTATTTTTAATAATATACACTTTTTTTCGAAAATGGGCCATTTTCGGTCGCAACTCAGCACGGGTTAACGTTTTCCAAAAAAAATATATTTTGTTAATTTGGGACCATTTGTAAAAAAATTGGATGTCGAAAATCGACGAAACACTTTATAAGGGACACCCTAGTGTTGGTGCATCACTGCTAAAAATGCTCTATAGGACTCTTCTATATAAAAAAAATATGATTAACAGTAAATTAGGACAAGCGTATTCATTTTTAAATTTATGTTAATATTTAAGGTCTTTGTAATTTGAAGAGACATTTTATTATAGTTTTAAAATATTTTTTTTTTTTTTTAATATAGTGGAGATGTATTGATTAAAAAGAATCACATATCTTAAAGAACTTATTCTAAATTATTTATTTCAATCATTAAAATATTGACTTTACTGTATTAACATTTTTTTTTACTGAAAATATATTTAGCTCTTTTGGCGAATGTCCACTACGTTAAAAAAATAATAGAAGATATGCAAATAATTAGAATAAGAATCATAAAAATTAAAGCTAAGATATGTACATCTTCAATTTGAAGATAATTCTTTTTAAAATAATTAGTGGTTAAAAAATGACAGTACACAGTGGGCCAGTATCATCGAATTTGGCCAAAACTAGAATATTGAGTATATGAGACTAAAAGATCTCAAAAAAGTGGGACTTGGTTGTTGCTGATCACGAATCTGAAATAAAAAATATAAAATTCAAAATGGCGGACCCAAGATGGCGGCAATTTATTTTTAGTTTTTATTATATTGGACTTAAAATAATCAATTATATAGATCTTGTATCCGCTGATTACAAATCTGAAATTCAAAATGGCGGATTCAATATGGCGACAAACAATTTTTTCATTAATTTCTTAAGTCGTCTGATTTACTTCAAATTTCCGCCAGGGGAAGTTTTTGGGTAGCAGATTACGATTCTGAAATCAAATTTTAAAAATCTAAATGGCGGATCCAATATGACGGCCATAAATTTAAAATTTTTATGTGTTGGAAAATAAATTACACTGTACAAAAAAAGAAGGTTCTGATGACAACTAATTCTGGCGGAGGGACCAAAGAAAAATAGAAGTGTATCGGCGTTTTAAAAGTTTTCGATTGGCCCTATGTTTTTGGGGGGTTAAAATTTCCCCTCTTTTGACAATGTTTATTGTGAATTGGCACAGGAAACCATAGTATAATATAGTAGCTTTACTCATTTTCTGTCATTTGAAAAAATGAAGCAGTGTTCGTAATTTTACTTGCACATATGGTTCTTAATACGACTACAACTACACGAGATAGGGACAAGCTCTCAATTTTTTAATGAGTGGGGATACTATAGTATACTATGCAGGAAACCATGTGAATCTTTCATTTTAGGTATAGGATATGCTTAGCGAACTTATGTAAAATACTACGAGGGACTTTTTTTTTATTTATTCACCATTTTGTAATTTGAAAGCCTAGTGGCCAATTAATAAATTACAAATTAAAATAAATTTGTGAAACATTTTAACCCTTTAACTCTGCAATTTAAGGGGCTCTTTTGGCCCTTTTTAAAAAGTGTCAAAAAAGACCAATAATTTGAAGAGTTAGAGCGTTAAAATGTTCCGCTAAAATATTTGTCATGAAATTCTACTATAAGTCTCTGAAGACATCAAAGTATAAAAATTTAACTTCAATGCCAGAAATAAGTCAAAACTTAAAATGGTTTTACGGGTTTATTTCGTACTTATTCAGAATTGGCACTTAAATGTCCCACAAACCTGGACTTTAGGGGGCTAGTCTATGCGGAATAACCAGAACCTTCATTTAAGCTAATTTTTAGTGCTATTTTTTAATTTTTACTAAAACTCTGGAATGCTGGAAATCAGTGATATCTGAAGGTGCTTTTTCAGTTAAAGGGCAAAATCTCGAAAGTTTATGAACGGTCGCAAACGGTTGCAAAAACCTAGGTAGAAGACATCTCATGGAACACATTGACATTCAAGTTTTTCAAATATCTCTTGGATCATTTTGTAACTTTTTTTTGAAAATTTAGGATTTTCAAAAAAACCCTATTTTTTGAGGTAAAATTAATAATTTTGTTACTTTTTTCGTAAATACTTAACAGGTTTCTATTTTTTTTTTTTTTTTTTGAGATCTAGTTTCTGTTTTATAATTTGAGATTGTTTTTGGAGCAAATTATTGATTATTTATGATTTTTTCATAGTATCATTATAAAATAAAAACTGTTATAAAATTAAAAAACTTTGACTTTGAACTCTCACCAACTAACAACGAGTAACCACAATGATACAATATTTCACTCACAAAATATTCAACAATCCTACATTTTGAATATATAAACACATTTTCCATTTACTTAAATTGTACTTTTGGCCAAAAAACGTCGAACCTGGCCCACAGTGCAGTGCTTTGAAAAAAAGTGGCGAAGGATCCCCCCTTTACCCTACTTTATTATTGATGTGATCAACACTTTCATAAACAAACGGCAGTTAAGCGTATATCGCGAAATTTGCAATCCCAGCAAAATATTTGAAATGACACCTCATTACTATCTGCATTACCAAAAATGATATATCATTACCTTTTGCATTATTTTATAATATAAAATAATGACTTCCTGATAACGGCCTATTATATTCATTGTTTCTAAATATAAAATAATAACTTACTCGTAATAGTTTAAATAAGTACTTTTTACACAGTTAAATTTTATATATTTTTATTTATTATATGTAAATATGTTTTATGTTTAAATTTTTCTGAATGTATTTCCTTAAGCTAATAGTATTTGCTTAACTCCTTATTTTTAAGAATCAAGTAAGCAATCGGATAACCACTTATAATTCACCTTTTCGGAAGCATGAATGTAACCACTTATTATTCAAAATCTCATAACTACTTAATTCTCATTTCTTCGTAAGCGAGCGGGTAAGCGTGACTACTTATAAAAACGACTACGCCAAACAAAAATAATGAGTTTAGACGCCAAAAAATAAGTTGTGCGGAGCTATGAACTTCTATTATATAACTTTGCTGGGATACAATTAAAAAGCGCACCTTTCTTAAGGGTCCCAGGAAAATTTTCTGTTCCAAAGAATCGGTTGTAGAATAGCTACTTTTCATTTACAACCCCTTCTACTGTCGATTCTAACACCGATTATTTCTGTTTGAAATTGTCCCAAAAGCAACCACTTCTATAGCTCCAAAGTGGAACCGGTTGCCCTAGAATCAGTTCTGGAACTAGTTCTAGAACTGATTCTACGTCAGCCACACCTTCCATCTGAGATCCGTGGAACAGGTTCCAGAACCAGTTCCATGGAATCGGTTGCAGTGAAACCTGTTGCAGAATTGGTGTGGTTGGCTACCGATTGTAAAAAATTTTCCTGGGGTGTTAAATACTGTAACAACAGAATTTTAAGGGGCATATTTAAACGGTTGTAAAAAATTCAAATCACAATATTTTTACTATATTATTATTTTTTTTTAAATATATATTATTGTAATATTTTCAAAAAATATTAGTTTTAAATTTCTCCAACCAAAATCGCCAGGGTTGCCACTTCATTATTAGCCTTTTTTAAAAAAGGCAAAAACGGCTGCCATTGTACAGCCTTCATTAATTATTGGAAAATAAAAATGTAAAATGATTCTTAATACCAGATAAATTCTCTAGTTCCATCGTGGCCCGATTTTTATTTTTAAAATTTTTTAAGCAAAGTTGCCACACAAACTTGAAAATTCCAAAAAAGTCAAGAAAAAACAACTTTACTTGGGAATATAAAATTTATTTAACTGAAATTCAAAAAAAAAATGGCCATGATAAGGACTGCAGTTTTTTGTTGACTATGAAAGAAAAAAATCGGATCGAAATCGGATAATCAACCTTGTCTGTACAGTGGCAGCCGATTTTGAACTCATGGTTGGGAGAAAAATGCGTTTGAAGTTTAAAATTGATTTAACGCTAAGAAAACAGAAAAATTTTAAAAAACCGTGTATGAACAAAATTCATACCTCGCAGTTTTCTACATGTGTACCAAACTTGGGAGGAATCGGTTAAAGAGTATTTTATATATTAAACCTAGTATTCTTAAAAACGATGGTAGATATATTATGCTACTGATATTATTTAATAAAAATGCTATAATTTTGTACATTTTTAATTTATTTCGTACTTTTTCCCTATTTTTATTGATATTGAATACTTTTATAACTTATATTAAGCCATCAGCACCTGCCCCATATGACGTGTCTCCAACATCCATCAAGGAATCATCATTGGCTTTTCTTTGAAAACTGCGTGCAATTTTACGTCTTTTGATGTAGGTTTTATCCTTTTATTCTGCCATGTTTTAATATTTACGATTTCTAAAATTCCCGGAAAATTTTCTGTTCCAAAGAATCGGTTGTAGAATAGCTACATTTCATTCACAACCCCTTCTTCTGTCGATTCTAATACCGATTCTTTTTGTTTGAAATTGTCCCAAAAGCAACCCCTTCTATAGATCCAAAGAGGAACCGGTTGGTCTAGAATCAGTTCTGGAAATGATTCTACGTCACCCACACCTTCCATTTAGGATCCCAGGAACTAGTTCCTGAACCAGTTCCATAGAATAGGTTGCAGTGTAAACAGTTGTAGAATGGGGGCTACCGATTGTAAAAAATTTTCCTGAGTAAAAATGCAAACAAAAAGTGTTACACACAAATTTACCACATATGTTAGAGTATTACTTTGGGACTAAAACATATTTTACAAAAACATGTGAAAATTTAATTTCTTCGAATTTTTTATTGAAATTTTCGGAGCATATAGAGAAAAGTATGATTCATCCAAATAAAATATAAAAAAATTCGAAAACAAAAATTTTCCTAGAGTCGATACCCCCCTTAAAAAACAGATTTTTATGCAAAATCAAAAAAACCAAGAAAACTTATTAAAAGAACATATTTATGATCCTTTTGTAATAAATATGTTAGCTTTTACAAAACACTTATGTCTGCTTTTGAGTTGCAGACGTTTGCACTGTTAACGTTTCATGGTACATCACTTTACCCTACATAAAGAAGGCAAAGATTAAGTGCCATAATTTGTGTTTATGTTTTGGAATCTTAAACCTAGTACAAATACAGATATATGTGTACATTCGAACAACTTAACAGCCATTCAGCCATACATCTATCCAATTTTACAACCATTGATATGTATACACTGAGAAAAACAATACGTTTTGTTTAGCAATTGTTGCTGTTTTAATGATTCAGTTACAGCAACTGGGTTTTTCATTTGTTCCGATAGAAATTTAACCCAAACATCCGAAAAGTAACTATAACAACTAGATTTCTGTTATCTTCAAAAAAATTTTGGATTTCGCCAACCAAAGAGTTTATTTTCTGTGTAGCAACTACATTTTACCATGTACAGCTTAATGCTTGATGTTTAACATCTGCTGGTTAACCATAATTCTTGGTTGCCATGAGTGTAGGTGGATTTCAAAGACGTACATGTTTTGTACTTATATCATTACAAAGAATTTACAAAATTTTTAATCTTACTGATCATGTTATTATGAGAATTTTTTATATTACATTTTAAACCAATATCTATCACTTTTATAATTAATTTTTCAAGAAATACCAAAACGTCCCCAAAACCGGGCGTTTTAAAGGTTAAAAATTTCCACGAATATTTTCGGCTTCAAAATTTCAGTAATAAAATTTATTGTGGACATCTGAACTCAGAATTTAACTGCAATATATCTTGACTGTAACCGGACATTAAAATAAAATACCCTTCATTTTCGAGTGTGAGCTACGCACTTGGTATAGACTCAAATTATAGATACTAGATATATAAAGTAGTTATATACCCCAGCAAAACCTTCTATTACCAGGTAAAGCAAAATGGAATTAGAAACCAAAAATTGTAAGTATCTACTTACACTTTGGTCAAATAACACATTATCTTAACGTGGGGATGTCCATAAGTGATTCCATAAAGATTATCGGTATATGATCAAATAAGACATTACGAATAAAGTACTGCAATAAGTTGTTACTTGTAATATGCAATGTAATAAATTCACTAGTTAGCAATAGCGGCTAAAATAAGTACATTATTATACCCTACAGCACTATGTGGTCAGGGTATTATAAGTTTGTGCTGATATTTGTAACACCAAAAAATATTGGTCGTAGACCCACCTTATAGTATACCGATCGGTTCAGAATTTTTTTGATTTCGATTTAACGATGTCCGTCCGTCCGTCCGTCTGTCTGTCTGTCCATGCAACCTTGTGCGCACTCTAGAGGTCGCAAATATTAAGATATTTTGATGAAATTTGGTACGCAGACCTATGTTGGCCCAAGGATGAACAAGTTTGATTTTGGTGAACATCGGTCCATGTTTAGACCTAGTGCCCATATAAGGGTCCTACCAAAATTATACTTTTTATACGCTGCAGGTTGTAAATATTAAGATATTTTGACGAAATTTGGTAAACAGACCTATGTTAGCCCAATAACGCAGCCTATTGATTTTGGTGAACATCGGTCCATGTTTAGACCTAGTGCCCATATAAGGGTCCTACCAAAATTATACTGTTTATACGCTGCAGGTCACAAATATTAAGATATTTTGATGAAATTTGGTACACAGACCTACATTGGCCCAATAACGCAGCCTATTGATTTTGGTGAACATCGGTCCATGTTTAGAACTAGTGCCCATATAAGGGTCCCCCAAAATTGGTTTGGTTACAGACTGCAGGTCGCAAATATTAAGATATTTTAATGAAATTTGGTGCGCTGACTCACATTATAGAAAATTTTGACACGAGCCCCATTTTAACCCATTCGAATTTCGGATCCAAACATTAGTTGGCTTTTACCCAGACTGGTTGTAGGGAGTAAAATAAGTCGTTACACATAGTACGTAATTCATTGGTTACATATATATAGGAAATAAAATAATATATGAGTAATGACTTTAAACTCATTACAAATAAGAGCAACATAACAATATCAGTAAGGCTTTATCTTAAACCTCCAAATAAGTAGTGATATATCCCTATATCGATAACTCATTATTTCATACCTCCGACATAAGTACTGATGTATCACATTATTAGTAACATATTACTTTAGATTTCACAGTAAAACAACGGGTAAAGGGCTACACATTGCCTGGCAATGAGTGAAAAAGTACCAACCCACTACCAATGTTTTGCTGGGACAGACATATCTACTTTTGTTGTTATAAACTACATCAACACTTAGGAATATGCCTATACAAATTTGTATTTATACATGATTTTCAAAATATACATACATAAACCTATATAAATGAAGGTATTTATGTATTAGTACATACAATCCTACACAAACTAATTTATAGACATCTCTTTTTGCTGTTTAAGGTTTTTCAATAAGGCTGCCTGTTCAGAGAATTACACCAATATACATGTACTTACCAAAGCCTACAAAATAATGACACTTAGCTGGTGTGTAACAGAATATCTATTTTAATATTCTCTATCGGTTGTACATGAGATATTACATATGTATATCCATCTGTCTGTTAAGCTGTCTGTATAAGTGTGTGGGTATGTAGGGGAAAATGGTGTACCATGAAACGAGAGTACCTTGAGATTTAAGATTTGCGGCATTTTTTTTTTTTGTCATAAAAATGTTTTTTTATAAATTGTTTTAGTTAGTATTGAATGGAGTTGTTTCTTAGTGTAATATTAGCTTTTTATTGTGAAAAAGTTACTTACATAAAACCAAAGAAAGTCAGGTCATAAATGCATATTTTAAAATTTGAAGTCCAACTTATTTTATACTACACTCAAAAAAGTTTGACAGTTACTACAATACTGTTGTTTGTGTAGTAATCAGTACACTGAGAGGATTTTCATCACTTCAGTAATGAATTTCTTAATAGTTTCAATGAAAATTGTCACTGGAACTCGTCAATTGAAACTTTTCATGGAATCTATGAAACAAGTTTCATTAAAATCAATGTTTATGAAAAGTTCATAGAATTGATGAAACTCTTCATAAAATTAATGGAACTCTTCATAAAATTAAGAGGCCACTCGTCCAATGAATAAATCATTCAGCCAATGAATAACTTCATAAAATCTATGAATCAATTTCATTTACTATTATTTATTATAGTTGGTTGTTGTCGTTGCTAAGCTGGAGTGGATAAATAAAAAGTACTTAGCAAATGCAAAAGGCGTAATAAAATCGTAGCATATTTTACGGATGTACAAAATATATCTAAAGTTCTTACTTTTCATTAAATTAAAAAATTTCATAACAAAAGAGTTTCGAAAAAATTAATATGATTTATAAAAAAATTTAAGAGTCCAAAATTAATAATAAAAAATTAATTTAAAAAAAAATTATAAAAGATTATTCTCTCAGAAAATGACGATATTTTATAAAAAAATTAAAAAAAAGTAAATACTATTGCACAACTTCATAAATATAAAGAACATTTTCATTAAATGTATGAAGATCTAATTTATGAAATTCAATGAATTTTTTTAATGAAATTATGAAATTTTATGAAAGAAAAGTTATGAAAAATTTCATAATATTAATTAAATATTATATACATAATGAAATTCTTCATTGGTTCTACGAAAAAAAATTTATGAAATTATATCATTAATATCATGAAGGATAATTCTCTCAGTGTAGTTGCTGTTTTTAACAGTAATTTCAGTCGTTTTTCTATGGAAAACTGCAAAAGAACTGTTATGACTATAATTTAAGAAAACAACTAACGAAAAGTACTGTAATTTCGTAACAGTTGTTTTTGTTAGTTATTTAAACAATAAAAAGTTTCGTTAAATTTCCTTAAATTTTAAAAATTAGTGTTTAGTTTGTATTTTTTATTATTGTTATATTCCCAGTTTGCAAACAAAAATCTGAAACTTGTATCTCCAGTGCATTAAAACATAATAACGGGAGAATAGTTTGGAATTTTTACTTCAAATTTTCAATATTCTGAAGTAATTAGATATATTTTTGTAATCGAAATAAATAAAAATTGTTGTTGTTTTTATAAAAATAGACATTTATAATACCAAAGGAATAAACTGTAAAAACATAGTAGTTTTTAACTATTTTATCAGTTGTTTTAAAATTTTTGTAATAAAAATTTGTCAGTTAATTTTATGATACTCTTAGTTATTTTGAATGAATTTCTTAATTAATATTCAACAGTTAAAAATAACAACATTTTCAACTATTTTTAAGGTAAATATCTTTGTTGCCTTGTCAACTGCATATAAAGGGTGGTTAAATTTTAAGGTCCGATGTTGAATGTCAACCACACCTAAACGTCAATTTTTTTTCTGCATTTCATTTGAAATTTCTCAATTTCGGACTAACTCAATTTGAACCATGGAAAGATACACAATCGAGCAACGCGTTAAAGTTATTCAGGCTTATTATGAAAATGGGCGTTCAAATCAAAATGCATTTCGTGCACTTCGTGATTTCTTTGATCAGCATAATGGACCACAATCGGGAGAATTGTGCATAAATTTCAGCAAATCGGGTCTGTAGGAAATGTGAAAACACATGTTTTTTGTGTTTGGTGCGGTTTATGGGCTGGCGGCGTCATCGGACCGTACTTCTTCGAAAATGAGGTTGGCCAAGCAGTTACTGTGAATGGTGTTCGCTATAACGGACTTCTTGTGACCAGAAATTGAGCATGTGGACCTGGACGATATGTGGTTTCAACAGGATGGTGCCACTTGCCACACAGCCAACGAAACAATGGCTCTTTTGGGCGAGAAATTCAATGGCCGTATTATCTCACATGGTGGCGATGTCAATTGGCTGCCAAGATCATGTGATTTGATACCGTTGGACTTCTTTCTTTGGGGTTATTTGAAAGAAAAGGTGTACATCGATAAGCCAGCAACAATTCAAGAGCTAAAGGATGAGATACTTCGGCACATTAACGGCATAGAACCTCAATTATGCCTCAGCATCATCGAAAATTTGGACCATCGGATGGAGGTGTGCCGCCGAGGTCGCAGCGGCCAATATTTTGTTCCATACATAATTGAACCATACCAATATATCATAATAAAAAGAAATGACAATAATTTCCTAAATAATTTGTGTTTTTTTAATTTTATTTTATCGGGATATACATTAATTGCATCAAAGGAATTAAATATGCTAAAAATCCCAAACGTATTTAACAAATTGTGAAAAATAATCCGCTGCAGGCATGTCCCTATCCGGATTTCATTCTTGCCTAAGGAAATCGTCAGTGGACGACGTTTTTAGAATTTCTGGAAATATTTGTTAAGTTAAATTACAAACTCAATGAGAATTTTTTGTTCTCGTCTAGGAGCGTTATTAAACATTTAAAATATCAAAGAAAAAACAAAAACAACAACAGAAAATTTTCCACAATTTGCTTTGTCATCTTCCAATGTACTACTCTGTTATTTTGACAGATCTAGTAATGTAGTGACATCCATTCATATAGAAACAACAATAGAGAACATTATTCAAAATCAACATCGGCCTTTAAATTTAACCACCCTTTACCTTTGTGTTAAGTGTAATTTTTAGTAGATTCTAGCGACAAACTTTTTTGAGTGTAGCAAAATTTAACAAAAATTAATTAGACTGTACGCTGGTTTACTGAGTATAAGCCCTCTGCAAATTTTTGCGCAATACGATAAGATTATTTTTAGTTTTTGCGAATATTCTCAGCTAAATTTTTTGGATCGGTTGCCTCTAAACCTATTCCACAACAAGTTCTATTACAATCGGTTCCATGGGACAGGTTCTTCAACAGATTCCTAAAAGTCAAAATGTAAAGTTTTACTGTCCCAGAAACCGGTTCTAAAGTAACATGCTTGGTAAAAAAGAATATATTGCTAATAGATCAAACTCCATTCAGAAAGAACCGCTTGTAGAATATAAATTAGAACTTATGCTAATGCAATATGAATTGTTGTGCAACCAGTTCTTTGATTTTTACCTTTTTAGTGAGTTGTGTAAAAATATTCGCTTTTTTTACTATTGATATGATCAATGCTTTCATAAGCAAATGCCAGTTCCACATATTTCGCAGAACATTGTACACATTTCAGGGTACACCAAAAAAATTAAACAAATATAAAATTTTTGAAAAATCGATATTAAGTACCTCACTGATCTTCACATTGAAAGATAGATGTATAGTATATATTTTTTTTAGTTACGATTACAGACATTTGAAATGCAAACATTTTATTGCACACCACTTTCCTCTATATGCTTAATTTAATGATATTTATATATTTATAAATTTATATATTTTACATACTACAACCAAGTTTATCCACAGATACTCACTCGTAACCATATAGAATAAGTATATTGAAATTTAAATATGGGTTTTAATGTAAAATTTCATTTTTTGGGATTGTGTACTATAATATTTTATTATTATTTATTTAGTATTGCTAACGATATGAGTATTTAGTATAAATTTGTTTATAATATGCTATTTTTGAATTATTGTTATTACTTCTCTTTATGTATCGTATAAAGCAAACATTAAGGCCTTTTTGGTAAAAGGGGTTAACAAAATTGGTTTCATTTTATAAATTGATTTTCTTTTCAAATTCGTAAGGGATATAAAAGAGATATAAAAGGGATGTAAATACCTTTTAGGAAACCTAAACATATTTATTCATGATATACAATTTTGAATTATTAGTATTTACTTTTAAGGATATGAGAATATAATCTTTTTGAAAATTAATATTATTAAGCAGTCCTGCAGATAGTAGTAGAATTCTTTAAGAATAATCTTACTCTTTCATAGTACCGTAGAACTTTGCATTTTCCCTTATTTGTTGTTTTATTGTGATTTCTTTTTCTATTAAGTTTTTTTATTTTGCCTAAATCTGGATTCACAATGATAGAGTACTCCTCTATATAGAGTCAATTTTGTTACTTTCTTCTTCGTACTTACAATTTTTTTGTATAATGGAAACTATATTTTAGTACATTCCTCTCTGCATAATAGAATACTGCATCAGGCATATCATATAATTTCGTTTTTATCGATGTGATGTTGTTCAGAAAATATTCAGCAATAATTTTTACCAAAAAGAGGCTTTTCTTGTTACAATATACACGCACTTGATTGTGGTATTAAAAGCGCAAAAATACGTTTCAAAATTACAAAAAAATATGTCCATGCATAAATTTGCCCACTCTTGTTTGTTTTGTTTGAAAAACCTCCAATAGACTAAAATTTACACTTTTGATATTTTCTGTAATTTATCTTGTTTCCTTGTTATTCTTGGCAAATATAAAACATTAAAATATTTTCTTTAACAGTTCACAAATTTTGTAGTTTATGTACTGTTGAATTATTAAAACAATCTCTTAATAAAGGTGTTACCATATTATTATTGTCGGCTGTTTCTGTTTGCTTATTTGCTTAAGTGTATATTTAGTTTAATTAAAACAGTTACATTTTTCCAACAACGTAATGAAAATGTTGTTTTTCTTCTTAATATTAATATTTATTATGCACTAATATCTTTAAATGAACTGTGGGACACAAGCAATCATTTTTATATGATAGACTTAAATTTTCTATCGGCCGAAATTTGTTCAAGCATGAAGACTGCACGCTGAAAAAAATCGTCCTGCTGAAAATATATTCGTTGGTAATGTATTTCATTTAATATTAAAGCCTTTGCGGAGTATTAAAGTCTTTGTGGTCCGTTTTAAGCCGGAATCAGCCAGATGTAAACTTAAACGTATCTCTTTTAGTAGGTTTCAGGTTAAGAAGAAGAATAAACCTTCCTCAAAAGTTACAAGCACATTAAATTTGCAAATCAGACTAGATCTAGTTTCTGCCTTTTTATGGACAGGCTTCATCAGTGATCTTCCATTAAATTGCATTATTGTTTATATTTTTATTGTCAGATTGTCTCTATATGAATAATTTCAGAAGCGATCAAACAGACATATACAAACATTCTACTTCAGATTTTCTCTGTTTATCTTCTTATTTCCTACGTGTCACCTTTTCACAAATATTGCCACATTGACGTATGGTTTGTACGTACAAGTGCAGGCAATTTGTGTATATTGGAGACGGACAGCCAACAGCGCATTTCTATCCTTTATAGTATCTCTCTTTATTAAATTTAATACAATAATTTGCTTGGTAATTCAGGTTTTAGTATTACAGCATTCACTGCATATTTTGCTATTACAGCCTTCGCTGTATGTTCTATTATGACAGCCTTTTGTTTCAATGAAACAGTCTTTGGGGTCCAAAGCGGCCAAAAGTCCATTTCTCAGTAGCTCAGGTTTATAAAGTATGTTCTTAGCTTATATTTAAGCGAATACTTAAGAACCTCAGGAGTCAAAAATTCAAATATATGCATGAATTATTACCTGCAAACAGGGTGATTCAAAATATTTTTTTTTTGTAGTGAAATTACAGATTTAATTATAAATTGTGAAATTTTAAGTGATCATATTTTCGTTGTGTTCAACCTGATTTAGTAGGTTTTTTTTGCATTATATGCTTTTATATCTAGGGTGACCATTCACACTGATTTGATCATGTACTGATTTGTACTGATGGTACTGATTTTGAACATTTAAAAAAATATTAAATTTTTTTAGCAAGAAAAATCAAAATACAATTGAAGAAAATAAGCACAATACAAACGAAAAAGGAATCTTAAATCGTGACGGAAAAAATTGAACAAAATAGCAACGGAAACGGAATCTGACTTTTACAGCAGAGAGCACATAGAAAGTCAAATTGTCTATATTTAATATTTTTCTTCTTGCCACATTCCAACGTAAATGTGAACAAATAAATCCATTTTGAATTAAGCTAAATCAAAAATGGATTTATAAAATAAAAAACTCCGTTTTGGATTTAGCTTAATTTATATCCAGAAATTGCATTTTCGCAAAATTTAAAATTTTTCTTTCACATTATATTAGCGAATAAGTGTTAGAGTTGGGTAAAAGTATTAAATTTTGAAAATTAAGAAACAAAATGTGATTTTGTTTTAACAAAATAAAATAAATCCATTGCTTATTGCTGTTTTTTATATATTTTATAAATGTATAAAGTTAAATCCTTTGGTATTACTAATGCATATGGGTGAAATCAAAAAATGTGATAAATTTTTGGGCCAAATTTGTGAGAAGCAAAAAGTGTTAATATTTCGGTTTTTTCTTAATGGAATCAGTAAGTTTAGTCATTATAAACCTAATTGCAAAAAATCTCTTCTACAAGTTGTTGCAATAACTTTTTTTGCACAATTTTAATTTTTTTTGTGGTAACGGAGTTTACATTTCTGCAAGCAAAAGATATAACAAAAAAAAAATTGCGTACGAATTTTCTTCAATTTATTAGTTTTTCGTATTTGGTTTTCTTTCCAATCATATATAATTTGTGTTGATCAAATTGGCGGTTTCGCGAATAAAAATACAATTCATTCCGCGAAAAAATTTTTTATATTTTTTTTTTTATTTTGTATTTTTGGTCCTTTTAAATGCTTTTCAAAAATATAAATTTTTTTAAAATCCAAACAGCGGTTGTGCAGTTACAAAATAATATATTAAAAACATAACATTTCGCGATCAAATCTGCATTTATTTGAATGAAATCTGATGCAAAAAATTGTGGTTACGGAGTTTACAGTTATGGAGTTTACATTTGGTTACTTTTTTGTTTTCTTTCAGAAACGCTTTGTCAGAATTTTTTTTCCGAAACGAAATCGCATGATGCCTACAAGGTGAATCCAAATATGGCATTGTTTTTCTTACTCGTTAAAGAGTTTGGTGTAAAAATTAGGAACGGAGTTTACAACATTTTTTCAAATCTTATTAAAGACATCCTTTTTCATCTCGAGAATGTTACATGCTGCAGAAAAGCTTCAAGTCTGTTGTACTGGATGATTACCTGCAGTCCAACGATCATTTGAGTATAAACAACATTATACTTTTCGGAATATAAATAATAGATAACTCCAAAATTCTGGTATATGCATTTTTATCAAAAATTATGACGAAAAATCGTCACAGAGTTGAAGTCGTGATAGCTAAGATATAAAAAACAGTTTGTTAAATGTATTAATTTTTATTAAAAACTGCACTTTTCCTCTTCATAAAAGTTCTTACAGTTAGTGTTTAGCTTTATTGGTTATTAAAATATAAGCTATTAAAGTTAAAAAACCTTATGAGTTACTTGTTACGGAGTTTACATTTGGCCTATAAAATTGGTCACAAATTTTATGTATTAACCAAAAATTGGTCAGATTGTTATAAATTTTGTAAAACAGGTGACAATGCGCTGATATATATCGAAATATGTAACTCAAATGTAATCCATGCATTAGAAATTAGGTCGTTACACGTTTTTTATCACATTTTTTGATATCACCCATATGCATGACGTAATCAACCATGTGATCGTACTATACTTCTACTGTGATTGAAATCATGTTTTTTGTTTACAAAATTGAATTGATTGTGTGAAAATATGGCAACATTAGTAAAATAATGTGGTTGTAAAAACAGGAGAATAAGAAATTCCATAGAGAAAATAAAATAAGTTTTATATCTCACGGAAATCGGTGGACGATTTTAATGTCAAATTATATGGAAAAAAACGGGGAACTTTGCATTTACTCTAAATCGAATTCAATTTTTGTCTAAAGTGAACAAATTAATCTTTTAACCAAATCATGTGAATTCATTCAATTGAACGTGTTCAATTCCAATAACGATTTAAGTATTAATTCAATTGAAGTACACTCAGATAAAAAAGTTTGTAAAAAGATTTGTAAACTATTTTCAATCGCACTATACTATTTTTATACTGATTATTAGTACAATTTTTATTTTTAGTAATCATTTTTGCTATTCTCTTTTTACAAATTACGGATTTTTTTTACTAATTTTCGCTGCTGATTTCAGAAAAACATTTTACTAATTTTTCAAAACCGAGTGCTAAATTTAGCAGAAAAATATATTAATTTAAAAATATTTTATTTTTTTTATTTTTTACAATTTTTGTTTAGTTTATATTTGTTACTATTGATATATTCTTAGCTTAGAAATAACACCCAGAAAATTTTATTGCATCTCCAATATATAAAATGGCAATAACTGGAGAACCGTTTGCAATTTTGACTCAAGTACGATGAAGTAATTATACGCTTGTTACAATCGAAAGAAGAAAAAATTTTTTTTTAGATTTTACAGGTTTTTTATTTTTTAGTACAATTTTTTGCTAATTTCAGCGGATCGATTTGAAATTACAGTTTACAGAAATTTACTGAAATTTAGTAGCTGCAACTAATTATTTATACTAATTTCATTGTATTAAAATTATGATATTTAGTAAGTTTTTTAACTGATTTTAACAAATCGATTTTGAATTGCATTTTACATAAATTTTACTAAAATTTAGCAGCGGCTACTAACTTTTTCTACTAATTTTATTGTACTACAGATCAGCAGACATGTGTTGCTAAAATTAGCAAAAAATACCGCTGGCCTCAAAACAGTTAAATTTCCCGTAATAACAGCAAAATTTTCAGTAGCCATTATAGACTTTTTTGGTTGAGTGTAGTTCTTTTTATCAAATAGAATTAATTAATTCACTGACGAATGCCTTCTTTTTTTTATAAATCAAAAAAATAACTTTCTCAATTTATAAACCGTTCAGTGTGAACGGAAAATTTCACTCTACTATTTAGTGATTTACAAAATATTTTTGGTTCAGAGATTTTAAAAAAAGTTTTTTTCCTTTTGTGATTTGAATAAATTTTTTTGGGATTGTTGGGATTTAAAATATAATTTATACTGTTCTGTTAATAAAATAAAAAAATGTTTAATCGTCTTCCTAACCTCGAATCTACTATATTAAAATTGGGTTCGATTCCTATAGCCGACAGATTGTTGAAAAAATATTATCATAGAGAGACAATCTGTCAATAAAAATATAAACAATAATACAATTTAATGGAAAATCACTGTTTAAGCCCCGTTTAGATTATCACACAAGTGTGTTATACATGTCAGAAATGTGTTGTATAACCAAAATGTATAATAGTGTGAACACTGTTCGTTACACACATGTCAAAATGGGTGCACACATTTTAAAATACGGTCACACTTTTTTGACAAGATTTATTTTTTGAAATATTTCATAAAGTTACCACTTGTCTCAACACAAGTGTTTTGTTATTCACAAATAAATGTTAAACAAATATTAAAAATAACTAGTGGTGAAAAGAAGTAATAGTATAAGAAAAAACGACTGTTTTAATTTATTTGTTGTGTGTGTCGATAACAGTCTGAACACTGAAAAGATTTTCTTTTATACTTTTTTGACAACCAGACAATTCAGCATACTTTTTGTCATACTTGTGTGAAGAAAAGTATAAGCACTTGTGTGATAATGTGAACGGGGCTTTAATGGAAATAAAAAAAAAAACAGAAACTAGATCTAGTCTGACTTGCACATTAATAATATATTCATACCTTTGGAAAAAAAATGTTTATTCTTCTTCTTAACGTCAAATCTACTAAATTAAAATTAATAAAACTGCATATTAATTACAATACACTATGCGACAGTCAAAATCGGGATGGGATGAAACCAATGGGAAATGTTATATCGGTCAAAAACAAGTTATACGTGTCCCGGCGTTTCGCTGGGTCACCCCTAAGAATCGAGATATATCTTTTTTTGACAGAACTCGAGAACCACTAGTCCGAATTTGCTCAAACAATTTTAAATAAATTAAAAATTACAATTCCTTTAATCTGTTCATATAACGTTTTTCTATATACTCAACAGTTTTGCCGGTAAAAATAAATGTTTGTTACCGCTACCATAAAAATCAATAGCCTTTTGTTTATTACTTTTTTTTTAATATTTCAGGCACAAAATAGTTTTTTCTTCATACATTTATTTTTACCGGCAAAACTGTTGAGGATATAGAAAAACGTTATATGAACAGATTAAAGGAATTGTAATTTTTAATTTTTTTAAAATTGTTTGAGCAAATTCGGACTAATGGTTCTCGAGTTATGTCAAAAAAAAACCACCAAAGGTCAAATCGATATATCCCGATTCCTAGGGGTGACCCAGCGAAACGCCGGGACACGTATAACTTCTTTTTTACCGATATAACTTTCTCCGGTAGTTTGAACCCTTCCCGATTTGATTGTTTGAGCAAAATCGGACTAGTGGTTCTCGAGTTATGTCAAAAAAAAGATATATCTCGATTCCTAGCGGTGACCCAGTGAAACGCCGGGACACGTATAACTTGTTTTTGACCGATATAACATTTCCTGTTGGTTTTATCCCATCCCGATTTTGACTGTCGCAGAGTGTTATTATTAAATTTTGAATATGTTTTATCGAAAAAATACATAATATATTTTTTTTAGAGAGCAGCTAAATTTAACATTTCTTTTTAAATTTTTTCTAAATAATTCTCTGAATTTTTGTTTTTTATATAGTAAACGAACATAATATTCTAGTCCCACTGTCTGAACATGAAATTCTAATTCCACTGTCTTTATAATGTGAATAATATGAAGGCATTTGAAGGGTGCTAATGAAGTTCATTATTCAGTGTGGTTATATGAAAATTCAACAACACTAATTTGTTGTTGGTATTTCATTATAATTAAATGTAACACATCTCAGAAGCTTTTATTATATAAAATATAGGATATAGAATAAAATCTACTCAAGTTTTTAGATGGTTGAATAAGTCTTGGATTGGTTAATATTTAAGTGGAATCCATATTCAGAGTACAAAATTTAATGAATGACCTTGTTTGCATAAAAATAACTGAATCTACTGATAGAGTTAAGGTAGCACAATAATTATATAATAACTATGAGGAAGACTAAAGTTAATATTAACTATGTTAAGAATTTATACACTGAAAAACGTGTCATTTCAATCAGTGCTGGTAAAAAAATGGTAGTTGGTATCGAGTATACCAGTATTCGCTTTTGTTTTCCGGCACTTCCATACCAAAAAGTAATGACTTACTTGATATTAGGGTATTCAATTAATCGGCTTTTTATTTTAATCGATTAATCGTGCAAATAATTATTCGGGTTTTTTTCTTAACCGGTTAATCGAACAAATTTTTAAAATTAATCGATTAATCGAAAAAAATTTCTGTAAAATAGTATACACACACAAAAAAAATTAAGTAACTCTTCTGAAATTCATCAAAATAAAGAAATGTAATAATTGAGATCAGATTTTGTCATTATTTTTATTTTTTCTGTCCCTTTTTTCACATATTAAAATTTTCTCCAAATCGGGGAGAACCACGCCCGAAAGAATTATATAAGACCCCATACATTAATTTGTATCTCTTTCGTATGCACTGAATATATAAAAAACATAAATGTAGTGAGGAATTCTGTTGAGAATTGATTTTCCCACTACGTTTCCGTAACTCCATCCCTTTATTTTATTTTTTTTTATTTTATTAATTCAGAGTGCTCACTAAACAAGCTTTATTACATTGATCATTAATTGTAATTAATAATTCTAATTATCATTAATTACAATAATTACTAATGCCTTCATTTAATGTCAACGTTTAAAAAGTCGTAAAAAATAATTAAAAATTTATTATACGTAAATAGATACCACTACTTTACTAGATAAGTCACAACAACAGGGTAGTAATTTGGAAGATGACAAAGCAAACTGTGATAATTTTATGTTGTTTTTTCTTTGGGATTTAAGATGTTTATTGACGCTCCTACTTAAAACATGAAATTTTCATTGAGTTGAAGCTAACAAATATTTCTAGAAATTCTAAAAGGTCGTCCCTTAATTATTTTCTTAGGCCAGAATTGATTCCGGATAGGTACAAGCATAGAGCAAATTATTTACCACAATTTAAAAAAAAATTTTTTTTGAGTTTTTAACACATTTACTTTAATAAAAAATTTATAATTTTGAAACATTTCTATAATTTTCTACCAATTTCGATTAATCGTAAGAAATTTTTTGAATTATTCGTCATTCGTAATTTGGACATTTTGAATTATTCGAAAAATTTTTGAGAAAAAAAATTGAATACCTCACTTGATATTCTCAGAATTGTATTTCGGACAAATAAAAAGTAACCGAATTTACTGGCACTAATTTATGTTAAAAACGTATTTCTTAAAAAAGACCTTGACTTTTTGTTTAGAAAATAATATTATATTCATCCTTAATAAACAACACAAGTAAAAGTAAAGTTAAAGAATTAAAGAATGAAAGAAAATATTTATAAACTTAATGCAAATATGTTTTTAATACGATTTTATCAAAAAAAAAAAAGTTTGTTTGTTTTTTTTTTTATTTTTTTGTTTTTGCTCTTGTTTGTGAATTTAAAACTTTCTTTAAAAGTTTTTGTTTGTTATTTTGTTAAACATAAGGTTAATTTGAAATCTTTATTATACTTGTTATTATTTGCTAGATTTTTCTACAAACTCACTGAAAAGATGATCTTTAGGAAAAGTTTTTTTTTTTTTCGAAAAAAAACACATGTTTTTAATGTTTATTTTCCACTTAAAGTATTTCATATTTGATATTAAAATTTCTAGTTATGCAATAATAATTTCTATGCTGATAACTAAAATTAGTTTAAACAAGACTCCAAGGATACGATAGATATTTGTTTCAAACATTCATGTGATTTTAAATAATTTTTAATTTTTTTTGTATTTATAAAACATACAGCATTATTGTATTAAAAAAGTAGGCATGTGTTTGCGAGTTAGATTTTATAACAAGACATTTGGGAACAATTTATAAGTTTTATGTTTTTATACAACACATTTTTAATTAAAATTTAGATTAAAGATAATCATATGTGTATATATGCCCTATGTAGTTATATGGTTAATGTTATATAATACAAGGATAATGCAGTAGATTTAAAAGAAAAAAAAAAGAAAACTAATTACGAAAATATTAAATAGTTTACATACTGATGGCAATTAAAAAAAAAAAAATTCAACAACCCTAATACAGTAAATATAATTCTTTCTAAAAGGGAAGAAATTTGATGATCATATTGATGGTTAACCTTAATTTAATCATTAAACAAAAGAAAATTCATAGAAAGTGTAGGTCGTTTAAGCCGACTATGTGATATCCTACACCAAATTAATGTAAAATAATATTTGGATCCGAAATTTTAATTGGCTTAAATGTAAGGTGTGTTCTTTAAGCCCAATAGAACTTTAAATTGTAAAAAATAACATAAAAAATTAAATTTTACTTAAAAAATTAATTTTTAATGTTTTTATTTTAATTAAAACGAGTAAAAAGGTTAAAGTCGGGCATGCCGACTATACAATACCCTACACCAGTCTGGTGTATTGTTTGGTTCCGAAATTCGAATGGGTTAAAATGGGGCTTATGTCAAAATTTTCTATAATGTGAGTCAGCGCACCAAATTTCATTAAAAAATATCTTAATATTTGCGACCTGCAGTTTGTTACCAAGCCAATTTTGGGGGGACCCTTATATGGGCACTAGTTCTAAACATGGACCGATGTTCACCAAAATCAATAGGCTTCGTCCTTGGGCCAACATAGGTCTATGTACCAAATTCCATCAAAATATCTTAATATTTGCGACCTGCAGCGTATAAACAGTATAATTTTGGTAGGACCCTTATATGGGCACTAGGTCTAAACATGGACCGATGTTCACCATAATCAACAGGCTGCGTTATTGGGCCAATGTAGGTCTGTGTACCAAATTTCATCAAAATATCTTAATATTTACGACCTGCAGCGTATAAACAGTATAATTTTGGTAGGACCCTTATATGGGCACTGGGTCTAAACATGGACCGATGTTCACCAAAATCAATTGCCTACGTTATTGGGCTAACATAGGTCTGTGTACCAAATTTCGTCAAAATATCTTAATATTTACGACCTGCAGCGTATAAACAATATAATTTTGGTAGGACCCTTATATGGGCACTAGGTCTAAACATGGACCGATGTTCACCAAAATCAAACTTGTTCGTCCTTGGGCCAACATAGGTTTGCGTACCAAATTTCATCAAAATATCTTAATATTTGCGACCTGTAGAGTGCGCACAAGATTGCATGGACAGACAGACAGACGGACGGACGGACGGACAGACGGACATCGTGAAATCGAAATAAAAAAAAAATTTTGAACCGATCGGTATACTATAAGGTTGGTCTACGACCAATATTTTTTGGTGTTACAAACATCAGCTCAAACTTATAATACCCTGACCACATAGTGGTGTAGGGTATAAATATTAATCTGAACGAAAATGCTACTCAAATGAAAGGAAATTTTCTCGCTATTTCAAAAATGAGGTTTTTTTTACTAATCCGTTGGACGTGAATCGAATTAGAGGCATTTCGTTAAATTTTAGACCTTCGAAAAATTAAAAAACTTTAAAATCACATTATTTTAGTTTTGGTAAAACCCTGTAAATGTCCAGCTTTTGTTGTTTATTTTGAAAATTTGGAACATAAAAGGTAGTTGGAAGTGGAAATGACAAAAAGAGTCAACTTTTTATTGATGAGAAATGCAACTTAAGAACAGATATGATTAAATTGCGCCGCAGGGAAAATTTTTTTAATGTTAGGTATACCAAAACTTTTTAGATGATATAAAAATGACACTTTTTGATGGAAAATGCAATTTCAGAAGTAATATACTGTTATTGCGCTGCAGAGAAATATTTTTTTGTAAAAATCGCGCGATTTTTCCAAAAAAATGTTTTTATTTTTTTTATGTAAATGTCTGAATTTTAAATGCGTTTATCGATTATTGAAAAAAAAATAGTTTTTGAAGTCGTGGGAGGACATTTTCCATCATTTGAGTACCATTTCACCATACAAAAAATTTCATCATTTTCAGTCCCCCTCTTAAGGGACTCAAATGGCTCTAGTTAGGGCTACGTTTTATGTCCCCCCGTTTTTATGCCCCCCCCCCACGGGCCTCCCGGGGCCGAGACCCTCCCAAAATAAATTTCGGTTTTTTTTTTTTAATTCCAGAGGGGGTCATATTTTTTTATATTTTTTTGACGAAACCCCATAAACTGCAATTTAGCCGCTGGCTGTATGTCACGTTCAATGTTGGCCTCCAAAGCGTCAATTGTTGCTTGTTTATCAGCATAAATCAGTGACTTAACGTGGCCCCACAAAAAATAATCGACAGGTATATAATCGCAAGACCTTAGAGGCCAATTGACTGGTGCATTTCTCGAAATCAACGAAATAAGTTGATCAACACTTTCAAACAGATTTTTGTAGGGTACCATATAACCTATACGTTCAACTTTAATTATACCCTTTACCACTACGTAGACGAGTAGACGACAGTATACCATACCATCTTACAGGCAAACAAAAAAGTGCGCGATACACCTTCAAATATAAAGTATTTTTGAAGGGTAATTCCAAAAAAAAATTTTTTTTGCCGAACGTAGGGGTCGCCTTTTTCAATTTTTCGTTATATCTTTTGGCTGGGTTTGTCGAAAAACTTCTATAGCAAAAGTTTAATGATTTTTTGCCAGCTTTAATTTTCTGACATTAGGGTAGTACATTAGGGCTGTAGCAACTGAGAACTGGTGGGTAAATACTAGAACGGGATACTTGAGGTCAATGGTCCTTAGAGCAAAACATTGGTCCCCACGAGAGAAAAACATCTATGTATCATACTTTAAGATCCGACTGTAAATGCCAAAGATATAACGAAAAATGTAAAATGGCGACCTCTACGTTCGGCAAAAAAAAAAATAAAAATTTTTTTTTGAAACCTCCTTGCAAAAATAATTTTGATTGGATGGTGTATGGCGAACTTTTTTTTGCGGTACGGTCTAGAGGACAGGGTATAATAAATTTGTGCTGATGTTTATAACACGAAAAAATATTGGACCTAGACCAACCTTTTAGTATACCAATCGACTCAGAATCACTTTTTGTTTCGATTTAACGATGTCCATCCGTCTGTCAGTCTGTCTGTCTGTCCATGCATTCTTGTGCGAATTCTATATGTCGCAAATATTCAGAATTTTTATGAAATTTGACACACCGACATATGTCGGCACAAGGACGAATCATATTGGTTTTGGTTAAAATTGGTCCATGTTTAGATCTAGTGCCCATATAAAGGTCCCACCCAAAATTGGCAAGTTTTCACGCTGCAGGTCGCAAATATGAAGATAATTCAATAGCTCGCCGACTCAGATGGTTCCAAGGATAACGCCCATTGATTCTAGATAGGATCGGTCCATATTTGGACCTATCGCCCATGGTTAGGTTATGGTTAGATTATTAGGGAAGCGGCAGTTATGATAACTATGGGCTATATTTCCGATTTTCTCTTCTATCATTTTATAGAAAATTTTGACAGACGTCCATTTTAACCCATTCGAATTTCGCATATAAAAATAAGTTGGCGTTAATTCAGACTGGTGTAGGATATTATCTAGTCGGCATGCCCGACTTTAACTTTTTTACTCGTTATTAATAAACTTGAAAATGGCTGACAAATTTCGTTTTCCGTTTAACTCAACCAAGTTTAACTGATATCCTAAATACTCAGCCTTAGAGACATAACAAAATATAAATGAATTAAACCAGCTTTTAAACGAAATATGATAATGAATTCATTATTAACTGAAACCAAAACAAAAATTGAAGAGATCAAAGTAACGTCGTTTATGAGATTAACATATGGTTTCTAGGAGAAGTTCTTTGTCACACGAATGAGTGCCTACATGCATTTTGTTTTGTACTATTCCTTAGACCAAAGGAATCATATGTAAATGATTTCCTGACACCTTTTTGGTACTTTTTTTAACAACTTGGCAAGCCTATGCTAAGACGTGCACTAAAACATCCTCTTATAATTCATAAAATATCTATACATGCAGGAAAAAAATTGCCAACCGAATTGCCAATAAATTCGGTTGGCGAAACCATATTGGAATGTGGTTCCTAAATATTTTTCGTATTGCAACTAAAATTCAGTTGTATAAACCGAATTTTGTTGTGATAATCAATTTTCAGTTGTACCAAACTATTTTAGTAGATGTAACCGAATTTCAGTTGGAAAATGGCATATTTTTTCTCTGTGTGTAGATAAAACTACCGTAGAAGATATTAAAATGTTTAGCCCCCATTGAGCAAATCCTGCATCCACCACTGCTCTTTACTCCCCACCCCCCCCGTAACCTATTTTCAGAATATCAACACAATGCACAGCATTAGTACACTCTAAATAAATTCTGTTGAAATTTACCCAACTTATAGTAGGAAACTGAACTCCTACTATAAATTGGGTAAATTTACTCTATGTGCGTAATTGAAAAAAAATACGCACATTGTGTTTAAGTTGGTGCACAAATAATTTGTAATTTTACATTGAAAGTCCGTAAAAATTAAATGAAATTTTGAAATTAGTGTGTTAATTTACTAAATTTGTGTGTAAAAAAGCACGTTTCACGTGTAAATGTACGCATAAAATGCGTAAAAATCCACAAAAAATGCGCAAAAATCCACAGAAAGTGCGTAAAAATAAAATATAATGCCTACATTTACAACAGGTGTGCTAACTTTAAGCACCACCCAAAAATTTTTTTAAATAAAATAACAAATTAATTTTTAGTACGTATTTTATTAATAATAATATCCGAGTCATTCTCTCATAATCGTTTATGTCCAAATTAGTCGTTTTGGGATCTTAAGGCATTTGTATAAAATTCATATAAAAATTTGTTATAACTATTGAATGGGTGCGATGACTCCTTCTCAACAAAATGCCTTCTTTGAAAGGGGGGCAGTAACCGTCAACAATAATGGGAGAAAACGCCTTAAGAGGGATATGGCCTACGCAGGAACAACTGAGTGCAATGACTCCTGCTCAACAAAGTGAGTATTCATTGAGTACTGCATAACTTGCAAAGAAAGCAGGAGTCATTGCACTCAGTTGTTCCTGCGTAGGCCATATCTCTCTTAAGGCGTTTTCTCCCGTTATTGTTGACGGTTACTGCCTCCCTTTCAAATAAGGCATTTTGTTGAGCAGGAGTCATCGCACCCAGTTGTTTTACCTAGGCCGTATCTCTCTTACGGCGTTTTCTCCCGTTATTGTTGACGGTTGTTGGTTGACGGTTGTCGGTTGACTGCCTCCCTTGCAAAGAAGGCATTTTGTTGAGCAGGAGTTATTGCACCCAGTAGTTCCTGCGTAAGCCGTGTCTCTCTTACGGCGTTTTCAATTTTGAAATGAGGTTTAGACTACCACATGCGTTAATAATAATTACCAAAAACAATTTCATGCTTATGTTGCTATTTCCAGACTCTAATGTGTTTGTGGAAATGTTGTAATTCACAAAAAATAATCCGTTTTCGCTTTTTCTTTTTATTATTTATAATTTTTTTTCAATTTTTTCTAATTTGAAATGTTAGAGTATTTATTACTATTGTTGGATAGTATATTTACCAACTTTGTGCGTAAAAATTTTATTTAACAAAACAATAGTAATTTTAGGCACAATGTGTTTATTTATAAGCACATAATGTCTAAAAATACTTTGTGTGTGTATTATTGCGTATGAAAGTGTGTACAAAAAAAGTTTACGCATTTTTTGTTTATATTTACCGAATTTTCGTAAAATTAAACAAAATTTTACCCATTTTATAGTAGTAAATTTACAAACATTTTTTAGAGTGTAGGGTAAAAATGAAAAATGCAAAATATTGCTCAGACCCCAAAGTTTTCGCTAGCTCCTTGCTTAAAGCTAGAGAGCTCCCATGGTTGGAGAAGCCTACTATGAGCGTGCTCATTTAAAATCTTCATTTTTTGTTGTGACTTGGTTCATATTGCGAACAGTTGCTTTTATATGGGCTACGAGCTTTTTGAATAAAATTAGCAAAATTTTCAATCCTCTTTTGTCCGTCCTATTTTGAATTAAAAACAAATAGCTTACAGACATTTTCAACACTTTTGTTAAAGACAAACACACACCTACATAAAAACACTTCCTGTTAAATTCATACAGCTCTGCCCTCCTACACATATAGAAATAAAAGCAATTGGTTGTAAAAAAACACATAAAGAAAATGAAAATCATATGTTTTATAACATATTTTATGATAAAACCAGGAGAGACTAATATTCTCTGGTACAATCAAAATTACCAGCAGAAAAATCTGCCGCAAGACACTATGGGTTAAAATCATAAGAATCTGAGAATTATTTATGTAGTTATAATTAAAGCATTTATATTATGTTAAAAATCCTTTCGAGTGTAAGAATTTTTCTATAGAAAGGTATTTAAGATCAATAAGAGTATTCAAAATAAAAAAGTTCCATATTCTGTGTTCAACAAAAGTTCCTTGTAATTCGATATGAATTATTTTTTAAATGCCTTATGAATGCAAAGGTAATTCTTTAGGAAAATATTCTACAAGCTGAGAGTTTTTCTTAAAAACAAATTCCAAGGAACTAACAAAAATTCGCTGTTTTAATGGAAAATTTCTTTGAACTTGCTGGGTTGTAAAAATCTAAGAACATCCCAGCCCATAGTTCGACAGCTTTTTTTTGTGTTTTTTGTTTGATAATTATATTAAAGCCCTAAAAAATTGTCATGGTGTTGTTAAAATAAATAAATAAAGCTGTAATATAATAATACAAAAGACAAGCATATAAACTTCAACTAAACGAAAATTTAATAATATGCATGTATAAAAAATTAAAAAAAAAACAAGAAGGAAAACAAATTTTTCTGCTCGTAGTAATGAAAATGTGTTTATGGTGTAAGTACTCGTAGCTTCTCTACTCTTCTCTTCTCTTGTCTTCTTGTCTTAATTTTTTTTATTGGTGAAGCAGAAAAAAGGAGCATTACCAAACCTAAAGTTAGTGAATTTTTATGAAAAAAAAGTATTGTAATAAAAAATGCTTTTGAAAAAAGAACCTCGAAAAAAAATAACCCACGATTTCAATATTACCATTTGAAAAGTTTACAACAAGTTTGGGTATGTTTTTATATGTTTTGTTGCTGTATTTTGGTCTGGTATATAACACATGCGAACATGGCAATATAGCGTTTAGGTTTTTCTTTTTTTTGCAATTTTTTTCCTTCAAATATTCAAGGCTATAAAATTTACAAATGCTGAGAATGTATGTTGCAAAACTTCCTGTAGTAATGGCTATGAAATTCTCTCAACCTATATTAGCAAACCCAAAAATGAATTGATAAATTTTTTGCTTCAATTATAATAAATGTGACAAAATCTATCAGAAGTCACATTTAAAAATATCATTTTGTCATTAAAAATGGGCGAAAAAAATTTCAATTTGCAGCCACATTTTATATATATTTTTTCACTAACTGAGAAAATTGCATACTCTTTATTTTCTAAACTCTTTGCCTATAGTCATAAAATCAATGCAATAGAATATATTATAAAAATATAATTTAATTCGAAAACCCGAGTTTTATTTCATATTTATTTCGAAAATTTATAAGGGTTCTCATCATCTAACCTAGGAAAATTCCGTAAAGATACCATGGAATTTTCAAAGTTTTACCTTAAGTTCAATTTTAAATTACTTTTGAGGAAAACACTTCAAAATTTCAGGGTTTTTATTACAAAATATTTATTACAATTGTTTTATTAAATAAAGTCTCGAAGGTTTTTCGATTTTTTTTAAGAAGAGATATATCTTTAATATGTGTTCTTAGGACTAGTTTTATATCGAGCACCAAAAATGATTTTTTATAAAAATTATTTCTTATGAATGTTCTTTTTAGTTTGACTCTAGATCATAAATTAATATCACTTTCTGTTTAAATTATTTTCAAATTAAAGAAAAATGATACAATTTTTACAAGTAAATTACAAAAAATAAAAATTTTTGAAAGAATTCGATAAGACTTTCGGCTTTCGATACAAAGCCATCATCAGTGTCATTCGTCTTTGAATGGGTTAATAATTAATAATCGTCTATTATTTCTTATATTTGAAATTTTGTAAATTTCTAGCCTAAGTAAAATCGTAGGAAAATTACATTTTTAGTTCTGAGTATAAAACTGGGCCTTACTATATGAATATTTTCCTTTGAAAGTGTCAAATTTCAGAAGCAAAATTATTAATGATATATTCTGAAAATTGATACTATTCAAAACTGAAGAAGCCATTTGCGGTTTCAAAAACATGGAAATTCTAAACCTTTTAAAAACGAGTAAAAAAGTTAAAGTCGGGCATTGCCGACTATATAATACACTACACCAGTCTGATTAAACGCCAACTTATGTTTGGATCCGAAATTAGAATGGGTTAAAATGGACTTGTTCCAAAATTTTCTATAAAATGATAAAAGAAGAGAAAATTGGAAATATAGCCCATATGCACACAGAAAACAGATTCGTAGTTCCAACCGAATTTTTCGCAAACCGAATTTTTGTAGTTCCAGGTACAATCACTTTTATTTATTTTTAATACCATTTTTAATACCATTTTTACCAAAATTTATTTACAATTTTTGAATTTTTGTTGTGTTAATAGATTACTTTAATGTTTGTGGATTATAAATTCTTTAAATAGAAAAACACGTTCCACAAAATTTATTTAAAAATTTAAATTTTTTTATGTCGCTAACTAGAATCGAACCGGCGACCCTCCGCTTGTCAGCCCATTGCTTTTCCTCTAAGCTAAGCTCCATTTAATTTTTTTTAGTCAAATTTGAATTTCTTCAGGTTTGAATATTTTGTCTATAAATAAAATTGTATTAACAACAGAAAATCAGTTGTGTCTTTTAATTTGAATAAAAAAAAAAATTACAAAAAAAAATTTTATATCGCGAACTGGGATAGAACCGGCGACCTCCCGTTTGTCAGCCCATTGCTTTTCCTCTAGGCTAAACTCGACATAAATTTTTTTTGGAAAATTTCAAATTTGAATTTCTTCAGGTTGAGAATTTGAATATTTTGTTTTTGAATAAAATTATATTCACAACAGAAAATCAGTTGTGTCTTTTAATTTGAATCAATAAAAAAATTATGTAAAAAAAAGTAATGCCTTGGTTGAGGTTTGAACTCAAATCTCTAAGGCTATAAGGCTGTGTCTCTACCTCCTACGCCACAGATACTTACATTTAGTTGTTGTCTGACTTAAAATTTAAACATATATATGTATGAAACGAAAAAATATGGTAGATTCCAAAATTTTATTATGATAAATAAAATTTCTGTTCCTTGTCTCAACATATTATTACAATTTCCAAAATAATGGAGATTAAGGGTTAAAGCTACTAAAGTTGAAAAAAGAAATTTAAATTGATTGGAAAAACTAATACTTTGGATAGAGTGATCGATTTTATTGAAACACAACTGATACTAGATTTTTGCAGCCGATATTTTATTCAAATGGCTAAATCTTCGATGAATTGGTGGTTGTTGGTATTGAAGTTAATGTGGAAGTTGGTATTTTTTCAATATTGGTTTGAAAAGCCAAAATTTTGGATAACGTGATAGTGTTTTGGTTCATCATATGTATTTTCTGTTCACAAATAAATATAACTTTCCTGATGATGAATTTTAAATAACTGCAATTAAAATTATTGCATAATGAAAAAATTTCGTTGGTTCCGATAGAATTCCAACTGTGTGTGGGCGATAGGTTCAAATATGGACCGATCTTATCTAAAATCTGTCCTTGGGACTATGTGAGTCAGCGAACCCAATTTCATTGAAATATCGTCGTAATTGCGACCTGCAGCGTGTAAACAAGCCCCAGGGCACTAGGTCTAAACATGGACCGATTTTAACCAAAATCAATACGCTTCTTCCTTGGACCAACATAGAGTACGCACAAAAATGCATGGACAGATAGACGGACAGACCGAAATCGTTAAATCGAAACAAAAAGTGATTCTGAGTCGATCGGTATACCAAGAGGTGTGTATTTTTTGGTGTTAAAAACATCAACACAAACTTATTATACCTTGTCCGTGTAGTGGTACAATAAATGAATGGTAAAAATTTGAGAAATAAATGGTTAAAAATAAAAAATACATCGATTTTGTTTAGTCTTTCTATGGAAATTTTGCTGAAATACTGAATTTAGTTGGAGAGTTTTATCGGTCCATGCTTATAAAGCTCCCCCAAAAATCGTTTGTTCGCATGCTAAATATATATATGGGTGAAATCAAAAAATGTGATAAATTTTTGGGACAAATTTATGAGAAGCAAAAAGTGTTAATATTTAGGTTTTTTCTTAATGGAATCAGTAAGTTTAGTCATTATAAACCTAATTGCAAAAAATCTCTTCTACAAGTTGTCGCAATAACTTTTTTTGCACAATTTTAATTTTTTTTGTTGTAACGGAGTTTACATTTCTGCAAGCAAAAGATATAACAAAAAAAATTGCGTACGAATTTTCTTCAATTTATTAGTTTTTCGTATTTGGGTTTTCAATTTGCTTTCCAATGATATATAATTTGTGTTTATCAAATTGGCGGTTTCGCGAATAAAAATACAATTCATTCCGCGAAAAAAATTTTTATTATTTTTAATTTTGTATTTTTGGTCCTTTTAAATGCTTCTCAAAAATATAAAATTTTTTAAAATCCAAACAGCGGTTGCGCAGTTACAAAATAATATATTAAAAACATAACATTTCGCGATCAAAAAATTCTTAAATTGTGTGAAACAAATTTAAATTGTCAAACTAATGTCAGTAATGACTCGAAATATCGATTCAAAACCAATGAAATGCAAAATCAATCGTTTTTCGCTCCAGCACCTTAGGGTAAAAACTGATAACTTTTTTTTGATTTGACGCAAAATTATTAGTTGAATCGTCTTTTGACGCATAAATATTAGGTGAATCACCTCTGTTTATGGTTATTTTAAAATATTTTAAACATTTATCTACATTTATTTGACTGAAATCTGATGCAAACAATTTTGGTTACGGAGTTTACAGTTACGGAGTTTACATTTGGTTACTTTTTTCGTTTTCTTTCAGAAACGCTTTGTCAGAATTTTTTTCCGAAACAAAATCGCATGATGCCTACAAGGTGAATTCAAATATGACATTGTTTTTCTTACTCGCTAAATAGTTTGGTGTACAAATTAGGAACGGAGTTTACAACATTTTTTCAAATCTTATTAAAGACATCCTTTTTCATCTCGAGAATGTTACATGCTGCAGAAAAGCTTCAAGTCTGTTATACTGGATGATTACTTACAGTCCAACATTATAATTTTCGCAATATAAATAACAGATAACTCCAAAATTCTGGTATATTATCTGGTATTTTATCAAAAATTATGACGAAAAATCGTTACAGAGTTGAAGTCGTGATAGCTATGATATACGAAAAAGTTTGTAAAATGTATTAATTTTTATTAAAAACGGCACTTTTCCTCTTCATAAAAATTCTTACAGTTAGTGTTTAGCTTTATTGGTTATTAAAATATAAGCTATTAAAGTTAAAAAACCTTATGAGTTACTTGTTACGGAGTTTACATTTGGCCTATAAAATTGGTCACAAATTTTATGTATTAACCAAAAATTGGTCAGACTGTTACAAATTTTGTAAAATAGGTGACAATGCGCTGATATATATCGAAATATGTAACTCAAATGTAATCCATGCATTATAAATTAGGTGGTTACACGGTTTTTATCACATTTTTTGATATCACCCATATATTCCTCTAACTCCCACTGGAGCATAGGGTGCTGCTAAATACATATCGCAAATACGAAGATGTTTTAATTAAATTTAGTTCAGTGATTCAAATGGGCACATGAACAAAGCCTATTTATTGTAGATAGGATCGGTTCATATATGGACCTATCGCGCATATGGAGTGTAATTCATATTTTTTCTTAATACACCTAATATTAAGTAAAAACGTAACCGCTTTTCGAAACTTTTAATATTTTTTAAATAAATTTTGATACAGATCAATTTTAACCCATTCGAATTTCGGATATAAATATTAGTTGGCTTTCAACAAAACTGCTTGTCATATAGTTGTCATGCCCGACTTTAACTTTTTGCTGGTAGTTTTGTTTAAAATAATGGATAAGTTAGCAGTTACTCATTATTATAGGTTTTAAAATAATACAGAAAGTAAGTTTGTGTCATTGCTGGTAGTCCAAAAAATAATGATATATCCATAGTGTTTCTATACTGGTACTATTTGCTTAAAAATTAAACATAAATTGACTGAAACTAAACACGTTTCCTCTTTTTATACCCTACACCACTATGTGGTCAGGGTATTATAAGTTTGTGCTGATGTTTGTAACACCAAAAAATATTGGTCGTAGACCCACCTTATAGTATACCGATCGGTTCAGAATTTTTTTTTATTTTGATTTAACGATGTCCGTCTGTCCGTCCGGCTGTCTGTCTGTCCATGCAATCTTGTGCGCACTGTACAGGTCGCAACTATTAAGATATTTTGATGAAATTGGGTACGCAGACCTATGTTGGCCCAAGGACGAACAAGTTTGATTTTGGTGAACATCGGTCCATGTTTAGACCTAGTGCCCATATAAGGGTCCTACCAAAATTATACTGTTTATACGCTGCAGGTCGCAAATATTAAGATATTTTGATGAAATTTGGTACATAGACCTATGTTGGCCCAAGGACGAAGCCTATTGATTTTGGTGAACATCGGTCCATGTTTAGAACTAGTGCCCATATAAGGGTCCCCCCAAAATTGGCTTGGTTACAAACTGCAGGTCGCAAATATTAAGATATTTTAATGAAATTTGGTGCGCTGACTCACATTATAGAAAATTTTGACATAAGCCCCATTTTAACCCATTCGAATTTCGGATCCAAACAATACACCAGACTGGTGTAGGGTATTGTATAGTCGGCATGCCCGACTTTAACCTTTTTACTCGTTTATTTCTCATTTCATTTATTTTATTTTTTTTTTATATTTTTAGTTCTTCAGATAGTTCTTTTTGGCTGTAACCAAACTAACCACACACTCTTTTGTTTGATGTTGAACTTATACACTTATACTTATACACTTTTGCGAACCGATTCATTCAAAATTAAATCAGATTTAAAATCCAATTAAGAAATTATGTTTTTAAAGGCCTGATATGTTTTTAAAGTCAGGCCTTCAAAAACATAATTCCGATAATTCGATTTGTAAATCTGATTTAATTTTGAATGAATCGATTCGACAAACTCATTTTATTGAGTACTTCCTACTTTATTCAATCAATATCTTATTCAAAGAATCAATTTGATTTATGTTGATTCTTTTCATAGAATCAAGCGAATTGATTCAAGTTTAACGAATCAACTTAACAAAATTTGATGCCGTTATTTATAGTTATATAAAACAAATAATTTAATCAAATCAAAATTGAATTAACTAAAATTTGAACAAATCACTTTATTCAATTAAAAATTATTGATTTCAACTGATAATGAATTATTCACTGAATGAATCAATTGCAATGCGAGTTGTTCATCTCTTTTTCCAGCTCTGTATAACATTTTCGCTGCAATTAAAAGTTGCGAGTTAAAACTATAAAAAATTGTAACTGAATTTAATTTTCCTTTTTCTTTTGAGTTATACAACTTTTTTTAAGGAACGTTGATCTAAGTACTTTCAATAAATGTCAATATAAAGCAGTTTGTTTTTCTAGAAATTTACCAAGAATTTTATTGTGATTTGTTGGCATAAATATTTTCAATTTTAATAGTCATATTTGCATCAGCTGGCATGAACAACATCATTATAATAATAAAAAAAAAAATAAATGACATGACATGACAGCATTATGCAAGCATCATTTTGTGGCTTTCAATTCAATTGTTGTCTATGACTTTATTATGATGAAGCGTAAATTTAGAAAGATGATGCAATTTGCACGTATTATAATATTCAATACAAAAATTGTTAAGTTATTTCTTCTTGAATACAGATATTAAAGTTTAATAGTTTGAAAGGTGAAGGTAAACAAAGCTGAATTATATTGAATTGAATTTAGTTAAAAGAAGTTTAGGATACAAGCAGGTTTTTTTATTATCATATGATATACATATAAGATATCATATTTTGAGAATTACACATTTTCTATATATGTGACAGCGCATAGAGAAAGGGACCTAAGGGTAAAAAAATCAATTTTTTTTTTTTTTTTGTGGACAACATCTGAGCATCGAATGAGACCGATCCCATGCTCTCCTGACCTTAGGTCCCTTTCTATCCTTAGGTCCCTTTCTATTTTGCGCGTCACATATAATAATTTATTATTTTCGAATGTGATAATTGAATTTTGTAATAAATATCAACTAAAAGGAATTCACACATATAAAAAGAAAGTTCTTTGCTTCCGTGACTATATATATAACTAAAAGCTTGAGTGTTAAATACAACATACAAACATTTACTTTACTACTAAAGGAACTTTGGTTAAAGCAACAACTATAACATAGAGAAAAATTATAGTTTTGTAAAAAAACGTGATTTTAATTGTAGTACATAACTAACTAGTAAAAATGTTTGAATTTATTTCTCAATTCATTATACTCACAATAACTTTAACGTAAAAGTTCAACAGTAAATCAGTAAAGTTGTTTCAATTGAATAAGTAGTTAAATTGCAAAGAAACATATTTTTTAATTTTTCTATCAGTCATTCAATAAACAAAAGACACTAAATACGGGCTTTCGGTAGAAGTTGAAATATTCTATCAAAGTTTTCTGTTAAAAACAATCAGACACAAATAATTTTAAAACAAACAAGAAATCTATTAATTTGACCGACTTTGCCAGTTAATTAATTAACAATTACAAATAAAATACAATTCTTTTAAACGAAAAGTTGATAGTCCAGTTTTTAATTTTTTTTCAATTGTTTTAATGCAGATATTTGGTAGATTTTAAGGAAAAAATATTCTGAGTGTATTTATTTTATAATCTATTATAATCTAGAGCGAACTCCATAAAAACAATATGATGATAGTGCTTGGTAGTACCTGAAAATGCATTAATTGTCAATCATTGGCTCTAGGAAAGTTTTTTTTTCATAAGTTTTTTTCTCTATTTGTTGTAAAATAAATTGTGAATTCTATTTGGAATTCTTCATATTTGATCTTAAAACCGAACAAAAATAACACTCATTATTTATTCAGATTTTTTTTTAATAGAAAAAATATTGAAAAATTTGATTTGAGAAATTTGTTATTAATTTTTCTTTAATTGTTATTTTCATTTTATAAAAATTATTACACCAGCCGAATCTAACAAGAAATAAATGTCTCCCCAAAAATGAATATGTAATTACATTCACCCTACAACTACTAAACCGGTAACTATTAAAATTCCTAATACCATTGAAGTCATGCATATATAAAAAAAACAACAAAAGTTCCGTTTCCTTGACATTTTCCATACATTTCCAAATAACCACCCACTAGGGTTATGAAATTTATAGAAAAAAGAACAAATATAAAACTTGTTTATTATTCATATGTGTAACCTATGTTTAATTTTGCTAAAAGTTATATAAAATATCACGTGAATGAAAAAAATAATAAAAAGAAAAACGAAAAAGTAAATAATTCCTCCTCTATTGAGTAATTTTATTCATCAGTCTTTTAGTTTTTTTTTTTTTTTTTTTAATAATGAAAAAAGGTTGACTTGTGCCCTTTTCAAATGGTTACATGATTTGTTTACCCTAAAAACGTTGAATAAAAAATTTGGCATATTTATTATATGTACATACATTATTAACTTCTATAACATATATTTAAAATTAACAAATTTTTTATATCCGTTGAAAAAAAAAATTCATTTGTTTGTGGTTTAAGGAGAGTCGTTATAACAATGTGTCCCTTTTTTATTGTTGTGTATTTTATGTTTCTGTGTTTTTTTTTATATACATTTGTTAAGTGTTTTGAAATGCTGAAATTGATTTTGATTTGAAAATTGAACATTGTTAACAAATTTTGATTGATTTGTATTGTCGTAATTCAATTTTCTTGCTTTTAAAAAAGATGTTCAGACGTATGAGCGATATTTAAATTGATTGAAACATAAATATTACTCATACGGCGTGTGTACTAAAATTAATGGAAATTTTATTATAAAAAAACACGTATTTTTTTATACAATGGAATTGGCTTATAACGAACACCGTTTAGAATTAACTTTTTTTGAACGAAAAATTATTCTGTTTCTAACGTATTTATGTGGTGCGCATAGTTCGGAGACATAGCCAAAAAATTGCCCAAACTATGCTGTATATGAGTCACAAATGTCTTGATACTATGCGCTAGACCTAGGAAGAGTTTGAGGACAGTCCCCAAACTAACCAAATGTCTCCATACTAAACACTTGATCGAAAAACTGTCCCCGTACCATGCGCTATGCATACATATATGTATATGTGCTTTATTTATCCAAATATAATTAATTATATAATATAATTAGGTAGCATCTAGAACAAAAAGTCACTAAAGCTCAACTGCCGTACATCGGCTCTCCTGCTTAAAGTTTTGTTGGCAGCCCCAACACTAGGATCAGGTGCTTTGGACCAATCCTCCAATCATCTTAAATTATCAAAGATTACAGAAACATATTTACTTATTTACTAATTAACAAAATTTTTGATCCCCTTTACAAATTTTCATACACGCTATTTCCTTTATAACGAACACATAAAAAAACTTCACTTTCCAATGAAACCTGAGTTAAAAATCTGAACAATATTATTGCAGATTTCCACTTGAAAGTTTACCAAAAAAATTTTCAAATTGTTAATAATGTAATGCAAAGAAGAACTATATATGATTATTTCCATGCTAAATCAACGAGTTTTTGGCACGACCATCTTCGATTTCGCTAATTTTTTTTTTTTATGTTTTGGTACGTATTCAAAGCAGCTTCCTCATCAATGGTCAGCCTTTTATTTCGAACTAGTTTTAAGTAAAAATTTTTTAAATTAAATGAATGTTCTTTTTAGTTTGACTCTAGATCATAAATTAATATCACTGTCTGTTTAAATTATTTTCAAATCAAAGAAAGATGATACAATTTTTACAAGTAAATTACAAAGAACAAAACTATTTGAAAGAATTCGCTAAGACCAGCAATACAGAATACGTATTTTCGGATTTCGCTACAAAGCCATCATCAGTGTATTTCGTCTTGAGTGGGTTAATATTTAATGATTGTCTACTTATATGACCGCTGAAATAAAATTGAATTTCTTATCAACAACTCAACTTAGACTAACATCAATTAAAATTTTAACTATGCTATTTTTATCCCTTGTTATTATTACTCTATTTTGCATTGAACCTTAATTCTTAAGATATCTCAGCTGATTCTATTCAACTCTGTGTATGATAACCACAGATTTTGAATTACAACGAACCGTTAAATTTTAAATTTAAATGTATATTATTTAAATTACTTAAAAATAAGAGATCAAATAAAATATTTCCCCATTCAATGTTTTAAATTTTTGAGCAAACAATTTTCAATTAACAATAGACCATGATAAATATCGATATGTTTAAAAGGTAGGATAGCATTTTGTTCGTCTTTAAATGTAGTTTTAGGAGAAAAATTTTGGAAGTAATCCTCACTTAATTATAACTTTTAAAAACTAAAATCAACTTTTTCCAAATGTCCGACCCCTTTGATAAAAAAATCCAAAAATTTTACTCTATAATACGCATCTTTCAAGCCATAATTCGAGATGTGATCGCAATTCTTTCTATTTTTTCGAATATTGAAAAAAAAAATTATGACGATATATACATATGTACAAGACTGGGCCTTCGATATATGTGCGATTTTAAAACCAGCTCCCCGGGGCATATTTTCTGAGGATACTGGAAAACCTAATCCAGTAAAAATTTCAGCTTAATCGACAAAATTTTGAGCTATCCCTAGCCTTTTTGAAATACGATTTACAAGGGGAAAAGATTACCTTTTTGAATTTTTTGAAAATACTGGCTATTAAATAACTGCATTTCTGGAAAATGTTAACAGAATCGTAATCTGGACTAAATTACCTCTCTAGCAAGACATAAAAATCCAAAATCGGTTGAAAGAAATTTAAATAATTGCAATTCGCCCAGAGCATTGTAGGGTTAAATTATGAAAATCGTGACAAAAATTAAATAGTTTTTTCAATAATTTACAATGTTATACTCTAGTTTCATTTCTAAGATCTATAAATAGTCAGATATAAATTTTTGTCTCTCTTTGATTATGCTAACCATCTCCTAGTTATAAACAAAAATGGGATTTCTTTGTGAATTTCCAAAACTCTAATTTTGAGTTTTTTTTTTAATTTTGTTCAACAAATTATAAAAGAAAAGTGGTCAGCGCATAGAGTTTTTTGAGTTTTTTTTTAACTACACCCAGGAAAAAGATTGGTTGGCTTTCGCTCAAAACCATTAAAATGAATTTGCCACACACAGAAAACAGTCTCAGTTGTGGCCACCGAATTTGTTGCCAATCGAATTCGTGCGATTACGACAACTATCTTTATATTAAATTATATTTTTCGTCGTGAAAGCCAATATTCGGTTATCTAATTCAATATTATGTTCCACATAAATATTATTATGTTCTACAAAATTTTATTGAAATTAAAAAACTTTTTTTGAATTTTCTGGTATTGAACCCGGCCCTTCAGGTTAATAGTTCACACTTTTACCAACTGCACCACAACTACTTTTAAATTTCTTAGCCATATTTACTGTTTATACATATGAATATTTTATTTTAATTAAAAAAAAAAAAACATCTAAATTTTTGTCTTTTCCGGGATTCGAACCCGGAAATCCGGCGTACTAGGCCAACTCCTCACCCACTACACCACAAACACTTAATAATTTTAATGACTAATTTTGAATTTATGTGTTTTATTAATACAGTATAAAATTCGTTTATCAATACCAATTAATAGTTGTGTGTGTTATCAATACAATCCACAATTCGGTTGGTTCTACAGAAACTAGAATTTAAGGTCATATTTGATTAGGATACCCGTAATTGTAGTTACCACTTTCGAATATTGAAATTTTTTTAAAAAAGGTTATAGATAACACCAATTTTCTTGTATATTCACTAAATAAATGGCTGCTTCTACTGCATAGAATTACTAAACTGATACTAATTTTAAAATTGATTGGAGATACCAATAATTTGTTAAAAGGATTGTTTTTTAGTTCATTTTCCCTATTTTTAATACCTAGTAAAATATTTTTGATGTAGTATTCAATTATAGGTAATTCCAAATAAAATAAAGTCCTGGCAAATTCATTTTAATGGTTTTGATCGAAAGCCAACCAATCTTTTTCCTGGGTGCAGGATGTTATTTTATTTGGAAATACCTATAATTGAATACTATATCAAAAATATTTTACTAGGTATTAAAAATAGGGAAAATGAACTAAAAAACAATCCTTATAACAAATTATTGGTATCTCCAATCAATTTTAAAATTAGTATCAGTTTAGTAATTCTATGCGGTAGAAGCAGCCATTTATTTAGTGAATATACAAGAAAATTGGTGTTATCTATAATCTTTTTTAAAAAAAATTCAATATTCGAAAGTGGTAACTACAAATACGGGTATCCTAATCAAATATGACCTTAAATTCAAGTTTCTGTAGAACCAACCGAATTGTGGATTGTATTGATAACACACACAACTATTAATTGGTATTGATAAACGAATTTTATACTGTATTAATAAAACATATAAATTCAAAATTAGTCATTAAAATTATTAAGTGTTTGTGGTGTAGTGGGTGAGGAGTTGGCCTAGTACGCCGGATTTCCGGGTTCGAATCCCGGAAAAGACAAAAATTTAGATGTTTTTTTTTTAATTAAAATAAAATATTCATATGTATAAACAGTAAATATGGCTAAGAAATTTAAAAGTAGTTGTGGTGCAGTGGGTAAAAGTGTGAACTATTAACCTGAAGGGCCGGGATCAATACCAGAAAATTCAAAAAAAAAGATTTTTAATTTCAATAAAATTTTGTAGAACATAATAATATTTATGTGGAACATATGTAATATTGAATTAGACAATTGAATATTGGCTTTCACGACGAAAAATATAATTTAATATAAAGATAGTTGTCGAAACCGCACGAATTCGATTGGCAACAAATTCGGTGGCCACAACTGAGACTGTTTTCTGTGTGTACTTTCAGCCGTATTTGAACTAACTTTGCATGCTAATTTTTAGTAATTTGTATTTCTTAACTTTTCAAATTTTTCAGCTAATTTAAACCACAATTATTTTCTAATTATTATATTTTTGTGTCTCTGCTATCAATATCACATAGAGATGGCAATATATTTTATTTTTTATACCCTACACCACTATGTGGTCAGGGTTTGTGCTGATGTTTGTAACACCAAAAAATATTGGTCCTAGACCCACCTTATAGTATACCGATCGGCTCAGAATTTTTTTTTTTTATTTCGATTTAACGATGTCCGTCTGTCCGTCCGTCCGTCTGTCTGTCCATGCATTTTTGTGCACACTCTACAGGTCGCAAATATTAAGATATTTCGATGAAACTTGGTACACCGACTTATGTCGGCCCAAGGACGACGCCTATTGATTTTGGTTAAAATCGGTCCATGTTTAGACCTAGTGCCCATATAAGGGTTCCCCCAAAATTATATTGTTTATACGCTGCAGGTCGCAAATATTAAGATATTTTGATGAAATTTGGTACACAGACCTATGTTGGCCCAAGGACGAAGCCTATTGATTTTGGTGAACATCGGTCCATGTTTAGACCTAGTGCCCATATAAGGGTCCCCCCAAAATTGCCTTGGTTACAAACTGCAGGTCGCAAATATTAAGATATTTTAATGAAATTTGGTGCGCAGACTCACATTATAGAAAATTTCGACGTAATCCCCATTTTAACCCATTCGAATTTCGGATCCAAACATTAGTTGGCTTTTACCCAGACTGGTGTAGGGTATTGTATAGTCGGCATGCCCGACTTTAACCTTTTTACTCGTTTTAATTTTATTATAATATCGTAAAATAGTTTGTATCTCGGAAACTAAGCGAGATAGAGCAAAATGGACAAAAATTCGTCACTCTGTACCTATAAAGTAACCCTTATCAGACACATATACTTTCAATAATAAATATGGGCCCTGACCCGAAATTTTAAGCGACATTTTAACAGAAATTTGTAGTTAAATCAGGTAAAATTTCTGCTGATTTTACTAAAATTGTCCGTATATTTGGCAGTATGTAAAATTTAGCTTACCTACATTTAGCAGACCATGATTTTTAACTTCATTGAAAATTCTGCTGGCGCAAATTCAGGTACTATTTCCTGTTATTTTAGCAGAATTTTGAACTACTTGTATGGGCTTTTTGTTATGAGTGTACCTATAGTAACTGAATATTGTTGAAAAATTTAAAACAAAATATACTTGTTGAGTTATTTTATTATACTTTATTAAAGCAATAAACTCACAATAGTGAGTGTAAATTATGGCCATCAAAACGTATGAGCGATATTAATTTTAATTAATAACACTCATACGCAATGATGGCCATTAAAATAGGTTTGAAGTATAATTACCCAGGGCAGCGACTTTTATGCACTTAAAACTTGAAAATATGCGCTTAAAATATATAGTAAAAAATGAATAATATGCACTAAAATGAAAAATATACACTAGTATCCAAAAATATGCATTAAAAACCCAAAAATATGCATCTAAAATCCAAAAATAAACGCTTAAAACAAAAAAAAAAAATGCACTTTAAATTTATCGATTTTTAAAAATCATATTTATTAATCGAGCGTTTGGTTAAAAATTATATCCAATATAAATGTCTAAGTAGATGACAACTTGATGTTTTCCTTCTAGTGAAGTGCTGCGTTAAGATTTGTAAATTCTTCTTTTTCTTTATTTTTCATTAAATTTTTCTCGTAGTTAAAAAAAATAAATAAAAAGGAAATAAGCAATTTAATGAATAATATACAAAAATATGAAAAAAAATCATAAAATAAGTAAACAATATGCACTTAAAAGCGAAATACGCTGTTATAACAAAATATGAAAAAATATGCCACAAAAAATCGATGCCATTTTTTTTTGCAAAATTCTTTGATTCGGAAAAGTATTTGGTGTAAATCATTTTTGGATTAATGAATAGAAAAATGCATTTGCATGAAAGTCGCTGCCCTGATAATTAAACTTAAAGTAAGTTAAAATAACAAAAAATAGCATTTAAAATAAAATAAAATTCACTTAAAAACCGATTAACTTATAACAAAACATTTCTATGGAAACGCTATTTTTAATGAGATTTTTTCAAACAAGTTTTAAAACAAAATCTATTGTTTACCGTTTAATATATTTGTTAGATATTATTTATATATTTATATATATAAGCAAAGTTAGAAAAAAATGTAATTATTAGCAAGTTAATACACAACTTAAATTTACTAAAATTTTTTGAACTAACTGGCTTGCCTGGAAATTTACAAATATATTTATTTCAACTGAATATCTATTCATGTAGATTTATTTAATATGCCTTTAAATATTTAGAATGATTCAAATATTTTCCTGACTTAGTAACAAATTTTCACAATCATTTTTTATCTATATTTGTTATATAATTTCTATTATTATTCACAATACATTATAAAATTCCTCACGAATCTTCGGCAATAATTTAAGACTTACTTAAACAAATTCCAATGAACAACATGGTGTTCTAAATTACTTTAAAATTTCTAGTGTTTCACCAACCAGCCAAGTCAATTCATTTAAAATGCCATAATAGAGGGGTTATAATCCATGTAACTGTTGTTGATTGGTGTTTAATATGCTGTTTATGTGATTGCTTTAGTTTTGTAAATATTACGGTTTTAAGCCTCAAAACAAAATGTAGTGTATAAGAAAGTTTTAACAAAACTGAATCAATTCAAAAGCAGCAGTAGAAGCCTATTTTCAATAGCAAGTACTATGAACAGTACAAAGCCAAAAGTTTATTTAGCTGTTATACAAAAACACACACCAATACATTTAAAGAAAATTCAAATACACACACACACATTCAAGTAAGTCATAGCTCACTAAATTTGTTTACTAGGGTTATGACTCATTTTTTACAAAAATTTTACCTATAACCACGTGATAGGAAATACTAAATTAATAATAAAAATCGTGTTTGCGGTCATGTTGGCAAAAAAAACCCTTTCGCACCAAATGCAAATTCTAAAAATAATTTTTTGCTCGGGCATTTTGCTTAATTTAGATAACGAATTATTACAAGAATTATTTTAAATGACAAAAAATCTATCCAAAAGATTTTCATACGTATCTACTGAGTATCATTTGTTAAAAATTTCGCTGAAATATTTTAATTAAACTAAAAAACAATAGACCAAATCTCAATATTTTTGATGCGGGAACTTTTTTCACAACGGCGAAAAAGTAAGATTGCCTTTCTTTATATTTGTATGGTCTTTTTGGTTAGAGCATGTAAAAAAATATTTGCAAACAAAAAGTCAAAAAGTCATAACCCTAATCTACACCATTTATGAAATGAAATTTTCAAAATTCAAATAATTTTGAAAATTAAAAATGCATTCAGTAATATAGGTACTTAATTTATAGCAAATATTCTTTTAAGGAAAAACAATTACGCTTGCTGGAAATACTGAGATGAAATAAATATTTGAAATGTAAATATTAAACCTGATTTTTAAACTAGATGACCTTAAGCCGAACCAAGTCCATCAGACAAAAACCAAATATTTTGTATGCAAGGCCGCTGCAAATGTATTTAAAAACGAGTAAAAAGGTTAAAGTCGGGCATGCCGACTATACAATACCCTACACCAGTCTGGTTAAAAGCCAACTAATGTTTGGATCCGAAATTCGAATGGGTTAAAATGGGGCTTGTGTCAAAATTTTCTATAATGTGAGTCAGCGCACCAAATTTCATTAAAATATCTTAATATTTGCGACCTGCAGTTTGTAGCCAAGCCAATTTTGGGGGGACCCTTATATGGGCACTAGGTCTAAACATGGACCGATTTTAACCAAAATCAATAAGCTTCGTCCTTGGGCCGACATAAGTCGGCGTACCAAGTTTTATCAAAATATCTTAATATTTGCGACCTGTAGAGTGCGCACAAAAATGCATGGACAGACAGACAGACAGACGGACGGACGGACAGACGGACATCGTGAAATCGAAATAAAAAAAATTCTGAGCCATTCGGTATACTATGAGGTGGGTCTAGGACCAATATTTTTTGGTGTTACAAACATCAGCACAAACTTATAATACCCTGACCACATAGTGGTGTAGGGTATAACAAATACAATTTCACTTGAAAACAGGTCCACTAACGTTTCGTTCAATTTAGTATACATATTATGTTAAATACGTTTGGGATTTTAGCATATTTAATTCCTTTAATGCAATTACTGTATATCCCGTATATAAAATAAAATTAAAAACACTAATATGCAAGTGCTTGTGCAAATTTAAATGTTACTGATACTTTAGAAAACATTGTTTTCTATTGTTGTTTATACCTGAATGGATGTCACTACAATGCTAGATCTATCAAAACAACAGAGTAGTACATTGGAAGATGACAAAGCAAATTGTTTGATATTTTAAATGTTTACTAATGCTCCTCGACGAGAACAAGAAATTCTCATTGCGTTTGTAATTTAACTTAACAAATATTTTCAGAAATTCTAAAAACGTCGCACAGTGCTTCGTTCCCATATAACGATTGAACAAAAATAGAAGGAGTGGAGACAGAGTTTTGAAATTTGGTATACTGACATAGAACCCCTTAGTTAGGAAAAATTTTAATTTTTGGAAATATCGGGCCAAGGACACGCCCACCTCCCATAGGTCCTGAAATTTAAAAATAATATATTAGCTACATAAATGGACGTAAAATAACAAAAAGTATCCAATGAGATGCACATAAAACTGGAAACGTTTGTGTCAATTTTTATCAAAATCGAACCAAGGACTCTTAGTCCTGCCATATATCCTTTATTTTAAAATCTTTATAAAACCTGCAAAAATGATCCGATTGCGATGAAATTTAGCACGTGAATTGATATAAGGTCAGGCCATATTTGTGCTTAATTTGGGTAAAATCGATTCATTAATAAAAAAAAATGCCTTTCACAAAAAATGGGTTTAAATGATTTTTTTAAAATGATTTTTCTAAAACAAAAAAATTAAATAGGATTAATATAGGAAACCATATGAATCCTTCATTTTAGGCATACAGTATGTTCAGCGAATTTAGGTAAAACACTACGAAGAATATTTTTGTGGAACATTTTAACCTTCTAACTCTTCAATTAAAGGGACTTTTTTGGCCCCTTTTTAAAAAGGGACAAAAACGACCCTTAAGTTGAAGAGTTTGAGGGTTAAAATGTTCCGCAAAAATATTTGTCATGAAATTCTACTATAAGTCTCTGAAGACATCAGCATTGAAAATTTAACTTAAAGGCCAGCAAACCTGGGTTTTAGCGATTTGAGCGCCAGAATTGGCGCTCAAATGTCCCACAAACCTAGATTTTAGGGAGAAACCATGGGAATCTTCCATTTTAGTTATTGGATATGTTCATCGAACTTATGTAAAACACTACGAGGAATATTTTTGTGGAAAATTTTAACCCTCTAACTCTTCAACTTACGGTTTTTTTTTATGTCACTTTTTAAAAACGTCCCAAAAAATTCCATTTCATTGAAGAGTTATACTCCATCAAAAAAATGTGTTTTTCGGAGCAATAAAAAATAATTGTTTTGTAAACATAAGTGTACTAAAATCCATATTTTAATTTAACTACAAATATATTGCAGTAATTAAAAAAAAAAATCAAGTATGTTTGAGGTTCAGAAGAAGAATAAACATTTTTCAAAGTTATAGACACATTTTTAATTTGCAAATCAGACTAGAACTAGTTTCTGCCTTTTTTATGGACAGGCTTCATCAGTGATTTTCCATTAAATTGTATTATTGTTTATATTTTATTGTCAGATTGTCTCTATATGATAATTTACACTCAGAAGTGATCAAACAGAAATATACAAACATTCTACTTTAGATTTTTTTGTTTATATTCTTATCTCCTCTTTGTCACATTTTTCACAAATGTTGCCACATTGACGTATGGTTTTTACGTACAAGTGCAGGCAAAAATCTTCGAACAAGTTTTTAAAAAAATGTATTTTTGAGCATTATTATCGTGAAACAATTAAAACCCATTTTTCTGTTAAGTCATTTTTGCATAAAATTCTCTAAGTTTAGCGTCCTCTCTTGGCGGCAAAAGCAATCACACCAAATATTTTTTTTCACATTTGTTTGAGTTACTTTCTTATGTTTAAAAAAATCCTTCTTTAATCACAATTTGGGACAAAAATTTTTTTTTTATTTTTGTCCATGTGACGAAGCATAGTGCGTCGTCCCCTGACGATTTCCTTAGGCAAGAATGAAATCTGGATATGAACATGCCTACGACGGATTATTTTTCACAATTTGTTAAATACGTTTGCATATTCTTTTGTGTTTTCTGTTAATAAAATAAACCACAAATTGGTCAAAACCGCTCACAAAAATTACTTAAATACATTTCTTTTTTTTTTTTTTTGTTTATTTTTTTAAAACAAAAAATTACTGGATAAAATTAATATTATGAATTTTATGCTGTTTGCTTTTTTTAATGACTTACGAATGTAGTTAAAATTGAGATTACTTCTACGAATGAATTTTATTTTCACTTGAAATAACAAAACTTAAATATTAAGTTCTCTCCTCTGCCAATTTTATTGGCTGCGAAATTTCCTACCAAACTGCGTGGCACTGTAGATATAAGCCAAAGAACTATTTTTTGTTACTTTCATGACTTTTAAGCATCCCCTAGCGGAGATATTTGGAATAACATATCAAATGTTAATATGCTGCCGGTCTCGAGCGGGTTAAACATTTTTTTTAAATTTGAATTTTATATTTTATCTATTACTATACTCTACATAAAATCTTTGGATTTTTTGAAATTTATTCATCAAAAATTTTTGAGATTAATTTAGACTTTAGCCCTTATATATTCACAAAATTTACTACAATCCATCTACTTGATCGAATGAAAAATTCTATATAAAGCACAGAACTTTTTACTAATGTTAAAGAAGAAAGCAAAAGCAAAGTAAACGTTTCTAAAATATTTTTGCAATAATTTCTTTTGCAAAATTTACAGTTAGAACTGAGAAATGTACCCTCAGAACCTGTTGGATTAAACAATTAACAAATTCAGACTACAGGAGCTTCCTAAGTGTAAAAATTCTCAATAAAAACTATAATTTTCATGCATATTTTTTTTAAAACAAAATATGTTAAAATGTTCCGCAGAAATATTTGTCATGAAATTCTACTATAAGTTTCTGAAAATATCAAAGTTTAAAATTTAAGTTCAATGCCAAAAATAAGTCAAAACTTAAAATGTGTTCAAGGGTTAAGTTTATACTTATTCAGTATTGGAGCTCAAATGTCCCAAAATCCTGGATTTTAGGAGGAAACTATGTGAATCTTTTATTTTAGGTATATCGCGCTTATGTACAATACTACGAGCAACATTTTAACCTCTTAAACTTACGGGTCTTTTTTCTGCCTTTTTAAATTGAGCCAAAAACTCCCTTTAATTGAAGAGCTAGAGAGTTAAAATGTTCCACAAAAATGTTCCTTATAGAGTTTTACATAAGTTAGCTGAATCAGTTTTTGGTCGTTCTCTCCTGGAGTGGACCAAATATTAAAATAAAACTTATTTTTCTTTCAATCTACGTCAAATTTGCTATTAAATATATGGTAAAGATTTGGTTTTGACACAAATTTTGATTTTGACACAAAATCACGAAATAAAATATTTTCCTTTTCATTATGCAAAAAAGGGCGGGAAGCTGGAAAAATAACACTTTTGCACATTCCATATATTCACAATATTTTATCGTTAAATTAAACACAAAAAGTAATTGAAAAGTATGTTAAAAAAATCATAAATTTTTAACTGCTAAAAACGTACAAAAACGATTTTGTGGTTTGTTTTTTCATATTTGAAAATTTTTTTTTGTTTGAATTTTCAAAACTCTACTCACACAACACACACGTTCATAATTTTATTGGCTATATTTGTGTGTATGAGTAAAGAATTTCTTGTAATTTGAATTGAAATAATTTTGTATATAAAGAAACTATTTAAAAAAAAAAAAGAAAACCGAAAATATTTGAATTTTTTGTTATAAAACAGAAAACAACGAAATTATTTAAATTATTTTTTTCTAAAAATAGAAAACTAAAAATAGAAAAATAGAAAAAATAGATTCGATTCCTACAGCCGACAGGTTGTTGAAAAAATCACTGATCCAAAAGAAAAAGGCAGAAACTAGATCTAGTCTGATTTGCAGATTAATAATGTGTTTATAACTTTGAAAAAATGTTTATTCTTCTTCTTAACCTCAAACCTACATAATTAAAAATAGAACATTTGACTGAAAATATCAACTCCTACAGACGATACATATTTTTTTATGGTTTGTTTTTTATTGACTGATAAAAAAAGTTAAACAATATATTTCAATGTTTTGCAGATTAATAATGTGTTTATAACTTTGAAAAAATGTTTATTCTTCTTCTTAACCTCAAACCTACATAATTAAAAATAGAACATTTGACTGAAAATATCAACTTCTACAGACGATACATATTTTTTTGTGGTTTGTTTTTTATTGACTGATAAAAAAAGTTAAACAATATATTTCAACGTATTTTAATTGATTCTTCAATTGAAAACAAACTTTACCCATTACTTTTCAAATAAACCCCAATCGGTTATGGAAATATATTGTGAGTGGATATTTTGTTGGCTCTCAACTGAGCATATCCTGGTAACCGGTGAAAACTAATCGTAGCAATATGACAGTTTGTCACATCAATTCAGGTTTTCATTTTATTTATTTATCTCCGTCGGGAAAGTAGAATATTTTCTAAATAAAGCACCGTAAGTTGTGTTTTTTTTTTTTTGAAAATTTCACTCAAATCGTATTTAATTAATAATTAAAATAATTCCGAAAAAAAAACAAATTTTTATATTTTATTTGGAAAGAGACAGTAGCAGCAAATACAAAATGTCAGTTTTTAACAAGAAAAACAAGAGTCTTGTATTTTAAATGTGAAATAAATTGTTTATATAGAGTATAACAGCTTTTTGGCGTGGAATCGAAACAAATTACTGTGCTTTAAGCTGCTTTCAATAAAATACAATAAGAGATTCTTAAAAATATTGGGGAGTTTTTGCGAAATCCAAGTACAAATTTTGACAGAAGTGCCGCTGTTCACGTTTAGTGTTACCAATTTAATTTCTCTTAATTGTCCCAAACAATTCATGTATATTTCTAAATTAACACACTGCTGCGAACTCAATTTTTAAAGCCAATTTTCTTAATTACTTTAAAATTGAAAATGGTGTAGTATTATAGAAATTGCCTGCTGTTTACTTAATTCTTTTAATGAACTTGGCAGCTAAATAACCAAAAAAAAAAATAAAGAAAAGAAAATGAAGAAAAAAACTTAAGGCTGCATGCTTGAACTAAATTACCCAGAAGAGGAAGAAAAAGAGAAAAATTCAGCATAAAAAGGAATCAAAATAAATACCAAACAAATATAAAGTAACCTTAAACAAGGTCTGAGGTTTGTCTTTTTTTTTTTGTTGGTTGCTGCTTGGTTGATGTGGTGTTGGTGTTGCTGCTGATGATGTTGTAAGCAATGGTGTTGGTGATAGGCACAATAAGCATGAAAATTCTATAACATTTCATTTAAACAAACCTTGAGTAATAATATTTAGTGCCCAAGGAAGCTTAAAGTTTAGTTTATTTGTAGGTCTAACATAATTAACATTCAAATTCTTGCAAATTTAACAATTAAAACCCCCCCAAATTTTTAAAGTGTTTGCGCTAAACTTTATCCTCTTAGTATGATTTTGAAATAATTTCTAATTGGCAGTTTTCCTCAAAATACACTTTCTCATATATATACCAACATTCATTTAAAAAAAATTTATAGACTAAGCACTAAATGTACTTAATTAACTAAATAAACACTGTTTTGTTGTTTTTTATTTTTTTTATTTCTCTTTTCTTTGCTGTAGTAAATATCCCACAAATGAGTATTTATAGGCTTTGTGATTTAGGAAATTAAACATATTAATCTTATTTAAGAATCTATAAATATTTACCATATCGAAATGATTAAATGAGTGTGAATACAATAGAAATGGCAATGACTTGATGGAGTTTAAATATTTGAAAAGCCATAAGATTAAGCTAAACTGGAAACATGAATCAAAGAAATGCTTTTAATAGATTCCTATAGGATTTAATTAAAATATTTAATCAATATTTTATGGCATAGAATAAATTAAATTTGGCAGTTAGTTTGGTTACAATAATAACTTAGTTTTAACTAAAGTAGAAATTAATGTTATATCGAAGAATAAAAAAATATTTCAAAACAAATATCAAAATTAAAAATACAAAAATGACCAGTACAATTTTGGTCATATTTTGGCAAGCGGATTAAATGCTTTTATACCACCTAGTATGGGGTATAATTCTAAAAAAATAGTAAATAAAATTTAAAATTCCGATTTCTGCAATACCGAAATGGATCGGGTGTCCGGACTACATGCTTTATGCTGTCTGGTAGTGCAGATATTCTACACTAAAAAAAAAATAATAATAAAATACAGAGGTATTAGTGCCTAAAGTTGTAGGGTGATTTTACCTATTCTCTAAGGCAGAATAAAGTCTACTAAGTATATCGATACCATAGATTCAATACTCTATATCTGCAAAAATACAATTGTTCAGGAGAGCAACAAAACTAATTCACTTGCTTATAAGATTTTTTTGAATCATCTGTCTTCTAGAATATTATTTAAAAACGGCAAATTATTCCTACATATACTTATTTTGAAATTATTTGCGTTATTTACGTCGCTAATGCAGACATAGAGTTCTGAAATAAAATTTTTATATAATTTTATGATAATACTAGCCATGCGCGATTCCAGCAATTAATATAAGGGGAAAAAACATACGCCACAGTAGACAAATACATTGAGTTGGCCACTGAGGCACATGATTTTTCCCCTTATATTAATTGCTGGAACCGCACATGATACTAGCAGATATGGAGTTTTGATAAATATAAAAAATATGCATTATTAGGAACAAATGACCATGTAAATCTCTCTATACTTTTTGTGGAAAATAATAGTATGTGCCTCCAAACATCAACGAACACAGAATTGCTAATCAGGAAAGGAAAAGTTTCGTTTTATTGAAATTAATAATCCAAGAACTATTATAACCATATCTTATTCCAAAAATTAATGGTTAGTTTGGAAAAAAATGTGAAAAAAAATTTTCCAAAAACGAAAAAGTTTCCATTATTATATTCGTTTGCAAAATGTTAATCGCTGATTAAGTTTCTTAATTCATTTTCTGCGGCATAAATCCTTTTATTCACAATCCGCCATTATTTGGAATTTTTTCAATGCAGTGTATTTTAGTCCATAATCCAAGACTATTTATTACACTCATATCTTACCCAAAGCTTGGTGGTTAATTTGCAAAAAAAGGATAATTTTATACCAATATATTCGTTTGCAGAATGTCAATAGTTGATTAGCTCTTCTAAGTCATTTTCTACGCATTCCGCCGTTATTTAGCAACTTTTTAAGTGTGATTTCTTAAAATTTATAATGTAGGGATTACAAAAAAACACAAAAAAATTACAAAAAGGAAATTTTTTGCATTAATATATTTCTTTATAGAATGTAAATCGCTGACTAAGATTTTTAATACAATTTTTGTACCATAAAGACTTTTTTTCGCGTTCCGCTATTATTTTGTAAATTTTCGATTGCGGTTTTTTAAATTTATAATCTAGGGACTATAATACACATTTCATAAAACAGTAAGTTACAAAAAAGAAAAATTCGTGAAAAATTAAATTTTTAAAAAGCAAAATTCTTGCATCAATATATTTGTTTGCAGAATTTAAATCGCTGATTAATTTTTTTAATTAATTTTTTGTACCATAAAGCTTTTTTCGCCCTTTTCCGCGATTATTTTGCAGTGTGGTTTTTTAAAATATTTAATTTTGGGAATATAATACCAATTTCCACACCAAAGTTTGCTTCTTAGTTTGCAAAAAAGAAATCGCGAAAATATTTTGCAAAAAGAAAAATTGCATCATTATATTTGTTTGCAGAATATTAATCGCCGATTGAGTTTTTAAATTATAAATTACCATAAAAGCTTTTTTAGCGTTCCGATATTATTTTGCAATTTTTTAAGTGCGCTTTTTTTTAAATTTGTAGTCTATGGACTATAATGCAAATCTCCTAAAATAAAGTTTGGTGGTTAGATGGGAAAAAAAATTTTCCGAAAAAAGATATTCTCAAAAAACTTTTATGTATACCTTATAGAATTCAAATAATTTCAATTTATATGCAGATATAGACTTCTGTATTTGAAAATAAATTTGTTTGTAGATATGGGAAAATGTAAAAATGTTCAAAAAAGTGGCAAAGAATGGGTATTTCGCTTTTAAATTGATATCATAGATGGATATATTATTAGCAATGATTTTGCCATCAGAAACTCATTTTGCCCAAAATTGCAGATATAGGGTATTGAATATAGCAGGGCTGGCAAAACTATGACACGCGTGTTAGTAGTGGCACGCGAGTGGATTTTAGGTGGCACGCGACGTTTTGTTCGATATTTACAAAAAAATTTTAACTATTAGAAGACCGGCAAAAAATTCAGTTAAATGTTAAATTTCGTAACAAGAATGTGTGATTTAACTTCATAATGATGAAATTTTTCGTAGAGCTTGTAAATCGTCTTTTAAAATAAATAAAAATTTATATTGCCACCATATTTTGTTTAAAGGAATATGGTTAATACAGAACTCGGAAATTCGATTATCAGAAAATTCTGGGAAAATTTCTAAATTTCTGGATTGAAAAAAGTTTAAATGTTTCGATGAGAACACGCCTCATAATAGGAGAAATAAAAAGTACCAGAAAATTGCACAAAAATGTAAAAAAAAACTTTTAATAAAATTTCATCTAAAAACTTAAGTTTTTTTAGGGGAAAATAGGTGCTACGAAATAACCCTCAATGAAATAAAGGCTGAAAATAAGTTTCATAATGAAATAACCCCCTTCGTTGGAATTTGAAATTGTGTTTTGATCGTATTTCGCAGAGACATTTCATCTGAAATAGATATATCTCTTTTCAAATCCATAATATTCGCTTTTTATTAATTATTATGAGATAAAACCCGCGCGATTTATTTTAACAAAATCAAATTTTTGCCGGAAGCACATTTTTGAACTAGTTTCTTACGTTTTTAAATAAATGATGGCGCCCAATAATTTAACTTTTTTTAACAAAATGAAATATCCACCAAAAATGGAATAACCCCCCAAAAAATTAAAAGGCAATAATGTTCAAACTGTTTTAATTTTATTTCATTGGGGATTTTTTCATAAAGAAATAATTTGAATATTTAAAGATTAAATAAACCCCCAAAAATTGAATTACCGTCAAACATGTTTACGCCATTTCTTGGATGTTATTTAATTTTTCCCTTTGGGTTATTTCATGGGGGTTATCCGTAGCGCTGATAAATATGTACATCTGCGATGATGTTTTAAAGAGAAAATTTCCAAATTGTTTTTAAGAGAAAATTTCCAAATTTTAAAAATTTTGAAAAAGGAAAATTAAGGTGGCACGCGAGAAATTTTTACAAAAAAATTATCCGTTTCTGGCACGCAGCGAAAAAAGTCTTGCCACCCCTGGAATATAGGGTCTCGTTATGTATTTCTATTCTATTTCTATTGTAGTTTTATATTCGAAAGATCACCCATTTTTTGTCAAATTAACTTATGTACACAGATATATTGCCGACAACACCGTAGGCAAAATATTCATCGCTTTTGGTGATATGTCTTTAATATTACTTATTTTTATTCCAAAAAGAACCAAAAATAAATATTTTTTTTATTTTATTAAATATTAATTTGTTTGATAAAAAAAAAATTAAATACAAAAAACTTTTACTAATAATTTAAAATGTATGAAGGTACGTATAGTCGATCTTTTAATTGGTAAATTAATGTTTTTGTTTGATTTGAGGTCATACAAATAAACTACAGAGAAGGAAAAATTGAAAAAAGTAGAATATGTATTTTCGGCTTCCGCTACAATTCAGTTTTTTTCTTCTCTGTAGTTATATGATATCAAATCAAAAAAAAAACATTGATTTACCAATTAAAAGATCAACTATACATACCTTCATACAACTCAACACACAAGATACAGTGAATATATAATTTAATATACCTAATTGTTTACCATCAATATGGATAATGTTGTAGGTTAAAAATAATTAGAACATTCATTTAAAATTTAAAGTTAACGATTCCTTCAATAAATTTGTGATTCAGAGTTGAATAGAACCAGCTGCGATACTTTAAGAATTAAAGTTTAAGTCATATAATAGAGTATAAAAATAGCATTGTTTTTGATAGTTTAAAATTAAAAAAAAAACGAGTAAAAAGGTTAAAGTCGGGCATGCCGACTATACAATACCCTACACCACTCTGGTGTATTGTTTGGATCCGAAAATCGAATGGGTTAAAATGGGGCTTGTGTCAAAATTTTCTATAATGTGAGTCAGCGCACCAAATTTCATTAAAAAATATCTTAATATTTGCGACCTGCAGTTTGTTACCAAGCCAATTTTGGGGGGACCCTTATATGGGCACTAGTTCTAAACATGGTCCGATGTTCACCAAAATCAATAGGCTTCGTCCTTGGGCCAACATAGGTCTATGTACCAAATTTTATCAAAATATCTTAATATTTGCGACCTGCAGCGTATAAACAGTATAATTTTGGTAGGACCCTTATATGGGCACTAGTTCTAAACATGGACCGATGTTCGCCAAAATCAATAGGCTTCGTCCTTGGGCCAACATAGGTCTATGTACCAAATTTCATCAAAATATCTTAATATTTGCGACCTGCAGCGTATAAACAGTATAATTTTGGTAGGACCCTTATATGGGCACTAGGTCTAAACATAGACCGATGTTCACCAAAATCAATAGGCTGCGTTATTGGGCCAATATACGTCTGTGTACCAAATTTCATCAAAATATCTTAATATTTGCGACTTGCAGCGTATAAACATTATAATTTTGGTAGGACCCTTATATGGGCACTAGGTCTAAACATGGACCGATGTTCACCAAAATCAATAGGCTGCGTTATTGGGCCAATGTAGGTCTGTGTACCAAATTTCATCAAAATATCTTAATATTTACGACCTGCAGCGTATAAACAGTATAATTTTGGTAGGACCCTTATATGGGCACTAGGTCTAAACATGGACCGATGTTCACCAAAATCAATAGGCTGCGTTATTGGGCCAATATAGGTCTGTGTACCAAATTTCATCAAAATATCTTAATATTTACGACCTGCAGCGTATAAACAGTATAATTTTGGTAGGACCCTTATATGGGCACTAGGTCTAAACATGGACCGCTGTTCGCCAAAATCAATAGGCTACGTTATTGGGCTAACATAGGTCTGTGTACCAAATTTCATCAAAATATCTTAATATTTACGACCTGCAGCGTATAAACAGTATAATTTTGGTAGGACCCTTATATGGGCACTAGGTCTAAACATGGACCGCTGTTCGCCAAAATCAATAGGCTACGTTATTGGGCTAACATAGGTCTGTGTACCAAATTTCATCAAAATATCTTAATATTTACGACCTGCAGCGTATAAACAGTAGGTAGGACCCTTATATGGGCACTAGGTCTAAACATGGACCGATGTTCACCAAAATCAATAGGCTGCGTTATTGGGTCAACATAGGTCCGTGTACCAAATTTCGTCAAAATATCTTAATATTTACGACCTGCAGCGTATAAGCAATATAATTTTGGTAGGACCCTTATATGGGCACTAGGTCTAAACATGGACCGATGTTCAAAAAAATCAAACTTGTTCGTCCTTGGGCCAACATAGGTCTGCGTACCAAATTTCATCAATATATCTTAATAGCTGCGACCTGTAGAGTGCGCACAAGATTGCATGGACAGACAGACAGACGGACGGACGGACGGACGGACAGACGGACATCGTTAAATCGAAATAAAAAAAAATTCTGAACCGATCGGTATAATATAAGGTGGGTCTACGATCAATATTTTTTGGTGTTACAAACATCAGCACAAACTACATAGTGGTGTAGGGTATAATAATATTACTCGATTAGCGGTTTTCTATAAAATTTTTAGATTTTTGTAGAGAAAATATAGTAATAACTTTGGAATTTTCTATAAGAAAAAGTCACCGGAAACAATCGAATTTTGAATCGGAGGGGTTTTCTGTAAGAAACTATTCTTTAGAATTTAAGAGTTTTCTATAAAAAAAAAATGCACAGATTTTTATGACTTTTTCTGGAGGGAAAACTCCAGATTATCTAAAACTTCTTCTGTGCGAAACAATCCTCTAATGAAAAAAAACCTTAGAACCTATGTGTTTTTCTGTAGGAAAAAAAAAACACAGAATCTGGCAAGGATTCTGTACAAAACAGTCCCCAGAATTTGAGGGTATTCCTATAGAAAATAGTCTTTAGAATCGAAACTTTTTTTTTGGAGGAATAAAAAAAATACTCAGACTCATATGGTTTTTCTACAAATTCAGATTTTCAGATTCTAAGCGATTTTCTATAGAAAAAAGTTCTCGGATTCTACGTGTTATTCTATAGGAAGAAATCATCAAAATCATGGGGATTTTTCAACAAAAAAATAAATCATCAGATTTTAAAGTGTTTTATATTGGAATAAGTCATTATATTTTGACAGCTTAAAAGTTAAAAAAAAAATAATTCTTTTTGTTTTTTGTAATTTATGTTAATGTTCGACAACGTTTAGTATGATCCTCGGATTCTGAAGATCTTTTCAAAGGCAAAACTCCTTAGAATCTGGTGATTTTTCTGCAGGAAATAGTTATCAGATTCTAAGAGTTTTACTATATGAAAAAGTGCCCAGCTTCTAAGTATTTTTCAATTTAATAAAAAGTCATCCGATTCTTGGGGTTTTTCCATAGTAAAAGTACTTTCCGAAGGAAAAACTTAGGAAAAAGTCGTCAGGATATGAGTTTTTATAGAAAAAAAATTAATTTTATCTGAAGGTAGAAAGATAGTCTTAGAATCTGAGGGGTTTTCTGTTAATAAAATTTTTGGAAAATTGGGTATTGAAAAAAACTACGATAAACCGCCAGTTTGTTAAAAATGTAGCAGGGGATTTTTTTAACTATTGTATATTTAGTTTATTTATCTGATTTTTTGTTGTCACAACTGAAAGTAAAATTTAAGTCAAAAATCTTACTAAATGCTGAGTGTAATGCCAGACCTGGGGATTTCAATTACATTTTGTTATTAATTACATATGCAATTATACAATCGCATGTAATAGTAATTAAAACACTCGATTTTAATAACATATATATTTGAAATTGTAATTTAAATATAAATAACACTATGCGACAGTCAAAATCGGGATGGGATGAAACCAATGGGAAATGTTATATCGGTCAAAACAAGTTATACGTGTCCCGGCGTTTCGCTGGGTCACCCCTAGGAATCGAGATATATCTATTTTTTGACATAACTCGAGAACCACTAGTCCGATTTTGCTCAAACAATTTTAAAAAAATTAAAAATTATAATTCCTTTAATCTGTTCATATAACGTTTTTCTATATACTCAACAGTTTTGCCGGTAAAAATAAATGTTTGTTAACGCTACCATAAAAATCAATAACCTTTTGTTTACTACTTTTTTTTAATATTTTAGGCAAAAAATATTTTTTTCTTCATACATTTATTTTTACCGGCAAAACTGTTGAGTATATAGAAAAACGTTATATGAACAGGTTAAAGGAATTGTAATTAATTAATTTTTCTAAAACTGTTTGAGCAAAATCGGACTAGTGGTTCTCGAGTTATGTCAAAAAAAAAGACCACCAAAGGTCAAATCGATATATCTCGATTCCTAGGGGTGACCCAGCGAAACGCCTGGACACGTATAACTTCTTTTTTACCGATATAGCTTTCCCCGGTAGTTTGAACCCTTCCCGATCACTGACCCCTACCATTTGTCTCACAGTGTAATTACAATCACATGTAATTCGAAATTGAAAATTTTACACGTAATTGTATTAAAAAAATTTCAATTAGAATTACATCTTATTGAGAAAATAAATAATGATAAGAACCGCGATTTGGAGATCAACACGAGATGACAATACTTGTTGTACTATCCTAACCATTTTTTTTTTGTTAATTTTTGCAAACCTTTTTCTAATCGCAATGTAATTGAAAATATAATGGAAATTTTAATTCCACTTACTTTTAATTACAACTATATTTAATTTTTACTGAAAATTTTCAAATATAATTACATATAATTGTAATTGAGTTTATTTAAAAACTCTAGTTACAAAATTTCAATTACACACAAAATAGTTTGTAGTTTAAATTAACTGAAAATGTAATTTAAAATAAATGAAAAATCACTTGAAAACCGGTCTACTGACTTTTCATTTAAATCAAAAGAACTTTTCATTTATTTTTAAATGTTAATAAATAAACTACAAAATCCTTAAAAAAAAATAATGATTTTTCATTTATTTCGTTTTTTTAAATTTCAAAAAATTAACTACAAAATCCGTAAGAAGAAATGATATTTAGTTTATTTCACTTTTTTAACTGACCTAGAAATGGAAAGGATTTCTTTTTTTTAACAAAACATCTTAAATGAAAATATTAACTGTTACAGAAAAGCCGTATTTATATGTAATTTATTTTTTAAATAAACGACAAAAACAGTTAAAAAATATATTCCTTTGTATTTTAAGTGAATAATCATTTAAAAAATAATAGTTAGGGTTACGATTTTTGGATCAAGTTACCACCACCCTTAATTTCCAATTACATTTTTTATGATCCACCTAAACGTATGAGTGTTATACATCATGCAAATTTGATAGTACGTATACGCAGTGTCTATCATTTTTTAAGCTTTTAACTATATAAAGTGGGCTTCTTTCCTAAAGACCTTCTTTCTGTCGTCTTTTTACAAATCTATTAAGTATACATACCCTGCAAAAATTAACAGAACAACTTATACATGAATCACTTCCTTTAATACATTGCCAAGAAGTCCTCTTTTACAAAGTTGCTTTAATAACATCCAAACTCCTAATAAATACATATGTATATGTTAACTAGGTGTACTTTTTCTCGAGTAATAAGAAGTTAATATATTGAGTGGAAGTTGCATGGCAGCGTGCTGGCACAGCAATAATAGGGTTGCGTGTTCAAATCCCGGTATAGTGAAAATTTTTATTCTTTTTTTTTAACAAAATTTTTTTTTTTTAATTTACCTACGGTAAAAAAGTTGGAAGTGATTTAATAATATTTATTAATGAACTTTTTTCTTTCGACTTGAAATCACATATTATCAATTTTCTTTTAAATTATTTTCCAATGAAAGGAAATGAAAAAATTTACAAGTAAATTATATGGGTTAATAATTAGTCATGATTTATTTGCATCTATTTGGTTGTGAAACAAATTTTTACTTAATATTTTTTTTCTTTTATAAAAACACCATTCTATATATTAAAAAAAACACATATTTTCCAATCTAAATATTTAATAACATTTTAATTGCAAAAACATATTAAATTATAAATAATATTCAATTTCCTCTTTGTTAGTAAACTTATAATTTTTAATACAAACTTCTAAAAGAAAATAAAAGAAAATAGAGAAACGAATTAACAGCTTACACACACACACATACATTCATATAAATTACAGAATGATTTCAATAAAAACCAAACAAAATGTGTAATAAAATTTCATTACCTCAGACATGTAAGCTTAACTTGTATTTTATATTCCTATATGGTTGTTGTTGCCATTGTTGCTCTATACTTCTTTAGTTGTAGTTGTTAACAAATGTTAAAAAATACTTACTACTACTATTATAGTATTTGCTAAAAACCACAGCAACATTTACAGAAAAACTTATAGAAGTGATTTTGTGTGGCGCGGTATTTTGCACAATTTATACAAGCGTAACGTTGGAAAATGTTAAAAAAAACGCGTTACTTTTAGATTAGTTTCTGGTTTTATATTTGCACAATGTATGTATGATAGAAGGAAATTTATAAATAGTGATTCATTTAAAATCTGTTAAAACAAATATTACAGAAATGGAAAATTGTGTATAATTTTAGAGATCCACAGCTCAATATGTTACCCAGAAAAAGTAATTAACCTAAACTATGCAATTAAAGAATTCTTAAAAATAAAATAAATTTTTAAACAAGTAATTATTTGAACACCCAGAAAATAGGTTCGGTGCTCACAGCCCAATTTGTCGCCAATCGAATGGTTCAGTTGCATCAAATTAATTTTTCTGTTTAGACTTTGGAATTATTCTGGATAAAACTGAAATTCCGTTGTCACAGACAAATTGGTCCTGTCCTAATTAATTTCCTGTTATTACAACTGAAAAACTCGACTACCACAATCGAACCATTCGATTGCCTATAAATGAAGTTATGTGCACCGATTCTGTTTTCTGGGTGAATCAACAAATATATGGAAGATCACTGATGAAGCCTGTCCATAAAAAGGCAGAAACTAGATCTAGTCTGATTTGCAAATTTAATGTGTTTATAACTTTTGGGGAAGGTTTATTCTTCTTCTTAACCTCAAACCTACTAAATATTTTAGTTGCCCCTTCAGTATTTCACATAATATTTGTTTGACCAAACAATTCCCATATTCTTTTCTCTTAAACTGTGTATTTAAATAGAAAAAATTTGGTACACAAACCAAATGCATTTGCAGTTCGCAAACAAAAGATTTCCATACCAACTGCCAACTATAGGGAAATTTAAAATAAAGATAGAAAATAAATTAAAATTCAGAACCATTTTTGAAAATTTAGTGTAATAGAAATATCAATTTACCTATAAATAATGGCAAAAATTTTTTAATTATTTTTACTTCTAAAAAAGTTCAATGCATTTCTATCGATTTATAAAGTTTTAGCGTGTTACTTGGCTCTGTTTTGGTGCCCGTGGAGGGCACAAAACGGGGGGCATAGTAACATGTAAGTGTGGGTACTCAAATTAAAGGAAATTGTCTCACGATTTCAAAAATGTTATTCTTTTTAATCCATAAAACATAGCCCTAACTAGAGCCTCCTGGCGCCGAGCTCCTCCCAAAATTAATTTCGGTTTTTTTATTTTTTAATTCCAGAGGGGGTCATATATTTATGTTTTTTTTTTTTTGCCGAAACCCCATAAACTGAAGTTTTGCCCAAAATTCTATCAGTGTGTCTTCATAGAAAACTAAGTTAGCTTTTGATCATAATTTTCGGGTTAAATCGAGAGATTGGACCGCTAGATAAAAATATTTGTCTCTTTTTTTCCTCCTCTTTGGAATATTCAAATTTTATCCGACAGGACATTTTCAATTTCTGGGTTAAAATATGGACTTATTAGAACTGCTGTCAATAGAAAGCTTCGTCCAATTTTTTTCATATTAATTTAATGTTTTTGCCGAAATAAGCACTATAGGATTCATGATCAAATGTTTATTGCTGTGCTAAAAACCTCTTTGATTTGGTAATATCATTTAAGCTCAATACATTTAAACTCAGATATGATCTTTCTATGACGACTACTTAGGTCAAAATACAAACCGATTTTAATAATTTCAACAGGATTCTAATGATATTTTTTTTCACGTATTTATATTTCACTTACTCTACTCACAAATTTAAGGTGAACAATGTACTTTCCAATGAAAACTTCTATAAAGTTTGATGCCTTCAAATTAGCTATAGGAAAACTGTATGTATATTAGGGTGTACCTATGAAAAATATTTTTAATTACTGATAATGTACTGAATATGGGCAAGAGAAGTTAACAAATTCTGGTGGGGATACGTAGTTTCCTATCGGCATCTTTGAAAACAAATTTAAAACTTTTTTCAAGATTGGTAACTACATATGAATGTGTAAAACAGGTTGGCGCTGTGGTGTAATGGTTAGCGCGTTGCCCCAAGCATGAAAAATAATAATATGTATGATTTTTTTCTATCCCTCATACATATCGCAGCGTCCTTCTTCGGTGTTCCCATAGCACTAAACCCCACCGAAGTAAAATAATATAACAGGGCTATGAACTAAAAAGCTTTAACAAAGTTCGCCAACTCTTCATCAGATGGCGCGCAACAATTGCTCTAAGATTCAACATCTCGCGCAATTACAGTGTTGCCATATTTGAAGCCCTTCCTCTTTTACCACCTTTCACTTCTTATCTATCCCATTTCCAAAGGAAGCAACACATAAATTAATAGGAAGAATTTCCTGAGTATTGCCAGAGACTATTAATTATAGTGATAGGAAATCAAAACTTACACTACTCACCGGTAGAGGGCGCTGGAATTTAGTAATACAGTTTAGTATCAGCTGAGCCTATATTTAAAAACTCAAAAACTGCTCAAAACTGCTTAAAAAAAGAAAAAAATAAACGCGCAATATATTCAAATAATAAAATTATTTAAATTTAAATAAAAAGAAAAAATTGTCAATTTTTTTAACAAAGTGCCATCTAGTGATAACGATTTTGTTATAACTTTTTTTTTTTGGTAATGCCATACCCCTGAGTGTTGCTTCTTTTACAAAAAAAAAAAAAAAAAAAAAAAAAAAAAAACACTACAATTAAAAAATAGTAAGGGTTTTCATATAAACTCATAAATTCCTTGCAAATACAAACCATATTTTTTATGTATGGAGTTTGACATTAAACTCATAAATATACCAGGTTACACCGTTTACGAGTTTATATGAAAACCCCTAGTAACTTTTAAAAACGTTTAGTTTTTTATTCAAAAATTGTATAGAATTTGACAACCAAATATAAGAAGTTTTCAATTTTGATTCACTAATACAATTTTTCTGATAAAAAAAAACACGCTTAGAAGTCATGCCTACACCACTCTGTGGAACAGAGTATACTGAGTTTGTGCTAGTGTGTGTAACTACCGAAAATAATAGACGAAAATCTTGCTGATCCATCCGTCTGTATGTTCACGTAAATTAAATGACGAAATTTGGTACATTAATTTCTAGTCCCTCATGGATGATCAATATTAAAAATGTGTCAAATCGGGCCAAGTTCTCACGTAGTCACCAAACAAGGTCTTATCTGAGCTTGAATGTATTTAGCCTAAATGGTACTAAAAAATTAAAGCAATTTAAAGTGATTTTTTTAGGGGACGTTCAGTTAAAATAATACTTCAAGAAAAAGATACTTATGACAAATTGGTTTCAAATCTATTTGAATAATTTTTAACAAATTCTTAGTTCATACACTGATTTCAACAACGATTTTAGTTGTTTTCATTTAACACAATAATAAAAATCCTTTAAAAATACTTTAACTAATTTTGATTGTTAATTTTCAAAATTATTTATAACCAATTTTTAAATTTTACACAATTTATTATTTTATTTAATTTTTCAATTTCTAGTTAAGGGATAACTTCATGACTGTTTTTAGATTTTTTGTTTACCGGAAGAAAAATTTAATTAATTTTTTTGTTCGTCTTTCACTTTATTAAGAAAAAACGAGTAAAAAGGTTAAAGTCGGGAATGCCGACTATACAATACCCTACACCGATCCGAAATTCTAATGGGTTAAAATGGGGCTTATGTCAAAATTTTCTATAATGTGAGTCAGCGCACCAAATTTCATTAAAATATCTTAATATTTGCGACCTGCAGTTTGTAACCAAGCCAATTTTGGGGGGACCCTTATATGGGCACTAGTTCTAAACATAGACCGATGTTCACCAAAATCAATAGGCTTCGTCCTTGGGCCAACATAGGTACATGTACCAAATTTCATCAAAATATCTTAATATTTGCGACCTGCAGCGTATAAACAACATAATTTTGGGGGGACCCTTATATGGGCACTAGTTCTAAATATGGACCGATGTTCGCCAAAATCAATAGGCTTCGTCCTTGGGCCAACATAGGTCTATGTACCAAATTTCATCAAAATATCTTAATATTAATACCTGCAGCGTATAAACAGTATAATTTTGGTAGGACCCTTATATGGGCACTAGGTCTAAACATGGACCGATGTTCACCAAAATCAATAGGCTGCGTTATTGGGCCAATATAGGTCTGTGTACCAAATTTCATCAAAATATCTTAATATTTGCGACCTGCAGTTTGTAACCAAGCCAATTTTGGGGGGACCCTTATATGGGCACTAGTTCTAAACATCGACCGATGTTCACCAAAATCAATAGGCTTCGTCCTTGGGCCAACATAGGTCTGCGTACCAAATTTCATCAAAATATCTTAATATTTACGACCTGCAGCGTATAAACAGTATAATTTTGGTAGGACCCTTATATGGGCACTAGGTCTAAACATGGACCGATGTTCACCAAAATCAATAGGCTGCGTTATTGGGCCAATGTAGGTCCGTGTACCAAATTTCGTCAAAATATCTTAATATTTACGACCTGCAGCGTATAAACAATATAATTTTGGTAGGACCCTTATATGGGCACTAGGTCTAAACATGGACCGATGTTCAAAAAAATCAAACTTGTTCGTCCTTGGGCCAACATAGGTCTGCGTACCAAATTTCATCAAAATATCTTAATAGTTGCGACCTGTAGAGTGCGCACAAGATTGCATGGACAGACAGACAGACGGGCGGACGGACAGACGGACATCGTTAAATCGAAATAAAAAAAAATTCTGAACCGATCGGTATACTATAAGGTGGGTCTACGACTAATATTTTTTGGTGTTACAAACATCAGCACAAACTTATAATACCCTGACCACATAGTGGTGTAGGGTATAAATACAATTTTATCTCTCCAGCAAAATTGTGGGATTCAAAGAACCGGTTGTAGAATAACTTGTTCTTGCATGCAACCTGTTCTAATTTATGTTCTATCATCGGTGATTTTTGTTTGAGTTTGTCCCAAAAGCAACAGGTTATGTTCCTCAAAACTAGAACAGGTTGCTTTGGAACCGGTTCTAGAACCAGTTATAGAACCGGTTCTGCGACTGTGAGGCCTTCCATTTTGACTTCCAGGAATCAGTTCTAGAACCTGTTCCACGGAACCGGTGGTTAAAACACCTATTCTAGAACAGATTCAATGGCAACCAGTTCATAAAAATTTTGCTGGGTCGTTTTTATTTAAATATAGTTTATTTTATTCAGTTTTAATTTTTTTATTTTTCTTGTTGATGTCTTCTTCTGCTTCAAACTTGTCATTCAACATCAATTGATATCAAACTTATCATGTTCAACAACGTGTTTAGAAATTAAACATGATTTAGCATGTTTAAGGGCAACAAAATGTGCTGTAAAGCATCTCGCTTAAACATGTTTAAACACGTAAAATCGAGTTATACACATATGTGTGAATATCGTATTGAGCACCGTAATTTTCTTTTCACGTGAAAATTTTTCACTCGAACTGTAAACGTCTGAAATTATATTTTAAATTATGAAAAAGATTTTTTTTGTGTTAGATTTTAATTTGTGACCAATGGTCTAATTCCAATTAGATTTATTTTTTACGGGTAAATTAAATTAATATTTAAGATGTAAAAAAACTAAAATTTTCTTATTTTGTTAGAAAGACACAATCCCAATAAACACAAAATGTCACCTTTTCACAAGAAATATAATTTTCTTGTACATTAAATTTGGTTGAAAACAAATTCTCTATAATTTCCCCGTGAAACTTATTATCGCGAAAAATCTTTTTTTTTTTTTTTGTGTGAAGTATAACAGATTTTTCACGTGAAATCGAAACAACTTACTGTACTTTAAAGACTAATGTAAACCAAAATTGCTCAGTAGAATATTCAAAATTCAAACGCATTTCAAAATTTCAGAATTTCAAAATATTTGAAATGCGTTTTTTAAAACATGCTTGTCGTTGCACAACTTTTTTTTTTTTTTAATTTTTGCCAAAATACACTAATATCGAAATTTTTAATTGCCGGTAGGAAAGTTAAGATCGCACCTTAAAAATTTGCGATATTCCTCTCATAAGTACGCATTATGTGCTATTACCTCAATCAATTCACAAGAACGATATTTATCGGGACACCCTAATGTTTATGTATGAATAGAGGTTTCACGATGTGTGAATGACTGAGTGACTGTACTAACAAATAAATGGCAGAAGAAGAAGCTTTTCTTTATATTTTCTTCTATTACTTTTAACTGACAGCTGACGTTTATTTATAAGGGTGTTCAATATTTACTACACGTTCTATAAATTGTGGTTCCCTTTTGTTTTATTCCTGTTATGTGGGAACTAAAGTATGTGTTGAAATGTTTGAAACAATACAGCGCCAAAAAAAAAAAAGTTATAGTACAATGTAATTGTTATTTATATTGTGTAATATTGTAAAGCATGAAGAGTTACTTTATTTTAATTCTGAAAAAAGGCAGGATTTGTTAAAAGATATGTATATAGGAGGAAGTAAAAATTTATTTCAAATTTTCTAAAATAAACTCAGAATTGTGACTTAAAAAAAAATTGCACATATTATGTGAATTTTTCAATAGAAACCCTAAAAAAAAACTTGTGGCTCAAAATTGTTAAGTGTGACGCCACCTGTCTAAAATTAACAACATTTTTAAATGTCGATTGTTATTTTTTCAGTTGTGGCAACATAATCAGAATTGTTTTTACCACATGAGTAATTAAAGTGAAAAAAATTTATAATTTAAAATTTATCGTTTTACATTTGTTTTGGTAAGTATTTGCGGTATAGAAAAAAATAGAAAAACACCTAAATGCTTAAACATTTTTTGAAAGCCAAACGAACCTTTTTTAGATGAAAAAAAAACGCCACTATACCCGACACTTAAAATAATACGTCAGTAGAAAAATCTGTCAAATGGGTTTCAAATCGATTTGACTAAATTTTAAAAAATTTGTAGTTGAAACCAGGGGTCTCCCATGGTCCTGGTGAATGGCAACACCGGTTTTTAATGCAACAGATGGCGCTGATTGCTGTTTTGTTTTTCTGGCAATACTGTTTCATTTTATTTGGGGAGCAGTGTTGCACAAAAACTTTTAGCTTTTACCCATTTTAAATGTTTAAATCCCAAATGTTATACCCAATTCATTTCAATTTAATCAAAAAAATCAAAAAAAAGGAGCTAAGTTAGCATCGCTCTTAAGTTCAGAAAATTATTAAGAAATATGTGAGCAAATTAAATAAAATTGAATATCTTACGAAGAAATATTTATGTTTTCACTCGAACTTTAAAGGCCTCAAATCTTTGTTAAAATTGTGAAACCAAAAAAATTTTATTATACGAAACACAAATCACAATTAAGTCACTGTTTCAAAATAAAAGTCGTATATTAAATTTTCGAGAGAAAAAATTCTATACAATTTTCACACGAAGTTCATTATGGTGAAAAGTCTCTTTTTCTAAAATTTGTAAATCTAGTAAGGAGTAAGTTCTAGGGCTCGTAAACTCTTTTGAACATTAAGTTTGCATAAGTCGAGTTTACACGATTCAGAAGGTACATAAGATGTTATATGAAAAACCCTGGTACTTTTTGAGCCTACACGAAATTTATTATTTCTGAGTCCTTTGCATGTAACAATTTCAGTATTTGGAAAATAGAAAATTTTTTGATTAACTATTGAGCTTGGTTGCTTTTCGTTATTTCAAGATTTATAAATATTTTGAGAACATTTCCTCAATAATTCAAATATTTTGAATAAATTTTGAAATTCTTTAACAGACCTAATTTGACCGACTTTAATTTGAAATAATACGCATATAATTTATACGAAAATTCTTCTTATTTTGGGCCTAAAATTAAATCTTTTAAAATTTACAAATTTTTTAATCTGTCCCCAAAACAAAGTCGAAATCCCTAAATTGGGCCCAAATCCCCTTACCTAATAACTCTGTAAAAGCTCATTTGACATTAAAAAATCCTCCCTTGACAAAATTTCCCAAAATAAAATCTCCTTTGACAAAATTTCCCACATGCTAGCGACATCTACAGTTTGTTTAAAAAATTATCCATGTTACATCTCTATATTATATGTCTCTGGTTGAAACACTGATTTAAATATAGATTTTAGTTGTCTTCACTTCACACAATATTAAATTTCTCAGTACTTCAATTAATTTTGAGTGTTAATTTTCAAAATTATTTATAGCTATTTTTTAAGAACCCATTTGTTAAATTTTATACGATTTGTTGTTAAAAAATAATATTTTCACGTTTCTTTTATTACCCGGTAGATCGCGCCTCCACTGTATCCGAAGTTTTAAAGATGGCGCTATTTATTTCCCTCCCAATTTTTTTAAAATGCCCATATCTCCAAAACTAAGAGAGATAGAGCAAAATTGACTAAAATTTCGCTACCCCTAATCATGTAATATTCCAGCGAAAGGGGTTATCTCTATCCAGAAATGGACCCTGTCGGGGCCTTGGACCATAGTAAAATATAGTAGCTTTACCCTTTTTCTGTCATTTGAAAAAATGAAGTAGTGTTTGTAATTTTACTTATACATATGGTTCTTAATACCACTACAACTACATGAGATAGGGACAAGCTCTCAATTTTTTAATAAGTGGGGATACTATAGTTTAATATGCCTTGGACCCTCGAAATTTTTAATAAAAATTTTCCGATTCATAAAATGGCCCATATCTCGAAAATCAAGCGAGATAGAACAAAACGAAAAAGATATATTCCTCCGTGCGATTATATGCCCTCTCATGATATGGACTAGGCCCGCGGAGGGAGGTATCGAGACCCTAAATTTTGGATAAATTTTATGACTCAGTATAATTACAGGTAAAACTGTAGTTTTACAAATTTTTTACTTAAATTTAGGTTGTTAAATTTAACAAAAAAAATGTTAAAATCAACAAATTTTATTTTAAGCCAAAAAGCAGGAAGAAATTTTGTTAAAGTAACAAATTTTTCTGTTCAGCCAACAAACTTATTACTTTGAGTATATGGTTAAAACAAAAATTTTAGCCATGGGACCTCTTGGTTCATAAAGCATGGAGCATTTTTTTTTACACTGAGAGAATTATCCTTCATGATATTAATGATATAATTTCATAGAATTTTTTCGTGGAACCAATGAAGAATTTCATTATGTATATAATATTTAGTTAATACTATGAAATTTTTCATAACTTTTCTTTCATAAAATTTCATAATTTCATTAAAAATATTCATTGAGTTTCATAAATTAGATCTCCATAAATTTAATGAAAATGTTCTTTATATATATGAAATTGTTCAATAGTATAATCTTTTATAATTTTTTTTTTTTTAATTAATTTTTTGTTATTAATTTTGGACTATGAAATTTTATTATAAATCATGTTAATTTTTTCGAAACTTTTTTTATGAAACTTTTTCATTTGAAAGTAAAATATGCTACGATTTTATTACGCCTTTTGCATTTGCTTAGTTTTTTATATTTATCCACTCCAGCTTAGCAACGACAACAACCAACTATAAGAAATAATAGTAAATGAAATTGCTTCATAGATTTTATGAAGCTCTTCATTGGCTGCATGATTCATTCATTGGATGAGTGGTCTATTAATTTTATGAAGAGTTTCATTAATTTTATAAACTTTTCATTAACATTGACTTTAATGAAACCTGTTTCATAGATTCTATGAAAAGTTTCAATGGACGAGTTCCAGTGACAATTTTCATTGAAACTATGAAGAAATTCATTACTGTAGTGATGATAATTCTCTCAGTGTAGCAACTATGCATTGCAAGAGAAGATTCTTCAAAAGAATCAAACTTGTTGAAAAGTGTAATTTAGAAAAATGTTAATAAGATTTTTTTTATTTTAATTAAAAAAAGTCCCCTTGTTGTAAGCATCCCTACTCTTATAAACATTTATTCAAAGAATTCCAATATTAAAACATAATTTTACTTAAAATTTTAAAGATTGTTTTGATTCTTCTAATTTTCATTAGTATAACAAGAAAAACAAATCGATGTCATAACATTTGCTGACTGTTGAATAAGAATATAATACGTGACCTGCATATTCACAAACCCTTCAAACAAATAAAAGTTATAAGAATTTTCTATGCAAAGATTTTCTGTTTAATGTTTTCTTCTTAAGAAAGTTATATTAACAAAGGATATATTCTAAATCCTCCTCCCTTAACCTTAAGAAAACCTATGATAAAGTTATGTGTTAAACTCATATTTCGCAACAACAAAAAAATATGTATGTATATTGCGCTTAGTCTGCTTGGAATGTTAAGCTTAGTTTGCATAACATTCTTTTCAAAAATATGTTCCCTAACTAACATGGTCATAATAAAAATACACACCTTAAGAAAATTTCTTTTCTTTGTCCCTAACATGTCTAGTAAAAAAAAAATACTTCTTAAAGTATTAAAACAAGAAAACACAATATTTGGTACACCAGTAGAAAAAAAAGTTAGTAAAAGTTTTAGTTAAAACTACTAAAAATGAGTTTAAAATGAGCTAGAAAAAAAAATTGCTAAAACCAGCATATAATTTTTGCTACCTTAATTTTTTTATTTTAAACAAATTTTATTGCCTATAGGCCATAAATAAAGAAATTATATTTAAATTTAATTTAAATATTAGTAAGTTAAGAGCAGCAAAAATAAAACTATTAAATATATAGAATTTTAGTTATATGTGAGTTAAATTTTAGTTAATAGAAACTAACGACTTAAGCTGAAAAAATCAGCAAACAATTTAGCTAAATAATTAGTAGATTAAAAAATCACAAAGAAAATCAAAAATTAAAATTTTTTTTTATTCTTTTCAATGTAAATAAAAATTGAAATTTCTGAAATCAGCAGTTTGCTATTTTTCCAAAAAAAATTTCTGTTGATTTTAGCAGGATAGACTATTTGCCTGCAATCAAATTTAAATTTAAAATAATAAAAAATTTTTAGAATTTTTACTATTTTCAGTCTACTAATATTTAGCATAATTTTCTGGAGATTTTACAGTATAATTTGTTATTTTCAATTAACTGAAGTTAACTCAAATATAGGTAGAATTCTGTAAATTTTTTTTTATAGCATTCTTTATTAATGTAATCTATCCCATTTTGATATTAAACATTATATTTGTACTTAATTAAGAGCGATTTAATGGCGATGATCCAGTGATCATCCCGTATCTACTATATAATCCTTCAGCGGATTTATTTAATTTTTTTTTTTTTTTTTTTTTATATATGTAAACGTAGCATTATATTTTTATTCACTTATAATTAGGCGATCATGTCCTGTGGTGCCCTTCTGTTGAGTCTGATGAAGGTTTGCGTATTTGCCATGAGGCTTGATGCCAGTATGTTTGGATGTGCCTGGATTCGTGTTCTATAGCACTTGAGTTGTGACTTGACTTCTGCTTTAAGGAGGAGCATTTGTAATCATTCTGCTAATTTCAGTATTTTTTTCTGCAAGGTAATTCTAAACTAATTTTTAATAGTTTTTTCTGCTATTCTAACAGTTGTATTTCTATGAGTATATGAGTTTTTAGTTAGTTGGAAAATGAAAAATATTTTCAAGGATGTGTTTTTCTTTCCATACAAATATTCCTTTTTTAGATACGTAAGTATATTATTTTAATTTTATCTGTGTAAGTGTGCTTAAAATATAAATCAAATTTTCGTAAAGAAAAAAAAATAAAAAGGGGAAGTTACAAAAATTGCACGTCATTTATGTTAATTTTGTCAAATAAATTCTATTCAAGAAAGGCAAATAAGATGAAAAAAATATACAGAAAACAAATTTATTAGTTTTCTTAACACTAATGAGACCCCTTAAGGATTTGAGACAAAAGCTTAAACAAAACAATTACCTATTTAGGTACTATGAATTTTATAAACACCAGAATAAAAGAAAGAACCCTTTCTTATGTTAAAGCCAGACCCAGAAAAATCATAATAATATGCAATCATTACCTGATAATATCGCAGTGTAGAAATCTATAACCATATAAAACCCCATTACCGGGTAACAGATATATTTTCTAACAATAATAGTAAACGGGCGATTTTAGAAGGCTATATTTTTATTTGCATAAAAAAAAATCGCACGAAAAAAACTTTAAAAATTATAAATTGATTGATTTAAGAAGGTTAAATTGTTATTTTCTATGAGCTAAAATTTAATTTAAATACAACTTAAATTCGGTAAATTTAACAGTTTTATTTTTGTTATTCCCATGTTACAAAAATTTAGCAAAAATAATCTGCAAATTTCAGCTGTTTTTTCTGCAGGGTTGTAACGTGCCGTTACAAATAACCTACTTATTCATATACCTAATAGAAATGCTGATACCCCTAACCAACAATATATTTTCACTTGAATGGGCAAATATTCTTGTAATTCTTATTAGGTTAATAAAACCTATTACTTATAATGGAAAAGTTGTATGGTTGAATCCAGTTGGAGTTTTATTATACTTCGTCCCGTGGGCGAAGTATACACGAATAAGCCAGCCCGATTAAAGTTCCCAAATTAACCCGACTCACCTGCTTACTATTCTCGTGAGTCACTAATCGTATTTACCATATTCCCTCGTTTTCCCAAATTAACCCGACTCACCTGCTTACTATTCTCGTGAGTTACTTAGAAATATTTACTAATCGTATTTACATCTCCTCGTGTTCCCGAGGTAACCCGAACCCAGTTGGAGTTTTACTATACTTCGTCGAAGTATACACGAATAAGCCAACAAGGTCGGATTTACCGAAATAACCCGACTCACCTGCTTACTATTCTCGTGAGTTACTTAGAACTATTTACTAATAGTATTTACCATATTCCCTCGTTTCCCCGAATTAACCCGACTCACCTGCTTACTATTCTCGTGAGTTACTTAGAACTATTTACTAATCGTAGTTACCATATTCCCTCGTTTCCCCGAGATAACCCGACTCACCTGCCTACTATTCTCGTGAGTTACTTAGAAATATTTACTAATCGTATTTACCATATTCCGTCGTTTCCCCGAATCAACCCGACTCACCTGCTTACTATTCTCGTGAGTTACTTAGAAATATTTACTAATCGTATTTACCATATTCCGTCGTTTCCCCGGAATAACCCGACTCACCTGCTTACTCTTTTCGTGAGATACTTATAAAGATTTACGGGTCGTAGTTCATTACCTAATCATATCGAACCATTGACAGAGCTATCGACGTTTGGAGGAACTGCAACCACTGCCAGAGTTGCCGAAGATCATCCTGTGCACCGAATCATCGACAACGTTTAAAGAATAACAGTCATTAGATTAAATAAGTAGTTTAAGTAGTTTAAGATCTTGGTAAATAAAACTGTGTGCGATACAGGATCGTACAATTAAATTTAACAAAAGCAACGATTGCTGTTTTATTTCAAAGGAGGCAGACCTTTGACGAACCTGGACAAACTGAGTTTTACCCCGGCCTCAGACAAAACTGCATCACAGGGTAATATTTAATGTTTTAATTTTTATGAGTTTTAACTAAAACTTTTACAGAACCTAATTCTAGTAACAGACCACACTATTTTCACCCAGGCTTTGAATTTTTTAATTGACATATAAATTTCATTAGGTTTAGTTGGATAACGCTAATGCCAAAAAATTTCAGTGAGATGAAATGTAGTGAAAGATAAAGGGCCTCAAATATGGCAACACTATAATTGTGCGATGTGTTGAGTTTTAGAACAGTTGTTGAGCGTCATCTGATGGTTAGTTGGCGAACTTTGTTGAAGCTATTTAGTTCATAGCCCTGTTATATTATTGTACTTTGGTGGGGTTAAGTGCTATGGAAAAACCTAAAGTGGACGCTGCGATATGTATGAGAGATAGAAAAGTTATCCAAATTACTTTGGGGATCGAACCCGCAACCTCATGTAAAATAATCCAACGCGCTAACCATTACACCTCAGCGACCACGAAAAAAAATTGTGAAACTTTTAAATTTAAACACAAAGTGATAAAGTTTTTACTTAAGTTTTATATAAGAACTTGTAAAACACGAGAGAATATAAAATTCAAAACACGAGATGAGTGGTGAATGCAGAATTCGAATTGATACGAATAAGAATTTTTTAAAGAAAATTCATTTTGCGAGTTTTGGAAAACAGAAAAAAAAAAGAATCTGGGGATTTTTGGGGATGACAAATTGATAAATTGGGAATAATATTTAGAAAAAAAAATGACAACACTGCCAGATATTGAGGTTTTATCCTGACAAGCACGTGTGCCTTGCCTAGGTGACATCCCTCGAATATCCTCCAAGGTCCTGCCAATATCCCTTGAGGCCCTGCGTATATCCTTTGAGGTCCATGTAATGTCCTTTTAAGTCCTGGGAATATTCTTTCGGGGTCATGGATGTCATCCATCGACATGCTTCAAAGCGATTTCCGTCTAGAAAGAGTACCGTTCGTTGGTCACTTCCCTCCATATCCTTTGAATATCATTTCATATCCTGCTAATATAAAGGAAAGCAATTTTCATCTATTCATTTTTAAATACTGCCATATTCTGCGAATGTTCTTGATTGAAATTTTCATCTATTGTAGACAATGTGCCTTTCGAAGGTCACTTTCTTCCATATCTTTTGAGTATCCTGCCATATACTGTTAAGGACCTTGAATCTGATTTCCTTCCATAATCTTTGAGTATCCTCAAAGCCCTGTAATGCATACCAATCTTAATTTCAGCTGGGAAGTGCGCCGTGTGTACGTCCCACCTCTCCGGCATACCGAATTACAAATCAATCAGAAAATATGCTGTTCGTGTCCTTTGAGTGTGTGCCGTCTAAGTACTCAGTTCATGCCTGTTTACTTCTTTTCTGAATCGGACTACAACACTTATGATTATGCTTAGCAGAAATATGTTTAAATCGCTTCACTGAAAGTAAAACCATGCTCTCTATAATTTTCGCAGCGGCATCAACATCGCTGTCTAGAAAACGAAGTTTCCAATTAAATTGACTATAAAAATCTTTGATTAGTCTTTTCATAAATAAAACCTGATCGTAAATTATATTTATTTAAATTAGCGTTATTCCTGTTCGGCTTAAAGTAGGGAGGGCATACACGTTCAATATTAGTTGATCAATTTTTCAAAAATCAACCAATCAGAACATTTTATTGTTAAATAGTTTGCTCTGATTGGTTGATTTTAAAAACATTGATCAATAATATTGAAAGTGTATGCCCTACTTAAGATCAAATATGACAAATTCCAAATAGAATTCACAATTTATTTTACAACAAACAGTGAAAAAAACTTATGAAAAAACTTTCCTAGGACCAATGGTTGACAATTAATGCATTAATTGCAAAATGTCTTTTGGGATTCTCTCTTGGTTATAATATAGATTTTTCACATGTTTTTACAAAGCTATTATTTTTCTCTATGTTATCGTTGCTGCTATAAACTAGAGTTCCTTTAGAGCAGGTCATAAAGACAATCTTATGAAAGTGCTTGTCAGCCACGGGTTGTTGAAAAGTTTTTTCATAAGTTTTTTTCTCTGTTTGTTGTAAAATAAATTGTGAATTCTATTTGGAATTTGTCGTATTTGATCTTGAACCGAACACAAATAGCACTCATAGTAACAATCTTCAGATCAACTAAAATTTAGGGTAAAATTTATTAAAATTTTTATTTGGAAACTTCAAAAATCGACGCAATCATTGACACATAAATTTGAATTGTTTTAATTTCTTTATTGTTTTGTATGCAAAGTTGTGACTTTCAGTCTCGAAAATATTCTCATGATAGTCATAACGAGTCACAAGCAAGAACAGGCTACATAATTGTTTACTGAAAATCAAAATTTCACTTAAATTTGAAATATTTTATAAAATAAAATATAATTTAATCAAGACATTATAATAATTTTAATATTCAATTTATTTATTTTTTTACAGTTTGTGCTTTAAAACACCCATGCAACGTATATATTTAAATAACAAATTATCAACACGTAAGTAGAATGATTTTAATATTACTTAACCCTCGAATGCTCTTTTTGCTGTAATCGATAATATTTATACTAATTTTATTTTTAAAAAAAACTTGCTATGGCAAAATTATTAACATTTTGATTTATCGCTTAATTTAGGCGATATAATAAAATAAAGACCGAAGACAACTCCAGAAATCCAACAGTAAACTAACTTCGATTTTTACATACCAAAAATTGTTGATCTAGTGATGTTGCTTTAGAAGTTGTGAGGATTTTTGCTTTTGAAAATTTCTAAATTTAGCGAAATTGACAATGAACATCAATAATTTTTGACGAAATTATTTTGGATTACTTATAACTCTGAGTGTATTAGATGTGCTTAATTTTAAAAACTATGTTAGCTACACTTGAAAAAGTTTGACAATTACTTACTGACAGTTGTTTGTGTAGTAATCTGTTGTTGTTGTTTTCAACTGTAATTACAGTTGTTTTTCTATGTAAAAATGCAAAACAACAGTTATAACAGTTATTTAAGAAAATAACTAACGACAAAATACTGTAATTTCGTAATAGTATATAATTTTACAGTAAGCAGTTGTTTTTATTAGTTATTTAAAAAATAACCCCTCAATTCATAAATGCTTTGTAAAGTTATAGCAGGTTTACAAAATGTCATTTTCATACATATAAAATTTGTTCAATAAACCTCCTATAATTTTACAAAGCGTTTATAAATTAAGGGGTATAAATTTTATTAAATTTTAAAAATTCTTTTAGTATGTTTGAATTTACGAAGAAGAATAAACCTTTTTCTCTAAAAATTATAAACACATTAATATTCAAATAAACTAGAACTAGTTTCAGCTTTTTTGTATGGACAGGCTTCATCAGTGATTTTCCTTTAAATTGTATTGTCTTATCAGATTTTCTCTATATGTAACGTTCAGATGTAGAATTTAAATACAAGCGTCTGCATTACAAACGTAACTACCTAGCAACAAAAAGATGCAGAAGCATTAGAAGAAACACTACAAATGATGATCTAGATGTACTTATTTTTTAACATAAATACTAATGATTTTAACATTGAATTGTCACATCAACATTTTTTCAGTACTTTTTGAACGAGTGCAAAGGAAGCCCGCTGAGGTATTCTTTGATACGAAAGTTGACTGGTGTAAAACACCACTTGCTGATTGCGAGATATTGTGCTTTATTCTCTTTAATAAAAAGACTTTTTAAGGAGGGACATTACATTCGCGGCAGAGAAAACAGACCTTTTTTTAAAAATTCATATCTCAGTCAAAAACAAACATTTTTACAACATTTTTTATTGTTGTAGAGAATTGAACAAATTACAAGAAAAAAAATTCAAAAAAATATATTTTTTACTCCAACATGGTTTTATAGAGCTCCAAACTGGCGGCAGAGAAAAAAACGGGGCCTCGTGGTTGCAGCGCTGGGAGTCGCAAAAGTTGTCGGATCTGGAAAAAAATTACATTTTTAAATCTTAACAAAATTGGTTATCGTATGACATGAGCTTTTTTCTTTTAAATTTTTTTTTAAATTTTTGGTAATGTTCCAAATTTGAAAGTGTGTTTTTTCGAAAAAAAAATATTGACTTTAAAAATTCATAAAAAATCGAAAAAAAAATTAAAAAAAAAGCCCGTGTCATACGATAGCGAAACAAGTTTAAAAAAATACAAAAAAAAAAATTCTTCAAAAAATGAACCCGCTAGTGCCAAAGTCGCTCTCAAAAAACGGCCAATGTCATGTCTCCCCTTAAACAAGCGCGAAAGGTGCACTGCAATTCAGTTTTTTTAAGGACTATTTTCATAAGTGCATAAAAAGCAATTTTTCATCATTTTATTTTAGCTATATATTTTTAAAAATTGAAAAATTAAAAAAATATTGAATTTAAACATATTATATATAAATATAAAAAAAGTAAAAAAAAAAATAAAAAAAACTAAAGCAAAATAAAAAAAAACATAAACAAAAAAAGTTTAAAAAAATTTTAAAATATTGGCCCATCCAGAAATCGAACCCGCGATCATTTGTTTAGAAGTAACAAATGTTACCAAAATCAGTTTTTAAGATCACTTTTAGCCAAAATCAGTTTTTAAGATCACAATTATGCTTTAGCAGTAATTCTTAATTGATTTTTTGGATCTTATTCCGAAGTAATTCTAAAAAAACTATAAAAATATACTAATAGACAGTTTGGAAGCAATGACGAAAGTGATTTTTTGAAGAGGTTCAGAATTACTTCTAAAAAAGCAGTAAAAATACACTAACGGATGCTTGTGAAGCAGTAAAAGAAGTAGTTTGTAAGGTATTACTTCCAATTTTTTTGCTGGGTAGATCAATACTATTCGATCTTGAAATAATTGTTTGCATGTCTTCTTAATTAAATTGTTTGGAATTTAACCCTCTAATGCTCTTGCTTCTGATTACGATAATATTTAAACTATATATTTAGCGTTGACAATCTACTATGGAACAAATATTAGAATTTTCATTTATCGCTTTATTTAGGCGATATAGCACAACAAAGGTTGAAGACGTATCTTGAAATTCAGTAGTCAAATAATTTCGGTTTTAGCTTTAAATAACACCCTCTGTAAAATAAAATTAGGTATCGAAAATTGTTGATCAATTGTTGTTATTTCAGAAGTTATGGCGATTTCCGCGTTTTGAAAATTACGAAATTTGGCAAATTTAGCACTAAACATCAAAAAATTTTGAGCAAATTAGTTCGGCTTAATACTACCTCTGAGTATATAATCTGTGTTTAATTTCAAAAACGTCTGTCGGCTAGTTTGATTTTCCAAATATTTTTTCTGTTTTAAAAAAATTATTTTTTTCAAATTTACTAAATTTTCATTTTACATGCCTCTCGCTTGAAAACCGTTCCTTATACAAAAAAAGTTTAAAGTTAAAAAAAGTAGATAGTTAAGTTTTCTATGGATATAATACAACTTGTTTAATAAAATATTGTTGTTTAGTCAAAAACTATTTCAAATCTTAAGACCGCCTTTTGGCGGCCTTGGGCATTAGAGGGTTAAAAGTTTAAATATTTAAACTTAAAAAAAAAATTTTTTTCACCAAAACCAATTTTTTTATTTTAATAAAATTGCAGATTTTTTTAAGGGATTTGCTTGTTAATGAATACGTTGAAAAACGCGCGAAAGGTGTTTGAACTGTGTAAAAAAGCTGTGGAACGAACAAATCATTTCACGACACGCAAAAAAGAACGATTAGAACAAACTTCCCAGGAAAAATTTTTTCAATCGGTAGCTAACTACACCAATTCTGGAACTGGTTCCACTGAAACCGATTCCATGGAACCGGTTCTGGAACCAGTTCCAGGTATCCTATGTGGAAGGTATGACTGATGTGGAATCAGTTCTAGAACTAGTTCCAGAACTGATTCTAGGGCAACCGGTTCCACTTTGGAGCTATAGAAGTTGTTGCTTTTGGGACAATTCCAAACAAAAATAATCGGTGTTAGAATCGACAGTAGAAGGGGTTGTAAATGAAAAATAGATATTCTACAACCGATTCTTTGGAACAGAAAATTTGCCTGGGACCGCTTTCACCGATTTCATTTTTTGATTTTTTTTCTCTCTGTAGAGGTCTTGGGCATTAGAGGGTTAATATAATTAAATATTTAAATTCTTTTAATGTACGAAAATGCCTAGGGCCAATAAATAATGGTGTTAGGTAAATAAATTCGCTGTATTTGCACACAATTTATTAAAAATAATAAATTCATCATATTTATATAACAATTTAGGGAAAAAGTATTTTTACACAACATAAAAAAAGACTTTTAAATTTTAATGTTTGCTCATTTGTTTGCTTTCACGATAAATTCATTATTAAATTTACTTGCTCTGTTACAATTTGTTTTTCAAAACAGATTTTTATCATAAAAATATAATACGATTTTTTAATATTTACAGTGCAGTAGTGTGCTTCTTTTGAAGATATCATCTTATTTTAGCCTTTAGGTTCCATTGGAATCGTCATTTTAGCAACTGTTGCTTGGTTATATGTGGTATTATTTAAAATTTCATTTTGAAAAGGCAAAGCACAAGCAAAAGATACATTTCTATGTAAATAAAGGAGGTAACATTTGAATACACCTGAACCTTTATGAACGGCTATTGTATTTTGGAAATTTTGCAATATAAAATTTTAAGTCACTTTAATACAACTGCACCCAGAAAACAGATACGGTGCTGATAAACCAATTTGTTGCCAATCGAATGATTCAATTACATCAAATTAATTTTTCGCTTGCGTTTACCGATATATTCTTGATGCAGCTGAAATTCTATTGTCACAGTCAAATAGGTACTGTCTCCATTGGGTTTCTGTTGTCACAACTGAAAATCTCCGCTAGCACAACCGAACCGTTCGATTGTCTATAAAAGCGGTTGTTTTATGGGTGCAGCAATTCAATAGAACATTAAAGTATAAACGAAGAATTTCAGTGAATTTAACAACTAAACTTCAGTCTGAAAATTAATTTCCAAATCTGTCGCAGCCACTTTTAAAGAATTTTACCGTTTAACGAGAGATCGCTGTTCTTAGTTACTTTTGTATTTGCAAATATATTTTTGTGTACCCTGTTACATTTGTACATGTAGTTAGTTACATATGTATATGTAAGTACAAGCTCATATGTAAGGTATTATATTTTAGTGTCAATAAAAACCACATGTTTGTTCATTTCCTTTATTTAGTTGTCATAGTATCACTTCCTTTATGCATCATTTGTCCTTTTGTCAAAGTTAAATAAAAAGAAAATTGTAGGGAAAAAATTTGTACAGATATTGAGATGTTCTTTAATTTTTTGTTATAATACTTTCAACAGAAGATTTTAAAATAAATGAATTTTTTTCTCATGGTCTTTTCAATAGATTTTTGTTTAAACTGATGATGCTTTTTGAAATTGTAACTATAACATAGTATTGATTAATATAGAAAAGGACTATGGAATAAAATGATTTCGTTATTTGTATTATGTTTTTAATTAAATTACTTTTTTATATAAACCTACTATTTATACACTTAAAAAAGTTTAACAGTTACACCATAATAATTACAATTTTCTTTCTACCCATGTGAAAATCGAAATATATATGAGCATACATGATCATACATTCACTTGTATATGATCATGCAAGGCCATACGAGATCATATACGTCCATGCATATTTCAATGTATGACCATACATGATCTCATATATTTCCATATATCTTTGGAACCGAAATTTGAGGGTATATGACCGTACATGTTCATATATGACTATATATGCTTATATATGATTCATATACGCTCATATATAATCATATATGGCCATATACCTCCATATACCCTCAAATTTCGGATCCAAAGATATACGGAAATATATGGGATCATGTATGGTCATACATACATTGAACTATGCATGGACGTATATAATCGCGTATGCCCATGCATGATCATATACAAGTAAATGTATGAACATATATATTTCGTTTTTCACATGGGTATGGAAAAATTCAAAATTATTACTGTGAGAGTTACTTAAGAAAACAACTAACGAGAAGTACTGTAAATTCGTAACTGTAGTTTAAAACATTTTTTTTTGTATCGCAATAAAAACCTACCACAACAGTATTTCTATAGTATGTGGTTGCTTTTGTTGGTTATTTAAAAAATAAAAAAAATCTTCGATTTTTAAATTCCGTTTTATTTTGTATTTGTTATTATTTACATATTTATACCCTACACCACTATGTGGTCAGGGTATTATAAGTTTGTGCTGATGTTTGTAACACCAATACCTTATAGTATACCGATCGGTTCAGAATTTTTTTTTATTTCGATTTAACGATGTCCGTCTGTCCGTCCGTCTGTCTGTCTGTCCATGCAATCTTGTGCGCACTCTACAGGTCGCAAATATTAAGATATTTTGATGAAATTTGGTACACAGACCTATGTTGGCCCAAGGACGAACAAGTTTGATTTTGGTGAACATCGGTCCATGTTTAGACCTAGTGCCCATATAAGGGTCCTACCAAAATTATATTGTTTATACGCTGCAGGTCGTAAATATTAAGATATTTTGACGAAATTTGGTACACAGACCTATGTTAGCCCAATAACGCAGCCTATTGATGTTGGTGAACATCGGTCCATGTTTAGACCTAGTGCCCATATAAGGGTCCTACCAAAATTATACTGTTTATACGCTGCAGGTCGTAAATATTAAGATATTTTGATGAAAGTTGGTACACAGACCTACGTTGGCCCAAGGACGAACAAGTTTGATTTTGGTGAACATCGGTCCATGTTTAGACCTAGTGCCCATATAAGGGTCCTACCAAAATTATATTGTTTATACGCTGCAGGTCGTAAATATTAAGATATTTTGGCGAAATTTGGTACACAGACCTATGTTAGCCCAATAACATAGCCTATTGATTTTGGTGAACATCGGTCCATGTTTAGACCTAGTGCCCATATAAGGGTCCTACCAAAATTATACTGTTTATACGCTGCAGGTCGCAAATATTAAGATATTTTGATGAAATTTGGTACATAGACCTACGTTGGCCCAAGGACGAAGCCTATTGATTTTGGTGAACATCGGTCCATGTTTAGAACTAGTGCCCATATAAGGGTCCCCCCAAAATTGGCTTGGTTACAAACTGCAGGTCGCAAATATTAAGATATTTTAATGAAGTTTGGTGCGCTGACTCACATTATAGAAAATTTTGACATAAGCCCCATTTTAACCCATTCGAATTTCGGATCCAAACAATACACCAGACTGGTGTAGGGTATTGTATAGTCGGCATGCCCGACTTTAACCTTTTTACTCGTTTTAATTTGTAAATAAAAATCAGATACTTGCATTATATCTCCAATGCATAAAAACGTAATAACATATTCTGAATTTCAAGAACGATGAATTAATTACATTTTTTTTATAATCAAAATAAAAGAAGTTCTTTTTTTTTATTAAAATATATTTTATAATATGCAAAATAATTAACTGTAAAAAAACTGTTGTTTAGTTTAGTTTAGTTTAGATATTTAAAAGGTAAATGTATTTGTCGTCATGTTGGTTTTTAATTTTTATTTAAAATAAAAATTGTTTTTTTTCGACCTTTTCAATTGATTAATTAGAAATTTATTAATTTAGTTCGAGGCCAATTTCCTTATTGTGAATTAATATAATAAGTACTTTTTTCCAAAAATTGCTATTTTTCTTCATCAGGATACTCTCCCGACAAATACTTCACAGAGTTTTTGCTTTCAAAAAAACCTCTACACTTTCAGAAATGAAAAGACGATCGTTTCGGGGATTTTCTAGGTCCCCTTCATTAGTTTTAATTAGAAAGTAGTGGCAATACTCGTCTTTTTAACTGATTATTCATTTGTTCTAACTGCCATTTTCAGTAGATTCTAACAAAAAACTTTTTTGAGGGTAGGGTACCCGGATATCACCCAAACGGACATTCTACCAATATTCGAAAAATATCGGTCATAATCCCAATAATGAAAATGGGGATTCTTCGTGAAAGCCGTTCTATTGGAGACCTTATGGCATTCCTTTAAGAGCGTTGGTATATAGACCACCCATTTGAATAGTGGTTGGTTGAAATATTTGCAGGGCATTTGATCATGTGTGCCATAAAGCGTTTGTGTCAAATCTTAATGCTTTTATTCATGATGGCTTCTATCGATTTAAATCGAGTTTTCTTTGGGTCACAATATAAGAGCTGTTATAGACGGGGTCGCATCCAATGAGTTTCAGTTAAATGCAGGGGTACTGCAAGGTTCCGCTCTTTCTCCTTCTCTCCTTTTTATCTTTCTAAATTACTTTTTCGGTAAAACTTTCAATCCCGTCTATTATTTTGCAGCAATATTTTGTCATTAATATTGCTTGTCATAGGCCAAGCCTGGGGGAGGTTGGGGACATAAGGCAGATTATGAATGACACACTCAATCGGGACCTAATGACAATCCCTGAATGGGATCCTCGTGAATAGGATCGATTTTATTCCGATTTTAATGCAGTGGAGTCGTCAGTGTAATCTGTATACATGGATGCTACCAATGTTGAAGAATATGTCTGGTTACATTGTACAAAAATTTAGGGGGGGGGGGCTAAAAATTACCCCCATTTTCAAATGTTTATTTTGAATCAACATACACTCACAATATTTTATCGTTAAAAACAACCTAAAATACATATTAAATTAATTGAAAACACAATTAAAAAATGGACTACAAATTTTTCATTATATTCAAAGCATTTTGCTGTCTATTTTCAAACATTGTTTAAACAATCTATAAAAGAAATAAAAATAATTGAAAAGTCTGCTAAAACAATCTTCAATTTTTAACAATTTTTCATAATTCAAAGTTTTTTTATTTGAAATTTCAAAACACTGCACACACGTTCATATTTTTATTGGCTATGTTTGTGTGTATGAGTAAAGAATTTTTTGTAATTTAAATTGCAATAATTTTGTATATATAAACAAACTGTTTTAACAAAAAAGTAAACCGAAAAATTTTGAATTTTTTGTTTTAAAACAGAAAACAACGAAATTATTTTTTCTAAAAATAGAAAACTAAAAATAGAACATTTGACTGAAATACATACAGACGATACGTATTTTTTTGTAGTTTGTTTTTTATTTACTTGTAGAAAAAGTTAAACAATATGTTTCCATGTATTTTAATTGATTCTTCAATTGAAAACAAACTTTAGCTATTACTTTTTAGATAAACCTCAAACCTCGGTTATGGAAAATATATTGTGAGTATAGGAAACCATTTGAGTCTTCCGTTTTAGATATAGGATGTGTTCCTCAAACTACAAGAAACATTTTAACCCTCTAACTCTTCAAAAAAAGACAAAATGGACAAAAAAGACCCGTAAGTTGAAGAGTTAGAGGGTTAAAATGTTTCACAAAAATGTTCCTTGTAGTGGTTTTCATAAGTTCGCTGAACATATCCTATACCTAAAATGGAAGTTTCACATGGTTTCCCCCTAAAATCCAGGTTTGTTGGACATATGATCGCCAATTCTGAATAAGTACGAGATTAACCCTTAAACACATTTTAAGTTTTGATTTATTTCTGGCACTGAAAATTAAATTTTCGACTTTGATGTCTTCAGAGAATTAAAGTAGAATATATTAATATTGTTAAATGAAATTCAGTCAAAAAGTTATGACAGTAACTAGATGGCAGTTGTCTTTGTAGTAATCAGTAGTTGTTGTTTAAGCTATAATTGCATTTACTTTCCTATAGCAAAATACAAAACAACTGTTACGACGTTTATTTTAAAAACAACTAACGAAAATTACGATATTTCGTAATTGTTGGCTAAAGCAATTTTTTTAATATTAAAAAAAGACACTCGCAATATTTTTTCCTTAAAATCTACCGAATAGGTACATTGAAACCATTGAAAATAAGTTAAACAAGGACTTCCCATATTTCGTTTAAAACAATTATGATTTGTCGTTAATTTTTAATTGTTAGTTAATTAACTGGCAAAGTCGGTAAAAAAAAATAGATTTCTCATTTATTTTAAAATTAATTTAATTATAACAACTGATTGCTTTTAACAGAAAATTTTGACTGAATATTTTAACTTATACCGAAAGTCTGTAATTTGTGTATTTTGTTTGTTGAATGACTGATAGAAAAAGTTAAAAAAAAATATAGTTTTTGAAATTTAACTACTTGTTCAATTGAAACAACTTTACTGATTTACTTTTTAAACAACTATTGAAATTTTACGGTAAAATTATTGTGAGTGTATGTATGCAGAAAGTAAGTCGATGTCATTACTGGTAGTCCAAAAAATAATGGTATGTCATTACCGTATAACATTGACTTGTTCCGTTTATAAAATGCTATTTAACAGAATACTTTGTATAACAGAACTACAATCTGTTACTATTGAAAAGTTGTAAATGTAACGAAAATTGTTATGTTACACAACATTTTCATACGAAATGAACTGTCAATTTCAATGGTAACTAATTTAGTCTTGGCAAGTAAAAAAAAATATTTAAAAATTAAATTTTGCAAACGTGGTTGTATAGAAAAACAAATCTTTTATTTCAAAATCATATAAAAATTATAAAAACACAAAAATTGTTATTCAACTACTTACTTCCCCAGCAAAAAAAAATCTTCAAAAGAAGAGTAAAAGAAGCAGTGATTTGGATTCGATATTGTGAAAATTTGGATCGGAACCAATGAATTTTACATAGGGTTGTCATAGGGTGGAAGTTTTCTTTTACGATCCTTCTGATGTTCTTTTTAATTGGTGAAAAGGAATTAATTTTTATTCGTAAAAAATTTAAGCAAATCACTTGGACCTGACAACTTAACTCAAAATAATTAAAGTTAAGTGCTTAACCACAGTTATAAATATTAAATTTATATGGAAATATCTGTAGTTAGATAGATTTGGAAAGACTTAATTTCCTTCAAAATCACATTTTCGGAAGTTGTGAAAAAGAACTGCTTTAGAAGCGGAAAATCAGAACTTAATGATACTTTGGAATCAATGAAAAATTGATTCCTTAAGATCACTTCCACGTTTTTTGCTGGGTCTACACTCTAATTAAATTCTGTTGAAATTTACCCAACTTATAGTAGGAAACTGAACTCCTACTATAAATTGGGTAAATTTACTCTATGTGAGTAATTGAAAAAAAAAATACGCACTTTGTGTTTAAGTTGGTGCACAAATAATTTGTAATTTTACATTGAAAGTGCGTAAAAATTAAATGAAATTTTGAAATTAGTGTGTTAATTTACTAAATTTTTGTGTAAAAAAGCACGTTTGACGTGTAAATGTACGCATAATATGAGTAAAAATCCACTAAAATGCGCAAAAATCAACAGAAAGTGCGTAAAAATCCAATAAAATGCGTACATTTACAACAGTTGTGCTAACTTTAAGCACCATCCAAAATTTTTTTTAAAATAAAATAACAAATTAATTTTTAGTACGTATTTTATTAATAATAATATCCAAGTCATTCTCTCATAATCGTCTATGTCCAAATTAATCGTTTTGGGATCTTAAGGCATTTGTATAAAATTCATATAAAAATTTGTTATAACTATTGAATGGGTGCAATGACTCCTGCTAAACAAAATGCCTTCTTTGAAAGGGAGGCAGTAACCGTCAACAATAACGGGAGAAAACGCAGAGATATGGCCTACGCAGGTACAACTGAGTGCAATGGCTGCTGATCAACAAAATGCTTTCTTTGCAAGTTAGACAGTACTCAATGAATACTGACTTTGTTCAGCAGGAGTCATTGCACCCAGTTGTTTTTCCTAGGCCGTATCTCTCTTACGGCGTATTCTCCCGTTGTTGTTGACGGTTGTTGATTGACTGCCTCCCTTGCAAAGAAGGCATTTTGTTGAGCAGGAGTCATTGCACCCAGTTGTTCCTGCGTAGGCCGTATCTCTCTTACGGCGCTTTCAATTTTAAAATGAGGTTTAGACTACCACCAAAAACAATTTCATGCTTATGTTGCTATTTCCAGACTCTAATGTGTTTGTGGAAATGTAATTCATAAAAAATAATCCGTTTTCTCTCTTTCTTTTTATAATTTATAATTTTTTTCAATTTGAAATGTCAGAGTATTTATTACTATTATAGGATAGTATATTTACCAACTTTGTGCGTAAAAATTTTATTTAACAAAACACTAGTAATTTTAGGCACAATGTGTTTATTTATAAACACATAATGTCTAAAAATACTTTGTGTGTGTATTATTGTGTAGGGAAGTGTGTATGAAAAAAGTTTACGCATTTTTTGTTTATATTTACCGAATTTTCGTAAAATTAAACAAAATTTTACCCATTTTATAGTAGTAAATTTACAAACATTTTTTAGAGTGTACAATATAAATTCTTTTTAAGAAAAAAAAAATAAATAAAGATATTGGAAGAGTTTTGATGATTTTTAATCTTTTCAGTTTCAGATTTTTTTAATTTCCTAATATATTGTAGAATTTATTTGAGATCCACAAGGATTTTTTTTCAATTAACACATTCAATTTAAACAAAATAAATTTACTGACGAAATTATTATTTTATAATTCTTTTTTAATATTTTCCAACGCACTATATATTCAACGCTGCTCTCAGTCCCGAATCCACACACACAAATTTCAAAGTGAATCATTCCAACATTTTTTGCTGCTTTGTAATCCATATCCGAATTATTATTTTCATTGTATTTCGTGTAGAAAAAGCTTGGTAAAAGTAAAATGAAATTTTTGCAGCAATTAACATATAAATATTTATTTTAAATGTTTCAATTAATTTCACAATTTGTTCGAAACAGCAAATTTCCGACATTTGTAGTTCCGTGATATTTTAAAACTCCGCTCTAATTAAAAAAAATTCGGAACTCAGAACAGCGGTGATTAAAAAGCTTTGAAAAGCAAAAAAAGAGCTTAGAAGCCCCCATGTATTATTTTTTAAATTTTCCTATCTTACAAATTGTATAAATTTGAAAACATAATATTCGTATAATTTACATTTTATAAAAATGTTAACATTTTCAAAAATTACAGAATATTGAATTCAAATGTTAACGTTTTTTCTCTGTACAATACCAGAGATACAAAAAAGTTGTAGAATCGGGGCATAAAGGTACTTTGTGATAATTTTATTATATTTTATCATTTCTGTTTATAAAAATATAACTAAAGTGAAATATATAATGTGTATATGTATGTAATTGGCATAAATGAATAAATGATAAACTTGATTGGACTTAAAGCAGAAGCAATTCTACATAAAAAAATAAATCAATCAATATTTTTTATCATAACTCACCCTCTGATGAAATCGCAAATGTAATGTCAATATTACACATACATAGACACATTAATATGTTACAATATACAGGGCGTTTCAAAGCTATAATGTCAATTTTGTTTTTCAATTTTCTGTTAAGTACCTAAGTGAACTGAATTGATTGATTAATGGTCTTGAAAATATTAACTTTCTTTCATTTGATGCAACATTAAAAGTTGTTGTTCTGTTAATTATATAATTGTGTTGGGCCTTGTAGTTTGCCGCATGACTTTATTTGGTATTTGTATGATCAAAATTCTAGATTTTAATCCGTAATATCTATTAATGGTAAAGTGTTGAAAAATGTAACAAAATTCAAGGCCGGACTTTATTTTGTTCTAAATTATCCTGTTTGTTAGAAAAATCCCTAATATTTTTGGTGGAATCAAGACAATTTAACGCGAGAAACATTGCTTATTATGCACACTTAAGTGATCGCTTCAATTATGTACAGTTATGAAACGCCCTGTATAAAAAAAAGTTTATAAGTGTATGTGTAAAGGTAGTTTATTAATTCATATATTTATATTGAATATGTGTGTGTGTGTGCGTAAAAAATATATATATTTTTATACAAATTTCTGTTTGACATTAGTTCGATTTTTTGATTTTTATGGTTCTGTGTCTGTTGACAAAAAATAAACCACAAAATGTCAAATCATGGATGGATGATAAGATGTGTGTGTGTGTGTGTGTGTGTGTGTGTGTGAGTGAGAGAGCATAACACACAAAAGTTTATAACCAATTTGTTTTGAAAAAAAAAGTTGACAAATCATGACATGAATGTGTCACATTTATAAATAAATCAAATATTTAAGTTTTTTGTTAGGTCAGTTTGTAACAGTGTCCTTTTGTTGTCCTTTAATAGTTAAAGCTAATATTTGTATTACGAACAAAAACTACAAGAAAATATCTCTAGGGATTTTAAAATTAATTTAGTAAAAATATGATTTCAATATACTCAATATGAAGTTTAACATTAAAAATAATTTACACTAAACTTTTGTAGTAGACGTTATTGAACATTTCAAAATTTGATTGAAAGAAAAATATTACAGAAAATTTATGAATACTCCTTGGATTTTCAAATCATCATAATGTTAAGAGGATTAAAAAAATGGAATCAAATCTTTTGATTTTATTTTACGGGATTACTTATAGATACTTACAGAAATATAACAATGTAAATCTTTTAGCTTATTAAGATCGAATTTGAAATTAATACAATATGAATGATACTAAATAATTTGATTATAGTTTAATAAATAAAAATAATCAAAAAACCAAAAAAACTAAAATTTATTAAAATTAATACTAAAGAAAAAAAATTGATTCCGTAAGTTTGATGGTTTTTTGAGTTTTTGATCATGCTACCCCCTGAAAATATTCATTTCGGCATAAAACTACGTCCTCCTATAAATTACGATAATCGGACATCGGGAAGGCGTGCCCTTAAATTTGGAACACGGCTTACAAGGGGAAAATATGACTTTTTGTAAATTTTCTCGAAAACATCGATATTTTAAAACTAACTCGAATTAAAGACAATAAAGAATCGTAATTTGGAGTGAATTCTCTTTGTAATAAAGTAATAAAAACTTAAATCGGTTAAAAAACAGCCGAGTTATTACAATTTTAGCAGGCAAGTGATGTGGCGCAGACCACTTAATCAAGAAATTCGGGTCGAAATTTAAAAATTTATTGAAATAATCTACAACAGAAACATTTATTTATTCTATAAGTTCCAATAAACTCAAATAAGGAGTATCTTTTTCTTTTGTGTATTGCTAACTCGCGTTAAATTTGTAGCAAAAAGGTCAGAAATCTTAAACACTGTTTTCAAATTTACTATTTTAAAATTTTTTACATATTTTTAAAGGAATTTTAAAAAATCAAGGACTGGACTATGGGGTTTTATTAAGAACATATTGGAGATTAAAAACTACAAAAATTGTGGAAATTCCTTTTCTCATTTGGCTGGAGCAGAGATTTTATTTCAGCGGATTTCGAGAAAACAGAGATTTTTGGCATTTATTTAGCTATTGTGGAAGTTTTTCTTTTTTCTTCTTCTAATTCCAAATAATTTTGGACAGAATATAACAACACAAGTCTAAATACTTCAATCATGAAAATTAGGGCTAAATATACATAAATATATTAAATTGCCCCTGTGTAAGGTCAGAGGTCAAATTTTAGGAGATTTTAATTTCTTTTAAACATATTAATCTAACAGTTATTCCTGAGCGAATATTAATGAAACTTCTTGGTATTATTTTTCTAGGTCTAGAAATAATATTCTTAATTTAATTTTAGAAAATTAACCCTTAAGTGCCCTTGGGGCTTTTTCGACCCTATGATGAAAATAGACAAATATTTCTTCAGTGGGGCATATAGGCCCAAACAGCACTTAAGGGTTAATTTTCTGAAATTGAACTAAGAATATTATTTTTAGACCAACAACATCAAGAAATTCCATCAATATTCGCTCGGGAATATTTGTTATATTAATATGTTTAAAAAACATTAAATCTCCTAAAATTTGACCTCTGACCTTACACAGGGGCAATTTAATGTATTTATATTTTGCCCTAATTTTCAGGATTGAAGTATTTAATCTTGTGTTGTTATATTCTGGCCAAAACCATGTCGAATTAAAGCAACAAGAAAGAAGAACTTGCCTGAAAGCTAAATAAATGCCAAAAATCGTTGTTTTCTTGAAATCCGCTGAAAGAAAATCTCTACCCCAGCCAAATGAAAAAAGGAACTCCCACAATTTTTGTAATTTTTAGTCTCCAATATATTCTTAATAAAACCTTAAAGTCCAATAGTTGATTTTTTAAAATTTCTTTAAAAAAATTTTAAAAAATTTATAATTGTAGATTTGAAAACAGTGTTAAGAATTCTGACCTTTTTGGTACTAATTTAAAACGAGTTAGCAAAAGATAATAGGAAAAATATTTCTTATCTGAATTTCTTGGAAATTATAGAATAAAAAAGGATTTCTGTAGTAGATTATTTCAATAAATTTTAAATTTGGACCCGAATTTATTGATTAAGTGGTCTGCAACACATCAATTGCCTGGGAAATTGTAATAACTCGGCTGGTTTTTAACCGATTTAATCTTTTATTTTATTATTACAAAGAGAATTTACTCCAAATTACGATTCTTTAATGCTTTTATTCGAATTAGTTTTAAAATATCAATGTTTCGAGAAAATGCAAAAAAAGTCATATTTTCTCCTTGTAATCCGTGTTCCAAACTTCAGGGCCGATGCGGTACGTCTTCCTGATGTCCGATTATCCTAATTTTTTGAGGGACGTAGTTTAACACCCAAATAAATATTTTTAGCGGGTAGCCCGGTCAAAAACTCAAAATTTATTTTCCTCCATACAAGCTTGGAACACCCTAGTGGTTATGTATCTCATACCTAGTAATGGTAACTAGATACTTTTTTTATATTTCTTATTATTTTTGTATATGGATGTCGTGCAAAATAATGAGTTATGCTTACACACCAGCATACGAAAAATCAAAAAATATATCCAAAGTTAATTTACAGAAAGAAAAAGACATTTTTATTGAAAAATTTTAATAGAACAAGGCAATCACCAGACTGCCTCAGTTTCGTGTCGTCCAAAGGCTCCTCAATGGTTAGTTTATGCGTCAATTGATCAAAGTTTTTTATTGTTAATTTGTCTCTATATGAAAAAATTTTTGTATATGCCATGATCGGCAACCGAATTGGCAACCTTCTACAGAGGCCATGACAAATAGCATCACCTCTTAACGCACAGGAGAATAATTAAAACTGAGTCGACAACGACAGCGACAATTGGTTTTTCATATATTTTGTATGGGAAGCAATATGTGGCTATATCGTCCGGCGATTTGTAGTCATAATAGAATCTATAATTATTTATCCAGTTTTTTGTATTCTATTTTTAGGACGACATATTAAAGTACACTCAAAATATTTGTCATAATGTTGCCACATTTTTAACTGAACAAGGGTTGCCTATCAGCACAGAGTTGTAAAAATTCATATCAGAGTTGAAAAAATCGTACTTTGTTTACAAAAAATATAATTTTTTTTACAGAAGAAAAATAATTGAAAATAAAAATAGAGAATTTTCTGCCAAGAGTCAAATTAATGTAAAACTAACTGAATTGCTGAAAAAAATATGACAAATACAACAAAATTCTTGTTTAGATTAATTTTTTCTCTAAAAGTAAAAAAATGCCAGCTTTCGATTGTCGCTTAATTTACATTCATTGCGACGACTTTTGACGTCAATCGACGCAGTTGTGATTCAACCACAGTCGGCACAGCGATGATTACGGCTAATTGAAGTTTTGTCAATCACAACCTACACAATGCACGTTTTGTAATCAGAAGAGCCAGAATTCGTTAAAAATATTTTTCAATTAAAATGCTTCATCTTTTTAATTCTATTGTTGTTTCCTTTAACCCTTAAGTGCATGATCTCTTCATTTATAACCATTTTGTTTTTATTTGAAATATACCAAAAAAAAATTTATTTAAAAAAATGTGTTTTTTATTGAAAAATATGGTTTTTTGCCAAATAGCTACAATGTGATTATTTTATATGAAACAAAAAAAATATTAACTATGAACTATTGAAATTTGAAAGAATTTTTAAAATTAAAAAAACTAAAACCAAAAGAAATCTTAAAAACACAAAAGTTTTATTTTCGATTTTGAGCTGATCTTGTACTGTTCTGAGAATATCTGGCTACAAGTTATGAATATTTATAGAAAGCTACATCTCTCTAGTGTCCTTAGTTAAAATCGTCTCACAAGATTTCCTAAAATAGGAAAAAGTAAAAATGGCACATATTTTAACCATCAGTCGTGAGAGGGTTAAATACAATTTTTTTTCAGAAGTGTACTTCAAATGCAAATTCACTGTTTCTGTGCATTTTTCAATTTGTTTTCCTCTTTAATTTTTTGTAATTAATTTATTTAACCCTAACAATAGGTACACTCTAATCATTTTTTGTGTAAATTTACCCAAATTTTAATAGGAAATTGGGCTCCTACTATAAATATGGTAAATTTACTGCCAGTGCCTAAATAAAACAAATTACACACATGATGTGTAAGTTAAAAATTTGTAATATTACATTGAAAATGCGTAAAAAGTTTTCAACAAAAAATAGTAATTTTACTACTTTTGTGCGTAAATTTACCAAACGAAATTTATTTTTAAAATGTTTTACTAACTATAAATGTTATAATATTTATTATCTAAGCCTAATAGAATTTTTCGATTCTGAATAATTTTTTTCTTAATATACATTAGATTCCATTGAAAAAAACTTCGATTATGAGAACTGTTTCCTGTAGGAAAAGTCGTAGAATTTTTCCTAGAAAACATCTTATTATGAAACCTTTTTCCCCAGGAAAATTCTAACATTCTCTGTTCTTTTTTCTACGGACTTTCTTTTATGGAAATGTCTCAAATTCAGCGAATGCTTTGCCAGAGGAAAACAATCCTTAGAAACCAGAGATATGCTGTGGGTCTTTCTCAGAATTAACGGGTTTTTTTGGAAGAAAAATTTCTCGAAATCTGGTTTTTTTATATGCAGGATCCTTAAAATCCGGAAAAAGTGCTCAGAATCGTAGCGTGTTTTTTCCAGGATCATCTGAGGATGTGTTTGAAAAAGTTGTCAGAGTTTTTCTGTACGAAAAAGCCTTCAGAATCTAAATATTTTCTATAAGAAAAATTCTCAAAATCTGACGATTTTTTAGAAGAAAACTTCATCACAATATGAGTCTTTGTTTATAGAAAATCACTAGCAATGAACCTTCCTGATTTGCAGGAGTCATATTACATATGATTGGAAAGAAAACATAATGTGAATCTTTTGAAGACAGCCAAAATTTATCGGTACCTCTCAATTGTAGATGTTGTACAGATATACCATAATTACGAATCCAGCTGAAGTCACCGCCGATGATATTAGCACATTTTTAAGTAAAAATTTATAATGAAAGAATTTATTTTTGAAACATTTTATTTTATATTTTTTAATTTCTTGAATTTTTTTAAATGTCAATCTCTATATCGTCGACCGGCTTGCAAAATGTCACATCTGTTTTTTTTATAGATTATCAGGAGAGCGAAAAAGCTGTTTGTTACAAAATCTACTTTTAAGATATTTTATTGGCATCATATGCCTTAATGATGATTTTACTAAATGAGGTCGTGAATCATTAAGGCATATCATGCCAATAAAATATCTTAAAAGTAGATTTTGTAACAGTTTTTTCGCTCTCCTGAAAATCTATTAAAAAAAACATGTAACATTTTGCAAGCCGGTGGACGATATATTTTCATTACAATTACAAGTTAGTAAATTTACAAAATTTGTACATTAAATTTATCAACAAAATAAAAGAAATGTACGCACAACAGGTTTAGTTATAAACATATAATGCCCATAACACTATGGAACATTTTTGGGATTATTGTCTGGGGGGTGAGAAATTCCAAGTCAGGGTGATGGTACTAGGTCAGTATAGTAAAACCCTCAAAGGGTTTGGCGTTCGTATGTGTCATTTTTTTTTTATGACCTTTTAAATTTTTTCCTTATCTTGATGTTTTTTCGCTTAGTTGTAACTCGAGAACCACTTGTCCGATTTTGATAAAACAAATTTAGAAAAATTTAGAATTACAATTTCTTTAATCCGTTCATATAACATTTTTCTTTATAATCAACAGTTTTGCCGGTAAAAATAAATTTGTGGAGAAAAAAAAATATTTTTTTGCCTAAAAATTAAAAATTTTTTTTTTTAAATTCATAAAAAATTTTAATTTTTAGGCAAAAAAATATTTTTTTTCTCCACAAATTTATTTTTACCGGCAAAACTGTTGATTATAAAGAAAAAAGTTATATGAACGGATTAAAGAAATTGTAATTCTAAATTTTTCTAAATTTGTTTCATCAAAATCGGACAAGTGGTTCTCGAGTTACAACTAAGCGAAAAAACATCAAGATAAGGAAACAATTTAAAAGGTCATAAAAAAAATGACACATACGAACGCCAAACCCTTTGAGGGTTTTACTATACTGACCTAGTACCATCACCCTGACTTGGAATTTCTCACCCCCCAGATTGGCTGTTGTACTGTGTAATTAAATTATATGGGTATTATTGTATACGAAACTGTGTCCAAAATAATTTTACACATTTTGTGTTTATATTTACTCACTATGCGTAATAACAAAACAAAAATTTACTCATTTTATAGTAGTGAATTTACAAACTAAATTCGTCGCATTTTAGTATGCTCCTTTGCAAATTTACCTTATTCGAAGTCCCTTAAACCACCTTTCATTTCTTCTCTATCCCCTTTCCAGAGAAAGCGTCACGTTAGTTAATAGAAAGAATTTCTTAAGTGTCGCTTCTCTTGAAAAAAAGCAGTGTTTAAATGAAGTTTTGGATGGAGTTCAGAATTACTAATAAAAAAAGCTGAACAAATGTACTAACGGATGCTGTGGAAACAGTGAAGGAAGTGATTTTTTGTTTAAGTTGTTCAGTATTACTTCTAAACAAGCAGCACTAACGGTAAATTATAGTTTGTTTTATTTTTTTATACCCTACACCACTATGTGGTCAGGGTATTATAAGTTTGTGCTGATGTTTGTAACACCAAAAAATATTGGTCGTAGACCCACCTTATAGTATACCGATCGGTTCAGAATTTTTTTTTATTTCGATTTAACGATGTCCGTCTGTCCGTCCGTCCGTCTGTCTGTCTGTCCATGCAATCCTGTGCGCACTCTACAGGTCGCAACTATTAAGATATTTTGATGAAATTTGGAATGCAGACCTATGTTGGCCCAAGAACGGACAAGTTTGATTTTGGTGAACATCGGTCCATGTTTAGACCTAGTGCCCATATAAGGGTCCTACCAAAATTATACTGTTTATATGCTGTAGGTCGTAAATATTAAGATATTTTGATGAAATTTGGTACACAGACCTATATTGGCCCAATAATGCAGCCTATTGATTTTGGTGAACATCGGTCTATGTTTAGACCTAGTGCCCATATAAGGGTCCCCCCAAAATTATATTGTTTATACGCTGCAGGTCGCAAATATTAAGATATTTTGATGGAATTTTTTCATAGACCTACGTTGGCCCAAGGACGAAGCCTATTGATTTTGGTGAACATCGGTCCATGTTTAGAACTAGTGCCCATATAAGGGTCCCCCCCAAAATTATATTTTTTATACGCTGCAGGTCGCAAATATTAAGATATTTTGATGAAATTTGGTACATAGACCTATGTTGGCCCAAGGACGAAGCCTATTGATTTCGGTGAACATCGGTCCCTGTTTAGACCTAGTGCCCATATAAGGGTCCTACCAAAATTATACTATTTATACGCTGCAGGTCGTAAATATTAAGATATTTTGATGAAATTTGGTACACAGACCTATATTGGCCCAATAACGCAGCCTATTGATTTTGGTGAACATCGGTCTATGTTTAGACCTAGTGCCCATATAAGGGTCCCCCCAAAATTATATTGTTTATACGCTGCAGGTCGCAAATATTAAGATATTTTGATGAAATTTGGTACATAGACCTATGTTGGCCCAAGGACGAAGCCTATTGATTTTGGTGAACATCGGTCCATGTTTAGAACTAGTGCCCATATAAGGGTCCCCCCCAAAATTATATTGTTTATACGCTGCAGGTCGCAAATATTAAGATATTTTGATGAAATTTGGTACATAGACCTATGTTGGCCCAAGGACGAAGCCTATTGATTTTGGTGAACATCGGTCCATGTTTAGAACTAGTGCCCATATAAGGGTCCCCCCAAAATTGGCTTGGTTACAAACTGCAGGTCGCAAATATTAAGATATTTTAATGAAATTTGGTGCGCTGACTCACATTATAGAAAATTTTGACATAAGCCCCATTTTAACCCATTCGAATTTCGGATCCAAACAATACACCAGACTGGTGTAGGGTATTGTATAGTCGGCATGCCCGACTTTAACCTTTTTACTCGTTTTTTATTAAAATCGTAAATAAAATATCGAATTTTTGGAATTTTAAGAAAATAAAAATGGATTTGATCGCTGTACTTTTAAACAAAGTCATTAGTGTCAACGTCTTATTTTATTCCCTATATGTTACTAATAAAATATGTACTAATGTGTAACGACTTATTTCCCTCCATACAAGTTGTACTTATTTTAGCTAACTAGTGAATTTAATATTACAAGTAACAAATTATTTCAGTACTTCCTTTGTCATCACTTATTTTAGCCCATACCCGTACGATTTAGGAAACCATTTACCTCCAATGACACCCCCATGTTAAAATAATGTGTTATACGACCTCGCTCTTTATAGCGTTTAGTATATTTAGTAAGCGTGAAGTTTACGCTAATAGGTAACAAAACAGCAATTTCTTCCACCCACTTTCTGTCCATCTAAGCTGTCTGTTTAATTTAATATCTTACAAAATTACAAATTCTCTACAACGTATGAATATATAAGTTTTCTTGAAATAATTGTTTGTACAAACAAATCTACACCTTTCTACCTGTCTTTTTTTAAAACACTTAAAATTTATTAGAAATTCTTTAGAATTTAAGAATATTATAATTTTTTTTATTTTTCAGTATATGTATACTTTTGCAGTAGAATCTGTTAGTTTTCCTTCAACTTATACATATAGGGTCATATGCATAATCACTTTTTAAATTTATAAATGTTTTAAGGTTTTTCTTATTATTATGCAAAAGCACTTTATTATTTGTTTACCTTGTTTTACATAAAAACAACTTGTGTTAAAGAATAAAGTTTTATATTTTGTTTTATATATTTTTCATTTGTTTATACGGAACTGTTTGAGTAAAAGTTCATCACAGAGCAGAAAAAAAAAGAAAAGAAAAAAACAAAAACAAAAAAGTTTTATTGCATTTACAGTTTTATTGCAGTTGGTAGTTGTTTTATTTGTCTTAAGATTTCTACTTAAAGGTCAAGATAAAAAACAGTTGGTAGCAATTTGTTGCAAGGGGTTATTAAACTACAAGAAAAGTGGGTGGGAATAAAAAATAAAAATACAGGATTTTGGATTAAATATTGGTAGCGCTTCTGGTTCTCACTTTCACCATTCACCTCAATTTACATAATAATTTTAACTACTTTAATTTATGGTTTTTTAATATCTGTTTATTACAAGGACATTGAGATAAGAAGAAATTGATATATTTTTATTAAAGGAGGAAGAAAGTAAAGTACGACAATTGAGGTTAGTGCTGAAAGCGATAAGCCTAATTGTTATAATTGTATTTAAAAATCCGGAAATTTTTAAAATTGGTGGTATAAAATTAACAATGGTAAATGTGGACTTATCCCAGAAAAATCATAGTAATTGATGATCATTATTAGCAGCACAATAATACGCATTATTCGGTGTCGAAACTCATAATTCCTATTCGAATAAGTCGTTTTTAGAAGTTGTACTTATTTTCTGCATGAAAAACACATAAAATGTTACTTAAATAAGTAATTATTCCTATGTTTTTAAGTAGTTCATAAATAATTGGCTAAAAGTTTTTAAAAAATAAGGTTTACTAATATACTTATAATTGTTTTTAAGAAAAGGAAGTCTCCATATGCAATTTTTCTATCAGAAAGTTTTTACCTGTTTATGTTCACTGTACCGAACATTATCAGAAAACTTTGTAGAAAAGGGGGCGGAGTACCTAATCTTTGAAGAAAAAATATCAATGTTTATTCATATTGCCAGCAAAAAAAATTGTAAGTAGTGCTTTACAAACTTCTTCTTTCACTGCTTCACAAGCATCCGTTAGTGTATTTTTACTGCTTTTTTAGAAGTAATTCCGAACAACATCAAAAAATCACTTCTTTCACTGATTCCAAAATATCCGTTAGTGTATTTTTACAGCTTTTTTCGAATTGCTTCTGAACAACAACCAAAAAATCACTTAATTATTGCTTTTAAAGCAGAACTGCTCTGAAACTGATCCTAAAAAGTGACTTTGGTATAATTTGGTATTTCCAAACAGATGATCACGGGTTTGATGCCTGGAGGGACCAATATGTTTTTGTTTTTAATATATTTCTTTTTTAATTTTTTTTTTTATAATATTTATAACTCATTTATTTAAAGTAAATTTTTTTTATTTTTAAATTTTTAAAAATATATAAAATAAAAATTATGACAAATTTCTTAATATGCGCTTATGAAAATAATACTGAAAACAATACTAAATTGCATGCATCTTTTGCACTTGTTGGAAATGTACTTTTATTAAAGAGAATAAAGTATTGTACAATATATCGTACTGACAAAGTAGTGCTTTTATGCCAGTCCGCTTTCATATCAAAGAATAACTCAGTGGTAGATAGCTAGAATAGCTATCATGATGATCGCAAGTTCGATACCCGTTAACGGCAATAAAAAAATTTTCTAATATAAAAAAAGAGAATTTTTTATCTTTTAATTGTTGAAAAAGGGCTTCTTTGCACTCGTTCAAAAAGTACCGAAAAAATGTTGAAATGGGATTTCCCTTCTCCTACATCTAGATCATCGATGTAGAGCTTTTTCTACTGATTCGGCATTTCTTTTTATGCTGGGATTACTTTGATAACTCATCTTGAATTAAACAACAAAGAAATTCATCGAACTAATTTAAGTACAAAAATATAACATTCTCTATAAAAAACTATGGATCTATAAACTTGAATAACACTGCTCTACAAAAAAAAAAGGTGAATGTTATTACAGTGGTTTAAGATATTTAGGGGGTGCTGATTTCGAATCTGGCTCTAGGTTTTGCGCAATTCGCAATTTAATTTTTTTCAATTTTTCAATCGGTTTTTTTTAATAAAAAATTTATAATTTAGCAAGTATAGCTTCGGAAAGAAAACACTTTAAACAGTTTAACTTAATTCCGTACCCTGTTTTTCGAACTTAAGTGTGTATCATTATCTCGATAACTTTTCTAAATATAGTCGTTCAAAATCAAAATTTAAAAATTTTTTAAAGTTTTTAAAAAAAAAAATTAAAAATAAAACAAAGTCCGATTTTAAATATCAAAGCCAATTTGGAAAGAAAAGGGTTTTGACAATGGATTTTGGTAGAGGAGGCAAAAAAATGTACGTGTGTCGGCGTTTTCAAAGATAATATCGGAATTTTATTTTAGGTGGGGTTAAAGTTCCCCCTTTGGCCTGTTCGTGCACCATATCAGTGTATGGAACTTTTTGTTCTTTACATCTAAGGTGTAGGGTAATGTCAGCAACTTTGAACACTAATAGAAAAAAGTCCGTAAAAAATTTAGTTAAAACTACTAAAAATTAGTTAAAAATAATGCTGCAGAGAAAAGCTGATAAATTAGCAGATTATTTTTGCTATATATTAGTAATATAGGAACAGCAAAAATAAAACTGTTAAATATACAGAATTTTAGTTATATTTGAGCTAAATTTTTGTAAATGGAGAATAGCAAATTAACCTGCTAAAATCAGCAAAAAATTTTAAATTTTCAAAGTTTTTTTTCAATTTGTTTTGTTTAATGCAAATAAAAATCGAGCCTTTTGAAAACAGCAGTTTACAATGTTTTAGCAAATATTTCTGCTGATTTTAGCAGAATAGACTGCTATTTGCATTCAACTAAATTTAGCTTAAAAATAGCAAAAATTTTGTAGATATAACAGGTTATTTTTGCCATTTTTTGTCTAGAAATATTTAGCAAAATTTTCTGCAGATTTTACAGTACAATTTGCTATTTTCAGTTAACTAAAAGTTAGCCTAAATATAACTAAAATTCTGTAAATTTAACAGTTTTAATTTTGCTGTTCTCACTTTACTAGTATTTAGTAAAAAATCTGCTAATTTTAGCAGTTTTTTCTACAGCATAATTTTGAACTAATTTTAGTAACTTTTTCTGCTATTTTTACAGATTTATTTCTATGAGTGTACCGTCGTAACAAAAAGTCTTAAGCTATTTGGTTGCGTTTTGTATAGTATTTCAAAATAGGTAACAAAGCTAGTTTCCGCCAATTTAATCACGATTTTTTTTTTCAAATTTGAGAGGTGAGAGACGAATTCGGAATAGAGATTTGGAATCAGCAAGTAAAATACTAAAAGTATGTATCAAGCTTCTCACAGCAGCGACTTTTCATTTTGTAGAGGTGTGTAATTCGTGTCAAATTGTTCTAATATTAGTCACCACTTTTGGTTTTAATTACTCAAGTCAGATTTTGGCTCCTCGAAGCAATAAAAAGATACATTTTTCCTATTTTCTTAAATGAGGTCTATTTCCTTAAGCTATCGCAGAAACCTAAATTTGTGCACGATTTTAAGTCCTGATGCAATTTTTGTAAGTTTTGGTAAAGTGGGGAAAAGCACATCAAAGTTTGGTTAAAGTTGCTCTTTAGATATTTTTAATAATCATCATTACAAGTTTAATTAATTTATTAAACTATCTTACTTAGGGTTAATTGTTCTATCTTACTTAGGGTTAATTGTTCTTGTTAAGTTTCTTAACCACAGAAATTTCTATGGTTAAATTTTAGCAAAGATTAGAAGAAATACTTGATTAAAATTTAGATAAGTTATTCAAAAAATATGTTTACCAGTTGTTGAGGCTAATAGAGGTCTTAACCAGGGCATAAATTAAGATAAGTTAACGCGCCTTAATTAAAAATATTTAGTTAAATTTAAAAAATATAGTCCGAAGGGTTAATAGTGCCTAAAGGCAGCTTTGCCCATTAGAGGATTTAACAAAATTCAAATAATGCACATAAAACTTTACTCCAATTTTCTTTTCTAATATAATTTTTAATGATAACTAGTTTCAATGCAGTTTCAAAAAAATATACGTATACAAAAAAACATGGTAACATCATCATTACCAAATGTAATAGATGCAAATAAGTTTCCTTGCAGACATCGAACATAAAAAACAACAGCAGCAATAATAACAGCATTTACAACGTAGCAAAACTGTTTCATTAAAATGTAAATGTCATTTTTCTATCCATATCGAGTATACATTATTCAGGGGTTCCCAATCGGTTGTACTTTGGGAATTTTTAAAATTGTTACATTTTAAATAGTGACTCAATACAGCTGTAGTCAAGGGAAGTTTCAACTTTTCTGAAATATACAAATACTTTTTAAAATATCTCTGAAAATTAAGACGAAGACTCATTTGGTTTATAGACAAATATGTTTGAAAATTATCCAATATATTCGTCACCCAAACAAAAGTTTGTCCATCAATGCTTACAAAAATTGGTGAACAAATATTTTAGAAAAACAGTTTGCTGGTACCTACTCTCCTGTTCGAGTATAGAGACAACACCCTGAATAGATAGTTTAGTTGTAAATGTTGTGTGTGTGTGTGTTTGTTTTGTTTTTTTCTAGTTGGAAGGATGTTGCTCATTAAAATTAATGATTTTGCAATACACTTAAAAAATGTTTACTTTTGCTACTTTTTTGTCTATATACATATTTTTTATTTGACTACTAGTTTTGCTATTTAATATAATGCATTATTTTTTTCTTTTTTTTTTTTTTTGTTTAACAAGGTGCTGGTGTGTATTTATGAGGTGTTTTGGCATAATAGAATAATTTATGAATAGAGAATATGCAAATTATAGAAAAATATGAAGTAACCCGAAACGTGTTACAGTAGACCATGCCACAAAAAAAAGTTCACCATACACTGTCAAATCTAAATTATTTTTGCAAGGAGGTTTCGAAAAAAAAATTCCCGGAAGTAGGGGTCGCCTTTTTAAATTTTTCGTTATAACTTTGTCATTTATAGTCGGATCTTAAAGTATGATACACCGATGTTTTTGTCGTGATTGGACCAATGTTTTGCTTTAAGGGCCATTGAGCTCAAGTATACCGTTCTAGTATTTATCTACCAGATCTCAGTTCCTACCACCCTAATGCATCATCCCAATGCAAATTAAAGCTTGCAATAAATCATAAAATATTTGCTAAGGAAGTTTTTCGATAATTCCAAGAGAATTTTTTTTATTTTTTTTTCATTGGTTTTCTCCTTTTTAGTAAAATACTGATCTCTTCGAGGCAAAAAAATCGATATTTCACTCTTTAAGATCCGAATGTAAGTGCCGAAGCTATAACCAAAAATGAAAAAAGGCGAACCCTACGTTCGGCAAAAAAAAGCAATTGTTTTTTTGAAATTGCCTTGCAAAAATACTTTATATGCGAAAGTGTACCACAAATTTTTTTCCTGTAGGGTGGTTCGATCTAATGTGCCCTCAAGACGAAAATCACTTTTTTTTAACCCCAATATTAAAAGTTTTTAGGAATTGCTCATATACGTAACTATTCTAGTTACTAAAAATGTACATCATTTATATGGCACAATGAGATGTGGTAAAGTGTTTTTGTTTTACAACTTAATTACTTTACATAAAACTTTTTAAAAAGTTACCAACCTTAGAAAAAAATATATAAAGAGTACCATGAATTGTAGGGTGAAAAATCTATGTTTAAGGTCTTAATCACAGAAACGTCTGTAATTAAATTTAATCAATATTTGGAGTAAAATTATAGATTAAAATTTTACCCGTCTCTGAAATTAAGACCTAAACAATGATTTTCTTTTTAATCATTGTTTAATATTACAAAAGCGAAAAGGAACACACAAAAAATCCAAATGTGTGTATCAGCACAATTTTGATAGCAAACGAAACTAGTAAAACATTAGTTCAAAATCAGCATAGTGCTAAAAAAAATATTTCTAAAAATTTAGCTAACAACACAATTTCAAAAAAAAAAAAATGCCGAAAATTAGTTCACTTGATATACAAGATGTTTTGCTATAACAAATTTTCTACTTACTAATTTTTTGAGTGTAAATGATTTGACCCACTCCCCATCTGTGGTAACTAGGTCAAAACATGAAACGTGTTTACCCATTATCGATCGGGTTTTTTCTTAAAACACTACAAGTGCTGCTACTTGTAGTTTGATTAAAAGGGTCGTTCATTGTCTGGGACAGATCGCCGTACAAATTGGAAGGACGTCGCAGTGATTTTATATTGATCAGTATATTATTTATCGTATAAGGTATATCTACGCGTATTATTAAAAAAAAAAACTTTAATAAAGTTAGAAAGTCAAGCAAACAACCGGTTTAATTCAAAGTCCATCTAAAACAATTTCAATATAACAAACTTTGGAAAACAAATACAACCAAAATAAAGGAAACCCTAAAAACAGAAAATAATATTTAATGTTAACACTTTAAAACAAATTTTTCTAAATTGTTTTTTATTTTATCATTAGGGTGCTATAAGCCGTTTTCCCTATTTATACCTTTAACATATATTTTCAAACATACAATGACCTTAGTAGCGGCTACTTAAAGAAATGTTTATTTTTTTCCACTTCTTGTTATTATTAAAGGGGTAAAAGACTTCTTTGTTTTTGGAAATTTTTTCTTTTTTCAAACCGTCCGGCAAATAAGAGGGAAAATGGTTTAACATAATATAATGCTTAGTTGCCTTTAAACAAAAACATAATATTGTTTGGTATAAAGGATGCCTAAGTAAATTTTTAAAAGCAAAAAAAAAAAATAAAATCTTCAAACAAAACATTTAAATACCGATATATAAAAAAGATGTATATAATGTAATAATATGAATAAGTTCTTAAATAAAATATTATTAATACCAAATAACCAATTAAAATGCTATAAAAATCAAACAAAGATATATCTTATTTAAAGATAAACAACTTATAAGCAAAAATCGCGTGCATATGAGGCGTATGAGTAATGTGTATGTGTTATATCAAATATCACTCATACGCATTGTAGTATTTGTACTAAAAAATTAACCCTCCGTCATATACATGATTCGATAGTCACATTCGTAACACATGATTTAAATAACAATTAAATTGAAAAAGCTCTGTAGTGGGATTCTCTAACTTTTTAACGACAAAATTTGGTAGTTAAGTTGTCAGTTTACTATGAAAACTTGTCAATTTAACTACCGAATTTTGTCGTTAAAACGTTACAGTACTGCCCCTCTGGTCAGACACGTGTGCAAGTCATATACAGATTTTTGTAAAAATTTACATTTGGATTTATAAATTTAAAAACAAGTTATTGGCAATTCAGAAAAGTATCAATTCAAATAATGATCTCTCTCTCTCTCTCTCTCTCTCTCTCTCTCTCTCTCTCTCTCTCTATCTCTCTCTGATTGCATTTCCTTTTCATAATGTTAACCGCAAGATATATAAATTTCTTATAATTATTATTTTCATTTTCTTCTTTTTTTCAGAAAATGCATATTGTTGTAGTACCTGTGTTGGGTATAATTTTCAACATTCTTTCACAATGCATTGAAGCAAATCTTTCTTTAGGATTTAGAGTAACAAAGGTAAGCAGATAACAAACTTTGCTAAATACTTTAGCTCAATTGCACAGAAGTTTTACTTAAATACAAAATAACAGTCTTATATAAGAATTTTAAATATTTTTAATTTCTTCTACTTTTTCTTTAGATATCAGCAAATCATACACCCGGTAAGTCAACCAAATAAAGTTAAATGAATTACTGTGGTTTAAGTTTTTCAAATTATTATACAAAGTTTAAAATTGAATTGCATTTTATTTAAAAAAAAAACACTAAAATCATCACTGGAAGTGAAGGGCAATTTTATGAAATGAGATTGGAGTACACTGAGACAATTAGGTCGGTAAAAGGAATTCCATATAAAAAGGAGTATACCGCAATTGCATTTAAAATTAAATATTACAATTATTTTATATACAATTTATATATAAAAATAACTGCATTTGTAGTTAATTCAAATGCAATTGCAGTGTAAACTTTTCTAACTGCAATTGCAGTTAATTTTAACGACAGTTTATTTAAGAAATTGTTTTTTGTCAAAAAACCGGTGTCGGTGTCGGTTTAGCATTCAAAATTTTTGAACGGCTGCACAAAATTCAACTAGCGATATTCGTAATTTTTCCTCAGATTACCTCAAACGGAAAAAATTGTCGATTAGCAAAAAAAAATTCATTACCTAGTAGAGATTTTTATCAAACTACACAGCCGAATAAATTAATACTATTTGATCGATATCGCCAATTTGCCGTCTTAATTTTTTATGCTGGCTCTGAACTTTTTAGGAATTTTCAGTCAGCTTGGTATTGCAAAGTTTTTGCACTTGAAAGTTGGAAAAAGGCTATTTTTAACAAGTTATGTTTTTGCTCGATAACTGTCGTTATTACTAGGCCATTCAATTAATCGACATTTCATTTTAATCGATTAATCGTGCAAATAATTCTTCTTTTATATTTTTCTTAACCAATTAATATGCAAAAAAATCATTAAATTTTGTAAAAATAGATTTTTAAAATAAATAAACCCGTTTTGGATTTAACTTAATTTAATTCCAGAAATTGGATTTTCGCAAAATTAAAATTTTTCTTTCACACTATATTAGCAAAGAAAGATTGGATTTCCTTAAAAATATTACATTTTGAAAATTAAAAAACAAAATGTGGATTTTTTAACGAAATAAAATAAATCCAAAAATAAATCTGGTGTTGTATTTTTAATAATTTTATTTAAAAAAAGGAAAAAAAATAATTCCAGTAACTCTCCCAAAATTCATAAAAAGAAAAAATGTAATAATTGGGATCATATTATGTTAAAATTGCAACGTTTCCTGTCCCTCTTTTACATATTCAAATTTTATCGAAATTGGAGAGAACTACACCACAGAGAAAATCTAAAGTAGAATGTCTGTATATGACGCGTTTGAAAAAACAACACTTTACTATAGAAAATAAAAATGCCCTGTTGGCTGTCCGTCTCCAATATACACAAATTGCCTGCACTTGTGCGTACAAACCATACGTCAATGTGGCAATATTTGTGAAAAGGTGACACGGAGGAAATAAGAAGATAAACAGAGAAAATCTAAAGTAGAATGTTTATATATGTCTGTTTGATCACTTCTGAAATTATTCATATAGAGACAATCTGACAATAAAAATATAAACAATAATACAATTTAATGGAAGATCACTGATGAAGCCTGTCCATAAAAAGGCAGAAACTAGATCTAGTCTGATTTGTAAATTTAATGTGTTTATAACTTTTGAGGAAGGTTTATTCTTCTTCTTAACCTCAAACCTACTAAATTGGAATTAATAAAAATACATATTAATGACAATATTAATTGTATTTGGTCTATACGACGTGTTTGAAAAAACAACAGTATACCGCAGACCTTTTTGATAAATTTTGCATTTTATTAAGTTAAGCCTGCAGACGTAAACGTAGCGCTCTATAATATGTTCAATGAGTTAGTGATGATTAGAACAACTTGTGCCTTAATTTGTATCTCTTTCGTATACATTGAGCACATAAAAAACGTAAACGTAAATCCAAAAGAAATTCTATTGAGAATTCATTTTCCCTCTACTTCTCCGTCCCTCCATCACTTTATTTTGTTTGCTAAAAGATATTAGAATGCAGATTCCTCACTAAATAATCTTTATTACATTGAACATTAATTACGATTAATAACACTATGCGACAGTCAAAATCGGGATGGGATGAAACCAACGGGAAATGTTATATCGGTCAAAAACAATTTATACGTATCCCGGCGTTTCGCTGGGTCACCCCTAGGAATCGAGATATATCTTTTTTTGACATAACTCGAGAACCACTAGTCCGATTTTGATCAAACAATTTTAAAAAAATTAAAAATTACAATTCCTTTAATCTGTTCATATAACGTTTTTCAATATACTAAACAGTTTTGCCGGTAAAAATAAATGTTTGTTACCGCTACCATAAAAATCAATAACCTTTTGTTTATTACTTTTTTTTAATATTTTAGGCAAAAAATATTTTTTTCTTCATACATTTATTTTTACTGGCAAAACTGTTGAGTATATAGAAAAACGTTATATGAACAGATTAAAGGAATTGTAATTTTTAATTTTTTTAAAATTGTTTGAGCAAAATCGGACTAGTGGTTCTCGAGTTATGTCAAAAAAAAGACCACCAAAAGTCAAATCGATATATCTCGATTCCTAGGGTTGACCCAGCGAAACGCCGGGACACGTATAACTTCTTTTTTACCGATATAACTTTTCCCGGTAGTTTGAACCCTTCCCGATCACTGAGCCCTACCATTTGTCTCACAGTGTAATTATTAAAGCTTTCGTTTAATATCAACACTTAACAAATCTTAAAAAATAATGAAAACTTGGTTATATATCATATTGATACCAATACATTGGCAAATCTGCCAAAACAACTATATAGTATTTTGGAAGATGACAAAGCAAACTGTGATAACCTTTTGTTGTTTTTCTTTTTTCTTTGATATTTAAGATAACAAACATCTCGTAGACGAAAACAAGAATTTTTCATTGAGTTTAAGCTAAAAAAAAATATTTATAGAAATTCTAAAAGGTGGTTCTTTGATATTTCCTTAGGTAAGAAGGAAATCCGGATAGGTACAAGCCTACAGCAGTTTAGGGATTTAAGCATTTTTGCTTTAATAAAAAATATCTATATTTTTTAAATAATAGTTTTTTACCAATTTCAAATTTAAAAAAAATTTCTCGATTAATCGAATAACGGTTATTACGATACTACTAAATTCTATGTTAATTTTTAAAATAGTTGAAAATTTGGCCAAATTAAAAACAAACATATTTTAAACTTTTCGCTCCTACTTGGGTCATATGAGCAGTGAGTCTACTTGCAAAGTTCGCTATGTTAATAGAACGAAATTTTCAGAAAATCGATTAAAACTTCTAGTCCTGAAATTTTTGTACCATTTTTAAATAGGTACAAAAAAGACCCGTAAGTTGAACAGTTATGGGGTTAAAATGTTCCACAAAAATGTTCCTCGTAGTGTTTTACATAAGTTCGCTAAACACATTCTATACTTAAAATGGAGGTTTCACATGGTTTCACCTTAAATCCACGTTTGTTGGACATTTAAGCGCCAATTCTGAATAAAATAAGTACGAGATTAACCCTCAAACACATTTTAAGTTTTGACTTATTTCTGGCATTGAAGTAAAATCTTCAACTTTGAGACTTATAGTTGAATGTTATGATAAATATATTTCGGAACATTTTAACTCTCTAACTCTTCAACTTAGTGGTATTTTTTGTCCCTATTTAAAACAGGGTCAAAAAAGTCTCTTTAGGTGAATTGTAAAAGGATTAAAATGTTCAGCAAGAATATTTGTGATGAAATTCTACTTAAAGTCTCTAAAGACATCAAAGTTGAAAATTTAACTTCAATGCCAGAAAAAAGTCAAAACTTAAAATGTGTTTAAGGGTTAATTTCCTACTTATTCAGAATTGGCGCTCAAATGTCCAACAAACCTGGATTTTAGGGAAAAATCATTTGAATCTTCCTTTTTAAGTATTGGAAGTGTTCAGCGAACTTGTGTAAAACACTACGGGAAACATTTTTGTGGAACACTTTAACCCTCTAACTCTTCAATTAAAGGGATTTTTTGGCCCCTTTTTAAAAAGGGACAAAAAAACCCTTGGAAATATATTTATTTCCTTGAGTGTATACCGCACATGTACAGTAAAATTACACCGTGAGACAAATGGTAGGGGTCAGTGATCGGAAAGGGTTCAAACTACCGGGGAAAGTTATATCGGTAAAAAAGAAGTTATACGTGTCCCGGCGTTTCGCTGGGTCACTCCTAGGAATCGAGATATATCGATTTGACCTTTGGTGTCTTTTTTTTGACATAACTCGAGAACCACTAGTCCGATTTTGCTCAAACAATTTTAAAAAAATTAAAAATTACAATTCCTTTAATCTGTTCATATAACGTTTTTCTATATACTCAACAGTTTTGCCGGTAAAAATAAATGTATGAAGAAAAAAATATTTTTTGCCTAAAATATTAAAAAAAAGTAATAAACAAAAGGTTATTGATTTTTATGGTAGCGGTAACAAACATTTATTTTTACCGGCAAAACTGTTGAGTATCTAGAAAAACGTTATATGAACAGATTAAAGGAATTGTAATTTTTAATTTTTTTAAAATTGTTTGAGCAAAATCGGACTAGTGGTTCTCGAGATATGTCAAAAAAAAAGATATATCTCGATTCCTAGGGGTGACCCAGCGAAACGCCGGGACACGTATAACTTTTTTTTGACCGATATAACATTTCCCGTTGGTTTCATCCCATCCCGATTTTGACTGTCGCATAGTGTATTCATTAAAACTAAAAAACAATAAAACAACCCTTGGAAATATATTTATTTCCTTGAGTGTATACCGCACATGTACAGTAAAATTATCAGAGTTGGAGTTATGAAACATGTTCGATAATTCCACAAATTGTCATCTGAGCTTATTTCTTGCTGTCTTAGAGTTAGAGATAATTCTGGATGGAGTATGTCCCCCACAGGTGAAAGCTCGCCCTTCTACCATATAACGCTTACTTCAATCACTTCTCAAATATAATAACCTTCATCCCTAGATTTAATAACATAATAAATATTTTAAACAACAGTTTAATCAAATCTTTTTATTTAAATTAATATTATTATTGGAGACGTGTTAAAATATTTAATATTCCATAAATTTTCCTAAATCACTCCCTATTGTCAATTGTTAGTAAAAATTAAAGTCATAAAATTAATACAACTAATAAAAGTTATACACTTTGTTATAAAATTTGTGTTATCTAACAAAATATGGCAAATCAAGACATAAAGTTATGTCCTTTGTCCTTTGGCAATACGAATGAATGAATAAAGAAAGAGGTTTGTCATTTGGATCAATCTGACAATGTGAATATATACTTTTAGGGTTTTATGTCATCCTAAATACTTATGCGTATAAGGTATAACAAAATAGATTTTCCTGTAATTTTTTCTTCTTTGTTTGGCTCTTTATTATATATAAAAAAGTTTGTTTATAACCACTTGTCACAAACAATTTTCTCGGTAACAATTTTATTAATAATTCTTTGTTTACTATATTTTTTTTTTTTATCATAAAATATATAGTTATGGTAGTAGGTAAAAGAAATACGTATAGAATGTATATTCGTTAACACACACACACACACACTCATTGAAAAAATTCTTTGTGTTTGTATGCTTTGTATATGGATGTTTGTGTATCCCATATATACCACAACGATGGTCATAATTTGACATTCATATTTTCACTTTGAGTTAAACACGCTCAATGCCTTCTCTAACATACTAAAGCCATTTATCATCCTTATCTCAGGATGTAATTAAACCGTTAGTTGCGTGTTGTCAACTAATGACCTTTGATAAATATTTATGAAATCCTGTCAATCAAAGTATTACACAAAATATAATACAAAATGACGATAGTCATTACTATCATCGTAATTGCCAACATCAAACGCAGCATATACATCGTAATCGTCATTGCGTTTACGTGTGTGTGTGTGTTTAAAGGAAGCTGAACATTAGAGTGGGGCGATTTGTATGGACAAAAATTTTTTGATATTGTGCCATCGATTTTTCGATAGCTTTTGGCATGAGGAAAAAAAAGTTTCACTACGACATATCAAAGAAATCATTTTCGAGGCGGCCAAATTTCAATTTATTGCAATTTTCTAATAAATGCTAGGTTAGCGCCATCTTGCCGTGGCTTTTTGAAACAACTAATGAAGTTGTAAACAATATAACATTACAACCGTGCCAGAAAGGTATTACTTATGAAAATCGGATAAAAAATGTGGCAACTAGAGGTAAAAGTATATAAGTAAAATTATTTTCTGCTTGTTTTCATCAACATCATCATCATCGTTTCATCATCATTATCATCATTTCATCATCAAGCAGAAAATAATTGTACTTATATACTTTTACCTCTAGTTGCCACATTTTTTATCAGATTTTCATAAGTAATACCTTTCTGGCAAGGTTGTAATCTTATATTGTTTACAACTTCATTAGTTGTTTCAAAAAGCCAACGCAAGATGGCGCTAATCTAGCATTTATTTAAAAATTGCAAAAAATTTAAATTTGGGCGCCTCGAAAATGATTTTTTTGATATGTCGTAGTGGACTTTTTTGCTCAGTACAATCCCAAGAATCAGAAACGCGAAGCGCCCATTAAGATGTTCAAATCGCCCCACCCTACTGAACATAGTCAATTATCACATCTATAACACGTACACAGCAATACACAACAATGGTTTTTAAAGGTAGTTTTTATATTTTATAGCCAAATACATCGAAGATAAAAACAAAACAGAACACAACAAGTTTTTTTTTTATTTTGTTTGCTATAAAAGGCATAAAATATTAACAAGCATTTGCACAGTGATTAAAGGAACAAAATTTAGGGTCGGCTCGAATTACTTTTAAAAAATATAGCAAAATCAACAAAAATCGAATTTTGTTTTGGAAGTAACCCGAAATAATTATCTGATATAGTTCTCCATAATTTTTATATTTTCGTAGTGCTTCAGATCTTAAAACAGTTGGGCCAAGTGAAGTGAACTTTTAATCCTTTTGCAACAAAAATATTATCGTGAGAAAAAACGCGAACCTTCATCACAAATAAAAATTCAAATAGAAAAAGGTCGATGTATAATGAAACAACTTTAGAAAATAACCCCCTTAATTACATATTGGTAGGGCAATTTGTTTTTGGATTTAGGCATTAAATCCCTTTTTGGAAATGCTTTCAGTAATTCCGTAAAAATAACACTTACTTGTAAAAAATAATCATTTTCTGGGATTTCCGATTGCGACAAAATTAAAACAAAATATTCTTTTAAGCCTTCTAGAAATTCCATTTTTCTTTCACTCTATATAGGCACTCATATATATTTTCATTAATTGAAGGAATCTAGGTCAGTTGCCACCAGCCACAAGGTTAGCTTAACTGATCTCTCTTAATAGCAGCTACAAAGGAAGTGTGCCATTCAATGCACCTTTTGTATAGTGAGGACTTATCCTGACAAGGACGTGTGTCAACCAACCCAACAAACAAAAAAAATTGCAAGTCACGCTTTAGAAAACACTTTATGCATTGCTTGCAAAGTATCCGTAAGTGTATTTCTTCAGAAGTAATTCTGAACAACAATAAAAAAAAAAACTTCTTTCATTACTTCCAAGTAAAAAGGCAAAATCTAAAAAACTAGATTTTTAGAAGTAAACTTTCTGAATATTCCATTTTAGGTATAGAATGTGTACAGCAAACTTATTTTAAACACTACGAGGAACGTTTTTATTGAACATTTTAACCCTCTAACTCTTTTTTGGTTCCTTTTTAAAAAGGGACAAAAAAGACCAGTAAGTTGAAGAGCTAGAGCAGGGCTGGTAAAACTATGACACGCGTGTCAGTAGTGGCACGCGAGTGGATTTTAGGTGGCATGCGACGTTTTGTTGGATATTTTAAAAAAATTTAAACTTTTAGAATACCGGCAAAAAATTCAGTTAACTGTTAAATTTCGTTACAAAAATGTGTGATTTAACTCCATAATGGTGAAATTTTTCATAGAGCTTGTAAATCGTGCTTTAAAATGAATAAAACTCTGTATTGCCACCATATTTTGTTTAAAGGCATATGGTTAATAAAGAACTCGCAAATTCGATTATCAGAAAATTTTGGGAAAATTTCTAAATTTCTAGATTGAAAGAAGTTTAAATGTTTCGATGAGAAAATGCCTCATAATTGGAGAAATAAAAAGTACCAGAAATTGCACAAAAATGGAAAACAATTTGTAATAAAATTGGATCTAAAAAATTTATTTTTTTTTTAAGGGAAAATAGGTGCTACGAAATAACCCTCAATGAAATAAAGGCTGAATATAAGTTTCATAATGAAATAACCCCCTTTGTTGGAATTCGAAATTGGGTTTTGATCGTGTTTCGCAGAGCCATTTCATATGAAATAGAAATTTCTGTGTTCAAATTCATAATATTTGCTTTTTATTCATTAATATTATAATAAAAACCGCGCGATTTTTATAACAAAATCAAATTTTTGCCCGAAGTACATTTTTCAACTATTGTAGTTTCTTACGTACTTAAATAATTTTTGGCGACCAATAATTTAACTTTTTTTTAACAAAATGAAATAACCACCAAAAACAGGAATAGCCTCCAAAAAAATAAAAAATGTTCAAATTGTTTTAATTTTATTTCATTGTGGATTTTTTTCATAATGAAATAATTTCAATATTTAAAGATTAAATAAACCCCCAAGAATTAAATTACCGTGAAACATTTTTAGATCATTTCTTGGATGTTGTTTAATTTTTCCCTTTGCGGTTATTTCATGGGGGTTATCCGTTTCGCTGATAAATATGTACATCTGCGATGATGTTTTTAAGAGAAATTTTCCAAAAGGAAAATTAAGGTTGCACGCGAGAAATTTTTACAAAAAAAATTTCTCCGTTTCTGGCACGCAGCGAAAAAAGTCTTGCCACCCCTGAGCTAGAGGGTTAAAATGTTCCACAAAAATGTTTCCCGTAGTGTTTTGCATAAGTTCCCTGAACACAACCTATGCTAGAATGGAAGATTCCCATGGTTTCCTCTTAAAAGTCAATTCTGAATAAGTAGGAGATTAACCCTTAAACATATTTTAAGTTTTGACTTATTTCTGGAATTGAAGTTAAATTTTTAACTTTCATGTCTTCAGAGACTTATAGTAGAATTTTATGGAAAATATTTTTGTGGAACATTTAAAGCTCTTACTCTTAAATTAAAGGGACTTTTTTGACCCCTTTTTAGAAAGATACAAAAAAGCCACGTAAATAGAAGAGTTAGGGGGTTAAAATAATCCGCAAAAATATTTGAACTGGAATTCTTCTACACTGAAAATATTATTACAGTAACTAACTGTAGTTTATTTAAAAAGTTTTACATTTATTTTTAAATGATTATTCAGTTAAAATACAAAGAAATTAACTTTTTAACTGTTTTTGTCGTTTATTTAAAAAATAAACTACCTACAAATACGGATTTTCTGTTACAGTTAATATTTTCATTTAAAATGTTTTATTAAAAAAATAATTCCTTTTCGATTTCTAGGTCAGTTAAAAAAACGAAATAAACTAAATATCATTTATTCTTACGGATTTTGTAGGTAATTTTTTGAAATTTAAAAAAACGAAATAGGTAAATGAAAAATCATTATTTTTTTTAAGGATTTTGTAGTTTATTTATTAACATTTAAAAATAAATGAAAAGTTCTTTTGATTAAAATGAAAAGTCAGTAGACCGGTTTTCAAGTGATTTTTCATTTATTTTAAATTACATTTTCAGTTAATTTAAACTACAAACTATTTTGAGTGTATAAATCTGTGAAGACATCAAAGTTGAAAATTTAACTTCAATGCCAGAAATAAGTCAAGGAAATTTCAGCTTACTAAAAGAAAGAATTTAACCTTTAACTACTAATTTTTATGACTCAGTTCCCAAAATTCACTTACAGTTAGAAAATTACACAGGTAAAATCAACTGCAAGTGCAGTTAAAATAACCTAACTTGCAGTTTGCATTTAAATCATTTTTAAATAATTTGTAACTGTTAAAAATCAACTGGCCAATATACTCGTAAAAATAACTACTATGTAATATAGTTAAAAAAAATAATCATGATAATTATTGTAAAGCTATACAAACAACTACAAATCCAGTTAAAACAACAGACATAAAATTATTGTAAACCTAAAAAAACTACTATATTTTTATTTAAGTTTACTAACACCAATTATAAATTTAATAAAAAGAAATTTTTGTAAATACTCTTTACTTCATTTTATTTTAAATAAATTTAGAAACAAATTTTTTTTTAGTTTTTACTTTTAATACATATATTGTTGTAGATGTCTGCCCTCGGGCGACAAAATATTTATTTAGCTTCCTAGCTTCCTTTATTCTGCAGGTAGAATATAAAAATGTTAACCAACTAGAAGAAAAGAAATACAATATTTTATAATATTTACGTAAATAAATATAATTTTCTATTATATAATTCACCTTATTTTCTTTATTTAGTAAAATTTCTACCTTTCTTTGACTAAAGACACAAGAGAAAAAAATATTCTTTTTTATATTCTTTCATTAGAAATTTCTAAACGCCATATTTTGCGCCTAAAACAGGAAACGAAACTAAAATTTTGTGAAAGAACTCATGGTATAAATTTCATTTCAAAACAGCGTGAGAGACTAGCAATATTAAGGTCTCAAGTTCGATACCCAGTGGCGGCAATAAATAAAACGATTTTGTTTTTAAATTTCCATTAATGAAATATAGCTTTTGCAATTAATTAGAAATTAATTATTACTTAATTGTAATTAATTTTGTAATTGTAATTAAATTACAATGGCATTGCTTCAGATTAATTAGAAAATTATAAATGTAAATAGGAAATTTTTCAATAATCTAATAAAGAAAATATCTCATATGAGATATAATAGACAATATGTAATAGACAATAAAAATCTAAGAACAACTTTTTTTTATTATTTTGGCTATCAAGGCGAAAGAAATTCGACTTTTTTCTAACAAATAAGTATACAGAAATAAAAGAGCATGGTTTTTGTTAAAAAAAAAAAATTATTTCTAAAAAATCTTCAAATTCTTTTGTACATTTGAGTAAAAGTTTCTAAATAGTTTTACCCGAGATATTGTTCAACAATTATAAGCCAAAACTATTTTAGGAGGTTCTTAAATTTATTTATAATCCATTTTAGCAAAAATTAAAATTGGGTAAACCCAAATTCCGTATAGAAAAAGCTTGATGAAAGTGAAGTGAATATACATTTTTTAACAACAATTATTATATAATAATTTATTTTCAAATTAGTCTATTAATATTAAAATTTGTTAGAAATAGCAAATTTTCGAAATTTTTAATTCCGTGTGATTTTGCAAATCCACTCTAATTAAAAAGTTTCGGAACTCCGAAGAGGGATGAAAATATTTTTTTTTTTTATAAAAAAAGGTCCTTCTGAAATTAACTCCTGCATTCGACTACGTTTACAATGATGGAGTACTCCAATCTATAAAAAATTTAGTTCTTTTCTCTTTCTTACTAATGCATTTTTGTATTTTCCCGTGTAAAAAAGATCAAATCTGACCAGATCTCAGTAGATCTGATTGTAGCAAATCTAATTGGATCTGAAAATTGAGGCCAAATTTAATTAGATCTGTTCAAATATAGATTGATCTAATGCACCATATCTGATTCTACTAAAAAGTTATACCAATTTTGTTTTCTCGAATAAATTTATTGTTAAAATATAAAAAAAAATACATAAAAATAAATGCAACATTGTTTATATTGTAAAAATGACAAATGCTGCAGGACGGGAACGGTATTCCAATTTAAAATTCGCACTTGGCAAGAATTTGTTTTGTTTTCAATATAAAATTGAATACCTTTATCGTGTTTATCGATTAGAAATGCCTATACAAAGATACCGGATTCGTTGTGGCAACAGAGTAATTTAGTTGTTACAATCAAATGTATTCAAAAGAAAATCATTTTTGTCAAAACCACCGATATTAGGTTGTGACAAAAATTATACAGTTAACAAGAAATTAAATTACCATAACGATTCTTATTTCCTTATGTATGCAAACCACATTCGAGTTCAGTCCAAAAACATGGAATTAACATTTCCCCTCCAATTTAAGGTCTAACTCGCCGATATTTAAAGTAAATAGGCTACATATGTACAATATATGTTTTTAATCAATTTTTAAAAGAGCAAATGCTTTTATAATTTACGTATTGATGGAGAGACGGACAAATAGATGGCCATAGTTAGATATCATTGGAAATTCCAAAGGAATAATTAAATATCCTATGGGTAACCATGCAATATTTTATTAAGGTGTGTCAGAAAAGGAATGACAATAGCTGTTTTTTCTAATCACTTGGATTTAATAAATCCAAAAAGTATTTCCAAAAGTGCTCAACAGATGGGGTTAGATTCTCTCTATTTTAAAAAGAATTTTCTGTCCGAAACTTCTTTCACCCTAATTTTTAATACCGAATTCGATGATGAAGGATTTTACTTTAACTTTTAATTATATTTTATATAAAACAGCGATAAAAAGTCTGCCTTTTCAGTTTTATCAATTCAATTTATATTTTTACACACTTTAAAAATTCCATTGCAATATTTAATATTCACTAATTGGATTTAATTAAATTACTTACTATAGAGTGAAAAATTGCCATTTCTATTTCAGGTATTTCTCCATGTCCAAGATTAAAAATATGTATTTGGTGAGGTGTAGTTTTTTTTCTAAACATATTTCATAAAAAAAAATTTAAGAAAAACCTTTTATTTGTTAGTTTTTCAATTTTTTTGTTTCTCTTTTAATTTATATTCGTATTTTTTCTGACATTAAATTAATAGGCTGTTTTATATATTTGTGCTTTTATTGTGGATTTATTAAATCCAGGTTTTTTTTGGATTTAATAAATCCATTTTTTGTATGAAAAATTCTAAATCCAGGTGATTAAAAAAAATGCTAAATATCAATGTCCCTTAATTATGGTGGAGGGCATATTTTGGACTCTAAAAAAATTGCTTGCTTTACCCTCGTACATACATACGTATGTAGCTGTTTCCGTTTAAGCACCAATGATATTAGTATTCAAAAGTTTGTTTTCCTTAGTGAAGGAAAAACTGAATTAACTTTCGATCCTCATCTTCAATCCGGATTAAGTTGAAATCTTCTTTCAGGTATTTTATCGTCTTCGAAGTCAGATATTTGAACATACATTGCTGAAAATAGAATTGATTTAATTTCCATGTATATTGAACCACAATTTTTGTGACGTTTTTACCTTTTATCAGTAATTGCTTTAGAGGAAACGAGGAAGTCTGAAATTTCCTTAATTTATTTTAATTCAAATTATTTTGAAGTTTTTCTGTTTCGTAATTGTTTATTTTTTATACATACATATGTATATTTTTTCTATAGTTTCAAAATTCAAATTCAAAATGAAACCAAATAGAAAAAGGAAAGTAAGTTAAAGTCATAAAGAGAAAAATAAATCGAAAACTTTGAATTAAAAAAACCTGTACACCATCTCTTCACCGGATAATTCTTTAAACAAAATTAGTTTACACATTTTTATTTAATGCCTTTGGAAATGGCTCAAATAGCGAATATCTGCTACCAGATCAGGTACCAAATCTGGCAAGATCAGCTCATATCTGGCCACAAAATACACCGAATGCTCCAGATCACATTAGATATGAATAGATCTGGTACCAGATCTGGCCAAAGAGTGTTCCAAATATGCAATATCTGATCATATATGACCTTATCTGGCACCAGATCTAAATATATTCAATCATATCTCATTAGATGTAAACATATCTGATCAGATCTAATCCTTTTTACACGGGTTGCTATCTTTTTTTTATTCCACTCCAGAGTCAAATTTGTTTGACTCTGGAGTACGGATTCGTTGCACTCTAGAGTTAACATTGATCTGTTAGCTATGTAACATGACAAATATACCTTAAAAAACACATCACTAATTTGTTCACATCTCTAATTGTCAACAAATTATAAAAAATATTGAAAAATATAAACAAATAGTTTCAATATAGAATAAAATATATAATAATTTTTTTTTTATAATAACAGCAGTGAAAGCCGTGCAAGATATTCGCAAAATCTGCGTAAGTATTGAAACGTCAAATATTTTTTTTTGAAGTAACTCTACTCTGCATTTTGAACAGTTAACATTTCAATCTGTGCTGCAGAGTAGAGTCACTCTAACATTGTGAAAGCACCTTAATGCATAACATTTTTTCATTCAACATATTTTCTTTACTGCTTCCACAATCGTGATTATCATCATCACAGTAATAATGATGATTTTACTAAAGGTTCGTTCTATCTTTATATTTAAATCCACTTTACTGTAGTTACTGTTAGCTTGTAACTACTAAGAGTAGAGGTAATGGAATCCTTAAATGCTATTTGATTAATAAAAATATTTCTTTTTTTAACTTGAAATGGATTTGTAACAGACAGCAGAAAAATAAGTTATTTGTTCCTTTAAAGGAATTCAGCATTAAAAGCTTAATAAATTTGCTTAATACATATGTAGATAAGTATATTATGTTTAATAATAATAAATTTTATATTATCTAAAGAAACCAATAAAAGTTGTCATTGCTAACATTCATAAGAAAGACATACTCGCATAAAAATGTTAGTACAAAAGTCTGTTAAACGATTCAGTTGTACTAATTTTTGTGTTATTTTGTCTTAAAATTAGGATGTAACTAATAATTTAGCAAAACAATTAGTTTCATCCTATTTAAACTAACTTTGCATTATAATTCTTAGTAATTTGTGTTTCTAAATTTTACAAATTTTTCAGCTAATTTAAAACACAACTACTTACAAATAGTTATGTATATTGTTGAGTCTCTGCTAACACATTTTTTTTTAAGAGAAGCCACACTCAGGAAATTCTTGCTATTAATTAACGTGTTGTTGGAAAGGGGATAGAGAAGAAGTAAAAGGTGGTGAATGATGAAGGGCTTCAAATATGGCAACACTGTAATTGCGCGAGATGTTGAGTTTTATCACAGTTGTTGCGCGCCATCTGATGAAGAGTAGGCGAACTTTATTGAAGCGTTATAGTTCATAGCCCTGTTATATTATTTTACTTCGGTGGGGTTAAGTGCTATGGGAAGACCGAAGTAGGACGCCGCGATATGTATGAGGGATAGAAAAAACTCATACATATTAGCATTTTTCATAAATTGTGGTTCTCAACTTTATTGAAAATTCTGCAGGCGCAAATACAGGTACAAATTCCTGCTATCTTATCAGAATTTTCAACTATTTGTACGGACTTATTTTTATGAGTATAGGAGCTTTTGATAAATTTTGATAAAAAATATAATTTCTTAGGAATAAAATTCATCAACATTAAAGGAAATAATAAATCTTTTCAACATAATAAAAATCCTTTCCATCAATATCAGAAACATTACTGTTATCGTTTTTATCGACTACTTTCTACATACATATATTTTAGTTAATGTAGTGCAACGGCATCCATTACATTTCAGTTACTTGATTTTATATTCTCATATATATATCTTTCTTGTTTTATTTCATTTTGAAAACTTTTAAACTGATTGCATACAAAAAAAAAATCATGCTAGAAACAGAGATGGTCAATCTTTAAGAAATTGCTTTAACCGAAGGATTTATGATATTTCATAAAACAATAATACAAATTTTTACGGCGGATCTCATACCGTAGGTTTAGCTTTAACTTACCTATAAAACAAAAGAAAATGTCAAAAAATTGTATACAAAACAACAACAAAGTTTTTGGTTAACCTTAGAGCTTAAACCTTCAGGCTGCAGTATGAAATCCACCGTTAGTATTTTTCATTGTGTATTACAATTTAATGCTCTGCCATTCATTATTTTTGTCGTATGCTGGTGTGTAACGACAACTTATTATTTTTCGCGACATCGCCATATAAAGGTAATAAGAAATGTAATAACAAAAGTAACTAGTTACCATTACCAAGTATGTAGTTACATAACCACATATCTGGTAATGATTTTCTACACTGGGTTATTTATGTTTATATGTAAATTTTCTCTACTTTTTTTAATATTTTAAGGTTAAACCCTTAGCTGAGATCAATGAAACTTAACTTAAAATTTTGACTTGTTATTTTAAGAGAGTTAAAATTCGATTTTATTGCCCACTTTTTTAAGAGAGATTGTACAGTATGAAGCAGGGATGACAAATGGGATTTTTAAAATAGTACCTACTAACCAGCTTAAAAAATAGTACTTTTTCGACCTCTATAGTACCAAAATTTTTTTCATTTAGTTTTTTTTATCATTATAAATTAACAAATAAAAACTCATAAAAATAAAGAGTTCTGTTATATTTAACTCATACAGCAATAGAAAAACGTAAAAATTTTGGTTAAAACTATAAAAAATTAGTTCAAAATTACGTGCATAAAAAATTATATCAGATTACTTTTGTAAAATATTAGTATGATAAGAACAGCAAAAACCAAACTGTTAAATACATATACAACATTTTAGTTATTTATATTTGAATAAATTTTAGTTAACAGAAAATAACAACTTAACCTGCTAAAATTAGTAATAAATAATAATTAGTAGACTAAAAATCAGGAAGAATTTAAAATCTAGAAAGCTTTTTTCTATTTTTTTTTTTTTTTTAATACGAATAAAAATCTAGTCTTCTAAAATCAGCAATTTACTATTTTTAGCAACCATTTCCGTTGATTTTAGCGGGATAGACTGCTATTTTCATTTAACTAAATTTAACTTAAAAGTAACAAAAATTTTTTAGATATAACAGTTTATTTTTGCTATTTTTATTCTACTAATATTAATATTTTCTGCAGATTTTACAGTATAATTTGTTATTTTCAATAAACTAAAAGTTAAATATAAAAAATATATAAAATATGTAAAAAAAAATCTGCTAATCTCAGCAGTTTCTTTTGCAAGTCCATTTTTAGTAGCTTTTTCTGCTATTTTTACAGGATTATTTCTGCGAGTGTAGGTTTAAGAATTTAAAGTCCCTGAATATCGTATTCGACTTTGATTTAAAGCGAATGTTATTTTAAAGTTATTTACAGATCTATTCCACCTTGTAATGACATAAGAATATTTTCGAATGAACAAATTGATTGACAATCAAATTAATTTAATGATTGCATTAGGAGCATTAAGAATTCATTTGATTCTTCGAAATAGGTTTTAGGTATTTAAATCAGAAATGAAAATCGAATGAGTGAATTCTTTAGGAGCTCTGATGGAGAAAAACATTTTCCTCGTTTCAAAAAATACAAAAATTTCTAGATTTCTTAATTCTCCTAATTTTTAATATTTTTTTTTTTTTTTTTTTGTTATACATACATATTTTAATAAAAAATGCGAAAGAACATTTTTTATGTGTTTAACATGAGTTTTCAATAGTAACATCTAATATTTTAAATATTTTCAACAGAAGTATTTTTTATTTAAAACTCTGATATTTGATGTGTTCGCTATAAACACAATAATGTCTCTGAAAATTAGAAAAGCACAAAAAATTGAAAAATCGAAAAATGTGTAAATAGTACTAAATGAGTCAGAGGAGTACCATAGTACTTTTGAGGTTCCAATAATACCACAAAAAGTACTATAGTACTAACTTTATCATCCCTGGTATGAAGTAAGACTATATTATATTGTCTTTTCTAGTGAATAACAGTAAATACCTTTACTCGCATACAATATGGTATAGGTACCATTCTTTTATTTTTTATTTTAGCTTTTAGTTGGAGATTTTTTCATCATTGCTAAGAAAGCAATACGTGTTCATATATTCTAAGTAAATAGATTTATGTTGATTCTAACATACTGACTTAGCTACTTCGACATACCCAAGCAGTACAAACACCAGTGTTGCCACTTTTTGAATAATTATTCAAAAACGGGACTGTTTACACATTCGTTGGATAATTTTTGAATAATGACATTTTTGTGTAGTTTTTGTGTAATTTCACTTTTTATAGAAATTTCCGTAAATTTTTAAAATTCCCGGAGCTTTTTAATAAATTAATAAAAATTAGTCGATATTTAGACGAAAAGAGTTTATCAGTGAAACATTTACCACATATCTCCATTTTCTGGTGAATTACTTTTGTAGATTTTTTCAACACAAAACCCAATTTAGAAGAAATCAAAAATGGTGTTATGTATTTTTTTGTTTTGTTTAAAGTACCACCTTTTGTTTATTTTTTACGAAAATAATTATCAAGATTCTTTTAAAAATTCTCTTGGTTTGCAAGAACATTTAAAAATTCAGCGAAAGAGTGGGAAAGTTTGAGTTTGTTATGATTGTGACTTTCTAGTTAATGTCTGAAATTTTTTATGGTGTAGTTATCATGATACTGGGCTTTGACCAGACAAACACTTTGACGCAGCAAAGTGCAGCAGAATCAGAATATTTTAGAATTCTGTAAATCCAACATGTTTCAGATTTCAACAGAATCGTATGAAATTTTTGAAAAAAAAACTTATATTTTTATTTTTTGAAACATTAAAAAAAACTAAGCATTTAAATCTAGGGTTGAACATGTCCGTAGTGCCATCACATTACGGACGCCTTGGAGTATCTACTTCAGCTTTTTTTATAAATTCCAGCTTTGTACTCAGAGAAAAATTGGTTTAATTTAAATATAAATGGTTAAATTTTGAGGAGTATGGGAGAGAATAATTAGCAAGTAACTAATATGCATGCCATGCATCTGAATGAAGTAGCTTTTATGAAAATCAAAAATACTTTGTTCTGAAAGAAACTTTTAATATGGATAAAATACCATTTTTTTAATATTCAAATTTAAAAGCATGCCATTTTAATCCTGAAAAAGATATTGCAGTGAAATTCCCTTTAGTTAATAGAATTATTTGTTATAATATTTTCTGAGAAATTGGCTTGGATTTGCTTTTTAGAAGGCAAAAACACGGAACAGGTTATAGCAAAAATGCTAAATTTTAGTTTTAAAATGCAAATAACATTTGCACTTTGTAGATGATAGAAATGTTACGTCTTTAAAAATCAGTTTGTAAATAGAAAAATGGCAAAAATTTGGAGTCGAATGGCATAGCTCCCGCAATTTCGGCCATCCAAAACCAACATTGTGAAATTTCATATCAGTCGGTAAGAAATGGCAAAATTATTCCCAAAATATTTGTATTCTTCTCCACTGTGCCCTGGAGAGTTTATTTTGAAATAATATGAAAAATATATTTTTTGTGTAATTTCATACGGTTTTGGATAATTTTTGATCTACAGCTGTGTAATTTTTTGTTTTACTGGTGGCAACACTGACAAACACACATATTCATAAGTACACCGTTAACATGTTTAACGGCCATTTCAGTTCCTTAAGCAAAAAAGCATAAACTAGTGTCTTCAAATGCAATGAAATGTGCAAAGAAATTTGAAAATAACACACAAAGCAACAACAAAATTATTTTCGTTGTTGTTGTTTTGTATGTTATTTTCAAATTTCTTTGCACATTTCATTGCATGTGAAGACACTAGGTAAGTAAAAATTACTGTAAATTAAATTAAAAAAAGAGAACTTGAAAAATAAAACGAAACAGCCTTTATTAATTTTCCCCCTAAGCCCACGTTACCAGCCGCTTACCGAAGGCTCGGTTTATAATCCTAAAAACAAACCCTTTTTTAAAGTTTTTATAACATAACATTAAACTGCATACCTAGAAAGCAGCCATATATATGTAATTATTATAGGGGATCGATTACAGGATTTAGAAATCGAAATTCATCATTATAAGGATTTGATAAAAATTTATTTATTTCTATATCTATTAAAATAACATTTTAATTAATTATACAACTAGATTATCTCAGATTTCCAATCATATAGTTTCAAATAAATAAAAATTTATTTTGTTTCCATAACCAAAATTGACAACTATGAGCTCAAAAAACTAAAAAAAAATATTTTCAACTAAATTTATAGTATGTTTTTATATCCAACTAAAACTTTCTGCAGCTCCTACAGTTGTGGTTATACGAGTACATTAAAAAGCAAATCAATCCACCATAAAAATGTATTTAACTGGACTAAAGAATATACCAACCTAGACTAATACATTCTACTTTTTGTGGGCGATTTTATGTACGTTTTTTTCCCGCTGGATTTCTTTTAACCAGCATTATGAGAAAGAATCTCAAAATACACAAATACGGAAATTAAAGTTGGTCATATAGACTACCGAAAATCCTACATCACAGTACGATTTAGGTCATATTCGTGAAGGGGATCAAATTCCGGGAAGGAAATCTATTAACGATGCAATAATTGTAGTGTTATATATAGTAATACACTGATAGAAATAAATCTGTAAAAATAGCAGGAAAAATTAGTTAACAATGATGCTGCAGAAAAAACTGCTAAAATTAGCAGACTTTTTACTAAAAACAAGTAAAATGAGAACAGCAAAATTAAAGCTGTTAAATTTACAGAATTTTAGTTATATTTAGGCAAACTTTTAGTTAATTGAAAATAGCAAATTGTACTGTAATATCTGCAGAAAATTTTTATAAATAATTGTAGACTAAAAATAGCAAAAATAAACTGTTAAATCTGAAAAAATGTTGCTATTTTTAAGCTAAATTTAGTTGAATGCAAATATGAGTCTATTCTGCTAAAATCAGCAGAAATATTTGCTAAAAAATTGCAAACTGCTGTTTTCAAAAGGCTCGATTTTTATTTGCATTTAAAAAAAAAATCGAAGAAAAACTTAGAAAATTTTTAAATTTTTGCTGATTTTAGCAGGTTAATTTGCTATTCTCCCTTTACAAAAATTTAGCTTAAATATAATTAAAATTCTGTATATTTAACAGTTTTATTTTTGCTGTTCCTATATTACTACTATATAACAAAAATAATCTGCTAATTTAGCAGTTTTTTTCTGCAGCATCATTTTTAACTAATTTTTATTAGTTTTAACTAAATTTTTTACTGACTTTTTTCTATTAGTGTATGATCCTTTAAAAATAATATATATTTGAGGTTTTTATGCTTTTTTTAAATATTTCGTTCTTTAACAATAAAATACAGACCTTTAACAACACAATTCCTTAATTCGATTTCTAAATCCAATTTAGTTTAGTTTTATTGAATTATTCAATCATTTTTCATAGAATCTCTTCATAGACATTAACGAATTGATTTAATGTTAAAAAAATAATTTCACCAAAAACGGTTGCATTAATTGTGAATCAAATCATAAAACAAATAATTCAATTAAATTAAAATTGAATCAGTATAAATTTATATACATCATATCATACTCTATTGAATTTCAAATAGTTAATTTAAAGTGATTGTGAATTAATCAATTATTCTTAAATTGAATCGAATTTTATTGGAATAAATTAAAAATGTAATTGTCTTTTTAAAGCTCTGATAAATTATAAAGCCACATTCACAATGATGGAGTACTCCACTCTGCAGAGTAGAGTGTACTAAAATAGAGATGGCGCGATACAAAAAATATGTATGTGCGAAAAAGAAAGCAACAAAATCCACTCTGCAGAGTGGAGTACTCCATCATTGTGAATCTGGCTTAATGTGAAATTTCAAAATTAAAAACAAAACAACAACATACAAAATTTTGTAATTTTCCAATTTAGTGGAAAATATGATTGAATATAAATTTTGGTGAAATTGATAAAAATATAGAGCTCCTAAAAATATATAGTGTTTAAATTTAAACTTTAACGGACACATTGCTTTAAGTTCTGTAAAAAATAAAAAATTAGTATCTAAATAAATTTAAGAAAATAAGTGCAAACTTAAAAAATCAATTTTCCCGAGTAACTCGATTAATGACTAAAATTACTCGAGTTAGACGTTAATCAAATTTGGCCATTTTAAATTACTTGATGGAATACCCTAGTAGTTTACTTGTAATAAACAGAAAAACCAATTTCTCTTTTACGTTTTCTTTAAAAAAAAAAAAAACGATTTCTGTACTTACTTTTAGTTTCAAGGTGTTTAACAATGCTACGGTGACTCTACTCTGCAGCACAGATTGAAATGTTAACTGTTCACAATGCAGACTAGAGTTACTTCAAAAAATATTTGACACTTAAATACTTTGTTTCCACTGCCTAAATTTTAAAATAATTTTTTATTTTATTATAAAATTCCAAAAACAAATACTTTGTGTTGCTTTTACTTTTTTTTATATTTTTTTCTAATTTGTTGACAATTAGAGATGTGAGAAAGTTAGTGATGTATTTTTTAAGGTATATTTGTCATTTTAAATAGTTAACAGAACAATGTTAACTCCAGAGACTATTAATTATAGAGATAGGAAATCAAAAATTACACTACTACTACACCGATAGAGGGCGCTTAAATTTAGTATTACCTGAGCAACTATTTTGTATCAGTTTAGTATCAGCTGAGCCTTTATTTAAAAACTAAAAACTGCTAAAAACTGCTCAAAATAATGAAAAACAAGCGCGGAATATATTCAAATAACAAAATTTGTTATATCCGCTTGTTTTTTTTTTGCTTTGTTGTTTGTTATTATTTAAATTTAAATAAAAAAAGAAAATTGTAAATTTTTTGAACGAAGTGCCTTGATGGCACTTCGTAATATTTTTATAACTTAGTTTTTTGGTGATGCCATACCCCTGGTTAACTCTAAAGTGCAACAAATCCGAATAATAAAAACGATAGTAAAATACAAAAATGTATTATGTAGTAAGAAGGAGAAAAGAACAAAATTTGCTACAGATTGGAGTAATCCATCATTGTAAACTCACCTTTATGTAACTAGTTTTTTTTTGCTACAGTATAGAAAATATTTTTAATAGTTTTCTTACCCATAGTGCAGTAGGTTGATAGTACAAAACATACAATATACACGTACCATGTGTGAATGTTTGTACAATGTGTGATGTATTTAAAAAAATATTTTAAATGTTTTCCTGCATTCCTATTATTTATTTTTTTTGTGCTTTCAATTTTTCTTGAGATTTCTATTTTTTATTTGTTTTTCCTTTTTTTAAAACAAAAAAAAAGAAAAACAAAACATTGTTTTTATGAATTTTGTGTTATTTTTAACAGCTATTTTTATTATGGTTTAGAGTGTTGTTTCCGTTTCGGTCTTATTGTATGAACAATATCGTTCGTTCGTCTGTCTGTTTTATTGCTTTAAGTTAAATTTATTTTCTAACAAACTGGCCGTGACTTAATGTGAAAAAAACAGGATATAGGAGAAATGCTAGTCATGCCACTTTAGCTTATTGAACTTCATATATTTTCCGTAAAATCTCTAGTAAAAGTATAAAAAAAAATGTGTTTTAAAGGTGCGTTTACAATGATGGAGTACTCCAATCTGTAGAAAATTTTGTTGTTTTCTCTTTCTTACTAATACATTTTTGTATTTGGGTATCTTTTTTTATTCCACTCCATAGTTAAATTTGTTTGACTCTGGAGTACAGATTTGTTGCACTCTAGAGTTAACATCACTCTGTTAACTGTTTAACATGACAAATATAACTAAAAAAACACATCACTAATTTGTTCACATCTCTAATTGTCAACAAATTATAAAAAAATATTGAAAAATAAAAGCAAACAGTTTCAATTTGTAATAACCCTACGGGAAATTTTAACAAACTGTCACCGAACTGGCCCCTTTACATGAAATAGACTGGTCACTTTTACATGGCGTTGTCATAGGAGGGGGAAATTGACACCTTGTGACATGTCACAAGACACATCCTAGGACAGGTTACTGAACTCTCATAAAAAACAAAGTTCAGGGACCTGTCCTGGGATTTGTCTTGTGACATGTCACAAAAGGTCAATTTCCCCCTCCTATGACAACGCCATGTAAAAGTGACCAGTCTATTTCATGTAAAGGGGCCAGTTCGGTGACAGTTTGTTAAAATTTCCCGTAGGGAATATATAAAATAAAAAATTATTTTATAATAATAGGAGTGAAAGCCATGCCAAGATATTCGCAAAAACTGCGTAAGTACTGAAACGTCACATATTTTTTGAAGTAACTCTACTCTGCATTGTGAACAGTTAACATTTGAATCTGTGCTGAAGAGTAGAGCCACTCCACCATTGTGAAAGCACCTTAAATGTTTAAGAATAAATTTAAAAAAACACTTTAGAAAAATGTATAAGTCCTTAAAATGTAGTCGATTTCGTGTAATTCACATTGTGTGTACTTACGATATGTAATACTTGTATACAACAATTTTATATGAAAGAAAATTCAAAAAATTTTATATAACTTATATGCCATTTTACTTGTGTGTACTCATGGATTCTAGCAAGTACACACAAGTATCCCGTAGTACTTACAAAACCTATATATGACCTAGTTTACGAGTTTTGCCACCGCAGCATTTTCTTTTCTGCATCGATCGAAACAAATGGTAATCGGACGGGGCCAGGTCTGGACTATAAGGCGGGTGATTTAAAATTTCCCAACCACTATTTTCTAAAAAGTTTTTAACTGGTCTTTGAATATGTGGCCGAGAGTTGTAATGATGGAATATTGTGGTTTCATATCTGGTCGCATATTCCGGGCGTTTTTCGGCCAACACTCGTTTCAAACGGATCAGTTGTATTCGGTATATGTCCCCTGTGATCGTCTGATCCGATATCAGCAGCTCATAATAGATGGGGCCCTTCTGGTGTCACGAAATACAGAGCATTGCCTTCGCGCCATGGATATTCGGCTTTGGCGTTGATTTGCCTGGTTTGCCGGGCTTCACATACGACTTCATGTGCTTGGGGTTGTCATAATGGATACATTTTTCATCGCCTGTTATGTTTAGATGCAAAAAAGACTTCTTTTTATGGAGCATAACCAGCATTTTGGACATGCAAAATCGTCTATCAACGACTTTCGGCTTCAACTCGTGTGGTATACAATTTCCCTGCTTTTAGATGAATCCTGCTGCTTGCAAATATTTTAAAATTACGTCTTGAGCGACCACCAATGATTTTGAAAGTTCTTTTTAAGTTTGAAAAAGTTTCCAACGTTTTTAGCAGATCTGGGCGGTCTTTATTTAACGTGTCAAATTCATCACTTCTGAACAGCAAAAACCATTCCTCGCACATCGAAATCGATGGAACATATTCAGGATAAGCTTCGGTGAGCAATCGATGTTGTTCAGCTGAAATTTTTTTCAAATTAAAGAAGTAAAACAAAACTTCCCGCAAATGATGCTTTGTTGGCACAAAATTCGACATTTTCGAAGCAAAAAAAAAATACTTTTATTGTTTACGCTATAAATAGCGTTTTTCTCCCAAAATCCCATATAAGTTATTAAAGACACAAACCATATATAAAAGATACGCCATCTGTTGTGAATCCCTCATTTTTATGTTATACACACATTTCAAGAAAAATACCGAAAAAAATTTAGGTATTTAAAAAAAGGTGATTTTTATTGAAAAATATGGTTTTTAGCCTAAATTGCCTAAACTTGTATGAAAAAAAAATTATATAAACTATGAATTTTACATTTATTGTCACCAAAATTAATTTTATTGCGAGAATACCACTTTAAATATTTAAACAAACGTTTTTGAATATTACACTTTTTGTAAAAAACGCGTGTTTCAGATTTTTCACAAACATACTAAGCAAAACCAGGATTTTTTCTACAACTTTTAAAAAATCTGAGCTAAACTATAAGAACACTTTGTACAGAATGGGCCCCAATGCCCAAAAATGTAGTTTTGTGCACCAAGTACCCAGTAGCAAAAAATACTAGTTCAGAACCAGTTATGTACTAGTTTATTTCAACCAGGCAACTAGTACGAGTTCTACCGCCTCTCCAGTAGTACTATACCAGTTGGTAAAGATCTAAATTATATACGTAGATAAAAAACACACTTTTTCTTTGATGAATTGTAGATTAGACCCAGGCTGGCCAGACTTGGGGTTTTGTCCCCAAATTTGGGGATTTTTTGTTGGTCTTGGGGTCAAAAATTTTCATTTGGGGACAAGGCATTTTTTTGGGGATTTAAAAAATGTTTTGGGGATTTTTTGGGGATATTTAAAAAAGTTCATAAATTTTGAAGATTATATAAACTTTGTATAGTTTTCAGAAAACATCAGAGAAGTTTGTTCGCATAATTTCAAATAAAGTAACAAAGTTAGCCTCTTATGGATGTTCTGTATTAATTTAAGGCTTTTTAGCACAAATAAATCCTTTTTTGCCTGAGGGTTTTATATGATTAATATCCCAGAATCTAAAATACTGTTTATACAAAAAAACATCATATCGATTTTGAAGATTGTCTATTATTAAATAGACAAACTTCAAAAATTCAAATCTAAAAATTCTTTAAAAATGCCTTAAATCCTTGAAAATTTCAAAATAAAATATGTTTAGGGTTCGATTGGTTTGTTTAAATAAGATAATAAAAATTTAAGTTTTTCTTCGCAAAAGTCCAAAATTCTGAACATTTTTCTAGACATTTATACAAAAGCAATCTAAGAATTTTTAAAAACAGTTATTTTTAGTGCTATTTTTTATATTTAATTGTAGTTTTTATGCAGATAATATTAATTTTAAGCAAATTTTTTCTAGTTTGGGATTTTTTGGGGATATTTTAAGATTTGTTTGGGGACAACGAAAAAAAGTATCTGGCAAGCCTGATTAGACCCATAGTTTCCTTACTGAAATAATTAGGTCCATTTAACAAACGAAATCTAAAATATTTTGTGTTTATGATTTCTAATCACAATAAAAAATTTTAGTGTTTATTCCCAACTTCAGACTATATTACTAACAACAAATGTAAACAAAACTAGAATTTCAAAACTCCTATTTAAATTTAGTCTTTCGAAATAGTCTCGCATTGTTTCAATGAAACTAATAGGTACACAAATGGTTCAAAATTTTTTTTAAGAATCAAAACAGGGAGCTGTACTGGTACTTATGCGAAATTTACCAAACTAGTTCCAGAGTGAATCTTCGGTACCAGTACTGTACCAGTCGATTTGCACCTAAAAGCAATTTACAGTAAAAAAATTTGGGTGTTTATTTGCAAACTCTAAATACAAATATAAACGAAAGGAGAATTTCAAATCTCGCATTTTAATTTCTTTTACAGTCCCTACATAGATCGTATTTAACTAGTACACAACTGGTTCAAAATGGTTATTTTGAGAACTAGTTTTTTAGTTTCTAGTCAAAAAACTAGAACTTTTTAGAACTTGTATGTTGCCATTTGGCTACACCATGCAGATTAAGGGTTAATCTGTATGTCTACGACTACGAGGTACCAAATGCTATTATTTGACAATAGTGCTCATGTGTATGTACTCAAAAAGTTTGTCGTAAATTCTACTGAAAATCACGGTTAAAACAAAAGTATGTATGGTTAAAAAGACAAATACCTTTTTGTCTTTAAAACTACTAAAAATTCAGTTATTTTTAACTGCTGAAAATAACTAAAAAATGCTTCGAAAAGAGCTAACTATGTCGTAAAATAACTAGAAAAAATTTAACTATCGCCTTTTGAAGTTATTTTTTATGTTTTAAAAACATGTTAAAAAAATTTTTTTTTTCTTTTTTCAATTACAAAATAATTATATCGTCCTACTTAAAATTTGAAGACAAAATTCCAAACGGTTTTCCAGTTATTACGTTTCTATGCATTGGAGATACAAGGACATTTTCTGATTTTTATTGGCAAACTAAGAATACACCAATAATAACAAATGAAACTAAATATTTTTTAAATAACTGACAGAAAAACTGTTTACTGGAAAAATGTTGTTTCAGTAGTTGTTTATTATATTATTAAAAAAAATTTCTTTAAACAACTCTTATGAAGTACAGAATTTTCCGTTAGTTGTTTTTTTAAATAACTACCATAATACATAGTTGATTTGTGTTTTTCCATATAAAAATAACTGTAATTACAACTTAAAAAAACGACTTCTTCTTATTACACAAACAACTATTATTCAGAAGTTGTCAAACTTTTTTAAGTTTATAGATCCAAATATCTGGATTTTTAACATTCGTTCAAAAAAATTAACCGAAACGAGTAAAAACGTTAAAGTCGGGCATGCCGACTATATAATACCCTACACCAGTCTGTTTAAAATCCAACTAATGTTTGGATCCGAAATTCGAATGGGTTAAAATGGGACTTGTGTCAAAATTTTCTATAAAATGATAAAAGAAGATAAAATCGTAAATGTAGCCCATATGGGCGATAGGTCCAAATATGGACCGATCCTATCTAGAATCTAGGCTTTGTTCATGGGACCATGTGAGTCAGCGAACCAAATTGCATTAAAATATCTTCCTATTTGCGACCTGCAGCGTGTAAAAAAACCAATTTTGGGGGACCCTTACATGGGCACTAGGTCTAAACATGGACCGATTTTTACCAAAATCATGTCCATGCCGATGTAGCTCGGTATACCAAATTTCATCAAAATATCTTAATATTTGCGAGCTGAAGTGTGCGCACAAGGATGCCTGGATAGACAGACGGACGGACAGACGAAATAAAACGTGATTCTGAGTCGATCAGTATACTATAAGGTGGGCCTAGGTCCAATATTTTTTGGTATTACAAACATCAGCACAAATTTATTATACCCTGACCACGTAGTGGTGTAGGGTATAATAATCGCTTTTATCCGAAATAATCGCTTTTAATTGAAATAGTCGCTTTGCGCAAAACAGCTGTATATAAAAGTTGACAGCTCTAATGAAGGCAATAACAAAACTGTTAATCAAAACCAAACGACATTTTCAATTTTACTTTAACAACCTAAGAAATTCACTTTTAGCTAGAAATTGTATTTTTATATTATGTATCAATAAAACTAATTTCCTTTGCTAATTTTTTAATTTCTCCCACTTCTCTTTTTTAATAAAGCCTTTAGAAAGTATTTAGTTTCGTAATTATATTTTAGGATAATTCTTCTGTTAATTTCTCATTTGAAATCACTTACCGGTAAACATTTTCAATATTAACTAATGAAAAAATGTTGTAAATGAAAATATTTAATTAAGGAAAAAATCAATTAATCACACAGTAATTGTAAAGTGACAGTGCACATTGGGGCAATAAATTAAAATTTCTGTCAAAAATTAAACCGAACACCTTAGGTATTATATATTGGTATAAACGGAAAAAGTACAATCTCTTGATTATAAATATTTATATTAATGCATAGTGGACTTAACTTTGTAAATTTATCAAAAATGCAAAGAACTGAAAAAATACAATATAATCATAATATTCACACAACTTCGAGTTGAATTAAATACAAGAGGTTTTGATATAAACTCGTAAAGGCCTTGTAAACCTGGTATAAATACAAACCATATTTTTTGTGTATGGATTTTGAAATTAAACTTATAAACATATCAGATTTACACCGTTTACGAGTAGAATACGAGTTTATATGAAACCCCTGGTGTGTTTTTGAGTATATAATTTATTTGTGCTAAGCAGAATATGTAAAATACTAACGATTTGTAAAACAATTTTTGTATTTTTAATGCAAAAATTAAGATAATTGTTGAAAATAAGCATACCACGGCTAAAATCTCATTCAAATATTTATTTTGTTTTGAGTTTTTACAAAATGTATTGAAAACGAACATACATATAAATAGTACCCAAAGAGTACTTTTATGTAATTGTTGCTTTCAAAAAGCAGTTGATTTATAGCAGACAGTTCATATACGAAAGTACAAAATTCTCGTCCCGTTGATTTTTTGTACCTTATGTAATGTCTCGGTTTGAGTAAGAAAGTTATCATTTTCTTATTGCGGACAACTGAAGAGTAGAGTGATGTCTACGAAACAATTGTATTGTCTATCATGAAAATGATCAACCCCCTTTTTGAAACAACAAATAAAATCTAATATGACAATATCATATTAGAATTTGGACTTGAGGTAGAAGAATATTCTAACTAAATATAGTAAAATAATATATTTATGGAAAATAACAGTTATGAGTTAGGGTTTTCCCTTTTAGATTTTATAATAAGTGGCTCAATAAACCGATCGATTTGATAAAATCATGAAAAAAATTATTTCCCCATATATTTATGTATATTAATGCCACCATAACCAATATAAGTATTACCAACACTCAAAAATGTTTTACAGTTATTACATGACAGTTGTTTGTAAAGTAATTAGTAGTTGATGTTTTCAACTGCAATTACAGTTGTTTTTCTGTTGAGAAAGACAACACAACTATTATAACAGTTTTTCTGAAGAACAACTAACGACAAATACTATATTTCGTATCAGTTGTTTAAAGCAGTTATTTTTAATATTATAATAAACAACTACCAAGAGAGTATTTTTACAGTAAACAGTTATTTTTGTTAATTATTTAAAAAATAATAAATCTCGTTGATTTTATAAAAATTCATTTAAAAATATGTATTATTTGTTTGCAAATAAAAATCTGAAAATGTTATTTTATCTCTAGTGACTTTTTGTAATTTGAATTCGAACTTGAAATTTGAAGAATGAAGTAATTACATATTTTTCTGTAATTAAAAGAAAAATATTGCATATTGTAAAATATTTATTGAAGTAATTATATATGTTTTTTCTAATAAAAAGAAATTTGTTGCTTTTTTTAAAGCACATATTTATAATATCAAAAAAAAAGTAATTTTTATAAATTTTTACACTGTGCTTAAAATTTTTCTAGTAAAAATTAGCCTTTTAGTTTTAAGACATTTTTAATTATTTTTGAAGCATCTGTTAATTATTTTTCCACAGTTAAAAATAACCACATTTATAGTTATTTTAAATATAAATAACTTTAAGGTCTTTTTAACTGCATATACCTTCTTTTAACTGCAATTTCCAGTAGATTCTACCGACATACCTTTTTTGAGTGAAGTAGTTTTTGCTGGGATATAACAATATCAAATAAACCATCATAAGCCTTTTAAAAAGAATATGTCTTATGGAAACAAAAAAGAAAAATATCAAATCAATCTAAAAAAATATGTGGAAAAAGTTGTTAAAATATGTTAAAGTACAGTGAAACAAAGAACTATTTTCTAGATTTTTGGAATATTTCTTTTGGAATGATTTTTTCTACCAATCCTTTTTAAATAATCGATGTTGTAAAGTCACATAGAAATCTCCTCTATTTAAATATTTTTTTGTCATACAGTTTCACTGTGTTTTTTACTAAAATTTGTATTATACTAAAAGCAGTATAGTTTCACATTATTATATTTTACATTTTTTTCCGTCACAGATTAGTTGAAACAAGAAACTCTTTCTTAAATTTTTTTGAAATAATGATTTTTTTTATCATTTCAATATTGTTAAGTTATATAGAAAGCCTCTTCTAATTGGGTATTTTTTTGTCAAACAATTCCACTGTGTCTTACTAACATTTGTCATCTACTAAAAGCAGTTTAGTTTCACAACATTATTTTACCTCTTTTTTTACTTTTTCTTCAAAAACGCAAAGCTGATACTGAATAAAAAAAAAGAAAGAGGGAAGAGTAAAAAAATAGAAAGCATTAAAAAAATGCAATTCAATTTCATTACATTTCACTTTACCATTATTTTGTGTGATGCAAGTCCTCTATATGTAACTATTTGCACAGATATACATACTTATTTTTCCATTTAAATTTTTTTTCTATATTTTCTTTTTATATGCTGACTTCCGTTTTATATCCTTGTATGAATGCATTACAATACGATACGATACAAAACAACACCAAATATAAAAAAACAGCAAACTGTAATGTTGCCAATACAACATATGCACATGGAGAGACATTTAAATTGGATTGTAAAACACAATGTGTGTGTGAGGTAAGTTTTAGAAAAATAATTTTAAAATATAAAACGATTGGGTTATGGAAAAAGTAATTTCATAGTTGTGGGTTTTAATTTAAACAGGCTCTTTCCCCTGCGAGAACTCTGATTAAGCTGAAATATGAATATGCAAAAGATAAGGATAATCAATCTTAAATTGAGAAGAAAAAAAAAATATAATGATTTTGCAATAAAAAAAATTTTTTTTTAATAAATAAATTAAATTTAAAAATAAAAATTAAACAAACATATAGGCGCTCTATGCTCCAGTGGGAGTTAGAGGAATATATATATATAGTAATTTTGTATTAAAGCATCTGAAATATGAGAAATTAAATTTTTATTAACATTAAGTTAAAGTACCCGAGAAGAGAATTGAAAACGACAAAATATATTGTAAAATCTTTGTAGAAAATTTTGCTAAATATTAGTAGATTAAAAATAGCAAAAACAAGCTGTTATATCTACAACATTTTTGTTATTTTTAAGTAAATTTAGCAATTAGTAGCATATTCTGCTAAAATCAGCAGAAATATTTTCTAAAAAAATTGTAAACTGCTGTTTTCAAAATGCTCGAATTTTATTTGCATTGAAAAAAAATCGAAAAAAATGGAAAAAAAACCTTGAAATTTTTAAATTTGTTTTTGTAATTTTTTAGGCTACACACATAAGAATCCATGCATAAAAATACGAAATAAATGTCAAAACAACAAAAACTTTCGTAAAATAAACCATTTTTCGTATATTTTACAAAATTTTTTGTTATTTTGACATTTTTTCGTATTTTTATGCATGGATTATTATGTGTGTACTACTTATTTAGCAAAATTGTTTGATGATTTTAGCAGGTTAATTTGCTATTCTCCATTAACAAAAATTTAACTCAAATATAACTAAAATACTGTATATTTTAAAATTTTATATTTGCTGTTCCTATATTACTAATATATTGCAAAAATAATCTGTTAATTTTAGCAGTGTTTTCTGCAACATTATTTTTAACTAATTTTTAGTAACTTTTTCTGCTAGTTTTACAAATTTATTTGTATGAGTGTATACTAATTATACATTACAACAAAAACAAATTTTTTCCAAAATAACAAGGATCTGACAACTAATTCTGGCAGAGAGAACCAAAAAAAAAATACACGTGTACCGGCATTTTAAAAGTTTACGTCTGGACCAATGTTTTTGAAGGGGTTAAATTTTCCCAGCTTTTGCAAATGTTTATTGGAAATCGTCATAGGAAACCATGTGAATCTTCCATTTTAGGTACACTGAACCAAAAGTCGTAAGTGAAATCAACATAAAAATTTCATTACTTTTTGATGAAACGAATTGTTAAAACAATATATTTTTTATTCAAATTAATGTGTGTTTTTTTTAAATCAACTACTTTTTTTTTAAATGAACATACTTATTTCCGTCAATAATTCTCTACAAAACAATTGTTGTTTTAATAATTTTTTGTCCATTTTTTAACAAAATTTAATTTGTTAACTCTAAAAAATTTTGTAAAAAGGCTGCAACGTAAATTTGATATAATTTTACTTCAATTTGAAAAAAAAGAGTATTTAATCTGTGGAAAAAAGTTTAGTGAGGTTAGTTTTGTCGCGTCATTACTCGTGCTAGCATGTGTATTTGTAATTGTCGGAAATATCAATAAATTGACATTAAGTGTTTTTGTTTTTCGAAGTATAGATAATTAACAAATTCAGTGACTTAAAGTGAGTTGCTAGTTGAAGATTTTTTAATTTTAATTAAAATAAATTTATATAATTTTGAACGTTCTCAATTAAGTCGTACATTAAAATTTCTGTCATTAATTTTGATATTATCTATCTTTTTGTTATTTTGTTTAAGGCAAACTATTAATGAATATTATATAATGTATTTGAATTATTAATTTAAATAAAGTTATATGGTTTTGTATATAAAATGGTACATGTGTTTTAAATAAACAGTTTTGAGTATATGCTATAATATAATTTCAATTTTATATTTCATTTTTTTTTTATATTTTATAAAATTCATTATAAACAAGCGGGCTAAAGCCCGTTCGATGGTTTGTATAAGTCCCCAGGTGACTGGGAACTTATACAAACCAAAGATTAAATTCGGCTGTGCCGAGTCTTTAGATACCCTCCATCCTGGTGTTTTTATTCGGGGATTCTACTAAATACAAACAAGTATGAATTATTACCCATTTTGTATTCGGTCAATCCACTGTGCAACAAATGTGTGTGATTTTTTCCACCACTACAAGTAAATATTTCAGTTTAATCTTGTTTAATCTCAGTGCTGCCACAAGCAAGATTCAAAATTCCCAAACGTGTAGACAAAATTACCCAAAAAATATGAAATTGTAAATGACTTCAATTAACATATTATTACAATTTGAACTCCGAAAAAAGGTAATAACCTCATCAGTAAACTTAAAAAAAAGTGATTTGGCCATTTAAATTGTCCCATCGTTCTGGTCGTTATATTATTACAAAGAAAAGTTCCTTAAATATGCAGCATTTATGATGAATTTTTATATGAATCTTCATAAAATTGAGAGAAAAAATTAACTTTAGAACAAAACACTTAAAAAGCTTGTAAATAAGAGTCAGTTATGATCACATGTGAACGATTTAAAAATAATCCTATTTTAGAGTCTTTCAACAATCAAGTTTTATTTGCGTTTTTAAATACACACAAAAAAATCTTTGGCAAGCAATTGGGAGCACTTCAACTAAAATAATGTTTTTGTGGCATACACAATATAATAAATTATTCGATAAAACTTTATTAGTTGATATTTGCTTAATTACTTGGTAACGATTTTTTTGTGTACGTTAATAGCTTATTTGTATAATGAAAGAATTTCAAAGCATGTATAGATTAATACACTTTCCTGATGTATCGGTTTAATTCGTATATTGGAATTTTTATGCAAACTTAAAAATTAGATGTTAAGTCATTCATAAGCCAAAAGTAATTACATACATTGAGGCAGGGTTGGTAGGCTCTATCGCTAAAATACTGTAAAATTTTTGTAATTCCACGTCGTAATTGTGAATTTTACATACACTTAGTTAATAAATTTATTTTACTTTACTTTGTTTTTTCATAAAAAAAAAATTGCGGAATGCACCGAAATACCGCTTATCTTAAAATACCATTATCGAAATAATTGCAATACAGTTAACCTTAAAATACCGTTATCGAAATACAATTATCCTTAAAATACTGTAACCGAAATAATCTATGATAGCGTTACTTACCCTCACCGATAATCGCACCGTTTCTGCTACTGACAATGCTTTGAAGTAATTGCTAAGTTGTATTCATAGACCCACTATCTATTGGCTAGTTTATGATTTAAATTCTTTTTTTATGTATAATATATTTTTTTATTTACAAATTTGATAACTTTCTCAATTCATTCATTTGAATTGAAATTTAAGTGAAAAACTAAACAATTTAATAATTGCTGTCATCCATGCCCTACCCATAAAGTGGCAACACTGCTTATGTTATTCATATAGATGTGTGCAGACCTTTAAAAATATAATTCCTTAATTCGTATTTTAAATCTCAATTTTGCAATAAGTTGATCTCAGTGATTTTTTTTTTTACCCCGATGTAGTAATTTTCAAGCTGTAAAAAAAAACCCGCGAAAGACCTCTGTAGGGAGTTTATTTCTGTGAAAAGTTTGGAAATGGACTTAGCTACATATATCTAAGTCATTTATAGTCAGATTGGAACAATATATATATATCATTGAAAGATAATAAAAATATCTTATGGACGACATTTTTTTTTGTTTGTTTACCCATTACCGGCGAATGAGATTTATTTTTAAGATTTTTTAAAATAAACCGTTTTTATAAAAACCACCGTATAACTACCACATAATTTTTTACTCATTAATATATTCTCAAGATTAAAAACTTTTAAGATGTAGTTCAAATTTTATCACTTCAAACACCGAAGATATTAGAAGTCAAGCCTATCTAGATATCAAAAGCACAATTTATGTTCTTATATAGGATTTTTATGGAATAAAAACATTAAAAAAACAAAAAAATTAAAATTCCTACGCCGAATCATAATGGGTCAACAAAAAAAATGCTATCCTAAAGATATTTTTATTACCTTTCCAATGGTGTACATATTGTTCCAACCCTATCATAAATGAAGAAAATATAGTTAAGTTCATTTTTAAACTTTAAACCGAAGTAACTCCCCATACAGGCTTTTAGCTGAAAAAAAAATTTCTTCGGTCCCCCAAAAGAGAGTTATATCCGTAGTAAAAATTTAGAATCAATCGGTGAGGTGCCTCTAAAGCCAACATACGTCCAAATTATTCAATAGAATCGAAATTGAATCAACACAAATAGGAACAAATCTTATCTCACTTTATTCAATGTCCAATCATTGATTTACAGGCATTATGAATTATTCAGTAAATTATAAAATGAATCCAATTTTATGCATATAAATTCAAAAAAAGAATTAACTCTTTCAAGGTCTGGGTGTGTATGTTTGTATTTTTTTCTTATTCAGTAACAACAACAACACACAGTTAATATATTTTTCATGTTAATATGGAAAATTCTAGAGGTGCTTCTACATTTTCTTTCATAACTTTTAAACGTCTGGACCAAATATGCCCATTTCCAATAGCAAACTGCTTAAGAAATTGGACCAAAATTTTGACTAAAAATTAACATCCTAGCACAACTATTTTGAGCGTGATCGTGATTTCAACAGACAGACGGACACGGCTATATCGGTTTCGCTATTGATAACGATCAGGAATATATATTTTTTTTATGTCCCAGATTTTTTTTTCGATGAGTTACAAACGGAATGACAAAATGATATATACCCTTCTGCACAGTGGGATGGAGGGTATAAAAAGACACTGTAGTAAAAAAATTTGAAATTGGTGAAATATAAAAAATAATGAAATATAAGTCTAAAAATTAATAATAAATCGATAAAAAATTAATTAATTAATTAAATAAAATGCATTGTTGAATTTAATAAAATGCATTGGTAAAACAACACAATCATTATGCAATTTAATTAAATATAATTGTTAAACAACTAATTTTTGTTAATACATTTGACGATATTTTGTCAAAATAATACCACATAAAATAGTTAAACGTCAAAATATAAATCTACTAAACAATGCGTTAAATTGATGGACAGGTTTTGTTAGTTGTATAGTGACCACCCATTCATCAATTTAATATGGATTTTAGTTGATTTCACAGCTGTTTTTGGTTCAGTGTATAGGGTGTATTCAGTGAACTTATGTAAAATAGTAAGAAGAATATTTCTGTGGAACATTTTAACTTTCTAGCTTGGCAACTTACGCAGCTTTGTTGACCCTTTTTAAAACGGGGCCAAAAAAGTCCCTTTAATTGCGGAGTTAGAGGGTTAAGTAGTTCCACAAAAATGTACGCCGTAGTGTTTTACATAAGTTCACAGACCACAACCTATACCTAAAATGGAAGATTTACACGGTTTCATATTGCAAATAAAATCTATACCTCAGAATCATATTTTGATCTTTCTATCATAAAATGGACGCAATATTTTAAAAAGCTTATTTTGCTTTTAATCTACGCTAAATTTCCTATTATATGATGAAGAGAAGATCTCCAAAATTAAATGAGAGACATTCAAAGTTTAGTTTTTAAACAAATTTTGAAGTTTACCGCTTAAAACAACACTAACGGTCATGAGAGGGTTAATAGTTTGTATAAAGAAAATGTTTGCCTTTTCATTATGTAAACAACAGCTATGTAACTTAATCACCAGAGGCTTATAGTTTAAGAGTTATAGATGGATGAATCCATGAACTTGTTTTAGGGTAATTTTGAGGACATAAATGTTGGATTTATGGATTTTATTTATTTAACATGTATTCAAATTTCATCAAAACTGGCGTATGGATATTAGCATTATCCCCCTTTTAGTTTATCTGAATATCCTATCACACACACACACACACACACACACACACATAAACATCAACAAGTATTAATGTGTTGATGATTTAGTTTCTGTTTGACAAAGTTGATAATTCAATAATATGTGTGCATTTAAACGTGTGTGTGTATATTTCAACACACATAGAGATTTATAATGTTTGTTGGTTGGCCTTATATTTTATTTCACATATTTTTTATTTCTTTTTTTTTCATCACAGATTAGATTATTTTAACAACATTTCAATTAAGATTAATGGATTTTATTAAAAAAAAAACCCTTTTTGTATTTTTTCCAATGGGAGAAGAGCCGGGTTATGCCAAAGTTATTATACTAGACTTTTAAAGAGTTTTCATATTACTTTTTATTAAGGATATTAAAAATAATGAAATTTGTGTTAAACTGGGTCTCTAAGGGATTAATAAATGAAAATATTAGAAGATACACATTAAGATTAACAAATAATTAGTAGAAAATAGGAAACAGCATGAAAAACTTTGAGGTTATCGGTCAAAAATAATCAAAACGAGTAAAAAGGTTAAAGTCGGGCATGCCGACTATACAATACCCTACACCAGTCTGGGTAAAAGCCAACTAATGTTTGGATCCGAAATTCGAATGGGTTAAAAGGGGGCTTGTGTCAAAATTTTCTATAATGTGAGTCAGCGCACCAAATTTCATTAAAATATCTTAATATTTGCGACTTGCAGTTTGTAACCAAGCCAATTTTGGGGGGGGACCCTTATATGGGCACTAGGTCTAAACATGGACCGATGTTCACCAAAATCAATAGGCTTCGTCCTTGAGGCAACATAGGTCTGTGTACGGAATTTCATCAAAATATCTTAATATTTACGACCTGCAGCGTATAAACAATATAATTTTGGTAGGACCCTTATATGGGCACTAGGTCTAAACATGGACCGATGTTCACCAAAATCAATAGGCTTCGTCCTTGGGGCAACATAGGTCTGTGCACGGAATTTCATCAAAATATCTTAATATTTACGACCTGCAGCGTATAAACAATATAATTTTGGTAGGACCCTTATATGGTCTAAACATGGACCGATTTCAACCAAAATCAATAGGCTTTGTCCTTGGGCCGACATAAGTCGGTGTACCAAGTTTCATCAAAATATCTTAATATTTGCGACCTGTAGAGTGCGCACAAGAATGCATGGACAGACAGACAGACAGACGGACGGAAGGACAGACGGACATCGTTAAATCGAAATAAAAAAAATTCTGAGCCGATCGGTATACTATAAGGTGGGTCTAGGACCAATATTTTTTGGTGTTACAAACATCAGCACAAACTTATAATACCCTGACCACATAGTGGTGGCCACATTGTTGTGAGGATTATTAATATAATAGACTTGGTAACTTGCGAAAATTAATTAGTGCTGTCCGATTTTGCTCACTTTAATCGGTATGAAAGTTCCAAAAAGCGTGATTTTCAAAAAACATATATCCGTTTTTCCTATAAAGGACATAAAGACATTTGAAAAAAAAAAGAAAAATATTTCTTAGCCTTATACGTCGCCTTAATGCTCTTAAAATTTCAGAAGAGCTTTTTCGACATTTTAAAATTAGAAAATTTCTGCAAATTCCAGCAGTTTTTTCCACAAGTTCATTTGCAACCACAATAATTTTTAGAAGCTCTTTCTGATATTATTTCTATGAGTGTACAAACTCTTAAATTTTGGCATGAAAGTGTTAAGCATATTGCATTTAAGAAGAAGCTGAACTACTAAAAAACGCCATCGTATAATTGTGGTTGATATAAAAATACAAATATAAAAATTATTTTATAAAAAATAAATAACAGAAACACAGGATGAGGATATTCTTTGGCTATTTTGCTTATATGTGCATAATTGTTTTTGAACCAAAGAATTTTTAGAATAATATAAAAAATAAAATATTTTACACTGAAATAAGAAAAAGAAAATATATACACAAATATTATCATATTTATAAATGGATGAATCTTTAATTTCTGGATGTGTTTAAAAAAAGAGCAAAGTACTTTATTAAAACAACCCAGCAAAAATGTGGAAGCAGTAAAAACGTTTACTGCTTCCTAACTGCTACTTTTACCGCTTCTAAAAATTTATAGCTTCGTAAACAGCACAAATGAAAGGCCTAAGTTGATTAATTGTTTACATCGCTTTTTGCTGCGCTTTTTAAAAAGGCATGAAATGAGCAATACATTTTGATTGCTTAAATATTTTTGCGGTTCTTTTATCAAAATTTTTTAAAAGAAAAAAGTTATTTTAATGAAAATAAGAAATTGTACTGAAAATAAGAGGCATTTTCTCTTCACGGAATATTGTGCTTTTGAGAAAGCATGATTTTAAATAGTTGAAAAGATTTATAATATGCACTTCCGAGAAGGCATTAATTATCGACATTTTAAAAGAAAAACAGGAACACTAATTAAAAGCGGTGAATTCATGCCTTTTCGGATCTTGAAACAAGTGCTTTCACGCGAGCTATCTCGAACAAAAATCAGGCAGGATATCATCAATAATGCAATCGCTTCACTGCTCAACTTTCCCTGACAAAACTGCTTCCGAGCAAGCAGTAATTTCTGCTGGGAAGTTAAATATATTATAATTTAGTAAATACTAGGTGGTATAAAAGCATTTAAAGGATTATTATTTCAAAATACATATATATTTCTGTGTGTTCATAGATTACGTATTAAAAAAATGACGTTGAAAAATTTTTGTAGACTCTTTTTCTATTAGTGTAGTTCCACAAGTTATTACTATTTCTTCGGCCACTTACTCCCAAACACATCTCGAAATACTTATAGGATATATAAAGCACAACATGACATGGGTCATGACCAGCAGCAGTGGACATGACTACAAGGTGTCTTACTTCTATTCGAAATACTACAATAGTCGCTTTGACATGCTAAGGCCCTGCGAACGTGCTTTAAGGACGTGATAATATTATTAAAGATCTAAAGATCCTGCGAATCGCAATGCATGTTCTATGACCACTCTTTCTTTGGAAAGAGGATAGACAAGAAGTGAAAAGTGATGGAAGATGAAGGGCTTCAAATATGGCAATACTGTAATTGCACAAGACGTTTAATCTTAGAATATTTGTTGAGCGCCATCTAATGAAGAGTTGGCGAACATTTTGATGAAGCTTTTTAGTTCATATACCTGTTATAATATTTTACTTCGGTGGGGTTAAGTGATATGAGAACACCGAAGGAGGACGCAGCGATATGTATGAGAGATAGAAAGAACTCATATATAAAACTTATTAAAAATTGGCGCTCAAATGTAAAACAAACCTGGATTTTAGAAGGAAACCATGTGAATCTTCCATTATAGGTATACGATCCCAGCAAAAAAAGAGATGCCGAAGCAGTAGAAAAAGCACTACAAATGATGATGCAGATGTACTTCTTTCTTAATATAAAAAATAACGATTTTAACATTGAGTTGTCATAGGAGAGGAGTACTCCCACTTCAACATTTTTCAGTACTTTTTGAACGAGTGCAAAGGAAGCTCTTTTTCACCAATTAAAAGTTGAAAAAAAATTCTTCCCAAAAAGAATTATATTTTTTTTTTACAAAAGTTTTTTATTGCCGCCACAGGGTATCGAACTTGCGACCTCACGATTGCTAGTCTAGCGCTCTACCGTTGAGCTATTATGAAAGTTGACTGGCATGAAAACACCACTTTGTAACTGCGAGATATTGTACCTTATTCTCTTCAATAAAAGTACTTATTAAATAAACAAGTGTAAAAGGTGCACTCCAATTCAATATTGTTTTCTAAAAAAATAATAAAAAAAAATATTAGTCCCGCCGAATCACCAAAATCACTTTTTAGAATCACTTTTGGAGTAATTACTCTTAAGAAGCAATACTTAAGTGATTTTTTGGATGTTGCTCAGAAGTAATTCTAAAAAAGCTGGAAAAATATACTAACGGATACTTTGAAAACAATGAAAGAAGTGATTTTTTGAAGTTGTTCCGAATAACTTCTAAAAAAGCAGTAAAATACACTAACGGATACTTGTGAAGCAGTGAAAGGAGTAGTTTGTAAAGCATTACTTCCAACTTTTTTTGCTGGGATGTGTTGAGCAAACTTATGTAAAACACTACGAGGAACATTTTCGTGCAACATTTTAACCCTCTAACTCTTCAACTTACGGGTCTTTCGGTCCCATTTTAAAAAGGGACCAAAATAGTCGCTTTAATTGAAGAGTTCGAGGATTAACATGCTCCAGAAAAATGTTCCTCATAGTGTTCTACAAAAGTTTGCTGAACACATCCAATACCTAAAATAGAAGATTCACATGGTTGTGGCAAAAAAGACCCGTAAGTTGAATAGAGAGAGGGTTAAAATGTTCTGCAAAAATATTTGTCATGAAATTCTACTATAAGAAGACACAAAAAAAATTTAACTTCAATGCCAGAAGTTAAAACATAAAATATGTTTAATTTCGTACTTATTCATAACACTATGCGACAGTCAAAATCGGGATGGGATGAAACCAACGGGAAATGCTATATCAGTCAAAAACAAGTTATACGTGTCCCTGCGTTTCGCTGGGTCACGTCTAGGAATCGAGATATATCGATTTGAAGTTAGTAACTATCATATAGGGGAAATTGTCACCTTTGGTGGTCTTTTTTTTTGACATAACTCGAGAACCACTAGTCCGATTTTGCTCAAACAATTTAAAAAAAATTAAAAATTACAATTCCTTTAATCTGTTCATATAACGTTTTTCTATATACTCAACAGTTTTGCCGGTAAAAATAAATGTATGAAGAAAAAAAATATTTTTTGCCTAAAATATTAAATTTTTTTATTTTTTAAATTCATAAAAAATCCAAAACGGAAAAAAGGCAAGTCGTATTACTTTCACGCAAAGTCACATAACCTTTAAACAAAATGAGACATAGATCATGAAAATCGATGGACGCGTTTCGCTTTTATTCACAATTAAGTGAAGGTATCTCATTTTGACAAGAATATTGATTTTATGTTTCAATGAGTTTGGATAATATTTATTATATATTATTTATTATTAACACGTAAAGTTAAAAATTATTACAGGTAATTATTAGGTTATTACATAGATACATAGGTTATAAAAATCGATGAACGCAAAACTTATTTTCGTTTGTTTGCGCCCTTTACTTTCTTGCGTGGTGGTTCGCCCACTTGTTCAGAGTCTGTATCGGATGAGGATCTGTCTTCATCTGGAAAAAATCAATTGTTTTTAATCAGTCAGTGAACTTAATTTTTGTGACTTACCCTCGGAGGAAACTCCCATTGTATATTCTTCTTCTTCATCTTCATTGTCGGGATCGTACGTCTTTTGCGACCACCAACAAATTTCAGCCAGCAGCGAATCGAGCCTTTTGCCTTTATATCGCGTTTCCATTGGCATTGCCACTTGATGGAAGCGCTCGCCATGTTCATCCGACTCTGAGGCTAGCTGCTTGCTGAAGTATTCGAGATGGTGATGCAAGAAGTGAATTTTGAGGGACATATTCACTCCAATTTTCTGGAAGTAGTGCAACATCTTGGTCATAAGAGCGGGGTAATTGTGTGCTCGCGTACTTCCCAAAAAATATCGTATGACTTTCTTCACTGCCCTCCACGCAAAATAATCATTACCGTCTAAAGCACCTTTGAATTCCTTTGATTTCATGAGCTTTCATATATCCGGCCCATTCAGAACACCTTCCTTCAATTTTGCTTCGCTGATTCGTGGGAAAATATTATTCAAACAATCAAGAATTTTCGGTTGCTTCACAATGGCCTTGATGAAATTTTTTACGATTCCCAGTTTGATATGGAGAGGGGGCATGAGGACGTTCTCCATTGGCACCAGTGGATCATTTACGCAGTTGTGTCCTTTCTCCGTTGGATCTCGAGGTAGCCAAACATGCGTTTCGTATTGGTTTCCTTTAAATCGGGTATCCCAAAGACACAAGAAACACATGTTTTTCGTATAGCCTCCTTGGAGACCTCTTAGCATCGCCACGACTTTCAGATCACAACTGATCCGCCACATATGATCAGTGTAGCAAACTTTATCCAAAATTATTTTCATCGAATCGTATGTTTCGCTCATGTCTGTGCTGTAGCCAATGGGAATGCTTGGTTTTTTATTATATTTATGTAGCAAAACGACTTTCAGGCTTGATTTCGAAGAATCGATGAACATTCGCCAATCAGCTGCGACATAATTAATGGCCATCGCACATTGGGGCCAAATGAATGAAAAGTGGCGATTAATTCAAAATATGAACTTTAAAATTCATGATCGTGTTTGGTACCGGGTGAAAGTGGATAAAATTCTGCATCACTGATTGCAAAAATTATACTTTTAAGTTGTTTGCTTTAGTTGAAGTGAGCACTTAAAGTTGAATAATTGTTATTTTTTTTGTGCATATTGAAAAAAAGTGAAAATTTTGATATTTCAATTGATAATTTTTTCTATTAATACTTCTAAAAGTTAAATTTTTATAATGGAACCGTCAACTTCAGGTAGTTTACTATATAGTACATGTTTTTTTGTTTAAATAAATGTTTTAAAAATATTAAATGTTAATAAAATAAAATTAGCCCAAAAATGGGCTATTTTTGATTTATATATGGAGTTTCAACAACTTTGTTCGTGAGCTTGCGTAAAATCGTCTATATAGTGTTATAATATCAGATCTCAACTAATAAACCCCAAAATATTTTTTTGCGATTTTTTGCGATTTTTGAGTTATGCTTGTTTTTGTGAAATAACTCAAGATGCTAAAAATCCACAAATATGAAAAAAAAAAAAACAAAACATCAAGTTGTTTTTACTTTGTTTTGTCATTATTTTCGTTATAGTAGTTGTTTTTGTAGCTAAAAAAATGTGTTGTTAATTAGAGATGGGGGCGTGAGTAACTTTAATTCACGCATGCTCACGTGATTGCGTATGTTGGGTTTATTTACTATGAATAAAACTAATTAAATTATTTTACATGGGTTTATGATATTTCAATGAATTTTACTTACCCGAGTAAAAAAGTTTTGATATAATCATATATTATTTTATGTAATTGCATATAGTAACTTATAGTTACATATGGCCACATATGCTTTTAAATTCAAGCAGATATACTTTTATATAGTCATATGTTAGATATTTTTTCCTCAAAGGTTTTAATATGGAGACATATGTGATTTTATATTATTACATATTTGCCTACATATATATGTATGTGCTATATATAAGTACATAAAGTAACATATAAAAGATATAATTACATGTACGTTTATATATAATTTAGTATGACACTATACATAATAATATAAAACTAAGTGGATCCAAATAAGAAATATTTTATAATTTGTGTTAGTTATGATTATATATTGACGAATATGAACCCATATATAACTTAGACATATATCATCCCACATAGGGAATTTTTTCAAAGTGATTTTATATAAAAATATATAAGGTCCATATAAAACCGTGTTGTATTATATTTGGTTCCATGTTATAAATGATTTTGAACTAGTTTTAGATTTAGTAATTACTAGGGATTGGCGCTTGACACGAAATGTTCGTGAGTCACGTTATTCACACGTGATCGTGAGTAATAATTACTATACTTAAGTGATTCGTGCGTGAGCGTGAGTAAGAATAAGCCGTGCATGATTCGTGTGTGAGTTTATTTTTTGCATCATATGTTTTTAGTAATTTTTACTGTTTTGCGTGAGAATTTTCTGATTGTAAGTTTTTAATATACTCATGTGTGCTGAGTAAGAAACGAAATGCTCGTGCGTGAGTAACAAAGGTTTAAAAGGCTTAATTCTTTCATTCACTTTTTAAAAATTAATGAAATTTGGGTTAAATTTCATTCCCTAATAGCATTCTTATGGAATTAATTCTATAGCTTAATTCCCAATAGCTTTAAATTATATGAATTCATTCTATTTTGATTGAATTCTAACTGAATGAAACCCAATTTACTTGAATTCATTTAATAAAAAGGTGAATGAAAAATGATTTGTTTTCTTTCATTCACTTAATCAAATGAAAAATTTAAATTTGCATGTAATTGCTGAATATTAGCATAATACAAATTAAAAACGTTTAAAATTCATCTAAAAGAAATAAATAGTATCGTATGCTTTGTTACAGCTTGTATGCTTTGGTTTTGATTATATGTTAGTTTCAAACTACACTGCACTAAGTGAATGGTAATAAAATTTCTTCATTCAATTAGTAAAATGGTGAACGAACATGCAATTTGAATGATTCAAGTTAGGAATTCATTCAATTCAATTTTTCGAAGCTCTGGTGAGTAATTTGTTTTTTTTTTTGAGCATGAGTCAAAAATGGCCTACGCACCGCACCCATAACATTAACAACACTGAAGCTTTAATACGAAATTCCCTATACTATAACGTACACTTGTCTGATTTCTTATATATTGGTTGTATATCATAATCCTATTAACTTTAAAATTTCAGTGTTGTTAACTTTATTTTTAAATTACTAAATTAAAAGTAATTTTTTTCATGTTTATTGCACTGTCATGATAAATCAGGATAAAAGTAATGGAAGATTTATCGAAATTATAAGATCTCCAGCAGGCCTGGGGTTAATCATTACATTTTGTAATTAATTACACATGCAATTACACAATTACATGTAATTGTAATTGAAAAAAAACTCATCTATAATTACATATTATTTGTAATTGCAATTCAAAAAAGAACATTACAATTAAAAGTAATTGAAAATTTTTTTTTATTTAAAAAAATAATTTTTGTATGTATATTGTTAGATATGGTCCTATATAATATGATAAAAAGTATAAGGTTAATATTTAGATATAATTGTATCAAACTATGTCCACTTTTATAACATTTTATATAATTTTATACAAAAAGATATAATTTGATGTAATTGGATGAGGACAAAATTCGGATACAATTGTATCGAATTGCATAAAATTGTATCAAATTGTACCAATTTGTATACAATTGTATACAATTCGATACAATATGATACAATAAGACGTTCTCATTTTTCGGATATAATTATATCTAATTACATAAAAGATTATATATAATTAAATATAACTTCATATGGCTCCATATCATTTTTTTTTACTTGGGTAAACATTTGTTAATTTTAAATTATTAGAAAATTGTATATGGCACAAGTGCACTATTTTGAAAAATTGAAGGAGGTCACGCTCCCATCCCTATTTATTATTGTCATTTATTTGAGTCCTACATAATAACTGTTGGTCATATACATGCATCATACGAGTAAAGTTTTAATTTTGTTTTAAGCTGGTGATATCAATCTACTAATATAATGATAATACATTTTTAAGAATTTCTATCCATCCGTAGGGTATTATTGATTCGGTACTGACACGTTTATTTATTGTTTTAGCTGTCAATGTTTTGTGATGTGATGTTACATATTTAAAGTGTTGTGAAAGTGTAAATTATTCGGTACAGGGTTAAAGGAATTACTTTTTGCAAATTTTAAAAAAATAGAAATCTTATTAATTTTAGGAACATGTCCCAAAACAATTTTCATTCCTCGTCATGAGTTGCATAATTTTATGAGGAGTGCAGAACCTAAATCACTTCAGGATAAATTTAAACTTTTGAGATGGGAAGTAATAAAACGTGTCGACCCTTCGGATATGGTAGATTTTATGACAAGGTTTCATAATTTTTGCTCTAGCTATGAGATTCGGTGGCAAAAATGTCATAGAAAGAATGAAATTTTTGTAAAAAATAATAAGAATTGGCTGGATGCCTCAATCTCATTCAGTCAACCACCAGAACCACAACAAAAAAGAGGTCGCAATGATCTCTCATTTGAAGAGTGAAGGTTGCACCTGAGAAATTTCCATCATATAAATTGGTCTAAAGAGCTAAGAAAAAATGTTACCCAAAGGGAGAACAAATGAAAATTTCTGAAACATCAGCGCAAGTTAGCCTACAAGGAATATTGGATCATACCACTGAACGCCTTTTGTCGGTTAAAAATGCAGATTTAAATTCGTTAGACAACGAAGAAATCGAAAAAATTACTTTATACACTAAGTGGGGCTTTGACGGAAGTTCAAGGCATAGTTCTTACAAACAAGCCTTTCATGACAGTAATGCATCTGATTCTTCTGTATTTATTACGTCAATTGTACCATTAAAATTAGTTTGTAAAAACAAAATCATTTGGCATAATCCTCGACCGTCTTCAACTAGGTTTTGCAGGCCATTAAAAATTGAATTTATGAAAGAAACGGTCAACAGTATTAAAACAGAAAGAGAAAGAGTGGAGACAGAAAAAAATGCTCTTATCGATACAGTAATATCAGTTGGAGAAAGAAAGATAAAAGTGAACCACAAACTAATTCTCGTTATGATTGACGGTAAAGTGTGTAACGCGATTACAGACACAAAGTCCACACAAAAGTGCTACATATGTGGCGCTACCAGCAAGGAGTTCAACAATATTGAACAAATGATTTCTAGAGATTCCAACGTAGACTTCATGGAGTTCGGTTTGTCTGTCCTACATGGCTGGATAAGATTTTTTGAATGTCTTATTCACTTGGCATATAAACTTCCAATTCAAAAATGGCAGGCAAGAAGTGACGAAGAAAAAAAAATTATTGCTGAAACTAAAAGTCGTATTCAACGCGAATTTAAAAAGAGAACGGGATTGATCATTGATCAACCAAAACCTGGTTTTGGTAACTCTAATGACGGGAATACTGCAAGACGTTTTTTTAAGAATGCAGAAGTATCTGCTGAAATTACTAATATTGATTTAGAGTTGATCAAAAATATGCACACAATATTAATTGTAGTTTCTAGTGGTATTGAGGTCAACATTGAAAAATTTACAAACTTCGCTAATAACACTGCCAGGCTATTTGTGAAAAAATATCCATGGTACTATATGCCTCCTACTCTTCACAAATATTTTATTCATGGGCTTGAAATTATATCATTATCGCCATTTCCAATTGGTCAGCTAACCGAAGAGTCTCAGGAAGCCAGAAATAAAGATTTTAAAAGTTATAGGGAGAATTTTGCCCGTAAATGCAGTCGAGAAAAAACAATGGAAGATATCTTTAATAGATTTCTCTTAAGTTCAGATCCGTTTATAACAAGCATGAACAATAGTTCTAAAAAGAAAAAAGAGCTAATGCCAAAATCTGCATTGGAGTTGCTTGTACTTCCCAGCAATCAAAATAGCAATGATGAAGATGAAGATGAAGATGGAGATGAAGATGGAGATGAAGATGGAGATGAAGATGAAGATGGAGATGAAGATTAAGATTATTGTAACGAATTAATTTATGATTATGAAATTGAATGTGAAGTAAATACTAACATTGAAGGTAATAATGATTATAATAAAATATTGTTGTTTTCAAAAAGAAAAAAAAAAATAGAATAACCGAATTTAATTAAATTTTTTTTAAATAGTGTGTTTATGGTTATTTATCAATAAAAAAACAATTAGATTTTCAAATGTTTCATTTTTGAGCAAAATTTTAAAATTTCGAGAAAAAAGGTATGATTTTAATTTAAAAATTTTCTAATAGAAATACATATAAAATATTTATTCCTTATTATTTTTAAAAATATTACTTATTTTTTTAAAGTACATTTAGTATGCTTTAATTTGCAATTTAATTGAATAATTTATAGCGCACCGTTCCAAAGTTACAGCAAAAAATGTGAAAAAAGAGGATTTTTTACAGAACACAAAATGGCCCATAAAGGGTTAAAAAATGTGTTTTTTCACTCTGTTTTTTTTTTAAATGTTGGTTTTTTATGTATTTATAAATATCCATTAATAAAAAATATATTTTTTTTTAAATTACGACTTCTATGAATTAATCGCCACTTTTCATGCATTTGGCCCCACTGTGCATCGCCTCCATCAGTCCCTTTATATCGTGGCAGTAAACAAATGTGTTCCCTTCGTTGAGTGTGTAGTACCGTTGGAATAGCAATTGTCATCTTCGATATCCGGTGACTTTGACATTAGGCTCATAATTGTTGCCTTCTTTCAAAAGCTGGGCAAGTTTTTCTGCTTCACGTTGAGAAAGGTTTAATTCTGCAACAATCTTGTCCATTCTTGCTTGTGATATTGGAATTATTTTGTTCGATGGGCCGGCTTCTGGTGTTGGTTTATAGGTGAAATCCGATTGATCCATTGTTTCAGTAGAAAAAGAAGTTTCTCTGTCAGGACTTGGAAGCGGTGGAATTGGTATTTCATCCGAATGCGGTAGAGGTATTTGTGCACTTCTAACAGATATGTAAACTCTCCTGGATCAGTCCAAATCATTGGTACACCAAAAGAAAGTGAACTGCGTTTCCCTTGGATCCACATGTTAAGAGCATTGTAGCACGTTTTACAAATTTTGTCTGGGGCCCACGAAACGCCGCAAATTATTTCGGAATCAAAATAAATTTTAAAAGCACGCTCCACTTGCTCAGTGAGTAATGCAGTATTTGTTGAAAAAGCTCTTTTGCCACAAACGTAACAAAATAAATTGATATTTTCTGGACAATTTGCACTCATTTCGGTTTTATACTTTTATTACTTTTTCGTCACTTTAAAAAAATCGTACTTTACGCGTTCGGAGACACTTGTTCAATGACAAAAATCGATCAATGAACACCTATAAAAACTACGTAAGTTTCAATATTTTACTGAGAGGTACTTATGAATTGGCGCATCTTTTAAGGGTGGCTATATACTTGATTCGTGTGCGTTTTAAATTTTTCGAAACGTTCTAAAACATGACCACTCATAAATGTGGGTGCAATTTGTGTAACAAAATCATGCAGGTAGCCAACGGAAAAAACCCAAATAATTAAAAAAGTGCACTTTTCTTTTTTTCCTTTTAATTGTCCACGCACATATATGACCGTTTTTTAGTTTGCTACCGCTACCATAAAAATCAAATAACCTTTTGTTTATTACTTTTTTTTAATATTTTAGGCAAAAAATATTTTTTTCTTCATACATTTATTTTTACCGGCAAAACTGTTGAGTATATAGAAAAACGTTATATGAACAGATTAAAGGAATTGAATCATATAAAAATATATGTTTCACAATATTCGACAAGTTATAATTGTATAAAATCATAAATGTTTATATAAAAATCATATCTGATTATGTAAAAATCATTTTTACTAGGGAAGCGTATAATTACTTCATCGTACTTGAAATTTGGAGTCAAAATTGCAAACGGTTCTCCAGTTATGACCTTTTTATGCATTGGAAATACAATAAAATTTTCTGAGTGTTATTTCCAAACTAAGAATATATCAATAATAACGAATATAAACAAAACAATAATTGTAAAAAATCAAAAAAAAAAAAAATTAGTATATTTTTCTGCTAAATTTAGCACTCGGTTTTGAAAAATTAGTAAAATGTTTTGCTATAATCCGCAGCGAGAATAAGTAAAAAAATCCGTAATTTGTTATAAGAGAATAGCAAAAATGATTACTAAAAAAAAATTGTACTAAAAATCAGTATAAAAGTACTAAAGTTCTATTGGAAACTGTTTACAAATTTTTTTGCAAACTTTTTTATCTGAGTGTAGGTTCAAATTAAGAAAGTTTATAAAAAGTTAGTTTAGACCGGTAGAACTAAGGTTGAAGGCTTCTTGTGGAACAAACTGGCACAAAAAAAATTTTAATAACTCTTGGAACTTTCTGTAGTTTTTTTTTTGGGAAAGCATATTTTTTAACAAACTACTCAATTCTAATACTCAAATACATAAAAAAAAAATAATAAGTTTTCTCATAAATATTCAGCTGTTTTCGGGTTTTGTTTTATGAATTGGCTATAGGTTATTAGTTTGTAGAGTTTGGGATTTCCCGGACTTTTTTATTTCCCGGGAAACGGGAATGAAAAAATTTTATTCCCGGGATTCCCGGGAATCCCGGGAAATATTTTTGAACAATATTGTTGATGAAAACCACCTATATAAGTAATTTTTGTTAAAAAAAAACACTATTTCAATACAAATGCAGTCTGTGTAGTGAGAATTCAAAGTAAAAAACATCAGAATGTTGAACATTTGATTTCACATAAATTACTCGCAGCACTGCCAAATGAATTGCATGATTCTAGCAGGCACCTACTACTGGACTGTCGGAAACAAACCGTTTCATCACACTTGGCCCATTAGATATAGTGGCCACAATGTTATTTTCCAAAGACAAATAAAACTCTTCTAGTCTTATTTCTACAATTCTTATTTCATCAGCATTACATCTTCCTGATATATAAACCAACCCCAGGTTATAAAATGAATTATTTCCGTTTATACATATGTTCAAATATCTCTTTTGTGATATTCTTGTCCATTCATCTAAGATTATAGTAAATCTCCTATTGTTAGAAATATTTCTCGATATTTCTTTTATCATGATATTTTTTTACATGATTGTAGTAATTTAATATAATGTTCTTTACATCAGTTTCATTTTTTTGCAATGCCAGGTTTTTATTATAAAAACTTTCTCGAATAAACGAAGATCTAGTTATGGTGCGGATTGACTGCAGCTAATTTGGATACCATTTCAGGAAATGTTTGCCCTACCATAAAACCTTTAATGCTTACACTTTTTTCTTCAAGTAATTTGCTAATTTGAGCTGAAACGTTATTCTTGTTGTTTTCTTCAAGAGAAGTTGCATGACCATAAATTTTTTTTTGTGAACCAAATTTAGATGTCGGATAACCAAATTTAGGTACCACCGTTAACCATTAGTCTTTTCTTTTCACATTTATTAATAAAAACGGTTCTTATAAAATTATTGACCCTTAATATAAAGGAGTATTTTAAATTTAAAGTCGACTTTATTTTTAATCAAACGGTTTTGTTCATTTTATGTATGAAAACCTTACAAAAATATTTATATTTTCAAATATTTTGATTGGTTGAAAATAAATTAACCAATCAGAATGCTCCAAAAATAAACCAAGTCAAGGTATACTGCCACCCAATATTTTAACTAAAGTCGACTTTACCTAAATTATACATTTGAAAACTTTAGATAGTAAGGGCGATTATTTGTAAGAAACAAAGCTTTTTTTCATATTTCTTTTAAACATTTTACCAAGTTTTTAGGTTTTACTACCTAAATTTTTAATAAGTTATGCGAAAAATCTTTATTAGTTGAAATGCTCCTTATTATTTGGCAAAGATTTTATTTGTGTGTCAAATAAATGTATTCCCTTTCAAAAGATTTTAACAGTGACATTTTTTTTGGTATTTAAAATGTTTTTTATGACTAAAATTAAAAAATCCTATTCGAAACAAAAACAATTTAAAAAATTTAATATTTTTAAAATTTCCCGTTTTCCCGGGAAAAATATATTATTTTCCCGGGAATTCCCGGCAAACTTTTCCCGGGATTTCCCGGGAATTCCCGCCCGGGAGTTCCCGAACCCCAAACCCTATTAGTTTGTGATAACCAAAAAGGAAAATTCTTGAAAAGTTTTATACTGAAATTTTAATTTTGAACTCTTATTAATAAAATTCCGTTAGACAGAATGATGTAATATTTTGCACATATAATACCCCACATTTGTCTATTCTGAAAATATAATTAAATTTTCGATCAACTTGAAATGTACTTTTTGCTAAAATATGGGGTTGCTGGAGCACAGTATAGTGGTGTAGGGTATTAATTAGGGTATTCAGTCGATTAATCGTTATTCGATTAATCGAACAATTTTGCTCAGAAATTGTTCGAATAATTTAAAATGTCCAAATTTCGAATAACGAATAATTCAAATAATTCCATACGATTAGTCGATTAATCGAAATTGGTAGAAAATTACGAAAAATGTTAAAAAATATAAATTTTTTATTAAAGTAAAGATGCTAAAATCTAAAATTTTTTTTTTAAAAAATCGTGATAAATAATTTGCTGTAGGCTTGTACCTATCCGGATTTCATTCTGGCCTAAAAATATAATCAAGGGACGAATTTTAGAATTTCTAGAAATATTTGTTAGCTTCAACTTAATGAGAATTTTATGTTTTCAAGTAGGAGCGTTAATAAACATCTTAAATCCCAAAGAAAAAAACAACATAAAATTATCACAGTTTGCTTTGTCATCTTCCAAATTCCTACTCTGTTGTTGTGACTTATCTAATAAAGTAGTATCTATTTATGTATAATAAATTTTTAATTATTTTTTACGACTATTTAAATATTGATATTAAACGAAAGCATTAATAATTATTATAATTACTGATTATTAATTATAATTAATGCTCAATGTATTAAAGTTTGTTTAGTGAACACTCTAAATTAATAAAATAGAATAAAGGGATGGAGGCAGTGTTGCCTGATTATTTGGGCACAGAATCGTCAAATATTTTTGAAAAAATCGTCAAAATCGTCATTACGTCTTGAATATCGTCAAAATATTGTTAAAAATCGTCAAAACTTTAATAATCAAATATTTTTATTATTATAACCCTAAACTCATAATATAAAATAAGAAAAATCACCCGATTTTCGGTGTTAGCTGTAATTTAAGAAAAATTCTAAAACTTTAGTTTTTTATTTGATTGGTTGAAGTTAAGGAAACTTTCAATGTAAAAAGAATTTCTATAGAAATAACGCAACACTTCGCCGAAGTGTTTTAGAAAAATTGTTTATGATTGTATTGAAAATTTACCATGTACTGAAATTAATTGTTCGAAAGAAAAAGTTCACTTATAAAAAAAGTTTCGTATCGAAAAAACTTTAGATTTTAATGTAATTAAGTAGTCTAGAGATATTTCACAGATACCTACTAAAGAATTTACATGAAAAGAGTCCAATATGAAATATACATCCCTTGGAAAAATACGTTACATTTATTAGATATTTAGGAAAAACTATTTTAAATAAAAATAATTACCAGATTCTGTGTTAGTTTTCCTACAAAAAACCATCAGATTCCAAAATGACTACCTTAAATAAAAATTTTATGATAAATATTTATAAATTACCTGAATAAATTTTCAGATTTATTGATTTAGATAATGGAAAAATAACGTATTTTTGAACAATTGTTGCTATATTTCCTATTGAAAAAAATCGTCATTTTGAAGGGGAAAATCGTCAAATCGTCATTTGGCTATTTTCGATAGTAAAAATCTTCAAAATGACGATAAATCGTCAAAACTGGATGGAGGTACAAAAACGGAGAGGGAAAATAAATTCTCAACAAAATTTCTTTCTACATTTACGTTTTTTATGTATTCAGTGCATAGGAAAAGATACAAATTAAATTACGGGGTCTTATATTCTTCTTTAACTCATTGCGGTGTGGTTCTCCCCAATTTGGATAAAATTCGAATATGTGAAAGAGGGGACAGAAAAAATAAAAATACTGATAAAATCTGATCTCAATTATTACATTTTTTTTTTAAATTTTTATGAATTTCAGAAGAGTTACTGAATTTATATTTGTTCCTTTTTTTTAAACAAAATTATTAAAAACACAACAAGTGTATGTATTATTTTACAGACATTTTTTTCGATTAATCGATTAATTTTAAATATGTGTTCGATTAACCGGTTGAGAAATTAACCCGAGTAATTATTTGAACGATTAATCGATTAAAATAAAAAGCCGATTAATTGAATACCCTAGTATTAATACAAGTAGAAAACAATGATTTGTTTGGTTATAAATTTATAGAGGCGATCTCACATGCCCTCAAAAGGTCCTCTCCATTTGTAAATCATCTACTAAATAGTTTGTAAATAGTTATAACAGTGGTGGTGTTTCGTGGCTATGGAATTTTTGTTATTTTCATTAAAATCATTTGCTATTCTTTTATTCCTAACTGTTCCACAGAATATTTTTCCGAGGAAAGTAAATATATGAATACATATATGATGCGTTGTAAGCCAAGTGCCCCGCTACAAGGAAAAATGTGTCGTAACAATGTCAAACATTTGTTGTCCTATATAATACGAATAAAAGTAGGAGCAACTTTTTAATTTTTTCAAAAAGCGGGCGGTGTAGGCGTGGGTTAATATTGACAAATTTATCGTTTATTCAAAATGTTCATATTTGATGAAATTTGAAAAAAGCTAGAAATTTTACTATGTCAAAAGAGTTTCTAATGGTCAATCGAAAAAAAATCTAATTCAGAACTAATTCGAAATTTATCTAAAATCCGACCAAAAAAAAATTTTTTTTTATAAATATGCTCAGACGTTTTGCTTTCCACACAGAAAATTTCATAGTGTTAGGAAATAAAAACGAAAAAAATCTTAGGGAGAAAAAACAAAATAAAGCAATTAAAATGGTAATTTATCAAAACAAATTATTTAAAATTCTTTACCTTTTAATTCATTAAAAAAAACCTTATTATATTTTTCTGATAACTTTTCTGTCTTTTTATGAATATGAAAAATTTGGGGAATAAAAACCGAAAATATTAAGCAGTAATTTCATAATTTTCTGTGCATTTTTATCACAACAATTTTCTTTTTCCTTTTCAGTGTTTAAGAAAACGATGCTAGTACCATCATTTTTATATTTAATAATATTTTTATTTATATGTGTAAGGGGATTTTTTTAAGTAATAAATAAATCAATTTTAGTTATTTCGATATAATTGTTTGTTATTTTGAGTTTGTCATTTTGACTACATTTGTATTTATTTTTACATTTCAGCTATTAATTGTATGTTGGTTATTTTGACCGTTTTTTGCAGTTATTGTTACTACACTTCAGTTGTTTTTTAATTAACTATTAAACTACAATATTAGTAATTTTTGTAGTTATATAGCTATATTTTATAGTTATATTTGTAGTTATTTCAACTGTCATTTTTAGTCATTTTAGCCTACACAACTCACTGAGTGTAAATTTGTAAATGTCAAAAAAAATAAATACTTTAAATTTGACATTGATATTATATACCTTTTTTTAGCTGGACAGTTGACTTGCAAAGCATCATATATGTATATATAATTTGAATTGAATAGAACAACTTATGCATAGCACAAACTAGAATTCAATATGTGTAGTAAAGCAACCAAGTACACCACTTGGGTGTTGTTATATCTTCACTATTCTACTACTTGTTATTATAGTTATTGTGGTTGCTGTAAGAATGTCTATAAACAGTTGTTATAGCAATATATATATTAGGGTGCAAGAATTCTTACAATTTTAATGAAACCCGAGCGGATATTTGGTATTAGCGGCAAAATGCGGAGATCCAAGCTGCGGGTTATTAGGCACTTAGACGACGCTGACATCAGCAAGGTTTTGGATTCAGCCGCCTTGGGGAGGCCCTATTTTGAGTCGACATACTACTCTGGACCAAACTAAAGTCTAGCGGATAAAAAGTAAAGGGAAAAAATTTTAATTCGTTTATGTGGGAACAAGTCTTGTGGAGAGTTAAGGAACTTGTATAAACTTTTTAATTCATAGCCCTGTTACATCATTTTGCTTTAGTGGGGTTATTTGCTATGGGAACACCAAAGCACGAAGGTATGTTCAGCGAACTTATGTAAAACACTACGAAGAATATTTTTGTGGAACATTTTGACTTCTAACTCTTCAATTAAAGGACTTTTGTGGCCCCATTTAAAAACGGACAAAAACGACTCGTAAGTTTAAGAGTTAGAGGTTAAAATGTTCCGCAAAAATATTTGTCATGAAATTCTACTATAAGTCTTTTAAGACATCAGCATTGAAATTTTAACTTCAGTGCCAGTAATAAGTAAAAACTTAAAATGTGTTTAAGGGTTAATTTCGTATTTATTCAGATTAGGGAGAAATCATGGGAATCTTCTATTTTAGGTACAGGATGTGTTCAGCGAACTTATGTAAAACACTACGAGGAACATTTTTGTGAAACATTTTAATACTCTAACTCTTCAACTTACTGGTATTTTTTGTCCCAAATTTGGGGCAAAAAAATGCCCTTTCATTGAAGAGTTAGAGGGTTAGAATGTTCCACAAAAATGTTCCTCGTAGTGTTTTTAACGGTGATGCTTTGGTGAATTTGCTCCGAAAGTTCAAAGATAAATTTTTTTTATCAGCTGATAATTTAATTCAAAAATGTAGCTTTTATTACGTAAGTGAGATAAAAAAGAGTCCCCATGTGAAAATCGAAATATATATGAGCATACATGATCATACATTGGCTCGTATGTGATCATGCATGGACATACATAGTCATATACGTACATGCATAGTTCAATGTATGACCATACATGATCTCATATATTTCCATATACCTTTGGATCCGAAATTTGAGGGTATATGGAGGTATATGGCCATATATGATCATATATGAGCATATATGAATCATATGTGAGCATATATGGTCATATATGAACACGTACGGTCATATACCCTCAAATTTCGGATCCAAAGATATATGGAAATATATGAGATCATGTATGGTCATACATTGAACTATGCATGTACGTATATGACAATGTATGCCCATGCATGATCATATACGAGCCAATGTATGATCATGTGTGTTCATATATAATTCGATTTTCACATGGGTCTTTAAAAAAATTAATTTATTTTGATTTCTATAAAAAAATTGGTAGATATTTTTTTTTTATATAATAACTAAAGGCCCATTTCTAACAAAAAAAATAATAATAAATAAAAGTTAACATAATTTTTTTTAATATATTATCAAACTTTGATAATTTTGAGGATTTTAACCAAAAATAGATAAAACACATTATCTTAATATTTGGAAAAAAATACAATTTTATTAAAATCTAAGAAAGTTGGAAACTTTTTCGTAACCCATAAAAAATGAAATTATAAAAATACATTTTTTGGCAATTGGAAATTTTTTTCTATAGTTAAATTAAGAACTTGGTTCTTTTCTTTATTTTTTCTTATAGAAAATCAATTAACATAATTTTTTTTTAAGTTCCACATAACTTCTGATACACTCACAATATATTTTCCATAACCGATTGAGGTTTTTTTTGAATAGCAATAGGTAAAGTTTGTTTTCAAGTGAAGAATCAATTAAAATACATGCAAATATATTGTTTAACTTTTTTTATAAGTACATAAAAAACAAACTACAAAAAGATATTTATCGTCTGTAGGAGTAGATATCTTTAGTCAAATGTTCTATTTTTAGTTTTCTATTTTTAGAACAAATAATTTAAATAATTTCGTTGTTTTCTGTTTTAAAACAAAAAAATCAAATATTTTCGGTTTTCTGTTTTGTTAAAATATTTTGTTTATATACAAAATTATTTTAATTCAAATTACAAGAAATTCTTTACTCACACACACAAATATAGCCAATAAAAATATGAATGTGTGTGTTGTGTGTGTAGTGTTTTGAAAATTCAAACAAAAACAAAACTTGCAAATATGAAAAAACAAACCACAAATTTTTTTCTAACATTCTGTCAGTTAAAAATTGAATATTGTTTTAACAAACTTTTCTATTGCTTTAATTTCTTTTATAGATTATTTAAACAAGGTTTGAAAATAGATTCCATAATGGTATGAATATAATGAAAAAATAGTAGGCCTTTTTTTTTAATTGTGTTTTCAATTAATTTAATATATATTTTATGTTGTTTTTAACGATAAAATATTGTGAGTGTATTTTTAGGCTCCCAGCAAAAATACTGTAAAAATTAATTAATCTTTGAATTTGTATGTTAATTGCAGACTTTTTAACAATTTTATTATCTTTTATTGATTCGAATATATTCAAATATTTAAAAACAGAAAAATTTTAAAAATATGTACCTCTAAAAATTAATTATTAGCAATTTTTTTTTGTAAGATCCAAAAAATGCATCTTTTTTCATTAAATCCTATGGTTAAAATTTTAGCGACTTTAGTAGACAGAATTAGTTATACCCATGCGCGGTTCCAGCAATTAATATAAGGGGAAAAATCATACGCCTCAGTGCCCAACTCAATGTATTTGTCTACGGTGGCGTATGATTTTTCCCCTTATATTAATTGCTGGAACCGCGCAAGGTTATACCAAAAAGGATAATATTTACAAGATTAAGCAATTTTAGTATATATACAAAAAAAAATATTTTGGTCGAAATCGGAGACACAAATTTTTTTTCGATTTTTGTCTATGGGACAAAGCATTGTGCGACGTTTTGATATGCATGAAGTTCTCCTCTAAATCTTCTTTTACTAAATCTGACATCAATTTTATAGAAACTGCTACAATATTCTTCACCGTTATCAGCGAAAATTCAAAATTGAATTTTCATTGCCACCCTAGTATTTATAGCTACTAAAGTTCCATTATTTTTATGTTTGTGGTCATGACTTTTGCATTTTTTTTTCACTTTTTTTAAAGGTTAATTTTTGGTTACTGGGCTGGGTACCTACTATTAGTTTTGTTATTTGATACTACAATAAAAACACATTTGTTTTCATTTAATTTGATATCTTAAATACATTCTTATGTTCTTCCTTTTTTATATTTCTCTATTTTAGAATGGTCGACATGCTTGTTCGTCGTTGTGTCCGAAAGAACAACTTCCGGCACCAGAGGATACAATTTCATGCAGATCACCACGTCTGGTAGAAGTACCCGGTCATTGTTGTAAAATGTGGTTGTGTGAGAATCCAACAGCTGATGGTAAGTACTGTTTTGAAAATACACAGAGAGAACACATAACCAAACATAAATGTCAAATTGTGTGTATCCCCCCTAACCCCCTTTAACACAAAAACAAACATTAAAGAAAATCTCATATGCAGTAGCTACTAAACAAAATATTATTAAAATCCTTAAACTGTTAATATGTATATATGTGTGTGTGTTTGTATTAAAGTTTAGATGTGTGTGTTTAAATTATTATGTGTATGGGTATGCATGAGTGTTACTTTATGTTATTTACGTGCCAGGATAATCAAAATAAGGTTTTTATAACTTCCGGTTTTAATGCTGTATTTTTTTATTATTTATTTCTTAATTTAAATTAAAATTTAACATTTTTTATTGTCTTTTATGTTATTTGATTTTAAATTTGAATTTTTTTTTTTTTTTCTTTATTAAGGATAATTGAGATAAATGTTGACTACTTAGAGTTGCTTCTATTGCTTTGGCGAAAAGCTATAAAAATATATATATAATTCCACATATCACGCATCTCCTCTTTTTTCCTTAACTACATAAACATAAAGTAGTATCTTTTTCTCATTTTTATCTTAAAATTATATTTTATTATCTTTAATAAATATTTCTAATAATAATATTTTATACTCCATTTCTTTATTGTTCCAGTTTATGCCACCTGTCATAATTCATCAACTAGTCCGTGGACACCATGCAGTCGTAGCTGTGGCCTGGGAATATCTACACGTTTTACCACAACAACAGCTGGTTGTAATCAATTGAGTAATTTACGATTGTGTGAAAATCGTAAATGTGATAACGTCGCTGAAGACAATAAACAACAGGAGTGGGAAGAAAATTACGAAGAAAACCAAAAATACTTAATAAAATCTAAACAAATAAAAAATAAATTAAAAAACCAGCAAGAATTACACACACATAAACACGATAAACATCGACAAGAACATGAAGAACACGAGCATAGAATAAGAGTAAGTTTTATGGAGTAGAAATATAAATGGAATGTAATAAATTTAAATTATTACTACTTTTTTTGTTACTACCACAGAAAGGTCACGAATGTCGTAGTATACAACGTTTGGGACCAGCTCGTATACGTTTGGATCAGTGTGTTTCAAAGAAACTGTATCGTCCAAAAATCTGTGGACGATGTCATCATAATACAAAATGTTGTGTGCCTTCAGTATCAACCACTATACAGGTAAACACCTAATGCTGGTTATTAAGAATTTTAAATAAAAGTTGTTTAAAGGTCCTTCGAATCGAAATATGTCTAAACTACAGATTCTTAGACCTCTACCTTATATTAGATTTTAATTAAAAACTTAACTTTTATACTAAAATAATAACTACAAAATGGTCCCTCGGGTGGTCACTAAACTTAACAATATTTTGCTTTACTATTTCCCAATTGGTTCGAAGCACCATTAATAATTTTACAAATGGTACTTCGAGCCAAAGGCAATTAAATAACCTAACTAAATTGATATTAATTCTGTCTTAAGTTTAGTTTAAAATATAACTTTTATTGTATTCCCTTCACTTTTACTAATATTCCAATATATTTGTAAAATTTTGATTGAAAATATTTTGAAAATTTTCAGTTTTAAAATTTATAAAGAAATACAAAACTAGCAAAGATCCTTAATTCCCAATTTGAAGTGAGAAAAAAGTAATAAAAATAAACCTTTGGAATCGAAACAATAATAAAATAAAAAATCGTTTCAAATATGGTTTAAATTACTACGTTCTTTTTCTAAATGAAAGACAAAAGTTGTTTAATTGCTGAATATCTAATAAAAAAAATTGACTTTATTTTAAGTTTGAACTACTGCAAAATAATTAAAAAATGGTTCTTCGAGTCAGCACTAAACTTTACAATTTTGTAGATTACTATTTGCTAATCAGTTCGAAGGACCATTTAAAGTTTTAACAATAGCTCAGCAATTTCGAACATTTTATTGCAAGAATTTTTAGTTACAGAAAAATGTTTTTATAAATGGTCTTTCGAGCCAAAAACAGATAACTAACTAATTAATGTAAACTACTGCCTTTTTTGATATTTCAATTTTAATTCGGCCTTAAATTGAATTACAAACATTACTATCAATTTATTATCTTTACTTTTACTAACTTTCTAAACTTTTTGTATTTTTTTTTCTACATTTGTGTGTGCATTTGTATATAGGTGGAACTACTATGTCCTTTAAATGCTATGGACCCAATTAGCTTTGTACAACAACAGTTGTCTAGTGGACAACAACAACATCAACAAAAATATTATACTGCATCATCTTTGACATCATTATGGGATACACATTCACTTGATGCCATCGATCAGGAATATTTACAATCACATCAAATACAAATTGAGAATAAATTTATTGCAGTCGAATGGATATTAAAATGTGAATGCACAAAAAATGTAAGTACTTGTTATAAGTTACAAAGCATAATAATATTCTAAAAATGCCCCCCCCCCTTTTTTTTTACAAAGATACAAAGGAAGGATATACTTAAGCTACAAAAAGGAAGATATCAATTTTATGCTCTTATTTTGAATAAGATTTTGTATTTGGATATATTTGTGTGAAATAAGTTAGAAAATATTACATCTTACACACAGAGAATTATGTAGCTGGAAACAACAGAAACTACACATAAAACAATTACAAGTCTGGGATCATAATACACATACATACATTGAAATTGAAATTTTCGAAATCGTTTTGCACAATAACATGACAAAAATCGAAAAAATTAAAAATCGCCAGAATTAAAAAAAATAAAAAAAATTAAAAATTCGATAAGGCCAGCAGGATAGATTACGTATTTTCGGGTTCCGCTACATACCCACCTTCAGTATCCTACACTTTTATTGGTTAATATTTATTTGATGATGATCTATTTATATTGAATTTAAGCAAATAAACACATGTTTACAATTCAATTAGACTAACATCAACGAAATTTCAGCAATGCTATTTTTATCCTCTGTTATTACTATTTTTGCTTTGAAGTTTTATTCCTAAAGTATCGCAGCTGGTTCTATTCAACTCTGAATCACAAATTTATTGAATGACAACGAACCGTTAATTTTATATTTTAAATGTAAATTCTAATTATTTTTAATCCACAACATAAATCTATGTTGATAGTAAACAATTAGGCATTTTAAATTATATTTTTACCGTATCTAGTGTGTTGAAATGTATGAATGTATGTATGTAAAGTTAATTTTTTAATTGGTAAATGAATGTTTTTTGTTTGATTTGAGATCATACAAGTAAACTACAGAGAAGACAAAATCAAAAAAAAATCCGGTAAGACCAGCAGGATAGAAGATGGGTCTGTAGCGGGACCCAAAAATACGTATTCTATCCTGCTGGCCTTATCGAATTTTTTTTTAATTTTTACTTCTCTCTAGTTTACTTGTATGATCTCAAATCAAACAAAAAACATTCATTTACCAATTAAAAGATTAACTTTACATACATACATTCATACATACATTTCAACACACTAGATACAGTGAAAATATAATTTAAAATACCTAATTGTTCAATTCAAACAAAAAACATTAATTTACCAATTAAAAGATCAACTACTTGTATACATACATTCATACAAAAACAAAAAAAATCTCTAAATTTGAAAAACCTTAGAATTAAAAAAAATTGCATATGGTTTAGTTTTTGGCGCTCTTTTAAATTATTAATAATTTTGTCAATTTTTTCAAATTTTTGAAAAAATGTTTTGCAATTTTAGCGATTTTTTTTTAATTGGCAGTTTTTTTTTTAATTTAGCAATTTTATCTAATTTTGGCCATTTTTTTAAATTTTGGATATTTTTGCAAATTTAAGCGATTTCTTTAAATTTTGGCAATAGCTTTCCAATTTCGGCGATTTATTGAATTTAAAATTTTTTTTTAATTTTGGCGATGTTTTACCAATTTTTGAGACTTTTTTTTTCAATTTTTGCGATTTTTGCAATATTGACAATTTGGCAATTTTTGGCTTTTTTAAATTTTGAAAATTTTTTTATAATTTTGGGAAAATTTTGTATTTTTTAGTTATTTTTATACCCTACACCACTATGTGGTCAGGGTATTATAAGTTTGTGATGATGTTTGTAACACCAAAAAATATTGGTCGTAGACCCACCTTATAGTATACCGATCGGCTCAGAATTTTTTTTTATTTCGATTTAACGATGTCCGTCTGTCCGTCCGTCCGTCCGTCTGTCTGTCTGTCCATGCAATCTTGTGCGCACTCTACAGGTCGCAAATATTAAGATATTTTGATGAAATTTGGTACGCAGACCTATGTTGGCCCAAGGACGAACACGTTTGATTTTGGTGAACATCGGTCCATGTTTAGACCTAGTGCCCATATAAGGGTCCTACCAAAATTATACTGTTTATACGCTGCAGGTCGTAAATATTAAGATATTTTGACGAAATTTGGTACACAGACCTATGTTAGCCCAATAACGCAGCCTATTGATTTTGGTGAACATCGGTCCATGTTTAGACCTAGTGCCCATATAAGGGTTCTTCTAAAATTATATGGTTTATACGCTGCAGGTCGCAAATATTAAGATATTTGGTACACAGACCTATATTGGCCCAATAACGCAGCCTATTGATTTTGGTGAACATCGGTCCATGTCTAGACCTAGTGCCCATATAAGGGTCCTACCAAAATTATATTTTTTATACGCTGCAGGTCGCAAATATTAAGATATTTTAATGAAATTTGGTGCGCTGACTCACATTATAGAAAATTTTGACACAAGCCCCATTTTAACCCATTCGAATTTCGGATCTAAACAATACACCAGACTGATGTAGGGTATTGTATAGTCGGCATGCCCGACTTTAACCTTTTTACTCGTTTTTAATATGGTTGAGTTTTTTTTCAATTTTAGCGATTTTTTCTATTTATGTTCGTGCAGTTTTCTATATGCACATTTGCACATGTCTATCTTAATGTGTAATGTGCAAGTACCAATCTGCACTCGCAAAAGTACATGTGAGTGCAGATTGGATGTGCAGGTGCAGACTCCACATGGAGCATGTGCACATTTTGATGTTCGAAGATAAAGATGTGCAAAGTGCAAATATGTTATGCTGTAATTTGAATGTATGAGGGGATTTACGGTTTTATGCCGAATCGGAACGACGAAAGTGATGCGCTTATCATAGCAGAAATTACATTCGGAGGTTTCCCATTTCATGCCGAAAGACGAGGCTATTAAGAATATATTATTGTTTTTTTCTGAAAAATTCTTGGGTCGCTCGAGCGGGTGCCTTTGTACACTAGGGTGGGCCGATTTGTAAGGACAAAAATTTGGCGATATTGTGCCATCGATAGCTTTTGGCGAAAACAAAAGTTCCATATCAAAAACATCATTTTTGAGGGGCCCAAATTTCGTCCCAAATGCATATAAAAACCCAAAAAAAAAACATTTTTTTTCGAAAAAATGATATCGCCATCGTTTTAAGCGTACAATTTTACCTTGGATAAGAAAAATTTGAAATCAGCAATTTTTTTTTCATAAACCAAATTTAAAAAACCTTAAAAATTAAGATCGATTTTTCGACAAAACCTCGTCCAAAACCTCAAGAAAATCTGTTTGGAAAAACTGCTATCGCCATCGTTTTTAGCTTATAATTTCACCTTGGAAAGGTAATATTTAATAAAAAATTTAGATCAGCCGATTTTTTTTTTATTACCTACTAATAAAACCTTAAAAATAAAAGTTGAGAAAAAGTCAAAAAATTTAAATTTGGGCGCCTCGAAAATGATTCTTTTGATATGTCGTAGTGGAACTTTTTTTTTCCTCATGCCAAAAGCTATCAAGAAATCGATGGCACAATATCGATTGCTAAATCGACCCACCCTATTTTTTTTGCTCGAAAAAACAAAAGTCAAAAAATAACTTAGATAATTTGAAGATAAACAAAAAATCTAAAGTAGAATGTTTGTATGTGTCTGTTTGATCACTTCTGAAAGTAAACATAACAAAAAATAACAGACAGTTGAATAGGAAAGGAAACTATGAATTAGCTACACTACATTCAAGGCCTTACTTGGCTTAGATGGCTAAGCTGTCGAACTATAGTATAGTTACGTTTGTAATATAGGAATGCACGGGTTCGATTCCTGCAGCCGACGGGTTGTTGAAAATCTGACAATAAAATATAAACAATAATACAATTTAATGGAAAATCACTGATGAAAGAAAAAGGCAGAGACTATTTAGATCTAGTCTGATTTGCAAATGAATGTGTTTATAACTTTTAAAGAAAAAACGTTTATTCTTCTTAACCTCAAACCTACTAGATTAAAATTAATAAAAATGCATATTAATTACAATATTAATTGAAGCTGGTCTAAGTATATGACGCATATATAACTTTTTTTATTTGTTCGGAAAAATAATTCAGAAAAGAACTTGTATTTTTGCCCAAAGCTATAAAATTCAAAACTAATTTTTACTTTTGCTCAAAAAAATAAAAGTCATAAAATAACTTTTATTTTTGGTCAAGAAAATAAAAATCAAAAAATATTTTGCTTTAAAAAAATAAAATTCAAAAAATTAATTTTTCCATCTGACTTTTATGATAAAGGTCATAACATAGTTGGTTACATTGATGACATGTCACATGGCTGGTTACATTGGTGACATGTCACAAAGTATCTAAAATGTAACTGGTTTTGCATCTGTCCCTTTTGGGGATCCAGTTCCTTCTGGATTAGTTCAGTGGTATATCACAAAATGAATAGCATGTGAATCGTTCTGACTCAATTTATTTTGGGTTAATTCAGTGAGGACATGTCCTATAGGTCAGTTAGGGGACATGTCCCCTTCAGTTAATCTTGCGAGGCATGAAAAAGTATCTAGACTGTAGCAATAGTTGTTAAAGTGATCAGTCCATTTCAATTAAAACGACCGTTTAAGGACCACTCCTTGCCACCTTTGGACAAATCTTTAGTGACACCTGGCACCGGTTCCTTTCCCTGCATATTCGTTTGCCAATCATATGATTTAGTTTTTAATACCACTAATATCTGCATAATCAAATATAATTTGAAATATATAAAAATTTAATATAATTCCGTTTATAAAGACCCACTGCAATGCTGTTGTGTATATTTAATAATATCAAAACAATCAAGTAATAATAATATACTACAGGTATACATATCTACCAATAAAAAATATCAAGTCTTAAGGAAATGAAATGAAAAGCTAAAGAAAATATAAGAATAATTTAAATTTTTTTCTTTTGGAATTTCATTATTATTGCGATTTTAATGTTATTTTTTCTGCTTGATGATTTTTATTGCAAAATCCTTTTATTTTGTCTTATATATGGATTCACAAATACAAACAAAACAAAACAATTTCATACAGATAAAGATGTTTCAAAATTAATGTACGATAATGATTGTCATTGTTGTTCTTGTTTTTGTTTCGATATGGTAAAAAATAAATCAAAAACAACAATAGATGAAATGTATAAAAATTTAACAATAACAAAACAATTGTCTTTTAGAAACAAATATATTGTTAAAAAATATTGTTATGATTTTGGGCTGCTGAATACGAAGGACAAACGTTTTCAAAAGAAAAGAAAATAGTTTTTTTGCTATAATAACAATGACAATTGTTTATATTATTGCACTAACAATACATTTTTATGGGTATTTTGTTTATTGATAAACAAATTGCAATAAAACGAAAAGTTGTTTTAATAATGAATTTGTTTCTTGGATAAATGAAAACTAAAGGTTTAACAATAAAAAACTACTTGTGTTAGATAAAAAAAAAAAAAATAACGACAGCAGGAAATATGAAGAGAGCAGTGCTGCCAACCCATTTTGTTGGAAAATCGTAATTTTTGGTGAATAAAATCGTCAAAATCGTCATTTATTAAAGGACAAATCGTCAAAAAATCTTCAATCAAAAAACTCCTTATATTTCAATTAAAAAAGGAAGCGTTCTCTTAAAAAGCCTTATTTGTTACAATTTCACATTTTTATGTAAAAATATATCCCAATAATTAGTTCATTAATGGCTTCCAGGCCTTTAAAGGCATAACTCCTTAATTCCATTTATAAATCTGATTTAATTTTGTAAGAATCGATTCGCAAAACTCATTTCAATTGATTGTATTTGCCTACTTTATTCAATCAATATATAAATGAAAGAATCAATTTGATTTTTGTTGAATCTTTTCACACATGAATTGATTCATTTCAACTGAAAATGATTCAGACCTTTAAAAAAATAATTTAATTATCAGTAATACGAATTATTTTTGATTCGCGAATTATATGTATGTTGATTTTTTTGATTCGCGTGAATTACCATGTTTTTTATTCCGGATATAAAATTGTTTTTTTTTATGATTTCCGAATTAACTTTAGTCAATAATGTGTCTGTAAGAAATAAAGTTTCATTAATTTCATTGATTTAATCATAACTTTAAATACAAAATTAAATTTTTTCTTAATAAATCAATGTTTTGAATTGAAATAGAGTCCTACAAACGAATGAAAAAATTGACAGTAATTCGCGAATAAAAAAATATAAAAATAGTTCGTGAGAAATATCTTTAAATTTTTTTTATTTTCGAATTTATAAATCAGCTTTTCTTAATGAAAATATTTTTTTTTACTCAATTCTTCAAAGCTCTGATTTGGTTTGTATTTCGCGAATTATCTCTTGAAACAAATTATTCAATCGAATCAAAATTGAATCAATAAAAATTAGACCAAATCATTATACTACTTTATTCAATATCATTGATTTAAAATTATTATAAATTATTCACTGATTCATTAATTGAATACATTTTTATGCGAATGAATTCAAAATTAATAACCTTTTTTAAGCCCTGCTGGCTGCTCTCAGTAGTGGAAAACTGATCCTGCTTCAAAATGTACTAAGAATACTTGCTTGGCTTATTTTGAGGGTCCTAGACTCTCTATTGTAACAGAATACAATTAACTTAAATTTTTGATGGATTTTTCGAAATTGTTGAAAGTTACACATTTCACCTATGCTCTCCTTTTAATTATTCGGAAATTAAACAATAATTTATATGACGGCTTTTTTGACATTTACGTTTTATTCAGTCTAAAATATGTTAATATGTATGTATAAGAATATTGATTTAGTAAAATTCAAAATTATCAACGAGTCTCATGGAACCCTGGAATTCTCCTCCAAAATATAATTTGAAATCCTATTAATGCTTCTTGTTTTTTTTTTTTTAATAAAATAAATTTTTTTAAAATAAACTATAAAAATTAAATCATTTTTAATAAATCGTCATGTTTCATACATGAAGTTTATCAAAATCGTCAATCGTCATTTCATCAAATTTCACTTTAAAAATCATCAAAATAGAGACAAATCGTCAAAGTTGGCAGCGCTGGAAGAGAGGCTTTATTTGGGTGATCTCGTTAAGCGCTCACACCTTATTATCACAGATTCCAACTTTTTCATAGCAAAAAGCGCAAAAAAGTTACAAAAAAGGGTAAAAACGCGTACATTTCTATTTAAAAATGGGTAAAAAAGCACTAAACAGTTTTTAGGGCATTTAAAAATAATTTGTCGTGTTTCACATACACCGAGTGAAATATATGCATGATATTAATGAATTTATGCCTAAAACCAATGTTCATTGGTTCATTGGAATTCGTAAATTGAACATTTTCATTGAATTAATAAAATTTTTCATAAAATGTTATGAAAAATTTCATTCAAGTTTCATACACTCAAGGAAAAAGTTTTATTAAAACTGGATTCATAAAATAAATCAATCTTTTTCAGCAAATTTAAGAATTCTTTTTACTTTGTGAAGAAAACTTCATCAGTTTACTGCTTACAGTTTAAGAAATAAAATCTAATACCTTTTCTCAACAGATTTTAAAATTTTTTCAATATTTCAATATCAATAATAAAAATCCATGAAAAATTATTTGGTTTTTAAAAATTTAGGGTCTTGTTTTAAAGTCCGAGCAAAGAAGGATTTTTGTCTTAAAGCAATTTTAGAAAAAATTCGTTCCTAGTTCTGACTATAAAAAACTGACCCCACATTATTTTCTATAACTAAGATTTTGCTAAATTTGTGTTAAAGATCGTACGTGCAAAACTGGAACTTTTCGCGTTTGGCACATAAAAAAACACTACATTTAGCCCCAAAAGCACTATTTGAAATTCACAATTTTTCCTTGATATTTTAATGTATTGAAGTAAAAGTCAATGTTGATATTTTTTTGATATTGATATAAAAGCAATAAATGTATAAAAAGCGCAAAACGCGCTAAATAAATTTTTAAAAAGCCCCAATTTAGCGCTTTTTTCAATTACGCGTTACATTAATATTTTTCGCGTTTTGGCACATAAAAAAGCGAAAAAAGAATGTATTAGTTGTGTTACAAAAAAAAAGAGAATGGATTGGTAACTATTGCACTGAACAAAATCACTTGGTTTTGTTTGTTGGATTCTTTTACTATTTATGTTCTTAGGTGCTAAATTTTAGCAATGAGCGAATGAAAAAAGAAATAAACATAAAAGCAATTAATACACTCACAATATTTTTTCCTTAAAATCCACCGAATATGTACATTAAAACAATTGAAAATAAGTTAAAAAAGGACTACCCACTTTTCGTTCAAAACAATTGTATTTTGTCGTTTATTTTTAATTGTTAATTAATTGACTGGCAAAGTCTGTAAAAATAATAGATTTATCGTTTATTTTAAAATTAATCGTATTATAAAAACTGATTGTTTTTAACAGACAATTTTGATTGAATATACCGTATTTTGTGTATTTTGATACCGAAAGTCCGTATTTTGTGTATTTTGTTTATTGAATGACTGCCCGACTAAAAAAGTTTTTATATAATCTTATATGATTTGATATTATTATAAATGTTTATATGCGTGGCTTTATATAACCATATACATTTATATTAACACTTTGGTTTTATAAATATGTTTGATATGACGTTATATATAATCATATGCGATTTGGTATCCAGCCATATATTAAGAGATCTGCGATATAGTTTATATATAATTATATATAATGGCGTATAAGCTTCTATAAACAATCTTATATCAAAATATATAACATAACATGAAATCTAATTATACAAAATTTTATAAAGTTTATTGCACTATAACAATGAAGAAGACAAACTTAGAAAGAGCTTTTTTTTTATTTTATAAGAAAGACAAATTTTATAAGAAAAAACTCTAAACTAGAAAAAGTTGTTCCGACAAATTTTTGTAAAGTTGAGTAAAAACCGAAAATTTACTTTGTCAAATATTTCCAAGTTTATTAGCACAAATTTTTCTAAGCAACTTTTTCTCGTTTTGAATTTTGCTTTTTATTGATATTCAATTACAAACTGCGTTATTCTAAGTTTAAGGAAAATTTGCGTCCTAAAAACGTCCTAAATCGCATTCAATCCTCATTTCTATCAATACCAAAGATCGACAAATACCCACTTTGTTAGCCAAACTGTTCTGTCGGCCATTAGTATTTAATATGAGTGAAAATAAGTGATCTCAACACACAAAAAAAAATAAAAACTAAATTCAATCATGAAAACTGCCTATTCAATAAATTTTATCGTTGAAATTTCACCAATCACAAAAATTGTCCATTCAACTAAAAATTTGTAGCTCTTTAATTGAATAAATTTTCAATAAAATAGTGATACATTTGATTAGGATTTTTATTGGTTTTTTTATATGTATTTGAGTAAAAATTAATTTATTGGATTAAAAATTGATCAATATTGTATACCTTCTAAATAGCATATTATATGCATTTGATTAAAAATTAATCCATTGGATTAAAAGTGATCAATATTGTATAAATTCTAAATAAGACTCTATTCAGCTGGATAAAGTGGTAGTTGTCATGCCAACTATAAAAAATATATTTCTTTATTTTTAGCTTGCATTTCATAACATTGTATTTTATTAAAATAAACCTGTATGCAATTTTCATTCATTTGATGGATTTATTTATACTTACATATATGAAAGATTCTCTCACAGAAATTAGTTTTCTTCTTTTTTCTGGGGCATAAGGACTCTGTCAAAATTTTTTTGAAAATTAAAAAATAGTTTGTTTTTATTGAAAACTTTTTGCGATTTTTTGTTTAAAAAAATTTTTAATTTTTTAAACAAAATTTCAAAAATTACATTACTATTTTACAGTAATGTTCTAGAATTAATAAATATTCATATTTAATATGGCAAAATTAAAATATTTAACTAAATAAAATAATAAACTCAACGAAAATTTATGAAATTTTATAAAAAGTAATTTAAAATATCAGTTACTAATACAAAAACATTTATAAAAACAACTACATAAATAAAACAAGCGAAAAACACAATAAAAGTTGAACAATATTTTTTTGTGTGAACAATATTTACTAAAATTTTATTTGAAAATTTTTATAAAATTAATATGTATTTATATATAATTTAATGCAATTAGATAGACCCATTTTTCGGATCAAATTCTATCACTTTAGATAACATGCTTATCTCGTTTGATATAATTATATATTCCAATATTCGTATCAAATTAGATATGAACATATATATGGGTTTATATATGGTGATATATGATTACATAACATCTTTTTTAGTCGGGTGATAGAAAAAGTTAAAAAATATATTTCTTTGCAATTTAACTACTTATTCAATTGAAACAACTTTACTGATTTACTTTTTAAACAACTGTTGAACTTTTACGGTAAAGTTATTGTGAGTGTAGGTAATAAAAAAAATATTCTTTAAGAAAATAGGTGCACGTGTTCTTTGCGAATAATTTATTGTGTAAAAAAATAGATAAATAATGTTATAAATATTAATAAATTAAAAAACCAAAAATATAAATAATTTATATTAATTCTTATTAAATATTATAACAAAGTTAAAAATCTCTGCATTGTAATTGTTTTTAATATAAACAATTATAATGCAGAGATTTTTAAACTTCATAAAGTTATATATCATACGTATGTATATTTTAATTTCATTGGTTGTTGTAAAATATTATCTGTGTACTTATTTTGTCAAACAAAGCGACATAGACCCACTCTGTTGACAGCAGACGTGCAACTAAAGATTTTTTTTTTTACGCTCTGTTTTTTTTTTTTTTGTTTCGTTGACGTTTGGTTTGTATACGTGTTTCAGCTATGCAGAGATACGTTTACGTTTGGCTGATCCAGGCTTAAAAATCCGATAAAAGAGATACCGAAGCAGTAACAAAACACTAATGATTTTAACATTGAGTTGTCATAGGGGAGGAGTACTCCCACTTCAACATTTTTTCAGTACTTTTAGAACGATTGCAAAAGAAGCTCTTTTTCACCAATTTAAAATTAAAAAAAAATTCTTCGCAAAAAAAAAATTATATTTTTTTATTTTACAAAAGTTGTTTTATTGGCCCTCTGTTTGGAAATGCCAAATGATACCAAAAACACTTTCTACGATCACTTTTAGAGCAATTACTCTTTAGAAGCAATACCTAAGTGATTTTTTGGATGTTGTTCAGAAGTAATTCTAAAAAAGCTGTAAAAATATACTAACGGATACTTGTGAAGCAGTGAAAGAAGTAGTTTGTAAAGCATTATTTCCAATTTTTTTGCTGGGTAGTTATGTTTGTAATGTAAGAACAGGCACGAACTAGCCGGTATCAGTTAGGCCTCAGAACTAATACCGAATTTGTTCTAGAAATTAACTTACGTAGGAAATTTTCAAACAAAACTTAACCCAGCAAAAAAAGAGATGCCGAAGGAGTAGAAAAAGCACTACAATTGATGATCTAAATGTACATCTTAAAAAAAAAAAATTAATTTAAAACTGAGTGGTCATATTAGAGGAGTACTGCCACTTCAATATTTTTTTCAGTATTTTTGAACAAGTGCAAAGGAAGCTATTTTTCACCAATTAAAAGTTATTGTAAAAGAAAAATTGTTCGCAGAAAAATAGTATATTTTTTTTTTATTTTACAAAAGCATTTTTATTGCCGCCACCGAGAATCGAACTAGCCGCCTCAAGATTTCTAGTCTAGCTCTGCTATTTATTGATGCTATTCTTTGATATGAAAGTTGACTGGCACAAAAACACCGCTTTGTCATTGCAAGATATTGTGCTTTATTCTCTGCAATAAAAGTAATTTTTGAACAAGTCCAAAAGGTGAACTGCAATTCAGTATTGTTTTCAGTACAATTTTGTCAAGTGCATAAAAAGCAATGTTCATCATTTTTGTTTTACATATTTTTAAAAAATTTTAACTCTACTATTTTTTTGAGCTTAAGGTTTGGTTTTTATTTATAAAAACTTTTTTATTTTCGATATTTCGCTTCTCCATATTTCGCATCTTCAGGAAATAACAATTAAATGAACAAATTATAAACAATTTTTTTTTTTATATAAAGAAAAACCAAACCTTAATCTCAAGAAAATAGTAGAGTTAAAAATTGAAAAATAAGGTTAAATAAACGAAAAAAAAAATATTTTTAAAAATTTTAAAATCAAAAATATTGAATTTAAACAAATTAATTATAAATATTAAAAAATAAAATTTAAAAAAAATAAATAAAAAAAAAATTTAAATATTGGTCCCTCCAGGAATTGAACCCAAGATCATCTGTTTAGAAATACCAAATGATTTCAAAATCACTTTTTAGGATCACTTTTAGAGCAATTATGCTTTAGAAACAATACTTAAGTGATTTTTTGGATGTTGTTCCGAAGTAATTCTAAAAGAGCTGCAAAAATATAAAAGCGGATACTTTCGAAGCAATGAGAGAAGTGATTTTTGAAATTGTTCAGAATTACTTCTAAAAAACCAGTGAAATTACACTAACGGATACTTGTGAAGCAGTGAAAAAAGTAATTTTTTAAGTATTACTTGCAAGTTTTTTTTGCTGGGAAGTAATATTTAAGACTATAAAACTGACACTTAGTTTTAAACATAATCATGACCTACAAACCTGACCAATTTAATTGAAATTGGGTCAGATTTTTATAGATTTTGCTTTCCATTACTAAAATCTAAGTCGTTTTCAATGGAAAAGTATAGCCAGAAACGGAAGAATTCTTTATGGGCTTCGGAAAAAAATCATTAGAAAAACTATAGAAAAACTCTGAGATGTTGATAACTTTTTCCAGGGAAAAATCTTTAGATTCTGGCTTTTTTCTATAAAAACCCTCAGATTGTGATGATTCTTTTGGTAAGATAAAATCTACAGATTCTGAACAAATTTCTACAGAAACTGTCAGATTCTTAGAATCCTTGCATCACAGATCTTGGGCCTTTTTCTTTTAGAGAAGCTTTTAGATTCTAAACACCATTTTCTGAAGAAAAGTCCTCAGATTCTGAGAACTTTTTCAATATGAAAAGTTTTCAAAATCTGATGTTTCTTTCCAGCAAAACCCTCCCATTTTGAGAAATTTCTCCCATAGAAATCCCCTCAGATTTCACAGGAAATCCCTCTGACTCTCAGGTATACTCCGATTCTAAGAACTTTCCCTCCAGAAATTGAGGGGTTTTTCATAGGAAATCCTCGGCTTCTAGGACTTTTCCTATAACTCTTCGTAGATTTTGATAACTTTATTCTTTAGAAAAACCATCAGATTCCAAGGGCTTCTTCCCACAGAAAATCTCTCATTTTCTAAGGAATTTTACCTCCAGGACAAATTTCACAAAATCTTATGATTTTTCTACAGGAAGAACTGCTCAGAATGTAAAATTTTTTATGGCAAATATTATTTTAACAATTTTTATTAAAAAAAATATTATAAATGAATGTTTTTCGTTCGATTTGAGTTCATTTATATTATATCTCTTTCATTTAAAATTATTTTCAAATTAAAAAAAATATTGGTAATATAATAAATAGTTAGAATATTCTTCTACCTTAAGTCCAAATTCTAATATGATATTGTCATATTAGATTTTATTTGTTGTTTCAAAAAGGGGGTTGATCATTTTCATGATAGACAATACAATTGTTTCATAGCCATCACCCTACTCTTCAGTTGTCCGCAAAAAGAAAATGATAACTTTCTTACTCAAACCAAGACATTACATAAGGTACAAAAAATCAATGTGACGAGAATTTTAGACTTTCGTATATGGACAACTGAAGAGTAGGGTGATGCCTATGAAACAATTGTATTGTCTATCATGAAAATGATCAACCCCCTTTTTGAAACAACAAATAAAATCTAATATGACAATATCATATTAGAATTTGGACTTAAGGTAGAAGAATATTCTAACTAAATATATGAAAATATAGAAAGTCCAAAAAACAATTTTTGTATTTTTTATGCAAAAATTAGGATGAATATAATAAATATTTAAGCCTTTTAATCTTGTCCATATAACGTATTATATGTGATACATTTACACACAAAAATCATAAAATTTACAAATTTTGTATGTAAATATCTTACGCATCATGTGTTCATTTTTTTATTTTTTTTTTAATTTAGTAAATTTACAATATTTACTGTATCGTAAGATAATAGTTATGTAAATTTAAATAAAAATGAACTAGAGTGTAAGATAAGGGACATTTATTTAGTTTCTGCCCACTAATCTATTTACTGAAAATGTCCAAAATTATTTTATTTTTTGATTTTTTTTACACCAACGGATTGCCCGACATCCATTTTTCTTGTGTTTTTTTTTTTTTGAACAAATATGGAAAAAAAATTGAAGAAAGGCAAAAGAGCTATTTTTGACTAAAAATTTTAATCCCTAAATATGGAACTGAGGAGCTTAAAATTCGCATTTGTATGCTTTCCTTATTTGTTAGAAATTAATAACTGTGTAGCTCTGTCTCTTAAGGGCGGATTATGGGACCGTAAACGTATATGTGATGTAACTGTACCGTGCCGTAGCTAAAAAGTACACTTATAGATTATCGTAAACGACATTACTATTTAGCATCTATTTCATGTGGTTTTATATTTTATTCTAAATTTTTCCATTTATTTGTTAATTTTTATTCCTTATTTGTTGTTTGATCATTTTTCTTTATTCATTTCATATTTTTTCCGACTAAAATCAGTCAGCTGTTTCGATGCCGGATAGAAAATTCTGATTTCAACAGAATGATCCGGCAAGTTCGTTTACATTTACGTGTTAGTAACCATTCGTATACATTTCTTCTTGTGGTATCGAAACAGCTGATTTATTATAAATACGTTTACGGTTGGATAACTCAGCCTTTAAAGCCTTAGCGGAGAAGAAATAACAATTTGATATCTCCTGGTTAGAAGAGCTGTAAGATAAAAATTAAAAATAATACAACAATATATGGGGGCATTTTTTCTATGTTAATTAATCTTTAGTGTAAATTGTATACAGATAAATATTTTCAACCATAGTACCTTCTTTAAACTGTCACTTGAATGAAACTAAAATGTGCAATGTCTAATTTGTCTTTTGATTTTACAAACTAAAAGTGTCTTTCAACAATCTAAAATGCTAATAAAGCTTTCCAAGAAAACAAACACTTTAGACAAAAACACAAATAGGAGGTTTAGACTACACCGGAAATGTAATGTAAACTTTGCATACGAAATTATACAGCAAAAATAGTTACGATTTTAGAAGCAATACAAAACAAGAAGCGCAATTTTTGCGCTATTTTCTTCTCTCTCTTCCAAAGACACACTAAAAGATAGCAGAGTTTTTGATGTTGTTATATTATTGTCGTAATTTATTACTTCTAAGTGGGATATCGCGAAAAAAAATCATGTCTTGTACTCGCAATAAACGAATTGCTACGTTTCTGCATTTTTGGAAGCAGCTTGTTTTATTACTGATATATGACATAATATTTGTTCGCAATGTCTCACTTAGAAGCTAACTTATTGCAACAAAAATACAACAACATCTTTTATTGCTTTTTTGGAAGGGGAAGAAGAGAGGAGCGCCAAAAAAGTGCTTCCAGTACTTTTAAAATCATGTCTATTTTTTGCTGCCCAGCCAGCAATTTCGGAGCGCTGATAAATAAGATTCTTAAATAGCTCATAGAAATGATTATTGTTTTTTTGAAAACACTCTTTTTTGGTAGAAAATATGAACCCTCAGAAAACAATCCAAAAAGTTGTCTCTACAATCTAAAAAGCTGTCTCAAAATGAGGGTTCATTTTTCGGACTCAAAGAAGATTCCAAAATTATTTAAAATTATGAGGAAAATTTCGATTTTATACGTTCTTTTTTCTGAGTCATTTCTGAGTACACAGGGGGCTCTTTTGAGACGGACCACTTTCATAGGAAAAAGTGGAAAAATGTTTATGTTTTTGGAGCTCATTTCTGAGTCATTAAAAATCATCTTTGTTTGCTGGGTGGGTAACTTAATTTGATCTATAATATAGTTGTATAAAGACTGATGATTTCCGTATAGATAACAAATCAGAATTTTGTTCATTTTTGTACTGTCTAAACACGATAACCTAATAACAATAAAAAACGTTTAGTATCTTGTCTAGAAGACTAGAAGTGCAAATGTAATGAATGTTTAACTGTCTTTTTTTAAATGCAGCCCAGCATGAATGAATATGATTGTTTAATTTGCATTTAGTTGTTTTTAAAAGCTTATTATAATAGCCTGACAACGGATATGTCTTTTAAAATACAGACGTTAGAATAACTAAACAGTTAGTGGTCTAAAATAGTTAAGGAGGGTATCTGCTAGGGATACATATTCCTGAAATTTTTATAAGAAAAATCCCGGCATTTCCGATTTCAATAATTGGCATATCTCTTCACTTTTTGCATTTATTTTTATAGTTATATTCGACCCAAATCGGACAAAATAAAATCTCTTCCCAGTATAGAAAATCATTACCAGATATGTGGTTATGTAACTACATACTTGGTAATGGTAACTAGTTACTTTTGTTATTACATTTCTTATTACCTTTATATGGCGATGTCGCGAAAAATAATGAGTTGTCGTTACACACCAGCATACGAAAAATCAAAAAATATATCGTTACCTATGTGCTTACCAGTACTGACAAAAATAATGAGTCTAAAAATGGATTTTCTAAAAAATAAATTATATAAAAAAAAATTTTTTATTAAGGGTTTTCACAAGGGGTGTACTATTTGTTGTATCGTTGTATCGTCCTAACAAAAAACAGAGTTGTTAAAAATTAAATTGAAAAAATACAACATTTGAGAATAGCACGATACAACATTTTCACGTATGTTTAGTGCCCTATGTTTGAGTGTACTAACCGATATAAAACTGAATAGAAAATCGTTGTTAAACACAAATAAAAATTTTAACAACTCTGTTTTTTGTTAGGACGATACAACGATACAACAGATAGCACACCCCTTATGAACAACCTAATTGTATTTTTTTTTTAAATAAAATTTGCTGGTGCGGGAATCTAACCTGGGTCTACAGATTGCCAGTCAACAGCTCTACCATCTGAGCTATATCGACATGTAATATTTAATAGATAAAAACATAATTGACCTGCTACACACAAGTAAGCTTACTCACCAACATACAAAAAATCAAAAATATGTGGTTACATATATCCTTACCAGTGTTTAAAAAATATTGAGTCTAAAAATAAATTTCAAAAAATTTTCAAAAAAATCTAAAAAATTATTTTCTATTTGAAATAATGATAAAAATAAGTAATTATCAGTAACTCATTATTATATGTTTTAAAATAATACAGAAGGTAAGTGGGTGTCATTGCTGGTAGTCCAAAAAATAATGATATGTCATTACCGTTTCTTCACTGGGTTATTAAATATTATTAAGAAAACTAATTTACTGGTAATCAATTCATAAAGGCATAAAGATCATAGAATAAATGTATGTGAATAAAAAGCTTAATATTTTAAAAACTTTGATTCAGCTATGAAAATTTAAAAGAACATAATTCGGCTTTATTATTTTATTACTAATTTGCTGCAATCATAATTCTCTGCAAAATAATTTTGCCGAATATTAGTAGTATAAAAACAGCAAAATTTTTGTTAAGGCATTTAGTAAAATTTTAGTTAATTGCAAATAACAATCTACCTTTCTTAAATCAGCAGAAATATGTGCTTAGTAGACTTAAGAAAACTAATATAATCACTAGGGCAAGGAATTTCATGCACTTAAAAACGATTATATGCTCATAAAATATGCAGGTAAAAAAGAAAAATGTGCATTAAAAACATGGATGGTAACCGAAACGATGCGGTTATCGGTAAGGGTAATGCTATTTTATATTATTTCGGTATCGGTATTTTAAGGTTAGCGGTATTCATTTATTTCGGTAACGGCATTTCAAGAGTATCAATATTTGATTTATTACTGTATCGGCATTTTAATGGTTACGATATTAGGGGTTTTGAATAGATAACGGTATTTTTGCAGTATTGCCTGCCAACCGTGAATAAAAACATGAATAATATGCACTCAAAATACGGATTTTTAAAAACAAAGCCCATGTTAAGAGCCTAAAAAGTCAGTTATTTTTCCAATGGACACAGAACTCATCGCTTTTTCTTATGTCAATAAGATTTTTAAGAGCGTCTGTTTTTCAAAAATAAAAAAAAAATACTTCGTTGGAATCAGAACACGAAAATGTGTCAATTTTTTTTATATTTTTAACACAATAAAAAAATGCAAAAAATTAAAACTACCCAGCCAGAAATTGCCGACGCTTCAAAAAATGTAGTACTGGCAGAGCACGGATTTTTTTGTAAAACCAGTGTTTTGCCAGTACTACCTAAAACAGTGCTTTGCCAGTACTGTTTTTACATAAATTGCATCAGTTTTTTTTTTAATTTTACAAGTTTGCATACAGATTTTTCGATAGGTTCCATTTTTTACATAATTTATCCGTGATTTATATTGATAGCATTCATAAAACGCAATAGAGGAAGGAGGTAACAAATTCAAAAATGTGTCAAATTCATTGAAAGTATAAAAAATTTGACAAAATGTGTTTATTAAAATTATGGTGTAAAGTTATGAAATTACCATTTGTGTAAAAAAGTACGGGTAAATGAATACCACTAATATATTTGTATTTTTTATGTATAACGGTATTTTTTCATGTATTTGTACAAATTTCCACGTTAGGTTTAATGAACGCATTATTTTTCTGTCATTTCGAATAGAAAATTAAACATCTTTAATTTTCGGTAAAAGAGTTATTACTAAATTAACAACTGTTTGTTTTTAAATATACTTTATTTGAGATTAAGATTCGATTCAATTATTTGTGTGATGTTTAGTGAGAATACACTTAAATTCTACACCGATAAAATTCCATAGTAAGATAGTTAACAAAATATATAGTTGAATTTTAAAAAAAGTTAAATAACTATTATAGTCTTAAACAACTATTATTATCGTTTTTATCAATAATATATTGGTTGCCCTGTTTATAAGTATTTTATAATTGTCAAAATACAGTCTTCAAATATTTTTAAAACAAAAAGGCAAAAGAAAATACAAAATTAAAATTGTTTTGGTAAGATTCAATTTATTATATCTTTAGGAATTTATAGCTAATATTAATTTTATTTTTTGTGTTCTGCAGACAAAATTTTGGAATTCCTTAAGAAGTATAAAGATTCTAAGGAGAATACTGTAAAAAATGGTATATAATGATCCTGTTCATATGCAAAAATTTCAATTAATTTTGAAGTGTTGGTGTTGTTGTTTTATTTGAAATAATTTTAATAAAAAAAAACGTCAATATTTTGGTCTAATATTTATTTCAATAGAATAGAATAAAAATAACGAGTGTCTAGTAACTAACCATATTTAAATAAGATATAGTTGATATCCACCATTTTGTTGACATACAAATTACTTAGTTAAAATCAATTAAATCAATTCAACTATATTTTAGTTAGGGGTATTTCACCTATGAGATAGTTGAAATATTTGTTGTATTCAACTAAGGAATATTTTAGGTGTACCAAATGAATGTTTACTTCAACATCATTTTCATTTAAATTTTTAACATTGTGCAATCCTATTTCTTTTGATGGTAAACAAAAACCAAAAAAATGGTATTTTCATTAAAAATATTACTTTGAAGAAAAATATCATCACTAGGCCAACCAAAAAGAAGCCAGAGCATGTTTTTTATTTGAAAAGTTAGAAAAATTTAGATTAAATACAAGTTCTGATCTTAAAAATATAAGAATTTTAAGCTGTATTTGTTATAGCTTTTTTTGCTTATTTTATCCAATTTTGCTTGTTTTTTAAATATTGGCTTATTTTTGCTATTTTCTTTAAAAATTAAGCTTATTTTAACTTTTCTATGCGAAAATAGAGAATATTTTTGCTTTTTTTTATAAAATCAGTCATTTTAAACATTATTTTAAGTCTACGTAAATGTGCTTATTTAAAATTTGTTTTTTAAAATTTAAATTAAAAAATCTTTTTTGTTAAAATAAACTTTTTATTTTGCCAACCTGAATTCTAATAGTACAAATATGACAATGACAATTTCCTTAGACAAGAATGAATGAACAATTGTTATGAACAATTTGTTAAATAAGTTTTGGGATTTTAGCTCATTTAATTCCTTTAATGTAATTAATGCCATTCCCGATGAAAATAAATTTAAGAATGTCACAACTTTATCTGATTCCTAAAGTTCCAAGGAATCTAGCATTGTATTAAATAAATAATTTTAATTTTATGAGGATTCTCATGAAGAAATAATGAAGTTTAAGGGCTTATTTTTGCATTTAGCTGCTTATTTTAATGTTTTTCCGAGCTTTTTTTAAGAGCTTAAAACATTGCTTTTAGAGCTTTTTTTGGTTGCCCTAATCATCACATTTCAATTTAGAAGATTTAGATATATAGATAGATAGATACCCAACAAAAACAGACATTACCGAGTAATTAAGTGAGTAAGTAGCACACAAAGGGTTTCACTACTTACCAGGCTATTTACTCGCAACATTACTTTTGTTCGCGATGTCCAAAAATTCATGGGTGGTCATTACCCTCTCGCTTACAAAAGAAGTGCGAATAACGAGTTACCCATAGTGAAAGAATAAGTGGTTACTCACAAAGATAGAATAAGTGGTTACTTAGGAGTTAGGAAATAAGTGGTTACCCCACATGCGAAATAGTTGGTCATATTTTAAAAAAACTTTTTACCTTGGAAAATTTCCTATTTAGTTCAAAACAAATTTATAAATAAAAAATATTAATATAAAAAAGACTTAATCAGTACTTATTTAATCAATTACCAGTAAGTGATTACTTTGCATGAATATGTAAGTACTTCTATATCTTATTCTCGGTAAGTCATTATTTTGAATTTTAAAGCAATGCAAAAGGTAATGACCTATCATTACTTGGTAATCCGTATGGTAATGACCTGTCATTACCATGTGTTTGCTGGGTATAGATAAAATTTAGAATATTTAGAAAAAGGTATTGGAAAAACCTTTCATTTTTCGTATTTATAGTATCAGCAAAACAATAAATTTTCCATTTTTATGGTACAGTATTTTTTGTATTAACGACGGTTTGCCAACGTCGAAAAATAGAGTCGTATAACCGTTTAATGGTGTTATCATTTCGACGTTGAAAGGCTACTGTAAACGTTGAAATTCAGTCGTTTTGCCAACGTATGTACTGTCGTGTCCAACGTTTTGCCAACGTTCCGCCGACTGTATTTTTCTGACTGGGTATGTATATGCATTAAAATGCACAAAATATGCAAAACCATGCAATTTTGTTAAAATATGCAATTACAAATCGATGCCATTTTGTTTTAAAATTGCTGATTCGAACAAATATTTTTTCCACATTAGTTTTGGACTATCGAGAAATAACACGTTTTTGCATACAATTTCTAGCCCTAATAATCACTAAAGATTTCTGTTGATTTCAGCAGAGTAGTTTGGTTTTTCATTTAATTAGTTTTGATGAAATATAACAAATATTTCTTAGATATTGCAGTGATTTGTTGCTGCTTTAGTTCTAAAATTTTCGATGATTTCAGAGGTCAATTTTAATTGCAATGTAGTCAAATTAAACTTTTAACTGTGGACGGCTTTTAGTTTACTATTTCCCAGCAAAAAAAATAGATCCCGAAGCAGTAGAAAAAGCTCTACAATTAATGATATACACACAGAGAAAAAATATGCCATTTTCCAACTGAAGTTCGGTTAAATCTACTAAAATAGATTGGTGCAACTGAATATTGGTTTCACAACAAAATTCTGTTTATACAACTGAATTTTAGGTGCAATACTCAAAATATTTAGGAATCCCAGCCAGCAAGTTCAGAACGCTCATAAATAAGATTCTTAAATGGCTCGTAGAAATGATTATTGTATTTTTGAAAACACTCTTTTTTTGGAAGAATATATGAACCCTCAAAAAACAATCCAAAAAGTTGTCTCTACAATCTAAAAAGCTGTCTCAAAATGAGGGTTCATTTTTCGGACTCAAAAAAGATTCCAAAATTATTTAAATTTATGAGGAAAATTTCCATTTTATACGTTCTTTTTTCTGAGTCATTTCTGATTACACAGGGGGCTCTTTTGGACGGACCACTTTCATAGGAAAAAGTGAAAAAATGTTTATGTTTTTGGAGCTCATTTCTGAGTCATTAATGATCATCTTTGTTTGCTGGGATCACATTACAATAGCAAGGTTGGTTACCGAAATGAATAACGGTAAGGGTAACGGTAACGGTATCAGATTTCGTTTGTTTAGGTAACGGTAAAGGTAACGGTATTTAAGACTGTTTCGGTAACGGTATACCGTTATCGAAACAGCAATACCGGTACGTACCGGTATTAAAAATTATGTTAAAAACATATAAAAACAAGTAAAAACATGGCATATTTTTAATTTTAAGTACTAAAAATACAGATTTTAAGCTATAAATTCAATACTGGTAGTTTTAATAAGTAAAATTATTATCTATAAATTTTTTGTAAAAAAACACTCAAGATTATAAAATAAAATATTGTAATTTTTATATAAAATAATAAACACCGGTAAAATACCGGTAACAACCATTAAAAATAACGGTATCGGTAACGATAACGGTATTTAGAAATTTTTTTAGAGGTATCGATAACGGTAACATTATTCAATTTGAAACGGTATTTTAGCGATAACGGTATTATAGCGATAACGGTAACCAACCTTGCAATATAGTTTCACCAACCGAATTTATTGGTTGTAGCAACCAAAATTGTCTTAACAATTCGGTTGGCAATTTTTTTTCCTGTGATTTTAACATTGAGTTGTCATAGGAAAAGAGAACTCCGACTCAGAGACTATTAATTATATAGATAGGAAATCAAAACTTACACTACTCACCGATAGAGGGCGCTGAAATTTAGTATTACCTGAGCAAATATTTAGTATCAGTTTAATTTCAGCTGAGCCTTTATTTAAAAACTTAGAAACTGTTGAAAACTGCTCAAAATAAGGAAAAATAAGCACGGAATATATTTAAATTATAAAATTTGATTTATCCGTTTGTTTTTTGCTTTGTTATTATTTAAATTTAAATAAAAAAAAGAAAATTGCCAATTTTTTGAACAAAGTACCATCTAGTGACAACAAAATTTTTATAACTTATTTTTTTGGTGATGCCATACCCCTGCTCCGACTTCAACATTTCTTCAGTACTTTTTGAACGAAGCTCTTTTTCACCAATTAAAAGTTAAAAAAGAAAATTTTTTCCAAAAAAAAATTATATCTTTGTTGTCTTACAAAAGTTTTTTTTTTATTTTTTATCATGATTGCTGGTCTAGCTCTCTACCGCTGAGCCATTCTTTAATATGAGAGTTGACTGACATAAAAACACCACTTTATCGTTGCGAGATATTGTACTTTATTCTTTTCAATAAAATTACTTTTTAAACAAGTGCAAAGTGCTCTGAAATTTTTAACTCCACAATTTCCTTGAGCTTAAGGTTTGTTTTTTATATATTTTTTATTTCCTGAAGATGCTAAACAATGCAGTAGCGAAATATTGAAAATAAAAACTTTTTATATATAAAAACAAACAAAGCTCAAGGAAATTGTAGAGTTAAAAATAAAAAAGAAGGTTAAATAAACGACAATAAATTAAAAAAAAATTTTTAAATATTGGTCCCTCCAGGATTTGAACCCGCGATTATCTGTTTAGAAATACCAAATGATACAAAAATCATTTTTTATGATCACTTTTAAATCAATTATACTTTAGAAGCAATACCGAAGTGATTTTTTGAAATTGTTCAGAATTACTTTTGAAAAAGCAGTTAAAATACACTAATGGATACTTGTGAGGCAGTGACAGTGTTACTTTCAATTTTTTTTTGCTGGGTAGTTAATGCAAAAATTTGCTGTTGTTTTGAAAAATATATTCACATTTTATTTTATAGCTAAGTTAAAGTTAACTTTTCACTATGAGACCCATTGTAAGTATATAACTAATATTTTGGACATTCAAAAAATATTCAGCAAATAAATTTTGCTGATTTCAGCGGTTTTTATCGTAGAACATTTTGAACTAATTTCACTCTACAACAATTTCTGACTTTTTCCAAAATTACGCGGTTTTGACAATGGATTCTGGTAGAGGAGACCAAAAAAAAAAAAAACACGTGTATCGGCGTTTTGAAAGATCACATCGGAATTTAATTTTAAGGGGGATTAAATTGTCACCCCTTTTTCAAATGTTTGTTGTGAATCGGCATAGAAAACCATGTGAATCTTCCATTTTAGGTATAGGATGTGTTCAGTGAATTTATGTAAAACACTACGACCAACATTTTTGTGGAACATTTTAACCCTCTAAATCTTTAATTAAAGGAACTTTTTTGTCCCCTTCAAAAAAGGGAAAAAAGTTTAAGAGTTAGAGGGTTAAAATGTTCCACAAAAATTTTCCTCGTAGTGTTTTACAAAAGTTCGCTAAACACATCCTATACCTAAAATGGAAGATTCACATGGTTTTGCCCAGGATATAGGTTTGTTGGGCATTTGAGTGCCAATTCTGAATAAGTATGAGATTAACTCTTAAACACGTTTTAAGTTTTGACCTATATCTGACATTGAAATTAAATTTTCAACATTAATGTCTTCAGAGACTTATAGTAGAATTTCATGGCAAATATTTTTGCGGAATATTTTTAACCTCAACTTACGGTATTTTTTTTTTGTCTCTTTCTAAAAAGGGGTCACAATTACAAATAATCTTGAAAATGAGGTAAAATTTTGATTTAGTGCAGCGTCACAACAAAATTACTTGTGAAAGTCAGGTGTCCGCTATTGAGGGTAGCCATTATTAATAAGTTTTACTGTATATTTTTTATCCACCAAACTTTACAAAACCCGATGAAAACACGTTTTGTTCAACTTATATATTATTTTTAATTAAAAAAAAATCAATTTTCTTTAAAGTCTTAACAACACATAATTATATTTAATTGGTAAAATTTTTGTTTTAAACATTCAAAAGAGCTTAGATTACACTTAAGCTCTTTTGAAATTATATTCCTTGCAAAATTTCTTAATAATTCTACTTATAAAATATGCACTACAATAATAAAATATTCTTTTACTTTCATCGCTTCTTTTTCATCTTTATTTTTTTTTTTTACAACTGTGCTGGTGTCAGTTTATAAAATTCCATTAAACGTTGAGCTTCTCTCCAACCCGATTCCACAGCACCATGTACGGTTGAATAATAATGATTATGAGTAGATTCACCAGCGAATTGCAGTAAAGGTTTTCCTTGTGCATCCGACAAAGGTGCGGCTAAATCCCAAGCACCCGTACGTAATTCATCAGTATACATAGAACGAAAGCTGTAACTACCTCTAAAGCTTGAATTTGAATACCATTGTGTATGTTTAAAATTTATGGGGTCTGGTACAGAGAAAGTAAAGAATTTTCTAAATAACCATAATATGCCTTGTAAGACCTCATCCTGTGGTAAAGATTCCATATGTCTGGCATGATCACCAATAATCCAACCCTCCAAAATACGAGGTTGATGGGAAACACGATAAAAACCAAATACACTTTCCAGCCAAAAATATTCAGAATTTCTTAAACTTTTGAGATCCTCTTCTAACCACAGGAAACACATACCAGACCAGTTATTAGACACTAAGGGTTGTTCAAATTCTATAAAGAATTTATCAACAGTACCCAATTTTAAACCTTCTATGGCTAAAAGTTTTTGCTTTGGTAGAGAAGGTGTAAACAAAGATTTATGAAATTCTTTTAGTACCCCTAAGGAGGTGGTACATATAACATGATCCGCCGTTATAATTTGGCCGTTAAAACATGTAATTTTAACTTGTTTACTTTGACTCCAATCTATATTTTGTACACGATGATTAAGTAGAACACGTTTCTCTAATACACCCCAGGGTTTATACGAATTAGATTTCATTAATATATCCAAGAAGGATTTAAAACCTTTATCTTTCCAATTGAGCAATATATCTCCTTCACATAACCAATATTCCAAATAACCCTTACCGGATACTTCAAACAAATGATCTGCAGCTTCTACAGAACTCTCAAATTTTTTGAAATTTTCAAAAAATTCTTTAGCCACAGTGCGATTTACCTGAATAGGTAGTTTATCTAGTTCAGTCCAAAATTTCTCTGTTAAATAAGAACCCAGGGAACCTTCATATTCCACTAGTTCATCCTGTCTCTCGGGCATGGAATTAAAAGCTATAGATTTTAAATTTTCCGACAACTCTTCCTCGACAATGTCTTTATTAGATCTTATACATTTATAATCATCATAAATGTTACCCGTACTCTCCAATACATTTAATTTCAAATTTTGTACTGTCTCATAAACGACATTGTTTTTTTCACCATGACACCACTGGGCCCCCAAATCAATGACATTGTCAGCGAATGGTATGGTATGAATGCGACCACCAATACGATTTTCGGACTCTAGTATTAAAACATTTTGAAAACCAGTCTCTATTAATTTCGTAGCTGCTGCAATACCCGCAGGTCCAGCCCCTATAACAACAATACGGGCAGTTTTTAGTGTCTTTCTGGCAACACTTGATGTTAATGACATTGTTAATAGCCGCGTTTTTATCTATGAACTATATTTTGTTTTATAATTTATTGATTTGTGTAAGTTTTAAACCAATTTATAAATTTAATTAACCGACAAACAAAAAAAAATTAAACACGCGCAATGTATTTTTCACCCGGCAGTTTTTGTCTGTTCAACACTTTAGTTGATACTAAATTTAGTTTAAATTTTACTCATTCTCATATGTTATGAGTAGGCAAGTAACTATAAATGAGAAATTTATTTTATTTAAACAATTCAAGAGAATTTTTAAAAAATGCTCTTAAATTTATTCGGTTAATATTAGCGTTGCCACAATGGCAAATTAAAATTATCTGCAAGTGTAGAAAAAAAATCACCCGAAAAATATAAAACACTCATAGAAATAAACCAGCACATACAGCAGCAAAAGCTACTAAAAATTAGGTAAAAAGGGTACACTCAGGTAACTTCTGCAGTCAAACTTTTTAGTTATTCAAGTAGCATTACACTCATATTTGGAAATTTTTAATTGGCATTGAAATTTAATTGGCGTTACTTGACCTCAATGTCAATGATGAAAAACTTCATTACCATTCAATGCCAATGAAATTTTTTCAATTGGCATTGATTAAACCAGTGTTTATGAAATCTACACCAATGCCTCAAAGCAACCAATTATAACCCAGCAAAAAAATTGCAAACAATGCTTTACAAACTACTTCTTTCACTGCTTCACAAGTAACCGTTAGTGTATTTTTACTGCTTTTTAGAAGTTATTCTGAACAACTTCAAAAAATCACTTCTTTCATTGCTTCCAAAGTATCCGTTAGTATATTTTTATAGCTTCCAAAAAACCACTTTAGTATTGCTTCTAAGGAGTAATTGCTCTAAAAGTAATTGCGTAAAAAGTGATTTTGGTATCATTTGACATTTCCAAACAGAGGGCCCCGGGTTCGATTCCCGGCGGGACCAATATTTTTTTTATTTTGTTTTTAATTTTTTTTTTTTTATTCTATTAATTGTTTTTTAATTAATTTGTTTAAATTCAACAATTTTTTAATTTTTAAATTTTTAAAAATATATGTATAATATAATATAATATATTGTTAGGGTTTGGGGTTCGGGAATTCCCGGGAAAAGTTTGCCGGGAATTCCCGGCAAAATAATATATTTTTCCCGGGAAAACGGGAAATTTTAAAAATATTAAATTTTTTAAATTGTTTTTGTTTGGAATAGGATTTTCTAATTTTAGTCATAAAAAACATTTTAAATACCAAAACAAAAATGTCATTGTTTAAATCTTTTAAAAGGAAATCAATTTATTTGATACACAAAAAAAATCTTTGCCAACTAATTATGAGCATTTCAACTAATAAAGATTTTTCGCATAACTTATTCAAAATCTAAATAGTAAAACCTAAAAGCTTGGTAAAATGTTTAAAAGAAATATGAAAAAAAATTTTTGTTTCTTACAAATAATCGCCCTTACTATCTAAATTTTTCAAATGTATATTTTAATTAAAGTCGACTTTAGTTAAAATATTGGGTGGCAGTATACCTTGACTTGGTTTATTTTTGGAGCATTCTGATTGGTTAATTTATTTTCCACCAATCAAAATGTTTGAAAATATAAACATTTTTGTAAGGTTTTCATACACAAAATGAACAAAACCTTATGATTAACGAGTAAAAAGGTTAAAGTCGGGCATGTCGACTATACAATACCCTACACCAGTCTGGTGAATTGTTTGGATCCGAAATTCGAATGGGTTAAAATGGGGCTTATGTCAAAATTTTCTATAATGTGAGTCAGCGCACCAAATTTCATTAAAATATCTTAATATTTGCGACCTGCAGCGTATAAACAGTATAATTTTGGTAGGACCCTTATATGGGCACTAGGTCTAAACATGGACCGATATTCACCAAAATCAATAGGCTGCGTTATTGGGCCAATGTAGATCTGTGTATCAAATTTCGTCAAAATATCGTAATATTTACGACCTGCAGCGTATAAACAATATAATTTTGGGGGGACCCTTATATGGACACTAGGTCTAAACATGGACCGATGTTCACCAAAATCAAACTTGTTCGTCCTTGGGCCAACATAGGTCTGCGTACTAAATTTCATCAAAATATCTTAATAGTTGCGACCTGTAGAGTGCGCACAAGATTGCATGGACAGACAGACAGACGGACGGACGGACAGACGGACATCGTTAAATCGAAATAAAAAAAAATTCTGAACCGATCGGTATACTATAAGGTGGGTCTACGACTAATATTTTTTGGTGTTACAAACATCAGCACAAACTTATAATACCCTGACCACATAGTGGTGTAGGGTATAAAAATAAAGTCGACTTTAAATTTAAAATACTCCTTTATAAATATTAAGGGCCAATAATTTTCTAAGTAAAGTTTTCATTATTAAATGTGATATTTTCAAGTAAGTTTACTTTATTTTAACACACCTGCTTTCAAACTAATATATTCATTTATATTAAAGAATAAAATGTCAGAAGTATGGAAATACTTCACAAAAAAGGAAAATGCAACGCAGTGCAATATTTGCCCTAAAAGACTAATGGTTAACGGAGGTATCTGAATTTGGTTATCCGACATCATAATTTGGTTCACAAAAAAAAAAAAAAATTGATGGTCATGCAACTTCTCTTGAAGAAAACAACAACAAGGATAACATTCCAGCTAAAATTAGCAAAGTACCCAAAGAAAAAAGTGTAAGCTGAATAGGCATTGAACGTTTTATGGTAGGGCAAACATTTCCTGAAATGGTACCCAAATTAGCCGCAGTGGACGGAATGTCAATCCCCACCATAACTGGATCTTCGTTTATTCGAGAAAGTTTTTATAATAAAAACCTGGCATTGCAAAAAACTGAAACCGATGTAAAGAACATTATATTAAATTACTACAAATATCGAGCAATATTTCTAACAATAGGAGATTTACTATAATCTTAGATGAATGGACAAGAACATAAGTGGTGTTTTTATGCCAGTCAATTTTCATATCAAAGAATAGCTCTGCGGTATAGCGCTAGACTAGCAATCGTGAGGTCGCAAGTTCGATACCCGGTGGCTGCAATAAAAAACTTTTGTAAAATAAAAAAATATATTTTTTTGTGAAAATTTTTTTTTGGAACTTTTGATTGGTGAAAAAGAGCTTCCTTTGCACTCGTTCAAAAAGTACTGAAAAAATGTTGAATTGGGAGTAATCCTCTCCTATGACAACTCAATGTGTAAATCATTAGTGTTTATGTTAAAAAAGAATTACATCTACACTGAGAGAATTATCCTTCATGATATTAATACAATTGCATAAAATTTTTTCGTAGAACGAATGAAGAATTCCATTATGTATATAATATTTAATTAATATTATAAAATTTTTCATAAAATTTCATAATTTCATTAAAAAAAATTCATTGAATTTCATAAATTAGATCTCCATAAATTTAATGAATATGTTTCTTTATATATATGAAATTGTTCAATAGTATTTACTTTATTTTAATAGTTTTATAAAATATCGTCATTTCCTGAGAGAATAATCTTTTTTAAATTTTTTTTTAATTAATTTTTTATTATTACTTTTAGACTATGAACTTTTTTATACCCTACACCACTATGTGGTCAGGGTATTATAAGTTTGTGCTGATGTTTGTAACACCAAAAAATATTGGTCGTAGACCCACCTTATAGTATACCGATCGGTTCAGAATTTTTTTTTATTTCGATTTAACGATGTCCGTCTGTCCGTCCGTCCGTCCGTCCGTCTGTCTGACTGTCTGTCCATGCAATCTTGTGCGCACTCTACAGGTCGCAACTATTAAGATATTTTGATGAAATTTGGTACGCAGAGCTATATTGGCCCAAGGACGAACAAGTTTGATTTTTTTGAACATCGGTCCATGTTTAGACCTAGTGCCCATATAAGGGTCTTACCAAAATTATACTCTTTATATGCTGCAGGTCGTAAATATTAAGATATTTTGATGAAATTTGGTACACAGACCTATATTGGCCCAATAATGCAGCCTATTGATTTTGGTGAACATCGGTCCATGTTTAGACCTAGTGCCCATATAAGGGTCCTACCAAAATTATAATGTTTATACGCTGCAGGTCGCAAATATTAAGATATTTTGATGAAATTTGATACACAGACCTATATTGGCCCAATAACGCAGCCTATCGATTTTGGTGAACATCGGTCTATGTTTAGACCTAGTGCCCATATAAGGGTCCTACCAAAATTATACTGTTTATACGCTGCAGGTCGCAAATATTAAGATATTTTGATGAAATTTGGTACATAGACTTATGTTGGCCCAATAACGCAGCCTATTGATTTTGGTGAACATCGGTCCATGTTTAGACCTAGTGCCCAATAAGGGTCCTACCAAAATTATACTGTTTATATGCTGCAGGTCGTAAATATTAAGATATTTTGATGAAATTTGGTACACAGACCTATATTGGCCCAATAATGCAGCCTATTGATTTTGGTGAACATCGGTCCATGTTTAGACCTAGTGCCCATATAAGGGTCCTATCAAAATTATACTGTTTATACGCTGCAGGTCGTAAATATTAAGATATTTTGATGAAATTTGGTACACAGACCTACATTGGGCCAATAACGCAGCCTATTGATTTTGGTGAACATCGGTCCATGTTTAGACCTAGTGCCCATATAAGGGTCCTACCAAAATTATAATGTTTATACGCTGCAGGTCGCAAATATTAAGCTATTTTGATGAAATTTGGTACATAGACCTATGTTGGCCCAAGGACGAATCCTATTGATTTTGGTGAACATCGGTCCATGTTTAGAACTAGTGCCCATATAAGGGTCCCCCCAAAATTGGCTTGGTTACAAAGTGCAGGTCGCAAATATTAAGATATTTTAATGAAATTTGGTGCGCTGACTCACATTATAGAAAATTTTGACATAAGCTCCATTTTAACCCATTCGAATTTCGGATCCAAACAATACACCAGACTGGTTTTTTATTTCGATTTAACGTCCGTCTGTCTGTCTGTCCATGCAATCTTGTGCGCACTCTACAGGTCGCAACTATTAAGATATTTTGATGAAATTTGGTACGCAGACTTATGTTGGCCCAAGGACGAACAAGTTTGATTTTGGTGAACATCGGTCCTTGTTTAGACCTAGTGCCCATATAAGGGTCCTACCAAAATTATATTTTTTATACGCTGCAGGTCGTAAATATTAAGATAATTTGACGAAATTTGGTACACAGACCTATATTGGCCCAATAACGAAGCCTATTGATTTTGGTGAACATCGGTCCATGTTTGGACCTAGTGCCCATATAAGGGTCCTACCAAAATTATAATGTTTATATGCTGCAGGTCGCAAATATTAAGATATTTTGATGAAATTTGGTACTTAGACCTATGTTGGCCCAAGGACGAAGCCTATTGATTTTGGTGAACATCGGTCCATGTTTAGAACTAGTGCCCATATAAGGGTCCCCCCAAAATTGGCTTGGTTACAAACTGCAGGTCGCAAATATTAAGATATTTTAATGAAATTTGGTGCGCTGACTCACATTATAGAAAATTTTGACATAAGCCCCATTTTAACCCATTCGAATTTCGAATCCCAACAATACACCAGACTGGTGTAGGGTATTGTATAGTCGGCATGCCCGACTTTAACCTTTTTACTCGTTTATAAATCATATTAATTTTTTCCAAACTTTTTTTTTATGAAACTTTTTAATTTAATGAATTCTTTCTTTAGATATATTTTGTACATCCTAAAAAATGCTACGATTTTATTATGCCTTTTGCATTTGCTAAGTACTTTTTATTTATCCACTCCAGCTTAGCAACGACAACGACCAACTATAATAAATAATAGTAAATGAAATTGCTTCATATATTTTATGAAGCTCTTCATTGGCTGAATGATTTATTCATTGGACGAGTGGCCTATTAATTTTATGAAGAATTTCATTAATTTTATGAAGTCTTCATAAACATTGACTTTAATGAAACCTATTTCATAGATTCTATGAAAAGTTTCAATGGACGAGTTCCAGTGACAATTTTCATTGAAACTATGAAGAAATTCATTACTGAAGTGATGAAAATTCTCTCAGTGTATAGTTAGATAATTGTCTTAAAATAAATCTGATATGATACAATTATATGTGATTTGATACAAGTTAATAGAGTATTTTTCAGATGAAATTTTGTTTCTTCATATTAAGGGTTATATTAAATTAGATAAAACTTTATAGAGCTACTTAAAATTTTTTTTTTTAATCGGGAATGTACAATTAAATTTTAATAATGACAACCCCGATTAAGGCAAAACTACAATGGGAAGTATTTAATTAAAGAATAAAACCCATCTTATTTGTGAATAACAGTAAACGATTTTTCAACATTAACAATTTAAATATTTTATGATTTTCAATTACAGGATAATTGTCATCGGATTGTTAATACCACTAAAAGTGAAGGCAAAATCAGCAGCAGCAGCAACAATAACCAGGATGATGACGATGGCAGTGAAATTTTTCACAACAAAAATATGCAAAATAATAAATATTTTAAGCTTAACCATGATAACAAAAATAACAACAATAAGAATGGCTATAATGAATATAAACAACAACTACAGCGGCAGCATAAAAAACAACAACATATTGACAATACACCAGACGATGTCAACAACGACAATGACGATGATAATGTGGATAATGACAGCGACATAAACATCAACAACCACAAAAAACAAACAAAGGATTATGTTGAGCATAAAAACAATGAGCAGCAAGATGAGTCAGAAGAGAAATTGTCAACCTCGTCATCATCATCATTATCAGGAGCAGCATCAGCAGCTGTTGTTGGTAGTATGGCAGCAACATCGGATGAAACACAACCAGATATTATACCATATCCGCCACCGCCATTTTCCGCAAATAAACAGATAACAAACAAGAACTTTAGCAACAAAAACAACAACAGTGCTAATACGAAAAATACACAAACAAAAAGGATAAAAGAAAAATTTAAGTTAGAACACAACAAACAACAACAGCAACAGCAAAAATACTATGAACAATGGTTACTACAGCAATATCAACCATATAAACAACAAGAACGTCTGGCAACATAGCAGCATCATCACTATCAGCATGGGCAGCAGCAGCAACAACTACAACATATAAAAAGCAAACAAAAACAGTATCACGACGACCAGCAGCAACAACAACAACTACAATGGCCACAGTATTACCATAAACACAAACTTTATAGTTTTTAGAATTTGTCCAAAACAACAACGGGAAAAAACAAACTTGTAGATAAAATAACAAATGGTTAAAATGTCAGATTCCGTTTTTTGTTTTAGTTTTTTTTTTTTTTTTTAAATGAGTTACATTTTGGTTTGTTGTGGAAAAATATATATATAAAAAAAGCAAATAAGGATAGAAGCGTTAACTCTGGTTGAATCGAACTTTATATACCCTATACCATGCACAGCAAAATTTTCTATTCCAAAGAACTGGTTGGGACCACCGCACAGTGCTTTGCGATACACATAAAACTGGAAACCTTTGTATCAATTTTTATCAAAATCGAAGCAAGGACTCTTAGTCCTGCCATATATCGTTTATTTGAAAATCTTTATAAAACCTGCAAAAATTATCCGATTGCCATGAAATTTAGCACGTGAATTGATATAAGGTCAAGCCATATTTGTGCCAAATTTGGGTAAAATTGATTCATTAATAAAAACAAAACCTCTCTCATAAAAAATGCGTTTAAAACGCTTAAAATGATTTTTATAAAAATGAATCCTTCATTTTAGCTATAGGATATGTTCAGCGAACTTATGTAAAACACTACGAGGAATATTTTTATGGAACATTTTAACCTTCTAACTCTTCCATTAAAGGGACTTTTTTGGCCCCTTTTTAAAACGGACAAAAACGACCCGTAAGTTTAAGAGTTAGAGGGTTGAAATGTACCGCAAAAATATTTGTCATGAAATTCTAATACAAGTCTTTTAAGACAACAGCATTGAAAATATAACTTCAGTGTTTAAGGGTTAATTTCGTACACATGCAGAATTGGCGCTCAAATGTCCTGCAAACTTGGATTTTAGGGAAAACCATGGGTATCTTCCATTTAAGGTATAGGATGCGTTCAGCGAACTTATGTAAAACACAACGAAGAATATTTTTGTGGAACATCTTAACCCTCTAACTCTTGAACGTACGGGTCTTTTTAATCCCTTTTTAAAAAGGGGCCAAAAAATTCCCTTTCATTGAAGAGTTAAAGGGTTAGAATGTTCAACAAAAATGTTCTGCGTAGTGTTTTTAGCAGTGTTACTTTACAAAATTGGCTCCCAAAGTTTAAATATAGATTTTTTATCAGCTTGTAATTTAATTAAAAAATTAAATATATAGCTTTTATTACGGGAATGAGATATAAAAAAGAATCTTTAAAAAAAAAAATTTTTTTATTTCTATAAAAAAATTGGTAGATATTTTTTTAAATACAATAACTAAAAGTCTATTCCTAACAAAAAAATGATAATAATATGAAAATCAATTAACATAATTTTTTTTAATATATTATCAAACTTTGGTAATTTTTAGGATCTTAATCAAAAATTAGGTATAATTAATAGAGTGGGCCGATTTGTAAATTTGTCGATATTGTGCCATCGATTTTTCGATAGCTTTTGGCATGAGGAATAAAAAGTTCCACTACGACATATCAAAAAAATCATTTTCAAGGCGCCCAAATTTCGACAAAAACTCGTCTAGAAACCCAAAAAAAAAACATTCTTTTAAAAAAAAATGATATTGCCATCGTTTTAAGCGTACAGTTAAACTTTAAAAATTGGAAGATGATCGTCCTACAGAATGCATAGCCCCAGGTCATTGTCAGTTAGCTTTAATTCCATGTAGGGAACCTTTTGACTGTGGTAAAGGGTATATAAAATCAACAATAGTAGTACTTTTGGAAAAACATATCGCAGTGCAAATAAATTAACAATAAAATGTTTGCACTACCACACAAATACCAACTGCCATCAAATGCATATTTGAGGAAAAAAGTAAAATAAAAAAATGTACAGCGGTGCAATTTTTTAAATCACATATTTTAAATTTTTTAAACTAATTTCAGTTAAAAACAATTATCATCGAAGGGAAACAATTCACAATTTATTTATTTAATTTTGTAAATATTAATTGTAAAAAAACGAAATTTTTTAAAGGTTAAATAATGCATACATATTACAAAAAAAATAAGAAAACATATCTATAAAAAATTTTAATGATTTAAATATAGATGCTGAGATTTCAAAACAAAAAATGCTACACTATAAGCTTATAATTTAAAATATATATTCTAAATAAAACTAACATTTTACTTGAAATTTTAATTATTTTAAATGCAATTAGCAATAATTTAACACTCTCTTATTAATATAACACATGAATTGCAATTGTGGCGACAGGCTAAAAATCATAAATGTTCATTGGAAAGCAAATAACTAAACTGAACTATTTTGGAACATTAGATGATACAAAAACAATTTATTTCTTCAGCATTTCAACAAATTTTCACTATAGCACTGTTTACTTGCAGTCTGCAGCTTTAATTGTAATTAAGCTCCTATTAATTTTTTTCTCTAACAACAATAGCTTTCATGCATTTTAGGATTTGATATTATTTGTTAATTTTAATTAAATATAGAAATAAGTTAAATATTTTTGAAAATATATAATACAAATAGTACAGGATTTTAGTATTTGTGCAATAATAAAATCACAGGTATTGAAAATTGAAATAGTTAATTTAATATATATATTGTATTTTTGTTTTAATAGCAATAGTTAAACAGGAAAATAATACAGATATAAATGTTATTTTGTTACATGTGTGATTATAAAATAAATCTAAAATCTATTTGAAAATAAGAAGAAACCCAGAGAAATAAAGTATCAATAATTAAAAACATATTTACCACAAAAGATTTAAAAACAATCTACATAAATAAAACTAAATCAAAGAGAATCCCAAATAACTAAATAAAGACAAAAATATGTATTTTTGTGAACAAATATTGTAAAGCAATGTATTTATGGAAAATTATACCCAAACAAAAAAACGGAAACAAAAAATAGAAAAATAAATACTAATTGTTACACAGGGGAACAAGAATTGAGATTTGGTGATTTTAATTGATGTTTAAAAGGAATTTAGTTTGGGATTGATAAAAAAAATAATAAGAAAAATTCTGTTTTTTACAATTATATCTAGTTGGATATAATTATATTATGTTTGATACATTTGGATCAGGACAAAATCCGTATAAAATTATATTAAACCATATCTTATTCCATCAAATTAGATCTAATTGCGTCAAATTAGATCCAATATTATCTAGTACTATCTAATTTTGTACAATTAGATGTTCTCATTTTTCGGATACAATTATCAATATCAAGAGTCATAAAATTTTTTTTTACTATGGCAGTGTAACGGCCGTGGTTGTAGCACATGGTGGAAGATTCTAGCGTAAAGCACTTATATTATTTATGGCACTTAATACTATATCATGTGCTGTGGTGTATAATTAAATGTAGTGTTGCCAGATTGACAAGTTTGGCAAATCCCGTTTCTGGAGATATTTTTTTTTCTAAACTTCCGGAGTTTTCTACAATCGGCTAATCCAGTTTCTTAACAGTATTATATACCATTATATCTAGTTGGATATTTTTTTTATTATTTTTAATATATTTTGATGAAGACAAAATGTGGAAAATTGTATCGAACCATATATCTTATTCCATCAAATTAGATCTTATTGCATCTAAGTAGATCAAATTATATTTAATACACTAATATAAAAAAGTCGGAAAAATTTAGTTAAAACTACTAAAAATTAATTAAAAATTATTTTAATTTTTGCATTAAAAAATACAAAAATTGTTTTTTCGGACTTTCTATATTTTCATATATTTAGTTAGAATATTCTTCCACCTCAAGTCCAAATTCTAATATGATATTGTCATATTAGATTTTTATTTGTTGTTTCAAAAGGGGTTGATCATTTTCATGATAGACAATACAATTGTTTCGTAGACATCACTCTACTCTTCAGTTGTCCGCAAGAAGAAAATGATAACTTTCATACTCAAACCGAGACATTACATAAGGTACAAAAAACCAACGGGATGAGAATTTTGTACTTTCGTATATGTACTGTCTGATTTGGTAAAACCAGTTATAAATCAACTCCTTTTTGAAAGCAACAATTACATAAAAGTACCCTTTGGGTACTATTTATATGTATGTCTGTTGTCAATACATTTTGTAAAAACAACTAATTTTAAACTCAAAACAAAATAAATATTTGAATGAGATTTTAGCCGTGGTGTGCCCATCTTCAACAATTATTTTAATTTTTGCATTAAAAAATACAAAAATTGTTTGAAAATATAGAAAGTCCGAAAAAACAATTTTTGTATTTTTTAATGAAAAAATTAAAATAATTGTTGAAGATGGGTACACCACGGCTAAAATCTCATTCAAATATTTATTTTGTTTTGAGTTTAAAATTAGTAGGTTTTTTGTACCTTATGTAATGTCTCGGTTTGAGTATGAAAGTTATCATTTTCTTCTTGCGGACAACTGAAGAGTAGAGTGATGTCTACGAAACAATTGTATTGTCTATCATGAAAATGATCAACCCTTTTTGAAACAACAAATAAAAATCTAATATGACAATATCATATTAGAATTTGGACTTGAGGTGGAAGAATATTCTAACTAAATATATTAATTAAAAATGGAAAAAAACACTAAATTAACAGATTATTTTTGCTATATATTAGTAAGATAGGCAGAGCAAAAAGATAATTTTAGTTATACATATTTGAGTTAAATTTTTGTTAATAGAAAATAACAAATTAATCTGCTAAAATCAGCAAAAAATTATCATAAATAATTAGTAGCCTAAAAAATCACAAAAAAAAATTTAAATTTTCTAAGTTTTTCTTTAATTTTTTTTAAATACAAATAAAAGTCAAGCCTTTTGAAAACAGCAGTTTAAAATTTTTTTACCAAATATTTCTGTTAATTTAAGAGGATAGACTGCTATTTGCATTAAACTAAAATTTTGTAGATACAAAAGTTTGTTTTTGCTATTTTTATTCTACCAATAACAATTTGTCATTTGCAATTAACTAAAAGTTAACTTAAATATAACTAAAAGTCTATCCCCTAAATTCATAAACGCTTTGTAAAATTATAGGAGGTTTATTGAACAAATTTTGTATGAAAATGACGTTTTGCAAACCTGCTATAACTTTACAAAGCATTTATGAATTTGGGGGTACAAATTTAACTTTTACTTTTGCTGTTCTTATTTTACTAGTATTTAGAAAAGAAATCTACAAATTTAACAGTTTTTTAAGTAGGTTTGAGGTTAAGAAGAGGAATAAACATTTTTGCAAAGTTATAGACACATTATTAATTTGCAAATCAGACTAGATCTAGTTGCTGTCTCTTTTCCATGGACAGGCTTCATCAGTGATTTTCCATTAAATTGTATTATTGTTTATATTTTGTTGTCAGATTGCCTCTATATGATAATTTTTTTTTACAACATCCTGTCGGCTGTAGGAATCGAACCCATGTACTCCCACATTACAAACGTAACTATACCACGCTCATAAAAAAGTCCGTAGAAATAGGTAAAAATTGTGCTGGCGCAAATACATGTACTATTTCCTGTTATTTTAGCAGAATTTTTACCTAGTTGTACGGAATTTTTAGAGAAAATAACAGAAAAATTAGTTCAATTTAATCAGAACGCGATTAACAGACTTTTGCACTAACTTTTTTTAATGAGTGTAGAGTTCGACAGCTTAGCCACCTCACCCACTTAAGGCCTTGCTCATAGTGTGGCTAATTCATAGTTTTCTTTCCTATTCAGCTTTCTGTTATTGCGTTTACTCTCAGAAGTGATCAAACAGACACACAAACATTCTACTTTAAATTTTTTGTTTATCTTCTTATCTCCTCCTTGTCACCTTTTTCACAAATGGTTTTTTAGTCATCATAATTTTTAACTAAATTTAAGTTGCTTTTTCTGCTATTTTTACTACCCTAGTATAACAACTGTTATTTTATTATTATAATCACTTTTATTAAAGGTTTTAAGCGATACATTGAATGTAAATTAAAAAAAAAATTTTCAAAATCATCAAAAAATGTTCCCCTGTGTTTGGAGAATAGAGAAAGCATATTTTAAGAATATATACAATTTAACATTTTATATCCCAAACAATAGGTTTGTTTTTTTCGAATTTTGTATAAATATTCCATACAAATTTAAGCATTTATAAAATTTTTAAGTAGGTATAAATTTAGCTGCTTAAAAATTAATTAGTTATAAAAATGCTGCCAAGTCTTAAAAATTCTTGGCTTTTCTCTTTCAAATGTAAACAAAAATATTTGTCATAAAAATATTTGAAATTGTAGAATTTTTTTATTTCATAAAATATTAAAAACAACAAAAGCTAACAAATGAATTATGCGTTTGTATATATATATATACAGTATAGTGTAATCCCGATTTGCGCCCTTTCTAAAGCAGCTGAAATCAAGTAGTTATGGTATACCTGTAATTATTCTTTAAAAATCCAGAAATCCATATATTTAAAAAAGATTGACAGTTACTACATGACAGTTGTTTGTATAGTAATCAGTAGTTTTTAACTGCCATTACAGTTGTTTTTATATGGGAAAATAGAAAACTACTATTATGACAGTTATTTAGGGAAACAACTAACGAAAGGTACTGTAATTTCATAACAGTTGTTTATAGCAGTTATTTTTATAATCATAATAAACAACCACCAAAACAGTATTTCTGCGGTAGACAAATACTTTTGTTAGTTATTTAAAAAATATAACATTTAGTGGATTTTTTTTAATTCATCTTTAGTTTATAATTGTTATTATTGATATATTCTTACCGCAAAATTCATAAGTCCTTTACAAATTTATAGGAGCTTAATGAAACAAATTTTGACTAAAAAATTTCTTATATGATTATTTTAATTTATAAATTGCCGCTTTAGTTTGCAAATACAAATCCGAAAATTTTGTTTTATTTTTATTTCAACTTTCAAGTACGATGAAGTAAGTATGTACAGATATATATTTTTTTTTAATATACTTTTATAATGTCAAAAAAATTAACTGTAAAACAACAGTAGTTTTACTAATTTTTTCAGTCGTTTTAAAATAATTTTGAGTTTAGTAAAGCAAAAAAATAAAAGTTGTTTCATAATATTTTTATAAAAAATTTTTCAGTTAATTTTACAACACTATTAGTTATTTTTAATGCATTTATTAGTTATTTTTCCACAGTTAAATATAACTAGTTAGTTAGTTAACTACTTATGCCTTTATTCTGTCATTTTCAGCTTATTAGCTAATAAGTTTCAATATTTTTAAAAGGGAAAATGGAGTTTCTGCCTCTTTTTTGGTAGAGCGCAAACCGAGGGTCGCAAATCGAAGTTAGACTGTATGTTATAATCTTACTAATTTTACTACCATGATATATAGCAAAACTTTAATGTAGTGAAAATGTATCTGAAATTGATAGCCTATATTCAAAAACTTATAAATGGATTGAAAATTCATTATATTAAAGTTTTATTATATATTATTTGTTCACATTCTACTGACTTTTGTAAAAAGTATAAAGTAAAAAATAACATTTGCATATCTATCAACATATAAAGAAAAAAAAAACTTGTTCTAAACAAATATTTAAGAAGTTATTTTAAGGATTTTATTTAAAAATACGAGTAATTTTGTAGAAATTTATACAATTTGAAAAAGAGAAATAAAAAAATGTGTAAACACTTACAACACTCTATAAATGTAATAAACGCTCTATCACAAAATGGCTATGGTTCTTAAGGATATTAAAGCATTTTACAACAACACACACACACACAAACATAAAATACATAATAAACATGCAAACATGAATTGCAACTAAGGCGACAGGCTACAAATAAGTTATGGGAGAAGATAATTATAACGACGCAGTGTGACCATATTTTGATTTGATTTCTTCAAATTTTTAATTTATATTTACCAACTAAATTAAAAACAAATTGGTTTAGCAGTGATTGTAAGTAAATTTTGAGAAAAATTTATTAACTTAAAATCTATAGATTATAATTTAAAAGCTATCCTCTTAATTCATAAACGCTTTGTAAAATTATAGGAGGTTTATTGAACAAATTTTGTATGAAAATGACGTTTCTACTTTCAAATAAATAATTTTTAAAAAATGTTTTGTAGCTTGTCTTTCTAATTGTAATTTGTCTATCATAACTCTCTTACTTATATTCACAATTAGACACAATTACACTTACATTTCGTTCTTTATGAAGTGTATTCTTGACTCTAGAAGAGACAAAATGCTTTACTGTCTATTTATATAAATGTATTGTATGTAGTATTAAAACTGAGAATAAAACAAAAAACACAAATTTATTCAAATGTAATTTAATTCATAACCTTTTTGTAGTGATATAAGTAAAGTGACATTGAAGGTGTATGAAATTAAATTAAATTTAAGATAAAATGGATGAAATATATATTGCATACATGAAATTAAATTGATATTAAATAAAAAATATGAAAAGAATATAAAAATTTATATAGTTTTAATTAAAAGCAGTTTAAAGGTTCAATTAGACGTGCCATAACCATAACCATATAAAACAGATGTTCAAACCAATCTTATGGGCTACAATGTATACGATTATTGGTGACATGCCATAACGCCATAACCGTAACCATAGAAACCAATTGAATTTTGGTTTTCTGCTATGGCGTTATGGTTACGGCTATGGCGATATGGCACGTCTAATTGAACCTTTAGGTAAATATCGTTCACGTTGGGCGCCATTTAAGTAACTCAATTTTTTACAGTTTTCTTTTGCTACCATGCTTTTTTGTTTTCAGTTTTTATTATTTTAATATTTTTTTTTATAAATTTAATAAATATTATTAATAATTTTGTTTCATTGACAATCAGTATTTTACTGTTGAGTTATTTCGGAACCAATTTAAAATGTTACATTTTAAATTGTGTATTAAATAAAACCACAGTTATGAAAAAAACTGTACTTATTATTATTTACAATCATGTATGATTACAAAAAATTAAATATCAATAAAAAAATACCACTTCGTTGGCTTTATTATTTGGTGTTTATAAAATTGTAATACCAATAAAATTTTAAGCTTAAAAAAATAATGAAATAATATTATTGTCTTTTGTCGTAAAAATACCAAATATTTTACGATGCAGAAAGATGTTAACGACAAGAAAAACAGTAGCAACTATGAATTATAAGCGTGAAAACATGACAGAGTGTTTGATTCAATCGGGTGGAAATTGGGATTATTACTAGTTTTACCAAAAATTTTAGTGGTCCATAAAAAACACTGGCAAAGAATTGTTTTATATTGCTATGACAATGTTAAAAGTGTTTTTTCAATACCATCCTAGGCCTAGTGGTTGCAAACTCAAAATATATATATATATATATATATATATTAGGGTGGGTAAAATTTTTTGCGACAAGGGTGCATCGCGATTCTTGTTATATGGGTCATTCCAAGAAACTTTGCCGAAGAAATAGCTCAAAAATAAACTTCTAGCCCCCGTATTTTTCAAAATAGAAAGTTAAATATTCTTAAATTTTCACAACAACTTCGTCAATTTTCCCCAAAAGAAGGCGATAAAATCCAAAAAAACTGTACGAAAGCGCGCTCTGGCGGTACTCAAAAATAAAAATGATTGTCAAAAATGGATTCCTCGACCCAAAAAGCTCCGCATATCCATTTGGCCAGAGGAAATAAAATTTACTTTTGCTTCGATTCTTAAATATTTAATCCGGGGGCTTTAAGTTCATTTTTTAGCTATGGTTTCTTCGGCAAAGTTTCTTGGAATGACCCATAGAACAATAATGTACATTTTCTCGGCCCCTTACAATTCAACGCACCCTAATACTATAGAGAAGGAGTATAGCTTTCAGAAACTTTATTTCATAGTCACTCTGTTGTAATACAGAGTGAGCTACTGGGTGGAAAATTGGGCTACATTGAGGATGACAACTCTTTTGAGGCTTCCCATTTTTGTATTTAAGGCTCGATTATTACGATTTTGACTTTTCGTAACATATTTACTAGCAGGTCGTACCAAAACTGCTTACATGACTTCGTTAGCTCTTATACATCAAAGCCAATTTTATTTTCGAATACAAAAATTGTAATTTTATGTTCCGATTTTTTTTTATTTTTGGCAAATATAAATAAATAAATTTCGTTCTGAAAAAATTTTTCTGAGTGTATGTCCAAAACGAAACTTGTAACATAAAAATATCTTACAGTAATAAATGGCGCCCAAAATTGGAGCAATATGGAAGAAAAAACATACCTAATATTGTGTATTATCAATTTTATACATACACGAATAAAAATGTAGCAAAAAATATCATATCTACTTAAAATAATTCTCATACTTAAATTACAGAATTGTGTGACATTTGACACCATCATTGACAGTTTAAATGTAATGTATATTTTGCCATGGCGCTTTATTCGCAGAAGTTCATTGTTTTTTTCTTCTTCTGCCGGGTATCATTGTCACGCTCATCAGCACTAAAGCCCCGTTTAGATTATCACACAAGTGTGTTATACATGTCAGAAATGTGTTGTATAACGAAAATGTATAATAGTGTGAACACTGTTCGTTACACATATGTCAAAATGGGTGCACACATTTTAAAATACGGTCACACTTTTTTGACAAGATTTATTTTTTGAAATATTTCATAAAGTTACCACTTGTCTCAACACCAGTGTTGTGTTATTCACAAATAAATGTTAAAAAAAGATTAAAAACTAGTGGTGAAAAAAAATAATAATAGAAAAAAAAATTACTCTTTTAATTTATTTGTTGTGTGTGTCGATAACAGTCTGAACACTGAAAAGATTTTCTTTTATACTTTTTTGACAACCAGACAATTTCAGCATTTTTTTGTCATACTTGTGTGAAGAAAAGTATAAGCACTTGTGCGATAATGTGAACGGGGCTTAACTAGCACCATGACCGAACACAGCATTAAATAAAATTGGTGTGGTGATCATCATAGTTTATATTGTATATTGGTTAGCACACTTTGGAATGTTTAAAAACATGTACATGTCGACCATTTTGGCTTCCGGCTACAGTTGCGAGTATTATCAATAGTGTGTATATTTACACTTGTCATATCTATAGTAGACGACACAACATAAACACCAGAACCACACAAACGGAGGGCAGACAAGCAGACATTTACCAATACAGACAAAGATTTTCTATAATGAAAATTCTATAAAATGTTACTTCCCGTTTAAGGATGAAGGAAAAAAAATAAATATAAAATGCTCGTAAATGTTGTGTTGTTTTTCTTTACACATTTACAGTCGTGTATAATGAACGATAAAGACATGTTTGAACATGCTTATGGTTGAAAATTAAAATGTAAACAAAAAACACAATGTTTTTTAATGTTAACGCGTGTTTACTTGTAATTTATGTCATCAAACAATTTTCATTTACAAATATACACACACACAACTAAGTAAACTTATGCGTATCCAACTACTTAGAGATACAAGCCGGCCCAAAATTTCCTCGACTTGAGCCGCAAAGTTCTTTTTAGTACGGTAGATGTGTAAAACCGTTAACTCTAGTTTGGAATATCTGAATATATTTAGCAGAAAACTGAAATATGTTTTCTAAGGATTTTACACTTTTAATAAATTTGTTTAACCTTTTTGTAGCAGATGTTTTAACATCAGGTTTTAGAATTCTAGCTTAAAAGGTTTGCGCACATCAATTAAGGGGGCGATTTTTCTCTTTTAAACCCCATTTATTGAACATCTTCATATATCTTCAATATTGTATGATGTCACAAACTTATTATACCCTGCCCACGTAGTGGTGTAGGGGATAATAAACTCCGCAATATGAAAATTCCACAGTAAGCACAGTCATCCATGAGAGTGTTTTGGATATACATACATCATATACTACCTACTTATACAATAAATTTATAAATGTATGTGAAAAAGTGTTTGTTTTTAAAAGAAGAAGAGGAGGAAGCGGTCTATGTACTCTATGCCAGATCTTTGAAGAATTAATTCCTTAATTCAATTTTTCAATTCTGAATTAAAAATTCGATAAATTAATTCACAAAACACCATATATTGAATGGAATTAATTCATATTTGTTTTCGTTCGATTTATTTTGTTACGAATTAATTCAATTGGTATAATTCTTTTTATTAAATCAAGTGAATTAAAAAAAAGTGAATTAATTATTTATTTAATTCACCACTGAATTCGTTCAATTTCATTTTCGTTCAGTGAATTAAGAAAAAATAAAATTATGTTCAGTGAATTAAAAAAAAATACGTTCACTGAATTAAAAAAAATTACGTTCACAAAATTGAAAAAAAATACGTTCACTGAATTCAAAGCTATTAACTACAAGCTATTAAAATATGTTGTTGCTTATCATTTGAATTCAGTGAACGTAATCTTTATTTTTCAATTCAGTGAACGTATTTTTTTTTTTAGTTCAGTGAACGTAATTTTTTTTTAATTCACTGAACGTAATTTTATTTTTTTAATTCACTGAACGTAATTTTATTTTTTTTAATTCACTGAACGAAAATGAAATTGAACGAATTCAGTGGTGAATTAATTCAGCAAGGAATTAATGCACTTTTTTCCGTTCGATTTATAAAATTGAATGCGTTCACCAGTGAATTAATTCATTTGATTTAATAAAAAGAACTATTGCAATTAAATTAATTCTTTGAATTTGTTGTTCGATGAACGCGTTCAATTGAACGAATTCAGTGAATTACTTAACCCTCTAACCGGCCTAAGCTTTTTTGCAATGAAATTTATACCATGTGTTCCTCACGAAAAATAAACAATAAGTTCTTCTACAAAATTTTTTTTCGTTGCCTACTTTAGGCGATATGGGCCAAAATAGTTTCAGGGTGAATCTCGAAATCTAACGCATAAAAATTACTAGGTTTAGGCACAAATTACTTCTCTTACCAAGATGTAATTGCAATAAAAAAATTACATTTTTTGTGCTGTTACTTAAGAGGATGTAGCGATTTTCGTTTTTCGAAAAACGCGAAATTGGGCGAAAACGCACCAAAAATTCAATATATATTATTCGAATTTATAAACTTTGCTACCTATACCAAATATATTCTTTTTGCCAAATTTCAGAAAAATCCCTCTATTCGTTTTGAAGTTAAGGCCATGTCCTTTAAAGGTATCCTTATGGGATCCTGTGCGTCGTTGAACCAAAGTAAGGAACTTTTTGAATAGCTTAAGCTCCAATCTTACTCCATGGTCACTATCAATTGTTTTAGTCAATTTAAATATGTTTTTAAGATTTTTGAAAATTTTGGTTGTTTTAAAATATTTAATTTTTTAAATTTTACGAAATTTTATCTTTGACATTTTCTCGCTTCCAAACGGTGCATTGTATACAAATAAATTCTTCAAAAAAAATTTAATAAATTTTGTTTTCTGTTGAAAAACATAATTTCTTATTACAAAATACTCCTTTGGCGCATTTCTGGTCAATTTAATATACTCCGCCTGAAGGCAGGCTTGCCGGTTAGAGGGTTAAGAAAAGGAATTCATTTAATTCTAGGGAAAATTGAATTCCATTGGTAGTGAATTCATTCAAAAAGGAATTAATTCTTCAAAGCTCTGTGTACCCTATGCCCCAAATGCTTCAAATCGATTGTATCGGCGACGACTATGGCTAATTTAAAAAAGTGACTTAGCCGCTGACAGAAAGCGCCTTGCATCTCTGCAACTACTACAATAACTTATTCATTAAATTGTACACTAAAACCAATATTCGTGTAACATTATGTACATGCGTGCGAATTGTCTGCCTGCTATTTATTTTGCTCTCAGGTCCTTGTTGTCACATTTTACTTCTTTTTTTTTTGTGCCGATATGATGTTGTTGGATTTGGTTTTTTCGTGTTTTCCTTTATTTTATTTATATTTTTCTTTGTTGTCTTTATCTGTTTACAACATCGACATTATTTTGATTGGTTAAACAAACATTAACTGTTACATCAATTTGATGGGCCATCATTTGTGGTTTTTTGTGACTGTCGTTCGGTTATTCCCATATAAGTTATTCCTTATATGTACTGTCTGATATTGCACATGACTACACTCATATCATCGCAAATGTTCGAAATGTTTCATCTATATACAGTGAAACTCGCTTAAGACGAACTCCGGGGGACCAACCAAATTGTCAAAATAAAAAAAAATACAAAGAAATATATAAAAAAATCCCAAATTTTGGAAAGTTCGTATTAAAAATGAAAAATATTATGAAAATTTGTTTGTGGGACCATCACAAACAGTTCGTTGTAACCGAGGGTTCGTATTAAGCGAGTTCGTATTAATGGATGTTTTTTATATTGAAATTGTTGCCAAAAAGTCGGGACTTTTAAATTAGTTCGTATTAACCGAGAATTCGTCTTATCCGAGTTCGTATTAAACGAGTTTCACTGTATATTGTAACATTAACAAAATTTTGCAACATACTCATGAACACTTAAGTTTTTTTTCGTCTATATGGCTTTTTGCAAATAAGCCTAATTTTCACAATGTCCCGTTAGCTACACAGCTAAAAATAGTTTGTTAATCCAATTAAACTTTTTGAAAATACAATGAAACTTTTAATTGAACCTACAAGTGTTTTTTAAATACAAACAACATATTTGTTTCTTGATTGTTGAATTCCCAGCAAGCATGGTAATAGGAAAAAGATTCCCCAATCATATCGCCTGAATGAATTTAATTATTATCGGCAATATCAATTTCGTATTGCGGCAGTTTCTTCCGTAGCAAAAAACTGTTTTTCGAAAGCAATAATTTCAGGCAATACGAAAGCAATTCCCCATGAAAACAAATCGGCGATATCATCTGGAAGATAAAAAGCTGATATCGATAAATAAACTCTGCGCTATAAATCTTAGTTTTTCCTCGAATTTGTTTCTTTATTTTTTTGTACAAATTTTGTTAAATTTTTTTCCAAAATAACAAAAAATATCAAACAAATTGTCTTTTACTTCGAGATTAAAAAGGTGATATCGCCACAATATTCTCTTAAAAAATTATGAAAAAATTACAATTTTTTAATCATTTTTGCCAAATATCGCCGAATTATCTGCCGATTGATAAAAGGAAGACAATTTATAAATACTACTTGATTATTTTCATTCAATGAAAAATAGAAGATATCGCTTTAATTTGTTCTAGGAAGATATCTTCCAAATGCTTGCAGGTTTTAGTTCAATTAAATAGCCAACAAACACATTTGTATAAATTCAAAGCAAATTTTAACAAACGATATTTTCATATCAACAAACAAGTTTGTTAAAATTCAAATTTTTTTTTTTGAATTTTTGATTGAAAAAAACATATTTTTTTTAAACTTAAATCCCAAAAAAAATCGTATGAATTCACGATATATTTTACAAAACACTTTTTGTTTAATATTTTCTTATTTTTGATTTAATTTCGGCAATTTTGGTATTTTTCTGTAAGCGTCTACGCATGTGTATAATGGAGTTTTGTCGTTCAAAAACGAACTAGTTCAATTGAACGATTCATTCTTTTGAATGATATGAACGATATAATCCTTAATCGGTCTTGGAACAACTGTTTGTATATTTTTTTAAAATTGAGGTGGTTTTAAGGAAATAGTAATATTTTTGTTCGAAATTATGAAAAAATAGTCAAACTACATAATAAGGAAAAAAAACAATTTTTTCAACGAAAAACAAATTTTTAGTTTCTTTTAATAACGTTGCAAATTTTCTGATTCCTTTAGCTTCCCAGTGTAGAAACGATAATGAAATATTATTTTTTGGACTAGCAGTAATGGCACTCACTTACCTTCTGCATTATTTTAAAACATATAGTAATGAGTTACATATTTTTATCATTATTTCAAGTAGAATATAATTTTCTAGATTTTTTTTTAAATCTATTTTTAGACTCAATATTTTTTAAACACTGATAAGAATATTTGTAATCACATATTTTTTGATTTTTTGTATGTTGGCGAGTAAGCTGACTTGTGTGCAGCAGGTCAATTACGTTTTTATCTATCAAACATTACATGTCGATATAGCTCAGATGCTAGAGCTATTGACTGGCAACCTGGAGTCCCAGGTTCGAATCCCGCATTAGAAAATTTTATTTAAAAAAAAAAAATTACAATAAAAATATATTTTTTTTATAAAATTTATTTTTGTTTAAATCTATTTTTAGACTCATTCTTTTTGTCAGTACTGGCAAGCACTTAGGTAACGATATATTTGTTGATTTTTCGTATGCTGGTGTGTAACCATAACTCATTATTTTTCGCGACATCGTCATATAAAGGTAATAAGAAATGTAATAACAAAAGTAACTAGTTACCATTACCAAGTATGTAGTTACATAACCACATATCTGGTAATGACTTTCTACACTGGGTTGTGTCAAAATGTTCTATAAAATGATAAAAGAAGAGAAAATCGGAAATATATCCCATATGGGCGATAGTTCCAAATATGGACCGATCCTATCTAGAATCAATTGGGACCATGTGAGTCAGCGAACCAAATATCTTCGTATTTGCGACCTGCAGCGTGTAAACAAAACCAATTTTGGGGGGAACCTTTATATGGGCACCAGGTCTAAACATAGACCGATTTTAACCAAAATCAACCGACCAAGTTTCATTAAAAAATCTTAATATTTACGACCTGTAGAGTGCGCACAAGAATTCTTGGACAGACAGACGGACGGACGGACATCGTTAAATCGAAACGAAAAGTGATTCTGAGTCGATCGGTATACGAAAAGGTGGGCCTAGGTTCAATATTTTTTGGTGTTACAAAGATCAGCAGAAACTTATTTTACCCTGTCCACGTAGTTGTGTAGGATATAAAAATTTGTAAATTTTTCATACCAACAAAACATTTAATTGATTCAATTTGAAATGTTTTTGAAATAAAAATTGAATTTTAATAATTATTCTTGTCCCTTAAAATTTGTTGATATTTTTATGTGTGTGCATATAGTAAAGGGTTCTTCAACAGGGACGCTACAAAAGTAGAAAGACAGGGACAGCAAACGACGCCATATTTCTTGCCGCTCTTTTAACATTTCTCTTCAGTAAGGTTTGCCATTTCATGATGGAAAGATATACGAGCCAACAACGAGTCGAAATTATTAAAATTTACTACCGAAATTCGGAGTCAGTGACCCTTAACGTTAAGAGCGCTACGTCCAATTTATGGTCGTCATAATGAATGGCTTCGTCAATAAACAAAATATGCGTTATTGGTCAGGCAGCAATCCACACGTACTCCATGAGTCATCATTGCATCCCGAAAAAATTACGGTTTGGTGCGGTTTTTGGGCCGGCGGCGTCATTGGGCCGTACTTCTTCCGTGATGATCAAGACCGGCATGTTACTGTGAATGGGAATCGCTACCGTTCAATGATAACCGAATATTTTTGGCCCCAATTGGATGATATAGAGTTGGAGGACATGTGGTTCCAACAGGACGGCGCCACAAGCCACACAGCGAATGTCACAATCAATTTATTGCAAACCAAGTTTGGAGAACGTGTTATCTCACGAAATGGTCCAGTCGATTGGCCGCCTCGGTCGTGCGATTTGACGCCGTTGGACTATTTCCTGTGGGGCTACGTCAAAGCTATGGTCTATGCCAACAAGCCAGCGACGATTGATGAACTTCGTACGAATATCGGCCGATATATGCTTGAAAACCGTCGAAAATTGGGTTCAGGGTCTGGACTTCTGCAAACGTGCCCGTGGTGGCCATGCAAAAGAGATCGATTTCCATACATAATGGCATCGAACGTACTTTCACAGGAATAAACAATTTCATTGATATCCAAAACCGTTTTTGTTTTATTTAAAAAAACTTTTGTAGCGCTCTTATTGACGAACCCTTTATTAGTACTTCAACTGACACATTTGTTGTTCTTGCCATGAAAACTTTGATTTTCACTTTTGGTTAAATCTTAACTGGACATACAGCAACCGGACCTTAATGGTTTAATGTTAAATCAAATAAATCTAAATTACTTTTAAATCAAAAAGGATTACCTTTGAATATGTATTTGATATGCACAGGGATAAATTGTTTTTTAAATAATTAACAATGTTAATTGAAATTGCTAAAAGGTTTATTGACTCATGATGAAAATTAGTCGTAGCTAAACTGTTCGATTTCTCCTGTATTAAAATATGCGATAGATAAATCCAAGATCAATCCATATCGGTTTTGGTCTCATCTGAAGGATTTAATGGTAGAAATAGGAAAACCAAATCGGCCTTATTTTTTGATATTTTCTGTTTAGACGTTACTAAATTAGAAACGCAATGAGTCGGCAATGCGTTGGCAGAACGTGCATTCAAAAAAATACGTTACCCATGTAAAAATTGAAATATATATGAACATACATGATCATACATTGACTTGTATATGATCATGCATGGACATACGTGATCATATATTACTATGCATAGTTCAATGTATGACCATACATGATTTCATATATTTTCATATATCTTTGGATCCGAAATTTGAGGGTATATGACAATACATGTTCATATATGACCATATATGCTCACATATGAGTCATATATACTGATATATGATCATATATGGACATATACATCCATATACCCTTAAATTTCGGATCCAAAGATATATGGAAATATATGAGATCATGTATGGTCATACATTGAACTATGCATAGTCATATATGATCACGTATGTCCATGCATGATCATATACAAGTCAATATGTGATCATGTATGTTCATATATATTTCGATTTTCACATGGGTAGTAAAAAAATTAGTAAAACGTCTTGTTTATAAAGTATACCAGTTTTCAGCAAATTTTTTTTGCTGAAATTGTGTTTTCAGCAAAAGTTTTTGTTATATTTTTTTTAGCACTGAACTAATTTTGAACTAGTGTTTCCCTAATTTATTTTGCTTCCAAAATTGTGCTGATAATAATATTTATAGTGCGGACAACAACCAGACAGGCAAGATGTAGATGTCCGTACTACTTTATTGACTTTTTTTTTTAGTGTAGGATTTAATGCTACTGAAATTTTCTGGCATAAGAATTTGTCCTACTAATGCTAATGAAATCAGACTAATGCCTTAAAAACTACCCAGGCAAAAAAATACGATCAGCAAAATGTTGGCCAACAGTTGGCAAACCGTTGGCGACGGCCGGTTATGAGTTGGCACAACGTAGGGGTAAAAAGTTAATCAAACTTGTTTCAAATAATTTATTCAGATCTTTTTGGGGGTTGGGGAATGCAAAATTTATATCATGTTAACAGTATTCAATTATTTTCTTTATCGATCTAATTGAATTTTAAAATGAATATTAAATGAGTACTTTATTTTTTCGCACTTTCGCCAAATTCTTCAAGATAAGTCCACTTTATATATATTTATTTATAAACTGGAGATTTTGTCAATATCTTATAACTACACTCACGAAAGTTTGTTGGTAGAATCTACTGAAAATTACAGTTATACCAAAGGTACATATATGCAGTTAAAACGGCGACAAAGGTATTTACATTTAAAATAACTAAAACTTTTGTTATTTTTAACTGTTGAAAAAGAACTAAGAAATGCATTAAAAACAACTAACAAATTTGAAGTAAAAATTCTAAACGATTCTCCAAGTATTATGCTTTTATGCAGAACACAAGTTTCTGATTATTATTTTCAAACTAGGAAAATATAAATAATAACAAATATAAACTCAACAAGAATTTTTAAAATTCAAAGAAATTCAAATAAATTTTTTATTTTTTTAATAACTAACTAAAACAACTGCTTACTGTAAAATTACTGTTTTGGTGGTTTTTTCTTATGATATTAAAAATAACTGCTTTAAACAACTGTGACAAAATTACAGTAATTTAGTTGTTGTCTTAAACAACCGTCATAACAGTTGTTTTGCATTTTTCTATAGAAAAATAACTGTAATAACATAGCTAATGATTACTACACAAACAACTGTCAAGCTTTTTTGAGCGTAAAGTATTCAATTTAATTGATGACCATAATTTTATTATTTAATTTAATATCGCCTCAACGTGCGATATTATAACATCAAGAAATCCCCCAAAGAAAATATTGCATTTAAACAGAAAGTTTCTTAAAATAAATAAAAATTTAAATTAAAACTTGCAATTTAAGAACAATTATAATTATAAAGAGATTTTGTGCAATTCAGCAGACACAACTTCAATAAGGGGCAAATTAAGCCCAACATTTCATACCATATTGATAGTCAATATTGAGTTTATGTCGATAGAACCATAGATATTAGCATGCAAAAACCAACATTTTACTGACATTAGAAAACAGCATAGAAAAAAAAACTAAAGTATGGATTTGCTAAACTTTTCAAATACACATGTTTTCAAGTATCCTCGTCAGGATGATTATATCATCAGAGTGTTCAGCAAAGAGTAAAAGTATTATTTGTCTATCTATAAGTATGATTAATATATCACAAACTTATTAAGGTGACTATTATTTAAATTTTTTTAGATATAAAGACAATATTTGAAAGATAAAATATTTAAAATTGAACTTAGAGTTTTTCGTGAGCAAATATAACAATTTAATTAACATAACTACTTAGTATCCTATCCAACTACTGAACGGGAATAAAGCACATCATAATGTGATAATTGCTTGTGAAAAAAGGAGATAACAATAGGATTAAAAAGAGGAAACATCTTAATTGGGAAATAAATTGCTCATGCATTAATAAATTCTGGCTCTTCTGATGAGAAAACGTACATTGAGTAGGTTGTGATTGACAAACTGTGCCGACCGTGATGTATTTTGTTAAGGGGTGATGCTACAAGTCATAGCCTGTGTAGAGGGTTGCCAGTTCGATTCCCGGTCATGGCATACACAAAAAGTTATTCATATAGAGACAATTTAACAATTAAAAATATTTTGACCTATTGACACATAAATTAACTACTGACGAGTCTTTTCGTGAGACGAAATTTCGGTAGTTTGGTGATTCCCTTGCGTCTGGTAAATTTTTCATTAAAAATTTTATTTCAATAAATGTTTTAGTATCCTTCCTGTAAACTGAAAAAATTTCTTTACTAATTAATTCTAATATTAGTTCCGATTGTACTATGCGACGGTTACAAACACTACTAAATTATTATTATTATTATTATGTCGGAGGCAAGTACATACCAGTTTATGCTCTTTGGGAGCACAGAATTTTTTATAAATCAAATTCGACGAGTTTTGACAATTATATTCCAAAATTTTTTCCCATCAGTTAATCAGTTAATCAACCAGAATGAAACATTTACAAGTTATTCTAAATGACTAGGATTAAATAATATCCAACTTTTCAGATTTAAAATATATTTGGCCTTTTTGCTGTTTCACTTAACTTTTTTTCAGGTTTGAACTCATGACCTTTGTATTGCTAGGCAGTGTCTTTACCACCCTACCACTGACACTTATATTTTTAGTTTGCTTATTAAGAGTTTGAATATGTATGTATGCTGTAAGTTAACATATTCAAACCAACATTCGTTTGCTAAAACACACATACACATTAGAGTGGGCAGATTTGTATAGACAAAAATATTTTGATATTGTGCCATCGATTTTTCGATAGATTTTGGCATAAGGAAAAAAAGTTCAACTACGACATATCAAAAAAAGTATTTTCGAGGCGGCAAAATTTAAATTTTTTATAATTTCCTAATAAATGCTAGATTAGCGCCACCTTGTGGTGGCTTTTTGAAACAACTAATGAAGTTGTAAACAATATAACATTACAACCTTTCCAGAAAGGTTTTACTTATGAAAATCGGATAAAAAATGTGGCAACTAGAGGTATAAGTACCCAGTGTAGAAACGGTAATGACATATCATTATTTTTTGGACTACCAGTAATGACACCCACTTACCTTCTGCATTATTTTAAAACATATAATAATGAGTTACTGATAATGACTTATTTTTATCATTATTTCAAATATAAAATAATTTTCTAGATTTTTTTGAAAATTTTTTGAAATCTATTTTTAGACTCAATATTTTTTAAACACTGGTAAGGATATATGTAACCACATATTTTTTGATTTTTTGTATGTTAGCGAGTAAGCTTACGTGTGTGCAGCAGGTCAATTATGTTTGTATCTATTAAATATTTCATGTCGATATAGCTCAGATGGTAGAGCTATTGACTGGCAATCTGTAGACCCAGGTTCGATTCCCGCACCAGCATCTTTTATTAAAAAAGAAAAATACAATAAAAAATATTTTTTTTATATAATTTATTTTTTTGAAAATCTATTTTTAGACTCATTCTTTTTGTCAGTACTGGTAAGCACATAGGTAACGATATATTTTTTGATTTTTCGTATGCTGGTGTGTAACCATAACTCATTATTTTTCGCGACATCGCCATATAAAGGTAATAAGAAATGTAATAACACAAGTAACTAGTTACCATTACCAAGTATGTAGTTACATAACCACATATCTGGTAAGGATTTTCTACACTGGGTATATAAGTAAAATTATTTTCTGCTTGTTTTCATGAACATCATCCGATTTTCATAAGTAATACCTTTCTGGAAAAGTTTTAATGTTATATTGTTTACAACTCCATTAGTTGTTTCAAAAAGCCACCGCAAGATGTCGCTAATCTAGCATTTATTAGAACATTATTAAAAATTGAAATTTTGCCGCCTCGAAAATAATTTTTTTGATATGTCGTAGTGGAACTTTTATTTCCTCATGCCAAAAGCTATCAAAAAATCAATGGCACAATATCTACTGCTAAATCGACCCACCCTAACACACATACCAATATTTTAACAAAAACCGAGTAGGTACTTTCTCCTTTGGTATTCTTTTTTCAACATCCTTCAACAGCAATAAGTTTTTTGCTACTTATTGCATGCACATTGTAAGTATGAGTGAATGCTCAAATATTTCAGAATGCATCAAGTCTTTTAATGCACTCAAAAAAAAACTACGTTTGCGTTTTTATAATTTTTTTTTATTAAATTGTTTGGATCATTATATATTAATTGACCCAGGAATACATTTTATTGTAACCAAACGATATAGTTGGAAAAAAATTCGGTTGTAACGACGAAACTGTATTATCTGTGCAATATTTAATAAAAATTTTAAATTATTTGAGTGTTTTCTCTGTCATCACTGTTGTTTATTAAATTAAATGTGTTTTCATATGAGACGAGTATATTAAATTAGAAAAAGGTTAAGGTATCTTTTGTCCAGTATTTGTTCGAAAATTCCTCTGCATCAAAGCTTTTGCCCAAAGACTTAAGAAAGCAAGATTTTTCTATATTTTTGTTAAGAGATCAAACATTTTAATTTAATAAATTAATTTTAAGGGAGGTAAATTCTGTAATAACAGCATTTCAAAGGACATATTTGAACGGTTGTCAAAAATTCAATTAAAAATATTTTTAACATTTTATTTTTTTTACTTAAAAACCATGTTGTTGTAGTATTTCTAAAATATATCAGTTTTATATTTCCCCAGCCAAAATCGCCAGAGTTGCCAATTAATTACTGGCCTTTTTTAAAAAAGGCGTAATCGGCTGCCACTGTGCAGGCTTCATTATTTATCGGAAAATAAAAATGTAAAGTGATTCTTAATGCCAGATAAATTCTCTAGCCCTTATCGTGGTCCGATTTTTATTTTTTAAATTTTTTTTAACAAAGTTTCCACATAAACTTAAAAATTTCAAAAAAGGCAAGAAAAAACAATTTTGCTTGGGAATATAAAATGTATTTGACTGAAATTCAGAAAAAAGGGTCACGTTAAGGACTACAGTTTTTTGTTGACTACGAAAGAAAAAAACCACATCGACATCGGTTTACCCGCTCTAGCTGTACAGTGTCAGCCGATTTTGAACTCATGGTTGTGGGAAAACGCGTTTAAAGTTTAAAATTAATTTTACGCTAAGAAATTAGCAAAATTTCTTAAAATCGTGTATGAATAAAATTTATGTCCCCTAGTTTTCTACATGTGCACCAAATTTGGGACGAATCGGTTAAAGGGTAGTTGATATACTAACCCTAATATTCTTAAAAACGATGGCAGAAAAATTATAGTAAATTTCATTTCGGTTAAAATGCTATAATTTTGTACATTTTAAAATTTATTTTGTATTTGTTTCTTATTTTTTATACACACTGATTACTTTTGTAGCTAATATAAAGTCATCAATACCTGCCTCATATGACGTGCCTTCTCCCACAATCGGGGAATCGTCATTGGCTTTTCTTTGCAATTCTTGCATTTTTGGATGTAGTTTTTTTCTTTCTGTTCCACTGTATTATGCGAAATAAGATCTCAAATAAAGACAATGAAATAAAAACGCTCCCAAAGAGTTTTGCATACAAATTTAACGCATAGAATATTGCTTTGGGACTAAAACATATTTTACAAAAAAACGAGTAAAAAAGTTAAAGTCGGGCATGCCAACTATATAATACCCTACACCAGTCTGATTAAAAGCCAACTAATGGTTAGATCCAAAATTTGAATGGGTTAAAACAGACTTGGGTCAAAATTTTATATAAAATCATAAGAGAAAATCAAAAATATAGCCCATATGGGCGATAGGTCCAAATATGGACCGATCCTATCTAGAATCAATAGGCTTTTTCATTGGGACCATGTGAGTCAACGAACCAAATTTCATTGAAATATCTTCGTATTTGCGACATGCAGCGTGTAACAAAGCCAATTTTGGGGGGACCCTTATATGGGCACTAGGTCTAAACATGGACCGATTTCAACCAAAATCATTAGGCATCGTCCTTGGGTCTTTATACCAAATTTCATTGAAATATCTTCGTATTTGGGACCTGCAGCATGTAAACAAGCCAATTTTGGGTATACCCTTATATGGGCACCAGATCTAAACATGGACCGATTGCAACCAAAATAAATAGGCCCCGTTCTTGGGCCGACATTTGCGACCTGCAGCGTGTAAAAAAGAAAATTTTGGGGGGTACCCTTATATGGGCACTAGGTCTAAACATGGACCGATTCCAACCAAAATCAATAGGCGTCGTGCTTGGGCCGACGTAAGTCGGTGTACAATTCATCAAAATATCTTAATATTTGCGACCTGTAGAGTACGCACAAGAATGGATGGACAGACAGAGAGACAGACAGACAGACAGACAGACAGACAGACAGACAGACAGACAGACAAACAGACAGGCAGACGGACGGACAGACGGACATCGTACTATAAGGTGGGTCAAGGACCAATATTTTTTGGTGTTACAAACATCAGCACAAACTGATAATACCCTCTCCACGTAGTGGTGTAGGGTATAAAAATATAAGAAATACGCGAATTTTTAATTTCTTTTCTTAATTTATTCTTTTATTAAAACATGAAAACAAATACTTCTTTCATCAATTATAAATGGGCAGTTAGGCATTGAACAATGCCAATTGAAAAAAATTTCAATTAATTGACACATTCAATAAACTGGTCCCAAGTATGTTTTTAAATTCACATTTATTTTTTTATTTATTAATTTTCATCTCATTTGCTCCTTTTTTACCTTTTTCCAGTCCACTAAAAATCTGCAAAAGTTTTGTTGATTTCAGATAATTTTAGCAAAAATTTTGTAGATTTAACAGTTTTTATATGCTATTTTCATTTTACTATTATTTAGCTATTTTTTTTGCTGATGTCAGCAAGTTAAATTGTTATTTGCAATTAACAACAATTTAGCTCAAATATTACTAAAATTCTGTAAATTTAATGGTTTTGTTTGCTGTTTTCATTTTATTAATATTTAGCAAACTGATTCTGCTAATATTAGCAGTTTTTTCTGCAGCATCATTTTTAACTAATTTTTAGTAACTTTTTCTGCTATTTTTACGGACTTATTTGTATGAGTGTTCTTATAACGAACTCATAATTACAAAAATCTTCTTTCTAAATTGAGATTATAAACTTTTCCGTTGATTATTTTTATTGAATTTGAAGTTACTTTACTGATTTTTTAACTAATTATTTATTTTGGTGTAACAAACATGTTCAATTTTGTTATAGCAATTAAGTTTTGTATAAACCCAGCAAATTTTGTTGCTAGTGGTTCCTAATTGTACCCATTCTTTAAGCCATTCAAATCTCCTGATTTGTATAAACAAACGAGTAAAATTCTAGAGTAAATGATATTAAAACTAAGTGTAAAAACTAGAGAAGTTTGCTAGTTTAAATTTTTTTAATACGTCACATAAATTCAAATACATTTAACACCAGCAATTAGTAATTGAATAAGTTTCCCTGGTGTACTAAAACTGTACGAAAAATTACTAACATTATTTTTATTTATATTTGTCCAATATGTCCAATAAAATCTACGTTGCAAATTTTAAAACTTCTAAGTATTCAATATCGATGTGAGTATTAATGCAGAGGTTAATAGAATTTCCATTTTACCATGGCTTTTATTCTGAAATTGATATGCAATATTGATGGCTAAACTAATTTTACAACAACACCTTCATATTTGAATTTAATTCTCAACATATTCCATAACCATGTAATTGTTTGCTAGGGTATTTGTAAAAATGCTTATTTGTACGTATGAATATATTTGTGTAAATTACTTGCATTGCTTGAATTTTGCTGAATATACACAAAACCTAAATTGCATTCTAAGATTTAAGTACATACGTTCCATATGTCCATATTGTATGAATAGCTTGACCAGTATACCAGTAGTATCAGACTATAATGGAGTATCTGTAAAACATTGTATAATTTGTTAGATGCACAAAAGTGAATGAAGAAAACAAAAACTATAAGGAAATATAACCTTGTGGAAAGATGTTAAGAGTGTTCTATTTTATGCAAGCAACAAATCAAATTTACGCAATGAGTGTTAAAGCATCATGAAATGAGCAAAAAATAAATTCATATTTTTGGTATTGTCAGATGGAAGAATAATATTGACCAAGTAGGATTTCACAAAACAAAAAATCTTTAATTAGGAATTTTTCTTTTAAGCATAGTAAATTGTTTTTCATGTGGAAAAATTTCACTCGAACTTAAGGGATTGAAAATTTAAATTATTAAAATGAACAATAGTTTAGTAGTAAATTTATATCGGTAATTATGTCTTTTAATCAATTACTTGAACCACAAAGACTTTTTCGCATTCCGCCATAGTTTTGCAGTTTTTTGCGTGTGGTTTTTTCTTAAATTCATAATCTAGGGATTCCATTCTTGATTTTTATAATAACTAAATTATTTTGGATGAGGGCCAGGATTTTCAGCGGCTCGATTACAAAAAGCTCAAATAAATTTTGCCAACGAGCTGCTCGATTTAAAAAACTCTTTTCAATTTTGTTTACTATCCTGTTCAGTAGTATAAGCTCTATTTTATTGTAGTTGCGAGCTTTTTTTCTATTAGTCGACTAATTTTTAAATTTTATTCGGTTAATCGGTTAAGAAAAATACGCGAATAATTATATAGAATAAAATTCAGAAAATATCATTTGAAATTCAGAAATTGTCATTTGAAATTCAGAAAATATCAATTGAAATTCAGAAAATATGATTTGAAATTTAGAAAATATCAATTGAAATTCAGAAAATATCATTTGTAATTCAGAAACCGTCCTTTGAAATTCAGAAAATGTCAATTGAAATTCAGAAAATATCATTTGAAATTCAGAAAATGTCAATTGAAATTCAGAAAATATCATTTGAAATTCAGAAAATATCATTTGAAATTCAGAAAATATCAATTGATATTCAGAAAACATCAATTGAAATTCAGAAAATATCAATTGAAATTCTATTGATATTTTCTGAATTTCAAATGACGATTTCTGAATTTCAATTGATATTTTCTGAATTTCAATTGATCTTTTCTGAACATCAATTGATATTTTCTGAATTTCAAATAATATTTTCTGAATTTCAAATAATATTTTCTGAATTTCAATTGACATTTTCTGAATTTCAAATGATATTTTCTGAATTTCAATTGATATTTTCTGAATTTCAAATGACGGTTTCTGAATTTCAATTGATATTTTCTGAATTTCAAATGACGATTTCTGAATTTCAATTGATATTTTCTGAATTTCAATTGATGTTTTCTGAATAATAATTGATATTTTCTGAATTTCAAATGATATTTTCTGAATTTCAAATGATATTTTCTGAATTCCAATTGCTATTTTCTGAATTTCAAATGATATTTTCTGAATTTCAATTGATATTTTCTGAATTTCAAATGGGAAATCTGAATTTCAATTGATGTTTTCTGAATTTCAAATGGAAATTCTGAATTTCAATTGATGTTTTATGAATGTCAAATGGAAATTCTGAATTTCAATTGATATTTTCTGATTTTCAATTGATATTTTCTGAATTACAATTGCAAAAGGTGTAGAGGCGAGTATCTAATCTATTTTAGATTTATTTAAAGAAGTATACTTTTCTCTAATGTTCAACAAAAACGTCCACTTAAACAAATCTATTTCACTGCTTGATTTTTCATACATTTTAAATGACGTTTTTATGATGCAAAGTGACAGTGCTATACTAAATCAAATAAGATACAGTTTGATTGAATGATTGATTGGTAAGAAAACTAAAAAACTGAATCTTTTAACATACAAATATGAGAAAAGGCAGCGGAGAAGAAAAACAAACAGTCGGTTAGCATAATAGCGCGATTAGGCTGTCATCATAAATTTTACTAGGTTTTTAGGATATAAGTTAGTGTTTTTTCTTTTTTTTTTTTCATTTTACACATCTAATATTTTTTATGGCAGACTTAATTTATTTAAAAAAAATAATAAACCATAATATTAAGCAAAAGTATAGTCTAAATGTGGTATTAGGATAAAGGCAGATAACATGCTGTAATAAATCGCAGGGCGTAAATAAGTCAGTTGTGGCTGATTTGTCACTGTATATAAAAATGTCACTTCAAAGATTAAATGTATTTTAACCAGAGACTATTTATTATAGAGATAGGAAATCAAAACTTACACTAGTCACCGGTAGGGGGCGCTGAAATTTAGTATCACCTGAGCAACTATTTAGTATCACTTTAGTATCAGCTGAGCCTATATTTAAAAACTCAAAAATTGCTGAAAACTGCACAAAGTAAGAAAAAAAATCAAGCGCAAAATATATTCAAATAATAAAATTTGAGAATTCCGTTCTTTTCTTGCTTTTTTGTTTGTTATTATTTCAATTTAAATGAAAACAGGAGATTGTCAATTTTTTGAGCAAAGTGCCATCTAGTGATAACGATGTCGTTATAACTTTTATTTTTGGTGTTGCCATACCCCTGATTTTAACAGTAAACCAATCAAAAATACCATGAAAAAAGGAATTTTTTGCTAAACTGAATGAAAGAAATGGTTAATAACCACAGTAACAACAAAAACAAAAACTCCCTATAGATTCCTCTAACTTATTGTATTTCACTAATGACCATAATGAAACACAAAATATGAGTATTAATTAAAAAAAATATTTTATAAAGCATAAAATTAAATATTATAACAAAAAACTTTATGAGGGAAGAAAATTTGGTACAACACTAAATTTAAAATTCATGAGTTTTGACAGAATAACCAACCATCCGGTTGCAAGTCTAACAGGACAAGTTAAATTGTAATTTTTTTTTTTCACAACAAAACAACTAAATTTTTTTTTTTTTTTTAAATATAGAGTAAAAAATATTAAAGTTTTGCCAGGGATGGATACATCGAAGCAACTGTGACAAACGAAAAAACTACTGAATGCGAATAAAGCACATCATAAATTTGCAATTACTTGTGAAAAGGAGATAACAATAGGATTAGAAAGAGGAAACTTTCAAATTGAAAACCAAATTGGACAAAACTTCAATTGGCCACAATCCACCGTAAATAAAAATATTTCTTCCTTCCTGTAAATGAGCTTTGGAAAAATTATATTATTTCCAATATTAATTACGATTATCCTATGCACTGGTTACGAACAATTTACTTAAAAAATTATTAACCATTTTTTGAATATTTTTACTAAATGGATTTGGTCTTATGGAGGAGTACAAATCTCCTGAAAACTTTAGTAAATAATTTTTTGCTATATGGAAAAGGTTTGTTTATAAGTTTGTAACTACTAAAAATAATGGACCTATAGCCACATATTACTATACCAATCGATTCAGAATAACTTTTTGAGTGGATATGGCAATGTCCGTCCGTCCATGTAATTAAAATAAAGGTCACACTTCTAAAGACAATCTGACGAAGTTTGATTTTTAAGATAGTATTAGACTAACCCCGCTAAAAATGGTTGAAATCGGTCCATATTTAGATGAAGTTGCTATCGAAAAGACCATCTTAATTGGTTTAGAGTTCACTCAAAAAAGTTTCACAGTTATTAAATGATAGTTGTTTGTGTAGTAATCAGTAGTTGTTGTTTTTAACAGTCGGCACTGTGGTGAAATGTTTAGCACGTTGGACTGTTACACATAAGGTTGCGAGTTCGATTCCCAGCCAAGGCAAAATCAATTTATGAAAAGTAATAATATGTTTGAGTTTTTTCTATCCCTCATACATATCGCAGCGTCCTCCTTCGGTGTTCCCATAACACTTAACCCCACCGAAGTAGAATAATATAACAGGACTATGAACTAAAAAGCTTCAACAAAGTTCGTCAACTCTTCATCAGACGGCGCACAACAACTGTTCTAAGATTCAACATCTCGCGCAATTACAGTGTTGCCATATTTGAAGCCCTTCATCTTTCACCACCTATCACTTCTTCTCTATTACCTTTCCAAAGAAAGCAACACGTTAATTATAGGAAGAATTTCCTGAGTGTTGCTCTTCTTAAAAAAAAAAAAAAAAAACAAAAAAAATTACAGTTGTTTTCCTATGTAAAATACAAAATAACTTTTATGATAGTTATTTAAGGGGGAACATGACATTGGCCATTTTTTGAAAGCGACTTTTTTTATAATTTTGTATTTTAGTAAATATTCTTAAGATTCTAAGAAAAAAAATTTCATGGAAAAATTCCTACGGGTTCAATAGTTACTACCGGATTAGTGAGAGCGCATTTTTCATTTTCGCGCTACCTAGGTACGGCAGCTGGTATATACTTGTTTTATTTGCTACCTGACTTTTGGTGGTTGTTATTTCGTACCTACTTGAAGGGTGAGTTTTTTTTTTGTGTTTTTGAATTTCTTGAAAAAAAGGTATCTTTATACCTCATATAGTGGAATTTTTATTTTATATGATCAGTTATTTCGCATATTTTGCAGAGTGAAGTCGTGGTAACCTTTTTTTTCTTTGATTACAAACTTTGAACGCGTTTATCTCGAAACCATGTTTTTCGTACTGTTTTTCGAAATTTTTTTTTTGTATTTTTTAAACTTGATTCGCTATCGTATGACATGAGCTTTTTTTAAATTTTTTTATGAATTTTTAAAGTCAATTAGCGTTTTTTTTAATCACCTGGATTTGGAATTTTTCATACAAAAAGTGGATTTATTAAATCCAAAAAAAAAAAGCTGGATTTAATAAATCCATAATAAAAGCACAAATATATGAAACAGCCTATTAATTTAATGTCAGAAAAAAATACGAATAAAAATTAAAAGAGAAACAAAAAAATTGAAAAACTAACAAATAAAAGGTTTTTATTAAATTTTTTTTTATGAAATATGTTTAGAAAAAAAAACTACACCGCACCAAATACATATTTTTAATCTTGGACATGGAGAAAAACCTGAAATAGAAATGGCAATTTTTCACTCTACAGTAAGTAATTTATTTAAATCCAATTAGTGAATATTAAATATTGCAATGGAATTTTTCAATTGTGTAAAAATATAAATTGAAGTGATAAAACTGAAAAGGCAGACTTTTTATCGCTGTTTTATATCATTAAATAAAATTAAAAGTTAAAGTAAAATCCTTCATCATCGAATTTGGTATTAAAAATTAGGGTGAAAGAAGTGTCGGACAGAAAATTCTTTTTAAAATAGAGAGAATCTAACCCCATCTGTTGAGCACTTTTAGAAATACTTTTTGGATTTATTAAATTCAAGTGATTAGAAAAAACGGCTAATATTTTTTTTTTCGAAAAAACACACTTTCAAATTTGGAACATCACCAAAAATTTAAAAAAAAATTTAAAAAAAAGCTCGTGTCATACGATAAATAATTTTGTTAAATTTAAAAAAAAAAAAACCTTTTTTTTCCAGATCGGACAATTTTTGCGACTTCCAACGCTGTAACCACGAGGCCCCGTTTTTTTCTCTGCCGCCAGTTTGGAGCTGTATAAAACCATGTTGGAGTGAGAAATATATTTTTTTGAATTTTTTTTTTGTAATTTGTTCAATTCTCTACAATAATAAAAAATTTCGGAAAAATGTTTGTTTTTGACTGAGTAATGAATTTTTAAAAAAAGGTCTGTTTTCTCTGCCGCGAATGTAATGTCCCCCTTAATAAAACAACTAGCTAAAATGACTGTAATTTCGTAACAGTTGTTTAAATCAGTAACTTTTATTATCACAAACAACTACCAAAACAGTATTTTTACAGTAAATAGTTGTTTTTGTTAGTTATTTAAAAAAAAATTCGTTGAATTTTAAAAACTCTTGTTTAGTTTATATTTGTTATTATTAATATATTCCTAGTTTGGAAATAAAAATTAGAAACTTGTATTGTATCTCCAATACATAAAAGAATAATAACTGGAGAGCCGTTTAGAGTTTTTGCTTCGATTTTTAAGTAGGCTGAAGAAATAGCACATATTTTTGTAAGCGGAAGAAGAAAAATGGTTTTTTTTTTTTTTTTTAATTAAAACATACTTTTATAATACCAAAAAAATTAACTGTAAAAAACAGTAGATTTTACCCACTTTATCAGTTATTTTAAAATCTTTGTAGTAAAAATTTGCCAGTTAATTTTCCGACATTTCTAGTTAGTTTTAATGCATTTGTTAGTTATTTTTCAACAGTTAAAAATAACAACATTTTTGGTTATTTTAAAGGTAAATATTTCAGTCGGCTTTTTGACTGCATATATGACAGCGCATAGAGAAAGGGACCTAAGGGTAAAAAAATCAATTTTTTTTTTTTTTTTTGTGGACAACAACTGAGCATCGAATGAGACCGATCCCATGCTCTCCTGACCTTAGGTCCCTTTCTATCCTTAGGTCCCTTTCTATCCTTAGGTCCCTTTCTATTTTCCGCGTCACATATACCTTTGTTTTAACTGTAATTTTCATTCATTCTTTTTTATTCTACCGACAAACTTTTTCGAGTATATAACCCAATTTGTACTATAGTAGAGAGTTTCCTATGTACCGACAATATTTTATGTAATTTTTTTAATATAAAGGAGACCTTCCTCGTTAGTTTTATATGACAAACCGGAAACGGATGTTAAATGTTACAAAACATTTGTAAAGTTAAAAAAAAAGCTCTTAGACAAACATCTACAAAATGTCACTTAAATATGAAATAACAATCCTATCAAATTTTTTGCACTTACAACTGTACAAGTGTAGACGATCATATAACCGTTCGTCATCATAAGCCAGGTCTATTATAAACATACGTTTGTCTATTAGTGTGAGTAAATGCTAAATAGTTTTGTGGTGTAGATAAATATGCCCTTGTGTGTGTGTGTGTGTAAAAATTGTTGAGTAATTTTATCCTCTAACCACAGTCTTGCAATCACATACATAAACACCCACACAAATGCTTGTTATAGAATATATTGGTTTTTGTGGTTGTGTAAAGGATGTTTTACATATACAGACACTATTATACGAGTCTATGTAAGTATTTTCCATTTGCCTGTATATGTGTGAGTATATCTCCTTTTTTGGTTAGTTTGGTTATAGTTTTTTTTTTTTTTGTTTTATTTTGTGTCATCATTGCTGTCAAAAGCAATAAAGTTAAGTTTTACTACTATTTTTTTATGATTATTTTATTTTTTGCCAAGAGTTTTTGTAACTTTTGGTGGCTTTAAGTTAATTTGAAAAATTTGCCGATGACTGACACTAGAGAGGCCAATAACACAAAAACAACAATATAATATACAATCACAGATACATGCATTTACAGATATACATATATATATTCCTCTAACTCCCACTGGAGCATAGGACGCCACAGATGGTATTATATATAAATGTATGTTGTATATACATATATAAATGTCTGAGGTTATTTTTTGTTGTATAAAACGTATTGAGATCTGATTGATTTTAATAAGCCAGTTAATTTGCATGCAAATGTTATTTGTATTAGTATGCAAAACAACTTTGTTGACAAATAAATTAGCTTGAAGAGGTCATGACTTGTAGTTTGTTTCCATTAATTTAAAATTCATTTACTCATAAATACTGAAATTTAAACATTAGCAAGTGTAGAAATGCTAATGACATATCATTATTTTTTTTTGGATTAGCAGTACTGACAATGATTTAGTTTCTACATTATTTTAAATCATATAATGAGTTAGTAATAACTACCCAGCAAAAAAAAAGTGAGGAAAATGAAGTAATTAAAACACTGCAACTCTAGAATTGGAAGTTGTTATACTCGTAATTTGGGTTTCTTAGCGATAAGTTTAACATTGGCTTGTCAAAGGAAGGAAGTTGTTCTTTTTAAAAATAAATGATGTATATTTGAACCAATGATAAGGAAGTTCTTTTTAATTTCTTTAAAAAATATAATCATGCTGCGTGTGGGTTTTGAACCCAGATTAGTTGGCATTTCAAGCGGAAGCTCTACCCCCTGTGCTAGCGCTTGTTACATACATGATTGCTGACTTTTAACAGTCATTTTCAGTAAAGTGTTATCTTTATTTCTTTTATTTTTTCTTAACAAAAATATACAACGGGTGGTATGAATAAAACCAACGAGCATAGAAACTCAAGAGGATGCATGTGTCTCTTTCAATGTTAACTGGCTCCGGCCGACATTTGAAGAAATTTTATTAGAAGGTGATAGGTTCAGTTTTATTGTCAAATTTTAATAAATAAAAAATGTAATAAAAAAACTAAACCCGTTAGCTGCAATTTAACTTCTTGAAATCTCAGCCAGAGCCAGTGAGAGAGCGGTTAACAGTACGTGAGCATCTTGCATAGAGCCTGATAAAACCAAGGCTTTACTATTTGCTTAAGTTCTTTTTTAAAAAAATATGTTTTTAGAAAAAACATCACTTTATATTTTAAAAAATAAAGCAAAGTAAAAACTTTATTCGAATAAGTAAATAATTTACTTGGTATGAAAAAAACATCAAAATTTAAGAATTTTCTTAATAAAATTTAGTCTGCTAGACTAAAGTTTTTAGAATTCGTGAAAACCAGGATTTTTATACACTCAAAAAGTTGGTCAGTAGAATCTACGGTAAATGACAGTTAAAAAGGCGACACAAGTATTTACCTTTAAAATAACAAAAATTGTCAGTAGTGGCACGCGAGTGGATTTTAGGTGGCACGCGACGTTTTGTTGGATATTTTTAAAAAATTTAAACTATTAGAAGACCAGCAAAAAATTCAGTTAAATGTTAAATTTCGCTACAAAAATGTGTGATTTAACTCCATAATGGTGAAATTTTTAATAGAGCGTGTAAATCGTCTTTTAAAATAATTATAACTCTGTATTGAAACCAGTTTTTTGTTTACAGAAATATGGTAAACACAGAATTCGAATGAATGAATGTTTCGATGGGAAAATGCCAGATAATCGGAGAGAAAAAAGTTACAGAAAATTGCACAAAAATGGAAAACAACTTGTGATAAAATTGGATATAAAAAATTAACTTTTTTAGAGGGAAAATAGGTGCTACGAAATAACCCTTAGTAAAACAAAGGCTGAAAATAAGTTTCATGATGAAATAACTCCCTTCGTTGGAATTTGAAATTGGGTTTTGATTATGTTTCGCAGAGCCATTTTATCTGAAATATAATTTTCTCTGTTCAAATCCATAATGTTCGCTATAACTAAATCAAATTTTTGCCTGAGGCACATTTTTCAACTAATTTCTTACGTACCGAAATAATTGATGGCGCCCAAAAATTTAACTTCTCTTAACAAAATTAAATAAGCACCAAAAATTAAATAACCTAAAAAAATTAAAGGACAATAATGTCCAAACTATTTTAATTTTATTTCATTGGGGATTTTTTCATAATGAAATAATCTCAATTAAACCCAAAAAAATTAAATAACCGTCAAACATTTTTACGTCGTTTCTTGGAAGTTATCTAATTTTTCCCTCTGGGAGTTATTTCATGGGGGTTAACCGTAGCGACAACTAAAATTAAGGTGGCACGCGGAAAACTTTTCCAAAAAAAATTTGTCCGTTTTGGCACGCAGCGAAAAAAGTCTTGCCACCCCTGAGCTAGAGCATACTCTTCAGTATATGCTCCGAAAATGTCAATAAAAAATTCGGAAAAATAAAACTTCCACATGTTTTTTTGTAAAATATATTTTAGTCACAAAGTAATATTCTATGCATTAAATTTATATACAAAATTTTTTGGGAGCGTTTTTATTTCATTGTCTTTATTAAAAATCTTATTTCGCATAATACAGCGGAAGAGAAATTAAAAAACTACATCCAAAGATACAAGAATTACACGCAGTCTTTAAAGAAAATCCAATGACGATTCAACGATTGTGGTCGAAGGCACGTCATATGAGGCAGGTATTGATGGCTTTATATTAGCTACAAAAGTAATTAGAGTGTATAAAAAAATAAGAAACAAATACAAAATAAATTGAAAAATGTACAAAATTATAGCATTTTAACCGGAATAAAATGTATAATAATTTTTCTGCCATCGTTTTTAAGAATATTAGGGTTAGTATATCAACTACCCTTTAACCGATTCATTACAAATTTTGGTGCACATGTAGAAAACTAGGAGATATAAATTTTATTCATACACGATTCTTAGAAATTTTGCTGTTTTCTTAGCGTAAAAATAATTTTTAACTTTAAACGCATTTTCCCACAACTGCCACTGTACAGCCAAAGCGGGTAAACTTTTTTTAAATTTCAGTTAAATAAATTTTTTATTCCCAAACAAAATTGTTTTTTCTTGCCTTTTTTGAAATTTTTAAGTTTATGTGGCAACTTTGTTAAAAAAAAATTAAAAAATAAAAATCGGGTCACGATAAAGACTAGAGAATTTATCTGGCATTACGAATCACTTTACATTTTTATTTTCCGATAAATAATGAAGTCTGCACAGTGGCAGCCGATTTCGCATTTTTTAAAAAAGGCCAATAATGAGGTGGCAACTCTGGCGATTTTGATCGGGGAAATATAAAACTGATATCTTTTAAAGACACCACAATAACATGATTTTTAAAGAAAAAAAAAAATATTGAAAATATTGTTAATTGAATTTTTGACAACCGTACACTCATAGAAATAAATCCGTAAAAATAGCAGAAAAAGTTACTAAAAATTAGTTAAAAATGATGCTGCAGAAAAAACTGCTAAAATTAGCAGATTTTTTTACTAAATACTAGTAAAATGAGAACAGCAAAATTAAAACTGCTAAATTTACAGAATTTTAGTTATATTTAGGCTAACTTTTAGTTAATTGAAAATAGCAAATTGTGCTGTAAAATCTGCAGAAAATTTTGCTAAATATTTGTAGACTAAAAATAGCAAAAATAAACTGTTAAATCTACAAAATTTTTGCTATTTTTAAGCTAAATTTAGTTGAATGCAAATAGCAGTCTATTCTGCTAAAATCAGCAGAAATATTTGCTAAAAAATTGTAAACTGCTGTTTTCAAAAGGCTCGATTTTTATTTGCATTTAAAAAAAAAATCTAAAAAAAAACTTCGAAAATTTTAAATTTTTTTAGGCTACTAATTATTTAGCAAAATTTTTTGCTGATTTTAGCAGGTTAATTTGCTAATCTCCATTTACAAAAATTTAGCACATATATAACTAAAATTCTGTATATTTAACAGTTTTAGTTTTGCTGTTCCTATATTACTAATATATAGCAAAAATAATCTGCTAATTTAGCAGTTTTTTTCTGCAGCATCATTTTTAACAAATTTTTAGTAGTTTTTACTAAATTTTTTACGGACTGTTTTCTATTAGTGTACAAATATGTCCTTTAAAATGCTGTTATTACAGTCATAAAATTAACTGAGAAATTTTTACTACAGAACTACTTACTACTGTTTTTACAGTTAATTTTTCTAATGTTATGGAAGTATATTTTAAAAAAAAATAATTTTTTTCTTTCGATTACAAAAATATGTGTAATTACTTCAGGCTATTTAAAATTTGAAGTAAAAATTCCAAACCGTTCTCCAGTTATTATGACTTAATGCATTGGAAATACAATAAAATATCAATAATAACAAATATAAACTAAACAAGAATTTTTTAAATTAAAAGAAATTCAACGAAAGGTTTTGTGTTTTAAATAAGTACCAAAAACAACTGTTTAATGTAAAATTATTGTTATGTTAGTTGTTTATTATGATATTAAAAATAACTGCTTTATACAACTGTTACGATATTATAGTACTTTTCGTTAGTTGTTTTCTTAAATAACCGCCATAACAGTCGTTTTGTTAAATATAACAGTAAATATTTAGTAATGATTTTTTTTTCATTTCACTACAATTAATGAATTTTTTTTATTACATTAGAAAAAAAAAATTAAACCATTACTTTATGTAATGAAGATAAAACTTTCATTATCATTATATAAAATAACTATGTAATGCATTAAAAGATTTCAAGGCTTTATCTTTTATCCGTTTTCTCTGTTATATAAGAATCCGTAATAAGAAGTCATTACGTGATGGAATTACAACTTTAAGTAGTAAATTTTATGCTTTTATAAATAGGTAAAGGTGATGAGGAGAATAGATTAATTAAGAAAGAATTTGCAGATGTGGTAGCTGACCTTAAGCGAAGAAGTCTTCTCATCGATAAATGAAATAAAATCTGACATTGTGGCTTGCAACAAACTAGTTACAAATGTATATTCGTATTTTGGTACGTTTCACGAGAATAAAATGATGGTGGAAACGTCATCAGAGATTATTAGAGAGCTTACCACCTTACAGGCAAAAAAAAAAAAATAGTACGCCGTACATCCTCCAATATGAAGTATTTTTGCAAGGAGGTTTCAAAAAAAATTTTTTTATTTTTTTTTGCCCAACGTAGGGGTCACCATTTTACATTTTTCATTATATCTTTGGTATTTACAGTCGGATCTTAAAGTATGATACATCGATGCTTTTCTCTCGCGTAGACCAGTGTTTTGCTCTAAGGACATTTTGACCTCAAATATCCCGTTCTAGTAGTTACCCATCAGATTTCAGTTGCTACAACCCTAATGTACAACCCTAATATCAGAAAATTAAAGCTCGCAAAAAATCATTAAACTTTTGCTAAGGAAGTTTTTCGCTAAACCCAGTAGAAATTTTTTTTATATATTGGTTGCCGAAAGTAGGGTCGCCTTTTTAAATTTTTTTTAATTGGATTTTTACTATATAGCAAAACACTGGTCTCCTCGAGGCAAAAAAATCGATATATCACACTTTAAAATCCGATTTTAAATGCCAAAGCTATAACAAAAAATTAAAAAAGGCGACCCCAACGGTCAGCAAAAAAAAAATTTTTTTTTTTTTAAATCGCCTTCCATAAATACATCATATTGGAGGGTGTACGGCAAACTTTTCTTTGAGGTACGATGTAATGTTTACGATCATTAGAATTATACTGTGATAATTTCTTGCTCAAATAATAAGTGGGCTCAAAAGTTTCTTTCCTTTTAGCTTCATCTCGCTAATTAAATATCCAAATAATTTCTTTACAATTCATAAGCAAAACTCTTTTATTCAGTGTAATCTTCTTTACAATTATTAATAAAAAAAAAATTAAATTACTAAAGACCAGCATTAGTGAACATAATATTATTCTTAAATATAAAAGAAAAAACTTTTTAACATTGGAAAAACACTATAAGACAAAATAAAATATAATTTGAAAACTTTATAATGCGTTTACAAAAAGGATTTGTAGGGAAATTTTCTTTTAAAAGTCATACATAAATTTAAAAAGCGATTATGCATATAACCTTAAAACTGTAAAAGAGTATGAATTTTAGTAAAACGTAGATGCCTATTCCTACTTGTGATTCGTTGTGACTGTCATAAGACTATTTGTAAGACAATCTTTCATACAAAACGACAATGAAATTCAAAAAATTCAAAATTTTTTTTTTTATTTCAAATTTTATTTGTGTTAATACTAGGTCTTAAGCCCAAATTACTTGAATGTAAATGTAACGTGACGAATCAGCTGATTCAACCTGCTTAATGAGAAACACATAGTGCTGAGTACTAGACGTAAACGAATCGTAATATGCCGGACATTTCTGTTGAAAACAGATTTTTTTCCGTTTTTACGTGAGAGTGGCAAACAGGTGTTTTTACTTGCATATCAGCGATGGGATTTGTGGTACAGTTGTACCATGTTTGGCACAATCAAAGTTTGATTGGTACACTGGCACTTTTGGTTATTTCCAAAAATTCTATAGAAATCCGGTTTATTTAAAAAATAAATTTATTGGCAAAAACAATTAAATTTTTTTCTTAATTTTCATACAAAAACTTGTGTTTAAAACGAACACATAAAAAATTATATTTGAATAGTAAACAAATTAAGTAAATAAAAATCGATTGAAATCACAAGTAAATAATAAACTAATTTAATGATTGAATGCATCAAATGAGCCAAATTGACTGCAAAATACTTTCTATTTAAAATGAAATTGAATCCTATTTTCAGGGATAAAATATAATCCACAATGAATTTTTATGAAAGTTCTTGGTTGTTATTTTATAAAAAAAAAATTTAAGTTTTTGTTTTATAGGGGTCTAAAATGTACTATTTTTAACCTCTTCTGAAAATCAAATTTATCATCCCTTAATAGCACATTAAAAATTTTGAGTAACTTAGCAAAAATAAAATACCACGTTACGAGTCGTTCTCGTTACATTTACGTTATAGTAACGAGACCTTTAGTTTTCTGAAGTTTTCAAAAAAAAAACATTTTTTTAATAAATATACACCTTTACTATAAAAAAGAAAAAGTCGAATTTAAATCACAAAAGCCGACTATTATTTTAATTTTCGTACCATACCAAATATTTACCCCTAAATTCATAAACGCTTTGTAAAATTATAGGAGATTTATTGAACAAATTTTGTATGAAAATGACGTTTTGTAAACCTGCTATAACTTTACAAAGCATTTATGAATTGAGGGGTTAAAATATACCTTAAAATTCTGTTTTAAATTTGAAATTTTCAAATTTTGTTTACATTTGGTTTACAAATTTCGTTTTTATTTTTGAATATTTTGTTTTGGTTTTCAATAAAAATTAACAAAATTTTTTAATGTATATGTTTGGCATTATTTTAAAAGTTCTATTTTAAATATTTTGTATAGTACGGTTAAAGCAAAACATTTGCTTTAAAATAAAGTCGACTTTAACAAAAATATACCTTTGAAAAATATTGATAGTAAGGCTGATAATTTATTATGACTTTGCAACAACAAATATAGGGGGAATACAGTCACAACTAAGAATCACAGCTTTTCGTAGGAATAGACACGTTAAACTGTTTAAATTTTTATCAAACCCTCTAATGCCCAAGGCCGCCTTTTGGCAGTCTTCAGATTTTAAATAGTTTTTGGCTAAATAACAATATTTTATTAAACATGTTGTATTGTATCAATAGAAAACTGTATTACCTACTTTTTTTGCCTTCAAACTTTTTTTGTATAAGGAACGGTTTTCAAGCGAGAAGCATGTAAATTGAAAATTTAGAAAATTTGAAAAATTTAACTTTTTAAAACACAAAAAAATATTTGAAAAATTGCCAAAAATACATTTACGATCTGGCATACATTACCGATAATTACAAAGCTAGTTTAGAGCCTCTAATTGTAAAATCAGTTAAAAATTTTTCTCCAGGACTCACAGGATAACACCAGGATACGTTTTATAAATATCTCTCTAACTCAAAAACTAGCCAACAGATTTTCTTGAAATTAAACAGATAGTAGTAAGTAGAACTAAGTTCGTCAAAATTTATTGATGTTTAGTGCCAAATTCGCCAAATTTCGTAATTTTCAAAAAGTGAAAATTGCCATAACTTTTGAAATAACAACAATTGATCAACAATTTTCGGTATGTAATTTTATTTTATTGATAGTGTTATTTACAGCAAAAACCGAAATTAGTTGACTACTGGGTTTCAAGATACGTCTTTAACCTTTGTTGTGCTATAAATTAAAATATTAATATTTGTTCCGTAGTAGATTTTCAACGACAAATATATGGTTTAAATATTATTGTAATCAGAAGAAAGAGCATTAGAGGGTTAAAAAGTGTAGTTTTCGCTTCAATATACCACACTGATTTTCAGTGAGCTTGACAGTTAAGGTACAATACAAAAAACAAACGTTGACTTTTATTAAAAATTCGTCAACAGATTAGGAAAATATTGCTCATACCTTAAAACTAAATATAAATGAAATCAAATAGTATTTCTATTAAGTTGCAGAGCTCACAACTATCGACAACACTACACAATAAAGTGATAGGGTTATGGTTTTGGTAGTTTTTATTTCAGAAGCCACGCTCGCTGAAAAAAAGGGAGCGGTATACCAAAACAAGCATTACACTTTGAATCTGTAAGCATCTATGGTTAATAAATGATGCCTCTTTACAATTTTCAACACTGTTTGATCTTATTTGATCATTTTAAGTTTTCCTTGAATTCATACTTTTTTATAGTTTTATATGCACTTTATTTTGTCTGACAGTGTATATTCTTAATGCAAAATTCAAATCGGAATATTTACAAATATTAAAAAATGTTATAATATCTTATCTTAGTAAAGTAAAATCTACAACTAAAAAAAATTAAAAATCGTACGACGTGATTAATAACAATTATAAATTATTTTACTATAAGTCATATAAAATCGATGAAATTATAAAAGTGAAATAAAAATGAATTGCCTATCAGAGATTTCTGAATGCGATAAATTCTACCAATACCCAGGTAATATCAATTGTATGGATGACGATAAATTTAAAACTAATTCACGTAAAATTTGATGGTAAATGGTGATATAACCGCAAACAGCAGTCGTGCTAGTCAATCGACCTTATTGGTTTCTAAACGTCTATGAGCAGCATTTTTTTCTGTATCTTCCAAGATTTTATTGATATATTGATCCCATTTTGTTTGCCATTTTTGTAAAGCCACTACTTTTTGTTCGGGTGTCATTGAACTGTACGTCACGGAATTTAAAGCTAACTTCTTTAACAATCTAATATCTGAATGAGCTGATGCTATACCCAAAAATGCTATATAGAAATCGTGTGACAAGGGTGTAGCTTTCCAGAATGAAGGATCATCCGATGAAATGACCACCGGATAGTTATCAGCGAAAAAGTGAGAACAGGGATGATTACGATAATCCGAGACTAATTGCAAAACTTGATTAGATATGGGATTAACTTCGATAGCAATATTGCGTTCTTTTAACAGGCGCAAAACCAAAGGATGTTTTACCAAAGCAAACCCGTGGCCAATACGTTTGGTACCCAATAATACAGCATCGACTAGATTTTCATCCACTGATGAACCAAACCAATTAGTCTCACCCGCATGAAAATAGAAATCAATACTATCGGGTATACTTAAAAGTTGAGGTATGAAATCTTTTAAAGGACGCCCCAATTCTTCTTGTCCCACCAAATCAAAACCAGCTACAAAATCAGGATATTTTTCCTACAAGAGAAAATATGAGAAGAGTTATTTTAGTTCGGTTATATTTTAAGCCTAAGTTACACTACAAACACAAACTACACCATTTCCAGTTTTATTTCAGAAAATTCCAAATATATTTAAAAATTATCCAAAAATGTTTTAAAATTATCCAAAAATGTTTTAACCCTAGAAGTGCATCGCTATTTTTCTCGCTATTTCTAAAGCACGGTTGATGTTAGTCGAATCGTCTAACAATGCACTTCTAGGTTTAAAATTTTCTAAAAATATTTCAAAATTGTCTAAAATGTTTCAAAATTATTCAAAAATGTTTTTAAATTTTCCAAAAATTTTCTAAAATTGTTCAAAAATCCTTCAAAATTGTCCAAAAATGTTTTAGAATTGTCCAAAAATCTTTCAAAATTGTCCAAATATTGTTTAAAATTATCTAAAAACCTTTGATATTTGTCCAATTGCATTTCAAAATTGTCCAAAATGTGTTTTAAAATTTTAGAAATGAATTTCAAAATTATACAAATATCCCGGTGAAAAATGTCCATATATGAACATTTATGGTTCAACCATATATGTATGGATCCGAAAAATGAGGTAACACCTAAGTATATGTTCATATATGGACATATATGAACATATATGGACATATATGGACATATATGAACATATACATTTATTAAATATATGCGAATACATGCGAACGTTGCTGTCCTTTATTATAAGGTTGTACGATAGATATAAATTTATGTATGACATTCAAATTAGGCGCTACATATGTTCCTTTTTTTATTCATGGCATTAAATATAATTCCATATTTATCCAAATATGAGTTCCTTTTACATATATGGAAATATGTATTCTTTGAAATATGTTCATATACAAGTCCCTTTTGCATAAATTGAATAACATATACTTTCATATTTGTCCATATATGAGTGCCATTTCCATATATGAAATAACAGATGCTTCCATATATGTCTGTATATGAAATTTCTTCCATATATGGAATCACATATTCTTCCATATAAAATCCATATATGTTCATAAAAAATCCATATTTGTTCATATGTGTCTATACATAAAGCATATATGAACATGTTTGAGCGTATACGATCATTTTTCACCGGGATATTTTAAAATATTGCAAATAGATATTAAAATGTTTTATTTGTAATTAAGAAAAGTCCATTTGAATTTTAAAATTCTCCAAATGTATTTAAAAATTATTCATTTGTATTTAAAAATTTTAAATCTGTATTTCAAAATTGCCCAAATGCATTTCAAATAATTCTATTTGTATTTTAAAATTCTCCAAATGTATTTGAGAAAATTCCAAATGTATTTAAAAAAACAATATTTGTATTCCAGAATAGACAATTTTAAACAATATTTGGACCAATTTTTGGACAATTCTAAAATATTTTTGGACAATTTTGAATGATTTTTGGACAATTTTAAAACTTTTTTGAAAATTTTAAAACATTTTTGGATATTTTTGAAACATTTTAGACAATTTTGAAACGTTTTTAGACAATCCTAAAATATATTTGGACAATTTTAAAACATTTTTGGAACATTTTAAAAGATTTTTGGATAATTTAAAAACATTTTTAGACAATTTTGAAATATATTTGGATTTTTTTTTAAATAAAACTGAAAATGGTGTAGTAGTTTTAAAAAATTTTTAATTACTGATTCAAAATTTGTATGGAATTTTATATTGAATTTAGACTGAGCAAAAACTACCTAATTTTTGTACAAAACTAGTTTTTGTTTGTTTTTTATATTATGTGTTTTGACAATTAAAAACTAGCAAGAGCCAAAAACTAGCTAAATTTCCCTTAGTCTAATACTGCATTTAGAACATAACATAAACATAACATTTGCGAAAAGGTGACAGTGTCTCTTTAATCACTTCTGAAAGTATTCATATGGAGACAATCTGACAATAATAAAATTTAGTGGAGAATCACTGATGAAGCCTGTCCATAGAAAAAGGCAGAAACTGGATCTAGTCTCATTTGCAAATTTAATGTGTTTATAACTTTTGAAAAAATGTTTGTTCTTCTTCTTAACCTCAAACCTACTAAATTAGAATTAATAAAAATACATATTAATGACAATATTAATTGTATTTGGTCTATACGACCCGTTTGTAAAAACAACACTTTCCTAAGTAGTTTTTGCTCAGTCTAAATTCAGTATAAATGCAGTATTATAAGTAAATACAAGTAGTTTTCAAAAACTACCAGCTTTTGGTTAAGTGTAAATGTTTTATTAAGGGTTTTTTAAGCTTACCTTAATTTCAATACAGATTTTTATGTAATTTTCTAATCCACTTTGATCTGTATTACGAACGGGAGCATATATCAATTTTGAGCCAATAAAATCTGGATTTGCCGCCATAAATTTATTCAATGTTTCTTTGTACACTCTTACGGTATCAAGTTCTTTATATTCTGTTCCTTCCAAGTCATAGAGCTGAAATTATATTTTATTTATGTTGTTAGTTTAATTGAAATAATTAACAGATTTATGTACCAGTATATTTAAAAAACTTTATTATACCGGAGAATAAAGCAATGAGTCATTTTATTGTTTAATGCTGTGGTATTAGCATTTTTATGAATAACACTATGCAACAAAATGAGGGTCGTGGTGTAGGGAGTCAATGATTCCTGTAACAGATGAATGATCGTAAATCGTACAGAACATTAAACAGTGAAAGCTAATTGTCAGAAATTAAAACCGACCATAAAAATAAAAAAAATATGTAAAAATTAAGGTGCGTTCACATTGAGGACGTACTCCAAGCTGTAGAGAATTTTTTTTTTTCCTTTTTCATACTTAAGGCTCCATTAGTCTGGTAGTATCGTAAAGTATCGTGTCAGCTGTTTACTTTTAGTTAATGATAGTATACACAACTACTTAGTTTGGAAGTACATTTGAGGTAAGAAAATCTATTGAAAATAGATTTATACTTTACGATACCTCATTTCGCCGCACTGTACTTCCAAACTAATTTGAGCTTAAAGGTGCGTTTACAATGATGAAGTACTCCAATCTGTAGCAAATTTAGTTTTTTTCTCTTTCATATTAACCCATTTTTGTATTTTACTATCTCTTTTTATTCCACTCCAGAGTAAAACTTGTTTGACTCTGCTAACATTGTTCTGTTAATTGTTTAACATGACAAAAATACCTAAAAAAACACATCTCTAATTTGTTCACATCTCTAATTGTCAACAAATTAAAAACAATTTTTTTTAAATAAACAAAATAAAACGAAATTTTTTTAATAAACTATATAAAAAGTATTAAAAAAAAGTAAATACGAAAATAAATTGCGGTGGTGGCATAAACTATGCAAAAATATAATGTAAGTATTGAAGTGACATAAATTTTTGAAGTAACTCTACTCTGTATTTTGAACAGTTTACATTTCAATCCGTACTGCAGAGTAGAGTCACTCTATCATTGTAAACGCGCCTTGATACATTTATCTGTTTGGTTTTCTTTTTATACCCTACACCACTATGTGGTCAGGGTATTATAAGTTTGTGCTGATGTTTGTAACACCAAAAAATATTGGTCGTAGACCCACCTTATAGTATACCGATCGGTTCAGAATTTTTTTTTTTATTTCGATTAAACGATGTCCGTCTGTCCGTCCGTCCGTCTGTCTGTCCATGCAATCTTGTGCGCACTCTACAGGTCGCAACTATTAAGATATTTTGATGAAATTTGGTAAGCAGACCTATGTTGGCCCAAGGACGAACAAGTTTGATTTTGCTGAACATCGGTCCATGTTTAGACCTAGTGCCCATATAAGGGTCCTATCAAAATTATATTGTTTATACGCTGCAGGTCGTAAATATTAAGATATTTTGACGAAATTTGGTACACAGACCTACGTTAGCCCAATAACGCAGGTTATTGATTTTGGTGAACATCGGTCTATGTTTAGACCTAGTGCCCATATAAGGGTCCTACCAAAATTATACTGTTTATACGCTGCAGGTCGTAAATATTAAGATATTTTGATGAAATTTGGTACACAGACCTACATTGGCCCAATAACGCAGCCCATTGATTGTGGTGAACATCGGTCCATGTTTAGACCTAGTGCCCATATAAGGGTCCTACCAAAATTATACTGTTTATACGCTGCAGGTCGCAAATATTAAGATATTTTGATGGAATTTGGTACATAGACTTATGTTGGCCCAAGGACGAAGCCTATTGATTTTGGTGAACATCGGTCCATGTTTAGAACTAGTGCCCATATAAGGGTCCCCCCAAAATTGGCTTGGTTACAAACTGCAGGTCGCAAATATTAAGATATTTTAATGAAATTTGGTGCGCTGACTCACATTATAGAAAATTTTGACATAAGCCCCAATTTAACCCATTCGAATTTCGGATCCAAACAATACACCAGACTGGTGTAGGGTATTGTATAGTCGGCATGCCCGACTTTAACCTTTTTACTCGTTTTAAGGTACGTTTACAATGATAGAGTACTCCAATCTGTAGCAAATTTAGTTCTTTTCTGTTTCTTACTAATACATTTTTGTATTTTGCTATCTTTTTTTTATTCCCCTCCAGAGTCAAATATTTTTGTAGAACATTTCATCCCCGCCCTCCTGCTTGTTAGGGGTGGCTTTACAACTTGTTGGAATAGAACCAAAAATTACCATTATGTGGGGGAGTTGCAGGGTTAATATATTCTACAAAAATATTTGCCTTAATATTTTCTACAAAGTTGCTCAACATACCCTACACCTCAGATCTAAAGAACACATAGTTTCATATACCGATATGTTGCAGGAACAGGCCAAAGGGGGGAAACTTTAACCCCGTCTAAAATAAAATTCCGATGTAATCTTTCAAAACGCAGACACACGTTATTTTTTTTTTTACTCCTCTACCAGAATCCATTGTCCATTTTTTTTCGTGTTGTACTGTGTTATTGAACTTTTTTTTTAATATTTTTTTTTTCTCATAATTTAGAGTTTTTTTCGGGTTTGGTTTTGGCGATATGTGGGTATAGTCCGTTAAAAGTATTTAAAACTACTTAAAAAGTTGCCTAAAATGGACATTTTTAGGGTTAAAATATTCTGCAAATATGCTCCGTTGAAAATTTCACTATGAGTTACCAATGATGAAGAATTCATTTGTGGTATATTCCGGCGTGGATGATTTATATGCCAGGTAAATATATTAGGTTAGTACACTAAACAAAATAAGTTTGTAGGAAAATTAGTAAATCATCTTATACATCAAGTATACTTAGAAGAGGGATTATAGGGTTAAAATGTCCTACGGAAAAAATTTCTTACATTTCCACTGTCTAAATCCGAACTCAGACTTATAACATAACTTCTTCGCGTTACTTCTTAAAAACTTTTGCTGGCATACGTTCGATTATACTGCAACTAACATATTATAAACATTAACGGTGGGTCTCATACTGCAGGTTTAAACTTTAGTTAATAGTTAACCCAAAAATTTGTTATTGTTTTGTGTACATTTTGTTGACATTTTCTTTTGTTTATAATTAAGTTAAAGTTAAACCTACAGTATGAGACCCACCGTAACTGTTTATAATTTTTTTTACTTTATTTGGTTAAACGTGGATTTACTTTAAATAATTAACGTTGATAGGTATGAACGAAAATGCGGCTGATAAAGCTGGATTCACAATGCAGGAATACTCCACTGTGCTGAGAGAATTTTGTTCCTTTTTTCGCACTTACATATGTTTGGAATCATGCCATCTGTATTTTAGCACACTTTAATCTGCAGAGTGGAGTACTTGAGCATTGGGAATCCATCTTAAAGCAGTTGGGCTTTCAGATACAGGTTTGAGAGAAGCCCAGTTTTAGTACAGTGTAAATAGCAAATTGACAAAGTTAAAAATTTCAGATCTGAATACTTTTCGGAGAGTAAGGAGTAGGATCAAAAAGATTGTAGCATCAATTTTTACTTACTTACAACTGTCTTTTTAAACGAAAGCGAACTTTTTATTTAATCAAGTAATCTCGAATAAGGTTGCCAGATTATTGGTGCAATACATCAAATGATGGTAATACATCAAATCCATAACCTTGCATTACTTTGGAACCTTAAACCTTACCCTTGTATTACTTCGTATACTAAATTTAGTCTTTTGTATGTGTTATTGGTAAAAACAACTCGTTTTCTATAAAATTTTATAAATTTTATGTTTTGTAAAAATTTTAAAATTTCAAATTCATATTCGGTTCATATGAATCAAGTACATGAAAATTCATAAGTACCAGTAAAAAGTTTATTTAAAATGCACTTTGTAATCAGTACCAATTACCAGGGAAGTAATTGATACTTAAGTGCCAATACCCTAAAATGTACTAGTACTTGCTAAGTACTATGGTTATTTGTTAAGTTTTATGGTACTTGTTAAATACTTATGGTACTTTTTAAGTACCTTATGTCAAGTACTTTGCATGTACTTGATACTTAATTACAATTATAGGGTGTAATTATTTATTAATTATGAGTTTTGCTGCAAATAATAGAAATAATTTTCTTATGCTAAGATTAGAAAAGTGTCCATTATATTATACTTACAATCGGTAAAGTAGAACGGAATTCCAAATATTGTACACCGTCAGCACTGAACTCTTCCAAAGCATTATAATAGTAATCCGACCAAACGGGTGCATAAAACAACAAACCATTCAAAAGTCCGAAAATACCGGAAAACTGTTGCCAAGCTTCATTGTTATCCAAAAACTTCTCCGTTGGATATAAAGTTAAATGTTCGCGTAAATATTCATCAACCTTTTCGGCTCCATGCAATTCTCTTACTTTCGCCAATAGATCCCAAGTACAATCATCTTCCGACTCAACGGTTGGTTTATTTTTAGAAAATCTTAAACTTACTACTTCCTTAGCACCAGAACCTTGACATATCCATAAATTTTCACGATAGGTGAGTTGAATTACAAAATCAGTACTACACAAAGCGGTATCATGAGCATGCAATACAGCACCCTTAGGCATGGCAGAGATGTATTTGAATAGTGGAGATTTTTTAATTTCTTCCAAAACTCTAAAGAAATGTTGGGAAGGCTTAAAAAGATGAGGTGTTACTAAACCTTCTTCATATTCTTTAGTTTTAACTTCCATCAATATTTGATTAGCTTGTAATTCTCGTACAGTTAATTCAATATCGGCACCAAATGTTTGAGATTCTTCATAACGGAAAAACGTATCACGTACAGAATTGTAAGCATCAGGAGCAGGTCTTCGAAAGGCTAAAGTTTGAGTATCTATGGTAGGTGGTTGTTGAATCATGTGATTGGCTCTTAAATTGGTATCGCGGGCTTCGCATTGTGTAAATATCAAAAGAATAAAAAGTGTCCATATAAAATTCGATCGATTCATTTTTTTTTTTTTTCTCGTAAAACTATATTTTGTTTTACGAGTTCCAGCTGTGTGTTGTGTTCTTTTCAATAGTTGCTCACTAACTACTTCTTAATCATTATTATTCATTGTCGTACAATGTTGACATTACTTTCATTCATTCATTCAAAATTATACAATAGAGACACTTATTTTTTAAACCAATTTATGTTCAGCTAATGTGCAAATGCAGTAAAGCTGGTTAAGTTTGATAAGAAATGAATTTTATTGAAGATTTTTTTTTCAATTTGATTTAGAATCATTCCTAATATTTCGTTAATCCAAATTTATAACAGTTTAAGTGCTGCCTTAATTTATTGACGATTTACTATTCGTTTCCGAATATTTGTTGTATTGCATGAGTGTGATTGTAGTGCTTTTTTCTGATTTCTTTTTTATCTGCAAAATTTTAAAATATTTTTAAGGCCCGGTTAAAAATGGTTTTAATATAATATTGTGTAATTTGATATAATTATACCTAATCAGATGTGGTTAATGTGATATGATATAAAATTGTATATAATTTCGTCAATACAAATATAATTATACCGCTTATATCCAATAAGATTGGGTCATTTTTCGAATCAAATTATATACAATTTTATACGATTATATATGGTCCAACAGTTTATATATGTTTTTATACAAATTGATAGGGAAATTAACACAATGTTTTTAGATATAAATTGTATAATTTCATTTATGTTGTTACAATTTTATACAATTTTATGTGATATCACATTAGCCACTCCTGATTAGATATAATTATATCAAATTATACAATATTTTATTAAAACCTTTTTTAATAGGGGGTTTATTTTTTTTTTTATTAACAGTAAACAATGTTTATGATCAATTATTATATATGGTTTTATGTTTTTGTGCAAGATCTTATCAATCAAATGTCATGAGAAGAATGTACACTAGGGTGGGCCGTTTTGTAAGGACAAAAATTTGTCGATATTGTGCCATCGATTTTTCGATAGCTTTTGGCATGAGGACAAACAAGTTCCACTACCACATATCAAAAAAATCATTATCGAGGCGCCAAAATTTCGACAAGACCTCGTCTAAAAACCCAAAAAAGAAAATATAATATAATATACCTACTAAAAAACCTTAAAAATTAACGCGAAAAAAAACGAGTTTTCGACAAAAACTCGTCCAAAACCCCAGGAAAAACCTTTTTTGAGAAAACTGCTATCACCATCGTTTTTAGCGTATAATTTCACCTTGGAAAGGGAATATTTAAAAAAAAACTAAAAAAGCCTTAAAAATAAAAGTTGAGAAAAAGTCAAAAAATTTAAATTTGGGTGGCTCGAAAATGATTTTTTTGATATGTCATAGTGGAAGCTATCGCAAAATCGATGGCACAATATCGATTGCTAAATCAACCAACCCTAATGTTTATCCATTACCAGATTGGCCACTTAAATACCTTGATGCCCATTTTTCTTTGGGTTACTTGGGAATAATCATGCAAACAAAACAACAACAAAAATGGTAACATTTTTGAATCCGGTACTAAAGCATGTCCGAGTTTAATTAAAATCTAAGGGTCCGCCTCAGGAGAGCTTTCGTGTTAGTTTGACAGTTGTTTTGTATTATAATTTAATGTTGTTTCTGTTTCATTTAAACATTATTGTTATTGTTAGTAGTAATATGATATGGGTATATTGTAAACTTGATAATATTTATTGTTCAGATTAAAGCTAACATGTGTTAGTATAAAGCTTTTAATTATAAAACACTGAACTACAGCTGACAGTCAATAAAAGAGAAATTTAAAAATATTAAGTAATTGAATTTATCATAAAAAGTAACCACAACAACAAAAATATGATGCATTCTTTTTCAACTCTCCCATCTGAAAAAAAAAAATTGATGTATTAATTTCAAACTTGCAGTAAGTATTCTTTCATAAAATATACGAACTACGTGGAACAACTTTTTTATTTTTCAAAATAATGGGCGGAGTAGACGGGGCCAAACTTTTAGAAAGCGACAATTTCTTAGAAAAGGTGTGTGAATATTTAAATTAACTGTGCTTAATTGTAACATTGCAAAATTTTGATGTAAATGATATTTGATAGGTTTTATAAAAATTTCAGAAGTTTGTCTGAAAATTTGCAACTTAAAACAAAAAATCGATATATCTCAAAATACGTCCCTTTTTATTTTTTTAAATAATTTTAAACGAAATACCAAACTTTTTAATAGATGTGTAAATTTTCAGAGAGGAGTTTTTCATTGTTTTCGAAATATCGAATTTTGAATTTGGTTCCCCCATAACAATTCCTGTATTACGATACTAAGATTTTGGCTAAGGCGCACCTTACCGGGAGTTCTTAAAAAAAGAAAATTTTTTCCATTATCAGTTCAAAAACCAGTATGCGTGGTAATATAAGTATTTATAAGTGTGGGTACTCAAATGAAATGAATTTTTCACAGGATTTTAAAAATACACTCTGTTTCATGATCCGAGCTATGTGGCTCCCTCAGCATCTATTTAAAACCCTCTGGGGGTATATGACCTTTTCTAAAAAATTGTCACTTTGACCCCTCCTACTCCACCCAATGTTATGAAAAATAAAAAAAAAGTTGTTCCACGAAGTTCTTATATGTTGTGGAGCAATATTTACTGCAAGTTTAAAGTTAATCGGTTTAAATTTTTTTCTTTTCATCTGAGAGAGTTGAAAAAGAATGCGTCATATAAGAAAAATTAAAATTAAGTGATTTGAGTACGGGAAATATATGAGTATTCAACATTTTCCGATTTTCAAATAAAAAATTACTAACAAGGAAATTCTGTTTATGGGTTCCTGCAAATTTCGATGAAATTTGGACATACAAAAGAGGGGACAAAATTAAATAATTTTGGGTTCTAAACATATCGGCCCAAATTGATATTTAGGTTGTAAAAAGAAACTGCAAAGTTGTTCGAAACTTTTTTGTTTGAAAATTTTTAAAAATTTGATTACATAATAGGGTGAAACCATATCAACTCAACACACCATTCGGATTTATCATTTGAATGAAATTCAACACAGCTTGTACCACAGCTCAAGAGCTACAATAGCTCAACGATGAAAAAATTTTGGAGCCCGTACCTTTTCGATTTCCGAAATATGACGTCACGAAAATTGGAGAAAGGGTAAAATTTGACTAAAGTATGATTAAAAAATCGTCAATAACTTTGGGTCTTGAGTTCAAATACCCATATCTCGAAATGCGCATTTTGAAGAATTCTTAAAAAAACACATGTTTTTAATTGAACCTCCTTCTATATTAGTAGAAAAATTCAGGATGGTATCTCGATTCGTGTCTGAATTTTAGCCAAAAAAAACATTGTCATAGGTATGTTTTTTTTTGGAAATTAATACATTTAAGTAATCAAACTAAAATTTTGTATAGTTAACACATATTTTCCTGAATTACGAAATCGTAAAAATTTTTAAACGAAAATTTGTGTGACCAAAGACCGCACCCTGCTCTCTAGCGGAGATATATGCAATAGGGTGGGTCGATTTAGCAATCGATATTGTGCCATCGATTTTTTTCCATATCTTTTGGCATGAGGAAAAAAAAGTTCCACTACGACATATCAAAAAAATAATTTTCGAGGCGCCCAAATTTCAATTTTTTTGACTTTTTCTCAACTTTTATTTTTATGGTTTTTTGTAGTAGGTAATAAAAAAAATCGGATGATTTAATTTTTTTTTAATATTACCGTTCCAACGTGAATTTCTACGCTAAAAACGATGGCGATAGCAGTTTTTCCAAAAAAAATGTTTTTCTTGAGGTTTTGGACGAATTTTTGTCGAAAAATCGATCTTTCTTTACGTGTTAATTTCTAAGGTTTTTTAGTAGGTATGTTAAAAACAAAAATTCGCCTATTTAATTTTTTTTAAATATATCCTATCCAAGGTAAAATTGTACGCTTAAAACGATGGTTTTAGACGAGTTTTTGTCGAAATTTTTAAATATGTCGTAGTTTTAACTTTAACTTAACTATAAACAAAGGAAAATGTCAAAAAAAGTACACAAAACAACAACAAAGATTTGGGTTAACTATTAACTAAAGTTTAAAATCTATTCATTCTAAAAGAAAAAAATATGTTGTTTTGGTATAATTTTTTGAGATTTTCTTTATATATAACTTTATAGAGAAACTATGCTCGGTTCTCTCGATAATTAGTGAACTCGGGTCAAACTCGTGGAAAGAGAAGAATGCGTAAGAAATTATATTTATAAAAAATACGACCAAATAAATAGAGCGAGGATTAAGCAAGACGAGGTGGATAGATGGTATCTATCTATTAGATACCCACTGGTTAAAGTTAACCCTTCACTATCAGACCAACCGTGAAAGTTTAACTTTGTCAATTTAAAATGACAAGGTGGTGCCGATCACGATCCAGAATACGATGAATTGGGTATAAGATTTTAAGATTCAAAATTAAATTAAAATTTTAAAATAGTTGGTAACTCTGTAATGATAATATTAAAAATGTTGCGCTTACTTTTGTAACATCTTATTTTTTTGAAATATCGGTTCTTGATATTGGGCCATCATATAAACTGACGGTTAACAGTTTTATTTTTGCTGCTCTTAAATTACTAGTGCTTAGCAAAAATAATCTGCTAATATTAGCAGTTTTTTCTGTAAGCTAATGCTTAACTAATTTTTAGTAGTTTCAACTAAAATTTGTACAGACTTTTATCTAATAGTGTGGGATCACAGAATCAATTTAAGATTATTATACCCAGGACAGGTATAATAAGTTTGTGCTGATGTTTATAACACCAAAAAATATTGGACCTAGACCCAGCTTTTAGTATACCGATCGACTCAGAATCAATTTTTGTTTCGATTTATCGATGTCCGTCTGCCTGTCCATGCATTCTTGTGCGCACTCTACAGGTTGCAAATATTAAGATATTGTGATGAAATTTGGTACGCCGACATAAGTCGGCCCTATTGATTTTGTTTAAAATCGATCCATGTTTAGACCTAGTGCCCATATAAGGGTCCCCCAAAATTGGCTTGTTTACACGCTGCAGATCGCAAATACGAAGGTATTTCAACGAAATTTGGTTCGCTGGCTCACATGGTTCAAAGGACAATGCCTACTGATTGTAAATAGGATCCATCCATATTTAGAGCTATCGCCCATATGGGCAATATTTCCGATTTTTTATTCTTTTTTCATTTTATAGAAAATTTTGACACAAGTCCATTGTAACCCATTCGAATTTCGGATACAAACATTAGTTGGATTTTAAACAGACTGGTGTAGGGTATTATATAGTAGGCATGCCCGACTTTAACGTTTTTACTCGTTTTAATTTTGTTTTCTTCATAAAATGTTGTGGTTATCAAATCGAAATCCAGTTCAGCTGGATTAAAAACTGGAGTTTAAACTAGTTTTCAAATAAGTGTAAATTCAGTACAATTCTTTTGATATTAGAGTCTCAGAAAAACCGTCTATTTCAGAAAATCGGGTTTCGGTTTATTCAAAAATTTCTATTTTAAAAAAAATCTAAAAATTTAAAAATATGTATTAGCGAAAATCTTTGCTATTTTTTGTTTATAACTTTTTCAGCACTCAAAAAAATTTATTCACTTCTTTTTAATTCATTTTAAATAAGTTAATCGAGAAAAAAATGTGTACCACTAATTGGAAATTTTTCGTTTTTAAAATCTGAAATCGACCTGTTTCGTAGATTTTCCCATATAATTATTAAGCTAACTATATTTTTTGGCTATATTTTTAATTAATCTAATAAAAATTATTTTGTGCGATTTTCGTATCATATTTATTTGAATACATGTGAAAAGATGTCACTTTTTATATAAAAGAGACCACCAAAACTGCAGTTACGTTTATTAAAATAATATATCAAAAATAAAACAATTGGTTTAATAATAGTTTTTATAAAATAATGTTTTAAAAGAATCTTTTAATACCTCATTCATACTAAAACTAGTAGTTTTCAAATTTATTTTGTTTTTGATTGTCAAAACCCATACAAATTTCAAATCGAAAACTTAAAAAAACGAAAACTTAACCGACAAATAATAACCGGTTTTCGATTTATTCCAATTTAGAAATTATTCGAAACCGGTTCGGTTTTTTGTCAGTTAACCGGTTTTCCCATTGGGTTATGGACACTTTACTTGATATTCAAAGCAAATTTTTCTTGAACAAAAAAATAAAATATTTTGCACAACAATAAAGGAAATGCAAGGTTCGAAATACAAAAAAACTAATTCTTCAGGTAATAAACTATAATAAAAAAAAACATATTAATATAAAATTTTAAACCAAGGAAGATTTTTTCTCTTTAGCAAATACACATCTGCACTCGTAAAATATACACAAGTGCTATTTACCAGATATTACACTGAGGGAGGGATGTATTTTAAAAATAGCATTTATTTAAAAAATGTAAATGATAAACATGTGTTTATTTCAAAATAAAACTGAAAAAAGAAGATAAATTGAGAAAAATAAAAATAAATCGTATCTTAAATAGAGAGATTTTATATATTCCATGTAAGAGGGGGTTCATTGCATGGCATTTGCAACATATAGTTTCAAAACGTGTTTAACACTAGAACTAAGAATACAAGAAATTTTATTATTAATTATATAATTTTAAATTAAATATACAAGAACATAAGAAGATGACTACAAAAATTCTATTACACGCTGGTAAATATTGACTAAAACTTTAAAATGTCATTTGTTCAATAAGAAAGTGTTTAAAATATTTTTCGAATTAATTACTTTTGTAATTGCTTTAATAAATTAAGTTAATAAACCACATGTTCAAACACAGAATTTTAGTAAAAAAAAAAAAAAAAACTCATTTTACACACATTGGTCCGTTTTCCATCCAGTACTTTTAAAAGGCTACTTTTCTACTGGACAAAGGACTGGACTGTCCCTTAAAATAAAGATTTGTCGATTTTCGTTCATTACACCCCCCCCCCCCCACTTTTATTGGAAATGGTCCCAAATGGAAGAAATCGTTTTTTTTTTTGGAAAACGTTAACCCGTGCCGAAAATTGGACGAAAATGGTCACTTTTGGAAAAAAGTGTAAAAATTCCCAAAATTCGAAATTTCGAAAAAAATTAGTTTTTATTCCATTTGTTCATTTAATATAGTCAAAATGATTCACACATGGAATTTTGACTTCATCGGATATCATTAACCCACTTTAGCCTGCAATCCAAAATGACCCACGAATTTGATAAAAATGCAAAAACGTATTTTTTTTTTTTAATTAATTTTAAAGATTTTTTAAAATGCCTAATTTTGAGATGTCGATTGCTATTTGTACCACATAATAGTTGATATTAAAGAAAAAAAAATAAATTGGAAAATTTTAATTCAAGTTTGTGTTTGGAACGACTGCTTTTCAGGACATTTTACAAAAATTGCTCATTTTGTCAAAAATTTAAAAAAATTTAATGTTTTCATTAAATTTTACACGGTTTTCGGAAAAACAGCACTCAAATTTGGTTAGATTATAATTATCTTCTCATTTCTTTAAAAAAAATTAACCCTTAGTGGCATGGGGTCAGAAAAGACTCATGGAACTTAATATTAATTATGACTACGAGATTGTAAAGCCATTAAATTAATAAAAAAAAAAAATCTCAACTGGATAAAAATAATTATTTTGTGTAACGTGGTCCATATAGGGTTAATTTCTACACTTTTGGCCAAAAACGCCCCACTAGGAAATTTACATTAAAACCCTTTCGCATATCCCAATTTAATAAAAATCTGATAAATGTTATTCTGTAAATGTCCTAGCGGGTCTTTTTTTTGAAAAGTGATAACATTAACCCTATATGGATCAAGTTACTCAAAATAATTATTTTTATCAAGTGGACATTTTTTTTTTTTATTCATTCAAAGTGATATTTTTCCGAAAATTATGAAAGGTGTTATTCTGTAAATTTCCTAGTGGGGCGTTTTTGGCCAAAAGTATAAAAATTAACCCCATATGGATCACGTTACACAAAATAATTATTTTTATCCAGTTGAGATTTTTTTTATAAATTTAATGGCTTTACAATCTCGTAGTCATAATTTATATTAAGTTCCATGGGTCTTTTCTGACCCCAGGCCACTAAGGGTTAAATTTTTTTTAAAGAAATGAAAAGATAATTATAATCTAACCAAATTTGAGTGCTGTTTTCCGAAAACCGTGTAAAATTTGGTGAAAACATTGAAATTTTTGACAAAATGCGCAATTTTTGTAAAATGTCCTGAAAAGCAGTCGCTCCAAACGCAAACTCGAATTATCATTTTTCCAATTTATTTTTTTTCTTTAATATCAACTATTATGTGCTACAAATAGCAATCGAGATCTCCAAATTAAGCATTTTAAAAAATCTTTAAAATTAATTTAAAAAAAACACGTTTTTGTATTTTTATTAAATTTGTGGGTCATTTTGGATTCCAGGCTAAAGTGGGTTAATGATATCCGATGAAGTCAAAATTCCATGTATGAATCATTTTGACTATATTAAATGAATAAATGGAAAAAAAAATAATTTTTTTTCGAAATTTCGTATTTTGGGAATTTTTAATAGTAATACACTTTTTTCCAAAAGGTGCAATTTTCGTCCAACTTTCGGCACGGGTTAACTTTTTCCAAAAAAAATCGATTTCTTCTATTTGGGATCATTTCCAATAAAACTGGGGGTTGTAATGACAAATCTATTTTTAAGGGACACTCTAATAAAGATAATTCAATAATTTTAAAACATGGCTTGATATTTTGACTGTTATCGGTAAAAAAATAGTAGAAATACGTTATCCAAAGTTTCATTTATTTATTGAAAGCTGAACGATCGGAACATGAATTTTCCAAATGTACAAAAACGAAAGTATGCGAAAACTTATTCCATTTTCATCCAAAACATAAATAATATCTAGTTTTCATTTAACTACTACTGCATTTATAAAAATAATAATGCCAGTGTTGCCATATGACAATTTAAAAGAATTGTAAAAAATCAGTTAACTCAAAAAATTATCAATACTTTAAATATAGATTTGTCCACAGAAAAATATAAAATAAAAATTTTTATAATATCTTTATGATGTTTGCAAATTATACTTTGGTTGCAAATTTTCGAAAATGATAGAATTTAGTTGCCCTGTTAAAATACAGAGTAACCACATTGTGTGAAAGTTAACTACCTCGGGTGTGAAAAATATTCTACTTAAAAAGAAACCACATAAACTTGGATATGTTATTGCCCGAGTAAAAATATTTTTTATATAACTATTTATGAATTATATATCGTTGAGTATTGTCATATCTTGTTGAAAATTTGTGGCCAAACTACTATCCAATAAGAATAACCTTGGTGCAAATTTCATCTAAATCGGAAGACATCGATTTCAAAAGTTGGGTCACTTGACATGAAATCCCCCATATGTTTATATATGAATATTATATGAAAGTATTGGGACATGTAAGAACCTGCATGACTGTGTGCTTAACGAATTCATTGAACGTTTAAAATTCTTATTAAATTCTTTTTTTTTTGTTTTTAAATTTTCCTATAATAATTAAAAAAAAAACTCTTCTGTTTTGCTTTCAGATTCCACAATTTTATCCAAAAGACGCCATTACGAAAACACAACTCATATACTGGATTTAAATTATGACTGTTTAAGAGAAATTTCCCAATATCTAGATTTGGCTTCACAATTTGCATTATTAAGGACTTCAACAAAATTTTTACAAATTATATTATACGATATATGGTATCAATATTATGATGGTGAATTTGATATAACAAAAGATCAATCAATTAATTTGCGTTCTCAAGAATTTCAAATTGAATTTTTAAAGTCAGCTTTAAGACAATTTACAAAAATTAATGGTATACCAGCAAAATTATTTAATATTTATATAGAAAAGAGTTTGTTTCAAAATAATCACAAAAATATAAGTTCTTTAACTATTCAAAATCACATATTAAATGATGCTGATGACAGCATTATATTGAATATGAAAGAATTTTTAAAATTTTCTAATTTACAAGAACTTTATATAGAAAATGTAAAAATTAAATTTGACCCCACGGTAAATTTCCACTCTCTTAAAACTGTTTCGCTTACAACTTATATACTACAAGGTGATATTGAGGGTAGTTTTTTAAAAAATATATTTTCAAAAAATATAGAAATTTTAGTATTGAAACCATATGATAAACACTTTGTAGCAATATCATTTGATAATTTTTCACAAATATCTCAATGTGTAAATCTCAAAGAATTAACTATATATTCGTACCACTTAAGTGATCCAAAATTTTTAGATTTAATATTGTCTTTACCAAATTTGACAACTTTAACTATACAATGTTATGATAGTTATTTTTTTGCTTCTAATGATCATAACATCTTCTATGGCATTATGAAAATATTATATGAAATTCCGAATAAAACTTTAGAAGCTTTTGAAATTTATGGTATGCCCAATAGATTCTTCTTTCAATGTCCTTTTCTGGAGGATATTCCCAATCTTAGTTGGATGGTTACTAAAATTTTCCATCGACACTTGGATGGTACTTTAGAATGGAAATCTGATATTTGTCATATTATTCAATCATTTTATAATTTCATTAGTAATAGTAAATATTTACAAAACTTATTTGTTGGTAATAATATTTTCCACAAAAAACGTATTATAAAAGAATTAAATTTTATTGAAAAAATACAACAACAAAGATGTGAAAAGGGTATTGCTAAATTAAAATTTATTAATAATATTAAGAGTGATACAAATATAAATTATTTTAATACCATTTCGGAAGGTTCTGTAAGATTTTTTATAAAAAATTTTAAATCTTTTAAGTAATTTTCTGTATAATTCGTAATAAAATTATGTAAATCAAAAACTTTGCAAGAATCTACTTGTTTTTTTTAACTTTTCGTAAAAGTGCTTCTAAGCCCAAAATAAATAGAAACGAAAATGCTACTGAAATGATTTTAGCAAAACAAACCAACTAAAGAGAAGGAGTAAATATTTCAGAAATTGTATTTTGTAGAAGCCCTATTGAAGTACGGCATGAGTCGCATGATATCAAATTATACTACCCCGAGCATGAAAAATCTTTTTAAATATTGTAATAAGAAATTTCATAGTGTTGCACTGTGAGTAAGCATCTTCGAATTGGCCAAAACTAGAATATTGAGAATATGTAAAAGTCTAAAAGTATCACAAGGGTGGGTTTGGAAGTTTCTACTTACAAATCTGGAATAAAAAATTTAAAATTTAAAATGGCGGATCCAAGATGGCAGCCATGAGGTTTTAGTTTTAATTATATTGGACTTAAAATAATCAATTATATAGGTCTAGGGGCCGCTGATTACAAATCTGAACTTAAAAGTTTGAAATTCAAAATGGCGCATCCAATATGACTACAAACAATTTTTTCATTAAATTTCTTATGTCGTCTGATTTACTTAAAATCTCCACCAGCGAAAGTTTTTGGCGGATCCAAAATGGCAGCCATAAGTTTAAAATAGTGATATTTTTTTGGAAAATAAATTATTCCTTATGCCAGTCTTAAGGTCATTGATAAAGGTAAGAATACATATTCAATACTATTGATAAAGCTTTCAAATATCAACCACTCAGAACATTTTATTTTTAAATACTTTGTCCCAAGGTTGGTTACCGTTATCGCTAAAATACCGTTTCAAATTGAATATAGTTACCAATACCTCTAAAAAAATTTCCAAATACCGTTATCGTTGCCAATACCGTTATTTTTATGGGTAGTTACCGGTATTTTACCGGTATTTATTAATTTATATAAAAATTTATTTTTTTTAACTTTTTGTAATAACCCTACGGGAAATTTTAACAAACTGTCACCGATCCGTTTTCTGGATCCGTATACGGACCAGAAAACGGAATATAAGGAACATCGAAACTGATTCGAATCCGCTGAAAATCCGTCAATGACGGACCGTTTACGGACCGTTATGTCGTGTTAAAAACGGACAAGTCCGTTTAAAGTCCGTCAATGACGGACCGTTTACCGACCGTTATGTCATTTAAAAAACGGACTATTCCGTTGAAAGTCCGTCAATACCGGACCGTTTCCGGACCGTTATGTCGTGTAATAAACGGAGTGACTCCGTTTTTAGAATGCCGTTTTCGGACTTTTATATCTACCTAAATTGACACATTACTAACTTTAATATTGTATGTTTTTTAATAAATTTATTAAATAATGTATTGATTTTATTAAAAACTATGTTTACCGCCGGTGCAATTAACTTCATTAATCGGCCTCAAGATTCGCAAAATTGACCCATAACTAGATCCAAAATATATCTATCTACAAGCAAAAGAAACAATTTATTAATCGAGGTTTAATTAAATGTATTCACGATTGAGTTTTTTCATACGCAATTCGCAAACTATCGTGAAAAAAAAAACAAAATTTCATAAACACTTACTATTTAATGATTCTATCTGAATTAAAGTAATTTGGCTACTGCGGCAACGGCCAAGACAGGATGCTCGTTTTTGCGATATCCAGAAACTTTTTTAACCGACAAAAATTCACGAATAAACTGAAGAAAGACGACACCGTTAGCTCCGGAGTTAAAACTGATGAAAATTGGTGAAGTCCTTATTTAACGGTGCAGAAACGGATACACCAAAACGGATTCAAAACGTATTATATTCGAAAATCCGAAAGTACGGTCCGTTATTGTTCCGTATACGTACAAGCTTTGACGGATACCTGTTTTTAAGACCGATAATGTTCCGTAAAAGCCGGATTGATGATTCCGTACATGCCGCAGAGCCCGTAAAAATGTTTCTTGGGCCGTTACCGAAATAGTCTTAAATACCGTTACCGTTACCGAAACAAATTCGATACCTCTATCCTTACCGTTATTCGTTTCGGTAACCAACCTTGCTTTGTTCTGATGGGTTGATTTCAAAAAGATTGATCAATAATATTCAACGTGTATTCTTCCCTTAACGAGTCAGAAATTAAAAAATTTTGAATTCAAAATGGCGGATCCAAAATGGCGATAATGAGTCCCAAATTAAAATTTAATATTTTAAGGCCCGATTACCCCACATTTATCCCACAGTTAAATTTAAATTTTATGTGAGAAACAACAACAAATGTGTCAGTTAAAGTCCCAATTATTAGCTAACTGAACATTCATTCATCCAGCCTAACTCGTGGATCCAATTTTAATTGTTTTTGAATATATTTCACAATATTAAGGCACATCTAAACGCATTCGAAATATCGTAGAGTTCACTCTAAATTTGTCATACATCTAATATAGTTGGCACTAATTTTTATCGTAAAAGTATCATCTCTAGTTGTCAAGTATTTGTTTTTATTAAAATTGTTTTTAAAGAATAACTGTTTCTTCAAGTACCAAAAGGTCCATTTAATAAAATGAAATGATCAATCATGTTACAAGAAATCTTAAAAATTGTTATTATTAAAAGAAATTATGTTCAATGGCCTACAGATTACATTTCGTGGAATTATACAGAGCTGCATTTTCATAAAGTCTAGCGAGTTTTCTATCCCTAGATGTGCCTTTATGTTGTTTTTTAGTTTAATAACATATTTATTAAAACCAATAATTAGACCAAACAATTTGCTTTAAGTTGATATATAACATATTATACAAATAAAAGAAAATAGTAAAAAATCAAATATATTTTTTTAATTGTCCCCAGCAAAACTTTTTTGCACTGGTTGCCTTTGAATCTGTTCTAGAATAGGTGTTTTTACCACCGGTTCCGTGGAACAGGTTCTAGAACTGATTCCTGGAAGTCAAAATGGAAGCCTTCACTGTCGCAGAACCAGTTCTATAACTGGTTCTAGAACCGGTTCCAAAGCAACCTGTTCTAGTTTGGAGGAACAGAACCTGTTGCTTCTGGGGCAAACTCAAACAAAAATCACCGATGATAGAACATAAATTGGAACAGGTTGCAAGTACAGTTGTTCTACAACCAGTTCTTTGCATCCGATAATTTAGCTGGGTCTACAAAACTGTTACAACCCAGGAAAATTTTTTACAATCGGTAGCCAACCACACCCATTCTACAACTGGTTCCACTGCAACCGATTCCATGGAACTGGTTATGGAACCAGTTCCTGGGATCCTATATGGAAGGTGTGGGTGACGTAGAATCAGTTCCAGAACTAGTTCCAGAACTGATTCTAGAGCAACCGGTTCCACTTTGGAGCCATAGAAGGGGTTGCTTTTGGGACAATTTCAAACAAAAAGAATCGGTGTTAGAATCGACAGTAGAAGGGGTTGTGAATGAAAAGTAGCTATTGTACAACCGATTCTTTGGAACAGAAAATTTTCCTGGGAAGTAAACAAACGATATACAACCGAACGGACAAACGAACGGACGTACATCGCCAAACCGAATCAAAAAGTGTTGAGAGGATTGGTGCACTAAGTAAAAGGTAGGATTAGGATTTTTTTTTTGTACAACAAAAATAACCACAAACTCAATATACCCTCCTGCCCACGTAGTTATGTATGGTTATAAATATTTTGTATGGGAGTTTACTTATAAAACGTATTTTCCTTAATTTTACATTAATTTAATTTTTCGGAACAGACTTTTGTTGTGTATTTACGTTTTCTATACATTCAATGCATAAGAATGAAACAAAAAACACAACGTATCTTCTGTTCTCATCTAACTCACTAAATCAGCTACGCAGAGATACGTTACGTTTACGCTCGAGGAGGCCAAAATACTCAAAAATAATTTATTATGAGTCAGGATACCCAAGTATTTAAAAAAGGTTTTAGTGTAATATGGTGCAGCCCTAGGTAAATTTCTGAAATCCCAAATTTTGCTCTGCAAGCCGTTTATGTACCCATCCCTGGCATAAAAGGCTTTTATCCCGAAATGTAAGAGAGATATACATAGCAAAACAAAACTTTTTTGGCAAACTTATCTGGCTGTGAAAATGTACTAAAAAATACAGTGCCTGTGGAATTTTACAAAAGCTTTTGAAAATATTTTTATTTTTTTTTTTTTTTGTGTAAAGCACCGTAAGTTGTTTGAGTTTCACGTGAAAAAACTGTTATACTCCATATTATAAAACTAATTTTTCACGACAATGAGTTTCACGTGAAAATTGTGCAGAGTTTGTTTTAACGCAAATTTAATATCAATATTAATATCAAGACTATTATTTTTCTTGTGAAAAAGTGACATTTTGTGTTTATTGTGATTGTGCCTTTGTTATAAAATCAAAAAATTTTTAATTTTTATAAATTAAATTGCAATTTGAGGCCTTTAAAGTTCGAGTGAAATTTTTCCACGTGAAAAAAAACTTACGGTTCTTAAAGGTTCAATTAGACGTGCCATAACGCCATAGCCGTAACCATAACGCCATAGCAGACAACCAAAATTCAATTGGTATTTACGGTTACGGTTATGGCGTTATGGCATGTCACCTATAATCGAATACATTGTAGCCCATAAGATTGGTTTGAACAGCTGTTTTATATAGTTATGGTTATGGCACGTCTAATTGAGCCTTAACTAATAAAAATAACATATTATCGAAAATACCCTCTGACATCAGAGGGGCAATTCTGTAACTTTTTAACGACAAAATTCGGTAGTTAAATTGACAAGTTTGCTTAGTAAACTGGCAACTTAACTACCGAACTTTGTCGTTATAAACTTATAGAATCCCACTACAGATATCTACAATAGGCGTGTTCGTTTACTTACTACAAGTTACTACTTTTACTACAGCTGGAAAAATTCAATACAAAAAGTAAACAAAACTTTCCAATTGTAGTAAAAATAGTAAGAATTTCGAGTAAACGAACACACTGAATATCTACAATTTTTTTCAATTTATTTTTTTTTATAAAATTATTGACAATCTATAACAAATAGTCAAATATATTTTTCGATCATTACAAAATCAAAATTTTTACATTTATATAAAAACATTAATTCTGTGTTATTTTTTGTAATTCCTTTTTAATAAAAATCTCTTTTTAATAACAATTTTAATTGCAAAATAAAGTTTGGAAAATTAATGCAACATCATTAAAACAAGATAAATCCGTTACATTGAAAATTTTGTAATAAATAATATAAAAATATAACAATAAATAAAGCGATAAAAAGGATTCACCCTTCGTTAATACAAAACATTAGGTATTTTTTAATTACTTTGTAGTTTTTGCAGAACAAACCCTAGTACATATATTATTGTTTTGAGATGCCTAATGGAAATCCAAACCGCAATTGCCCACAATCAAAAGGTCAAAAATGTGCTGGAGGTGGAACATATTATAATACTTCTGGTAGACCACTAACCATGGCCGATTTAAAACTATGTCCCAGAAATGTTGAATATCCAGCTGATGAAACTGAACATAATGACCTAAATGAGTACAATACAGCAAGTGATTTTTCTGAATCCAATAATTCCATTTCGAGTACCACACCATCTGTGGCCAGAGGACGTCAATTTAATCTCGAATATGAAATTCAAAGAATGAGAAATGAAGCCCGGAAGCGTTTACTTGCTGAAAAAGTAGCTATTTCGAGTAATCGTCCTTCCCCGCCATTACGAATTCAAACGACACCTCAACCATGTCCTAATAGTGGAGTAACAAAAAACGTTAATTGTAGAAGAGAAGCAACATCTCGAGGCAAAGAATTTGATCCAAAATATGAACTCCAACGTCATCAATCTAAATCAGTAAGACTTGATAGTAATGTTTACTAGATTGCACTTCCTTTATTACTTTTTGTTTCTTTGATTTTAAGAGTACTTGTTTGCAACAAAATTGCCGTTATGTTACAGCTGGTCGCCGTGTTGATTTAGATAGAGTATGATTGGTTTCATAAGATGATATTTCCTTTCACTCATATCGATTTTTATTTTTAGTTATATGACTATAACATTCAAGCCCATACACCACCTGGAGCCGCAGGTCGTCCATTGGATATTCAAAGAGATATAGCATCTCGATTAAATTCACCAACAACTAAAAGACAACGTGCTACATCATGCCCAACGCCAATGAAATATAATTCAACAGTTTCAAAATCTGCGCAACATCAGACTCAGGCCTTCCCGCAATCAGTTTCTTCAGTATATCCAAGCTTATATCGTACTATTTCGCCTGATCACACAATAGCTACTCGAACTCCGGTGAAGGACAACAGTATTGAAGCTCGAAGCCCACTATTACCTGCTTATCAAAATGTTCAAGGTTTACCTCCGCGGTCTGTTACAAAAACTGTAACAACTACGATTACAAGAGTAAGTTTTCGTTCAACTTTGGAGCAGTAAAAAATAACTTTAAAGTGAGGCAGTTTTTTAAGATGGCGTTGCTATCATTATTATAATTTTAACTATTTCCTAAATCAAAGACTTTAGAAAATAAAGAGACTGCAATCCCCTCAGTTAGTGAGAAAAATATATAAAATGTTGCAGCAAATAGGAAACTGAAATTTTTTCGCTCCTTTTTAATCCAAAAATTTATATTTTTTAATGTTGCTATTTAAACAGGAAACTGGCCCTTTTCCTGTTTGCAGGCACAAGCTGTTAACATAGAGTGAGAGAATTACATAGTCATTGCTTAAATGCAGGCATATCGCTCAAATAAGTCACTTGGGAGAAACTATGTCAACTCAATACAAAACTAACATCTTCGGATTAAGGATCTCGGATTTGTTCGTTGTCAATAACACTTGAAAAAACAACGAACTCTACCTCAAAACAAAAAAATATTTTGAATGAGACAGCCGTGTTATGCTTTTGTTCAACAATTATTTAAATTTTTGCATTAATTTGTTTTTACAAATGTTATTGACAACAAACACACAAACATTTATATAATTAGTACCCAAAGGTACTTTTATGTAATTGTTGCTTTCAAAAGGAGTTGATTTATGGCTGGTATTACCAAATCAGACAGTTCCTATACGAAAGTACAAATTCTCGTCCCGTTGAAGTTTTTTACCTTATGTAATGTCTCGGTTTGTGTATTTCAAGTTATTATTTTCTTATTGCAGACAACTGAAGAGTTTGGGTGATGCCAACGAAACAATTGTTTTATATTTTTTTGAGTTTTTTCATTATGAAATAAAATCCAATATTTTACCTTAATTCGGTTTCTTGTTTGGGGGTTATTTTATTTAATTTGAGCGGTGTTCCATTTTCTTTGGGAGTTGTTAAATTTTTCGGTTTGTGGGTTATTTCATTAAGGCTAATTTCGTTTCGCCGTGATTAGAGGGTTAGAGACTATATCTGGGAGCCAGTCGGTTTAATCAAGCGGTTTTAATTAAAATTTTTATTTCAACGTTTTTTTTATTTTCAGACTACTACTCCTCCTCATAGTCATCCTAAAAGTTCACTCATTAGATCACCAAGCAGATCCCCTGAAAAATCTCCTGACAGATCTCAAAGACAAGATGATGTGGTAAATATTAATATATAACGACCTATTAGATTATCTCAAATTAACCAAAGTTAAGTGCTTAACCATAGTTATTAATGTCAAATTTATTTGAAATAAAATTTAACTCTGGTTATTTTTTATATAAGTTATCTCTGAAACTCTTAAGTAAATTGTGTTTATTATAACTTTCTAGACTTATTCCACCCTAAGACAAGATATTATGAAACCAAATGATCAAACATATAAACAAACTCCCCAAAGAGTTTCTGCAATGAGGCCAGCTTATAAAACACCACCACAACCTTCCAATATTACGGTAGAAATATATTTTTTTATAATGTAAACTTTCTTTTACTAAATTTATAAACTCTATCATAGACACAATTTCCAAGTCTCAGTTTTCAAAGACCAGATAATTCTAATATTTCTTATGTACCTCAAACAACGGCCGGTTACAACATATTTAATGTTCCGCAATCGGAATCTACACGTCTCCATGAAACTATCATTATTCCTATTCCTCCCAGACCTAATACAATGATAACTGATACCATTTTGTCTGATGTGGTAAGTAACGATAAAGCATTTCTAAATAAATTTATAACATTAAGATTTCCTAGGCAACTCCCAATAACTCTTCTCAAAGGCGGGATAATGTTGAGAGAACAGGTCAGGCTTATGGGAAAACGCCACTAAGAGCTTTTCCAGCATCACCGGCATATAAAACACCACCACAACCTTCCAAAATGACGGTAAAAAAGATTGATTTATTTAGTTTTTAAATAATTAAAGTTGTAAATAATTAACAAATTTTTGTTTATTTAATTTATTAACTCAATATTTCGCCACCCTTTGGCCAGCATCATCAGGAATGAGTAACAATATTCAAACAATAAAAATATTATTGCACTATTAAATGTGTTGTATGTAGTTGCAATACTTAATTGCACTATTGAATGTGTTGGCGAAATATTGACTTAATAAATAAAATAAACATAAATTTGTAAAACAAAACTGAAATCGAGTTTAATTATTTAACAATTTTTAAAATAAATAGTTATATGAAGCTCGAAAAAACAGCAACATATCTATATTTTAATGTTTATTGCAGAATACATTTGATAGTACAAGTTTTCAAATGCCCAAAAGTTCTGATATATCTCCTGTTGTTCAAACACCACAATCTGCAGCTATACATCAATATGAAAGTGTCAATATCCAAACTCATCCCAGGCCTAATACACTGATAAATGCAATAGGCTTACCACAAGTAGTAAGTACAGTGGTAATACTTTGCATATATTTTTAATGAATTGTGATTTCTTAAGGTAAATTCTACAGCCCAGCCAACCCCACCTGATCCATATTTGCTATCCAGTAATATTTCACATATTGTAAGCTGAAGCTTGTCTATCTAATTTACTACCATGTCTAATAATTTCCACTTATTTAGAATAATTACACTTCAGTAGAGCAAAGTAGACGTAATTTGTTGTCATCATCGGCTCAAAATAGATCTAATCAACAGCCCACTGAACAATTTCAATCGAATTTGGTGAGTTCGAAATGAGTACATTCAAAAAAATTTGACTTTATAATCTACTGAAATTGACTGTTAAAAGGGCGATTAAGGTATCTGCCATTGAAATGACTAAGATGTATTTAATTTTATCTGTTAAAAACAACTAAAATTACGTCAAAATAACTAAAAATGTCGTAAAAATAACGACAACTTTTTACTACAAAAACAACTGAAAACATTGGTAAAAACTGCTGTTTCTTACACCTTACTTTTTTCGGTAGTATACAAATATAATTTTATAATTGATTGAAACTAAAAACTTTTTTCTTTCGATTTCTTTCTTTCATCATACTTAAAATTAAAAATGAAATTCCAAACTGTGCCCGAGGTATAAAGTTTCCATACACTAATAAAAAAAAAAAAAAGTCCGTTAAAATAGGTCAAAATTGTGCTGGCGCAAATACATGTACTATTTCCTGTTATTTTGGCAGAATTTTTACCTATTTGTACGGACTTTTGAAGAGAAAATAACAGAGAAATTAGTTCAATTTAATCAGAACGCGTTTAACAGATTTTTGTACTAACTCTTTTTTTTTATGAGTGTAGTTCTTGTCGGATTCTAATAATTTAAAAAAAACATTTTGATTGGACAGTCATCTACATTTGTATTTAATTAGTTTTAATAATAATTTTTGTTCACAAATACACTTTTAATGCAAATGCACTTTTTGAGTGCATTTCAGTTATTATGGGGTTCTGAAATGTATCATATTTCAGCAGAATCTGAGTCCAAATTTCATGTTGGTAATATTTCAAATTTCTTTCTAATTCAAATTAAGTATAATGCTTCCATGTTTAATGAACCAAGTGCATTGGAAAATCGTAGACGAACTGAGTGTCCGCCAACCAATTTTGAAGGTCATAGAGCTGACTCAACGTACCATAATGAATCAGTGGATACTAGGAGCAGAAAGGTAAGTGAAAAAGTGAAATATGAACAAAAACAAAATTTAAGTAAACACTAGATTTTAATAAATTTTTATTTTTAGTCACCAGCAAGACCAGCAACAAAACATGATACACGATATGAATATGAAACAATGGATTGCAGCGGTAAGGTAGTAAGTTATTAAAAAAAAAACACATTTAAAACTATGGAAAAAAATCTGTAATCCATCCAAATTTCAGTCACCAACTAGAACACCTTGTCCTATACAACAGGACACACGATACACAAATGAAACGATGGATTTAAGTGTAAGGAAGGTTAGTTAACTGTCGAAATTCTTGATATTATAAAACTAATATTTCTATAATTTAGTCACCTACTGGAGTTGCTTGTCCTACAGATAATTCTCGCAATATACATTACTGGCAAATACCCCAAGAAGATATGTCATGTGAAGAATATGATGATCAAAATCCGGAAGAGGAATTAAATTCGAGAGCAATTAACCGCGGAGATTTATGTCAAGTAGAAGATATGCTGGTAGGTACCCAGGCAGAAAAATGCGATCAGCTCAATGTTGGTAAACCACATTAACAATCTTGACAGAATTGCCCTGTTACTCGATTGATAACAGCGGCCAACCGTTGGTTAGCGCTAACTTGCAAACGTTCCCATGATATTGGCAAAATCAAAAAATTGGTGGCCTAGAATAAGATTTTCAGATTTTTAAAAAAAAATGTGTTAATTTATTTTTCTATAGTGTGGACATACATATTCAATATTATTGATCAATTTTTTAAAAATCAACCAATCAGAACATTTTAATTTTAAATACTTTGTACTGATTGGTTGATTTTAAAAACATTGATCAATAATACCTTAAAACATGGTTGTGATAATATTCGAACACAGACCACCAGATTATCAGCCCAGACCTCTATACATTATGCTAACGAGTATTGTTACAGATGATAGCTAAAAATTTAGATAAGCGATAACAGTCGTCGGAACGAACTTACAAGCATCGGCAAAAGGTTTGTTGGCACTTAATGGCCAACTTAAAAAAAAATTGATTAAGAAGAAAAAAATAATTACAATTTTTTTAAATAAAACATGGTCATGCTATGATTCGACCACGGCCGTTAGACTGCAAAAAAAGCGCTCTGCACTCTAAGTAAGCTAACGAGACTTATAATACAAGATAGTTTAAATCATAAATCATAACAGTAGTCATGTAAACATTGGCACAAAGTCTATCATAGCGTCTGGTTATAAATTCAAAAAAAATTATAAAAAGAAATTTAAATAATAAAAAAATTAAATTTTAAAGAAATTAAGAACTACAAAAATATATTATGGACACGACCGGAATCGAGCCCGTGATCTCCTGTCTTTTGTCTTTAAACCTCATTTTGACAAAACGTAGTAATTTTTATGAAATCAGTGCTCTGCCAGGGTGTTAATTTTAGTAATTTCTGTCTGGGTAGTTGCTATTTCAATTTTTTTATTTCCATTTGACATATTCTCTCGCAAGGGACCCGAATTTGAGAGTACAGCGTATCTTGATCTACCACCACCACGCAAACCATTTCACCCCACAGAAAAACAAAGTGAACCCACTTCTTCCAACGCTGGTCTATTTAGATGTGTAGCAGAAAAACTGAGTGCAACTTATGATTTCCTTTCATCTTTGGTAACCACACCACAATCACCTAAAACTATAACCTTACCACCAGCAAGAGCCCAGCAAAGATCGAGACAATATTGTGATTCAACGGTAAGTATGCATTATAAAAGTATTTACATGTGGTTTCATAAAGTCAATTTTTATTTCCATAATATCTATAATAGTAATTAGACAAACTTTGTATACTTTCAATATGTTTTTGAGAATTTTGTGTATCAAGCTTTAAATATCGAGTTTATTTTTTAAACCTTTCAGCCGAATACACAGTTTATAACCCCCTGTCCTCATAATTTTTCGCACAAACGTGTCATGCCAGTAATGTTAATATAGTTTTATTGTGTAAATTGTGGGATAAGTATAAATATAGTAAATTTATTCTTCACCCTCATGTTAGAGCATGATGCTTAGAGGAAATTTAAACAAACTGTCCCATGACCAATCGATTATGGAAGGAACCAGTAGCTTTTACGTGCCGTTGTTATAGGGAAGTTATTAAAGTTTAAATAGAATTCTACAATAATGGCGCCCAATCTTTTAGAAAGTAATGTAAGATAAAATATCAATAATGGAAAATCATGCAAATTGCCAGAGTACTTGTCGCTTTATATAAGAAGGTACCGATCGCTTGTGACATATAAAAAGACTTACCTAGGACATGCTACTGAATTTTACTAACAATGAAGACTGTTTGTGGGTTTCCTCCCTTTTTAGTGCGCCATTTACTAGATCTTCAAAATACCTTTTATTACATACAAAATTTGCATATATTTCCTGGAAACAAACATTAAAAATTTCGAAAACTGGATCACTTCACCTGAGAGATTAAGATATGAGATTGAGTCGCTAAAATGTAATTATGCTCATATTTAATGTTCCGCAATCGGAATATTCATTTATAATATTTTCTGTCTCCTCAATTATATATCTGAATTTTATCCATATCTGAGTGAACCACATAGCAGACCTTCCTCGTAAGACCAGTGCACGTTCCAGGTCGCCCTCTGAAATAGACTGTTTGCAAAGAGAATATTTTTAAAATAATATGCACTGTTTTTATTGAAATAATACTTGAGGCTAAAAATTGCTCTCACCAATTTTGCATATTTTTTTTGGAGAAACATCTCAATGTAGAAACGGTAAGAAATATCATTATTTTTTGGACTACCGACATTTTTAATTTTTTGTATGTATTCGCGTAAGCACGCTTGTGCGCAGTAGGTGAATTATGATTTTATCTATCAAATATAATATGTCGAGATAGCTCAGATGGTAGAGCTGTAGACTGGTAAGCTGGAGTCCCAGGTTCTATTCCCAGCACTAGCCAATTTTTTTAAAAAATTTGTAATAAAAAAATATTTTTTTTAATAAAACTTATTTTTTTGAAAACCTATTTTAGACTCATTATTTTTGTCAATACTGGTAAGCATTTACCGACACATTTTTTGATTTTGCGAATAATGGTGTGTAAGCATAACTCATTATTTTGCGCGACATCGCCATATAAAGGTAATAAGAAATGTAATAAGAAAAGTAACCAATTATCATTACCAGTAGTGGGATTCTCTAACTTTTTAATGACAAAATTCGGTAGTTAAGTTGTCAATTTCCTATGCAAACTTGTCAATTTAACTACCGAATTTTGTCGTTAAAAAGTTACTGAATTGCCCCTCAGGTATGTATATTAGGGTCGGCCGATTTGTAAAGACAAAAATTTGTCGATATTGTGCCATTGATTTTTCGATAGCATGAGGAAAAAAAGTTCCACTACGACATATTAAAAACATTATTTTCGAGGCGCCGTTTTTTCGACCAAATCCGTCTAAAAACCCCAAAAAAACTTTTTTTTCGAAAAAATTATATCGCCATCGTTTCAAGCGTACAATTTTACCTTGGATAGGATATATTTAAAAAATTTTAAATCGGCGAATTTTTTTTAACATACCTACTAAAAAAAACCTTAAAAATTAACGCGTAAAAAAGATGGATTTTTCGACAAAAACTCGTCCAAATCTTCAAGAAAAACATTTTTTTTTTTGAAAAACTGTTATCGGCATCGTTTTTAGCGTACAATTTCACCTTGGAAAGGTAATATTTAAAAAAAATTAAATCACCCGATTTTTTTTTTATTACCTACTAAGAAAATCTTAAAAAAAAAAGTTGAGAAAAAGTCAAAAATTTAAATTTGGGCGCCTCGAAAATGATTTTTTTGATATGTCGTAGTGGAACTTTTTTTTCGTCATGCCAAAAGCACAATAAAACGACCCACCCACATATCTGGGAATGATTTTCTACACTGCGGTACACAACTTCATACGTCGAACTATATTGGTCACGCCGTAACTGAAAATTTTTTTAACGGTGCCCCTAGTCTCTCTTTTATTATAACTCTATGTAAAAGTGGGAGATTTCTTTCGTGTTAAGGGACCGGTTTTGTGGCAGTTCGAATAAATTTGCTCGTAGGTTTTTTAATTTATAACAAAGATATTCCAAGCGGGAATCTCACATTCTATTGAAATTTATGAACACTTATTTCCTCCTAAACTTTCATTTTAATTTACACTTCCAAAACTTTATTTAACTAGGAGTTACCAGCTTCTTTACGGGAATGTGCCAATGCCAAACGATGTGGTCGTGTACAATTCGATAGTTCAGATAAATCCAGAGGTAAGAGAAGTTTTTTTCACAGCTTAAAAACATATATTACTCATTAGAATACACCGAATTTAAAAAATTGTCAAAATTAAAATTCTACCAATGCACATCGATTTTTTGACCAAAAGTATAATTTAGGTAAAGGGAAAATTTGGTTATGTATAAAATGGAATATTTAGTGAATAAAATCTTGTATCATTGTTATTATTCGTTTTTTGTTGGCGCGTATTCAAGTCAAAGTTTTATATTTATGTTGCATTTTTTTATTATTCATTAAAAAATTTGTAAATATTCGTAGTTTATTTCAAAAATTTCCTCAAAAAGTTCTCAAAACAAAAATAGATACCAGTTAAATACTTATTTAGGAAAAAATTACAAAATTAATAGTCCTTACTATTTAAATTTTCCAAATGTATATCGACTTTACTTAAAAATTTGCATGGCGAACCCCTTAACAATTTTTTTTTTCACAAAAACACAATAAAAAATAGAAAAAAAAAATTTGGTTAAGGGAATCAATAAAGTCAGCAAAAAACGTAGGCGAATCAGCAAATTTTTATTCAAAAGGGTACTAGCAGAAAAATTGCTAATATCAGCAAAATTGTTTGCTAAAAATTAGAGAGCTAATTTATTACAAACAAATTAGTAAATTTGGCTTCTTTGCTAAATATTAGTAGTTTGAAAAAACTAAAAAAAATTGTATAAAAATTATACATTAGCTAATTTATTTGCTGAAAATTTTAATCAGAATTTGTGTTTTTGCGATTCTTTTGAAATTTAGAAAACCTTGCAACGTATAAAAATTTCCCGATATTGTCGACATGATTTAATTAAAAATTTTAAAATTTGGGTGCGAAACTTAAAAATGCGATATTCACTACAAATGTCGTAGCATTTATACATGGTTTGTGTCTTTAATAACTTATATGACATTTTGGAGGGTAAACACCTGTCATTTATTCTCACTTAGTCATTTAACGAAATAGTGTAAATAACAAAGTTTGTTTTTGCTTCGAAAATGTCGAATTTTGTGACCACAAACCATCATTTGCGGGAAGTTATGCTTCACTTCTTCAATTTGAAAAAAAAGTGCAGCCGAAGCATATCGATTGCTCACTGAATCGATTTTAATGTACGTGAGATGGTTTGTACGGTTAAGAAGTGGTGATTTTGACACGAAACTCAAGAAGAATATCCAAAGTAATTGGGAGTTACTCAAGCAGCAGGATTCAGCCAAAAGCAAGAATATTGGGTACCACACGTGTTGAAGTCGGGAGACGTTGAAAGACGATTGTGCATGTCCGAAATGCTGCTTGACCGCCATAAGGAGAAGTAATTTTTGCATCGAATTTAGGACCATTTATTAAATTGAAATTGAAAAAAAAAATTACTTTGATCAGTTGACACATAAACTAACCACTGACGAGTCTTTGGGTCAGACGAAACTGCGGCAGTCTGGTGATTCCCTCGTGTCTGTTAAATTTTTCAATAAAAATGTTTTCTTCTTCTTCTTCCTATAAATCAACTCTAAAAAATTCTTTAGTAATTAAATCTAATATTAATTACGATTGTCCTATGCGACGGTTACAAACACTTAACTAATGAAATAAAAAAAATTTGTAAAATTTTTAACACACAATATTTTTTAGTAAAAAATCTTGCTATTCTATATTTACAATTAGAACTTTTTTAATAAATTTGATTAGTGATTTTAGCAGAATTGTTTACAAAAAAACAAACTTAAAATTGAATAAATTAATACACTAATTATTTAGTAAAAAATTTGGCTATTGTTGTTAACGATTTACTAAAGTTTTACTAAATTTTAGTAACGCTTTCTAGTTTTAGTAACACTTTAGTAATAATTACAGGTATGGTTTGTTAAAATTAGTAAATTTTCTGTAACATTTACAGACTTTTCTGATACTGCGCTATTTGTATTTTCTAGGTAGGTTGTGGAAAAGAGAGTGATTGTGGAAAAAATTCCAAATCGATTCTTAAAAATCCTGAATTTATTTTTCAGAATGTTTTCATAGAAAATACGAAAAGAAGTATGTATGTAAACAAAGTTTTTATTAATATTTTTACTTGTTCCAAATTATAATAGTTCAAGATCCAAATCGCAGAGCTTTACGTAGAATACAAATTGAGACTTTAGTTGGTGATAACTATTGTCCGGGCCTAATACAAGATACTTTAGATGGTCGAGAGGATTTCAATAAACATTCATTAAATATAACATTAAACAGTACAACTTGTGAGGAACCACCTGCAGACGAACCGATGACATTACTGGAAGCCTTTTCAATACGTATTGAAAAAGAACGTTCACAAATTGAAAATCAAATAGCCGAAGACGCCGCTGAGCAACAGTAATTTAATTTATTGAAAATAGTTTATACGCATACAAATGATCTTCCAATAATGTTAAATTTTTCTTATAGAATTATAGATACTATTGAAACACATTTTGCCAATCAAAATCCTTCGGACTTAAATCGTTCTATCAAGAGTTTGTTATTATCGGAACGTATTCAGGATCATGAACAAGTTGAACAAGCTAAGGAAAAATCATTTGAAGCTGATGTAGAAAAATTGATTACACCTTCACCGGATAATCATAGAATTAAGTTATATTTTTATACTGGCCTTACAAAAACATTGGATGAAGAACCATCAGTATAAGACAGAATGTAAAAATAATTGAAAATTTTTATTAAATATATTTTATAATTAAAACTGGCTGAAAATTACTGTAATAAAACAATTTATATTTTTGAATGTACTAAAAAAATAAAAAAGAATAAGGGTCATATGCATAATCAATTTTAAAATTTATAAATATATATGGGTGAAATCAAAAAATGTGATAAATTTTTGGGCCAAATTTGTGAGAAGCAAAAAGTGTTAATATTTCGGTTTTTTCTTAATGGAATCAGTAAGTTTAGTCATTATAAACCTAATTGCAAAAAATCTCATCTACAAGTTGTCGTAATAACTTTTTTTGCACAATTTTAATTTTTTTTGTTGTAACGGAGTTTACATTTCTGCAAGCAAAAGATATAACAAAAAAATTGCGTACGAATTTTCTTCAATTTATTAGTTTTTCGTATTTGGGTTTTCAATTTGCTTTCCAATGATATATAATTTGTGTTTATCAAATTGACGGTTTCGCGAATAAAAATACAATTCATTCCGCGAAAAAAATTTTATTTTTTTTTTAATTTTGTATTTTTGGTCCCTTTAAATGCTTTTCAAAAAAATAAAAGTTTTTAAAATCCCAACAGCGGTTGCCCAGTTACAAAATAATATATTAAAATAACATTTCGCGATCAACAAATTCTTAAATTGTGTTAAACAAATTTAATTTGTCAAACTAATGTCAGTAATGACTCGAAATATCGATTCAAAACCAATTAAATGCAAAATCAATCGTTTTTCACTCCAGCAGCTTAGGGTAAAAAACTGATAACTTTTTTTGATTTGACGCAAAATTATTAGTTGAATCGTCTTTTGACGCATAAATATTAGTTGAATCACCTCTGTTTATGGTTATTTTAAAATATTTTAAACAATTAGCTACATTTATTTGAATGAAATCTGATACAAACAATTGTGGTTACGGAGTTTACAGTTACTGAGTTTACATTTGGTTACTTTTTTCGTTTTCTTTCAGAAACGCTTTGTCAGATTTTTTTTTCCGAAACAAAATCGTATGATGCCTACAAGGTGAATCCAAATATGACATTGTTTTTCTTACTCGTTAAATAGTTTGGTGTAAAAATTAGGAACGGAGTTTACAACATTTTTTCAAATCTCATTAAAGACATCCTTTTTCGTCTCAAGAATGTTACATGCTGCAGAAAAGTTTCAAGTCTGTTATGCTGGATGATTACTTACAGTCCAACGATCATTTGAATATAAATAACATTATTCTTTTCGCAATATAAATAATAGATAACTCCAAAATTCTGGTATATGCACTTTTATCAAAAATTATGACGAAAAATCGTTACAGAGTTGCAGTCGTGATAGCTGAGATATACGAAAAAGTTTGTAAAATGTATTAATTTTTATTAAAAACGGCACTTTTCCTCTTCATAAAAATTCTTACAGTTAGTGTTAAGCTTTATTGGTTATTAAAATATAAGCTATTAAAGTTAAAAAACCTTATGAGTTACTTGTTACGGAGTTTACATTTGGCCTATAAAATTGGTCACAAATTTTATGTACTAACCAAAAATTGGTCAGATTGTTATAAATTTTGTAAAACAGGTGACAATACGCTGATATATATCGAAATATGTAACTCAAATGTAATCCATGCATTAGAAATTAGGTGGTTACACGGTTATTATCACATTTTTTGATATCACCCATATATAAAAGAGACTTGTTTGTACTCTGAAAATAATACCCCGATTTTGATAGAAGTTTATATATAACATATATAAACTTTTCGTAAGGACTGTTTCTGTGTAGTTTAGAATTTCTCTGATCGATAAATAGGGACGGATATTAAAACGCTCATTCAAAAGCTTTATTCACCATTATATATATTTGTTCCTTTTACTCCTGCAAGCAGCATAGGGCCGCTATTCATTATTAAAAGCTTTGAAATTTTTCTTAAGTCGACTTCAGTGCTTTTACTAAAAGTCCATAGATGCACTGAGAAAATTATCTGCATGATATTAATGAATTTTTGTATAAATCCAATGAACTTTAACTGGAACTCGTCCATTGAAACTTTTCATTAAATTCATGGAATTTTTTATAATGTGTTGTGAAAATTTTCATTTTATATATTAAAAGTTTCACAGACTCAATGAAAAAGTTTCATTAAACCTATATTTTTCATCAAATTTAAGAAATTTTTCATTTACTTTGTGAACAGAACTTCATTACTAAAAAATTTCATTAAAACTCGTCCAGGAAAATTCTCTCTGTGTAGTATATTCCATAGGGCACTCACTCAACTTATTAAGACGATAAATTTTAATTTAAACTCTACATAAAAACCTTGTAATCTTATAACTCACAAGAGCTTATCGAGTTCATCTACAGGTAAGCCTTGATTTACACGAAACCTAGTTTACGCGCTATTGAAGTAATGTGAATAACCTAAAGAGTATAATTTTCGAATTAAACATAAAAAATCTACACCTTTTGTTTGGAAAAGGTTAGTTTAAATTAAAATTTTTTAAACGTCTATTAACTTGAACAATTCAATAGCAGAAATCGAAAGGTACCTGTACAAAGATACGGGTATTAAATTTCCAATAATAATTATTTATTCCAATGAAAATAATCTGATGACAATTATATAATCATAACATTTGTAATTGTCATCAGATTTTCATATCAAATGTGTTGAAATGTATAATTCCATGCCAAAATCCATAAACCTCAATACAAATATACACCCAAAGAATTATAGTTATTTTGCAGTACATTGTGTTGATATTAGTAAAATAGATTAGAATGCACTTGAATTTCTTTAAATTGTAAGTAGCACCAAAAACATCTGCGGAAAGTTTATTCCACATATATGAGGTTCGACTAATGAACACTCGCCATGGTAATAACGGCAGAATATACAACCCATTTGGAAATATCATGAAGATGTCTTTATTACAGCTTAGCAGCATGTCGCTGTCACGACATGTCACGGTCAACTAAATTCAAATTTACTACAGTCATAGAAATAAATCTGTAAAAATAGCAACAAAAAAAATTACTAAAAATTAGCTAAAAACGAGTAAAAAGGTTAAAGTCGGGCATGCCGAATATATAATACCCTACACCAGTCTGACTTAAAGCCAACTAATGTTTGGATCCGAAATTTGAATGGGTTAAAATGGACTTGTGTCAAAATTTTCTATAAAATCATAAAAGAGAAAATCGAAAAAAAAATCGGTTCATGTTTATACCTAGTGCCCATATAAGGGTCCCCCCAAAAAGGAAAAAGCCGATTGATTCTAGATAAGATCGGTCCATATTTGGACCTATTGCCCATATGGGCTATATTTACGATTATAATTTTATAGAAAGTTTTGACAAGTCCCATTTTAACCCATTCGAATCTCGCATCCAAACATTAGTTGGCTTTTAACCAGACTGGTGTAGGGTATTCTATAGTCGGCATACCCGACTTTAATTTTTTTACTCGTTTTATTATTTTTTATTATAGAATTTATTCTTAACTTTAACGAGTTTTTCAATAAAAAAATTCGCTATTGGGATTTTTCTGTAAATATCCCCATTTTTACCAAGGGAATTCTTTTATTTTTTTTATACAAATCGGAGTCAATAAATTAAAATATTAATAAATATATAAAACCGCAGACAATTATTTGTTTCGAGGTTTAACTTTAATCTTCCCACATATTTTATAAAATTGTGAAAACTGAAAAACAATGCTCCATATGTATCATTTTAATATCGAATAATGTGAAACCCAACATAGTCATCACCGCATGGACTGACAGAGAAAATTGTAATAAAATGTAATTTGTCTGTACAAACAATTTAAATGTTAAATTAAAACAAAATTAAAATGACATTCCAATTTCATGATGTGTGTGGTTATTGGTATTAAATATGAATAATATTATTTATTTGTTGGGTGGATACTCGAAACAATCGTTTGGGTGTTAAAGTTATTGCTAAATGGAAATTTTTGTTTAACAAATAGATAACATTTATTTAATTGTCCATATAATTGATTTTTAAATTATGTTCAAAGTTGGATCATACATAAACTATAGTTTAAAAGGAAAATCATATTAAAATTTATATTTACCCTACGGGGAATGAGGAGTCAATTGCCCTCCAAGGACCTATCCCGTGACCGGTCAACCGAAGGTATATTACTAAATTAGTACAGATATGAACCAAAGAGAATGAATTAATTTTCTAAGTATTTTCTGATTCGTTATTTTCACTGTTGCTTTTAAAAAACTTGACCAATACCGAAATAAAAAATTAAATTCGCCGCATATTTTTTTAAATATTTTTTTATTTATTTTACTCATTTATTTATTTTGAACTTTATTTTTTTACGATTTGCTTATTTTAGCTCTTATCTTAAATTTTTATAATTTTGTGCTAAAAATTTTTAAGTTTTGTATTTTCAACGTTTTTTAATGTTAACAATTGGTATTTCATTTAATTTTCTTTTTAACTTAAGGGGAATTTTTAAATTTTTATTTATGTTATCAGAGTTTTTGAGGTAATTTTCTAATTTTTAATTGATTTTTTAGTTTAATTATGGCCAACGCAAAAAAAGATTCAACTGCCATTAAAGGACCTATCCCGTGACTGGTCAATCGGGGGCATACTGAAGGCACTTCCACTATTATTGTGTGTGTGTTAGTGTTGTTTTCTTTGCTATTTTTTTCTTTTCCATTTTTTTTTATTTGCTTGTAGTGTTTGTTTTTTCTTTTTCTTTTTATTTGAACAGAAACGAAAAATATATGACTTTACCATCAGCCAGCCATCACGCATAAGCCAACATTAGCTCAGACGGTAGAGCGTTTGCCTTACAAGCAGGAGGTTTTGTTATCGAGCCCTACTTCGACGTCAAGTAGATTATTTTTAATTCTTAATTTTTTATTAGTTTATTTGAAAAGCTATTTGTAGACACACCACCTTACTGTCACAAGGTGTCTAAAATGTGGCAATTGGTCATTTCCAATGACAACGCCATGTTAAAGTGATATGTCTCTTTCAAACAAAAAGACCGATCAACGACCCCCTTGGGACCTATCCTGCGTGTCATCTGGGACCGGTCCCTTTCCCCGTAGGGTATTTAAGGCCAGAGCAAAGGTACGTTTACAATGACGGAGTACTCCAATCTGTAGCAAATTTATTTTATTTTTCTTTTATATTAACACTTTTTTATATTTTGCTATCTCTTTTTGTTCCACTCCAGAGTTAAACTTGTTTAACTCTAGAGTACAGATTTGTTCCACTCTAGAGTTAACATTGATCTGTTAAGTGTTTTACATGACAAAAATACCTTGAAAAAAACACATCGCTAGTTTGTTCTTATCCCTAATTGTCAACAAATTAGTAAACAAAAATTTGAAAAAAGCTAAAATAAACACAAATTCTTTTTAATTTTAAAAATAAATGCAATAAAAAATATTTAATATTGCAAACAGTGGAAATTGAGTTAGAAATTTCGCAAAAACTGGGTAAGTACTGAAATGTCAAATATATTTTGAAGTAACTTTACTCTGCATTGTGAACAGTTAACATTTTAATCTGTGCTGCAGAGTGGAGTCCCTCTACTATTGTGAAAGCGCCTTAACCAACAAGTATAAACCTATAGAGAAACTACCGTCCTCACCAAATTTTGTTGTTGTGTGGCGAACTTGGGAAAGGCTAAGAAAACATGTTGATAATGTTGTTAAGAGACAAAATGAGTTGGAAGAGCATTTTGAGAAACATTTTTTCGTTTTTTTTTCTTTAAAAAAAAATTCTTTGATCAATGTTGTCAATTTTGATTTTCCATTTAGGGGTTTTTTAATGAGTGTAGTAAATTTTGTTCAACTACTGTTTTTAATAGTTTTTGTTAATATTATTTTAAAAATTTTTAAATAATTTATTTTATTATACAAATAATATATAACTCAACTTATGTTTTTAATAATTTTTGTTAATACTATTTGAAAATTTTGTAAATAATTTATTTTATTATACAAATAATATATAATTCATTTTCACCGTTCTTGTTAATTTAAATGTATATTGTTTTTGTTAAAATAAACTATATTTTAAAAAATAAAACTATATTAACTATCAGTATTAGTTTTAAAAAACCCAAAATTGACACTATTGACAAATGTTTGTTGGCACGGGAATTTTTTAAATGTTGAAGCAATATTGGAATCTCTTAAATCCTCTTAAAAATCTGGAAATTCTCTTAAAAATCTAAAAAAACTCACTCAACCTCAATGCTTTTTATATATGGAAATGTGTAAAAAAACACTCAATCTCTCATTTTTTTACAATGTTTACCAACATGTTTTAGTTTTCTTTCCCGACTTCACGAACAAAAATAAAGAGTAAAGGTTAACAGAGCAAGAGTTGTATAGATACCCACTGGTGCAACAAATCTGTACTCCAGAGTCAAACAAATTTAACTCTGGAGTGGAATAAAAAAAGATAGCCAAATACACAAATGTATTAGAAAGAAAGAGAAAACAACTAAATTTGCTACAGATTGGAGTACTCCATCATTTTAAACGCACCTTAAAGAATATAATACTGAGATTGTCTGATGAACGCAAATGCTACGGTTATGTACTTTCAACACATATTCACACCCCGTAGCGTACGGAATTCGGGTTGTGTGTATAAACACAAACACTAATTGGAGAGAGTATGTGTTTTCTACGCAACCAATCCGCCTGATTATGTAAGGAGTAGGCGTAGACGTTTTGGGGCGTTTTAACAGCAAAGTCGTTAGAACAAATATTTTTGAAATATTTAGGAGTCGAGTAAGACTTATATTTTATCAAAACTAGATTAGATTCGCCAGAAAAATTTCACTGTTTGTTAATTTCGATTTTAAAAATTCGATTTGTATGGAGGCGTTTTTACTAAATACGCCAATGCCTTACATAATCAGGGCGATTATGCTTGTGTACTGTGTACGCGATGTGCAGTACGCAACCCTAAAAGTACGGTTCGTTAGAGTTTATTTTCCTACTCTGTTCAAAAGTCGATTTGAGTGGTTAACATATAAACCGTTTAAGCTGACCTTATTTGTAGCAACTGACAACGGAATTGTTTATATGTCCATTAGACCGTACCGCAAAAAAAAGTTCGCCGTACACCCTTCAATATGAAGTATTTTTTCAAGGCAATTTCAAAAAAAAAATTTTCCCGGGTCGCCTTTTTTAATTTTTTGCTATAGCTTCGGCATTTAAAGTCAGATTTTAAAGTGTGATATATAAATTGTTTGCCTCGAGGAGACAAGTGTTCTGCTATAAAGGTAAAATCCAATGAAAAAAAATTTAAAAAGGCGACCTCTACGTTCGGCAACCAAAAAATTAAAAAAAATTCTACTGGATTTATCGAAAAACTTCTATAGCAAAAGTTTAATGATTTTTTGCGAGCTTTAATTGTTTGACAAAGATATGTAAAACGAAAAATGTAAAATGGCGACCCCTATGTTCGCAAAAAAAATTTGTTTGAAACCTCCTTGCAAAAACACTTCATATTGGAGGGTGTACAGCGCACTTTTTTTTTGCCTGTAAGGTGGTACGGTCTAATGTCCATATACGTCGCATTTATACTACCCGGTTACCCTGTTTAAGATTTAAATATACTTCAAAATAATCGATTCTTTTGGTACATATTTTTGGTTTTATAAATGTGGTATTAAGAAAATCTTAATAAGTATAGCCACCCTTAAATAGTTTGATAAACATTTCTCTTAAAACTGCTGTAATTTAATCAACGTTCATTAATTTCTGTGGTGTGAATAGATTATAATCCTTATCATTAATGTTTTAATGGTTTAAATTTCTTCAATATATGTAGCTTTTTCTATTTTCATGTTAATTACAGTTGTACCCAAAGGTCTATCTGCTTTCATTTTAAATTTACATTTTGTTTTTCCAACAACAAAATCATTAGTGGATACACTAAAAATAATGTGCCAGTAGAAAAATCTGTCAAACCAATTTCAAATCGATTTGACTAATTTTTAAAAAATTTTAATGGAACTGATTTAAGCAAAGATTTTAATTATTTTCATTTAACACAATACTAAAAATCCTCAGTACTTTAACTAGTTTTGAGTGTTTTAATTTTCAAAATTATTTATAACTAATTTTTAAAAACCCATTCGTTAAATTTTACAAAATTTATTGTTAAAATATAATATTTTCATGTTACTTTTATTACCCGATAGATGGCGCCACCAATGTATCCGAAGCTTTAAAGATGGCGCTATTTCTTTCCCTCCCGATTTTTTAAAATGGCCCATATCTCGAAAACTAAAAGAGATAGAGCAAAATTGATGAAAATTTCGACTACCCCTAACCGTATACTACCCCAGCGAAAGTGGTTATCTCTATTAAAAATGGAACTTGGCAGGGCTTTGGACCCTCAGAAATTTAATTTTAAGCCAAAAAAACAGGAATAAATTTTGTTAAAGTAACAACCCTACGGGAAATTTTAACAAACTGTCATCGAACTGGCCCCTTTATATGAAATAGAGTGGTCACTTTTACATGGCGTTGTCATAGGAGGGGGAAATTGACCCCTTGTCACATGACAAGGGGTTTTTTATGAGAGTTCAGTAACCTGTCCTAGAATTTGTCTTGTGACATGTCACAGGGGGTCAATTTCCCCCTCCTATGACAACGCCATGTAAAAGTGACTACTCTATTTCATATAAAGGGGCCAGTTCGGTGACAGTTTGTTAAAATTTCAAAGGGGTCAATTTCCCCCTCCTATGACAACGCCATGTAAAAGTGACTACTCTATTTCATATAAAGGGGCCAGTTCGGTGACAGTTTGTTAAAATTTGCCGTAGGGAAATTTTTCTGTTCAGCCAACAGACTTATTACTTTGAGTGTATTATTACGAAATAATCCCCTGTTATTGATATTGTTTTTTTAGAATTTTAATTATTTTTATTTTTACTTCATTAACTGTTATTAGTATGCAGTATAAATAAAAATCACACTTGGGATTTTTTTATTGGCATTGAAATTTCATTAGCATTAGTACCCGAAGGAACACCCATTTTAATAAAACAGCCATAGTGCTTAACTATAGTTATGAATGTCAAATTTACATGGAAATATCTCTGGTTAACGTTTAACCATGGTTATGTTGGAAATAAGTTACTCGGCCTATGTAAAGCAATTTAAACATAATTTTTTGTAGGCAAATGCTTACTTTTGTTCAATGTAAATGTTTAAGGTACTAGTGCGATTTCATTAGCATTAAGAAATGCTAAACCTAGAAAATTTAATTAGCGTTAAATAGCAATGAATATTTTTTTTTTTATTAGTTTTAGTTTCCGCCAAAACGAAGCCGAGTAACACGCTGTGACTTTCTGAATCCATAGAAAGAGTTGTGAACTTTTTTATAAAATAAAAAATATTAGGCCAATTTTTAGATAAGTTTTAATTTTTTATTACTTCAAATTCAGAACTAGTTCCGAATTTTTTAAACCATTTTAATTTTTTTAAATTGTCAATAAAAAACTTTATCGAAATAATCAAATATCTACTCTAATAGAAAAAAATCTATAAAAAAATTAATAGAAACTACTAAAAATTTGTTAAAAAATTACCGTGCAGACAAAACTGCTGAAATTATCAGATTATTATTGCTAAATGTTAGTAAGATATGAACAGCAAAAATAAAACTTTAAATATACAGAATTTTAGTTTTATTTGAGTTGAATAGAAAATAACAAATTAACCTGCTAAAATCAGCAAAAATGTTTGCTAAATAATTAGTAGTCTAAAAGACCCAAACAAATTTTAAATTTTCGAAGTTTTTTTTATTTTTTTAAAGGCAAATCTACACGAGAGAGAAAATTGCTAGAGATAGAGCAAAAACACCTCTAAATAGCTTAAATCATTTACAATAGAGCTAATTAGAGGTGTTTCTTGCTCTATCTCTAGTAGATTTCTCTCACGTGTAGATGTGCCTTAATGCAAATAAAAATCGAGCCTTTTGAAAACAGCAGTTTACAATTTTTAACCAAATATTTGCACTTATTTCAGCAGGATAGACTGATATTTGCATTCAACTAAATTTACAGTTTGTTCTTGCTGTTTTTAGTCTATGAATATTTAGCAAGATTTTCTGCAGATATTACAGTATAATTTCTCATTTTCAATTAACTAAAAGTTCACTCAAATATAACTAAAATGCAGTAAGTTTTTTTTACTGTTCTTATTTTAATAGTATTACGCAAAAATATCAGCTAATTATAGCAGTTTTTTTTTGCAAGATAATTTTTAACTAATTTTTATTAGCTACTATTTCTACAGGCTTATTTCTACGAGTGTATATACAAATTTCATAATAAGTGCGAAATATGTTCCGTGGACATTTTTTAGAATCTATTTCTGTTCTCGAATTTGAATTTAAAATCATTGAAATTAAAATCATTGCCATTGAGCAATAAAAAAAATTTCATTCCAATTGATATCAGTGCAATAAAATACTAATAAAATCATCAATTAATTAGTGCACTCCATTTATTAGTCCCATGTATGATATAAATTCATTTTTATATTGTTTATAAAATATTCAGATTTGATTATTGGTAATTAATGAATTGGAAAATAAACGTTTATTTCGAACTACAGCTTAGTTAGGGATTTAGTTGGAGGAGAAAAAAAAACGGTTCATTTTCATTTAACTGACTAATTTGACAAAGGTCATTAAGTAGTCATGTTGTATGTACATAATTAATTTTAGATTATACAAATTAAATGTAATCGAAATGAGAAAAAAATGTGATAATATATTTTACAAATGGACCAATAATATGTTATCAATTTATTAAAACAAATTAATTTAGGAAATCTTTAAAAATTTTTGGTATATTTAATAATGATAATATTATAATTTTGTAGTTACATGGATAGAAAAATATAAACGGCACAGTATTGGCACGGCGTTGGAAATGGTAGTCTCTTCGAAATAAACTTTAACTAAAAGGTACAATCCTTGTAAATGTTTTGCCTGATTATGTATTTAGGATGTCGAATTTCAAAAACTTTCACAGATATGAAAAAAAAAATTACTCAAGATCAAAATTAATCCTTGTGAAAAATAGAATTACATGGTGTACTCTGAAATTTTCAATGCAATGTTTGAACTGCCACAAAAATTTCAAATTTTATTTGCGAATATTACGAATATTATATTACGAAAAAATTAGAAAATTATTATTAAATCCCAGCAAACATAGCAATACGATTACGATTCCCCAATCATATTGCCTGGAAGAAAAATTTTATTGCGGCAACAATCGTCTTCGTATTGCGGAAGATACCCTATTTGGTAGAAAACGTGTCCCGAATGCAATACTTCACAGCTATACGAAGGCAATTCTTCTAGAAGGTAAATAGGCGATGTCTCTAAATTATCATCTGGAAGATAAAAAAAAAGTATTGCATATATCGCGGATATATCATCTGGAAGTTAAAAAGAAGATATCGCCTGATAACCATCCGGAAGGATAAAAATAGTTTTAACATATTTTATAAATTTTTATTAAAAAAGCACACTTTAAATTAAAAATTAATTATCTTAAAATGTTTATATTTTATGTTAGTTGATTTAAATTAAGCCATCTACCAGTTATTCGAAATTGAATTTATTTTGTCACATATTTCGTCATTTTCTGAAAGAGGCAAAGAAATTAGATTTTTATTTGCAATATACAATTAAATAAATAAAATACAATTTTAACTTACCTTATTTGCATTTTTATTTGCAAAATTCTCCAAAATTTAGCTGTTTTAAGTTTTTACTTAATTTTCTTATGAAAAGTTCAATTTTTTAAAATATCTCGAAAACTAAAAGAGATAGAGCCAAATTGATAAAAATTTCGACTACCCCTCACCGTATACTACCCCAGCGAAAGTGGTTATCTCTATTAAAAATGGAACTTGGCGGGGCTTTGGACCCTCTGAAATTTTATTTTAAGCCAAAAAACAGGAATAAATTTTGTTAAAGTAACAACCCTACGGGAAATTTTAACTAACTGTCACCGAACTGGCCCCTTTATATGAAATAGACTGGACACTTTTACATGGCGTTGTCATAAGAGGGGGAAATTGACCCCTTGTGACATGTCACAAGACAAATCCTAGGACAGGTTACTGAACTCTGATAAAAAACAAAGTTCAGAGACCTGTCCTAGGATTTGTTTTGTGACATGTCACAAGGGGTCAATCTCCCCCTCCTATGACAACTCCATGTAAAAGTGACCAGTCTATTTCATATAAAGGGGCCAGTTCGGTGATAGTTTGTAAAAATTTCCCGTAGGGTAACGATTAAAATGAAAAATGAAATAGTTCCATAATACTGGAAGCTAAACTGATTTTAGAAAAATCATATTCGTAATTATCGCCAAAATATTTAATATATTTGATGTATCGCGTTCTATGGTATTAAATTTGTTTTTTATATTTGAAAATTTTACATTTTTGTTCTCCCGTAGCCGAAAATTTATCTCCATTTAGGAACTTTAAAATGAAGACTTTTTTTAACTTTTGCATATTAGATCGTACCACAAAAAAAAAAGTTCGCCGTACACCGTCGAATCTAAATTAATTTTGCAGGAGGGTTTAAAAAAATTATTTTTTTTTCACAGATATGAAAAACAATATAAAAAATGCAAAAAGTTGTGAACTAGTTCACTGCCTTCTGTAATAATTTGGTGTACAAATATGTACTCAATAACAAAATTTTAAAAAACTTACAAAAAGTCGGTTTTCGCCGCAACTTTTCCTTACGCAATAACTGCCAAATTTCATATCAGTAATTTTTATATGCAAACGAAAAGAATTAGCCCAATCAGAACTATTAAAATTAACTTTCATTTTTTTGGACACCTATAATGACCATGTAGTGATGTAGGGCATAAATACTAAAATTTAATTGATATTGAAAAATATCATCAATGAAGGAATTCACAATTGGTACTAAGTATATTAAGTACAAAATTAGCATTTGTTGTAAATTTGACAATTTTCTTGGGGTTAAACTTCAAAAATCTTATTAGTATTTTACAACGGTATAGCACGTTACCACTTAAAATGTGAATACCCTCAATAAATGGATATTTTTAAAATTCGAAATGCATATTTTTTGTTTTTAAATCGTTTTTGTTTACAATGTACCTATTTAGAATACTAGTCTAATCAAATATAAATTCTGAAAATAAATTAATAGCCCTTGGAAACGTATGTTTTATCTTCAAATACACATTTCAATTATTTATTTACAAATTTCAGTTATTTATTTCCAAAGGCTGATATTCATATTTCAACTAATTGTTTACAGCTTAACAACAAAATTCATTAACAATTTATTTATTAATAGTGAGAAAATATAAGTCGTAGTAAATGAAAACAAATAATTAAAAAAATTTAAAATACATATTAAAAATTCTCTATGAAGATTTAATTTGAGATAAAAATCCAGGGAGAGTAAAGCAAAATTGATATGGGGTTCGTAGACAGGCTGGCCAGACTTGGAGTTTTGTTCCCAAATTTGGGGATATTTTGTTGGTCTTGGGGACAATAATTTTCATTTGGGGGGATTTAAAAAATGTTCTGAGGATTTTTTGGGGATATTTACAACCTTTCGTAAATTTTGGAGATTATATTAATTTTGGATAATTTTCAGAAAATATTAGTTAAATTTTTTTTTATTTTTTCACGTAATTTTATCCAATTTAACCTTTTTTTCATTTTCCGTAACAATTCAATGCTAAGTAACACAAATAAATATTTTATGCCTGAGATTTTAATAAGATTAGTGTCCAAATATCTCAAATATTGAAAAAGATGTTTTTTTTTTTAATAAGCTGGCATTAAAATTTATTCATTTTGTGAATTAGTTAATAATCCAGTTTAGAAAATCATTACCAGATATGCGGTTATGTAACTACATACTTGGTAATGGCAAAAAATATTTTTTATTGTATTTTTTTTTTTAATAAAATTTGCTGGTACGGGAATCGAACCTGGATCTACAGATTGCCAGTCAATAGCTCTACCATCTGAGCTATATCGACATGTAATATTTAATAGATAAAAACATAATTGACCTGCTGCACACAAGTCAGCTTACTCACCAACATACAAAAAATCGAAAAATATGTGGTAACATATATCCTTACCAGTGTTTAAAAAATATTGAGTCTAAAAATAGATTTCAAAAAATTTTCAAAAAAATCTAGAAAATTATTTTCTATTTGAAATAATGATAAAAATAAGTCATTATCAGTAATTCATTATAATATGTTTTAAAATAATGCAGAAGGTAAGTGGGTGTCATTACTGGCAGTCCAAAAAATAATGATATGTCATTACCGTTTCTACACTGGGAATTGATTATCACTTTAAATCAATTATTTAAATTGAATAAAGTTAGGAGGAAATTTAGGTGCCTATTCCTACTTGTGACTCATTGTGACCGTCATAAGACTATTTTTAAGACTGAGAGTCTTAACTTTTCATACAAAACAATAATAAACCTCAAAAAATTAAAATTTTATTTGTCAATGTTATGATTGTGTCGATACCAGGTCTTAATTTTTTCGAAGTTTTCAAACAAAAATTTTAATAGAAATTTGTAACCGATTATGGCCTATAGCCTAGGTTATTGTAATAAATAAAGAAATTAAATTAATTTATTATAACTTTGCAACAACAAATACATGGTGAATACAGTCACAACTAAGAGTCATAGACTTTTCGTAGGAATAGGCACGTTATTCAAATTTGAATTGAATCAATTTTGATTCAAATAAATTTTTCGTTTTATGATATGAATCCTATAAATCCAGGTAAATATTTTTGGTTAAATTGATTTGTTAAAATTGAATCAATTAGCTTGATTGAGAAAAATCAAACTAATTCTTTGAATAAAATATTGACTAATTGATGAAGTAGCAAATAATTCAATCAATAAAATGAGTTTTGCGAATCGATTTTTTAAAAATTGATTCAGATTTAATAGTCAAATTAATGAATTATATATTTAAAGGCCTGATTGTGGAGACATGCATTAACTCCTTCACTATCCTTGTACACTACAGTGTACACATCTTTAAAAGAATATATAAAATTGAATAGTGCAAAAAAACTTTATACTTTTTGCAAATAAGTTTATTAGAATCTTGCACTTCAAATAAAAATCATTATATGTATAAGCAGTTCAACATGGTAATGTAGTCGCGATATTCGTTAATGAAGTCTAATTTTTTGAATATATCATAATCTCCATGAAAAGGGCGTATTGGTGTTTCTCCTAACCTAATGAAGATAGGTAATTGAAATTTGGCATATAGCTTCGTTTTCTGACAAGAAGAAACCCAACCAAAGGATTTTGGCTACTCGACTGTTTAAGGGGCGATTTTCGAGCGTCATTTTTGGGGGGTATGAGGGGGAGGAGGCACAATATGTTACATATTTTTTTCTAATTTGAGGACTCTTAACAAGAATCTGAAGTCAAAATAAAGATACATCCGCAAACAAAAAGTCGGTAGTGAAAGGGTTAAACACATAGACGACCGCAGTTACACGACTACAGCCTGTCAAAAATAAAATACACACGTTTATATGAAAACGATTATTTTGACACCAACACAGCTACACGGCTACACGATAACTTTTGCCGCTGTAGTCAACTTAGGATAATTTCTAGTTTTTTGGCTAGAAAACAAAAATAGTGTTGACTATATAACAAAATATGTAAAACTAGTTCTGACTAGAAAATCACCGTTATGGGAACACTGAAGAAACAGCTGTTTATATTTTACAATTGTTTGAAGGTTTCATTAATTTATATTTGGAAATAATTTTATTGTGATGTTTTGTAAAAAAAAATGGATCTTACAAAATTAACAGCCATTTTTTAGAAGCACAAACCAAAAAAGATTAATATTTATCAAAACGTCAAATTTTTAGGATCAGCTGTTTACCATGTTGCTGTCGTTTTCAAAAAAAATTAAGTAGCTAACTACACGACTACAATTGCAGCCAGCAGCATTTGTAGTCGCGTAGCCGCAGTCGTGTATGTGTCCGGCCTTCCCTAAGGAGTCTAAAATAAACTAAAAGGGCTCTAGTGCGGACCACGTTTCATGGGTCTGAAAAAAACTTCATTTTTTAAATCCTGATAAATTTACTTTCGTTTGAGTATCTACACTTGCTTGTAAATACGCCTGGCGGTTTTTTGGACCCAGTGGGCTTATGGGGCCCACCCACCACTAATTTTTAATTTTGTTTTTTTTTATTCCCGAAGGGGTCATATATTTTTTTTTTTTTGTCAAATTCACAAATTTTTCTAGAGTTGATTTCTAGGAAGAAGAAGAAGAAAACATTTTTATTGAAAAATTTAACAGACACAAGGGAATCACCAGACTGCCGCATTTTCGTCTCACCCAAAGACTCGTCAGTGGTTAGTTTATGTGTCAACTGATCAAAGTAATTTTTAATTGTTAATTTGTCTCTATATGAAAAACTTTTTGTGTATTGCCATGACCGGGGATTGAACCGGCAGCCCTCTGCACAGGCTATGACTCGTAGCATCACCTCTTAACAAGTTACACCACGGTCGGCATAGCGCTGAGTGTGGCTAATTGAATTTTTCTTTACGGAAATTAATCTCTTAATCTGGCAACACCAACAAAGAGTATAAATTCTTTAAAAACAAGAGTTTTTGATCAATAATAAAAACATAATAACAATAAACAGGTAAAATGCTTTTGCACTCAAAACCAACTAAAAAGATAAACGGAAGCTTTTTTCACTTTTCACAGCACAATATTAATTATTTATTTATATAAAATATAAAATAAAAGAACAACAAAACAAAAAATTAAAACAATCAAACTGAAAACAATATTAAGGGTACATATTTAGGCTAATTAATAATCATATATAGGTAAATTAATTGTATATTTAAGATATTAAAAATAATCATCACGGTGGTCATAACTTGACAAGTTGTAATTGACAATAACTTTTTACAACCTAATATCAGGAGAACTCGTTGGAAGTTCTGATATTTAGTTGTTTACAAATTTTCAGTTACTGGGTATCAATTTACAATCATCATATTTGCACTTGCCTAACTTAATACTGGTTTGTATAATGACAAAATTTAATTTATTCACATTTGCCACAAAATTTTATGTTAATCAAAGTATTTATGTTAAACTCTAGTTAACAATATAAATTAATTTTTAATCTACTTTTTCATATTTTTTGTTAACATATTATTTTGTTGTTGTTAATTTGTTATGGATGATGCTTTTGATTAATTTTTTCATTAATATTTAATACCTTTCGCTTTTGTAAATGATGTGCGCACTTTTTGTTTATTAATATATTTCGAATTTATTTAATATGTTTTATTATTTAAATATTTCCTGTTGTTGTGGAATATTGTATTTTTTTAGAGGCCATCAACAAACACTTTACGCTCGTTTAAAGAAAACTAAATGAATGACTGACAATATTGCTTTTTTGAGTAGAAAGATAAGTGCAGCTACATGCGGGTAAAGGGGTTGCCAGATGAGGACATTTATATGTTAAATTTTAACAGCGTAATTCATAAACTTTTTGCAACAGTCTTATTGCAGTATTCAAATTTGCTTAATAACGGAAAAAATAATAAAGGTTTATAGTTGGTACTCATTAACTTTAAGCCTTTAATAAAGTTTGGAGTAAGGAAGTCACCAATTAATTGTTAATTATATCATTTTCAGGCATTAAGTGATTTATTACAGCCATAATTTCCCTAGAATGTGGTGATTCCAACAACTTATATCAATCAAACTGAAATAAGCTATAACAATTGCGTAAAAATATGTAAAAATAAAATTAAAAAGAAAAACAAAATATAGTGATATACAAACGATCAAAACATTATTCGACATTCGATTACTTTTTGTATGCTTCGAATAATATGTTCTAAAAAATAGCTTTTTTACACACATTTCCATTTATTTTCTTTATAAAAAAAAAACGATTTTAATCACTTTTAAATATATCTTAGCACGTCACTAGTTCTCTAATTTGTGAAAATACATTTTCGCTTCCGATTACCGAGTCAATGGTTGACTAAATTTAAACATCACTTACAACCTATTTGGGAGAAGAGAGAAAATAAACAATAGTGTTGCCAGTATCAAATCAAAAAATTAATTTATAGTTAAAGTACGATTATGAATCAAGATTTGTTCATAAAGGTTTTTGTAAATTTTTTTCCTTCCGTTTAATAATATATAATGTACATAAATTAAATAAATTAAAAAAATATATTTATATATCTAAGTAGAAAAGGAACGAAGTTCCTAAACTCTTTGCTTCTAAGTCAAATGTAAATAATATAAATATTATAAGAAATAAATTGAAATTGAATTGAATTGAATTAAGATTTGTAATAACTCTTTTTTTTAACGAAATGTGTACTTTAACTATAGCAAGCTTCAAAGACCAAATAAAATTTTTTTTATAAATTAGCACATAAGTTTATAGTAATCACCTCCGGATCTCTGATGAAAATTATGACAAAATATGGTCTTCATCAGATGCTACCATGAAATTGCACTAAAATTTAAAAATTTAAATCTTACAGATTTTTTCTCTTTTAATAAACACCTATTTTATTCCTCTTCTGCAGTGAGAATTTCAATTTTGTTGTTTCAAGTGAAAATAACATTAATTTGTAGAAGAAATGTAAATTTTAACTACATTCGTAAATAATTATAATTTGTGGTTCACTCAGCGAATTATTTCGGTAAATTTAACTGCAATTGCAGAGAAAAAATATGCACACTGCAATTGCAATCGACTTAACTACAATTGTAGTTATTTTTGACTGTAATTGTAGTTGAAATAATTACAGAATCATTTAGTTTTAAATGCAATTGAATTGTGTACTTTTTTAACTGCAGATGCAGTTAATTTTACTGACATAATTCTCTTAATATTAATTTTATTAACAGTCAACATTTCGTAAATATGTATGAGACAACAATTATTATTGGCAAGTACAAAAGAAGACACTTTTTTTGTTAGTCAATGAAAATAAACGGCCTTGATTTTGGGAATGCTTGCTTTTCCTACGGATAATTATATGTTGCCTGCTCACGTGTTGGTAAACCAAAATGTTTAATTATACACGCAGGAAATTAAGAGACTAAAGATATTGTTGATTTTAATTTTACTTTACATTAAAGATTTTTATTTTCTATGTATTAATAACAAATATTGAAGGAATTCACAGTTTAAGTGCTAATGTATTATTGATTCAAAACCTTTTCAACTGACTACCATTACCCTTAAATAGTTACCCTTAATATCCCGAGTAAAAATATTTTTTATATAACCATTTATGATTCTATAGAATTATATATCGTTGAGTATTGTCATACGTAACACCAAGTATAATTTTATATGATTTTATCAAAATGTATTTAGTTATATAAAACCATATTAACCATATTAAATAGTGGATCATTTCTCGGATTACACAATATATTCTCATATATAATTATATTAATGCATAATGATTTGATACGGAAAATGCTGGATCTTTTTAATACAATTTTATATAATTAAATTTTTTTTTATATAATCATATAAAAAGATATGTTTCACAATATTCGACAAGAAATAATTCTATAAAACCATAAATGATTATATAAAAATCATTTTTACTAGGGATCAAAATAAATGAAATACCATTATCCTTATTTTTAGTTCTCTGTTTTTTATAATTGTAGGTGGTTATTGAGTATTTTTCATACTTTAACTGGGTGTTTTTATAAAAAGAATAAGACGAATTCGTTAACAAATTTGTGTGAAAAACACAAATTTAAAAACGTTTTTCTTTAAAAATTTTTGCATAAATTTGCTGGGACTTCTATGTACAATAAATCCTGCTAAAAAATTTTAAAGATAAATCTTTTTAAGTTTGTGTTTTTCACACAAATGTTTTAACGAATTTCCCTGATTCTTTTTATAAAAACAGTCAGTAAGTTGATAAATTTGTTTTGTCTTTATTTTCGTTTGTTTTCAGTAAAAAATTTGCGAAAATAACTAACTACCGGTACCCTTAAAATACCGTTACCGAAATACTGAAATGCCACACTCTCAAAACAATTCCATTGTGACAACCGAATTGGGTCGGTTGCTGCAACCTCATAATTCGGTTGCCCCAACCGAATTCAGTTGAAGCAACCGATAATTCGGTTGCGACAACCGAATTGAAGTTGCAGCAACCGAATCAATTCGGTTGGCAAAAAATTTCGTTGTCACAACGGAATTGTTCTGAGAGTGCAGTAAACTTAAAATACCGTTACAACAAATAACTAAAATACCTTTAGCGAAATAATTGAAATACCGTTTACCTTAAAATACCGATTTCCCAATATATAAAATAACGTTACCCTTACAATACCGCTACCCACATAATCTAAAATAACGTTACCGTTATTGATAACCGCATTGTTTCGGTTACCGTCTATGCATTTCAAACCTTAGTCCAACGAGCATATAATTAAAAAAGGTACCAACTCACCCAACCTCTGTTAAATCACTCTCTTCTTATTTTGTATCGAAAAATGTTACCATATGACTTACATATGTCTGTAAAAGCTAACATTTTTCGATACAAAATGTTAATCTTCGAAATATACAGCCTGCTTAGGCCACGGTAACAACGTAGTGGTCTTGCCCGCTAGTCTTATATAAATTATAAATTTTAAAATGGGAATTTTAAAAAAAATGCAATTGGCATTACTGCTTTAAGTTTTCCTTTATAAATGATTTCTAAATTTGTACAAGAGAACATTTTAATCGAAATTTTTGAATAAAATTTTATGCTATGAAATGCAACTAGCTATTCTCGACAAATGATGGAAACAAATCAAGTTTCCAACATATTAAATTAAGTCAGAATTTTTAAAAATGATAATTTATTTCCTAACATTAACATCATATATTTTGTAATTTTTCAGATAACTTTTTCAAAATATGCCAAGTTTTTTTTTAATATCTCGCTCATAAGGTTTATAAATCATTTTTTGTGAAAAGTATTTAAGACGAAATTTAAAGTCTACACGAAAAATTTAATCAAAAACGCACAGTCGGAAGCCATTTGGATATTCTACGCTGACAAGTAAAATATTTATAAATTTAAATCAAACTCCGATTTTAGTAAACTTGAGCGTAACAATGCAAATGAATGAACCTGTTAATGAGCGGTATGTTTTAATTGATATTTTAAATGCGAGAGAGGTATCGATATTTCTATCAATTATTGGATTTTCAGATTAGTCGTTATATTCCTCCCTTTGGAACCTGGACACAGTGGGATCAATGAAACAACATGCTGGGAATGGCAATTGTTGGATTTATGGGTACCGACTGGGTTGGTGCAGTTTATAGGTAAAATAACAGCTTCTAATAAAAGTTTTAAGGGTTCAATAAGCGTTTGAATGTTTTGGAGTTCAAAGGTTTGGTTATTCTATGTAATGAATAACCTGCAATCGCAATATTCAAAATTTTTTAAAAGTTTTTTTTCTAAATCAACTCTTACATAAAGTGAACATTTTTCTTTTAAAATGCTCTTAATTAAAAACGTTTAAAATACATTTATGTATATGGTCAAAACTATTGTGGAGATTTCAGGCTAAATGTGGCTTCAAAGCTCTATTAATTATTAAAGTAGTGATCTGAAGAGATATGAAATGAAACTATTAACATCTTAAAAATCAAAGTTGGTTACCGTTATCGCTAAAATACAGTTTCAAATTGAATACCGCTACCGTTACCAATACCCATACATTAATTAAGTTTTCAATTCCTAGGGAATTAAACAAAAAAAAATTTAATTCCTAGGGAATTAAACGAAAAAAATTTAATTCCTTAGGGAATTATAAGAAATAAATTTAATTCCTGACTAAAAGTTGAATTAACTAGAATTGAATGAATTCCTTGACCAAAAGTTGAATTAACTAGAATTGAATGAATTCCTTGACCAAAAGTTGAATTAACTAGAATTGAATGAATTCCTTGATCAAAAGTTGAATTAAGTGCACAGTTGAATGAAGTCCTTAGCCAAAAGTTGAATTAACTAGAATTGAATGAATTCCTTGACTTGAAATTGAATTAACTAATGTTGAATGAATTCTTTAGTGAATGAATTCTTTAAATCGAATTCTTAGTGTTTTGGTCAGGGAATTCATTCTATAAATTTGAATTCTTTGAATTCATTCACAGGAATTAATTCCTGCTTATGTTTTATGTTTTATTCATTATTAAATTCATTCCTTGAATTAAAGAATTGAATTAAATTTTTGGGAATTCATTCCAAAAAGGAATTAATTCTTTAAAGCTCTGGATATAACGATACACCAGATAGCATAACCCTTGAGAGCAACCTAATAATAATTTTACTTATTAAAACTACCAGCATCAAATGTGTAATCAGTGTTTTTAACACTTAAGTAATTTATTATATCTTTACGTACCGGTATTGTTGTTTCGATGAAGGTATACCGTTACCGAAATTGTCTTAAACACCGTTACCTTTACCGTTACCAAACCAAATAAAATTCGATACCGTTACCGTTATTTTTTGCGGTAACCAACCTTGTTAAAAATACTTCCTTGAAAAAGCTTATTCTACCAAAGTTTTGAACTACTTTTTGCTGAAAAAGCCAAAAAATAAATTACGCTCTCTGCCATTTAAAAGTTCAACTTCAGCTCATTCTGCATCAACCATTGTTATATGAATAAATTTTGTTAGAAATAATTTTGCTCCTCTGTAAGGACTTGCAAGAAAGGATTGTTTTCGCGGACCCTCAAATATTAATTAATTTTGGATATGTTGTAGGGCAGATAAATAAATATATGTGATATGTATTTTTCTGCGGCGCATCTAAGAAAATAAGTTTATCTTAATTTTTTATACTCTGTCACATACCCAAGTTTCATCATGATCTGAGAATCTGTGAAAAGAGGAATCGTCTTTTTCACTGCTTTAAAGTCGTATTAAAGGAGCATAAATATTCGTAATAAAATTCATGCAAATAACAAGGAGTCAGCAAAATAGGCTCAAATTCTCGAGAGACCTACGTTTTTAAAAGTAACCTTCAAAATTGTCTAATTATTTTTATTTATCATGTCGTCAATACCCACGAATACAAGTTCTATAGTTCCAAGAGGATTAATTTTAATGGAATATTATTTTCGATTGGATTTATTGATGTCTCCTTGGATAAATACCGAAGTGCTCTTAATATTAATAATGTGAAATTGCGATATTAATAATGATTTCGTTATTTTTTTTTTATAATAAAGTCGTTATGAATTCATTCTTTTAAAGTCTTTTAATACGAGCACAAAACTTTTAGTCAAATTACAAACACACTATGCGTAAATATGCGAATTTTATTAGTATTTTCAAGCATTTAAACATGCGTTATCAAGCATTTTGTGCTTAAGTTTACACACATTGTGTGTACGAATATTACACACAATGTGTGTATAATTTTAGATTTACACACATAGAGTAATTTTACAGGCATTTTAGTAGGTAAAAAGTTACCTACTATAAATAGGGTAAATTTAAACAAAAATTTATTAGAGTGCATGATCTCTTCGATTTTGACCATTTTTTTGTATATGATTTCTAAAGGCGTGTACATTTCAAAAAAAATACTAAAAAGAATTTATTTAAAAAAAAAAATTGATTTTTATTGAAAAATATGGTTTTTTGCCTAATAGCTAAATTGTGATTATTTTAACGTGTATGAAAAAAAAAAACAAAAAAAATCTATAAACTGTAATTTATACATTTATTGTTGCCAATACTAATTTTATGGCGAGAATACCACTTTAAATATTCAAACAAATATTTTTGAATATTACACTTTTTGTAATAAAACGCGTATTTTAGATTTTTCACAAATATACAGAGCAAATCCAAGACTTTTACTCTAACTGTTTAAAAATTCTGCGCTAAACTATAGGAGCACTATGTACTGAAGGGGCCCCTAATGCCCAAAATGCAATTTTGTGCATCATGTGGGTTTTTTTATTAAAAAACCGGTATGTTGGCAAATGGCTACACCATGCATTTAAGGGTTAATATAGTTGGGCCTTTAAGGCTTTCGGATTTTAACCCATTTTTCGCCGACCGGTGATTACAATCAGCAGCACTTTTACTATTCATAACTTGCTACTAAAATTTTTTTTATTTAATTTATTTTTTGTATGAATTATTATGGGTTCTGTTTCTCTTATGATATACTCAGTATAAAAACGCTTTCTATTTGCACTTCAAAAATGTCAGTCGTGTATAAATATTCCGCCTATGGTGATTATAATCACAACTATATTTTCGGAAATATAGAATTTTCTTAATTAGGCCCAGAATAGCTTTGATATAAATTTTTCTCAAAATCTGTCGATGGGAACTGGTAGCGGTAAAAAATGGGTTAAAGTAATTTACAAAAATTTCACAATTCATATCCCCAATAATAGTAGTAGATAGGGTTAGTCGAAGTGTGAATTGCTCTTTAAATAAAATATAATGCATTTCAATTTGTATGCAATTAATTTAATTAAGTATGATGCATATACCATAATGTCTATACACATACATACATATGTGTCGATCTGCATATTCAAATACGAAATGAAATATTGTTAGTCAGAATTCTACATATGACAGACCATTGAATATTAATGAAACTAATATTGAGTTGAAAAGCGTGACTTCTACTAAAATAGTATACAAATGTGAAATAATGGCTAAAACAAAAACATCAACTCGAGTATCAATTTGATTAAAGTGGATACTCGGTATGAGTAGTGAAAGACATACATATGTTTAACAAAACTACACAGAGAAAAAACATTTAGTGTAACAACCGAATTCCTTGCCAACTGAATTATTTGGTTTCAGTAACCGAATTATTTGGTTGTCGTAACCAAATATATTCCTGTTAAAATTCATATATATTGTTTCAACCGAAATTTTGTTGTATTAACCGAATTTCTGTTGCCATAAACAAATATAGCCACAATGACTCTGTTTTCTCTGTGTATGATTCCCATGAACATGAGTACATTTGTACAATACCCAGTGTAGAAAATCATTACCAGATATGTGTATATGTAACAACCTATTTTAGTAGATGTAACCGAATCTCAGTTCAGACTAGGGTATTCAATCGATTAATCGTTATTCGATTAATCGAACAATTTTGCTAAAAAATTGTTAGAATAATTTAAAATGTCCAAATTTCGAATAACGAATAATTCGAATAATTTCATACGATTAATCGATTAATCGAAATTGGTAGAAAATTACAAAAATGATAAAAAATATAATTTTTTTTAAAGTAAATATGTTAAAATCTCACAACTTTTTTTTAAAAAATTGTGATAAGTAATTTGCTGTAGGCCTATCCGGATTTCATTCTGGCCTAAAAAAATAATCAAGGGACGACCTTTTAGAATTTCTAGAAATATTTGGTAGCTTCAACTCAATGAGAATTTCGTCTTTTCAAGTAAGAGCGTTAATAAACATCTTAAATTCCAAAGAAAAAACAAAAATAACATAAAATTATCACAGTTTGCTTTGTCATCTTCCAAATTACCACTCTGTTGTTGTGATTTATATAGTAAATAATAAAATAAAATAAAGAGATAGAGGTACGAAAACGTAAAGGGAAAATTCAATTCTCAACAGAATTCCTCTCTACATTTACGTTTTTTATGTATACGAAAGAGATACAAATTACGGGATCTTATATTCTTCTTTAACTCTTTAGCTCATTGCGGTGTGTGTGGTTCTCCCCAATTTGGATAAAATTTGAATATGGGAAAGAGGGGACAAAAAAAATAAAAATATTGACAAAATCTATTCTCAATTATTACACTTTTTTATTTTTATGAATTTCAGAAGATACTGAATTTATTTTTATTCCTTTTTTTTTAAATAAAATTAATAAAAACACAACGAGTACTTATATATTATTTTACAGAAATTTTTTTCGATTAATCGATTAATTTTAAAATTTTGTTCGATTAACCGGTTAAGAAAAAAACCCGAATAATTATTTGCACGATTAATCGATTAAAATAAAAAGCCGATTAATTGAATACCATAGTAACGACATATTCTAATCTGATTTGCAAATTAATAATGTGTTTATAACTTTTGAAAAAATGTTTATTCTTCTTCTTAACCTCAAACCTAATAAACTACAAAAATATGTTGTTACCTATATGCTTACCAGTAGTGACAAAAAAATATTGAGTCTAAAAATATATTTTCAAACAAATAATTTTATAAAAAAATATTTTTTATTACAAAAAAAATATTATAAAAAAAATATTTTTTATTACAATTTTTTTTTATAAAATTTGCTCGGGCCCGTAATCGATTCCGGATTGGCAGTCGATAGCTCTACCATCTGACCTAGCTCGGCATGCTATATTTGATAGATAAAAACATAATTGACCTGCTGCATACAAGAATTCAAAAAATATGTGGTTACATGCACATATCCCTACCAGTGTTAAAAAATATTGAGTCTAAAAATAGAGATCAAAACAATTTACAAAAAAATCTAGAACATTACTTTGTATTTGAAATAATGATACAAATTAGTCATTATTGGTTACGCATTAATTTTTGTTTTGAAATAATGAAAAAAGTAACTAGTTATTAGGAACTCGTTATTTTAGAATACATCAGAAAGTCGGTGTCATTACTCATAGTTCAAAAAATAATGGCATGTCATTACCGTTCCTACACTGGGTGTATGAAATTAGGCTCTATTAAAGTCGCTCTACTGTTAACCGCTGTCCCACTGGCTGCGTCTAACATTTCAAGAAGTTAAATTACAATTAATGGGCATATTCCTACTTGTGACTGATTGTGACCGTCATAAGACTATTTTTAAGACTGAGAGTCTTAAATTTTCATACAAAACAACAATAAAATTAAAAAAATTCAAATTTTATTTGTCAATGTTATGATTGTGGCGATACTAGGTCTTAATTTTTAAGAAGTTTTCAAACAAAAATTTGAATAAATATAATATATTGTGACTTTGCAACAACAAATAAATGGGGAATACAATCACATCTATGAGTCACAGAATTTTCGTAGGAATAGGCACTTTAGTTTTGCTATTATATTTTTTCATATTTTGATCATGTAGTGAACCATTTTGCAATATTTATTAAAATTTCATCATAAATGTTGTACTATCCACCTTCTATTGAAACTTCTTGAAATGTGTGACATAGCCAGTTAACAGAGAATGAGCTGCATGCATTCTCCTGAGATTCTATGCTCGTTGAGCGGCTAAGACTGCATAACATTTTGAGAAATTCTAATTGTATGATGACAAACACGTTTCTAATATTTTTGCGTTGTTAATTTTTTTTTTAAATATTTATTCACAGATTATACCAGATATGAATCAGCTGATTTGGGCAAAATGGCCGACAGAAAATTAGCAAAACAAAACGCAAACATTTAAGAAAAACACAAAAGATAAAGCACAATAATCTAAAAAGAGACAGATATATACATAAAAAATGACGTCCATGTAAACAAAACCATACGGTTTGAGAATACTTTTTTGACACCTGTCATTGCCCTACGGGGAAAGGGACCGGTCCAAAGTGACACGCAGGATAGGTCCCAAGGGGGCAGTGACCGGTCCTTGATCGGCCTTTTTGTTTGAAAGAGACACGTCACTTTAACATGGCCTTGTCATTGGAAATGACCAATTGCCACAGTTTAGACACCTTGTGACAGTAAGGTGGTGTGTCTAAAAATAGCCTTTCAAATAAACTAATAAAAAATTAAGAATTAAAAAAAATCTACTTGGCGTCAGAGTAGGGGTCGATAACACAATCTGCTGCTTGTTAGGCAAACGCTCTACCGTCTGAGCTAATGTTGCTTAAGCGTGATGGCTGGCTGATGGTAAAGTTATGTATTTTTCATTTCTGTTCAAATAAAAAAGAAAAATAAAAAACAAACACTACAAGCAAATAAAAAAAAATGGAAAAGAAAAAAATAGAAAATAAAACAACACTAACACACACACAAATATAGTGGAAGTGCCTTGAATATGCCCCCGATTGACCGGTCATAGGATAGGTCCTTTAATGGCAAGTTCACTCGTATTTTGCGTTAGCCATAACTAAATTAAAAAATCAATTAAAAATTAGAAAATTACCTCAAAAACTCTAATAATATAATTAATAATTTTAAAAAGTCCCCTTAAGTTAAAAAGAAAAGTTAAATGAAATACTAATTGTTAAAACTAAAACAGCTTTAACATTAAAAAACGTTGAAATTACAAAACTTAAAATTTTTTACCAAAAAATTATAGAAATATAAAATAAGAGCTAAAATAAGCAAATCGTAGAAAAATAAAGTTAAAAATAAATAAAAAAAGAATAAAATAAATAAAAAAATATTTTTAAAAATATGCCGCGAATTTTGTTTTTTATTACGGTATCGGTCAAGTTTTTTAAAAGCAACAGTGAAAGTAACGGATCAGAAAATACTTAGAAAATTAATTCATTCTCTTTGGTTCATATTTCTACACTCATAGAAATAAATCTGTAAAAATAACAGAAAAAGTTACTAAAAATTAGTTAAAAATGATGCTGCAGAAAAAACTGCTAAGATTAGCAGATTTTCTTTACTAAATACTAGTAAACAGCGAACAGCAAAATTAAAAATGTTAAATTTACAGAATTTTAGTTATATTTAGGCTAACTTTTAGTTAATTGAAAATAGCAAATTGTACTGTAAAATCTGCAGAAAATTTTGATAAATATTTGTACACTAAAAATAGCAAAAATAAACTGTTAAATCTACAAAATTTTTGTTATTTCTAAATTTAGTTGAATGCAAATAGCAGTATATTCTGCTAAAATCAGCAAAAATATTTGCTAAAAAATTGTAATTTGCTGTTTTCAAAAGGCTCGATTTTTATTTGCATTAAAAACAAAAATCGAAAAAAACTTTGAAAATTTTTAATTTTTTGGTGATTTTTTAGGCTACTAATTATTTAGCAAATTTTTTTGCTGATTTTAGCAGGTTCATTTGCTATTCTCCATTTACAAAAATTTAGCTCAAATATAACTAAAATTCTGTATATTTAACAGTTTTATTTTTGCTGTTCCTATATTACTAATATATAGCAAAAATAATCTGCTAATTTAGCAGTTTTTTTCTGCAGCATCATTTTTAACTAATTTTTAGTAGTTTTAACTAAATTTTTTATGGACTTTTTTCTATTAGTGTACAAATTTAGTAATATTATTAATTATTTTTTAACTGCGTATAAGCACACGAATAACTACTTATTTTGGCAACTACTTATTTTATATACTTTTGTAATGCAGCGGGTAAGCGGGTGCACAAATTTTGTGCGTTTTTTCATGCAGCGAATATGGACAACTACTTAAAAAACGACCTTGTCGAAGAAAAATAATGAGTTTTGACACCGAATTATAAGCAGTAGACCCTAATTCTACTGCTTATTATTTAGATATTAAATAATAAGCATCCATTACTGAGATTTTGCTGGGTATACAATATATAGACGCAAATTAGACTTTGAAGTTAATTTAAAACTTTTACGCTACGCTATTTTTATACAAATTTTACAGATTAAAATTTAATCTAAATTTAGCTAATACTAGTATATTTGAAAAATAAAACAATTTTAAAATGAATGTAGCAAAATAGTTACACTAATAGAAATAAATCTGTAAAAATTGCAGAAAAAGTTACTAAAAATTAGTTAAAAATGATGCTGCAGAAAAAACTGCTGAAATTAGCAGATTTTTTTTACTAAATACTATATTAATATAAAAACTGCAAAACTAAAACTGTTAAATATACAGAATTTTAGTTATGCATATTTGAGTTAAATTATTATTAATGGAAAATAGCAAATTAACCTGCTAAAATCAGCAAAAAAAAATTGCTAAATAATTTGTAGTTTGTTAGTTTTTATTTTGATTTTTTTTAAATGCAAATAAAAATCAAACCATTCGAAAACAGCAATTCACAATTTTTTTTTAGCAAATAGCTGATATTAGCAGACTGCTATTTTCACTCAACTAAATTTTGCTTAAAAATAACAAAAATTTTGTAGATTTAACAGTATAATTTTGCTATTTTTAGTCTACTAATATTTTGTAGAATTTATGCAGATTCTACAGTACAATTTGTTATCTTCAATTAACTAAAACTTAACTTAAATATAACTAAAATTCTGTAAATTTTGCAATTTTAATTTTGCCGTTCTTATTTTACTAGTATTTCAGCAGTTTTTTCTGCATCATCATTTTTAACTATATTTTTAACTTTTTTTGCTATTTTTACAGATTTATTACTATGAGTGTACAAAAATATTTGACCCAGCCCCACTTTTTATTACCCCATTATTGTATTTTCTACTATATTTATTGCGCCGCAATTAATTGAAAATGACTTCCCTTCGTCAAGCCCGACATTAATATTTTTACTTGTTAAATTTAAGTTTTATTAAGTAAATTTGTAATGCCTTTTAACTATTTATTTGAATAATTTGCCACACAACAACTTTGAGAAAAACTTTTAAGATAAAATAGAAGAAAAAAACAACAAAACAAATTGAAATTAAATAAAATTTGCCGTCTATCTTTCACTTTCATTGTGCAGTTTGGTATTAACAATAATGTATACATTCCTTACCTTCATTGTATTTTCATTTGGAATTTTTTCTTCTTATTTTGTATTTGTTTTAACTTTTTCGGTGGTCTACCAGTAAGTTTATTTTTTGGCTGGCTGGATATATGGTTGGTTGGTTTATTTGTTTTAGTTGAGAGAGTACCACATTATTTTCAATTTAATTAATTGAAATATATTTTGTTAAAAGCAAACTTTTTCGATTTAAAGTTATTTGTTTTTTGGTAAAAATAAGTAATAATGTTAATGCAAGTAAACTATATTTTAAAAGACAAAACTAGTTTTTAAAATTTTCTTAAAAATTGCTTTCAATTTACACTCATAGAAATGAACCTGTAAAAATATCAGAAACAGCTATAAAAAATAATTAAAAATGACCTTGTAGAAAAAATTGCTAAAATTAGCAGATTTTTTTGCTAAATATTAGGACAATAGGAACAGCAAAAACACAACTTTTAAATTTACAGAATTTTAGATATATTTGAGTATATAGTTAATGCAAAATGACCAATTATATTTGTACATACTCTAAAATCTGCAGAAGATTTTACTGAATATTAGTAGATTAAAAATTACAAAAACAAAATGTTATATCTAAAAAATTAGTTGTATGCAAATAGCAGTCTATTCTGCTAAAATCAACAGAAATATTTGCTAAAAAAAATAGTATAAAAAAACTTTAAAAATTTTAATCTCTTAGTGATTTTTTAAATAGTATAGTAATTATTTAGCAACATTTTTTTGCTAATTTTAGACAGCAAAAACAAATGTGCTTAAAATACAGAATTTTAGTTTTATTTGAGTTAAATTTTAATTAGTAGAAAATAGCAACTTATTTTCTATTAACTAAAATTTAGCTCAAAATTCTGTATATTCAACAGGTTTATTTTTTGCTATTCCAATCTTACTAATATTTAGCAAAAATATTCGTAGCAGCAGTTTTTCTTGCAAGATAATTTGCAACTAATTTTTAGTACTTTAAAAAAAAATTTTACATGATTTTTTTCACAATGCATCCGAAATGATCATAATATATTTCTAATGATCACAATATATTCCTAAAGATCATAATATTTTTCCAGTAATTATATTATGGTCATGTAGGAAATTTTGTGATCATTTAAAATCTTACTATGATCATTAGGAAAATATTGTGATCATTTCGTGAACTTTTTATTTTGTACTTTATTTCAATTTTATTGTACTTCTGTACAAAATTAAAACCTCTCACTGCTCCTTATTATGGATGCTCTTGAACAATATTTCACTGCTTCTTACGATTTCTTTTCACAAAATCTCAAACGAGAACGACGCTAACTGACTAATGACGCTCATAAAAAATATACCAGCCAACTTATACTTGTTGCAACTATACCAATGACTGTGAACATGATCTCTTTCAATTCAGATAATAATATTATCTGAATTACAATCGTAATTTCTGATACTGACAGTATTTTATATTGACATATAAAATTTGAATTTTTTTAAATGTATTTCTAGTTTTGTATTGAAACTTATTTATTATAGTATTAAAAAATCTTGTGAAATTCACAACTCATCACAGCTGTAAATAGCATGTGTAATAGCATCTTTTTCAATTTTACTCCTGGCATGAAATCCTTTAAAGTCTGTAAATATTTATTTTATTTACATGTTCATTTTGTTTATACAGTTGTAAGCATTTGTTCAAACAATTAAGCTAAAAAAAACATTTTAGCAATTGAGAAATATTCTTGAGAATAATTTTTATTAACATAAGGATTATTGTATCATATAAACATACTAAATGTATGTGATTTTCAATTATAAAACTAATCAAAGAAATACTTTGAAGTTATTTAAAGCCTTGAAGTATGCAAAGAATTTTATTAGTAAAATTCATATAAAATTTGAATTTAACTGTTGGCCAAATTTAAACTGGACATTCAGTAATCGGGCCTTAAAAACTAAATTATTTAAAAGTTAATTACGGAAAACTTAGACGATTTTAAACTTTTTTGTACATAATTTTACTGGCCACGGGGTATGTATTTTCGGACCGGTCCTGTTTTGGCTAGTCATGGGGTAGGTCCTTTCAGACTGGTATATTTGTAACGGACACGGCACAGGTTACGGATTTGGTTCCCACTGGTCCTGTTTACACTGATGCCAGAACAAGTCACGGGATAGGTCCAGTTGGACCGGTCATGAGACAGGTCCTCGCAATCAACAGACTTTTTTTCTACAGGGATGCTACAAAATAAATACATGTAGGTTTTGTGTAAAATCCTTTAGATTTACATTTTTGTTTGTATCAATTGGGAATTTTTTTTTTTATCGGAACATTAATTGCATTCAAGGGATTAAATATTCTAAAATCCCAAACGTATTTTACAAATTGTGAAAAATAATCTGTTGGGGGCATGTCCCTAATAAAGTTTTTCCCTTGACCGATATAAGTTGGTGTTCCAAATTTTATCAAAATATCGACATGTAGTGTACGCCCAAAACTACGTGGATAGACACACAGACGGACGGGGGTATGAACAGACAGACGGACATATTTAAATGGAATCTAAAAGTGATTCTGAGTCGATCGGTATACTAAGTGGTAGTTAGGTCGAACATTTATTAATGTTACAAATATCAGACCAAACTGTCAACTAGTGCATTTCAACAAAAACATTTTTATACCTTACACCACTACGTGGAGAGGGTATTATAAGTTTGTGCTGATGTTTGTAACACCAAAAGATATTGGTCCTAGACCCACCTTATAGTATACCGATCGGCTCATAATTTTTTTTATTTCGATTTAATGATGTCCGTCTGTCCGTCCGTCCGTCCGTCTGTCTGTCTGTCTGCCTGTCCATGCATTCTTGTGAACACTCTACAGGTCGCAGATATTAATATATTTTAAAGAAATTTGGTACACCGACTTATGTCGGCCCAAGGACGACGCCTATTGATTTTGGCTGAAATCGGTGCATGTTTAGACCTAGTGCCCATATAAGGGTACCCCCCAAAATTCTCTTTTTTACACGCTGCAGGTCGCAAATACGAAGATATAAAGGGTGGTTAAATTTTAAGGGCCGATGTTGATTTTGAATAAAACACAAATTAGTCAGGAAATTTTTGTCATATCTTTTTATATGATAATATTGGTATGGTTCAATTATGTATGGAACAAAATATCGGCCAAATGGCCGCCGCGATCTCGGCGGCACACCTCCATCTGATGGTCCATAATTGAGGTTCTATGCCGTTAATGTGCCGAATTATCTCATCCTTTAGCTCTTGAGTTGTTGCTGGCTTATCGACGTACACATTTTCTTTCAAATAACCCCAAAGAAAGAAGTCGAACGGTGTCAAATCACATGATATTGGCGGCCAATTGACTTCGGCACCACGTGAGATAACACGGCCATTGAATTTCTAGCTCAAAAGAATCATTTTTTCGTTGCCTGTGTGGCAAGTGGCACCATCCTGTTGAAACCACATATCGTCCAGGTCCACATTCTCAATTTCTGACCACAAGAAGTCCGTTATAGCGAACACCATTCACGTTAACTGCTTGGCCAACCTCATTTTCGAAGAAGTACGGCCTGATGACGCCTCCAGCCCATAAACCGCACCAAACACAAAAAACAGGTGTTTTCACATTTCCTACAGACCCGATTTGCTGAAACTTGTGCACAATTCTCCCGATTGTGGACACATTTGGTAGATTATGCTGACCAAAGAAATCACGAAGTGCACGAAATGCATTTTGATTTGAACGCCCATTTTCATAATAAGCCTGAATAACTTTAACGCGTTGCTCGATTGTGTATCTTTCCATGGTTCAAATTCAGTTAGTCTGAAATTGAGAAATGTCAAATGAAATGCAGAAAAAAACTTGACGGTTAGGTGTGGTTCACATTCAACATCGGCCCTTAAAATTTAATCACCCTTTATTAATGAAATTTTGTTCGTTGACTCACATGGTCCCAAGGTAAAAGCCTATTGATTCTAAATAGGATCGGTCCATATTTGGACCTATCGCCCATGTGGGCTATATTTTCGATTTTCTCTTCTTTTATGATTTTATAGAAAATTTTGACACAAGTCTGTTTTAACCCATTAGTAATCAAAGTTACCCTTAAACTAACAATTTGTACCAAGAATAATATTAGGTCTGTTCGTCGTCGTTGCCGTGGATACCTGCGGGTTTCCAATTTACCCGAAACAACAACAATTTGCACACAATTCTAACAATAGAAACGCTTTCTCGTAAAATGTGCCCGCGGTAACGTACGTGGAACAGGGCTAATATGTATGTTGGAACCCTTGCGTAGTGACTAATCCGGCATTGTTAATACATAGCACAAGACAAAAAAAAAAAAAAAAACGTAAACTTTTGGGCCACAAGTATTCACCTTTCGCTTTAAGAGCTGCAAAAATTAAAAAAAAAAACCTTTTAGTGAAATTCCCTTCTTTCCACGTCCACGTGGTGCAGGGTATAATAATAAAACTGCGTTTATTTTGAACCACTGGTACAATATAAATTTGTTCAAAGAATTGGCGACCGTCAACTACGACCTTTTCCCATCTTTATGGAAACATATGGATTTCGCGCCAAAAGAACTGCCCATTTTTTAGGGCCAAGAACGAATCAAGCCAATTTCGGATACCCTGTTGTGAAGTGAAGCGTATTCCAGTAAGGCCGTTCTGCATCGATCGAAGCAAAAGGATGACGGACGGGGAAAGGTCTGTACTATAAGACGGGTGGGACAACGCTTCCCAACTACTATTTTCTAAATAAATTTTGACCGGTCTTGGCCGAGTGTTGTCATGATGGAATATTAGACCTCATGTCTGGTCGCATATTCCGGGCATTTTTTGGCAAATGCTTGCTTCAAGCGAATCATTTGTGTTCGGTACAGGTCCCGTATGATCGTCTTGCCCGATTTCAGTAGCTCATAATAGATGGGACCCTTCTGGTACCCACTAAATACACTGCATTACCTTGGCGCCATAGATATTCGGCTCTGGCGTTGATTTGGCTGGTTGACCGGGCTTCTATTTTTCATCGCCAGTACTGATTCGAGGCAAACATAACTTCTTATGGGGTTCAAGCAGTATTTCGGATATTTGTTTTAAATATTATCAAAATACTTTAGTGTTTTATTTTCGAACTTGTTAACTCCAAATTAAAGTAAATTATTATTGAAACTTGAGAAATAACAGGTGTATCTAGGCAAGGGACTCATTTATGCTCGGCTGCTTATTTACCCATTCTCAAAATCGTTATCTTAAAAAACCCTTTCGACATTATGCTTCCAATTTTTTCATAAAAAAAAAACTTTCAAAAATGACTCCCTCCCTTCTGATAAAATTTTCATAATTTTCAAAATTCAATAATTCTGGCAGCTTAACCTATCAAAAGTTCCATGGAATACTCTGAAAAGTGCAAATATTTTTTTAAGAAAACATCGTGCAAGGAATGTATTCCAAACTATACTCTCAGATTAGTATGAAATTTGGAAGTTCGATAGAGAAACGAAGTCTAAGATCAACCTGTCTCATTTTTTCGTCCACTTCGGACGAACCCATTCTAACCCATATTTTAACAATTTAAAAACCCGTAATAAACCTTGAGGTGTTCCTCTTGGAATTTTTGTTTCTGCAACATATTGAAATTTCATCAAAATAGTATTTAGTTTGAAGTAACTTCCTTTTAGATATTAATTATTCCTTTAAAAAACTATTAAATCTAACATATTTATCACAGTAAAAGATTCTGCTATATTTTGCTATTAAAAATCCTTTTTAATTTTTTTTTTTATTTTTGAAAAAGAGAAGCAACACTCAGGAAATTATTTCTATTAATTAAGGTGTTGCTGCCTTTGGAAAGGGGATAGAGAAGAAGTGAAAGGTGGTGAAAGATGAATGGCTTCAAATATGGCAACACTGTAATTGCGCGAGATGTTGAATTTTAGAACAGTTGTTGCCCGCTATCTGATGGTGAGTTGGCGAACTTTGTTGAAGCTTTTTAGTTCATAGTCCTGTTATATTATTTTACTTCGGTGGGGTTAAATGCTATAGGAACACCGAAGGAGGATACTGCGATGTGTATAAGGGATAGAAAAAACTCATACGTATTACTATTTTTCATAAATTGATGTTGCCTTGGTTGGGGCTCGAACCCGCAACCTCACGTGTAACAGTCCAACGCGCTAACCATTACACCACAGTTCCCACAAATTCCTTCAGATGCTTATTGAATAACTCTGTGAGTCTAATAACTTTTCGTAAAGAAAAACTCTTAGGGCCAGTTTTATAATCAGAGCTAAGTTCAATTTGTTTCTTAAATATTTCTTAGGTAAGAATTTTTCAAACAACATTTCTTATTTAAAAAATATTTAACACAAAAATCGATTTTAGTTCTGACTATAAAACTGACTCTTAAATTCCAACAAATTATCTTCCTAGTAAACCAGTAAAAAAATAATATAGTAATACTTTTTGCCATCAAAATCATAGATACAAGAATAATAGATAGATTTTTTTTAATTCTGGGGTGGGCCTAAGTCCGCCAATGCCCAACACTAATTTTGTGGTATAGGGAGGGCATCGATATTAAGCATATGATTGTTAATACCAAAAATATGTAATCTTTACCCAGTTTTTATAAAACTTATTATATATTTTACTATATTAATTTCACCATTAATCGAAATTTCCTTCCCAGAATATGATCCGCTTCAAGAAGTGTGACATAAATTGTATTGTGATGCAGGGAATCATATAACCGGTATGCTCGACTTTAAGTTTTCAACTTTTTTTATATCACTTCATGTTAAATGTACACAAACTGGGCAAATAACTACAACAGTTGACGCAAATGCTACAATAAAATTCTTTATTTTTCCACTTTTTTTTTATTTATTTCTATCGCCAAAAGGCAAAATAACCATAACAGCAGATGGTTATAGAATACAGTTGTTTTGCCAATTGTTGCTACATACGATTGAGTTTACCGGAAACTTAAATCGTGTCTACAAAAATTGGGGTTGCATTGGGGTTTCAAAAATAAAAAATTGTTTTGATGTAAACTTTAACAAAGGCTTAACTATACATAAATACCCAGTCAGAAAAATACAAACGGGAAAGCGGTGGTAAAGCACTTTAACAGGTGGCACAAGTAATGGCAAAAAGTGCTTTCCCATTCCCAAAACGATAACATCATTAGACAAAAGGACCGGCAGTTCAAAAGCGACGGAAAAGCACTGAAGAAACAAAATTTTTGAACGTTGGCAAAATATATTTTCCAAAATAAAATTTAAAAAAAGATCATATGTATTTTTTTTGGTCCTGCCGGGATTAAAACCAGGACGTCAGATTGGCAGACGATTGCTCTACCCACTGAGCTAACAAGGCATATAATATTTGATGGCTAAACACATAAATGAGTGATAATAGCTCGACAATTTCTGGCTGTGCGAGATAGCTAGCACTGGCAAACAGTTTTATTGGAACTAATATGCCAGCGTTGGGAGCGCAAAAAAAAGTTGGTCTTAAAGGAGCTTTTCCACAAACAAAAATTTGATTTTATAGAACAAAAAAAATTTTAAATTAAAAAAAATCCAAAAAAAATTGTTTTCCTTGCAACCGGACTTGAACTCGGAACCTCCTGACTACAAACCTTTTCTAACGAACCCAGTGTAGAAACGGTAATGACATATCATTATTTTTTGGACTACCAGTAATGACACCGACTTACCTTCTGCATTATTTTAAAAGATATAATAATGAGTTACTAATAAATATTTACTTTTTTCATTATTTACAAATAAAAAATAATGTATTACCAATAATGACTTATTTTTATCATTATTTCAAAAATGAAGTAATGTTCTAGATTTTTTGTAAATTTTTTTGAAATCTATTTTTAGATTTTTTCAACACTGGTAATGATATATGTAACCACATATTTTTTGATTTTTTGTATGTCGGCAAGTAAGCTGAGCAAGTCAAATATGTTTTTATCTATCAAATATTACATGTCGAGATAGCTCAGATGGTACAGCTATTGACTGGCAGTCTGGAGTCCCAGGTTCTATTCCCGCACGAGAAAATTTTATTTAAAAAATTTTTACATTAAAAAAATATTTTTTTTTATAAAACGTATTTTTTGAAACCTTTTTTTATAATCGTTATTTTAGTCAATACTGGTAAGCACATAGGTAACGACATATTTTTTTGATTTTTCGTATGCTGGTGTGTAACTCATTATTTTTCGCGACATCGCCATACAAAGATAATAAGAAATGTAATAATAAAAGCAAGTAGTTACCATTACCAGGTATGTACTTACATAACCACATATCTGGTAATGATTTTCTACACTGGGAAGCGTCAGCATTTTTATAAAATCATTGCTCTACCAGTGAATTGGTTTTTTTACCACTGGTAGCATTGGCCAGGTAGCACTGGATAACCACTGGTTGCAAACCTGAGCATATCACTATTAGCCATTCTTTGCCAGTGGTTTTTTTTTATAAACTTTTTGCAAGCGCTGGCAAAGCGTCCCAAATGAGTGCCCTCCCAGTCATTTATTTTCACCACCATGGTTACCCAGTGGTATGCCAGTGCATGATTTTTTGTACCACTGGCGATTTCTCATTGGGTAGATACATATGTATTTTGAAAAACCTTTTGTTTTGCAATATGAATTTCCGCTTATAGTTTATATGTTAGAGTTTAAACTAAAAATGTCTATTTTTAAATCAATCAGAGCGAAAGAAGTTTTGTTTTGAACAAAGAAGAGTTTTTCTGATAGCAATAGTTATATGGAAATGTTGGTTATTTTAAATAATTTAAGGAAGATTTTGCAGATAGAGACTCTTAAATGTCAGCATACTATCGAGAAAATATTTCTATTTTGTTTTTTTTTTTATATATTTTCAACATAGAACATCTAACATAAAAACTTATACAGATAAGCGTTAAACTTTCACTATTTATTTCCGAATCCCTTAAATTACACTAAACAACAAAATTAATTTTTTCTCCAAAATAACAGGGTTCTGACAACTGATACTGGCAGAGGGGGTAAAAAAAACAATGAATTTTCCATTTTAGGTATAGGATGTGTTCAGCAAACTTAAGTAAAACACTTCAAGGACTATTTTTGTGGAACATTTTAATCTTCTGACGCTTCAATTAAATTGACTTTTTTGTCACTGAAGACATCAAAGTTGAAAAATTAACTTCAATGCCAGAAATAAGTCAAAACTTAAAATGTTTCTAAGGGCTAATTTCGTATTTATTCAGAAGTGGCAATCAAATGTCCCACAAACATGGATTTTTGTATGAGAAAAATGTTTTATATAAAATTTTACTATAAGTTACCTTAGAAAAGAAAACTATACATACATACCCAGGAAAATTTTTTACAATCAGTGGCCAACCACACCCATTCTACAACTGGTTCCACTGCAACCGATTCCATGGAACTGGTTCCGGAACCAGTTCCTGGGATCCTATATGGAAGGTGTGGGTGACGTAGAATCAGTTCCAGAACTAGTTCCAGAACTGATTCTAGAGCAACCGGTTCCACTTTGGAGCTATAGAAGGTGTTGCTTTTAGGACAATTTCAAACAAAAAGAATCGGTGTTAGAATCGACAGTAGAAGGGGTTGTGAATGAAAAGTAGCTATTCTACAACCGATTCTTTGGAACAGAAAATTTTCCTGGGTAGATATAATATCTGTTAACGAAAAAATTACAGAAAATTTGTGAATTTTAGCAAGCATTTATTTATTATTTTTTTCTTCTAGCTCTAGGCAAATCTATGTGATTATCAAACAATTTCCAGCATATTTCAGCTACAAGAGAATAAATACTCTTGCCTTTATAGTGTTCTTCAATTGGTTTACATGTCTGATGAAACTGCTTATCATGTTCAACGGATTCTGTTACCAACTGATGCTCGAAAAAGTCCATATGAGAATTCAACAAAATTATTATTTGTAGACATATGAACTGCTCGTTTTTTAAAAGCACTTAACATGTTATCGGCTTATGTTCAAGCAATACGAGAACGATTTTTGCCTAGGACAATTTCAACATTTGTTTTTAACTGTTCAAAATAAACTGATAAATGTGGTAAAAATAACTAAAAATGTTGTCAAAACAACAACAACATGAAAATTATTGTATAACTGTACAAACAACTAGTTAAAATAACAGTCAAAAAAAAATATTGTAAAACTGTAAAAACTACTATTTTTGTTAGTTAATCTTACTTACACCAATTATTTTAATAAAAACAATTTTTTGTAAACCCTCTTCATTTTATTCTTCAATAAATGTTACAATTTAAAAACAATTTTTTTTTATTTTGCACTTTTAATACATACATTGTTGTAGCAAATATTAAAGAGCTGAAAGAAAAATATTTTATAATATTTATATAAATAAATATAATTTTCTACAATATTATATGTATGACCTGTTCGAGAGGTAAACATGCACACACCTAAAAATAAATGTATCAAAAAATCCAAAACAACTTCATAAAGTAACTGTAACGAAAAGGTAGTAGTTTTTGTAGGTTGTTTAAAAAAAATAAATGTCAAAAACATTGAAATTTTCCTCCCAAGCTAAAACAATTGCCTTTACAGTTAAATTAACTACAACCACATTACTATACAAATAACTGTCATGCAGTAGCTGCAGAACTTGACAGCTTGTGCCTGCAAGCTGAAAACCGTTCATTTTTAAGGAAACGCAAATTTTATGTTCGAATTATAATAAATACGACAAAAACTATCGGTAGTAGGTAACAATAAAAAAATATCAATTAAAAGGTGCGAAAAAATTTCAATTTCCTATTTGCAGCCACATTTTATAAATTTTTTTCTTAGTAAATGAGAGGTTTGCACTCTCTTTATTTTCCAACTTCTTTGATTTAACCACTAGTCTAATAAATGTATTAAAATTTTATTTAACACACTCTGCTTTCCTGTCATCATATTTAATTTGTAAATATTAATTATGCGTTTTTTGTTATCGTCCTATTTTATAATATGGCATACAAACTTGTCACTTACAACAAACATGCAATTAATTCTCAACTCAAATATTTTATGGTGCAATAATTCATGGTACATATATGTTTGTATGTATGGATCTAGTACACTGTGTTATTGTAAACACAAACACACGTATACTTTGTCTATTAACCGAAAGGACCACCGAGAACAACTAACAAACAACAAGTGTGCTCGTAAAAGTGTGCATCATGCTGACATTATAATGGACTATCACGTCCTAATGCCAAACCGCGTAAAATGCATATAGTAAAACAATATAAAAACGATAACAATAACAACAACAACAGAAGATCACAATACTCGTATCATTGCAAACAAATTCATTTATTCAAACAGAAGCCACACAAATTGGCAAACAACCAGAAAAAAGGGAGCGAAAGAAAAACGAGGGGGACAACAAATATTTTTGGCCAACAAACAAATTACATATGCGTGTTTATATGGCTGTATATATGGCTATATATGTTGCAGTCAATTATGGTAATGTAATGACCATTTATCACACCCACTACAATGACAATAACAACAACACATGCAGATGCACATTCACATTCACACCGACAACACATGTGTAACATTTTAAAGTTATGTAAAATACTTCAAAACAGCAAAAACACAATACAATAGATGTTTTTGATACATGAATAGGGTTTTTCTTTTCCCGGACTTTTTCATTTCCCGGGACAGCGGGATTTTTTTCTGAATTTCCCGGGATCCCGGGAATTCCCGCTCATTCGAAAATAAATAAATCCTACATACGTTGTATTGGAAAAACTCGATTTCTAATACAACTCCGTCCGACAAAGTTAATTTTTTGGTTGTACCCATGAGAAAATCTACTTAATATATTCTGAAAGCAGGGCTAAATATAAAATATCCATGTCTTCCACTTTTTCTAGATCAATTCGTCTAATGGTTTAAATCGCAAATTAATATTGAGGTAATATATTTATATGGAAGGCCGTCTTAATTTTAAAAAAACTCTTAGAAATAACTGAATATTAAATCGCGTTTTAAACGGTTAAACGAATTAATAAAGACAAAGTGGTATTTTATTTCCATCTCTTCTTTTAGGACATATTGGAATTGTTCATGGGTGCAAACTTGTGTCGGACCAGTTTTATAGTCAGAACCAAGATCGATTTTTTACTTAAACATTTCTTAAGTATGGAATCCAAAAATTTCTATTTCCAGATATTTTGTTTCTATGGAGATTTTCAGAATAATTTTTTTAAAAAAGTTAAATTGGCTTAAATCTTTTTATTAAAATAGAATATTAAATAATTTTTTAACTTTAATTGGTATTTTTTGGTTAGAAATTTTTAAAAATAAATTCCCAGCCAGCAATTTCGGAGCGCTCATAAATAAAAAAATATCTGATGCATTATTTAAAACATAAATAATTTTTAAAAAATACAATTAAAATAAAGGAGTAGCAATTGAAATTTAAATGAAATTATTTGAAGTAAAAAACACTCAAATTACTTATATCAACTGAAAATAGGAAAATATTTTTAATTTTTTATGCACAGGCTCTTTGGAGATATTTGGAACTGAAATAATGATGTTGAAATGTTGTATATATTGCTTTACTTGAACAAAGATCATCGTTTTAAAGAAAAAAATTTTTTCTGAAGTACGAGTATTTTTATTGGTAACTAAACCAAATTCAGCTGACATTCAAAAACAATTTGGCCTAAATAATATTTTTTTTATATTGTACTAATTCAGTTTATTAAATTTTAAATCGTATTTTTTATTTTAAATATTTTCATTGAAATTGATTTCAAAAAAATTAATGCTTTAAATTTAAATAAAGCTTCCAAAATTGCAATATATACTAGCTAGAACTTCTATAAAAGAATAAAAAAATCCCGGGAAATCCCGCATGAAATTCCCGGGATTGCGGGATTGGAAAAAGGGCGGGATTCCCGGGAATCCCGTCCCGGGAATTCCCGGGACATAAACCCTATACATGAATAATAAATAGTGAATAAAACAAAAAAATATAAAAGCAAGCAGCCTTTAAACATGCAAAACAATGATGCTAAACCATGATGCAAAACAGAGTTGTCAATTCAGCTGTTTGTGATGAAAGGTTAAAGAGATTAACTAATTTTGGGCGCACTAGTCCGTTTTCAATCCAGTACCTATGTTTAAACACTTACATTTACCATAAAATATCGCGTGTCCCAACAAGAGCGCCGGATTTAAATTTGCCGCCATTTTGTTAATACAAGTTGTACGGTGATTTTTTTTGACAGTTGTCATGTACAGACCACGCGATTTAAGAATATGGAGAAGTATTCGAACGAATAACGCCACACAGCACGTGAAATAATGGTGTTACTGCAGACCAAGTTTCCAATCCGTGTCATTTCTCGATTTGGCGATCAACATTGGCCACGAAGATCGTGCGATCTAACACCGATGGACTTTTTTCTTTGGGGCTATGTGAAGGAGAAGGTGTATGCGAATAAGCCTGCAACAGTTGAATATCTTAAAGAGGAAACACGGCGCTTTATTGGTGAAATTTATACGAAAACCTTATTCAAAATTTCAACAATAGAATAACCCTGTGCCAGAGGTTTCGTGGTCGCCATTTGCCTGTTGTTCTATTTCACGTTTAATCGGAACTATTTTTCTTTATGTTAAAATAAAAACATTTGCTTAATTCAAAAAATAAATGTGTGTTTCTTTAAAATAAAATCTGGCGCTCTTGTTGGGACAACCGATAGTTTGATATCTTGCCTGAAATTGTAAAAAAGGTAGATTAAATTTTATCCAAAGTTAAAGAATATTTATTTAAAAAAATTAATGTATGATCTTTTTTGATGGGATTATTTTTCAAAAATTATTTAAAAATATAAAAGATACTAAATTATTATGACTCGGATTGATACAGAAAAGTCGCGCCGGAAATCGATTGAAATTTGGTTAGAACACTGAAAATAATACGTCAGTAGAAAAATCTGTCAAACGGGTTTCAAATCGATTTGACTAATTTTTAGCAAATTTTTAGTTGAAACACTGATTTTAACAAAGATTTTAGTTATCTTCATTTAACACACTACTAAAAATCCTCAGTAATTTAACTAGTTTTGAGTGTTAGTTTTCAAAATTATTTAAAACTAATTTTTAAGAACCCATTCGTTAAATTTTACACAATTTATTGTTAAAATATAATATTTTCATGTTACTGTTATTACCCGGTAGATGGCGCCACCAATGTATCCGAAGTTTTAAAGATGGCGCTATTTCGCTCCCTCTCGATTTTTTAAAATGGCCCATATCTTGGAAACTAAGAGAGATAGAGCAAAATTGATGAAAATTTCGACTACCCTTAACTATGCAATACCCCAGCGAAAGGGGTTATCTCTATCTAAAAATGGACCTTGGCGGGGCCTTGGACCCTCGGAAATTTTTAATAAAAATTTTCCACTTCAGAAAATGGCCCATATCTCGAAAACTAAGCAAGATAGAGCAAAACGGACAAAATGTTTGCTCCACTGGAGTGCCTATATATGCCCTCACATAATATGGACTAGGCCCGGGGAGGGTCCCGAGATCCTAAATTTGGTTAAATTCTACGACTCAGTATAATTACAGATAAAATTGTAGTTTTACAAATGTTTTGCTTAAATTTAGATTTGTTAAATTTAACAAACAAATTTCATTTTAAGCCAAAAAACAGAAATAAATTTTGTTAAAGTAACAAATTTTTCTGTCAAGCCAACAGACGTATTATTTTGAGTGTATTTATAAGGCGAAAAAACGACTTATTTTAAGATTAAAAAAATATATACATTATTATATAAATTAAGATATGTGGCAACTACAACTTTTGCAACTGTAATTCAGAAAATATCAATTGAAATTCAGAATTTCCATTTGAAATTCAGAAAATATCATTTGAAATTCAGAAACCGTCCATTGAAATTCAGAAAAGATCAATTGAAATTCAGAATTTCCATTTGAAATTCAGAAAAGATCAATTGAAATTCAGAATTTCCATTTGAAATTCAGAAAATATTATATGAAATTCAGAAAATATCAATTGAAATTCAGAAAATATCATTTGAAATTCAGAAAATATCATTTGAAATTCAGAAAATATCAATTGAAATTCAGAAAATATCAATTGAAATTCAGAACATATCAATTGAAATTCAGAAATCGTCATTTGAAATTCAGAAAATGTCAATTGAAATTCAGAAATTGTCATTTAAAATTCAGAAAATATCAATTGAAATTCAGAAAATATCATTTGAAATTTAGAAAATATCAATTGAAATTCAGAAAATATCATTTGAAATTCAGAAACCGTCCATTGAAATTCAGAAAATATCAATTGAAATTCAGAAAATATCATTTGAAATTCAGAAAATGTCAATTGAAATTCAGAAACTATCATTTGAAATTCAGAAAATATCATTTGAAATTCAGAAAATATCAATTGAAAATCTATTGATATTTTCTGAATTTCCAATGACGATTTCTGAATTTCAATTGATATTTTCTGAATTTCAATTGATGTTTTCTGAACATCAATTGATATTTTCTGAATTTCAAATGATATTTTCTGAATTTCAAATGATATTTTCTGAATTTCAATTGATATTTTCTGAATTACAATTGCAAAAGGTGTAGAGGTAAAAGTGTATAAGTAAAATTATTTTCTGCTTGATGATGAAATGATGATGATGTTGATGAAAACAAGCAGAAAATAATTTTACTTATATACTTTTACCTCTAGTTGCCACATTTTTTTATCGGATTTTCATAAGTAATACCTTTCTGGAAAGGTTGTAATGTTATATTGTTTACAACTTCATTAGTTGTTTCAAAAAGTCACAGCAAGATGGCGCTAATCTAGCATTTATTAGAAAATTATAAAAAAATTTAAATTTTGTAACTTTTTTTCCCTCATGCCAAAAGCTATCGAAAAATCGAGGGCACAATATCAAAAAATTTTTGTCCATACAAATCGGCCTACTCTTATATACATATTTTTAAAAAATTTTAAATTAAAAAAATATTGAGCTTAAACAAATTAATTATAAATATTAAAAAAAAAATTTTTTTAAATAAAAAAATTTTGGTCCCGCCGGGAATTGAACCCGGGACACTCTGTTTGAAAATGCCAAACAATACCAAAATCACTTTTTACGATCGCTTATAGAGCAATTACTCTTTGGAAGCAATACTTAAGTGATGTTTTTGAAGTTGTTCAGAATAACTTCTAAAAGAGCAGTACAAATACACTAACGGATACTTGTGAAGCATTGAATGAAGTAGTTTGTAATGCATTACTTGAAATTTTTTTTTGCTGAAAATATAATATTATTTTTTCTACCACAATAGTGGTCATTAACTGTTACTTTAACTTATTTATTTTCTTTTATTTTAATAAAAACACTTTGCTTAATAAAATGTTAACATTATTTGGGAACAAAAAAATCAATAGAAATGTTAACCATTGTAGTTTTCAGGATACTCTTCATTTTTTTATTTTGTACATGGGAACGTGTTAACCCATTTTTCGCCGACCGGTGATTGTAATCACCAGCACTTTTAATATTCATAAGTTACTAATGAAATGTTTCTTTTTTATTTAATTTATTTTTTGTATCAATTATTATGGGTGCTGTTTCTTTTTTGATATACACAGTATAAAAACGCTTTTTATTTACACTTCAAAAATATCAGTCGTGTATACATATAAATTTTTATCAAAATCTTTCGACGGGAACTGGTAGCGGCGAAAAATGGGTTAAGCTGTTTTGTGGTATGACCTAACTATTAATTCCAATAGTTTTCTTGTATTTGTAAAAAAATATTAAATTCCTTTAATAAAAATTAACAACGTAGTTGTTTCTTATTAAAATTTTAAAATCGAATATCATTCACAAATAACTTAATCGAATAAACTAGAAATTTATTGAATTTACGAATTTTTAACCAATTGAATTCTTAACAATTGAAATCACTGGTAAGAAAAAGTCGCTCATCTCTATTACAAAACCTTATGTATTGGCAACATTGAAAACAGCAGCTGGAAGCAAAATTTTTTTTAGCGTTCATTGTATTTATGTACTTTACGTAACGTAATGAGATGCAATGCATATTTCATTAAATAAAGTAAACCTTTGAATTACAATAAGAGAATAAGTGCAGTGTAAAAATCTATGAGTAGATATGTATGTGAATTTGTGTATGCAAGTGTGGGTATTTTCAACGCCAATGTTATTTAAGTAAGTGTATTTGTAACCACTACTACTACCACATCAAAGATATGCACTTACAATAAAGTTCAGTTTTATTTTGCGATTGTGATAATGGATACTTTATCATGGAACAATGAGTAATTGTATTTGGGTACAGTAAATGTTGGTGAGTTAAATTCATTATTGAAATTATTCGCTTTATACCCATAATTTATTGGGAAGCTTATAGTATTATTAATTCTTTGGAATTTGAAAAAAAAACAATTGGGAATTTAGCGCCCAATCAAATTCATATAAAATGCTTAGAAGTATTGTCAAATTTGACATCAATAACATGTAAAGCAATGACAATTAGAAGTACTCGTACGTAGCGTAAGATTTTTCTCTATTTAGGTCAGGCACTTATATTAATTGACATCAATGCGCTAAATATAATAACGACTTGTGAAGCATTTGTGCCGCTCAATCTATATTAATGTTATTATTATTATTAGTTCAATAATTATTTCTTAACGTTATACATTTACAGCACAAAACAAAGTTTAAACTAGTGACGTCCAGTAAAGATTTTAATGCAAACGATAAATTAGAAATTGCGAATGTTTTACAAAGTGAATATTAAATAAAATTTACATATAAAATATTAAATGTTTTTTAATAACATTAAAAATAAAATTTAATATTTATTCATTATTTAAAAGTCCATAACCTCGTGCTTTATAATTGCATTTAATGTTTAATTATAATATTGTAGCATACCTTAAGGCATATTTTTTAAAAAATTCTACAAAAATAATTTAAATTTGTATAACCACATCAAATTGATTTGCACGTAAAATATTTAACATTATTTAACTGCAAAAGCAATTAAAAATATTTAACTTTATAATATTAACAAACTACATTAGAGTGACATTTGCTAGTGGGTATTTTTGTTTGTGTACTATTCAGAAGTGCAGTTCGGAATTTTAAGCTAGTTTACAGGCGTTTTGACTGCAAATATATTTTGGAAACTCTACTCCACTCCGTGGTTCAGGGTATATTGGGTATTTGCTGATATTTGTAACTATCAAAAATATTGTGCAAATACCATCTTATAGTATACCAATCGACTCAGAAACACTTGAGTCGATTTAACGATGTCCTTTCGTCCATCTATCCTTGAATAATTTTATTCATACTAATAGAAACAGTCTGTAGAACATGTAGTTAAAACTACTAAACATTAGTCAAAAATGATGTTGCAGGTAAAACTGCTAAATTAGAAATTTATTTTTGCTATATCCCAGCAAAAAAAAGATATGCCGAAGCAGTAGAAAAATCACTACAAACATATTTTTAAAAATTGAAAAATTAAAAAAATATTGAATTTAAACAAATTAATTATAAATATTAAAAAAAAATTAATAAAATAAAAAACAAAAAATATTGGTCCCGCCGGGAATCGAACCCGCGACGCTCTGTTTGGAAATATCAAATGATACCAAAATCACTTTTTAGGATCACTTTTTGAGCAATTACTCTTTAGAAGTAATACTTAAGTGATTTTTTGGATGTTGTTCAGAGTCTAAAAACGCTGTAAAAATATACTAATGGATACTTTGGAAGCAGTGAAAGAAGTAGTTTGTAAAGCATTACTTCCAATTTTTTTTTTTGATGGGATATTAGTAAGATAGTAACAGCAAAAGTAAAACTGTTAAATATTTAGAATTTTAGTTATGTTTTAGTTAAATTTTTGTTAATATAAAATACAAATTGACAAAAAAAATCAGCAAAAAGTTTTGCTAAATAATCACAAATGATTAATACATTTTTTTTATTGAAACATTTTCCTTTTAATTACTTCCTTACTAAGGCATTACATTTATTAGTACAAAAAACGCTAAGTAGTGGTTTAAATATCAAGATTAGCACATCGCATTTATATCGTAAATATGGCCACAGGTCCTGTGCTTATATTTTAACACAAAAAAATTCATATTAATTGAATTTGACTAAAATTTTTATATAAAAAACTGAATGGACAACCGCCAAACTTTGAAGACATTTAGCGAAAAATCTGTACCTTTGATCGAAAAATAAAGTACGCCATTTTAATCAGCATGTCCGAAATATGTCAGATCTCCATTAATTTTTTGAGTGTCATGCAGTGTTATAAAAGTAATAAAAAAGTTAGCTCATGTAGAAAATATTTATAATTTTAACAAAAAAAAAAAAAACTATAATTATTTGTTATTATCAGTTCTAGCAAGCGCAATATTTATAACTACTATCAGCATAAAACACAATAGAATTACCGTAGTGGACTAAAGTGGATACATATTTGAATATTTTTAAATCTGTATTAATAACTTTTGTTCAATTTGTGATAATCAAGTGCAGTTTTTCCAGTTTTTAAAGTGGCCAGGTCAGAACCACGATTGAAATCCCATCGAGAATTGGTGGGCAATTGTCAAAAGAAGTCTCTCCCAATCTTTGGTCAGGACCTTCAGCGGAATGGGCTAATATTCCACTTCAAACTATTAAAAATCACGTGCAAAGCATTCCTTCTCGCATAAAATCTTGTTTTAAAGAACAAGGGACTTTCGACAATATATTAAAGAAAGAACTTGCCGAAAATTTTAAATATGAACAATACTGGATAAAAGCGGTCACAATTTGCAATTATTTTCTTCATTACCTTCTTAATGACATAGTCTACTGTATTTAGGTTTTTATTGAAGAAGAATGTTTTAGTTTTATGCTTTAAAAAAATCATTTAAGTTTCTATAATAAAATAAAAATTATAACAAATTTAGAAAAATGTTGAATTAATGTATTCACTTTAGTCCACTACTGTATATGTAAACTCACACTAACCACATAAAACGAAAGGATGCTAAAAAAATAGTTTTAACAAAATGTAATTTATTTTAAATTGCAGTAAGGCAATTTCAACTCTCTCTCTCTCCTATTTGATTTAAATACACTCAATAATGTTCGAAAGTTACTACAGCTGTTTGTGTAGTAATAAGTAGTTGTTGTTTTAACAGTAATTACATTTGTTTTTTATGAAAAAATAAAAAGCAAGTATTATAACAGTTATTAAAAAAACAACTAACGAACAATGTTGTCTTTCCTAACAGTTGTTTAAAGCGGTTATTTTTAATATCAAAATAAGCAGCTACCACCACATATCTTTACAGTTAACAGTTATTTTTGTTAGTTGTTAAAAAAAAAATAAAAAAAAAATTTCGTTGAGGTTTTTAAAATTCGTGCTAACCCAGCAAAACCTTGGTAATATATGGGTACTACTATGCATATTACCTGGTAATATAAAGGGTTTTTCAACAGGGACGCTACAAAAGTAGAAAGACAGGGACAGCAAACAACGCCATATTTCTTGGCGCTCTTTTGACATTTCTCTTCAGTAAGGTTTGCCATTTCATGATGGATAGATATACAAGCCAACAACGGGTCGAAATTATTAAAATTTTCTACCGAAATTCGGAGTCAGTGGCCTCAACGTTAAGAGCGCTACGTCCAATTTATAATCGTCCTAGCAGATCAACAATTGAGCGTCTAGTGGAAAAATTTGAATCCACAGGCACAGTACAAAATGTTCCCGTGCCAGTGAGATAAAGAAGTGCCCGTAGTGTCGAGAATATTGCTGCCGCTGAGGCTTCAGTTGAAGAAAGCTCAAATGTGTCTCTCACACGTCGTTCTCAAGCGTTGGGCATTTCTGTGACGTCGTTGTGGCGAATTTTGTGAAAAGATCTTGGCCTACATCCTTACAAGATCAAATTGACGCAAGAACTGAAGCCGCTTGACCACCAGAAGCGTCGTATTGGGCTGAGCAACAATTTGAAAATGATTCGGATTTTCATCGAAAAATCATCTTCAGCGATGAGGCTCATTTCTGGCTGAATGGCTTCGTCAATAAACAAAATATGCGTTATTGGTCAGACAGCAATCCACACGTACTCCATGAGTCATCATTGCATCCCGAAAAAATTACGGTTTGGTGCGGTTTATGGGCCAGCGGCGTCATTGGGCCGTACTTCTTCCGTGATGATCAAGACCGGCACGTTACTGTGAATGGGAATCGCTACCGTTCAATGATAACCGAATATTTTTGGCCCCAATTGGATGATATGGACTTGGAGGACATATGGATCCAACAGGACGGCGCCACAAGCCACACAGCGAATGTCACAATCAATTTTTTGCAAACCAAGTTTGGAGAACGTGTTATCTCACGAAATGGTCCAGTCGATTGGCCGCCTCGGTCGTGCGATTTGACGCCGTTCGACTATTTCCTGTGGGGCTACGTCAAATCTATGGTCTATGCCAACAAGCCAGCGACGATTGATGAACTTCGTACGAATATCGAACGTGAAATTGCAGCAGTATCGGCCGATTTATGCTTGAAAACCGTCGAAAATTGGGTTCAGCGTCTGGACTTCTGCAAGCGTGCCCGTGGTGGCCATGCAAAAGAGATCGATTTCCATACATAATGGCAACGAACTTTCACAGGAATAAAGAATTTCATTGATATCCAAAACGGTTTTTGTTTTAATTAAAAAAACTTTTGTAGCGCTCTTATTGAAGAACCCTTTATAAACGCTTACCCTTGCATTACTTGTAATACGAATTTCATGTATTTGAATGTTTTATTGGTATAAATAATTGGATTTTCTAGAAAACTTGAAAAATTTGAAATTAATTTCGGTTTAAAAATTCAACAAAATGTCTTTGAAAACTCCTTACACGTAAGTTCAGAATAACATGTTACTAGGTAAGGAGTTACCTCGATGGACATGCCCTTGTTAAAATAATAGCTTTGGTAATAGAAAAGTAAGAGGTTACCCGCTTCATTACAAAATGCTTATTTTTATAACCAAAACTTATAAAAAATTTTTTTTTTAATTTTTCGTTAAAAATATGTAATTTTTAATTTAATAGTCAATATAAAACAAATTGAAATTTAAATAAAAAAATCGTATTATTTTACGGTTTTTGTAACTTAAAGGTAATAGGTAAACGTAACATGTAAGTTCAGAATACCATATTACTAGGTAAGGAGTTACCTCGATGGACATGCCCTTATTAAAATAATAGATTTGGTAATAGAAAAGTAAGGGGTTACCTACCCTTATTTCTTCTTACCAAAGTCATTACCGGGTAATAGAAGGTTTTGCTGGGTAGTTTATATTTGTTGTTATTGATTTTATTGTATCCCCTATGCATAAAATGTTATAACTATGAAATTGTTTGCAATTTTTACTTCAAGTTTCAAGTAGGCTGAAGTAATTACACATTTTTTAATCGAAAGAACAAAATTGGTTTTTTCATAAAAGTATATTTTTATAATATTGATTTGTGACTGGTTTTACCAAATCAGATAGTTCATATAGTTGAATTTTTGTACCTTATGTAATGTCTGGGTTTGTGTATTCCAATCATCATTTTCTTATTGCGGACAACTAACGAGCTGGGGTGATGTCCACAAACCAATTGTATTGTCTATCATGAAAACGGTCAACCTTTTTGAATTAACAAACAAAATCTAATATGACAATATTATACTAGAATTTGAACTTGAGGTAGAACAATATTCTAACTAAATACGTATATGAAAATATAGAAAGTCCGAAAAATAATTTTTCTATGTTTTTAATGCCAAAATTAAAATAATTGTTAAAAAAATTAACCAAACAAATCAGTTGTTTTAAAATTATTGTAGTCAAAATTTGCTAATTAATTTTATGACATAGTTACTTATTTTTAATTCCTTTATTAGTTACTTTGCAACAGTTAAAATTAACTACATTTTTATATAATTTAAAGGTAAATAACTCTGTCGCCTTTTCAACTGCATATACCTTTATTTTAATTCTCATTTTCAGTAGATTCTACCGACAAACTTTTTTGAGACTTTTGTAACCTCATTTAAATCTTCACAGTTTTTAGAAAATTATTAGAAAAATGTTGAAAATATTGTGTTGTTTGGCTCTGAGATCCTTATAAATAAAAAAACTGTTTAATCTTTTTATTATAATTAATTGTCTAATATTTCAGTTAGAGTCTCTAACCACTTTCAGGATTATTTAAAATATTTAATAATCACAATAAAATAATTGTTATTTTTGTTATAAAAGCTTGAACCAGTTTTCGGCAAAAAAAAACATGTCTTCTAATTGTTATTAAATATTTTTGGAAAGATTCTAAGAGTCTCTAATCTTAAATTGGACAAAAAAAAATTATACTAAAGTTCATTTAATAGTGTTTCATTTTATTTGAATCACATATAGGGTTTGGGATTTCCCGGCCTTTTTTATTTCCCGGGAAACGGGAATAAAAAAATTTAATTCCCGGGATTCCCGGGAATCCCGGGAAATATTTTTGAACAAAATTGTTAATGAAAACCACCTATATAAGTAATTTTTGTTAAAAAAAAACACTATTTCAGTACAAATGCAGTCTGTGTAGTGAGAATTCAAAGTAAAAAATATCATAATGTTGAACATTTGATTTCACATAGATTACTCGCAGCACTGCCAAATGAATTGCATGATTCCAGCAGAAAGCACCTACTACTGGACTGTCGGAAACAAACCGTTTCATCACACTTAGCCCATTAGATATGGTGGCCACAATGTTATTTTCCAAAGACAAATAAAACTCTTCTAGTCTTATTTCTACAAGTCTTCTTATTTCATCAGCATTACATCTTCCTGATATATAAACCAACCCCAGGTTATAAAATTAATTATTTCCGTTTATACATATGTTCAAATATCTCTTTTGTGATATTCTTGTCCATTCATCTAAGATTATAGTAAATCTCCTATTGTTAGAAATATTGCTCGATATTTCTTTTATCATGATATCTTTTACATGATTGTAGTAATTTAATATAAGGTTCTTTACATCGGTTTCATTTTTTTGAAATGCCAGGTTTTTATAATAAAACTTTCTCGAATAAACGAAGATCTAGTTATGGTGCGGATTGACTGCGGCTAATTTGGATACCATTTCAGGAAATGTTTGCCCTACCATAAAACCTTTAATGCCTATTCAGCTTACACATTTTTCTTCAGGTACTTTGCTAATTTTAACTGAAATGTTATTCTTGTTGTTGTTTTCTTCAAGAGAAGTTGCATGACCATCAATTTTTTTTTTTTTTGTGAACCAAATTTAGATGTCGGATAACCAAATTTAGATACCACCGTTAACCATTAGTCTTTTCTTTTTACATTTATTAATGAAAACGTTACTTATACAATTATTGACCCTTAATATAAAGGAGTATTTTAAATTTAAAGTCGTCTTTGTTTTTATTCAAACGGTTTTGTTTATTTTGTGTATGAAAACCTTACAAAAATATTTATATTTTCAAATATTTTGATTGGTTGAAAATAAATTAACCAATCAGAATGTTCCAAAAATAAACCAAGTCAAGGTATACTGCCACCCAATATTTTAACTAAAGTCGACTTTACCTAAATTATACATTTGAAAAATTTAGATAGTAGGGGCGATTATTTGTAAGAAACAAAGCTTTTTTTTCATATTTCTTTTAAACATTTTACCAAGTTTTTAGGTTTTACTACTTAAATTTTGAATAAGTTATGCGAAAAATCTTTATTAGTTGAAATGCTCCTAATTACTTGGCAAAGATTTTATTTGTGTGTCAAATGAATGTATTCCCTTTTAAAAGATTTTAACAATGACATTTTTGTTTTGGTATTTAAAATGTTTTTTATGACTAAAATTAAAAAATCCTATTCGAAACAAAAACAATTTAAAAAATTTAATATTTTTAAAATTTCCCGTTTTCCCGGGAAAAATATATTATTTTCCCGGGAATTCCCGGCAAACTTTTCCCGGGATTTCCCGGGAATTCCCGAACCCCAAACCCTAATCACATAGTAAAATAACAAAATTCGGATTATTAATTTTGCGAAAACATTTTTCTAAACACTCTTTACATAAAATATAAAGACTCAATTTTGTAATTAGTTTTAATTTAATGATAAACAAGAGATTTAAATTTTAATTTGCATGCAAACATATGCACTGTAGAAACAGTTTCAACAACAATTGTAAGTATAACTTAAAAATATATGAAAATTTAAAAAAGTCTTAACATCTTTTCGATTTTCAGCGTTAAACTTTTAATCCAACATTAAAAGTTCATTACAGCAAAATTGTGTATGGTCCGCTTACTGGACGTCCAGTTAAAATTTAGACAACAGTTAAATTTTATTTGAGAAACAACAAATCCCATTTTGGCCATACCTGAGACTAGCTTAGCATAATCTAAGAGAAACACAAATTTTTATCTGAATATTTATAAATCTTGTAAATGAAACTAGAGTATAACATTGTAAGCTTTTGAAAAAAATATTTTATTTTTTTACGATTTTCATAATTTATCTCATTTTAAAAAACTTTTTGTCTTAGTAGAGGCTAATTGAACGATTTTTGTTTTTGTTTTGCTTGTTAATTTGCTTTATTAAGCTCTAATAAAATTCAAAACTTTTTTTTTATTTTTTAAATCCGCTCAAATATGCCCTTTAAAATGCTGTTGTTACAGTATTTAGCCCCCTTGAAATAAAAGAACAAGCACAACTTTGAAACTTCAATGGTGATCTGCTACTTCTAAACAATCTTTTTTAGTGATTTGTTTTGGCATACCGTGTTTATTTTCATAATGGCATACGAGTATTTATAGAATTGTGGAACTCGCGAATTCCTTTTTTTTATTAATTTTTTTTCTTTTTACCACCTTAAGCCACATATTAAAAATAAATACAGTTTTATGAAAAATTTTTAGGCACTTGTAATCTCAGTCTATATATATTATGCGTGGATCAATTAAGATATAATGCTAAATTATTTTCCGAGTAAATTTACCCAATTCATATTAGTATTACAGTTTCCTATTATAAGTTGGATAAGTTTTAATAAAAATTAATTAGAATGCAAATCAAATTGTATGTTATATTGCACAGTTCACTGTACATTTTTCATGCACCCATATAAACACATACACATGTATACATAAATATATTGATTACAATCAATATTAATTGTATCGATATTATTCAGGGTTAGAACACGTAAGTATAATGTTATGAATTAAATTATTCCTAGGGTTAAATTTTATCAACTACATAGTGCTTATAATTATATTATGTATGTTTTATTGTTTTTGTTGGCATGCAAACAATGGAAAATATGGATAAAAGCATATTATTTTCAGCAATATTAGTTGTAATATTTATGTTCTATTTATAAACGAAAATGAATTTTAATTAAATCAAATATTTTAAGGAATTAAGAGGTTTTTCATTAAATGAATCCATTGTAGATGGAAAACATTAAAAAAAATATATAGAATTTCTATATCAATGACTGTTACGGGGAATAAAATAAATTTTTTTCTGTAAAAATTAAAGGGTTGGCAGGCAATACCGCTAAAATACCATTATCGATTCAAAACCCTTTCAACTGACTACCGTTACCCCTAAAATACCGTCACCGAAATACCCGTAATACCGTTATCCTTAAAATACCATTACCGAAATAATTGAAATGCCGTTATCCTTCAAATACAAATGAAATATCAATACCCTTAAAATACCGTTACCGAAATAACCCAAATATCGTTATCTTTAAAATACCGTTACCGAAATAACTCAAATACCGTTATCCTTAAAATACCGATACCGAAATAAATGAAATAGCGTTACCCTTAAAATACCGTTATCGAAATCACCTAAAAAATTATAAATACATAAATTTTCAAATCAGACTATATATCGTTAACTGAAATGCAAAACCACGTAACTAGCAAAAAATACAAAATCGGTTTTTTGATCGATTATGATGCATATCAACGAGGTCCACGTCTTCTCCAATTTTTACTGTCATATAATAAAAATTAGACATATTATTAGCGAAAATCGAAAGCACGTAACTACATACTTGTTGCTTGAAAATTGTAAAAAATTGTTTCTCCTGTAAAATAGTAAAAATGTTAGTTACGTGGTTTTGCATTTCAGCTAACGATATAGTTTCTGTCTTTTTCTATAGACAGGTTGTATCAGTAATTTTCCATTAAATTGTATTAGCTGTATCAAAGAGTATACATAATAAGGAGATTCGGGGACTCTCTATCACTGAGAAAGCATTTGTTCTATTATGTGCCTTGGAACAGGAACATACTCAAACCAATATCACCCAGCAAACATGGCAATACGAAGAAGATTCTCCGAACATATCGCCAGGAAGAAAACATTTATTGCCGGCAATAACAATTTCGTATTTCGGAAGTTTCCTCCGCCGGAAACAACTGTTACACTAAAACCATGCAATATGAAAGCAATAACTCATATGGAAGATAAAAGGGATATCGCTAAATAAACTCCCGGTACAATTAAAAAAACGATTTCATTTTTTCATTATTAAATTTAAGCCTGATAAACAATAGCCGTTTTTTCTAATCACTTGGATTTAATAAATCCAAAAAGTATTTCTAAAAGTGCTCAAAAGATGGGGTTAGATTTTTCCAATTTTAAAAAAATGTTCTGTCCGATACTTCTTTCGCCCTAATTTTTAATACCGAATTCGATGATGAAGGATTCTACTTTAACTTTTAATTTATAATTATATTTTACATAAAACAGCGATAAACAGTCTGCCTTTTCAGTTTTATCACTTCAATTTATATTTTTACACAATTGAAAAATTCCATTGCAATATTTAATATTCACTAATTGGATTTAATTAAATTACTTACTGTAGGGTGAAAAATTGCCATTTCTATTTGAGCTATTTCTCCATGTCCAAGATGAAAAATATGTATTTGGTGAGGTGTAGTTTTTTTTTCTAAACATATTTCATAAAAAAAATTTAAGAAAAACCTTTTATTTGTTAGTTTTTAAATTTTTTTGTTTCTCTTTTAATTTTCATTCGTATTTTTTTCTGACATTAAATAAATAGGCTGTTTCATATATTTGTGCTTTTATTGTGGATTTATGAAATCCAGCTTTTTTTTGGATTTAATAAATCCATTTTTTGTATGAAAAATTCTAAATCCAAGTGATTAAAAAACACGCTAAATATCTGCATACACAATCCATTGACCAACTTATAAATTATCTTGATTTCATCTTAACCGATTTTTCCCGCGCAATTAATCTTAACTTTTCACGAGTTTATTTCCAATATATCTTTTGATTGTTTTTGTACAAATTTAGTTTTAATTTTTTCCAAATTGATAAAAGATTTCAAACAAATTTGCTTTATCTTCCAAATGATACAAAGGCGATATTGCCGCAATATTGTCATAAAAAGTTATGACAAAAGATAAAATTTTTGAATTATTTTTCTCCTAATATCGCCGAATTATCTTCCAAGTGATAAAAGGAAGACAATTTCAAAGTAAATACTACTTGATTATTTTCATTCAAATGACAAATAGAAGATATCGCTCTAATATCTTCTTGGAAATATCTTTTAAATGTTTGCAGGGTCATTATGTGCGCTCTTTGTATGACTCAAAACATCAATTGTAACCAGGGATGGAAAATAATAATTTAGTTATAAAAATCAATAATGGAACTATACTATGGAATTATACTATTCCATCAGTATTATAGCCCTAGATTATGAATTTAAAAAAAACCATACGTAAAAAATTGAAAATAATATCGGAATGCGAAAAAAGTCTTTGGGGTTCATAAAATTAATTAAAAGATTTACATTCTGCAAACGATGCCAAAATTTTCTTTTTTTGCAATTAACCACCAAACTTTGTTTGATGAAATGGGCATATACTCTGTAGAATATAAATTTAAAAACCGCACTTAAAAAATTGCAAAATAATAGAGGAACGCGAAAAAAGACTTTGTGGTAGAAAAAAATAATTAAAAAACTCAATCAGCGATTAACAATATGCAAATGAATACAATGACGCAAAAATTTTCTTATTTGCAAATATTTTTTTCGCGATTTATTTTTTTTTTTTTTTTTTGCAAACTAAGCACCAAACTTTTGTGTATAAAATTGGTACTATAGACCCTAGATTATAAATTAAAAAAAACACACTTAAAAAATTGCAAAATAATCGCGGAAAGCGAAAAAAGGCTTTATGGTAAAAAAAATTAATTAAAAAATTTAATCAGCGATTTACATTCTGCAAACAAATATATTGATAAAAAAAATTTTTATTTTTTGAAAATTTTATTTTTTGCGATTTTTTTTTTTTTTTTTGCAACTAGCCACCAACTTTGTTGTATGAAATGTGTATTATAGCCCCTAGATTATAAATTAAAAAAAAAACGCACGTAAAGAATTGCAAAATAATAGCGGAATTTGAAAAAAAGACTTTATGGTACAAAAATTTAAAAAAACCGCACTTAAAAAGTTGCAAAATAATGGCGGAATTCGAAAAAGGCTTTATGGTAAAGAAAATGAATTAAAAGAGGTAATCAGCGATCGACATTCTGCAAACGAATATATTGTTGAAAAAATTTCGCTTTTTGCAAATGTTTTTTTTTTTCGTAATTTTTGTTAATATTTGCTAATATATAAACATTTAATTTTAATTTTTTTTAACGAGCCAAAAGGAAGCTATTTTTTACATTTTTAAATAGTATGTATGAGCGATCTAACATTTTTTGGTATAAGAGCCCGATTAAGTGAGCCTTTTCCATCCCTGATTAACCAGTCGGAGTTCGTTCCTGTTCCAAGCCGCATAATATTTTTTCAAATAAAAAATATTGAGAGAGTTGCTGTATATATGATATTCTCAGATTGTCTCTCTATATGATAATTTTTTCAATAACCCGTCGACTGTAAAGCACCGCAAGTTGTTTTTCCCGTGAAAAAAATTAACTCGAACTTTAAATGCTTTAAATTGCAATTTATGGTATGTATAAAAATTAACAATTTTTTAATTTTATAACAAAGCCCCAATCACAGTAAAAAAATTTTTGTCACTTTTTCACCAGAAAAGTAATAGTCTTGTACATTAAATTTGCGTGAAATTAAAGTCTACATAATTTTCACCCGAAACACATTGTCGTGAAATTTTATTTTTTTATATGGAATATAACAGTTTTTTCACGTGAAGCACCGTAAGTTGTTTGAGTTTCACGTGAAAAAACTGTTATACTCCATATAAAAAAAATGATTTTTCACGACAATGTGTTTCACGTGAAAAATGTGTAGAGTTTGTTTTCACGCAAATTTAATGTACAAGACTATTATTTTTCTTGGGAACCTGACATACGCAAATATTGGTAGCAAATTTTGATAATCCCGAATGAACAAATAAATTTTAATTTCATAAATTTCAGACATGTTATAGCCCTTAAACTATTTTTTTTTTATCCTCCATAACATATCCAAAATTAATTGATATCTACGGGTTACAGCACAGTGTAGTTTCCTTGTCAGAAACAATTTTTTTGTCAAAAATAATTTGTAATAGCTGTATCCTGCCTTTAGCCAGGTTTTTTCTACGATTGTTCTATTTTTGGGTATTTTTGTTACCAATCCGCGATACCAGTATTAGATTTATCTCCTTATAACAAACAAAATGTTCAGTGCAATTAGTGAGTGTTCCCATGGAAACCTAAATCGTAAAACAAAGAAACAATCTTCAAAAGATTAGTGTTTACTCTTTCATGTTACTTAAAAGTTTTTAAAACAAATTATTTGCCATCATTCTGAGCAATTTTTATGCTGCAAAAATGTACAAACATTTATCGTACCACTAAATCAGGAGTGCTGAAAAAAAAAATCCTCGAATTTAAATGGTATATGAAGTGTATGTAATAAAACTTTAAGTATTTTCTACAATTGTCAGAATTCTACAGATGCAATATAAGTATGGCTGTAGTTTTATGGTGGCTTTCACACTTCAAATGCGTAATGCTTGTAATGTGTTGAAATTTTTTTTCTCGTTTTTTTCACTTTTGATTGCTTATGATGGAAAGTTTAGAAGTTTTTTCTCCTGTTACTAAAATGTCATATATTTTGTGATATTTTCAAAGGAGTTTACGAAAACAAAAATAATATAAATAAAATTTACAAAACTTTGTAAAAAGTAGTGAAATTTGTTAACAAACAAAAAATAAACCAAAAAAGTATGCAATGAAATTATGGGTATGTGTAATCCTAAAAGTATGTTATAAATTTGGTTAATTTAAAAACTGCAACTATAATTTATGGTAGGGAACAAATGTTGCAAACTAAAAAAATGGGGAAAAAAATTAATATTAATAGGATTTAAACAGAAATTGGCAATAATTAAAATGTTTAAATATATATTTTTTTAAAGCGATTTCGGTTGATAAAAGATGTTTTGAGTTTAACGTAAATAAATAATTTTGTTTAAATTTTCCATCAAAATATTTGATCTTTCTTTTTTCAACTTTAACTTTTTTTTTTCATTTATAAAAATTCCTTCTGTTTGTGTTTTTTTGTCTTCACTTTTGTTGGCGTGTTTTGTGTATGTTAAACTGAACTTTTTGTTTTACTTCTCCATGTGTATGTACTTTAAAACCCCCAAAAAATAAGTTAAGTAAAACTTTCTTTTTTAGCCAAGAGTGTTGACAATTGTTGTCTTTTAAAATTCAGTAAATGTTCCCAAAACAAAAAAAAACTGGATTCCTTTCCTTTTTCTTCAGTTTATTTTTGTTCGTTTTTTTACTTTCAGTGACAAAGAAGTAAACCATTGAAAAGAAAAGTTTTCAACATGTAAACAGTTTCAATTTCCTTAAACATACCCAGCAAAAACAGACATTACCAAGTAATGAAGCGAGTAAGTAGCACGCAAAGGGTTTCACTGGTTACCAGGCTATTTACTCGCAACATTACTATTGTTCGCGATATCCAAAAATTCATGGGTGGTCATTACCGTCTCGCTTACAAAAAACGTGAGAATAATGAGTTACCCACAGTGAAAAAATAAGTAGTTACTCACAAAAATAGAATAAGTGGTTACTCAGAAGTGAGAATATAAGTGGTTACTCTACATTGTGAAATAGTTGGTCATATTGCCAAAATAACTTTTTACTTTGGAAAATTTCCTATTTAGTTCAAACAAATAAAATATTAATATAAAAAAAACCAAATCGGTACTTATTTAATCAATTACCAGTAAGTAAATACTTTGCAATAATATATAAGGGTGATATCAAAAATGTGATAAAAACCGTGTAACCACCTAATTTCTAATGCATGGATTACATTTAAGTTACATATTTCAATATATATCAGCGCATTGTCACCTGTTTTACAAAATTTATAACAATCTGACCAATTTTTGGTTAATACATAAAATTTGTGACCAATTTTATAGGCCAAATGTAAACTCTGTAACAAGTAACTCATAAGGTTTTTTAACTTTAATAGATTATATTTTAATAACCAATAAAGCTAAACACTAACTGTAAGAATTTTTATGAAGAGGAAAAGTGCCGTTTTTAATAAAAATTAATACATTTTACAAACTTTTTCGTATATCTCAGCTATCACGACTTCAACTCTGTAACGATTTTTCGTCATAATTTTTGATAAAAATGCATATACCAGAATTTTAGAGTTATCTATTATTTATATTGCGAAAAGTATAATGTTATTTATACTCAAATGATCGTTGGACTGTAAGTAATCATCCACTATAACAGACTTGAAGCTTTTCTGCAGCATGTAACATTCTCGAGATGAAAAAGGATGTCTTTAATAAGATTTGAAAAAATGTTGTAAATTCCGTTTCTAATTTTAACACCAAACTATTTATCGAGTAAGAAAAACAATGTCATATTTGGATTCACCTTGTAGGCATCATGCAATTTTGTTTCGGAAAAAAAATTCTGACAAAGCGTTTCTGAAAGACAACGAAAAAAGTAACCAAATGTAAACTCCGTAACCAGAATTGTTTGCATCAGATTTCATTCAAATAAATGTAGATAAATGTTTAAAATATTTTAAAATAACCATAAACCGAGGTGATTCAACTAATATTTATGCGGCAAAAGACGATTCAACTAATAATTTTGCGTCAAATCAAAAAAAGTTATCAGTTTTTTACCCTAAGCTGCTGGAGCGAAAAACGATTGATTTTGCATTTCATTGGTTTTGAATCGATATTTCGAGTCATTACTGACATTAGTTTGACAAATTAAATTTGTTTCACACAATTTAAGAATTTTTTGATCGCGAAATGTTATGTTTTTAATATATTATTTTTTAACTGCGCAACCGCTCTTTGGATTTTAAAAATTTTTATATTTTTGAAAAGCATTTAAAAGGACCAAAAATACAAAATTAAAAAAAAATAAAATTTTTTTCGCGGAATGAATTGTATTTTTATTTGCGAAACCGCCAATTTGAAAAACACAAATTATATATCATTGGAAAGCAAGTTGAAAACCCAAATACGAAAAACTAATAAATTGAAGAAAATTCGTACGCAATTGTAAATGTAAACTCCGTTACCACAAAAAAAAATTAAAATTGTGCAAAAAAAGTTATTGCGACAACTTGTAGAAGAGATTTTTTGCAATTAGGTTTATAATGACTAAACTTACTGATTCCATTAAGAAAAAACCGAAATATTAACACAAATTTGGCCCAAAAATGTATCACATTTTTTGATTTCACCCATAAGTACTTCCATAACGTATTATCAGTAAGTCATTATTTTGTATTTTAAAGTAATGAAAAAGGTAATGACGTATCATTTCTTGGTAATCCGTATGGTAATGACCTGTCATTACCGTGTTTTTGCTGGGTATCTACTAAATAGCAGCTACTTGTAAAAGGAGTTTGCATTTTTAAATCGAATTGAAGATTATGCGATGTAAATAAAAATGTTGGTAGCTTTAATTAAAATTGAGTTGAAAGATTAAATTTAAAATATGATTATACAAATATTTAAAATGTAATCCGTTCAACTACCGTTACCCATAAAATACCGCTACCGAAATACCCGGAATACCGTTATTCTTAAAATACCGTTACCGATATAACTGAAATACCGTTATCCTTAAAATACCGATACCGAAATAAATGAAATATCAATACCCTTAAAATACCGTTACCGAAACAAATGAAATATTGTTATCCCTAAAATACCGTTACCGTTATTTTTAATTTTCTGCTTTTGGTAATTTCACGTGGTTATTGAGTATTTTTTGTACATTAATTTGATAAATTGGTTCTGTATTTAATCTCGTTTGTTTTTTGTAAAAAAAAATTACGAGATGAAACTTAACTTTAACACTTAAGAAATTAACACTTAAGGTGCGTTTACAATGACGGGTACTCAAATCTGTAGCAAATTTTGTTTTTTTCTCTTTCATACTAACACATTTTTGTATTGTGCTATCTCTTGTTATTCCACTCCAGAGTAAAACTTGTTTGACTCTGGAGTACAGATTTGCACTCTAGAGTTTACATTGGTCTGTTAACTGTTAAACATGACAAGTATACCCAAAAAACACATCTTTAATTTGTTCACATATCTAAGTGTCAACAAATTAAAAAAAATTATAACAAAATATATTAAATAAATATATTAAATAAATATAAAATTTGTGGTGTTTTCGGTATGATTTAAAATAAAAAAATATTTAAATTAAAAAAGTACTAAAATGTCAAATAAGTTTTGAAGTAACTCTACTCTGCATTTCGAACAGTTAACATTTTAATCTGTGCTGCAGAGTAGAGTCACTCTACCATTGTGAAAGCACCTTTAAACACATTTTAAGTTTTGACTTATTTCTGGCATTGAGGTTAACCCAGTCAGAAATCGCCAGTGGTACAAAAAATCAAGCACTGGCATACCACTGGGTAACCACGGTGTTAAAAATAAATGACTGGCAGCACACTCATTTGGGACACTTTGCCAGCATCTGCAAAAAGCGTTTTGCCAGTATTTGTTTTACAAAAATTTCGGTGGTTTATAAAAAAAACACTGACCAAGAATTGGCTAATACTACGTTCACAGTACGATAGTTAAACACGTTTATGTAAAAGTTAAACATGTCAGTTCACACTTAAAAATGAAGTGTTTAAGTTAAACATCTTGAACAGCTGTTCCTTAACAATTTAAAAAAAAATACAAAAATTTGATAAAATTTCCCAAAAAGTTATTTTTCTTCGGCCGGAGGCAATAATTAATAATTTTCGGCATTATCCAATGTTATAATTGCTATAAAAAGTGAAATAACACTATTCACCCCAGTCGGAAACAAGGTTTTTCAATTTTTAGTTAAGGGACAACTTCATGGCTATTTTTGGATTTTTCGTTCACCGGAAGCAAAGTTTAATTAATTGTTTGTTTCATTTATCACTTTAATAAGAAAAAAACAACATTTTAATTGGTTTTTATTTAAATTTAGTTTACTTTATTCAATTTTAATTTTTTTATTTTTCTTTTTGTGTCTTCTTCTGCTTCAAACTTGTCATTCAATACCAATTCATATCAATTTTATCGTGTTTAACAACGTGTTTAAAAATTAAACACGATAATTTAGCGTGTTTAAGGGTAGAAAAAATGTACTGTAAAACATCTCACTTAAACATGTTTAATGCTTAAACACGTCAAATCGTGTTAAACACGTATATTAGAGTGATATGCCAGTGGTTATCCAGTGCTACTTATTTAGAAATTGTCAGCGGTGCAAAAATCAATTCACTGGTAGACTAATGATTTTATAAAATTGCTGACGCTTCATTAAAAACGGGTTTTAGTCAGATCCGGTTGCAAGCAAAAAAAAATTTTTTTTTATTCAAAATTTTTTTTGTTTTATAAAATCAATTTTAATGTTTGTGGGAAAGCTCCTTCAAGACCAACTTTTTTTTTGCTCTCCCAACGCTGGCATATTATTTACAAAAAATTGTTTGCCAGTACTAGCATTTTAGCAAAGTCAGTAGTTGTCCAGCTATTATCACTCATTTATGTGTTAAGCCAACACGTATTATGTGGGTAGAGCAATCGTGTGCTAATCTGACGGCCTGGGTTCAAATCACGGCAGGACAAAAAAAAATACATATGAACTTTTTTTAAATTTTATTTTGGAAAATATATTTCCAGACCACCTATTTATTGGTTTTGCCAGCGTTTTGCCAACGGTCAAAAATTTTGTTCCCCCAGTGCCTTTCCGGCGCTTTTTGAACAGCCGGTCCTTTGGTCTAATAGTGTTATCATTTTGGGAATGGGAAAGCACCAAACCTGTTAAAGTGCTTTGCCACCGCTTTCCCGTTGGTATTTTTCTGACTGGGAATTTTTCACTTGTCTTCAGAGACTTTATAGTAAAATTTCATAACAAATATTTTTCTCATAACTTTAAGAATTAATAGATTAATCGACAAAAAAAAATTTTATAAAAAATAATATACATACAACTTTTGTTTTATTTTTAATAATTTCGTACCAAAATTAAAAAACGAGGTTCAATTACGAAATTGATAATATCAATTATAGTATCACGCAAATGATACTATTAATTACGAAAAATTGTGTGGGATTGATTAAAACAGTTCAAATATTTAACGGATTTAATTAAATATTTGCTTAAATACAAATTTTATTTTAAACAAATCTTTAATTAGATGATTTAAGCTAATAACACTTTTAGAAATTCTTCTAAAATTCATAAAAATAAAATGTATTAATTGAAAATATATTTAGGTTGTTCAAAAGGCTTGTGCTATCTGTTGTATCGTTGTATAGTCCTAACAAAACACAGAGCTATTAATTTTTTTATTTTACTTTAACAACGATTTCCTATTGGGTTTTCTCTCTGTTAGAACACTTAAACATAGGACAGTAACCACAACGACCATATCATTAAAAGACTAACCAACTCTCCCTACCTCTGTTAAATCACTCTCTTCTTAATTTATATCGAAAATTCAGCCATAAGAATTACATGCGTCTGTTAAGGTTAATATTTTCGATATAAATTGTCAATCTTCGAAAGAGAGCGACGAATACCGCCTGGTAACCATGCGTAAAAATGTTGTATCGTGCTATTCTCAAATGTTGTATTTTTTTCAATTTAAATTTTAACAACTCTGTTTTTTCGTGAACGACCTTATTTTGTGAAAATTTAAATTTTTTCTCTCCCCTCTGTCACATATTCCAAATTTTATTGAAATCATAGACAACCACACCGCAGACCTTCTATGTACGTTTTGCCAGTCGTAAATGTAGCTCCCTGTAATATGTTCAAAGGAAATGCAACAACTCGTTATTTAATAGTTGTCTCTTTCGTATGCATTGAACATATAAAAAACGTAAATGTAGAGAGAAATTGTGTTAGGAATTGGTTTTCCCTTTACGGTTACGCTTTCCTTTCCTTCTTTTTAATTTAATTAAAAAAAACGTTGTGATTAATTTTATCGAAATTGTTTCTAAGGGAGTTGGCTCAGTTGGCTTCTGAAATGCTCACATATAAGAAAAGTTATTTAGTCGTCATTAAATATTATTTTAGATCTCAATAAATTTAAATTTTGACTGTAATCTTTTTGACAACTTATTTGTAAATTTTTTTTTGTTTTACTTATTAAATAGTACCCAGTGTACAATTGGTGTCCGAAAAGGCTCATAAAAGAGCCCTTAACCCTTCTGAAATCATAGATATGTGATGGTGTTTTCCTTCACTGATGAAGCCTCTTTCTGAGCGCGCTTTTATGACTCATAAAAGACTCCAAATTATGAGCATTGCTGGAAAATTTTGAATTTTCTAAGCAATTTATGAGTTATTTATGAATAATTTTTGAGACATTTATAAGTATTGAAAAAAATTTTAAAATTTTTCAATACGCTCATAAATAAGAGTCTATTATGTTTCATTTATGACTCTAAAATTTGAGCACTCTGAATATGCTCGTATTTTAGAGTCTTTTATGAGTCATAATTTCTGTGCGCTCAGAAAAATGTTGGTTGGGTATTTAAAAATAAAATTCTGGATATGATATAAAAAAGTAATTTATTTTTCTTTTAAATGCGCTTTTTGTTAATTCGAATCTCATGGCTTTCAAAAATATCCTTTTACTAAAGGATATAGCGAAAGCAGAGTTCTCACTAAAAAAGCTTTATTAAATTGAGCATTACTTATTAATGCTTTTGTTTTAAACCAACTTTTAAAAAAATTTTGAAAAATAATTAAAAATGGGTTATACATAAATATATGTATGTCACTACATTAGTAAATCTGTCAAATTAACAGACTATTATTTTGGAAGATGACAAAGCAAATTGTGCTAATTTCTTTGTAGTTTTCCTTTAATATTTGTGATGTTTAATAAGGCTCCTAGAAGAAAACAAGGATTTCTCGATGAGTTTCATCTAAAAAAATTTTTTAGAAATTCTTTAAAGTAGTCCCCTAATGATTTCCTAAGACAAGAATGGTACACTAATTGAAGAAAGTCTGTAAAAAAATTAGTTAAAACTACCAGAAATTAGTTAAAAATGATATTGCAGAAAAAATGCTAAATTTAGCAGATTACATTTGCTATGTATTAGTAAGATAGGAACAGCAAAAATGGAACTGCTAAATATACAGAATTTTGGTAATATTTGAGTTAAATTTTTGTCAATAGAAAATAGCAACTTAACCTGCTAAATCAGCAAAAAATTTCGCTAAATAATTAGTAGCCTAAAGAATTACAAAAAAATTTAAAATTTTTTAAGTTTTCTTTCAATTTTTCTTAAATGCAAATAAGAATCGAGCCCTTAAAAAAAAGCAAATATTTCTGAAAATTTTAGCAGCATAGACTGCTATTTGCATTTAACTAAGTTTAGCCTAAAAATGACAAAAATTTTGTAGATATAACAGTTTGTTTTTGCGGTTTTCAGTCTACAAATATTTATAAAATTTTCTGCAGATTTTGCAGTACAGTTTGCCATTTTCAATTAACTAAAAATTAACTTAAGTGTAACTAAAATTCTATAAATTGAACAGTTTTATTTTTGCTCTTCTTATTTTACTAGTATTTAGCAAAAAAATCTGCTAATTTCAGCAGTTTTTTCTGCAACATAATTTTTAACTAATCTTTAGTTGCTTTTTCTGGTATTTTTACAGATTTATTTCCTACAGCAAATTATTTTTCACCACATGTTAAGTAAATTTTGCGATTTTAACACATTTATTTACATTGATAAGAAATATAGATATTTTTTTAAATATTTTTGGAATTTTTTATCAATTTAGGTTTATCGATTAATCGTATTAAATTATTCGAATTATTCGTTATTCGAAATTTGGACATTTTACATTATTCAAACAATATTTGAGCAAAATTATTTGATTCATCCAATAACGATTAATCGATTAAGTATCCTAGTTTAAAAATATAAACTGTCGAAAAAAATTAATAATTAAATATACTCAAAACAAAAACTGCTGTAAAGTCAGCAAAAAAGGTTGCTGACTCTGCAAAATTTTAGTCAGGAGAGTGCTAGCAGAAAAATTGTTAATATCAGCAAAATCGTTTTGCTGCAAATCAGCGAGCTGATTTTAAAAAATATAAAAATGTTCAGACTTCCACATTATCGACATGATTTAATTAAAAATCTAAAAATATTTAAAAATAATTGTAAATAAACTATACAAAAAATTTTACAGCACCTTATTTATAAATAAATAAACTACTAAATTAAGTTTTTTTTTCTAAGTGTGATCTGTTTTCATATTCAATATTCTATATAATGCCTAATCCATGTTAATAACTTTTTTTTTGTTTTGTTTAATTTAATCTAATCTTCTTTTTGCAAACTAAAAGAAAACAATAAAATATCAATAATGTATTCAATACAAAATTGTTATCATTTCCAACACGTGTATTCACTATTATTCTTTCATTTAAACAATTTCCTTTCTCCTGTTCCCATAATACAAATCTTTCAAAAAAAAAAAAAAAACAAAAAAACAGCAGCATATAAAAAATGTCTATTTTTTTGTAATTTCCGTTAACGTTGAAAATATTCACATTTCTAATTTATTTCCAAAACAAATATTTTTTCTTTATATTTCCATATTGCAACTACAGTTACAATCATATTTTTTTTTTTATCGTAAAAAGATGTAAGTGCTTTATTTTTTATTTGCAAAATCATCTTATTATTTTTTTTTTTTGAAATATTTTTGGCAACACTTGGAAGTAGGTATAACATCTTTATTATTTGGTAAAACAGCGTTTAGACTACTTTAACAAATTATTTTAAAAAAATATCTTAGAAACAACTATGGTAAAATTGAGAGTCAGTAAAAACACTTGGCCTGTAGGAGTTTGTAGATACCATAGATTACATAGATATCTTACTCTTTGACATTTGCTGTCAGGTAATGTAACTCATGAGAATATGTGGGACATACGTTCTACATGTATACAAAAAATATTTGATTGTGTGTGAAGAAATGTGTTTGTTGACAAAAGAAGAGTAAGACATCTATGTATGTAATCTATGATAGAAACTACGTTAAGACCGGTCGCTTTTTATGGAGGTCAATGCTTTTCAAGAATTGACTCAATACTTTAACACATTTCTTAAAACGAAATTCGATTTAGTGGAGTCCGTCCGTTTGTTTGATTGTTCTTTTGGTCAAATTTGACTCAAGGACAAACCCTATTAACCCATTGGGTTGTAGGGTTTGTCTTTGAATGCAAAATTGTTCATTCTGGTAACATCGCAAATTTTTTTAAATATACATCGTTTCATTCCAAATAACACATTTATATTGAAAATACCACTCTGAAAATATTAAGTAGAACTTTTGACTACTAAGTACTCAGTATTGAATACTCAATACATTTACAACTCTAGTTCAGTGACCTAGGATGCAGGTTTGCCCTATGACATGTTTCAGGGTTTTAATGTCCCCCTTCTGTGATAACAGGTTCTTTGGCAGTTTACATAAATTTCTCACAGGAAATTTCTAAGGAATTATTCAATAACTTCATTAGATGAAATCAGAAATTTTTAAATATTGAGCAAGTCTAAACACATTAGGAAAAAATAACTGCAAAAAAGTTTTACATATCGAGGGCTTTTATTCAATAGGGGCTATCTGACGTTTTGAAGAAAATGATTTTTTGATGACAAACGCTTCAAATGTACAGCTGTTACGAGAGTCGACATATTCTTAGCCCAACAAAGAAACACAAGAGCTAGATTTTTAAAATTATTTTATTTTTCAAAATAATCTCCTGAAATTTCAATACACTTAGTCCACCATTTTTCAAGCAATTCTATCACTTGATTAAAATAATTTTCCTGAAGCTCCTCAAAATAATCGTTTACAGTTGCCATTGCATCTTCATTCGAGGTAAAACGTTTGCCAGCAAGTAATTTTTTAGATTTGGGAACAGGTAAAAGTCAGATCAGAGAAATGAGAAATTTTCATTCGAATGACGTTTTTGGTCACCTGTTAACAAAAGCGGCACCCATCTTGCAGAAAGTTTTTTCATTTTTTACAAAAAATAATCGAGATTAAAAACAGAACCAATTTATCAACTTAATGTACTAAAAATACTCAATAACCACGTGAAATTAGCAAAAGCAGAAAATTAAAAATAACGGTAACGGTATTTTAAGGTTATTGATATTTCATTTATTTCGGTATCGGTATTTTAAGGATAACGGTATTTCAGTTATTTCGGTAACGGTATTTTAAGAGTAACGGTAGTCAGTTGAAAGGGTTTTGAATCGATAACGGTATTTTAGCGGTATTGCCTGCCAACCCTGAGATTAAGTAAGAAAAATAATCATAAAACTAAACGGTTTGAACTAAGCGGTTTTTAAGCTTTCCTGAACAATTCTATATTTGTAGATAGCCTTTATTAAATATAAGCCCTCGATATGTATTTGCCTTCAAATTTTTGTTTAAATTACAGATCATCAATTTTATTTAAAAAACGAGCATAAAAGTAAAAGTCGGGCATGCCGACCAGATGTTCTACTTACACCCGTCTGATTAAAAGGCAACTCAGGGGTATGGCATCACCAAAAACAAAAGTTATAACGACATCATTATCACTAGATGGCACTTTGTTCAAAAAATTGACAATTTTCTTTTTTTTATTTAAATTGAAATAATAACAAAAAAAAAAGGAAATAAAAAAAAGGAATTCTCAAATTGTATTATTTAAACATATTTTGCGCTTGATTTTTTCTTATTTTGTGCAGTTTTCAGCAATTTTTGACTTCTTAAATATAGGCTCAGCTGATACTAAAGTGATACTAAGTAGTTGCTCAGGTGATACTAAATTTCAGCGCCCCCTACCGGTGAGTAGTGTAAGTTTTGATTTCGTATCTCTATAATTAATAGTCTCTGAGGCAACTAATGTTTAGAATGTGTTGAAATGGACTTGTGTCAAAATTTGTCTTAAAAATTATAAACAAGTAAAAAAGTTCAAGTCGGGCATGCCGAATATATAATACCCTACAGCAGTCTGTTTGCAAGCCACATAGATTACATAGATTTCTTAATTTTTGACATATGCTGTCAATGCACGCAACTCATGTGAATGTGTTCGACATACGTTCTATACCCATACAAAAAATATTTTATTGTGTGTGAAATAATGTAATCTATGGCAACCCAACTAATTTTTGGGTTCGAAATTTAAATGGTCTGAAATGGTTGATACTAATGTCAATGAAAAAACTTTACAATTAACTAAAAACCATTTGTTTACAATAAAATTCAGATAAATGAAAACGAACAACGGGTTTAGCTAGGGAAGTTATAAAACATAATTTTATAAGGAAGATCCATTCCGTTCTACTTTACCTGGATGCAAATAACAATGGAATGGAAAGTAACATTTAATTTGAAATTAGTATGAGCCTTATAGAGCAATTTCCATCCCCGATTTCAGCGAGTTTTTCTCAATTTTTAAGTTTTTCTGTCATTAGCAATTATTTTTTTTAATTGATGAATTATCAATGGTAATGAAATTTAAAACCATTATCATTAATCAATAAAATAAAATTTTAAAATCATTAACTAAAAAAATTGGTAATGAAAATAATTTCATTACAATTGATATCAATGCAATGGTAACGAAATCATGAATGAAATAGTCCACCCAATTAATTAGTCCCATATATGGTCCAAACATAGACGGATTTAAACCAAAATCAATAGGCTTCGTCCTTTGGCCAATATAAGTCGGTGCACTTTACCTTTATACGGGCACTAGGTCGAAACCTCGACCGATTCTACATAAAATCAACACGCTTCACTGAAATATCTTGGTATTTGCGACCTTTAGCTTTCGAAGAAGAAGAGACTATTAATTATAGAGATAAAACATGAGAATTTGCTCTACTGACAGGTAGTGGGCGCTAAAATGTAATATTACCTGAGCAACTATTTAGTATTACTTTAGTATCAGCTGAAACTTAAAAATCGTTGAAAACCTTACAAAATGAAAAATCAAGTGCTAAATATATTCGAATAAGAAAATTTGAGTTATGTTTTTTTTCAGCTCTTTTGTTTGTTATACCCTACACCACTATGTGGTCAGGGTATTATAAGTTTGTGCTGATGTTTGTAACACCAAAAAATATTGGTCGTAGACCCATCTTATAGTATACCGATCGGTTCAGAATTTTTTTTTTATTTCGATTTAACGATGTCCGTCTGTCCGTCCGTCCGTCCGTCTGTCTGTCCATGCAATCTTGTGCGCCCTCTACAGGTCGCAAATATTAAGATATTTTGATGAAATTTGGTACGCAGACCTATGTTGGCCCAAGGACGAACAAGTTTGATTTTGGTGAACATCGGTCCATGTTTAGACCTAGTGCCCATATAAGGGACCTACCAAAATTATACTCTTTATACGCTGCAGGTCGTAAATATTAAGATATTTTGATGAAATTTGGTACACAGACCTACATTGGCCCAATAACGCAGCCTATTGATGTTGGTGAACATCGGTCCATGTTTAGACCTAGTGCCCATATAAGGGTCCTACCAAAATTATACTGTTTATACGCTGCAGGTCGCAAATATTAAGATATTTTGATGAAATTTGGTACGCAGACCTATGTTGGCCCAAGGAAGAAGCCTATTGATTTTGGTGAACATCGGTCCATGTTTAGAACTAGTAGCCACATAAGGGTCCCCCCAAAATTGGCTTGGTTACAAACTGCAGTTCGCAAATATTAAGATATTTTAATGAAATTTGGTGCGCTGACTCATATTATAGAAAATTTTGACACAAGCCCCATTTTAACCCATTCGAATTTCGGATCCAAACAATACACCAGACTGGTGTAGGGTATTGTATAGTCGGCATGCCCGACTTTAACCTTTTTACTCGTTTTTATTTAAGTTTAAATAAAAAACGAAGTGTCAGTCTACTAAACAAAGTGCCACCTAGTGATGACCAGGGCAAGGACTTTCATGCACTAAAAAATCGAAAATATGCGCTTATAATATGCACTATAAAATGGAAAATATGCACTTAAATATGCATTTATAACGAATTATGCACTAAAAACCAAAAAATATGCAATTAAAAATAAATGTTTTTTTTAATTATATTTATTAAAAACTAACAAAAACGTAAAAATTCAGGTATCGGTTACAATAAGCTTGTTCGTTTACTTACTACAAGTTACTATATTAACTACAGCTGGAAAAATTCAATACAAAAAGTAAAAAAAACTTTGCAATTGTAGTATAAGTAGTAAGAAATTCGAGTAAACGAACACACTGAATATGTCTTCAAATACACATAGTTAAATATATTTTTGTTTGTGGCATTTTACCTGAAAAAAACTTCCCAGTCAGAAAAATACAAACGGGAAAGCGGTGGAAAAGCAATTTAACAGGTGGTACAAGTACTGGCAAAAAGTGCTTTCCCATACCCAAAATGATAACATCATTAGACAAAAGGACCGGCTGTTCAAAAAGCGACGGAAAAGCACTGGAGAAACAAAATTTTTGAACGTTAGCGAAACGCTGGCAAAACCAATAAATAGGTGGTCTGGAAATATATTTTCCAAAATTAAATTTAAAAAAAGTTCTTATGTATTTTTTTTGGTCCTGCCGTGATTTGAACCCAGGCCCTCAGATTGGCAGTCGCTTGCTCTACCCACTGAGCTAACGAGACATATAATATTTGATAGCTAAACACATATATAAGTGATAATCGCTGGACAACTACTGGCTGTGCGAAAAATCTAGCACTGGCAAACATGCCAGCGTTGGGAGAGCAAAAAAAAATTTGGTCTTAAAGGAGCTTTTTCAAAAACATAAAAATTTATTTTATAGAACAAAAAAAATTGCTCTACCAGTGAATTGGTTTTTGTACCACTGGTAGCATTGGCTAGGTAGCACTGGATAACCACTGATTGCAAACCTTGGCATATCACTCTTAGACCATTCTTTGCCAGTGGTTTTTTTATAAACCACCGAAATTTTTGTAAAACAAATGCTGGAAAAACGCTTTTTGCAAGCGCTGGCAAAGCGTCCCAAATGAGTGGTCTCCCAGTCATTTATTTTCAACACCATGGTTACCCAGTGGTATACCAGTGCTTGATTTTTTCTACCACTGGCGATTTCTGATTGGGTTTATTATAAAATAGAACTTAAATGTGTGTAGGTACTATAAAATCGTACTCACTTTCGTAACTCAGAGAAAAAAGTGACAGAAATTAATGGTCGGCGACAACTTTCCTTAAAATAATTTTTATAAAATTTTTCAACTTTCTTTTCCGAAAACGTTCATTTAAAATTACATCTATAAAAAATGTGTTAGTGGATGACAACATATTGGATACTATGTGTTTCTCATTCTAGTGTAGTGTTATATTACCATCAGAGCTTCCAAATAATTAATTCTATAGAATTTTTTTAGTTTTAAAGTATGAATTCTTAAATCGAATTTCATATTTAAAAATATTAAAAAATATGCAAAATATGCATTGGAAAACTATCCGTGAAATCGGCATTGGAAAGGTTGAAAAAACTAACAACTTCTATATTGATGCTAATGATTTAAACCGTGCCTTTACTAATTTACCAGTGGTTCAAATTAACTATAACTTCTACAATTTCATGTTAACTACAAACAACTCCGGTCTCGATTATGATATGTTTGAATTTTCTTGTGTCACCCAGTTTGATATTATGACAACTCTTTCATTAATAAAATCCGAAGCAGTAGGATACGATAATATGCACCCAAAATTTTTAAAGATAATTATGCCATTTCTTCTGCCGTATATTACACATTTTTTTTTTTAATACCATCATTACCACAAGCACTTTTCCGCTGAAATGAAAGCACGCTAAAATTATACCAATCCCGAAAACAAATACTGAGTTTCGACCAATTGCCATTTTATGCTTTCTTTCAAAAGTATTAGAGAAGATTTTACATTTGCAAATCAGTAAATATATAGAGAATAAAGGTCTGATGTTCGATAAACAATCTGGCTTTCGCCCAAATCATAGCTGTGTCACAGCTTTGATCGATGTATCGGAAAATATTCGACGTGAACTAGATGATGGTAAAGTAAATTTCCTAGTACTGCTCGACCACTCTAAAGCCTTTGATATGGTGGACCACTTCATTTTATGTATGAAATTAAGAAATTTTTTCAAATTTTCTTCTACAGCAACTCAGCTTTTATTTTCATATCTATCTGAACGTACGCAATCTGTATTTGTAAATGATATTTGGTCCAATTCGTTAACCCTTACTAGAGGAGTGCCACAAGGGTCGATTCTTGGCCCTCTCCTTTTTTCGTTGTATGTGAATGATTTGCCTAATCAGCTATCATATTGTAAACTGCACATGTATGCAGATGACGTCCAATTGTATTTGAGTAGCCCAATGCAATCGATTGAGGAAAACATTAAGAACATTAATTATGATCTGGATAAAATACATTCATGGGCTTCAGCAAATGGGCTTTGTCTAAATCCACAAAAATCTAAGTGTATATTAGTTCATAGACAACGTAGTGTACCGGTTTTGGAGAGTGAAATAGTTTTAAATGGAGGAAGAATTGAGATCGTTGAAGTAGCTAAAAATCTCGGAATACTGTTTAACAAACATTTAACTTGGACAAACCATATAAACTCACTTGTTGGTCAAAGCTATGCTAAATTAAGGTTCCTCTGGTCAACACAGTTTTTCACCCCATTAAAAATTAGAATACTACTCGCAAAATCGTATCTAATTCCTGGCTTAATATATGGTTGTGAGCTTTTTGAAAATTGTGATGCTGTTAGTAAGCGCAAGTTAACTGTGTTGTACAACAATATTGTCAGATATGTCTATGGATTAAGGAGGCTTGAACGTATTTCATCATTTGCGACTAAACTCTATGGCGTATCTTTTGAAAATCTTCTAAAAATTCGGGTACTTTTATTTTACCATAAAATTATTTACAAGAAAAACCCTCTATATCTGTATACTGTTATAGAATTTGCCTTATCCCCTAGGGGTAAAAAGACTATAATACCAAATCATCGATATCATGTGTCTGAATGGCATTTTTATATAAATGCTGCACGTCTTTGGAGATACCTTCCAGCAAACCAACAACTCAACAGCAACGCATACAACTTTAAACAATTTCTTTTCAATTTGTTTGCCGATATTTAGTTTTGTTTCTATCTTTGTTGACATTTTGACGAAATTACCAAATTATTTTATATTTGTTTTTAACAATTTGTGATAATAAAATAAATTATGATACTTATATGTTAAAATGTAGTTTTAAGTTTTATAAAATTTGCAATGTCTAATTTCCACAAACCGCTTTCCTGTACTTTAATTATAAGATTTAATCTTGTTGTGCAGGATATGTGAAAAAAAAAAAAATTAAATAAATAAAAATAAATAATGTGTAAAATATGCAGAAATATGCAATGAAAATCATAAAATATGCAATAAAATATGCACTTAAAAGCAAAATATGCATTTATAACAAAATATGCAAAAATATGCAACAAATCGATGCCATTTTTTTGCAAATTCTTTGATTCGGAAAAGTATTTGGTCAAAATCATTTTTGGGCCACTGACTACAAACATGCATTTGCATGAAAGTCCTTGCCCTGGTGATGACGATGCACAGTGCTTTGATCTCATATAACGATTGTACAAAATAGAAGGAGTGGAGACAGAGCTTTGAAATTTGTCCTCCCATTTATTATTATTATTAATTGCTTTAGCGCCGATTATTGGCGCATAGTGCCTCCCATAGGTCCTGAAATTTAAAAATATTATATTAGCTACATAAATGGATGTAAAATTACAAAAATCATCCATTAAGATTCACATAAAACTGGAAACGTTTGTGTCAATTTTTATCAAAATCGAAGCAAGGCATCTTAGTCCTGCAAAAATTATCCGATTGCGATGAAATTTGGCACGTGAATAAGGTCAAGCCATATTTTTGCCAAATTTGGGTAAAATCGATTTATTAATAAAAAAAAATGACTTTCTCAAAAAATGGGTTTTAAACGCTTAAAATGATTTTTCTAAAACAAAAAAAAAAATAAATAGGATTAATATAGGAAACCATGTGAATCCTCCATTTTAGGCATAGGGTATGTTCAGCTTATGTAAAACACTACGAGGAATATTTTTGTGGAACATTTTAAACTACGAACTCTTCAATTACATGGACTTTTTTGGCCTCTTTTTAAAACGGACAAAAACGACCCGTAAGTTGAAGAGTTAGAGGGTTAAAATGTTCCGCAAAAATATTTGTCATGAAATTCTACTATACGTCTTTGAAGACATCAACATTGAAAACTTAAGTTAAGTGCCAGTAATAAGTAAAAACATAAAATGTGTTTAAGGGTTAATTTCGTACTTATTCAGAATTGGTGCTCAAATGTCCCACAAACCTGGATTTTAGGGAAAAACCATGGGAATCTTCCATTTTAGGTATAAGATGTGTTCAGCAAACTTATGTAAAACACTACGAAGAACATTTTACGGATCTTTTTTGTCCCTTTTTAAAAAGGGGCCAAAAAATTCCGTTTCATTGAAGAGTTCGAGGGTTAGAATGTTTCACAAAAATGTTTCTCGTAGTGTCGTACAAAAGTCCGCTCAACACATCCTATACCTAAAATGGAAGGTTCACATGGTTTGAATACTATACACTTAAATGCGTGAAATTTGTGTAAATTTTGTGGTAAAAAATAGTAATTAATTTTTTAATGATCTTTTATATAACAGTATAAAATTACAAAAAAAAGGAATAAAAAATATCTATTTTTATATCATTTTTTTTTATACTCCATCAAACTTAAGTAATTTTTGGATTTTCAACAAAAAAAAATGTGTTTTTGGGAGCAATAAAAAATATTTGTTTTTGAAACATATACTAAAATCCATATTTTAATTTACCTGCAAATATATTGAAGTAATTAAAAAACAAATCTTCGAACAAGTTTTTAAAAAAATGTATTTTTGAGAATTATTTTCGTGAAATAATTAAAACCCATTTTTCTGTTAAGTAATTTTTACATAAAATTCTCTGAGTTTAGCGCCCTCTCTTGGCGGCAAAAGCAATCACACCAAATATTTTGTTTCACATTTGTTTGAGTTACTTTCTTATCTTTAAAAAAATCCTTCTTTAATCACAATTTGAGACAAAATTTTTTTTTTATTTTTGTCCATGGGACGAAGCATAGTGCGATGTCTTTATAACTTATTGTATTTTTTTGGTGATGCCATATCACTGGGTTTGGTAATTCGAGTTAAACGCAATACATTCAAGATCAGTTTTTATCTAGTAGCAATAGAAAACATGTACCGACTTTTACTATTTTTCATAGGGTTCGTCCTTAAGGCACTACAGACGTATGTACCACATTTGTAGTTTGTTTACTTGGGTCGTTCATTTTACATGGACAGAAGGACAGACATCGCTAAATCGACTCAGCAAGTTAGTCTCAGTCGATCGGTATATGTATTTGTACATGTATTACTCATACTTCGAGGACACAGCGCAAAATGTTCCCAAAGTATACCCTGTACCCAAATAAATGTTTTCAAAGTATTATTAAGGAAAACGAATTATTTGAGAACCGACCCCAAAGTATGCAAATGTCTCCAAACTATACCGCGGATCGAAAACTCGTCCGGAATATATGTATGTATGCACAGCTCATGCTGCGGGGGCAGCTTTCGATCTACAGTTTACTCTGGAGAAATTTACTGAGTTTGGGGACTGTCCTCAAACTGTGCATACATATAAAGCTGTAGGGTATAACTAATTGAAATATTATAAACTCTCTTGTAAAAATTTTCAAATTGCTAAAGCAATTATGTAAATTTGTTATAAACATAAATAATGTACTAATTAAAACAAATTAACTTTTAGCCTATTTTTTGATAACATTAAGTATAAATTATCACAAAAAAATCTGTTTTTTTCCATTAAACTAATTAATAAAAACTATAAAATACCATATGATGTAGGTATTATAAAATAAAAAGAAAAAACTTAAAAACGCGTAATAGTTATAGAATATAATATATCGTATAATAGTACGCCATTAGACTTCTTTTGTACTCTAAATAATATCCATATAACTAAACAAAATCTTTTGATCTTTTTAATGGAAATATTATACAAACGCACACACATGGATAGAATGCCATGGTGTGATTTGCATGTATTTGGAAAATAAAAATAAAAAAAAGTCCTTTGACATTTAGTTTAACGTCAATTACATAGAAATTTTTAATTAAAAGTTGTGGATTAAAATGAAAACGCAAAGTAAAAATAGTCAACCTTCATTAAAAAAAACTAACTGAATGTAAAAGAATAGTGAGTAGTTTTGTTTAATTCAAATCGAATTGTATACAAAAAAAAACGGCTTGGAGCTATACCTTTAATTTAAATTATAAAAAAACCTTGAAGTATGATTCACTAAGAAGTTGCTTTTAACTAAATTTAATAAGATGTGTTAATAAATTTGTTTCTGTTAAATACAAATTATGTACTACGTATGTTCAATACTAAAAAAATGCAATATTATTTTATGTTCTCTTTTTGTTTTAAAATAAATTGTTTTTTTTTTTTTGCTATTATTTTGCATATTTATTGGTTTTCTTTAGTTTTTTATTTTGCATAAAATTTACTTCTATGATTTTGCATATGATAAGGAATATGTGTAGATCAAAAATCAATATATTCTTATATATATTTTTTTTTTTTTGAACAAAATTATATGCAAATATTAAAAACTGCATTTTGCTTTCTCCACACACACACCAAATCATATTTCTAATGCATAGTGGGCAAAATTGAACCTCTTTTAAGCAAACCTATATATCGGAAGTCATAACGAATTAAAAACATAAAATATAAAATGTGGTTCGAAAATAGTCCCAATATCATCCTATTACATTTCTATAATATCATGCTATGATCGCTATAGTATTGTTAAGTTTAATAAACCGGGTTTCCTTTAAATAAACCGGGTTCTTTTATATTGCAATCAAAATAACCACACACTCTTAGGTGTCTTATTCACTTATTTATTAAACACTTTATTACTTTACACACCCAAGTTTACCAACGATTTGAATACAACGATTTACTGAGCCTATACAAATGCTAATGCACAACTGACTATACAAAGGCTATTGCGCGAATGACTCCACAAACGCTGATGCGCCACTAACTATACAAAAACTAATATGCAACTGACTACACAAACGCTAAAGAGCAACTAACTCTACCCGTCAAGTGGCAGCCTTTTTCAGTTTAACTTTCATGGTGGTAGAAAGTACCCGAAAAACCCAGAGTACTAAAATTATAGCACTTAATTTTATTCGTAGCAAGCCCCCAAGCACTTAATATTGTACTTAAATCTAGTGCTGCCAGATTGACAGGATTAGTAAATCCCATTCCTGGGGATATTTATTTTATAAAATTCCAGAATTTTCTCTACTTGACTAATCCAATTTCGTAACAGCAATTTCTAAATGCTAATTTGCACATTTAAATAATTTAAATTAATTTATTACTTATATATGTATAAATAAAAATAAATGATCAAAACATGTGATCATAATATTTTTCTAATGATCATAATATTTATAGTACTTTAATTTGAAATAAATAAACCAAATACAAAAAAAAAATATTTCTAAAGCCTCATTCATACTGAACCCAAAACTAGAAGTTTTCGTGTTTTAAATTTTTGATTTGAAATTTGTATGGGATTTGACAATCGAAAACAAAATAAATTTGAAAACTACTAGTTTTGGTTTAGTAGGTTTGAGGTTAAGAAGAAGAATAAACCTTCCTGAAAAGTTATAAACACATTAAATTTGCAAATCAGACTAGATCTAGTTTCTGCCTTTTTATTGTATTATTGTTTATATTTTTATTGTCAGATTGTCTCTATATGAATAATTTCAGAAGTGATCAAACAGACATATACAAACATTCTACTTCAGATTTTTTCTGTTTATCTTCTTATTTCCTCCGTGTCACCTTTTCACAAATATTGCCACATTGACGTATGGTTTGGGTTCAGTATGAATGAGATATAACAATCATGCTATTTTACAACGTGCTAACGTTAGGACTTAAACTGTGAATACCTTCATTATATTTTTAACAATTTGTTAGACAAATAAAACTGGCGTGGTATTTTAACTAAAATGATTTCTACAATTATTTTCATTTTTGCATTAAAAAAATACAAATATTGTTTTTTGATTGATTTTAATTAAGTGAAACAGTAAAATTTCTTCTTAAATTAATTTAACTTTCACTTGTTTCTACTTATTAATTATTTTTAGTCAAGTCTATGCTACTCGACTACCCTTTCATATGACTTCTTTGCAGAGATATTCAATGTTAAATTTTAAGTGCAAATTTAGCCCTAAACCAAAAACTTGGCCAACTAAAACAATTTTTGTATTTTATAACATTTTTTGTAGTCTTATTACATGAATTATTTTTTTTTTCTTATTTAAAGTAAGAAAATGTATGGTTGTATATTAAGAAAACTGTAAAATGTTCATATAAATATCTTAAATTTTTTGGTTGAGAGCTTATCTTATCGTCCTGGAAGACAAATGGCAACAAAAATTATAATTGCTGTGTCTCTTTGTTTTTTACATATAGACACTTCTTTTCTTTTATATTCTTCTTTAAAATAAAAGTGACATATAAAATACTTAATATACTCTAAAAAGTAAGATGTTATTATGATATAAAAATAACAAAAAAGGAAGAAAATTACACTGAGCAACAGTATTTTTTGGCGTCACTCGATCCTATGACAGATGATAGTATTAGTTTGGTATATTAAAACACCCATTTGTTGGCCAACACTCTGTGAAATTAGATGAGAAATAGAAAAGTTGTTCTGCCATTATTTCTGTGTAAATATGTCCACAATGAAAATTTTTTAGAATTTTCTCTTATAAAATAATTTTAACCCTATATAGATAGATCCCTTTTGTGGATCAGTTATATCCATTTTCAAGAAATACCAAGAATGTCCACAAAACCGGGTGTTTCAAAGGTTAAAACTTTCTGCGAGTATTTTCGGCTGTAAATTTCATTGTGGTCATTCAAACTCAGATAAAATTTAAGACTGTATTTGCATATTATTTCATACAGTGCTGATCAGAAAAATTATAATTTTAAGAGGCCACATATCTTGAATGTACCCATGCAGCGGCATGGTTACATTCAAAACTCCCTTTAGGTAGTTTTACTACACTAACCTAATACATTCAATTTGCATAGAAATCATATAGGCCTGAAAATACTGTCACACAGTATTATATACTTTACAGTGGACTGCAATTAATAAAATGAAATTCATCATTTTCACGATTTAACATTTCCCAGGGTTGGCAGGCAATACCGCTAAAATACCGTTATCGATTCAAAACCCTTTCAACTTACTACCGTTACCTCTAAAATACCGTTACCGAAATAACCGAATTACCGTTGTCCTTAAAATACCGTTACCGAAATAACTGAAATACCGTTATCCTTAAATTACCGTTACCGAAATAAATGAAATACCGATACCCTTCAAATACCGTTACCGAAATAAATGAAATACCGTTACCCCTAAAATACCGTTACCGTTATTTTTAATTTTCTGCTATTGGTAATTGCACGTGGGTATTGAGTATTTTTCGTACTTTAAGTTGGTAAATTGGTTTTGTATTTAATCTCCTTTGTTTTTTGTAAAAAAAATTGCGGGATGCATCGAAATAACTGACTACCGTTATCCTTAAAATACCGTTACCGAAATAACTGAAATATCGCTAACCTTAAAATACCGTTACCGAAATAACTGAAATATCGCTAACCTTAAAATACCGTTACCGAAATAATCAAAATACCGTTATCCTTAAAATACCGTTACCGAAATAACTAAAAAACCGTTAGCCTTCAAATACCGATACCGAAATAAATGAAATAGCGTTATCCTTAAAATACCGTTACCGAAATAATCTAAAATAGCGTTACCCTTACCGATAACCGCATCGTTTCGGTTACCATCCATGACATTTCCCTTATTGAAATTGCAGCCGAGAATCTCCGCGGAACATTTTAACCCTTAAAATGCGTGTTTTATGAGACTTTTATGGCATTCCTTCAAAAGACGACCTAAATGACCCATAAAAAATCAGACATAGGTTAAAAATACTTTACGAAAAATTCTAATAAGATTGCGTTATCGACATCTGAACACAGAATTAATCTGAGAAAAAAATTTTATAATATTTTATGCGTCTTTTTTCATACAGTGTTGGCCAGAAATATGGAAGGTTGAAGCAGTTTTATTATACAACCCTAATATCGACACAGAAAAAACTGTAGGCACCAACAATGGGAATTCGTAAAAGCAATCACATTTGCTTTTAAATTGAAATTTTATTTCCAACAATTTTTTTGTTTGAAATATTTGTAACTTGTTTGTAAATTGTTATCTTTCATATAAAAATTGTTTAAAAATAAAAATTCAAAGTTACAAAAAGAAAAAGAAAATTTTTTTGGATTTACAAATTTTTTTGTTGGTGCCTTTTTAAAAAGGTTTTTTTGTATTTACAAATTTGGTATGAGAGAGGTGTTTAAAAATTTAATTAGAATTTTGTAAATTCTTTCTGTGTACACAGAAAAAAGTATCACAAAATTTTAAGTAATTAAAAAAAATTGTTGGCTTTTTACTTAGATATCTAACAATTTTTTTATTAAATGTTTGTAAATTGTATCAAAAATATCAAAAAAATAGCCTTAGAATTTTTTGAAACAAAAAAAAACAAATCATTTATTTTTTGTTTTCAATTGCTCAAATGTTTGTAAATTGTAACAAAAATTTCAAAAAAGTATTTTTTTTTTGTCAATACGACAACATAAAGCGAATAATTGTTTTAATATAACAAACTCGTTGTTGAATTTTATTTTTTTATTTTTAACAAATACAAACAATTTACAAAAAAAAATTATTGTATTTACAAAACACATTGTTAAAAAAAAATTGATATTATTTTTAACAAATTACAAAAAAGTTACAAAAAGGGATTTGTATATACAAATTCCATTGTTGGTGCCTTTTTAAAAAATTTTTTGTTTGTTTATGCAAAAAAGGTGTTTAACATTACAAACAGAATTTTGTAAATTTTTTCTGTGTAGTATAGAAATTATCAAAGCCCAAGGCCATGACCCTCAGTTTGTTCCATAGTGTTATCTTTGCTGGCATTTCATATAGTCAAATATGAAAAAATGAATGTTCCAAATATGAGTTGACGGTTAACTACACTCTAAATAAATTCTGTTGAAATTTACCCAACTTATAGTAGGAAACTGTACTCTTACTATAAATTGGGTAAATTTACTCTACGTGTGTAGTTGAAGACAAAAATACGCATATTATTTTAAGTTGGTACACAAATAACGTGTAATTTTACATTGAAAGTATGTAAAAATTAAATGAAATTTTGAAAATTTGTGAGTAGAAATGAATGTTTTATTTGTAAATGTACGTATACAATGCGTAAAAATCCACAAAAAAATGCACAAAAAGCCACAGAAATTTTAATTGAGTATATAAAACTTTTTATAAATAAAATTCTTCAAAACATTTAATGAAAAATTCCATATTTCAATGGACGAGTTCCAGTGAAACTTCATTGGATTTAGGTAAAAGTTCATTAATATCATGCAGATAAATCTCTCATTGTAGTTCTAAATCTAATCATATCGAACCAGGGACAGATCTATCGAAGATTGGAGAAACCGCAAACACTGCCGGAGTTGCCAAAGACGGATGTTATCATTCTGTGCACCAAGTTCCCAAAGCCATTTAGAGGAATCCGAGACATTAGAATAAGCAGGTTTAGTAGTTTAAGATCTTGGTAAAAAAAGCTTTGTGCGATATAGGATCTTACAGTTGTATTGAACAAAAGAAGCGATCGTTGTTTTTATTTCTAAGAAAGCAGACTTTTGACGAAGCTGGAAAAACTGAGGCGTACCCCAGCCGAAGACAAAACTGCATTACAAAATTAATATTTGCATGCAACTAAATTTAACTTAAATTTAATACGGGAAAATTGTCATTTCCAATTAACTAAAACATAACAAATTACCTTACTTATATTTCCCAAACAAATTCTGCTGATTTAAGCAATTTTCCCTACAGTTTTTTCAGTAGGTACTGGCCATTTTTAACTAATTTTTAGCTAATTTTAATTTTAATTTTCTTTGAGTATGGTAATAGTGTCCTTTAGCTGACTACATTTAGTTTGCCTTTAAGAATTAAAAAATATGTAGCAATAGTTTTTATGAACTAGGTACAGACGTTGCTTATTTATCCTAAGAAAGTGAGAGAAGAAAAGCAGAGACCTAACATTTCATTGCATATTATTAGGGAGCTTATAAATTTTATAAATATGAAGAGTGTTGTTTTTATGACTACAATGAATATGAAATTATAATTTGTTTTCAAAGCTTCAAAAATGTATACCTTCTATATGTATTGTAATAATAACCTCGACTCACAAGGTCAAAAGAAATTTATAAAATATTTTCTCAAATTTTATTGCCTACATCTAGGGTGTCTTCGTTTTAGTTATTTCTCTTAGACTTTTTTATAGCATACAAAATTATTGCCTTTTTCGGGCTTTATATATCTTTATATAATTCATAAATGGGTATAAATAATTGAATGAACCGAATAATTGATTTCGTCAGCATTACATTAATATCATTTGTAATAAAAGCTGTGTTTTTGACTTAACTATATCCGTTTACTCAAAAGAAAATCAAAGTACACAAAAATGTGTTTGAGACCAAAACTAATACATTACTTTTCGTATGCATGGCTTATAATTATCAATATGGAAAACTCAACGTTTTTCACATCTAACACAAATTCATCACGTTATTTGCTGGCGTACAGGGCCCAGAAACTAAACCCCTGTACAAAATAAACACTTTTTTTTTTATTTTATTAAATTAAATATTGAAAAAGAATATCTGCATACATAATCCATTGACCAACCCATTAATTATCTTGTTTTCATCATCCCCGATTTTTTACTCTCCCTAAATCTTGTTGTTTTTTTTTTAGCCTAATTGTTCGACTAATCGAATAATGATTAATCGATTAAATACATCAGTATTTATACACCATATAAGAGAGAATTCATGGGTCCACCTATTGTTTTTTGTAAGGATTTTTCTTAAGGGCGGATTATGGGACCGTAAACGTAAATGTGATGTAACTGTACCGTGCCGTAGCTAAAAAGTACACTTATAGATTATCGTAAACGACATTACTATTTAGCATCTATTTCATGTGGTTTTATATTTTATTCTAAATTTTTCCATATAATTTTTATTCCTTATTTGTTGTTTGAATCAATTTTCTTTATTCATTTCATATTTTTTCCGACTAAAATCATTCAGCTGTTTCGATGCCGGATAGAAAAATCTGATTTCAACAGAATGATCCGGCAAGTTCGTTTACATTTACGTGTTAGTAACCATTTGTATACATTTCTTCTTGTGGTATCGGAACAGCTGATTCGTTACAGATACGTTTACGGTTGGGTAACTCAGCCTTTATGGTTCTATATTTTTATATATAAAAACTCTGAATTAAAGAAATAAGCAAATCAAAAAATTTGTTTGCGAAAAAAATTTTTTTTTCCTAAACTAATCGATCTAGATTTCAAAATCATATAGCTTTATATGGTTAAACTTATCAAGCATACTTTTAGGATTTAGTTTAGCTTGCAGTTTATCACAAAAAAAATGTTTTTTTTTAATTCAACTAAATCTTGATTTGCTTTGTTTACGAAAAATAAATAAACCATATTGCATTCTTTTTGGAATATTGAAATAACAACAACAGCTGTTTGTTATCTATACCCATGTTAACTTTTAAGTAGCAATCTGTAAACGCATGTGTGCAAGTGTTTCAAAAACTAAAATATACTTTTAGATTTTCACAGTATTTCAACTAAATACAATAAACTTTTTTCTTAACAGTATATACGACTTTTTGTTTAACTTGGTTAGAAAGAAAAAAAAAACATGTAGAAAACAACTAAATAACTGGCATTTTTAAGTAAATCTTATGTTGTACGAAATGCATGAAGTTGTTAGTTTGTTTTGTGTTGTTTTTTGTGATTTTTTTTTTTTTGGTGTTGTGGCATCATGTTTAAGTACATGTTTTATTTCTTGTTGCATACTTTAAGGAATAGTTGCTTGTTTTTCTTTAGATTTAAAGTTCGGCTTGTTGTTCATAGTGGTAGTAGGTTGCATGTTATTGTTTTAGTTTAGAAATAAATGCCTTTTGTTCTCTACAAAGTGAAAAAAAACTGAAACTTGTAAAATCTTAAAGAAAATGTAACAAGAATAAAAGTTGTGTTAATTGAGTTTCTTATATTTGGGATGTAACATGTTTATTGTTATAAAGTGGGTACTTAAAAACATCTAAAAAGTTGACTACGTATACACAAAATGAAATCGCAATAGAATGTGTGAAGATAAGTTGAAGTATGTTTAGATATAAATAAACCAAATTGTAGCTTAGGATGTTAGAAATGCCTACTCAAGGAATTTGAGTATGAAGTACAAATTCTTGTATGCTAAACAAACATGGCCTACATTTTGGTGATACTTATTACAAATAGTCAAAGCATACTTTATGGAGTTATGAATAACTAAGATAATTTTCGTTTTGTTATGACGCATCAAATGAAAAACAAAATATTTGAATTTATTTTATTCCATTTATATAACTTATCCAATAAATTATATTTTCTATTTATATTTTCCAATTCAATTTTTTCATATGTAGTCTACTCTTAGTGTTAGTATTATTGTCAGCACTTAGTACAAATTTGTGAAAATTTCTTACTTAAGCTAAATTTAAGTCAAAAGTCTTACTAAGGGGGGACATGATATTGGCCGTTTTTTGAAATCGATTTTTTTTTATAATTTTGTATTTTAGTAAATATTCTTAAGATTCTACGAAAAAAAATTTCATGTAAAAATTCCTACGGGTTCAAAAGTTACAGCCGGATTAGTGAGAGTGAATTTTTAATTCTACGTACGGCAGCTGGTATATACACAAACTTTGAACGCGTTTATCTCGAAACCATGTTTTTCGTACTGGTTGCTGCACTAGCGGGTTCATTTTTTGACGAATTTTTTTTTGTGTTTTTTTAAACTATCGTATGACACGAGCTTTTTTTTAATTTTTTTTCGATTTTTTATGAATTTTTAAAGTCAATATTTTTTTTCGAAAAAACACACTTTCAAATTTGGAACATCACCAAAAATTTAAAAAAATTTTTAAAAAAAAAAGCTCGTATCATACGATAACCAATTTTGTTAAGATTTAAAAAAGTTATTTTTTTCCAGATCGGACAATTTTTGCGACTCCCAGCGCTGCAACCACGAGGCCCCGTTTTTTTCTCTGCCGCCAGTTTGGAGCTCTATAAAACCATGTTGGAGTGAAAAATATATTTTTTTGAATTTTTTTTCTTGTAATTTGTTCAATTCTCTACAATAATAAAAAAAAAATGTTTGTTTTTGACTGAGTAATGAATTTTTAAAAAAAGGTCTGTTTTCTCTGCCGCGAATGTCATGTCCCTCCCTAAGTGTTGAAGATAAAGATAAGCTGTACAAAAAAAGAGAACGTTGGCTATTTATATTGTCAAATACGAGGGTTACTATATATTTATATTTCGGGAACTGGCAACACTAATGTCAATAGCTAAAATCTGGCAACACCATAATAAAATTTGACATTTTTTAGCATAAACGTACTCACAATGTTTTGATGTACAAGTGCTATTTGTTTTGTTTACAGTAAGTTAAGAAATTCAATTTGGCCAAAAAATGGAAATTTCGAGAGAAGGTTTTCGTTGTATGGCAATAAAGCAGCATCAAAAACGACAGTATATCGCTGGTATAGTCAATTCAGAGGTTAATCACAACTCGGTCGATTGTCGACCGACGACAGCAAAAGTCGTCACGATTAATTTAAATTCAGCGACAATCGACCGTCGACATTTGTTGACGTTTAGAAAAAAAGCAAAGCAAAACAAGAATATGGTTGTGTTTGTTTCACCACAATTCTTAACCAATTCAATTGGTCTTTCACTAATTCTTGTTGTTTTATATTTTATTGTATTTAATATTGCCGTAAATTATGTATTTTAAATTTCAATTATATTTCTTCTGTCAAAAAAATTAATTTTTTGTAAACAAAGTACGAATTTTTGCAGCTCTAATACGAATTTCTAACAACTCTGTTCTAATGGCAATCTTTAATTAGTTAAAAATATGGCAACAATTTGACAAATATTTTAAGTGTGTCGTCACGAAAATAGAATAGATTCTATTCCGACGACAAATCGCCGGACGACATGGCGACATTTTGCTTCCCATACAAAATATATGAAAAAGCAACTCTCGTTGTCTTTGTCGACCCAGTTCTGATTAATCTCTCAATCGTGGTCGTAGTTCGGACGCCGACGAATTCCGTAAAGGTCGTCCAAAATCGGTTATTGTGCCACAAAACATTGATGCAGTGCGTGAACTGATAATGCAAGATGGTCACATTAGTTCCACTTGCACATTAGTTCCACTTCAATAAATTCGATTTTGCATGAACACTTAGTTGTAAAAAAAATTTGCTCTCATTGGATACCCCACAATTTATCAATCGCTCATAAAAAGGCTAGCGTTGATTTGTGTAAGGGAATGATTAAAAAGTTCGATCGTGGTGCTTCAAAAGACGTGTATAAAATCGTGAAAGGTGACGAATCATGGATATATGCCTATAAGCCGGAAAGAAAACAGCAATCGACCGTGTGGGTATTCCAAGACGAGCGAAATCCAACAAAAGTTGTTCGTGGAAGAAGCACAGCGAAGCAAATGGTCGGCTGTTTCTTGGGCCGAATGGGTCATGTGGTCACTGTTCCTCTTGAGCAACGTATGGCGGTCAATTCTGAGTGGTACACGACCATTTGTTTGCCGGAAGTATTCGGAGAAATTCGTAAAACCAAGCGCCAAAGACGAATCATTTTCCATCATGACAATGCGAGCTCTCACACATCTCGTCAAACAGGTGAATTTTTGAGCAGTCAAAACACCGAATTAATGACTCACCCTCCGTACAGTCCTGCATGGCACCCAATTACATCTTCTTGTACCCGAATATCAAAGGTAAACTGCGTGGTCAACGATTTACGAGCGCCGAAGAAGCAGTTGAAGCTTTCAAAAACCATGTTTTGAAGGTGTCTCAAGAGGAATGGATAAACTGCTACGACAAGTGGTTTGAACGAATGCAAAAGTATATTGATCATCAAGGGGAATATTTTGAAAAGCAATAAAGCCATTTTTATTTGAAAATGTTTGTTATTATTTTCTATTCCCGAAATATAAATTGTACCCCTCGTATTATTGTCATTTTTAAACCATTTTAAGTCATTGTAGATACTTATATAGCCTACCTTAAGGCATTTAACAAAAACTCTCAATTTCTATAATTTTTTTTTTATATTTCCTTTACATACATATATCATAAAGACATAATCATCAAGTAGTTTAGTTCTGCAATTATAGTTTGTTTTTTTCAATATTTTCTTGGCTTAACTCCAAAATTTTAAGAACTTTTAACACATCAGCAACATTTACTCCTTGTAAAATATTTACTACAAAAACATCCATGGAAGGCAAATGTCTTTTTTATATTTTAATACATATAGAATTGTGCTACACCCAGAAAACAGAGTCAGTTCTGGTAACCCCATTTGTAGTCAATCGCATGGTTCGGTTGTGGTAGCCGAATTTTTCAGTTGTGGCAACAGAAAACCAATAGAAACAAGACTAGTTTGACTGTGAATACGGAATTTCAGTTGTATCAAGAATAATTCGGTAGCCGCAAAAGAAAAATTCATTTGATGCAACTGAACCATTCGATTGGCAACAAATGGGGTTCTCAGCACCGAATCTGTTTTCTGGGTGTAGAATTAATGTTAAGTAATATAAATATATAAAGTTATGTACTGGAGAAAACGATTATGTCTTTTCCCAGAGTTGGCAACCGATTATATGGTTAGTGATAATGGATTACGGTATTTCAAAATTATTTCGTTAGGGTTATTTTTTTAGGTGAGGTCAAATATTTGTGTCTGTTTTCCGTCCAAAATGTAACTTTAAAAATGCAACTTTCAAATATCGAGTACTCAATCAGAAGTCAAATTCTCAATACCGAATACTCATTTTTTACCATCGCCAGTGTAGACAACAGCAACAGCTCTCCAATAAAAGCTGAAAGTCAACATTTCAGGTACCATATTTTCGAGGGAAAAAATAAAAATTTAAACTTTATTCTATTAAAAATTTTATGGTTAACGGTAGTTTAAATAATTTCGTTAGGATAGTTTAGAATTAACGACAATTCAAGTTATTTCGTTAGTGGTATTTTAAAGTTATCGATAATAATTTGCAAGGGATTTAAATCGTTATTGGTATTTTAGGTCTAGTATTTGCCAACCATGCTTTTTCATATAGTGTTACTATTTTAGGTATTTTCTTTAGATTTAAGGAAAGAATGTTTAAACAAATTTATATTTTGAACAATTTTCGGTGACGACACAACAACACTGACCTACCATTATCGGGCAATGTCAAATAAGAATTCACAAGTAAATCATTTCCAACCAAGGATGAAAAATTTAATATTGTATAGAATATTCAAGCTTTATCAAAATGGAATTTATTATTATTATTTGAAAAGCTTAACAAATAAAGATTAAAAAGCAAGTGAAAAAGTTAAATTCGGGCATACGCACTTAATGATACCCTACACTAGTCTGCCAAAAAATTAGAAAATCAGTAAGAAATTTTAAATTTGCCTAATGTTAGGTGTACTTATGAGAAAATAGGAAATATATAGGCCACACGGGCGCTGGGTCAATATGAGTTAGCGTATCAAATTTCAATAACATATCTCAATATTTGCGACCTGTAGCATACAAACAAGCTAGGAAGGCGCTTGGACTAAGCATAGACCGATCTTAACCAAAACCAACAAGCTATGTTTTTGGGCTGATATAATTCAACACGCCCAATTTAATCAAAATAACTTAATATTTGCGTTTTACAGACAGACGGACATCGCTAATTTGAATCATAAAGTGATTCTACGTCGATCAGCATAAAGTTTTTTATTGTTACAAACATCAGCATTAACTACCCTACGGGAAATTTTAACAAACTGTCACCGAACTGGCCCCTTTATATGAAATAGACTGGTCATTTTTACATGGCGTTGTGATAGGAGGCGGAAATTGACCCTTTGTGACATGTCACAAGACAAATCCCAGGACAGGTCCCTGAACTTTGTTTTTTATGCGAGTTCAGTAACCTGTCCTAGGATTTGTCTTGTGACATGTCAATTTCCCCCTGCTATGACAACGCCATGTAAAAGTGACCAGTCTATTTCATATAAAGGGGCCAGTTCGGTGACAGTTTGTTAAAATTTCCCGTAGGGTAATTACACTGTGGAACATTTTCGGGGAGAAATTCCAAGTTAGGGTGAAAGAGCCAGAATAATAAACCTCAAAAGGGTTTGGCGTTCCCAAAAAATGTTTATGACCTTTTACATTGTTCCCTTATTTTTTCTGTTGTTGTTTTTGTTTTTTCTTTGATATTTTAAATGTTTAATAATGCTCCTCTACGAGAACAAGAAATTCTCATTGAGTTTGTAATTTAACTTAACAAATATTTCCAGAAATTCTAAAAACGTCGTCCCCTAACGATTTCCTTATGCAAGAATTAAATCCGGATAGGGACATGCCTACAACGGATTATTTTTCACAATTTTTTAAATACGTTTGGGATTTTAGCATATTTAATTCCTTTAAAATATTATTGTTCAAGATTATTTCAGTAATCCCTGTACCAGGTTTGCTAGATTTAAGATGTTGACCCGTTAAAATAACGGGATATTATGTTATTGTGCCTTAAACACATACATTAATATTTTTTTTTTCTCGCAAACCAAATTTAAAATATCTTATTATATTTTCTTCTGTAGATAATGCAAACTGACAAATTTCATTAACAGCTCCCTACAGAGGCATTATACATGATACTAAAGGTCATATGGTAGTAAAAATTTAAAAAAGTATACATATAAAAAATTAGAAAAATATCTTGACTCAGCAAAAAATATTATGTCGTTAACAAAGAAATTTATAAATCATTTTGTTTTTTTGTCTCATCTTTTACATATTTAATATTAAATTATAATTATAAGACTAAAGAACTAATTATAAATTCCTAGAATGCGGCGATAAAGTTGGCCAAAATAATTACGTTACACACGTTTTGTAGTTGGGTAGTAGTATATGTGAAATGTGTGAGCGTACAATACAATTGAAATTAATTATGCACGCTCATACACCTTTAAAAATCTAAAAAGTTACACAAACACACACACACAGATACACACTGAGAGACATGAACAGTTGAAAGGAAGTGAGCAAAGTTTCTTTTAATAGCTTTATAGTGGAAACATAGCAAAAGGACTTGCAATTAACATTCATTATAGTGTTGTTTCTTTTTTTTCTACTTTTTACCAAATACTGCTGCAACTTGAAGTTCTAAGAATAAAAATGGAAAAAGAGAACATCGTGGTACTATTGGCCGCAGTCTCAAAATATAGTAAAATATTATACTCATAGAAATAAATCTATAAAAATTCCGGAAAAGCAAATTGCGGAAAAGTTAAAAAATACCTTGCAGAAAAATTTGCTGAAATTAGTAGCTCAAATTAGAAAAAAAAATTTTGTTGTTGTTTATGTTTTTTCTTTGATATTTTAAATGTTTAATAACGCTCCTAGACGAGAACAAGAAATTCTCATTGAGTTTGTAATTTAACTTAACACATATTTCCAGAAATTCTAAAAACGTCGTCCCCTGAGGATTAGGCAAGAATGAAATTCGGATAGGGACATGCCTACAACGGATTATTTTTCACAATTTGTTAAATACGTTTGGGATTTTAGCATATTTAATTCCTTTAAAGCAGATTTTTTGCTAAATACTCATAAAATAAGAACAACAAAAATAAAACTGTTAAATTTCCAGGATTTAAGTTACATTTAAATTAACTAAACCTGCTAAAATCAGTGAACAATTTTTTTTTATGTCCAAAATCATTCATTTGGAATTTTTCCGGAATTCCGGGAATTTCCGCTCAAGAATATTTATAGATATAATTTTAGATAAAATTTTGGAATTATTTTTGGATCATTTATAATAAATTTACAATTCACAAATTTGAAATTCAATATTCTGACTCATTGTGCTCCGTTAGAATTTAAAGAAAAATTGTATTTTTTTGTTTAGCTTTATAACACATACACTTGCTCACATAATAACTCTCATACACATACACTTTTAATTAGCATTTAATTTAAACAATGCACGTAACGTTTTCATACACATTTACTTACTTCCTCACATACTTATACAACAGTCCATTTTTATTCTAAAAACAAAACGAGATTTGAAAAAGAGTATAAGCTGACGGAGGCTACTGGAGTGAAGTAATACAATTTTAAACTTCTAACTATTTCACACATCTACACTTGTATTTAACACAACTTAAAATCTCATGGTCGGCTTACATATACACAACATAGTGCTTAAGCTCAAAAGCAATTTGCAGAAATGGTCACAAAGTAGCCAACATTTAAGCAACATTTCTTTTTTGCTGCAACACAACAGCAACGTACACACAATAAGCAGCAATCACTAATTAGACCATCTCATGGGTCATATCGTCGTCTGGCACTATGCATATTTTTAACAAATCTTAAAACGACTTGTTGGGAATGGCCACAACCACAAGAACTTCATTTTTAAAAAAGAAATACATTTTTACAAATCTTTAAATAGGACTCTATGCCGGCGGGTCAACTATTTCGTGAATATGATGTAAATTCTGAATATGAACCGTGTACTTTAGCTGGGGATTTCCAAAATTTTACGCCTCCAGCTGTAACCGTTAGTAAGTTATACGGCATTCACACGACATTTGATTTTACGTGTTTAAGCGTTCAAGATGTTTAAGTGAGGTGTTTGAGGGTACATTTTTCTGCCCTTAAATCCGCTGAATCATCATGTTCAATTTCTAAGCACGTAGTTAATTACCACAAGTTTGATATCAATTGGTGCTGAATGACAAGTTTGAGGCAGAAGAAAACATCAACAAGAAAAAAAAATTAAATTAAATAAACTAAATTTAAATAAAAACAAGTTAAAATGGGTTTTTTTTATTAATAAAGTCATAGACGTACAAAAAAAAATAATTAAGTTTAGCTTCGAGTGAAAGAAAAATCCAAAAACAACCTTGAAGTTGTCCCTTGACTAGAAATTGAAAAATCTTGTTTCCAACGGGGCGGACAATATTATTTCTCTTTTTATAACAATAGGTATGTTCGGGTACTTTTCCAGTAAAGTCCAGTAAAAATTACTCAGTAACAAATTTACAGAGAGTAAGGCAAAATTTACTCTCAAAAATTAAAATATCTAAAAATGTATGCAAACAGAAAAATTGTAAGAATTAGTAAAATACTGCGGCCAACTTCTTCCCTAAAAATATCGCTAAATCAAACTAAAAAATCACTAGAAAATATCTAAATTATAAAAAAAAATTAAATAGCGATAAATCCCTAAATTGCACGAAATTTTTAGGTTCTGTTGAAAAATTTCACAAAAATAGCTATATTTTTCAAACTTCTTAAAACGTTCTTAAAAAATTATTGATACATCGCCAAATTTTTCAAACTTTTTTGTTTTCTATAAAAATTTACCGATAAATCGCTGAATAATAACACAGTACAACAGCCAATCTGGGGGGTGAGAAATTCCAAGTCAGGGTGATGGTACTAGGTCAGTATAGTAAAACCCTCAAAGGGTTTGGCGTTCGTATGTGTCATTTTTTTTATGACCTTTTAAATTTTTTCCTTATCTTGATGTTTTTTCGCTTAGTTGTAACTCGAGAACCACTTGTCCGATTTTGATGAAACAAATTTAGAAAAATTTAGAATTACAATTTCTTTAATCCGTTCATATAACATTTTTCTTTATAATCAACAGTTTTGCCGGTAAAAATAAATTTGTGGAGAAAAAAAAATATTTTTTTGCCTAAAAATTAAAATTTTTTTTTTTTTAAATTCATAAAAAATTTTAATTTTTAGGCAAAAAAATATTTTTTTTTCTTCACAAATTTATTTTTACCGGTAAAACTGTTGATTATAAAGAAAAATGTTATATGAACGGATTAAAGAAATTGTAATTCTAAATTTTTCTAAATTTGTTTCATCAAAATCGGACAAGTGGTTCTCGAGTTACAACTAAGCGAAAAAACATCAAGATAAGGAAAAAATTTAAAAGGTCATAAAAAAAAATGAGACATACGAACGCCAAACCCTTTGAGGGTTTTACTATACTGACCTAGTACCATCACCCTGACTTGGAATTTCTCACCCCCCAGACAATAATCCCAAAAATGTTCCATAGTGTAATGATTCAAAAATTTTGTCAAGGAAATAAATGTAAAAAAATGCTAAGAAAATGTGAAGACTGTCTTAAAAAGAAAAATCGCTAGTTTTCCCGCTAATAGCTAAATTATATTTTATCCCCCTAACATAGGTGTTACACGATAAATTTTTTCCTTTCAAGTTTTAATACACTCACAATTTTTTACTAACACACTCACATTTTAAAAATTGAACAGCAACTTGATATCAATTTTTGCTTTCAAGTTTTGAGAAAACTTGACGGTCAAGTTTTAAACAGCTGATCAAATTTCTTGTAAATTTGTTTTTCTTTTTACAAATATTGTGCCGCAATAAAACACAATTGATAAAATACGGAATGTGAATATTTCGGTATACCGACGAAATGATTTAAAAATAAATAAAAAACCAATTTCTGCTGACATGAAAATGTCTGTGGAAGATGTGAAGAAAAAAATAAAGTCTTTTCGAACAGCCTACAGTGCGGAAACAGCCCACAGAGGCGAGCAATTTTAGTTCTTTCATTGACGACGGCATCTTGAAAGCAAAATTGATTATCAAGTTGCATGCAGCCTACGTCATAGCTTCAAGTTCAACTGAATTTGACAAGCAGTATGTGTTATCAACTTGAAAGCAAAATCTTGATCATGTAACCTCACTGTAAACGAGTTGAAGTATCGCTAGATTTGCCGAGAAAATAGCTAAATTGGCAACATTTATTAAAATAGCTGATTGCGAAATAAACCTATTCAAATTATTGGATTAATAAATAAAACCTAATAAAATTATCACTTACTTACTCCTTCCATCGTAAATAAGCTTATATTTAAATATTTTTTATTTTTACAAAAAATTATTTCAAAATTATTTAGACAAATGTTTTGTTTCTTCAATGAAATGTTTTAAATCATATGTTTTTTTCCTTACAAATTCTTACTAGCAAAAATTCATCCAGTAAAAACTTGTAAGTTCTCTGGTATTGAAGTGTCACTTTACCCTCTTTTTTTCCTCTCTTCTTACTGAGTAATTGTGTAAACAAACACCTTCCAGTAAAAACTTGTACAAATTTGTACGAATTTGTACAAATTTTCGGGTACGCAAACACACTTAATAATAACTTGGGATAATGCCAAGAATTATTAAAAAAAAAACTTTTTGGGAAATTATGTTAAATTTTTATTTTTTTCACAATTTCACTTCAATTTTATGTCTGAATTAATATAATTAACTTTTACATAAACGTGTTTAAGAATCGTAGTGTGAACAGCGTATTAGACAGAATGAGAATATTACCTCAAAATTGATGTGGAACTTGAGGCGGTCTTTTATAGATATCCTTGTGAAAAAATTTGTAAAACACCACAAGCTGATCTTTATTGTATGTAAAAATCCTACAAACAAACGTGATTATTTTAAACTTTTACACGAAATAACAATAGCTTAACATAATAGTGTTTAAACCGATTATTGATGATTCGGCCAAATAATCATAATAGGATTACCCTAACAGGCATTCGGAAAATTTATACTAATTGTAGGAAAGGAACCTATTATATTAGAGTTGTGTCGTTCATGAACGAACTAGTTCATTTGAACGGTTCAGTTCTTTGAACGATGTGACATCGTTCACCACCATTCGTTCTTTTCGTTCTTTTTTAGTCATAGAAAATTTGTATCCCTTTCTTATTAATTTTATTACAGAATTAAATATTTTTCTTAATAATTTCAAATTTTTAATAAAATTGTAATTTTCTGACAGTATTAGTCTATGCACAATAAATTAATATAAACATGTAACATGTAGTGCGCCAATAAATTGTCGAACGAACAACACCGTTCACGAATCATTGTTCAGACACAGCTCATGACAAAAAAAGAACGATATCAAAAAAGAACGATTTGAACGAACTGGTTCAATGAATTTTATTGAACGATATGACCGAGTCACCAAAAAGAACGATTAAGCCCAACACTATATTATATGGAACCGCACAGCTAATCGCGACCACAGATAAAGCAACAAACATTGCTGGAGGAACGATTAAGGGTCATATGACATTATTATAAAAATATTTTTTATAATTTAAACAAATTAAACACAATCAGCCTTACTAGCAATCACATCCGTAGAAAAGTTTATTAGAAATATTTCATTGAAATATCCACTTATTTCTATTTGTAAATTTGAAGTAGCAATACAATAGAATCATTTAAAAATTTTTTTCTAACTTTATCCCCGTTGCTTTTATTTTTAAAGATCAAAATAATGATTGAATTGTCCCCAAAGAACTACTGGAAGATGGTCCAGAAAATTGTAGAAATTTTTGTAGTATAGCATTTCTTTTTCAATTTTGCTACCCGTTCTGAGTGGGCGTGGCTTTAAATGAAAAATCAGCTATATCGACCTTTTAGCAAATTATATAGTAAAATTTAGCGAGTACTGATCAGATTTATACAAACTGAATACAGTTGGAAATTCTATAAAATTCCTTAAATCTTGCAGTTTTTTAATTCACAAATGGTGGCCACATTTAACATGACAGCACTTTAAACATGAACAAATTTTTGTTGTTTTTAGCGATTTTAAAATAAAGTTAACAACACTGAAATTTTAAAGCGATTAACTTGTAATAGTAATAAATACACTGACATTTTAAATTGGAAGGAATTGAAAAAAATTTAAATAGTAAAATAAGAAGCTAAAACGAATAATTCTTTTGTTATTTACTACATTTCTACACACATATTTTGGAAATAGCAATATAAGCATGCAATTGCTTTTGGTATTTATTGTTGACGCATGTAGTAATCTAAACCTCTTTTCAAAATTGATTTTAGTTCAAGTTATAAAAAATTTTTATTATATTAATTTTATACAAATGCCTTAAGATCTCAAAACGACTAATTTTGACATAAATGATTGTGAGAGAATGACACGGATAATAATTTGTTTGTTATTTTATTTAAAGAAAATCTTTTTCGGTGATTTAACTTTAAGCACAACTGTAGTAAATATACACTTTTTTGGCGGATTTGTACGCACTTTCTGTGGAATTTGGCGCATTTTTTGTGAATTTTTACACATTTTATGCGTACATTTACAAGTAAAACATGCTTTTTTACACACAAATTTAGTAAACTAACACACTAATTTCAAAATTTCATTTAATTTTTATGTACTTTCAATGAAAAATTACACATTATTTGTGCTCCAATTTAAACATAATGTGCGTATTTTTTTTTCAATTACACACATAAAATAAATTTACCCAATTTATACATACGTAGTAGAAGTACAGTTTCCTACTATAAGTTGAGTAAATTTCAACAGAATTTAATTAGAGTGTATATTATACAAATAAATTTTTTTTTGTTTTTTGCAAGAATTAAAATGTATGTACATATGTACCTTGGAACTTTTTGAATATTTCCACTTCTATGTATGAAACAAATTCCAATAAAGCTCCGTAGGCTATTTGTGCTTTTTGAATTTAATTCGCTACGAAATATCCTTTGTAATTTGGAACACTTTTTAGTGTTTCTTAAAATTTCATAATTTCTTAAAATGCATAAAAAGTTTATATTATTTGCAATCTATTACAGTAACAATACTAATATTTCTGCATTTAAAGATTTTTCGCATCTATCTTAATCTTGGATATATTGACACCGAAATTTCAAAAGTACCAAGGTATGTACATGATATTCCCCTATCATATTTTATATATTTTTTTGAAAGATGTGTTCACTAGACCGTACCTCAAAACAAAAGTTCGCCGTACACCAATATGAAGTACTTTTGCAAGGCAATTTAAAAAAAAAAATTTTTTACCGAACGTAGGGGTCGCCTTTTTAAATTTTTGGTTATAGCTTCGGCATTTAAAGTTGGATTTTAAAGTGTGATATATCGATTTTTTTGCTATAAAGAAAAAATATAATGAAAAAAAAATTAAAAAGGTGACCCCTACATTCGGCAACCAATATATAAAAAAATTTCTACTGGGTTTATCGAAAAACTTCCTTAGCAAAAGTTTAATGATTTTTTGCGAGCTTAAATTTTCTGACATTAGGGTTGTACATTTGGGTTGTAGCAAGTGAGATCTGGTGGGTAACTACTTGAACGGGATACTTTAGGTCAATGGCCCTTAAAGCAAAACATTGGTCTCCTCGAGAGAAAAACATCGATGTGTCATACTTTAAGATCCGACTGTAAATGCCAAAGGTATAACGAAAAATGTAAAATAGCGACCCCTACGTTCGGCAAAAAAAAATAAAATTTTTTTTTTGAAACCTCTTTGCAAAAAGACTTCATATTGGAGGGTGTACGGCGCAATTTTTTTTTTTGCCTGTAAGGTGGTACGCTCTAGTGTTCACTGTAGTGTACAAGGATAATGAACAGATTGAACCATATTTTAAATATTTAAGATTGTGCATTTAAAACAAAATGCAAGTTTTATTTAGATCTACGGGTTATTTAGCTTCCTTGTAAGCAGCTTTTTTAACAAAGCTTCGGTTGAATTACTTACTCACATCCACTCACATCCTCAATCATGGACAAAATATCACCTTCGGTCTTTTAGCAAAATACCACCAGTATAGTAAAGACCAAAGAATTACCATCTCATTAAAAGCTTTTTGAAGTTTTATACTGTCTTTGTTTTTGTAGGAGGTTTTTTGTAATATCATCCAATGTTAAACAGTAACAGCTTTAGTAACGGATATGTTTAATCGTATTAAATAATATAAAAATAGGTGAAACTTGTGTAAGATGGCGGTTGCTAATTTTTCCCGCATTTTTTCCTAAAGGTTTTATGCTCATACGTTCGTTTAATTACATTTCTACCGACTTCTTTTGTTTTAAACTTATCTAAATTCGTAGAAGTGTATTAAAAATAAATACGTTTCCATTAGTTGTCCCGCTTTTAGAGCTTTTAAAGTTTATCGTTTAATTTTACATGGTTTACTTTTCCACCGGAGGTCAATTTTAATGCCAATTTACATTTTCACGTTTCACTTAATTTGTCTCCGTAGTTTTAAGAGTTTCAAGCGAAAAACTGCATGCTGAAATTTGTTTTACAAAAGTGTAAATTCCTATATGTGACATGTCACAAAAGTAAAGTAAACATCGTAAAATTATCGTAATTTTTTGTGGAAAAAGAAAGTTACCAATCACGAGTGTTGCTGATAATACGTGGAAGTTAAAATAAATTTTAATATTTTAAGAGGCCTTTTAAGCGTTAAATATTTAAGCATTATTATGTAATTGGCGGATGGTTATGTGGAATGTGCACTGATAGAAAAATGTCTATAAACATGTTATTTAAAATTTCAAAAAATTAGTTAAACATTGCCTTGCAAACTGCTGAAATTAGTAGATTACTTCTGCTAAATATTAGTAAGATAGGAATAGTAAAAATAAAACACAGAGTTTTAGTTGTATTTGAGTTAAATTTTAGTTAATAGATAATTCGTTAAATGTAATTTTAGTTAAATATAAATTTAACAGTTTTATTTTTGATGTTCTTGTTTTATTATTATTAAGCAGTTTTCTCTGCACGGTCATTTTTAACTAATTTTGAACAGCTTTTTCAGCCACAGGGTGGCTTATTTATATATATATTTTTTTAAATTACTCAAGAATACAATTTGTATTATACAAATTGACACATTCCAGTAATATTAATTTTCTTCTTCATTTCGCGTTCCTTTCCATATCGTTACGATTTGGAGCAATGTTCCCCTGCAAGCATTTGGAAGATATCTTCCAAGAAGATATTAAAGCGATATCTTCTATTTTTCATTTGAATGAAAATAATCAAGTAGTATTTTAAAATTGTCTTCCTTTTATTATTTGGAAGATAATTCGGTGATATTTGGAAAAAAAATAATTCAAAAATTGAATTTTTTGTCATAGGTTTTTATGATGATATTGCGGCAATATTACCTTCTTATCATCCGGAAGATAAAGAAAATTTGTTTGAAATTCTTTGTCATTTTGGAAAAAATTAAAACAAAATTTGTATAAAAACAATCAACAAATACATAGGAAAGAAATTGCTTGAAAAAATCAAGATCTAATGCGAGGAAAAAATCGGCTACGTTGAAATCAAGATAAATAATGTGTTGGTCAATGGACTATGTATGCAGATCTTCTTTTTCAGGCTTAAATTTAATAATTAAAAATTTAAACCTTTATATTGTACCGGGGAGTTTATTTGGCGATATCACCTTCTTATCTTCCAGATGATAACTTAGCGATATCGCCGATCTATCTTCCTGGGGTATTGCTTGCGTGTTGTCTGAAAGTATTGCTTTCGGGTAACAGTTATTCCCGACGGAAGAAACTTCCGCAATACGAAATTGATATTGCCGGCAATAAATGTTTTCTTCCTGGCAATATGATCGGGGAATCTTCTTCGTATTGCCATGCTTGCTGGGTCATATCATTATCGTAGCGTATTAATTTGTATTATTACGTAAATTGTTAAAAAAAAAATTTACATAAGTCACCATGTCGCTGTTGTGTAAGGTTGGATCTCTGGAGTTCACATTCGGACCTGGCCAATTTGTAGTTATACTAAAATTATATGCGATTTTTCCTTATATCCAAAGTAGATTAACCATTAAGCTTCATTAACACAATGTACTGTTAGCTATTAACTGCAACTTTAACATTTGTTGTTGTTTACCATATAAATTTAAATTTAACTTTAGGTTAAATTTTAACGGGATATTGTGTTATCCCGCCTAAGTCTGTTAAGTTACTATACATTCCCATTTAAAAATCTCTGGTTGGTCCTTTTTTATTAAAGCTAACGAGTGCTTCGTCATTTGAAACGGATTTTTTTTTTGCTCGTGAGTGGGATCATATTGCACGCAACTCCTTTTATGCCAACCCTGGCATGAATAGTACCCAAAAAGTACCTCAATTGTGACACTTCTTAAATCCAAAATAGAACCTCAACAGTGTCATCAAAAGTCACCAATTAACAATATTTTATTTTAATTAAAACAATGAAAAATATCCATAAACAAATAGTAAATGAATCGTTTATTTATTTTTCCATTCACTCATCAATAAATTTCACTTTGTTATTATTAAGCAATATATATGCTGATGGGTTACCAGAATCGGTTAAAACAAGCCGTTAGGCTTTTTTAACTTACCTTAACAGTGAACCAGCAAAAGGCTAAAAAAAGGAGAGAAAAAAGAAGTTTCAACAAATATTTACCAAAAACTATTTATTAATAAATATAAGAAAAAATATATAACAAATGAACTGACAGATGCTAAAACAATAATGAAATTTGTTTCAACATAATGGTCTTCCACAAGAATAACCAATCAGTAAAACAACATATTTTTGCAAGCCAACATCATTTACTATAAAAAGGGTTTTTGCAACAAATATTTCAACCGAAAGTTACTCATTTTTCCTTTCATTCAATTCCTTGCAAATGGATATTCGATAGGTAACAATATTTCATCACAATGAAATGAACATGCATGTAAAGGCTGTCAAGAAAAAATTTCAATATATGATATTAAGAGAGTTAACAAAAACGTAGTCGATGGGAAATTTAAGACCTACTATCTAGTTTCTTAAAACCCTTGAGTGAAGTAGAGGAAACTTTCAATGTAAATTGTTTAACAATGTGGCAACCCGTCTCAATATTTAGGCAAGCTGCCTGCTCTTGAACGTAAAAACCATACGTCAATTTGGCAACATTTGCGAAAAAGGAGACATTGGAATATAAACAAAAATCTAAAAATGGAATGTTTGTATGTGTCTGTGTTAGTCACTTTTGAGTTAAAAAAAAAATCATAACAGAAAGCTGAATAGAAAAGAAAATTACAAATTAGTTACATTGCATTTAAGGCCTTACTTGGGTGAGATGGTTAAGTGATCGCACGTTTGTACATTTTCTTGTATGAATAGGTTCATCTTCGAATTCTACATCCGACGATATAACCTGATATTAAAATATAAACTGCCCTACTAAAAAAAATTATATGACATTTGATTTTATATATAATTATATCCGAAAAATGAGAACATCTAATTGTATCAAATTAGATAGTATTATGATCATATTAGATCTAATTGACACAATTAGATCTAATTTGATAGAATAAGATATGGTATGATACAATTTTATCCGGATTTTGTCCTCATCCAAATGTATAAAATATAATATAACAATATCCAACTATATATAATGGTATATAATTCGATACAATTATACATAATTATATGAGGGTTATGTAACTATATATAGGTTTATATATAATTGGATATTGTAATATGTTGCACTATATATTGTGGAATATATAACAAGATATAGTTATATATTTAGGATATAATTTCGTAAAATTTTATATAATTATATCTTGGTATATATGTTCCAATATATAATTATTACCCCCGATTTTCATCCCCTTTGGAAATGACGTAAATTGGGATTCAAGTTCCGTAAATTTAAGATGATAAACTATAAATGATGTTTTTGGAACTCAAAATAAAAAGATTTCTGATTTTAAAAAACATCGGTTAACCCTTTCGCTATATTGTGTCCAAGTGGATACCTAATTTTGGTTGCATCTGAGAAACGATGCGGATTTCAACTGATAATAGTTTTTTAGGTCATCATTTCTTTCAGCCCATGGTTTGCCAACAATTTATTTGTTTTGTTTTATTTTTAATTTGTCCGATCAGTATATCGTAAGTTAGAAAAAATTCAAAATCGTCTTTTTGATCGATTATGATTAACCGTATTAAAATACATATTCCTGCAAAATTGTACACTCCTACGACTGAAAACGACGGATTTATTAAAAAATTCTAAACAGCCCCTAGTGTAAGCACAAACAATTTTAAAAAGTTTTTTGCTTCTCCTGTAAAATTTTTTAAATGTAACTTACGGCTTTTTTGATTTCATATGACGATATGAAAACCGCGTCTATATAAAATGTCAAATTTACACTCATGGAAATAAACTTAAAAAAAATAGCTGAAAAAGCTACTACAAAGTAAACTGCTGAAATTAGCATATTTTTTTGGTAAATAGTAGTAAAATATTGGGTATATAACTTAAAAATACGGGATTCACAACAGATGGCGTATCTTATACATATGGTTTGTGTCTTTAATAATTTATATGGCATTTTGGAGAGTAAACAACTGTCATTTATTCGCACTTAGTCATTGAACGAAATAGTGTAAACAACAAAGTTATTTTTTTTTTGCTACGAAAATGTGAAAGTTTGTGCCAACAAAGCATTTCTTTAATTTTAAAAAAGTGCAGCCAATAAGAACAGCAAAAATAAAACTGTTAAATTTACAGAATTTTAGCTATATTTGAGTAAACTTTTAGTTAATTGAAAATGACAACTTATACTTAAATCTTTAGAAAAGTTTGCTAAATATTAGTAGTTTAAAAATAGCAAACGCAAACTGTTGTATCTTAAAATTTTTCGTTATCTTAAAGTTAAATTTAGTTGAACGCAAATAGCAGTGTGTATTGCTAAATTCAACAGAAATATTTGCAAAAAAAAATAGGTAAACTGCTGATTTCAGAAGGCTAGATTTTTATTTGTATTAAAAACGAATTGAAAAAGAAACTTCGGGAATTTAAAATTTTTTGTTATTTTTTAGTCTACTAATTATTTAGCAAAAAAATTTGCTGATTTTAGCAGGTTAAGTTGATACTTTCTATTAACTAAAATTTAACTCAAATATTACTAAATACTGTATATTTAACAGTTTTATTGTTGCTGTTCATATCCTACTAATATTTAACAAAAACTGACCTGCTGGTATCAGCAGTTTTTTCTGCAAGGTCAGTTTTAACTACTTAATTTTAATAGTGTTTCATTCCTGTTTTGACACTCGGAACTTGGGTATCTATTCCCAAGTTCCGAGTGACAAAACAGGAATTTTTTTATTTTTGATTTTGATTTTTATTCCCTACTGGCCCTTTTCAATAATTGTGTGTTTGATATTGCTCATAACACTGTGAGACAAATGGTAGGGTTCAAACTACCGGGGAAAGTTATATCGGTAAAAAAGAAGTTGTACGTGTCCCGCCGTTTCGCTGGGTCACGTCTAGGAATCGAGATATATCGATTTGACCTTTGGTGGTCTTTTTTTGACATAACTCGAGAACCACTAGTCCGATTTTGCTCAAACAATTTTAAAAAAATTAAAAATTACAATTCCTTTAATCTGTTCATATAACGTTTTTCTATATACTCAACAGTTTTGCCGATAAAAATAAATGTATGAAGAAAAAAATATTTTTTGCCTAAAATATTAAAAAAAAGTAATAAACAAAAGATTATTGATTTTTATGGTAGCGGTAACAAATATTTATTTTTACCGGCAAAACTGTTGAGTATATAGAAAAACGTTATATGAACAGATTAAAGGAATTGTAATTTTTAATTTTTTTAAAATTGTTTGAGCAAAATCGGACTAGTTGTTCTCGAGTTATGTAATAAAAAAGATATATCTCGATTCCTAGGGGTGACCCAGCGAAACGCCGGGACACGTATAACTTGTTTTTGACCGATATAACATTTCCCGTTGGTTTCATCCCATCCCGATTTTGACTGTCGCATAGTATAATCAGTGTGTTCGTTTACTCGAAATTCTTACTACTTTTACTACAATTGGAAAGTTTTGTTTACTTTTTGTATTATTTTTTTCCAGCTGTAGTAAAAGTAGTAACTTGTAGTAAGTAAACGAACATATAAAGCTTGTTCGTTTACTTACTACAAGTTACTACTATTACTACAGCTGGAAAAATTCAGTACAAAAAGTAAACAAAACTTTCCAATTGTTGTAAAAGTAGTAAGAATTTCGAGTAATCGAACACACCGATAATTGCATAAATATCCAAAATATTTATGTACTCGTATGTAAATGTTTAATGAAATATTTTTCATTAAGCAGAAATATTACACAGTACAAACAAAAACAATACGAATCATTTAACAAAAAAAAAAATATACATTGCAGTTAAAAAATCATTAAGAAATGTATAATAGAGATTCACAACAACAAAAAATGTTCCATTACAAAATACCAAACATAAATCATCAAAAAAGAACAACAGCTCAAAAAAAAAACAATGCAATGATGATAAAATATTAAAAGCAGAAAAGTCCAAAGAATTTTCATTTCAAAAAAGGATGTTAAAACAAAATTCAAAACACACTCATACAAAACGAAAAAAACATTAAAGACTTTTAAACTTATAAACTAATGGATAATGGATTTAAAACCCCATGGGGCCTAAATTTAATTTTTTCATACACTAATAGAAAAAAGCCTGTAAAAATTTTAGTTAAAACTGCAAAAAAATTTGTTAAAAATTATCTATTAGATAAAATTGCTGAAACCAACAAATTATTTTTGCTTTATATTAGTAAAATAGGAAAAGCAAAAACAAAACTACTAAATGTAATTATACGTATTTGAGTTAAATTTTAGTTAATAGAAAATAACAAATTAATCTGGAAAAATTAGCAAAAAAAAATTGCCAAATACCTGATAGCCCAGCTAAAAATCGACATATATGGATCCATACAATGGGGAGGTTAAAAAATCACACAAAAATGTAAAGTTTTAAAAAAAAAATTTAATTTCTTTTTTTTCTCAAATAAAAATCTAGCCTTCTGAAATCAGTGATTTATTATTTTTTTTGCAAAAATTTCTGTCGATCTTAGCAGCATAGACTGCTATTTGCATTCAAATAAATTTAACTTAAAAATAATAGAAATTTTGTAGATATAACAGTTTGATTTTTATTCCCGCCGTTCCTATAAGGAGCATAGGGCCTCAATAAATTTCTTCCATTGGGATCTATTCTTCGCAATGCTTTTGATTTCGTGGCAGGTTTTTCGCATTTTACTACATTCAGTTTGGATTTGTCTGCGCCATGTATGAGCTCGTCGACCTTGTCTGCAGCTTCCCTGTGGGTTCCACTCGATAGCATTTCTAGCAATATCTGATGGTCCTTTACGGATGGTGTGTTCAATCCAGTTCCACTTTCGTTTTCGAATTTCTACGGTAATTGGTGTTTGTCGAGTTTCAAGCCATAAGTTTTTATTCGAAATGGTTTGTGGCCACACGTAGTATTCTACGAAGACAATTGTTTGCAAACACTTGTAGTGACTGGATATTTTTAGAGTTAGCATTCCAGGACTCACATCCGTATAGCAACCCATTAGCAAATGGTCGAACTAGTTCTAAAACATACTAGTTTCTTGTCTAGTAATTACATAACTAGTTCTCAAAATAATCATTTTAAACCAGTTGTGTACACACATAATAATCCATGCATAAAAATACGAAAAAATGTCAAAATAACAGAAAAATTTGTAAAATATACGAAAAATTGTTTATTTTACGAAATTTTTTGTTGTTTTGACATTTTTTTCGTATTTTTATGCATGGATTCCCAGGTAGAAAAATACAAACGGCACAATGTTGGCCCGGTATTGGAGGCGGTAGTACATGTACTGGCAATGCGTCGGATTTTTAACGTTCACTGTACTGGCATGTTGTCGAAATGATCACACCAATAAACGCTTGGCCGTAGTAATTTCCCAACGTTGGCGCAGGCTTGGGATTTTATTTTTTTGGTATTATCCCAGTACATTTAATAACAAATTTAGTAGTTTGCTAGAACTTTACTGTCCTCTTAGTGTAAATCACAGATTTTTAATGTATTCTTTCGAAACTTCACAAGAAAAGAATGGCGATGTCTCTCTTACATAAATAATTGTGTAGTAGATGTAAAAATACGTAAGATTTATAAAATTGTTAATTTTAATAAATTAAAAAAAGCTCGTTAATTTTCAGAAAACAGTACTGGCCAAGCACGTTTTAAGTAGTACCGGCATTTCGTAAAAAACAGTGCTCTCCCAGTACAACTTTTGTTGTAACGTCGGCAATTTCTACCTGGGTTATTATGTGTGTACTAGTTAAATACGATCTATGTAGAGACTGTTTAAAAAAATTACCTGAATTAAAATATGAGATTTGAAATTATTTTTTTTGCATTTATATTTAATTAAAAAATCAGAGTTCGTAAATAAACACTTAAATTTATTTTATTGTGAATTGAATTAAGGTGTAAATCAACTGGTACAGTACTGGTGCCAAAGAGTCAATCCAGAACTAGTTTAGTAAATTTCTTATAAGAACCAGTACAGCTTCTTGTTTTTCTTCCAAAAACAATAATCTTTAAGAATTTGTATACCTAATAGTTTCATTGAAACTGTGCAGAGATTTCAAAAGATTGAATTTAAATACGAGTTTTGAAATACTACCTTTGTTTGTAATACGTGATACATTCTGAGTTTGCAAAAAAACACTAAAATGTTTTATTGTCATTAGAAATCATAAACACAAAATATTTGAAATTTCATTTGGTAAATGGATATAATTATCTCAGTAAGAGGAAACTATCGGTCTAATATGCGTTTTATCAAAGGAAAAACCTCTGTTTTTTAACTATATAATTCAGATACAACCAACTGGTACAGTACTATTTCCAAAGAGTCACTTCGGAACTAGTTCCGCGATTGTCACATTAGCACCACTTTCGCTCCCTATTTTTCGTCCTTAAATTGTAATTTTAAAACTAGTTATACAACTAGTACCAAAGTGGGAATTTGGCGACAATTGCCCCCATCCCTATGACATCTCCATGTTAAATTCTACAGTTGTTTGTATGGAGAGGCGGTAGAACTCGTACTAGTTGCCTGGTTTAAATAAACTAGTAAATACATAACTGGTTCTGAACTAGTATTTTTTGCAACTGGGAATGTTGACACATGGGAGTTGAATATGTTTAATTTAACACGACTCGAGATTGAAGACGTTTTCCACACCCTGGTGAGCTGCCCAAAATATTGAGTTTCCTTTTTAATTCGACTTCAGATGTCTGCGCTTGAGCCTCCAGTATTGGTAATAACAGCCCCAAGATTACAAAAGGAGTCTACCTCCTATAGAGTTTCATTATTAATCAAAAACGGACTTGTGTTTTCTCATAACCTGTGTCTTGCTGATGTTAATTTTTAGCCCAGCTTTTGTTGAAATTTCCGATAGTTTCTGAAGCTTCATTGACATATCAGAGGTCCTCCAACCTTTCGTGGAGCCCCCAAACAATACCTCAGTTTGCAATCATTGCTTGACTCATAACTTATATCAAGCATAATATTGAATAGTAGTGGTGACATTACACACCCTTGGCGAACTCCTGTGCCGACCTCGATATTGCGAGAAAGCAGGCCATCGTGTAGAATTCGACAGCAAGCCCCTTGATATAGGCTTCTGATTATTTGTTAAAAGTTAAAAAAGAATTCTTCGTAAAAAAAATTATATTTTTTTATTTTACAAAGTTTTTTTAATGCCGCCACCGGGTATCGAACTTGCGATCTCACGATTGCTAGCCTAGCGCTCTACCGCTGAGCTATTCTATAATATGAAAGTTGAGTGGCATAAAAACACCACTTTGTTACTGCGAGATATTGCTCTTTATTTTCTTTAATAAAAGTACTTATTAAACTAGTGTAAAAGGTGCACTCCAAATCAATATATTTTTTTTCAGTACAATTTTTACAGGTGCATAAAAAGGAATTTCTCATCATTATTGATAAAATAAAAAAAAATTAAGAAAAAATAAAAAATATTGGTCCCACTGGGAATTGAACCCGCGACCCTCTGTTTTTAAATGATACCAAAATCACTTTTTACGATCACTTTTAGAGCAATTACTATTTAGAAGCAATACTTATGTAAATTTTTGGATGTTGTTTAGAAGTAATTCTAAAAAAGCTTTAAAAATATACTAACGGATACTTTGGCAGCAATTAAAGAAGAGATTTTTTAAAGTTGTTCAGAATAACTTCTAAAAAAGCAGTAAAAATACACTAACGGATACTTGTGAAGCAGTGAAAGAAGTAGTTTGTAAACCAGTACTTCCAATTTTATTGCTGGGTATCTATATATTTGTGGGCGGACAGACGATTGGTGTACTAAGAAGTTGAATCTTATTTTTGTTGTTACAAACAAACGATTTACGCTTCCAATAAAACCAAGGTAGAAACTCGGTTTACGTCCCCCATTAAACAGTAATAAGAAATATTTATAAGCTAATGGATTGGATTAGAAGATTTTCACATGAAATAAATAAAAATTTTGCCAAAAAGTTGCAAACATTTTTTATCTACAGCCTGTTTTTTTATTATTTTCTCATTTATACTAAATGCCCTCTACAAATTTGGCCTTTCCTTTTCAAGACTTAAAATCCTTAAAATTTTTGCAATCTGGTTTTATTTTGACTTAATGCTGCCACTAAAAAAATCTCCTTAATCTTGGCACGTGCACGAGAACAAAAAAAAATTGAATAATTTTAAAAATAGTAATTTGCTTTCAAAACAACAAACAACCAGAGAACACTAAACATTGGAAACCAACAAAACTCATTCTTAAGATTACGCAGAAAACACAAAAGAAAAACAAGAAGTATGCTAATATGGAAAAGTGTGGAAAACTCCAGAAAAACGACATCAACAAAAATTGCATGCAGCCATGTATAATGTTGAGAGTGAAAAAATTAAAAGCAACAGCCAGAAAAACAACTGCTATATAAAAATCTGTAAAATTGTGAAATGTGAAAAATGCGATTTATGCTCAACAGGGCATAATGTGAACATAATTTAACACACAAACACAATCATTCACTCCTTTCTTTACTGTGCAGCTCATGTTTCCTGCACTTCAATCTTCTTAGCAATATAAATATTATTTTACATTAACAAGAAGTAGATGGATATGCTGGGAAAGAAAAGAAATCAAGTCGTCAACATTATCATTATTTACATAAACGACGAATATCAGACAAAATGACATGCACATATTTATGTATATACGAGTATACTTGCATAAATATGAAAAGGTATAATAAAAAAGTTAAACATTCATAAGAGTTTTTTTATATCCTGCAGACATAGCAAAGTGATAGATGAAGGTTAAATCATTAGATTTGTTGATGATTATTTGATAGATGGATTACACTGTACAGCAGTCTAAAAAGCGTCATGTTGCAATACAAAATTCTAAAATTCAAATTAAAAATGCCAATCTAAATTTGGCAAGTAGAAAATTTTTCAATGGATCTTTTTCGAGAAAATGCAGTTTTCATATTTTTGGTGTGACCACCTTTTTTATAATTTTTTATTAAATTTTTACTTATGGACTTAATAATCATAAATTTTATTTAAAGATAATAAATCTGCGGAAATTATTGTAACGTGAGTATAATCATGGTAGTGGATGGAGGCTGAAGGATATTTTACCGGAGATGCAAGGATGTTTTTTTTTTTAATAAAATAAAATTTATATTTTCTAATTAAATTTGTCATTTTCTGCTCACACTCGAATAACCAACCTTGATATTTGATTTAATAGATCAGGAAATATTTGGATAATATATTAAAATTTTGAAATATCTACAAATTTGAAAACAATAAAACTTATTGTTACCTATGTATTAATCATCTGATATTTTAAATTGGACCATTTCCAACAATTGGACCATTTCTCTCAAGTTTCATAATTCCTATAAAATTTTCATTTTGAAAGTAAAAACATGTATGTTTGCAAAAATTCTTTTAAAATAAAACGAGTAAAAAGGTTAAAGTCGGGCATGCCGACTATACAATACCCTACACCAGTGTGGTGTATTGTTTGGATGCGAAATTCGAATGGGTTAAAATGGGGCTTGTATCAAAATTTTCTATAATGTGAGTCAGCGCACCAAATTTCATTAAAATATCTTAATATTTGCGACCTGCAGTTTGTAACCAAGCCAATTTTGGGGGGACCCTTATATGGGCACTAGTTCTAAACATGGACCGATGTTCACCAAAATCAATAGGCATCGTCCTTGGGCCAACATAGGTCTATGTACCAAATTTCATCAAAATATCTTAATATTTACGACCTGCAGCGTATAAACAGTATAATTTTGGTAGGACCCTTATATGGGCACTAGGTCTAAACATGTACCGATGTTCACCAAAATCAATAGGCTGCGTTATTGGGCCAATATAGGTCTGTGTACCAAATTTCATCAAAATATCTTAATATTTACGACCTGCAGCGTATAAACAGTATAATTTTGGTAGGACCCTTATATGGGCACTAGGTCTAAACATAGACCGATGTTCACCAAAATCAATACGCTGCGTTATTGGGCCAATATAGGTATGTGTACCAAATTTCGTCAAAATATCTTAATATTTACGACCTGCAGCGTATAAACAATATAATTTTGGTAGGACCCTTATATGGGCACTAGGTCTAAACATGGACCGATGTTCACCAAAATCAAACTTGTTCGTCCTTGGGTCAACGTAGGTCTGCGTACCAAATTTCATCCAAATATCTTAATATTTGCGACCTGTAGAGTGCGCACAAGATTGCATGGACAGACAGACAGACGGACGGACGGACAGACGGACATCGTTAAATCGAAATAAAAAAAAATCTGAGCCGATCGGTATACTATAAGGTGGGTCTACGACCAATATTTTTTGGTGTTACAAACATCAGCACAAACTTATAATACCCTGACCACATAGTGGTGTAGGGTATAAATAGAAATCAAAATGTTGGTTTTTAATTTTTATTATACCCTACACCACTATGTGGTCAGGGTATTATAAGTTTGTGCTGATGTTTGTAACACCAAAAAATATTGGTCGTAGACCCACCTTATAGTATACCGATCGGTTCAGAATTTTTTTTTATTTCGATTTAACGATGTCCGTCTGTCCATCCGTCCGTCTGTCTGTCCATGCAATCTTGTGCGCACTCTACAGGTCGCAACTATTAAGATATATTGATGAAATTTGGTACGCAGACCTATGTTGACCCAAGGACGAACAAGTTTGATTTTGGTGAACATCGGTCCATGTTTAGACCTAGTGCCCATATAAGGGTCCTACCAAAATTATACTCTTTATACGCTGCAGGTCGTAAATATTAAGATATTTTGACGAAATTTGGTACACAGACCTATGTTAGCCCAATAACGCAGCCTATTGATTTTGGTGAACATCGGTGCATGTTTAGACCTAGTGCCCATATAAGGGTCCTACCAAAATTATACTGTTTATACGCTGCAGGTCGTAAATATTAAGATATTTTGATGAAATTTGGTACACAGACCTACATTGGCCCAATAACGCAGCCTATTGATTTTGGTGAACATCGGTCCATGTTTAGAACTAGTGCCCATATAAGGGTCCCCCCAAAATTGGCTTGGTTACAAACTGCAGGTCGCAAATATTAAGATATTTTAATGAAATTTGGTGCGCTGACTCACATTATAGAAAATTTTGACACGAGCCCCATTTTAACCCATTCGAATTTCGGATCAAAACAATACACCAGACTGGTGTAGGGTATTGTATAGTCGGCATGCCCGACTTTAACCTTTTTACTCGTTTAAAAATTAAAATTGTTTTTTTCAACCTTTTTAATTGATTAATTAGAAATTCATTAATTAATTTTCCAAAAACAGCTATTTTTCTTCATCAGGATAATCTCCTGACAAATACTTCATAGTAGAGATGAGCGATATTTTCATACCGGTGATTTAGTCACAGTTATTGATAAATCACTGGTAACGGCAGTGATCAAATATTTCAAGTCGCAGTTACTCGGAATGTCGTTCTTTTAATATTTTTGTACTATTCTTTCTTGCAAACTTCATTGTGCACAGTAATACATTTTTTTTTTCAATAACAGTGACTTGCTTTCACACTTCTGAATAAAACTTAGTTTAACGCAGTTTGTAACTGGAATACTGCTTTTAAAATGTGGTTTATTTTATTTTATTTCAATAAAGAAATAAATTATACTCGAGAATAAGTTTTTCCGGCAAAGTTTTGTTAATAAACTTTGAAATGGCTGACAAAATTCGTTTTCGGTTTAACTAAACCAAGTTTAACTGACATCTTAAAAACTTGCCATAAATATTATTTCGTTTATTTATCAGAAAATCGCAGTCTTTTCCAAAGAAAAACCGTGATCACGATCACAGATTAAAAGAACAACGATTTGCAAATCACATTCACTGAGAACAATGTTACTGAAAAATCGCCGAATCGCCCATCTCAAACCCGTGATCACGGTCACTGTTTAAAAGAACGGTTATTTGAAAATCACGATCACTGGTAGCAGCGTTATTCAAAAATCACCGGATCGCTCATCTCTACTTCATAGAGTTTTTGCTTTCAAAAACCTCTACACTTTCAGTAATTAAAATATGATCGTTTCGGGGATTTTCCAGGTCCCCTTCATCAGTTTTCTTTAGAAAGTGGTGGCATTACTGCAATGCAAATTAAAGCATCAAAATCTCATATTAAATGTAGTCTGCTACATCAACAAAATTCGAATGAAGCAAACAATAAAATATGATTTCGAAGTCTTCTGCAAAGCGTAACAAACAATAGAAATATTATGAAAGTTTTTTGTGTTTGTATTTCATACCATCGGTATAAATATATACAAATTCTATTTTTACCTTACTTCTTTTAAATATATTTGGACAGTTTTAAAAAAAAATTTTGACAACTTTAAAACATTTTTGGATAATTTTAAAACATTTTTAGACAATTTTGAAATATATTTGGAATTTTTTGAAATAAAACTGAAAATGTTGTAGTGCAAAAGGTGCACTGCAATTCAATTTTTTGTTCAGTACTTTTTTGCAAGTGCTTAAAAATTAATTTTTCATCATTTTGATTATATTTATTTTTAAAAAATTTTAATATAGAGCAATTCCATATGAAAGCGATCACCTTTTGGACGACCCCTCTCCGATTCTAAAATAAATAGTCTCAATTGATTGCCCAGCAAAAAATAATGTACCTACCTACATATTTTTTTTTTTTTTTATAGTGACTGGTTTAGTGGTGGTGTACACCACTGTCATGTGACAAAATTGAAGAATTCTTCATAAGGGACCTCATTGAAAGTTGTTGCTCGTTGGAAAGGTATTGAATCAGGCTTTAATTGAAAAATAAAATTTTCCTAATTTTTCTCAGAAATTTACCTTTTTTCCCATGAAAATTAAATTTTCCCATGAAAATTAAATTTTCCGATTTTCCACAGAAGCTCCTAAATTTTCCGGCAAATTTTTTTTTTTTTTGGATTCCTCATAATTTTTGCTTTAAGAATCAGCAATAAAAAAATGGGCCCCGACTCCTTGTTTGGACAGGAGAGGAGCATTTAAGAGACCACCTTGTTCTCATTGTTTTTATATTTTTTATTATTGAATTATTTGTAATTATTTAACATTGTTTTATTTTATTATTAAAAATACATTTTAAAAATTATTTTACAGTTAAAAATACATTTATGAAGCAAAAATCTTTCTTATTTTGCTGCTTATACTTAATTACAATATTTATTAAAAATTTCAATTGTCTTGGCATCATTATAAAATTAAAGTAACTTTAAATTTAGCACGTCGGCAGACGAAGAGTACCGCTTTACATTAATTGACATATCAGAAATATTTGGTATGAAGCAATGAAACTTTTGCGTTCCAGTTATAGTTTTGACATTATTATATCTGTTTTGAATTCGTCGCTCCATGGCATCGTGTTCTTTTTGAGTGCATAAAACTGTGTTAATGGCAATTTCCTTGCTTTGAATCCACGAAAACAAATGTTGTACATTTAAGATCTGGTCAGTATATGGCCTTTGCAAACTTGCCTTAGTCGCCATGCGTTTTAGGGTTCCCCCTAACGCATCGCATGGGCCCTTACCGTGGGACGTCGCAAAAAAGTGCCACTCGACCTTGCAGTTTTGTTCTTCTTCAATTATGCAAAGATTGTAAAAATTTTTTTTATTCTTGTACTGAGAAGCCGCGCCGTCTGAGAAAAACGTTACTTTGTCGATTGCATCGAATTTTGATCTTAAGAATTCAAACAGTTTCATTTGAAATAAAAAAACGGACACATAATTATGAGCTAAACTCTCCCCGACAACAACAAGGCTTACGGTCTGTAGTTCGTTATCTTCGTTTTTGAAATAAATGCAAAAAGGATGCACCGTGCACTGGTCGTTTGCCCAGTGATAAGCCTGAATTTCATCCTGAACGAGAAAAGTGTAATTCTCGGCAAAGTCGCTTATCACAATGAATTCATTTTGGGCTAATTTCTCCTTACTTTCCTTTAGAAATTTCGATTGCATCTCGGATATGAAATGGTGCGCCTTCAGTTCATTCAACTTGAATCCGAATTCCTCGATGAATTCCGGAATCTGCTTTACCACGGTCTCAAGGGAACATCTGCCGCTGCTAATTATCCACTGTTTGAAATGCACCTCCTGAATTAACAGCTGTTCAAACTTTTCCGCCAAATATTGCTCTAGCTCGTCAATCTTCGGACAATTGTCGCATTTGGACAGATGACAATTTTCCGTGGGGTATGCGCACAACGACTTCGACAGGAGGTCCCTATATGTTTCAATTTCACCGTGAAATACTTTCAATTTCTTGCATGGAAAGAACATTAATTTGATGTTTTGATGAAACATGCAAACGCAGACTGAATGCGTTCCGTGCCTGTCTAATGCCAGCACGCATTCTTTTGGTCGTAGGATGGCAAACTTAGAAAATCCCACTTTTTCTGCTGGGTATTTCTTTTTGAACTGATGGTATGCTTCGGATAGATTACATAATAATAATCTGCGCTGCTTGTGTACTTTTTCTCCATCTTCACGTGTGATAACATAGTCACGTGTACCTGGGCAGGCGCGGCTGTTGTCATCATTGCAGTAAAAATCTTGAATCAATTTCACCGTTGCTTCGCTGAGGGTCCTTGAGCCAAATTTCTTGGTGGGAGTCGCCAATATGCCCTTCTGTCGAACTAATTCTTTGCTTCTTCTCGCGATGTAAAAAGATGTTTGAAACTGTTCAGAAATCTTGCGTATAGACCATGATTGAGGCAGCACAGATAAAATGAGATATTTCTCCGGAAAAGTGGTCGCTAAATTGAATTTTCTTTTCAACTGCTCAATCATTTGTTTGCCGTCATCAACGTCATCTGCTTGACTGCATTCGTTATCAGAGCCTTCATCAAATATTGTCGCGATTGCACTCATAACCTTGCCTTTTTTCTCTTTCCTGTATTTTTCACTTCGCAACTTTCTTTTTGTAATAGGCGATTCACCTAAAGTGGTAATAGCCTCATTCAAAGGACTCAAAGACATATTGACCATCGGAATGTCTGCCTCACTATCAGATGAAACATTTTGTTCAATTGTCATTTCACTCTCGGATTGTGGATGCATTTGTTTCAATGCATTTGCTTGTTGAGACAAATCGATTTTACACTTGGGGCAAATGAATTCTGCTTCTTCACCGTATTGTATATTTAATTCATTCATGTATCGCTTCGAAACACCAGTTAATTTTAATACTTTTATCTTTTTCGAACGATGTCCACTCTTGTTAAACGGATTGCAGCACAATTTATTCATTTTACTTTAAATTGTCTTTACAGCTTCACTCTTTACTTTACAAAAAAAAAACACTTTAACACTTTCACGTTTAGTATTCAACTAAAATTTGACTCAGAGTGTGTGAAGTATTTATATTTATTTTTTGGTAAAAAATAGGTAAAAAAAAATAAGCGATATTTGCTTTTCCTTAATAGGAAAATTTGCGTGAACTACTGGTCATAAAATGTTTTTTAAAGAGGGACTTAATTGGTTACTGCCAATAAGCCGACCACAGGTCATAAAATGTTTTGTAAATTTTTTAAATTACCAGGTAATAAATATTTCGCCATATTTATGGAAAATCCGTGTTTTATGACTTGTTTCTGCACGTGTCATTTTAGGCGAAATATTTATTACCTGGTAATTTAAAAAATTTACAAAACATTTTATGACCTGTAGCCTCAGTCGGGTTTGGTGTGCCATTACATGCCACTGCTGCTATTATCCATGGATTTATGGCCGATCTTGTGAAGGCAGGCAGACCATATTCACTACACACTCAACTTGGGGCTCTTAAAAAAAATTGATTTTTTCTTCATAAATGTATTTTTAACTGTAAAATAATTTTTAAAATGTATTTTTAATAATAAAATAAAATAAAATAATGTTAAATAATTACAAATAATTCAATTATAAAAAATATAAAAACAATGAGAACAAGGTTGTCTCTTAAATGCTCCTCTCCTGTCCAAACAAGGAGTCGGGCCCATTTTTTTATTGCTGATTCTTAAAGCAAAAATTATGAGGAATCCAAAAAAAGAAAAATTAGCCGGAAAATTTAGGAGCTTCTGTGGAAAATCGGAAAATTTAATTTTCATGGGAAAATTTAATTTTCATGGGGAAAAAGGTAAATTTCTGAGAAAAATTAGGAAAACCTTTCCAACGAGCTATCACTCGTTGCGATCGCTTTAGTAGTTTTTTTTTAAAACAACTTTCAATGAGGTCCCTTATGAAGAATTCTTCAATTTTGTCACATGACAGTGGTGTACACCACCACTAAACCAGTCACTATAAAAAAAAAAAATATGTAGGTACATTATTTTTTGCTGGGCAATCGATTGAGACTATTTATTTTAAAATCGGAGAGGGGTCGTCCAAAAATTTGCCAATTTTGATCGTTTTCATATGGAATTGCTCTATATATATATTTTAATATTAAAAAAGAAAAAAACCAATTTTAAAAATATTGGTTCTGCCAGGATTCAAACCCTCCAGCATTTCTTTGGAAATAAACAGTATCTAAATCAACTCTTAAGGCACATATACACGCGAGAGAAACCCGTTAGAAATAGAGGATAACGCAACCCTAAATAGCTTAAATCATTCACAATAGAGCTATTTAGAGGAAAAATAAAAATTGGGGATTTTTGGGGATCACAAATAGAAAATTGGGGATAACGTCTGAATAAAAAACTGGCAACACTGTGCCCAATAATAAAATTGATTGAATTATTTGCGGAGACTATGCAATTTAACAATTGCATAAAAAAGCTTTTTTTAAAAAGGGCGGAACTTTTAACTCCATGATTATTTCGTAGCTAATCAAACTAAAAAAGCAAAATCAGTCTGTGGAGCTTCAAATAATCATGTACTGAAACTACATGAATACATAGAAGAGAAAATATTCAAAGAATTTAATTTTTGCAAACAGAAAACATTATTTTGACCTAATTTGCAGAAATTAGTTAAAAATTTAACTTGAAATGTCTGTTTAATTTTTGAAAGATTAATTTAAATTTTTTTTTTAATTTACTTTTTTCGTTTAAGGCACACTCATCCAATTTTAGGGCCTCCTGTATATTTATCTGAAACCTTGCATATCTTAAAATCACAATTATGAAAAATGAAGAACTTCATAGAAGAACAAATAGGGAAAACATACGAAGTTCCAAGGTACACTTTTTGCAGGGTACACGATATTTCCCTACAGTAGTTCTTTAGAAAATTTACATTAAAATACGAGATTCTTCAAAAACATAACAGTTGTTGAACAGTGTTACATATTAATCAAGCTAAGTGATATGCAACCATGCAAAATCATTTTTCACTATGAAGTCTGTTTCTTATGGCAAATATGAACAATTAAAGGATGTTGTATAAAGTGAATTATGTTATTAAATTTAATATTCATTTTCTTATTTTAAGAAGCAAAAATATTATAAATTGGAATCAAAGGTGGAAATCAATAATTAATATCAAATTAAATAAATCACTGAGAAATTTTAAAGGTGTAGATAGCTTTTATGCTAGTTAGGTAGGAGTGGGAGTGGCTAGAAATATAAAAAAAAGTTCTAAAGGAATTAAATGTGCTAAAATCCCAAAACTTAGGTATCAAATTGTCAAAAATAATCTGTTGAAGTTATGTCCCTATCCGGATATCATTCTTGCCTAAGGATATCATTCTTGGTTAGGTTAAATGACAAATAAATGAGAATTCGTTGTTCTCGTCTAGGAGTGTTTTTTCACATTTAAAAAATCAAAGAAAAAAAATAACGGGAAAAAATTGTTTACTACAATTTGCTCTGTCATCTTCCAAAATAAAATTTTATATATTTTCTATAAGTGTAAGTTATATTCAAATCTGCTCAAACACTTGCATATTTGTTACCTAAAATTTATTTTAGCCGGAATAAACATTAATCACATTGAAGGAATTAAATTAAAAAAGGCAAACATTTTTTCATATATTTTTTTAGAATCGTTTTTCCCCTTTTATAGGAATGTTTTCGATCATTTTTAAATTTTGTTTTAGAAAGTTTGCAGTTACTTCATGACAGTTATTTGTGTAGTAGTCAGTACTTGTTGTTTTTAATTTAAATTATAGTTGTTTTTGCTATGGAAAAATACAAAACAACTATTATCACAGGTATTTAAAACAAAAACTAATGAAAAGTACAGTAAACAGTTAATTTTATTATCCAGTAAAAAGATAAAATCCAAAGAACTGGTTGCAGAACACCTTATACTGCATTAGCGTAATTTATGTTCTACAACCGATTCTTTTTATAGGGAGCTTGACCTAAAAGCAATAGGTCAAACTGCGGTTCTAGAACCGGTTATAGAACTAGTTATAGAATTGTTTCTGAGACAGTGGAAACTTACATTGTGACTTTTGGGAATAAGTTCTACACTCAAAGAAGTTTGACAGTTACTACATGACAGTTTTTTATGTAGTAATCAGTAATTGTTGTTTTTAACAGTAATTACAGTTGTTTTTCTATAGAAAAAAGCAAAACAAATTTTATGACAATTATTTAAGAAAAAAAACTAAAGAAAAGTACTGTAATTTCGTAACAGTTGTTGAAATCATTTATTTTTAATACCATAATAAACAACTAGCAAAATAGTTTTCTTACAGTAAACAGTAGTTTTTGTTAGTTATTTAAAAAATAAAAAATTTCGTTGAATTTTTTTGAATTTTAAAAATTCTTGTTTATATTTGTTATTATTGATATATTTCTAGTTTGCAAATAAAAATCAGAAACTTGTATCGTATCTCCAATGCATTAAAGCATAATAACTGGAGAACGATTTTGAATTTTTACTGCAAATTTTAAATAGTCTGAAGTAATACCACATATTTTTGTAATTGAAAAAAAAAATATTTTTTTTTTTAAAATATATTTTATAAAGAAAAAGAATTGACTGTTAAAACAGCAGTTTTTACCGATTTTGTCAGTTGTTTTTTGAAATGTTTGTAGTAAACATTTATCAATTAATTTTACGACATTGGTAGTTATTTTTAATGCATTTTTTAGTTATTTTTCAACAGTTAAAAATAACAAAAGTTTTAGTTATTTTAAAGGTAAATACATTTTTAGCCTATTTAACTGCATATACCTTTGTTTTAACTGTCATTTTCAGTAGACTCTACCGACAAACGGCTGAAATTACCAGATTTTTTTGCTAAACAATAGTAAGATAAGGGCAAAAAAATATAACTGTTAAATTTACATAATTTAGTTATATTTGAATTAGCTCTTAGTTTATTGAATAGGGCAAATTATACCGTAAAATCTGTAGGAAATTTTGTCAAATCCTAGTAGACTAAAAATAGCAAAAACAATCTGTTTTATCTACAAAATTTGTGGTTATTAATTGTATATATTTTAAGCTAAATTTAGTTCAATCTTTATCTTGCTAAAATCAACAGATATATTTGCTAAAAAAATATAGTAAAATGCTGATTTTAGAACGCTAGATTTTTATTCGCATTAAAAAAAATCCCAACAATACTCTGAAAATTTAAAAATTTTTTGTGATTTTTTTAACTACCAATTATTTAGCAAAAATTTTTGTTGATTTTAGCAGGTTAAATTGTTATTTACTATTAACTAAAATTTAACTCAAATATAACCAAAATTCTGTATATTTAACAGTTTTATTTTTGCTATTCCTATCTAACAAATATTTAGCAAAAATAATCTGCTAATTTCAGCAGTTTTTTCTGCAATGCCATTTTTAGCTAATTTTTAGTAGTTTTAACTAAAATATTTATAGACTTCTTTCTATTAGTATAGTTATATGTTATTCTTACCCATTACCTCAAGATAAAATGTAATCTCTAAGTATTTAATGATTTCTTTTTCTTTAAAATTTTTTAACTTCTTAAATCTAATACAAATTTGAAATTCACAAATTTTTAACAAAAAATTTAATTTATAAAATTTTATTGAAAACCGAATTTTTTATACCATCCAAATATCTGGATTTGGTATTCTAAATAATTCAAGGGTAAGAAACACATCGGACCGGACATCGGACAGAACATTATGGCGTTGTCAGACAGTCGATCGAAAAATTAGATTTAAGAAAAAAGATAATAAAAAAAGTAATTTGTTGTAATTTGTTGTGCTGATTCCGAAAAAATAACAAAAAATTCGTGTCACCCATCAATTTCTCACATTCCAATATTGAATAAAAATAAATTTTATTAACCAAAATGTATAGCAAATTTTTTTACTGTTTAAATATTTTTAAGTTGGCAACATATTCTAGTGTTATAAAGTTAGCAATAATATTGTTACGAATTTGGATTGGTCTAATATAGAAAACTATGGAATTTTCTGGAAGAATCCCGAGAAACGGGATGTACTGAGCACGTTAATCTGGTAACACAACATTTAAGTATACACCACAGCCTATAACAGGGGCGGCAAGACGTTTTCACTGCGTGCTAGAAACGGAGAAATTTTTTTTGTAAAAATTTCTAGCGTGCCAACTTAATTTTAGTTGTCTTTTAAAAAACCTTTTTTAAAATTATTTAAAAATTTGGAAAATTTCTCTTAAAAATATCATTTTTATCAGCGCTACGGAAAACCCCAGAAAATAACACCCAAAGGGAAAAATTAAATAACATCCAAGAAATGGCGTAACAATGTTTGACGGTTATTTAATTTTTGGGGGTTTATGTTATCTTTAAATATTGAGATGATTTCATTATGAAAAAATTCCCAGTGAAATAAAATTAAAATAGTTTTAACATTATTGCCCTTTCATTTTTTGGGGGGTTATTCCATTTTTGGTGATTTCATTTTGTTAAAAAGAAGTTAAATTATTGGGCGCCATTTATTATTTAAGTAGGTAAGAAAAATAGTTGAAAAATATGCTTCGGGCAAAAATTTGATTTTGTTAAAGTAATTCGCGCGTCTTTCATCATAATAATGAATAAAAAGCGAATATTATGGATTTGAACAGAGAACTTTCTATTTCAGATGAAATGGCTCAGCAAAACACAATCAAAACCCAATTTCAAAATCCAACAAAGGGGGTTATTTCATTATGAAACTTAAGTTCAGGATTTCAATGAGGGTTCTTTCGTAGCACCTATTTTCCCCTAAAAAAAACTTAATTTTTTAGATCCAATTTTAATGCAAGTTGTTTTCCATTTTTGTGGAATTTTCTGGTACTTTTTATTTCTCCGATTATGACGCATTTTCTCATCGCAACATTTAAACTTCTTTCAATCTAGAATTTTAGAAATTTTCCCAGAATTTTCTGATAATCGAATTTGCGAGTTCTGTACTAAACATATTTCTTGAAACAAAAAATGGTGGCAATGCAGAGTTTTATTCATTTTAAAAGACGATTTATAAGCTCTATAAAAAATTTCAACATTATGGACTTAAATCACACATTTTTGTAGCGAAATTTAACATTTAATTGAATTTTTTGCTGATCTTCTAATAGCTTAAATTTTTTGAAAATATCCAACAAAACGTCGCGTGCCACCTAAAACCCACTTACGTGCCACTACTGATACGCGTGTCATAGTTTTGCCAGCCCTGGCCTATAATGTTAAATGCCATAAATAATGTTAAGCGTTATAATGTTGGAAGCTTCTAGCAGTCACGACCAGTAGACTATAAAAGACCGAGCGTTACGAAGGAAAAGAAAATTGCGCATTAACATTTGTGAAATGAAGTTGTACTTTAACATTTGTGCTGTTAAGTTGCGCATTAGAGTTGGTATAGTTAATTGCGCTTTATAGTGAGTTTCGCATTGAGTTTATGTGTGTGTTATATGATTGTGTTTAAAGTAATACAGTGTTAAATAAACAAGTGTATAAGCTTAAAATTTATCTAAAATCGTGTGTTATTTTATTTACAAAGAGCACCAACCCGGTTTATTAAAAGGAGAAGAATATGTTTGGTGTCAGCGGTGGGATTGCTTATTTTGCTTGCAATAGAAAAGAATCCGGTTTATTTAAAAAAATAAGCCAACGTTTTTAAAAGGCAAAAACATCGAAGAAAAAGCTACCCAGCCAGCAAACAAGCTGAAAAATGAATCAAAAAAAACACTCAAAAAATATTATTAAAAATTAAAATTTTTGTTGAAAATGGTTCATCCAAAAGAGCTTACTTTTTTGATTCAAAAATTACTCAAAAAAGATTTAAAAAAATTCGAAAGGCTCAAAAATTTATCACTTTTTTTAGTCTTTTTTGAATTGTTCACAAAATATTCAAATTTGTTTACATTTCTGAGTCATTTCTGAACCATCTTTATTTGGATCAAATTTGTGTGTCTTTTATTATTAATTTTCGAAGGCTCATATCTTCCTCCGCAATATGAGCAAATTTCTACAAAAAATTTTAAAATTTCAAAAAAAAGTGTTTTATTTGATTAAGTTTTGAATCATAGAATAAGAACCCTCAAAAAAGTATCCAAATTTTGCTGTCTAGGTATGCAAGAAACTTTACAGAGAAAAGAGAGAAAATACAAAAAACTAGACATCTAAAATTCAGTATTTATACACTCTAAATATTACGTAGTTGCAGAACACTATTTTTCCAACTATAGGCTCCATTAGTCTGGTAGTATCGTAAAGTATCGTGTCAGCTGTTTACTTTCAACTAGTGATAGTATACACAACTACTTAGTTTGGAAGTAGATTTGACGTAAGAAAATCTATTGAAAATAGATTTCTACTTTACGATTCCTCATTTTACCTCACTTTACTACCAAACTAATTTGGGCTTATATCATAGGTGAAATAACCCTCACTCAGTGTTGCCAACTTTTGGAGTGTAAAAAGCGCCTATATTTTCTTTAATTATAAATACCATCCAATTCACAAAGTTATTAATAAAGCAATGAATTAAGTTTCGAATAAAAAAACTAGTGTTTTTATTTTTATGATATTTAACTGATGCCGATTTGCTGACGATTTTTCATAAAATGGCTGACGATTTTGATGATTTATGTTTACATTTGGTCTGTTTTAAAATCTAAAAAAAGATGCCATATAAAATGTTCCACTTAAAAAAATTAGTGACCTTTTGTAGAACAATTTAACTGCAAAAACACGAATATGAAAAATGGTTAAAAAAGCACTAAAAGCACTAACCAAAAAATAAAAAAAACACTGTTTTAGTGCTTTTTTTTTTTGTTTTGGCACCACGAACAAAATTTTGGCGTTTTGGGTCATCAAAAAGCACCATAAATAGTACTTAAAGCACCAAGTTGGCATCACTGCCCTAACTATGTCATAGTGAGTACAAAGTAGTGAAAGCTAACTAGGTTTATTTAAAATAAAAAAATCAACTATGGAGAATGTTCCCCCAATTTCAATTTTTATCGGGACATACTTTAATTGCATTAAAGGAATTAAATATGCTAAAATCCCAAACGTATTTTACAAATTGTGAAAAATAATCTGTTGGAGGCATGAGTGTTATTCGCAACGATTTTATAGTTGAAGTGGAATCAATTTTAAAAATAGTTGATATCGACGATGACTCATTTGAAAATCGTTAATCAAATTCACAAATCGAGAAGTTTTGAGTTTATTACAAAAGAAAGTAAGAACGAGTCTTTTATTTTACAATTTTTATTAATATTTGGAAAATTTACGAATTAATAATATGTGACCTTCTCCGAGAAAAGGGACCTTAATGAAGAAAATGAAGTTTTGAGAAGAACTCATTTAAAGTTAAATTAAAAATAAAATTTTAATGTTTTTCTCATTTTTATCGAAACCCGTTTTTTGACACACTAGGTCCCTTTTCTCGAAGAAGGTCACATATAATATACTAATATTCTATATGTTATTAAAATGTTACCCTTTGCTGCCCGTCTGAATCCGCCATTTTCATCGAATTATATTTTGGAAGTCTTACTCTTTTGGAATCTTTCCTTGAACGCTTCTTTTCTTTGAAAATTCTTACCCTTAAACAAATTTTATAAGAAAAATTTGTTTTAAAACCCTCCATCAACTTTTCAAATTGAAATTTCATTTCACAGGGCAATTAAAAAATATTTTATTTTTTCTCTGTCCATAGTTGTTACTGAATATAATAGTGGATTTATATAAAATTCAAATCGACTATGTATTTTGCCATACTATGTAATATTTTGGGTGTAGTAATATAATATTTTTGAAAGTGAAAATTGTAACCTAATAGAAAACTAAATTTTTAATTTTTATTTAACAAATTTTTCCGTATTTTTTGAAATATTGTCATATTGTGAGAGAATTGTGGATGACAAAAAAAAATGATATCGAATACGGTTTTAGCATCCAAAAATACATAAGATTAAGGTAATTTAGTTTAAAAAGTTTTTACAAACACTTTTTTCGTTGGCCTGTGTTATTTCACTTTTTTAATTTCTGATGTTATCAATACTTTTCTTATTTTTTAAATGAATGTTTTTAGTTCGATTTTAGATCATAAATTAATATCGCTTTCTGTTTAAATTATTATTCAAATTAAAGAAAGATGATACAATTTTCACAAGTAAATTACAAAGAATAAAAATTTTTTTAAAGAATTCGATAAGGCCAGCAAGACAGAATACGTATTTTCGGCTTTCGCTACAGAGCCATCATCAGTGTCGTTTGGCTTGATGGGTTAATCATTGATAATCGTCTACTTATGCTAAAGTTGAAAAAAAATATAAATATGTTAACAATTCAACTAGACCAACATTAACGAAATCTAACAATGCTATGTTTATTCTTTTGTTATTAATGTTTTTTGCTTTCTCATAATTTTAAGATTTTTTCCCCCTTTTTAGTCACACTTTTAATCTTTTTCAGCAAAAAATTCCTTATATTCGTGTGTGCCACCATGGCATCATACCATCATTTACACATATTAGGGTGGGTCGATTTAGCAATCGATATTGTGCCATCGATTTTTCGATAGCTTTTGGCATGAGGAAAAAAAGTTCCACTACGACATATCAAAAAAATCATTTCCAAGGCGCCCAAATTTCAATTTTTTGCAATATTCTAATAAATGCTAGATTAGCGCCATCTTGCGGTACCTTTTTGAAATAACTAATGAAGTTGTAAACAATATTATATTACAACATTTTCAGAAAGGTACTACTTATGAAAATCGGATAAAAAATGTGCCAACTAGAGGTAAAAGTATATAAGTAAAATTATTTTCTGCTTGATGATGAAATGATGATAATGATGATGAAATGATGATGATGATGTTGATGAAAACAAGCAGAAAATAATTTTACTTATATACTTTTACCTCTAGTTGCCACATTTTTTATCCGATTTTCAGAATGCATACCTTTCTGGAAAGGTTGTAATGTTATATTGCTGTAAAGATGGTCGAAGGTTTTTTTTATTATTTTTATTGCCTAATTGCCTCATGAAAACTAAAATTTTACAATCCTTTATTTATATTGATGAAATAAATTAAATTACAATTCATGTTGATGCCTGTTTTTGGGAGTCTTCCTTTAAAAAGTATATCAATTAAAACAAGTCACGCACTTGTTCAAAAAAAGTAAAACTGCCTTTTTTAATTAAAGCTTTAAGTCATGTTGTATATTTACGTATAGTAAAGAATTTTTTTATATTAAGCTTGTGATTCTTTTATAATAAATTAATAAAAATTCCTTTTCAGGTTAAGGTTTTATTTGTTTTCTTTTTTATATGCCACAAAAAGTAAAAACAATAAATTTTACATAATAAAACCTTACCTTCCAACATGTTTTTCATATATTTTTTTTTCAATATGAAAGAGGTATCCAAATAAATGAAAGTAAATTTCCATAGTTTTGATTGAGATCTTTTTTTCGTTTACACTCCACAAAAAAAAAAGTCCGTAATGGCTACTGAAAATTTAACTGTTATTAGGGGAAATTTAACTATTTTGAGCCCTGCGATATTTTTTGCTAATTTTAGCAATACATGTCTATTGATTTATATTAAAAAGAAATTAGTAACTGCTACTAAATTTTAGTAAAATTGTTGTAAACTGTAATTTAAAAATGAGTTGCTAAAATTGGCAACGTATTTTACCAATCATTAGTATCACTCAAAGATAAACCTGTATCATATTTATAAAAAGCTTTATAAATGTGTTGAAAAACAAAAATAAAGCCTGACAACTATGATAAAAATTATTGTTTTGAAGAACAAATGATGACATGTTTCTTTATATTTATGAAATTATAGTTTCCAATGTATTTCTGATGAAAGCAATTATTTATGTCGATTGTTTTCTAAAATATCCGCATTTGTTTAATAAATTCGTAAGTAAAAGTTTTAATTATTATAAAAAGATAAAATCCTCTAATATCCCTTTTTTAAATTGTTACAATATTTTGATAATTTTACCAACTAATTTTACTAAAGTATATATTTTTACTAACAATTTGTATTAAAACAATAATTTAAAAACCGTTTCAAAATTTTTCTACTAACATTTTTATCTGAGTGTACAAAAAATATATTTTTAACAAAATGGTTTTATACTCGTAAAGATTTCTTATTTGTATAAGCTAATTCGGTTATTTAGTTAGTTGAAATTGTTTATTTAAAAAAAATATTTAATTAAATTTGAGGATTTTGAGAAATGAAAACGTAAATTGAAATTTATTACACTTAGAAAAACAAAGTGATTCAATAATTTGTATCATTTTATTCGTTTCTTCAGTGAGTTAAAACTATCCAGGCAGAAATTATGGAGGGTATTGAAAAAAAGCACTGACAAATCACAATTATCAGCACTGGAAAAGTACCAGATATATTAGATGGCGGTACCCGACCCACAGTGTGTCCCAAAGCAATTTTTTGGAGCAAATAACATTTTAGGCCACAATTCTTAAACGATTTTCAGAATTCTTTTTTTGTGTTTGAACTTACAAAATTCCGCACAAATCTGTTATGGCCGATTTTTTAATTTCAGTTTCTAAATATTTTTTTTTATTTCGAAAAAAAAAAACTCATTTTTTCTCAGAAAAACCAATAAAAATTAGGGGAATTTAAATGATATGTTTATTTAATTATAGGTATTTTAATCCTTTATAAGCACCCCGACCTAAAAAATATTTTTTATTTATTTGTGTCTCCTATGATTAAAATTAATTTTCAAAAATTGGCATTTTGATTTCCTTTTATCTTACTTATTTTGTACCATATTCCACTAGATCTTTTTTTATATGACAACTACTAATTCCTTATTAAACGTCGTATTGTCAAATACTTTAAATATTTTGTATATTTTTTTTAATACCATTTCAAAAGCAGGTGGACTATTTTTATCATAAAATACTTGAATTTATTTTATATATTGATATGTACACTCAGATAAAAAAGTTTGTAAAAAAATTTGTAAACAGTTTCCAATCGCACTATACTATTTTTATACTGCTTATTAGTACAATTTATTACAAATTACGGATTTTTTTTACTAATTCTCGCTGCTGATTTCAGAAAAATATTTTACTAATTTTTCAAAACCGACTGCTAAATTTAGCAGAAAAATATACTAATTTAAAAATATTTTAATTTTTTACAATTCTTGTTTAGTTTATATTTGTTACTATTTATATATTCTTAGTTTAGAAATAACACCCAGAAAATTTTATTGCATCTCCAATGCATAAAACGGCAATAACTGCAGAACCGTTTGCAGTTTTGACTCCAAATTTCAAGTACGATGAAGTAATTATACGCTTGTTACAATCGAAAGAAAATTTTTTTTTTTTTAGATTTTACAGTTTTTTATTTTTTAGTATAATTTTTTGCTAATTTCAGCAGATTGATTTTAAATTACAATTTACAGCAATTTACTGAAAATTAGTAGCTGCAACTAATTATTTATACTAATTTCATTGTACTAAAATTATGATATTTAGTAAGTTTTTTAACTGATTTTAGCAAATCGATTTTGAATTGCATTTTACATAAATTTTACTAAAATTTAGTAGCGGCTACTAATTTTTTCTACTAATTTTATTGTACTACAGATCAGCAGACATGTGTTGCTAAAATTAGCAAAAAATACCGCTGGCCTCAAAACAGTTAAATTTCCCGTAATAACAGCAAAAGTTTCAGTAGCCATTACAGACTTTTTTGGTTGAGTGTACCTTAAATTAAAATTATTTTAATCCTCTATCGATAATTACATATACACTCACAATATTTTATCGCTAAAAACAACCTAAAGTACATATTAAATTAATTGAAAACACAATTAAAAAAAGGACTACTAACAAACCATTTCGCTATTTATTTTCAAACATTGTTTAAACAATCCATAAAAGAAATAAAAATAATTGCAAAGTCTGTTAAAATAATCATCAATTTTTAACTGACAAAACGAAAAAATTAAAAACATTTTGTGGTTTGTTTTTTTATATTTAAAAAAAAAATTTTTTTTTAATTTTCAAAACACTACAACACACACGTTCATATTTTTATTGGCTATGTTTGTGTGTATGAGTAAAAAATTTCTTGTAATTTGAATTGAAATAATTTTGTATATAAACAAACTATTTTAACAAAAAAGAAAACCGAAAATATTTTAAATTTTTATTTTAAAACAGAAAACAGCGAATTATTTTCCTAAAAATAGAAAACTAAAAATAGAACATTTGACTGAAAATAACAACTCCTACAGACGATACGTATTTTTTTAGTTTGTTTTTTTATTGAATTATAAAAAAAGTTAAACAATATGTTTCCATGTAGAAAAATAGATCATTTGACTGAAAATAACAACTATTACAGACGACACGTATTTTTTTTTAGTTTGTTTTTTATTGACTTATAAAAAAAGTTAAACAATATGTTTCCATATATGTTAATTGATTCTTTAATTGAAAACAAACTTTATCTATTACTTTTCAAATAAACCTCAATCGGTTATGGAAAATATATTGTGGGTGTATATATAATATCAAAAGTTATATAATTTTTTTTTTATTAGGGTATTTTATTTATATTTATTGCATCTCATGTTGCTTTATATTTATAAGAAATTCCCATACATTTAGAGTGAATAAAAAAAATTAAATTAACTTTAGTTTCTATTACTGCATCCAAGGAAATTTTAAAATCGTTATAGGAAATCTTACTGTTAAACAAAATACAGTACATTAAAATGCCATTTTCCAAAATGATAAATATCTTGTTGTTGCTCAAACATATTCGTTTGAATTTTGTATATACAGATTTTCCGCGTAACTATGTATATATTTTGCTAATATAAAATTGCATATAAATCTTGTTATAACAAGTGTTTCAAAAAAAATATACAGATTGTTAAATATTGATGATGACATCAATGGGTTCTCTACGATCTTAATGAGATTCGGGTATATTATATATAGAGGAGAAAAAAAAATAATGTACACGTATTTTTTAGAGGTCATTAATGTCCATTTAATTTAATCGAGAGGGTGTCTGAGATTTTATCGATATCCGTTATCGTTCGGCTTTGGTACGACCTTTCCCATGGCGTCTTTTTCACAATTATTTTACATATTTCAAATAAGTGGCAACTCTTAGCCACGACATGGCCAATATGGGTATCAACATTTTTATTTTCTCAAGTATTTTAAAGGTACGTACATATAATTCTAAATTTCGCAATTTTCAGACATGTTTTCATAGCAAAACGGTGAAATTTTGCCGCTAAAAAACCTGTGTCTTATTTTTTTCTCCTCTATCACATAACCAAATTTTTTTTAAAATCAGACAGAACCCATTGGCATACTTTCCTTTTTAGTTTAAAAATAGATAAAGCAAAAACTAAATAGACAAAAAAAGGCTGTAAATAAGTATTAGTTTATTATATGAGCTGTATTTTGTCTCATGCCTATCAACGTTAAGTATTTAAAGCAAATATACGTTAAACCGATTGTAGTATAAAAAAAATTTAAACAGGTTATGTTTATAATTGTTCCGTTATAATCGAATGTACGTCAGCAAAAGTTTTTAGGAAGTAACGCGAATAAGTTATGTTAGATGTGAAAATGTATAAACGTTGAGTTTTCAACGGTGATAATTATCCGTATTGAAAGTAAACGTGCATACGAAAGGGTAATACGTTAGTTTTCATCCGAAACGCCTTTTTATGCACTTTGAGTTTTTTATGAGTTAACGGGTATAGTTAAAACACTTTTAACAAAACTGTGCAGCAAAATTAAACTTTTAGTTTTCATTTTCAAAATGGCTTTCTAAGGCACAAAAATGTATTTGGCGCTTAGCGATTATTGAGATTTAAAAAAGAAAGGTTCAAATAATAACATGAGAAGACCGCCATTAAAAAGTGTTAACACATTTTTCTTAAAAACTTTGTCTTTTTATTTATTTCAAGAATTTGTCCATTGCCACCCTAAAATATTGAAATTGCCCCTCGTTGGAAACCACAGGGTTATAGTTTCGTTAAAGGGGTTTGGAGAATAACTTTTACGGTATTTCAAACGATTACGGTTTTAAGTTTGAATTAGTATTTTAGTGGATACGGTGCTTGTGCAAGGATACCAACCAAAACGAATATCGATTAGGGTTTCCTGACCAGTATAATTTTGCTCTTTATTTCGGTAAAGTTTAACCCTCTAACCGGCCTAAGCTTTTTTGCAATAAAATGTATGCCATGTGTTCCTCACGAAAAATAAATAATAAGTTCTTCTACAACATCTTTTTCGTTGTCTGTTTTAGGCGATACGGGCTAAAATAGGTTAAGAGGGAATCTCGAAAACTAGCTCATAAAAATTACTAGGTTTAAGCATAAATTATTTCTCTTACCAAGATGTAAACAATAAAAAAATTAAATTTTTTGTGCTGTTACTTAAGAGGTTGTAGCGATTTTCGTTTTTCGAAAAATGCGAAATTGAGCGAAAACGCACCACAACTTTAATATATGTTATTCAAAATTATAAGCTTTGCTACTTGTGCCAAATATATTACTTCTTCCAAATTTCAGAAAAATGCGTCCATTCGTTTTCAAGTTAAGGCAATGTCCTTTAAAGGTATCCTTATGGAATCCTGTGTGACCTTGGACCAAAGTAAGAAGTTTTTTGAGTACCCTAAGCTTTAATGTTACTCTGTGGTAATTTTATAATTGTTTTAGTCAATTTAAATATGTTTTAAGACTTTGGAAAATTCTGTTTGTTTTAAAATATTTATATTTCGAAATTTTACGAAATTTTTTTTTTTTACACTTTCTCGCTTCCAAACCTTGCACTGTATACAAAAAAATTCTTCACGAAAAATTTAATAAATTTTGTTTTCTATTGAAAAGGCTTAATTTCTTATTTTAAAATACTCATTTGGCGCATTTGTGGTCAATTTAATATACCCCGCCTGGAGGCGGGCTTGCCGGTTAGAGGGTTAAGGTTTTTCAGTTACGGTTTTCAATTTCAATCGCTATGTTAGTTGTAGTTTTTTTTGTTTGTAAAATATAATTATACGTCACCCTAATGCAGCAGTGGCAAGACTTTTTTCGCTGCGTGCCAGAAACGGAGAAATTTTTTTTGTAAAAATTTCTCGCGTACCACCTTAATTTTCCTTATTTAAAAATTTTTTAAATTTTGGAAAATTTCTCTTAAAAACATCATCGCAGATGTACATATTTATCAGCGCTACGGATAACCCCCATGAAATAACCCCAAAGGGAAAAATTAAATAACATCCAAGAAATGACATATAAATGTTTGACGATAATTTAATTTTTGGGGGTTTATTTAATCTTTAAATATTGAAATTATTTCATTATGAAAAAATCCCCAATGAAAAAAAATTAAAACAGTTTGAACCCTATAAACAATTTCACTGGCATTCAAGTTGAAAACAAGTTCAATTCCAGCACTGTTTTCCAGTTTCAAGGCTTGAATACAACTTTAATTACATTTTATTTCAATAGCATACTCCAACAAAAGGGAAACAAAAATTCAAGTTTCAAATATTTTTGTTAGATATATCAATGCTAGAATTTGAAATGTCCCAGTGTAGAAAATCATTACAAGATATGTGGTTATGTAACTACATACTTGGTAATGGTAACTAGTTACTTTTGTTATTACATTTCTTATTACCTTTATATGGCGATGTCGCGAAAAATAATGAGTTGTCGTTACACACCAGCATACGAAAAATCAAAAAATATATCGTTACCTATGTGCTTACCAGTACTGACAAAAATAATGAGTCTAAAAATGGATTTTCTAAAAAATAAATGATATAAAAACAAATATTTTTTATTGTATTTTTTTTTTTTAAATAAAATTTGCTGGTGCGGGAATCGAACCTGGGTCTACAGATTGCCAGTCAACAGCTCTACCATCTGAGCTATATCGACATGTAATATTTAATAGATAAAAACACAGTTGACCTGCTGCACACAAGTAAGCTTACTCGCCAACATACAAAAAATCAAAAAATATGTGGTTACATATATCCTTACCAGTGTTTAAAAAATATTGAGTCTAAAAATAGATTTCAAAAAATTTTCAAAAAAATCTAAAAAATTATTTTCTATTTGAAATAATGATAAAAATAAGTAATTATCAGTATCTCATTATTATATGTTTGAAAATAATACAGAAGGTAAGTGGATGTCATTACTGGTAGTCCAAAAAATAATGATATGTCATTACCGTTTCTACACTGGGGTACTATACTTCAAGCAAAATTTAAAGCACTTGAATTTCTAAAACCTATGTGCTTATTGGGAACATTATTGCCTTTAAATTTTTTTTGGGGGGTTATTCCATTGTTGGTGGTTATTTTATTTTGTTAAAAAAAGTTAAATTATTGAGCGCCATCAATTACACTATGCGACAGTCAAAATCGAGATGGGATGAAACCAACGGGAAATGTTATATCGGTCAAAAACAAGTTATACGTGTCCCGGCGTTTCGCTGGGTCACCCCTAGGAATCGAGATATATCTTTTTTTTGACATAACTCGAGAACCACTAGTCCGATTTTGCTCAAACAATTTTAAAAAAATTAAAAATTATAATTCCTTTAATCTGTTCATATAACATTTTTCTATATACTCAACAGTTTTGCCGGTAAAAATAAATGTTTGTTGCCTCTACCATAAAAATCAATAACCTTTTGTTTATTACTTTTTTTTTAATATTTTAGGCAAAAAATATTTTTTTCTTCATACATTTATTTTTACCGGCAAAACTGTTGAGTATATAGAAAAACGTTATATAAACAGATTAAAGGAATTGTAATTTTTAATTTTTTTAAAATTGTTTGAGCAAAATCGGACTAGTGGTTCTCGGGTTATGTCAAAAAAAGGCCACCAAAGGTCAAATCGATATATCTCGATTCCTAGGGGTGACCCAGCGAAACGCCGGGACACGTATAACTTCTTTTTTACCGATATAACTTTCCCCGGTAGTTTGAACCCTTCCCGATCACTGACCCCTACCATTTGTCTCACAGTGTTATTTAAGTACGTAAGAAACTAGTTGAAGAATGTGCTTCGGGCAAAAATTTGATTTTGTTAAAATAAATCGCTCGGTTTTTACCATCATAATAATGAATAAAAAGCGAATATTATGAATTTGAACAGAGAAATTTCTTTTCCAGATGAAATGGCTCTGCGAAACACGATCAAAACCAAATTTTAAATTCCAACAAAGGGGGTTATTTCATTATGAAACTTATTTTCAGCCTTTATTTCATTGAGGGTTATTTCGTAGTACCTATTTTCACTTTACTTAGAAAAACTTAATTTTTAGATCCAATTTTATTACAAATTATTTTCTATTTTTGTGCAAATTTCTGGTACTTTTTATTTCTCCGATTATGAAGCATTTTCTCATCGAAACATTTAAACTCCTTTCAATCTAGAAAGTTAGAAATTTTCCCAGAATTTTCTGATAATCGAATTTGCGAGTTCTTTATTAACCATATTTCTTTAAACAAAATATGCTGGCAATACAGAGTTTTATTCATTTTAAAAGATGATTTACTAGCTCTATGAAAATGTTCACCATTATGGAGTTAAATCACACATTTTTGTAACGAAATTTAACATTTAACTGAATTTTTTGCCGGTCCTCTAATAGTTTAAATTTTTTTTAAATATCCAACAAAACGTCGCATGCCACCTAAAATCCACTCGCGTGCCACTACTGACAAGCGTGTCATATTTTTGCCAGCCCTGCCCTAATGTGTTGTATAGAACAGAGATAGAGTATAATTTTTCATTATTTGCTAGTTATGCTTTTGACAGTATTATAAGTTTAACACCAAAGCTAAGAACTAAAAACAAGTAGAGAAAAGGATATGTAGTTTTTTTATATTTGTAGTTTTTTTTTTTCTTATAAAAATATGTACAAAGTTCAAACTATCTTTATGATGATGATCATAATAATACTATAATGTTGTTGCTAGTTACTAAAGTAAGCTGTTTGGCTTTTAAATCATAACACTTTATTACAAAATATACAGTGAGTCTAAACTGTGAGCAAACACCAATAAGAGCCAGTTTTATGGTAAGAACTAAAAAGGGGGTATTTTTACAGGATTCGGTGAATTTAAATATATAAAATTGTACTTAGTTCATTGACTATAAAACAGTTCCTAATAATACAGAAATAAATATTAATATTGTTACATTTTTATCTTTTATTTATTCCCTATAAGTAAACCGGGTTCTTTTCTATGTCAATCAAAATAATCAATCCGAACGCTGACACCAATTGTTACGTTTTACCTTATAAAAACGTTCCTTTATCTCCTTTAGATAAACCGGGCTGGTGCTGTTATATAATAAAATAACTCTTATACTTTTTTTGATTGAGTTTATACTCTTCTTTATTTACACTCTCTTTAGCATAATTAAGCTTTGGACTTGTTTATTAAACGCTGTATTATTTTATTATACAACAATATTACACACACACAAACTCTAATAATCAGCTAAGTATAAAAAACTTAACAGGACAAAGTACAACTTTACTTCATAAATGTTAATGCGCAACATCCCTTTCCTTCGTAACATTCGGTCTTTTATAATTTAACGGCCGTGAATGTAGAACATAGTAGAAAATTCCAGTGCTTCTATAATTATAACTCTTATGTTATTCATGACAGAACCCAACTACTTAACATAATTTATGGCATTTAATCTTAGCATATGCTGAGTTGTATACTTAAATATAGTGAGACTTTGCCAAATTGATGTGTTTAGTAAATCCCGTTTCTCGGGAAATTCGTAACAATATGTTATAAAGTTTTCGTAAAAAGCTCTACTAGTTGCGATGATTTTATCTTTCGTAAGATTCACTTTTAGGGTTGTTTATCAATTAGACATCCAATTATGTGTGCCACTGTACCCACATCGTAAAAGTGGATATATGTATTGGTATGTACAAACATATAAATATAGTGTTTAATACTTTTAGAAATAGTTATAAGGGGTCATAATATGCACTATTTATTTGGAAAGTGGTATGAGTCGATTTTCAAAAAAAAAATTAGTTAATGATGGGGTTCCATAGTACACAGAAAAACTAAAAACGAGTTTTAATTACGAAATTGATTATATTAATTAAAATTTTAATTGATTTTGCACCTATCACTCAAATAATACTATTAATTACTAAAAACTGTATACGATTAACTGAAACAATTAAAATATTAATTGATTCATTTAAATATTTGATTAAAAACTGGTTTTATTTCTATCATATGTTTAATTCGATATTTTAGGTTAAACAATTAAAATTGTGTATTCATTGGCTTCTATGAAATTTTTTTTTATCAAAACTTCTAAGATGGCTGAAATTTTTACGGAAATCTTGTAATTTAAATATTTTGAGTATCAACGAAATCCTATTATTATTATTCGAAATCGAAATCCTACAATATCATTAGTATTATCTCGGCTTTATAATCTTTGGATACTTGATTCCAAATCAGCCCTTAACATATTTCCAGCACGTGCGTTTTGCGCAAAAATTTCAATTTCGTTCCTTCTTTTAAAAGCATTTTTAAAGCTCATAATTTGCCATTTTCTTAAACAATTTATAATAAAACTAGTGAAATAGTAATATTTATGTTCAAAATTTTTCGAAAAGTTTTTATTTTGGAAGTGGTTTGACGTAGATTTTTGCAATAGATATGTAGTTTTTTTTTAGCACAAATAAGTTTTAGGTCCCCACGATGCGATGTGTATAGCAACATTTAAAAACGAGTAAAAAAGTTAAAGTCGGGCATGCCGACTATATAATACCCTACACCAGTCTAATTTAAAGCCAACTAATGTTTGGATCCGAAATTTGAATGGGTTAAAACAGACTTGTGTCAAAATTTTCTATAAAATCATAAAAGAAGAGAAAATCGAAAATATATACCATATGGGCGATAGGTCCAAATATGGACCGATCCTATCTAGAATCAATAGGCTTGTTCCTTGGGACCATGTGAGTCAACGAACCAAATTTCATTGAAATATCTTCGTATATGTGACTTGCAGAGTGTAAAAAAGACAATTTTGGGGGGTACCCTTATATGGGCACTAGGTCTAAACATGGACCGATTTCAACCAAAATCAATAGGCGTCGTCCTTGGGCCGACATATGTCGGTGTACCAAATTTCATTAAAATATCTTAATATTTGCGACCTGTAGAGTGTTCACAAGAACACATGAACAGACAGACAGACGGACGGACGGATAGACGGACATCGTTAAATCGAAATAAGGTGAGTCTAGGACCAATATTCTTTGGTGTTACAAACAGCAGCACAAACTTATAATACCCTCTCCACGTAGTGGTGTAGGGTATAAAAATTGCTAAGAAAACCTTGAAATTTAAAAACCTTTTATATCTCATTTGAAAAACAAGTGGACTCATACCACTTTCAAAATTAATGGTTCTTATATTTTATATATTTATTATACACTCGTAAGTATAAACTTTACAGGATAATATATATTTGCTTTGTAAGCAAGTCTAAGAGTTTAAACTGTTTAGATGTTTTAATACCTGTCAATATTATAAATGATGATGATAACATTAAAGAAATGTGTACAAAGATATTATCCGTATCCACTTGCGAGTGTGTGAGTGGATATTGCATGTTCTTCTTTGTAACATTTTTTAATGATGCTGTCATCTTCATCATTTGCTGCATTTGCCATTGAGGTGCATTATAATATGTTTGTAAAGGTGTTTATTTTTACAACATAAAGATGCGTTTGTTTGTATCTTTAAAGACCTTAAATAACCTTATTTTGTACCCAAATGTGTCAACATTTTATGTAGTTTAAGTTAAAACATGACAAAAAACAAGAAAATATATTGTTGAAGATATAATTCTGCACTATAAATTATATGAGGACATTTTCCTATCATCAATAGACAAACATAAATTCACTTTGAAACCTGAGATTAAAGATGTTAGGGGGCAAAACTAAAGTGACAAAGTGTTTTTGGTAAAACCAATAACTTTTAAGGTAAATTAAGTTAAAAGTTTAGCTCCAAAGTTATTTCAACATTTTTAAATAGGGAAAAGTTGTTTTGGAAATGAATTGAATGATTTTTTTTTTAGTGAAATGAATTGAATAAATTGGGGTAATTGAGTGAAATTAATGAATTGAGTTAATTTAATAAATTTAGTGAATTGAATGAATTAAATGAATTTAGTGAAATGAATGAATTGAGTGAATTGAATGATTGAATGAATTTAATGCATTGAATAAATTGATGGAATTGAATTAATCGAATGAATTGAATATATTGAATGGATTGAATAAATTCAATGATTTGACTGAATTGAATGAATTCAGTGATTTCAATGATTTGAGTGAATGAATGAGAGAGGATAAGAAAATATATGTCATCATTTGTTCATCCACCTACTGATTTATCCTAATAACATTTTTAGTAAGTCAGCGGTGACTGTGATATGTCATTTTGCGCGCCAACTTCTCTTGGACTAATTACAAATCCTATTAAAATCTGTTAGAATCAGTTGATAGTTGATAGTCAGACCCATAATATAATATAGTAGCTTTACTCTTTTTCTCTCATTTGAAAAAATGAATTAGTATTTTTAATTTTACTTGTAAAGGGTTCTTCAACAGGGACGCTACAAAAGTAGAAAGACAGGGACAGCAAACGACGCCATATTTCTTGCCGCTTTTTTTACATTTCTCTTCAGTAAGGTTTGCTATTTCATGATGGAAAGATATACGAGCCAACAACGAGTCGAAATTATTAAAATTTACTACCGACATTCGGAGTCAGTGGCCTCAACGTTAAGAGCGATACGTCCAATATATGGTCGTCATAATGAATGGCTTCGTCAATAAACAAAATATGCGTTATTGGTCAGACAGCAATCCACACGTACTCCATGAGTCATCATTGCATCCCGAAAAAATTACGGTTTGGTGCGGTTTATGGGCCGGCGGCGTCATTGGGCAGTACTTCTGCCGTGATGATCAAGACCGGCACGTTACTGTGAATGGGAATCGCTACCGTTCAATGATAACCGATAATGGCCCCAATTGGATGATATGGACTTGGAGGACATGTGGTTCCAACAGGACGGCGCCAAAAGCCACACAGCGAATGTCACAATCAATTTATTGCAAACCTAGTTTGGAGAACGTGTTATCTCACATGTTATCGTCGATTGGCCGCCTCGGTCGTGCGATTTGACGCCGTTGGACTATTTCCTGTGGGGCTACGTCAAATCTATGGTATATGCCAACAAGCCAGCGACGATTGATGAATTTCGTACGAATATCGGCCGATTTATGCTTGAAAACCGTCGAAAATTGGGTTCAGCGTTTGGACTTCTGCAAGCGTGCCCGTGGTGGCCATGCAAAAGAGATCGATTTCCATACATAATGGATCGAACGTACTTTCACAGGAATAAAGAATTTCATTGATATCCAAAACCGTTTTTGTTTTATTTAAAAGAACTTTTGTAGCGCTCTTATTGAAGAACCCATATGGTTCTTAATACCACTACAACTACATGAGATAGGGACAAGCTTTCAATTTTTTAATGAGTGGGGCTACTATAGTATATTATGGTCAGACCTACCTTCAATTAAAATGCCCTATCTGAATTGGGCTTAAAACCATAGATATCTGATAACTATTTAGATTGTGCATGTTATACAGTCCAAACTCAAAGAAAATCATAAAGCCTTTGGAACTACAGTTTCTGCAATTGGAATTTAGAAAATATCAATTGCAATTCAGAAAACATCAACTGAAATTTAGATTTTCCATTTGAAATTCAGAAATTACAATTTGAAATTTATAAAATATCATTTGAAAATAAGAAAACATCAATTAATATTCAGAAGTTGTCAATTGAAATTCAGAAAATATCAATTGAAAAATATGGTTGCAATATGATTACGGCTACAAAACTATGTTACATACACCACTAGAAAAAATTCCGTAAAAAATATAGTTAAAAGTACTAAAAATTAGTTAAAAACGATGCTAAAAAACTGCTAAATTAACAGATAATTTTTGCTATATATTAGTAATATAAGAACAGCAACAATAAAACTGTTAAATATACAGAATTTTAGTTATATTTGAGCTAAATTTTTGTAAACGGAGAATAGCAAATTAACCTGCTAAATTCAGCAAAAAATTTTGCTAAATAACACTATGCGACAGTTAAAATCGGGATGGGATGAAACCAACGGGAAATGTTATATCGGTCAAAAACAAGTTATACGTGTCCCGGCGTTTCGCTGGGTCACCCCTAGGAATCGAGATATATCTTTTTTTTGACATAACTCGAGAACCACTAGTCCGATTTTGCTCAAACAATTTTAAAAAAATTAAAAATTACAATTCCTTTAATCTGTTCATATAACGTTTTTCTATATACCCAACAGTTTTGCCGGTAAAAATAAATGTTTGTTACCGCTACCATAAAAATCAATAACCTTTTGTTTATTACTTTTTATTAATATTTTAGGCAAAAAATATTTTTTTCTTCATACATTTATTTTTACCGGCAAAACTGTTGAGTATATAGAAAAACGTTATATGAACAGATTAAAGGAATTGTAATTTTTAATTTTTTTAAAATTGTTTGAGCAAAATCGGACTAGTGGTTCTCGAGTTATGTCAAAAAAAAGACCACTAAAGGTCAAATCGATACATCTCGATTCCTAGGGGTGACCCAGCGAAACGCCGTGACACGTATAACTTCTTTTTTACCGATATAACTTTCCCCGGTAGTTTGAACCCTTCCCGATCACTGACCCCTACCATTTGTCTCACAGTGTAATTAGTAGCCTAAAAAATTACCAAAAAATTTAAAATTTTATAAGTTTCTTTTAATGCTAATAAAAATCAAGCCTTTTGAAAACAGCAGTTTACAATTTTTTAGCAAATATTTCTGCTGATTCTAGCAGAATTGACTGTTTTTTGCATTCAACTAAATTTAGCTTAAAAATAGCAAAAATTTTGTAGATATAACAGTTTATTTTTGCTATTTTTAGACTACAAATATTTAGCAAAATTATCTGCAGATTTTACAGAACAATTTGCTATTTTCAATTAATTAAAAGTTAGCCGAAATATAACTAAAATTCTGCAAATTTAACAGTTTTAATTTTGCTGTTCTCATTTTACTAGTATTTAGTAAAAAAAATCTGCTAATTTTAGCAGTTTTTTCTGCAGCATCAGTTTCAACTAATTTTTAACAACTTATTTTGCTACTTTTACAGATTTATTTCTATGAGTGTATCAATTAAGTGGAAAGTGATGAAAAAAAGTTTGTAATTTAACTTAACAAATATTTCCAGAAATTCTAAAAACATCGTCCGCTGACGATTTCCTTTGGCAAGAATGAAATCCGGATAGGGACATGCCTATAACGAATTATTTTTTACAATTTGTTAAATACGTTTGGGATCTTAGCATATTTAATTCCTTTAATAAAAGTGGTTTATGTCTTTACTCTGGTTGAAAAAATATTGTTGAAGAGCGTCTATAATCAGTAGAGTGGCAGTACTTTGTGCGAAAGGAAATTTTAAAATTTTTTCAAGTTTTGTAGTTTGTGATACGAAATGATTAAAATATGTTTCCAGTATTCATAAAGCTGCCTACACACGAAGGAACATTCGTCAGAATATACCTATTTCCTGACGAATGTTAAAATTCGTGTTATCAAAATTTTTTGATATTTTGTACTTCCAAATTCAATGTTCCATCGTGTGTATCGATGTTTACTGTTTTTGCTGTGTTACTTCATTGAGAGCAGTCGTGCTGTGAGGTGCTCTTGTAAAGAAAATAAAAGAGACGAAAGTGGCAAGAATTACAAATAATGAAAACTGGATTAATTTTATAAATGAATATAAAAATTTGCGAGAATTATGTGCCATAAAATGTGATAGCTAAAAAAATAAAACTAAAAAAAACAGCAGCCTATAAAAAATTAACAATTAACAAATTTAAATTTGATTTTCTTGCGCGCATATTTGATGAGATTAGTTCGACAAACAAACAGAACTGATGTTTCGTTTGAGGTTTTGTTGTATGTGGCATCGTCTGTATTAAAAAACGTAAAAAATTAAGCCCATTTTCTGACGAATGTTCCTTCGTGCGAAGGCAGTACAATATGATTCTAAATGATCGCAAAGTGTTTCAATAACTATGATATGATCACTGGGAAAATACTATGGTCACAAGGAATATATTCTGACCATTGGGAATATATTATGATAATTTTTGGAGCATTGTCCAATTGTATTGTTAAAAATACTTTTTTGCGCTCTGCTATCCAGTATATCCATAGCTTAGTTTTATTTATATACGAGTAAAAGTGATTACTATGAATAAAATTATTTTTATGATTAGTTGCTATAAATTATCCATTAATTCTTTGAATAAATATATGTGATATTTTCCACAAAACAAATATGCATAGCTTTTTAATCCATCTTCAATAGAATGTTTGTGATAGTATCATTTTGAAAACATAATTTAAGGATCATAGTATGATGAAACTAAGGTTAGGGTATGATTCTCGGAACTATTTAATAACATGATTTTAGCAATCATAAACTCAAAAATATATGATCTCTTCGAATATGGTCATCCCAACCATATTGTTTTTTGCGTGCTTAAAAACCCACCTTCGTGGTATATGCTTTAGTGGACAATTTCGACAATTTCATTCAGATTTTTATTTATATATATTTATATTTATTGCATTCCCTACTAGAAAAAATTATAAGACTTAATATTATATATAAGTATATCCGAAAAATGAGAACATCTAATTGTATCAAATTAGATCGTATTATGATCATATTAGATCTAATTTGACACAATTAGATCTAGTTTGATGGAATAAGATATGTTTTGATACAATTTTATCCGGATTTTGTCCTCATCCAAATGCATCAAATATAATATAATCATATCCTACTAGATATAATAGCATATAATTCGATACAATTATACATAATTATACGAGGCATATGTAACTATATGTAGGCCTATATATAATTGGATATTGTAATATGTTGCACTATATATTGTGCAACATATAACAAGATATAGTTATGTATTTAGGATATAAGTTCGTAAAGTTTTATATAATTATATCTTGGTATATATGTTCCAATATATAATTATACAAAATTTTATATGATAATATATGACTATATCAACACTGATTTACTTGGGTTCCGGAATAAAGTCTGCTTCCCGGAATATGCCTGTTTACCGAAATCGTACCTAGGTGTGGGGTGTCTCATGGTCGGACTTGACTGACTACCATATTTTACTTGTTTCTATATTTATCTAGTGAAATAAATTCATCTATTGTCTAAAGTTTTCATCTTCAGTAAAATGGAAAATTGTAGAATTACATTACACTTTTTTGTGTTCATTTTTATTTGTTTTGGTTTTTTACAGTATCAGTTTCCAACATAGTATCATATGTCAACTTATTCTTATAAATCCTAAATATAGTATCATCATAACATAGATTACTTGTATCCTCACAACATAGATGCATTACATGGTTCAGCTTTGCTGCTTACATGGTAATAAGATACGCATCACCTTTAAGGAATCTTAACTCACACAAATATGATTTATTATAGAGTTTGTACCCTACAGAACTCTATGGTACAAGTTATTAAGAGTTACTAGTTAAAATGTTATGCCATTACCTTCTCCATGACTTTGTCATAACCGAAAAGGATAACTTATTACCCTTTGCATTACTTTTTGATGAAATTTAATATTAAGGCTTCAATTTGACAAAACAAAAGCTCAATTCAAATTGGCTAAACCAAACATAATTTTAATAAAATCTACTGGTATTCAATATTCGTCTTTACCAGTCACATTAGTTTTTGTTGCTTTTGATATTTATTGGAATTTTGAAACCATTTTATAGCCATAGCCAGTCAGACAAACACAATCTATTATGAATTATATTTATTTATATGTTTCTACCTCTTCAACGCAATCCTTAGAAGATATAACAAGGAAAATTGTTGCGCGCTAGTATTGTACAACATTGTAAGTAGAATTGGCAACAGCAGCATGACTAACAGGGCTTTAGTAAATTATTTGTGTTGACAAACAATGATCAGTTTAGAATGTAAGGAATATTGGTACAGCTTTTCAAAGGGTGTATCATTAAAATAGTAATGCTTAGCTTTAAGAGGCAGCTGAAGTAAATTTTATATAAAAGATATGTGGAATTTGTTCTTACGAATCGGATAATGCTAAATCCGTTAATAATATATTTTTAAGTCAAGTTTTTTCAAATAACTTAAACAAAAATTTCTTTTAAAAACTCTATCAAAACGAAAGAATTTGTTTTTGAAAAAAAAAATCAAACAAATTTCAACAGATAAACTTGTGGTCCTTCGAACGTTATTGTGCTATTGATTTTTTTTTTTTTTTATTGAAAAAACATGGAAAATGTTTAGATTTATTTTGTAAAGACTTCATTGAATCACCCTTTATTGCCAGTAACAACTACAGGACAGTTAAGATATTACAATTTACTGGTTGTTTAGCCATAGTATACTTTAGTTTACTTTAGGTTCCATTGTTGTCATATACTTTAGTGTATTGTTGTTATTTATTATACCGTGCTATTATTTAGCTGTTATACGACTATTGTTGTGACATATTGATGAAGATGAAATTTGAAATAAATGCGTTTTTAAGAAGTTAAAGTTATTTTTAAGAATTTTTCATTTTACTTTTAAACAATGTTAATTTATTAAAGGAATTAAATATGCTAAAATCCCAAACGTATCTCACAAATTGTGAAAAATAATCTGTTGGAGGCATATCCCTATCCGGATTTCATTCTTGCCTAAGGAACTCGTCAGGGGACGATGTTTTTAGAACTTCTGGAAATATTTGTTAAGTTAAATTACAAACTCAATGTGAATTTCTTGTTCTCGTCTAGGAGCGTTATTAAACATTCAAAATATCAAATAAAAAATAAAAACAACAACAAAGAATTTACCACAATTTGTTTTGTCATCTTCAAATATACTACTCTGTTGTTTTGACAGATCTAGCAATGTAGTGACATCCATTCATGTATAAACGCCAATAGAAAACAATGTTTTCTAAAGTGTCAGTAACATTCAAATTTGCACAAGCACTTGCATATTAGTTTTTTTATTTTTATCGGGACATAAATTATTTGCATTATTTAGTTTAATGGATATAATAAGTTGGCACTTTAACGAATCTGTCCAATTAAAGTTCCTACAGCTTTTCCTTTGAGATAAAAAATCGATTATTTTGAAATGTAGATATAGAAATTTTACATAAAATATACAAAACAAAAATATGAAATTCCAAAACACAATAAAAATTGGCAGTATGTTACAAAAACGCTAAATATAATAAAAACGCTGAAACAAAAAAGAGCTAAATTGAAAAACGCATTTTAGCGCTTTTTAAAATTGTCCCCTGCTGATTTCCTTAGGCTAGAATGAAATCCGTATAGATAAAAGTCTACAGTAGACCGTACCACCTTACAGACAAAAAACGAAGTGCGCGGTACACCTTCAAATATAAAGTATTTTTGCAAGGCAATTCCAAAAAAAAATTATTTTTTTGCCGAACGTAGGGGTCGCCATTTCACATTTTTAGTTATAGCTTCGGCATTTAAAGTCGGATTTTAAAGTGTGATATATCGATTTTTTTTGCCTCGAGAAGACCAGTGTTTTGCTATAAAGGAAAATCCAATGAAAAAAATTTTAAAAATGCGACCCCTACATTCGGCAAGAAAAAATAAAAAAAAAATTCTGCTGGATTAATCGAAAAACTTCCTCAGCAAAAGTTTAATGATATTTTGCGAGCTTTAATTTTCTGCCATTAGGGTCGTACATTAGGGTGGTAGCAACTGATATCTGGTGGGTAAATACTAGAACGGGATACTTGCGATGTAACGAAAAATGTAAAATGGCAACCCAAAAAAAAAATTTTCGGCAAAAAAAAAAATTTTGTTTTTGAAACTGTCTTCCAAAAATACTTCATATTAGAGGCCGTATACCTCGCACTTTTTTTTTGCCTGTAAGGTGGTACGGTCTAATGCACAGGTTCGATTCCAACAGCCGACGGGTTGTTGAAAAATTATCATATAGAGAGAATCTGAAAATAAAATATAAACAATAATACAATTTAATGGAAAATCACTGATGAAGCCAGTCCATAGAAAAAAGGCAGAAACTAGATCTAGTCTGATTTGCAAATTAATGTGTTTATAAGTTTTAGAGAAAAGGGTTTATTCTTCTTCTTAACCTCAAACCTACTAAAATAGAAAAGTCGACTAATTGCGAATACCCTAATCACAGTCTACACAATGTATATTTTGTAAGCAGAAAAGCCAGATATAACTACAACATCAGTAATGTATTTTTCAATTAGAATATTTGCTCTATTGTTATATCCCTTTGACAAGTAATTATCATATTATTGTTCCAAAACATACAAAATTTATGAGACATCTTTTCACTATTACAGGCATAAATGTACTCAACTTTTTGTGTTCGTTTAAAGCGTAAAAAGAAAAAATTCTAAAATCATATTTGACAAATTTATAGAATATCACATTAATACCCGATTTTAAAAATTTGAAAATATTCGTGTTCCATATACCAAAATTAATTAGAAATCATATGTCGCAATATATATTTTTGTAAAAGTAAATTAAAGAAATATTTAAAAATGGAAAAGTTATTCTTGTTTTTATTATTGTTTTTCAAATATCTTTTACTCCTAGTGCTATACAAAAATGTTACTTCATACAACAAATGGCTCTCTAATATCCATATGTACTAACTATATTCCGATTATCTCCTAAATTCAACTAATACGAAGCAAAATCAATTATTATTTTTTTAAATTTTAACACAAGTTGGCTTTGAACCAGATTGGTGTAGGGTATCACACAGTCGGCATATATGTATTTAGTCCTTCAATTCCCAGTGGAAATGTCCGATGTTATCTTATCTTCCTCATGTAATTGTATTAAAGCCTAATCACGTTAACATGTCATTATAAGTGGTTGTATTTTATAAAATAACTTTATTATTAATCTATTAAATTTATTTAATTTCTTTGGTAAACAATGATTCAATCTGTGTAATAATAAATTAAATTTTTCATAAATTTAGCTTCAAATATGGAAAAATATGCATAGTGTGTATAAAGAGAGCATGTGCTATATTTTAATGCAATTAAGCAAAGTATATAAAAAAAATACACACACACACTCCCACTTATATGAAATTCACTTATCCTTTAGGCAAATAAATTCACACAAAAAAATGTGAGGAAATTAAAAAAATGGAAAAAACTGAAAATTTAAATAAAACTCTAGCAAAAGTTTTCAAATTAAACCAGTAAAAAAAAAATAAAGTCGGTCATGCCGATTATAAGATGTCCTGTAATTATATAGTGATAGATATACATAATTAGAAATAAAAAAACCAGAGTCTCGATGAAGAATTTTTGGTAGTAACTAACATAGTGTAATACAGGGATGATAAATTGGATTTTTAAAATAGTACTAACCAGCTTAAAAAATAGTACTTTTTCGACCTCTATAGTACCAAAATTTTTTTCATTTAATTTTTTTATCATTATAAATTAACAAATAAAAATTCATAAAAAATAGAGTTCTGTTATATCTAACTCATACAGAAATAGAAAAACTTAAAAATTTTAGTTAAAACAATTAGTTCAAAATTACATTGCATAAAAAAATTCTATCAGATTACTTTTGTAAAATATTAGTAAGATAAGAACAGCAAAAACCAAACTGTTAAATACATATACAAAATTTTAGTTATATTTGACTAAATTTTAGTTAACAGAAAATAACAACTTAAAATGCTAAAATTAGTAATAAATAATAATTAGTAGACTAAAAATCAGGAAGAATTTAAAATCTAGAAAGCTTTTTCTATTTTTTTTTTTTTTAATACGAATAAAAATCTAGTCTTCTGAAATCAGCAGTTTACTATTTTTAGCAAGCATTTCCGTTGATTTTAGCGGGATAGACTGCTATTTTCATTCAACTAAATTTAACTTGAGAGTAACAAAAATTTTGTAGATATAAGAGTTTATTTTTGCTATTTTTATTCTACTAATATTAACATTTTCTGCAGATTTTACAAAATATAGAAAATATATAAAAATATATAAAATATGTAAAAAAAGTCTGCTAATCTCAGCAGTTTCTTTTGTAAGGCCATTTTTCCTTAATTTTTAGTAGCTTTTTCTGCTATTTTTACAGGTTTATTTCTGTGAGTGTAGGGTTCAGAATTTAAAGTCCCTGAATATCGTATTCGACTTCGATTTAAAGCGAATATTATTTTAAAGTTATTTACAGGTCTATTCCACCTTGTAACGTCATAATAATATTTTCGAATGAACGAATTAATTGACAATCAAATTAATTTAGTGATTGCATTAGGTGTATTAAGAATTCATTTGATTCTTCGAAATAAGTTTTAGGTATTTAATCATTCAGAAATGAAAATCGAATGAGTGAATTCTTTAGGAGCTTTGATGGGGAAAAACATTTTGCTCGTTTCAAAAAATACAAAAATTTCTAGATTTCTTAATTCTCCTAATTTTTAATATTTTTTTTTTTTTTGTATACATACGTATTTTAATAAACGAGTAAAAAAGTTAAAGTTGGGCATGCCGACTATATAATACCCTACACCAGTCTGATTTAATGCCAACTAATGTTTAATCCGAAATGGGTTAAAACAGACTTGTGTCAAAATTTTCTATAAAATCATAAAAGAAGAGAAAATCGAAAATATAGCCCATATGGACGATAGGTCCAAATATGAACCGATCCTATCTAGAATCAATAGGCTTTTTCCTTGGGACCAACGAACCAAATTTCATTGAAATATCTTCGTATTTGCGACATACAGTGTGTAACCAAGCCAATTTTGGGGGGACCCTTATATGGGCACTAGGCCTAAACATGGACCGATTTTAAACAAAATCAATAGGCGTCGTCCTTGGGCCAATGTAAGTCGGTGTACAACATTTCATCAAAATATCTAAATATTTGCTACCTGTAGAGTGCGCACAAGATTGCATGGACAGACAGACGGACGGACGGACATCTTTAATTCGAAAAAAAGTGATTCTGAGCCGATCGGTATACTATAAGCTGGGTATAGGACCAATATTTTTTGGTGTTACAAACATCAGCACAAACTTGTAATACCCTCTCCACGTAGTGGTGTAGGGTATAAAAATGCGAAAGAACATTTTTTATGTGTTTAACTTGAGTTTTCAATAGTAACATCTAATATTTTAAATATTTTCAACAGAAGTATTTTTTATTTAAAACTCTGATATTTGATGTGTTCGCTATAAACACAATAATGTCTCTGAAAATTAAAAAAGCCCAAAAAATTTAAAAATCGAAAAATGTGTAAATAGTACTAAATGAGTCAGAGGAGTACCATAGTACTTTTGAGGTTCCAATAGTACCACAAAAAGTACTATAGTACTAACTTTATCATCCCTGGTGTAATATGTATAGTAGCTTTACTATTTGTCTCTCATTTGAAAAAATTAAGTTTTAATTTCGAAAATGCCATAGAATATTTGTAATTTTTCAAACTTTTCTATCTTTAAAATGCTGTAAATAGAGGGGAGGGATTTAGTCAAAATTGTGCTCAGGGGTTTTTTCAGAATTATTGTTTGTCTGATTCATGTTTAAAATCATTAATAAAATCCCGCTATCGTATTACCATTTAAGTTCAATACATTTACGCTCTGATAGGACCCTCCTCTAATAATAAGGTCAAAAGAAGGTCCGATTTTAACCAATTTATTTAGTGTTCTCTTTGGGCCAATACTAACCTAACCTATTTACCAAATGTTGTCAAATAATCTTCAGAATTTTACCCTGTAGTTTTATTACAAGGATATATGAACAGACGGATGGAAATATCACTAAATCGACTCAGAAAGTTATTCTGAATCGATCGTGTCTAGGAGCAGTATTTTTGCTAGTTATAAAAACATCATCACAAACTCAATAAAGCCTGTAACACAGTGTGGTATAGGGTATAAAAATAAATTTAAACTTAACTACACAAAAAGTGTAAAATAAATATGGTGTATGTAGGGAAATTGTATATGTTTGTTAAACAATGTTGACATGTTAATATGTAAGTGTGTGTGTGTGTGTGTGTGTGCGAGCATATTGCTGTGTACATAACATATGCTGACCATTGTCATCGTGACATTAATGTATGTTTCCTCATAAGTTTATGTGCATATTCATGCACAGCAATGTTAAGTGATATTAGTTACTGCACAAGTATATTCAACAAAAACCCGGTTTAACGAATAAACTTAATATGGAAAATTCTACTCAAGAAATTATTGCAGAATTAATACTTCATTTACACTAAAGCAAAAACTTTTAGTTTTTAAAAACTTCTCATGCAAAGGAAATAGAGTTGTGGCCAAGCATTTAAGTCAATTCAAGTTTTTTTCTAATTTTATTGTTGTTGCCATTATTTTTGAAGATCAAAATAGTGGCTAAATTCACCACGAAAGGCAAGGAGATGGTTCACAAAAGTGTACAGAATTTTAACGTAATGTTTGTTTTTTCATTTTGCCACTTGTTTTAAGTGGGCGTGGCTTTTAACGAAAAATTAGCGATATAAACCTCTTATCAAATTACATAGTAAAATTTAGGCAGTACTGATCGGTTCCATACAAGCTGTATATTTTTTGAAAACCCAAAAGAAATTTCCCTAAGTTTTGCATTATTTTTATCTACAAATAGTCGCCAGACTTAAAAGTGCAGCACTTTAAACGTGACCAAATTTTTCTTTGTTTTTAGCGATTTTTAATAAAGTTAACAGCACAACGATGGGACGGCGATATTCAAAGAGCATATTATTATAATTATTAAAATATTTTAAATAGTCGTAGCAAACATACTCTTACCTTTTTCTTCATAATATGATCTAGAGTTTTGTCTTTGTGAACTAGTTCGTCCATTGAAATATTCACTCAATTGATCGATAACATATGAGACTGTTCACCTTTATTAATTTTTATCATTCAAACGTTCATTCTGTTCTTTTTTTTTGTAAATAGAAGAATTTACTTGGGTTAGATGGCTAAGCTGTCGAACTTTAGCATAGTTACGTTTGTAATGTAGGAATGCATGGGTTCAATTCCTACAGCCGACGGGTTGTTGAAAAATTATCATATAGAGACAATCTGACAATAAATAATACAATTTAATGGAAAATCACTGATGAAGCCTGTCCATACAAAAAGGCAGAAACTAGATCTAGTCTGATTTGCAAATTATTTAATGTGTTTATAACTTTTAGAGAAAAAAGGTTTAATCTTCTTCTTAACCTCAAACCTACTAAATTAAAACGAGTAAAAAAGTTAAAGTCGGGCATGCCGACTATATAATATCCTACACCAAGTCTCATTTAAAGCCAACTAATGTTTGGATCCGAAATTTGAATGGGTTAAAACCAGGGTTGGCAGGCAATACCGCTAAAATATCGTTATCGATTCAAAACCCTTTCAACTCACTACCGTTACCCCTAAAATGCCGTTACCCCTAAAATACCGTTACCGAAATAATCGAAAAACCGTTATCCTTAAAATACCGATACCGAAATAACTTAAATACCGTTATCGCTAAAATACCGATACCGAAATAAATGAAATAGCGTTACCCTTAAGATACCGTTACCGAAATAATCTAAAATAGCGTTACCCTTACCGATAACCGCATCGTTTCGGTTACCATCCATGGTTAAAACAGACTTGTGTCAAAATTTTCTATAAAATCATAAAAGAAGAGAAAATCGAAAATATAGCCCATATGGGCGATAGGTCCAAATATGGACCGATCCTATTTAGAATCAATAGCCTTTTTCCTTGGGACCATGTAAGTCAACGAACCAAATTTCATGGAAATATCTTCGTATTTGCGACATGCAGCGTGTAACCAAGCCAATTTTGGGGGGACCCTTATATGGGCACTAGGTCTAAGCATGGACCGATTTTAACCAAAATCAATAGGCTTCGTCCTAGGGCCAACATAGGTCTGTGTACCAAATTTCATTGAAATATATTCGTATTTGCGACCTGCAGCGTGTAAAAATAAAATTTTGGGGGGTACTCTAATATGGCAGTAGGTCTAAACATGAACCGATTTTAACCAAAATAAATAGGATTCGTCCTTGGGCCAACATAGGTCTGTGTACCAAATTTCATTGAAATATCTTCGTATTTGCGACCTGCAGCGTGTAAAAAAGACAATTTTGGGGGGTACCCTTATATGGGCACTAGGTCTAAACATGGACCGATTTCAACCAAAATCAATAGGCGTCGTCCTTGAGCCGACATAAGTCGGTGTACCAAATTTCATTGAAATATCTTCGTATTTGCGACCTGCAGCGTGAAAAAAGACAATTTTAGGCGGTACCCTTATATGGGTACTAGGTCTAAACATGCACCGATTTCAACCAAAATCAATAGGCGTCGTCCTTGGGCCCACATAAGTCGGTGTATCAAATTTCATCAAAATATCTTAATATTTGCGAGCTGTAGAGTATTCACAAGAATGCATGGACAGACAGACAGACAGACAGACAGACAGACGGACGGACGGACGGACAGACGGACATCGTTAAATCGAAATAAAGAAATTCTGAGCCGATCGGTATACTATAAGGTGGGTCTAGGACCAATATTTTTTGGTGTAACAAATATTAGCACAAACTTATAATACCCTCTCCACGTAGTGGTGTAGGGTATAATTAATAACCCAGCAGAAATTCGGAAGCGGTAAAATGATAAGTGCTGCTTTTCTGCTTCGTCTACTGCTTCTGAGGATTTATAGCTTGCAGTAGTGCGTTAAAAAAAGGCAATAGAGTTTCGTTTGCCACACTTTATCGCTCTGACAAAGCACGAAAGAATGAACATGATAACCGAATTAACTAGCCAAAAGCTGTGATTTCATGCCATTATTTGGAGCTATGATAGAAGCGTATATCGGATATCGAAACAAGTGCTTCCACGCGAGCTATCACGAACAAAAATCATGCCTTATATCACCAATAATGCAAGCGCTACACTATTTTCTTTCCCTGACGAACCTGCTTCCAAGCAAGCAGTATTTTTTGCTGGTAGAAAAAAATCTTTTCATTTAAATTGTTTAAATAACTATTGTTTTTTTTTTATTTTCGTAAAACACATGCAAAATTTTTATTAAAAGTTGTAATTTTTTTGACGTTTTTAGTAAAAATTAATTAGTAAAATTAATTTTACAAAATGTAATCGAATGCCACCGTCGACAATCAGTCGCAGCTAGAGTTTCCACTTCGTCATTATGTTAATGACCTCCTTTTCGGCTAATGTCGAAACAAATAATTTAAAATTCAAATAATTATTTGATCCCGATAATCGTTTAAAATGGGTCGATTAACCGATTACATTTTTATTATAGATTTTTTCGCCTACTTTTTCCCAAAACTTGCTTATTTTCGTAGCTTTGAACAAAAATTAGCCAGAAAGAATATCATCAACTAATTCAAAATTCTAGTGAAAGATATTGCATTTAAATTGATGTCACACAACTGTCAATTCGCAGCTGTCAATGACTGTGAATTACACAGGCCGACATTTTATAGTCAGTGAGAACAGGTATTATTTATTTATTATTTAACCCCAAATGTATACTACAAATTTTGTTTAGTTTTTACTAAAATTAGTATTATAATTTCTTTAGTACTATACTAACCTTAGTAATACGTGTATTTATTGCGATAACTTTTGCAAATGGAAACCTCTTTCTTTGAAATTTTGCAAGAGTTTTTAGAGGTAACCCCATATTATACTAAAAGCTGGACTTTGGAGACAACTTGGAATGTTATGATTGCATTTGAAAATTTTTGAATATAAAAACCTAAGTGGAAAACTGCTAAACTTTAAAGCCAATTCGCGGAAATTCTGTACCTTAGATCGAAAAATAAGGTACGCCATTATAATCAGCATATCCGAAATATATATAACTAGTGGTCAGATCTTCATTAATTTTTTCTTTGTCCTGCAGTTTTATTTTATTTAAGAAATATTTTTTTTGTTTCTTTACATTCTTGATATTTTATATTTTTGTTTATAAGGACAACAAAACAGATGAACAGTATGAATAGTTCATTGGCAAATCGGCCAAAAGAGTGATTGAAAAAAAATGCATATGAACGACTGAACGAAACTGTCAAAGAGAGATTAAACAAGAAAAGAGAACTAGTTCTTTAAAACAAATTAAACTAGAAAGAGGGTTCACCGAAACGAACTAGAATGCCCAAGTTGTCCAAATGTGATATTCTAAAAATATTTTTTTTTTTTTTAATACTCGTAACCAAAATATTTGGACATATTTGAGCATGTTTTAGTTACCATTGGATGCATCTTCAGAAAACTTTTCATTTGGTACCAAATTTCTATAAAGTTTTTGATTAATGAGAAATAAATTTAAACAATGATAAATTTTTGGCCGCACTCTTTAACCACTAAACGTGACATTGTGCACCTAAAAGAAATAAGTTCCTACTGTTTGTTTTGATTTTCTTTAAGATCTACGGTTTAAACAACTATGCATTTTTCCTTTGTGGAAGGAGTAATCAGTAGTTGTTATTTTTAACAGAAATTACAGTTATATTTTCTACAGAAAATGCAAAACAACTGTTATAATGGTTATTTAAGAAAACAACTAACGAAAAGTACTTTAATTTCGTAACAGTTGTTTAAAGCAGTTATTTTTAATAACATAATAAACAACTACCAATGCATAAAAGCATAATAACTGGAAAAAAGTTTGGAATTTTTACTTCGAATTTTAAATAGGCTGAAGTAATAACACATATTTTTGTAATCGAAAGAAAAAAAATATTTTTTTTTTAAATATACTTTTATAAACAAAAAGCATTGACTGTAAAAAACAATATTTTTTACCGGTTTTGTTAGTAGTTTTGAAATTTTTGTAGAAAAACTTTATCAGTTAATTTTACGACACTGGTAGTTATTTTTAATGCATTTTTTAGTTATTTTTCAACAGTTAAAACTAACAAATTTTATTTATTTTAAAGGTAAATACCTTTGTCGCCTTTTTAACTGTATATACCTTTGTTTAAACTGTCATTTTCAGTAGATTCTACCGACAAACTTTTGTGAGTGTACTATGAAAATGTGTTTGTATTTATCTACTCCTCCAAGTAAATTTTATTAGTAAAATCCGATAACATACATATTATATTGTATTCGAGTACATTTAAGTTTACGCTAAGTATTTCGTGGCTGCAATTATTAAAAAAAAGACATTCAATTTAAATAAACAGCGAATGCTGTTAAATCGTTTAAAGTATTTAATTATAAAAAAATGAATGTTAATAAAATTAAATAATGTGTACAAAATATTTTAATTCAGATTGTAGGCCTCATTTCATTACAAAACTTAATAAGTTTTATTAAATTAAAATCTAGCAATATTCCTAAACTGAACTATAAAACCGTGCTACGTAAAAATGTCTCAAAATCTGAGCGTTTTGTACGCTGTTCACAGTGCGATTCTTAAACATGTTTATGTAAATTCGAATTGATATGTTTAACTTTTACATAAACTTGTTTAAGAATCGCACTGTGAACAGCGTACAAAAGTTTTTGTTAAGTTTTTTGCGATTCTGCGTAATTTTGAAAACTAAAAACTTGAATTAGAGAATGAAAGAATATCGTATTTTTACACATTTGTTACTGTATTTTGGATTAAAAATCGTCATTTTGAAGGAAAAAATCGTGAAATCGCCATTTGGCTATTTTTGATTGTAAAAATCGTCAAAATGACGATAAATCGCCAAACATGGCAATACTGACTATGCTACAGACCTTCAATTAATTTGTAAACAATCAAAAATTTTGAAAATGTATGGGCACTTAATGAAAATAAAGAGAAATAAGAATAAGAGAAACGCAAACATTTTTTAGCGGTTTTTAAAAGTTGAGGTGGTAATGACAACTTTCTGACCAGTGCTGGAAATATCAATGACGACTTACTAAAAGTATGTCATCATTTATTCATAACAGTGACCTCCTTCTGACTTGTCCTGATGCCATTTTTACATTTGTATAAAAATGTCAGCAGGTGTCTATAAGTATTTTGTATGGGAGTGAATCAGCAAGTCAGCAGTGACAGCAACATGTCGCTAAGTCATCATTAAGACATCTACAAGAAATTTCCAACTGGGTTTCTATTCAACAGTTGCAGTATTTTTGAATTTTCTTCTTTTTTCTCACTTTCTTTGCTGGGTACTTTAAGTTTTCCACTTTCATGTTTTACAAGAAGTATTGCTGCTACCAATTCGTACACCATGACGTATGATTATTATAATACGAGTATTACGTATACGTCTCCCCCCCATATTGTTCATTTATTATGTAAAATTTAATCATTGTTGTGTCTTTCTTATTTTTGTTGTTTATTTATATCTTACTTTCATTATGCATGAGCTGAAATTTAAAAAAAAAAACAAAACAAAAATAAATTGTCTTGTACAATATTTTGCAAGATCATGATGTTATCAACTGTAATAAGAAAGTACAAAACAAACTGTTAAGAAGCAGAGTTGAACGAAATCCAATTATATTATCGCATCAACTACTAATAATAGTGCGAACAAGTTTATATCGGTTGGTACAAATATTTTTCAGGAATATATTTTAGAATCAGTCTGTATCCAGCATTGCCTTATCTCAGTCGTAATTGTAGATTTTCTCACATTTTTAAAAATTGATAATATTTAACTTAAATGTTAAATTTTTTCTCATTAACTTTGTTCGCTCTACACAAATATGATTACATTTTTGAAGAGCTTGAGGGGTTTTCGAAATACGGCTAGCCGAATTTCAAATTCTTCGGCTTATTTTATAATAAGGCAAAAAAAGTGCGCGGCACACATTCGAATATAAAGTATTTTTGCAAGGGAATTTGGGAAAAAAAAATTTTTTACGAATATATCTTCGGCATATACAGTCGGATTTTAAAGTGTGATATATCGATTTTTTGACTCGAGGAGAAATAAAGGAAAAATCAAATGAAAAAAAATTAAAAAAGCGACAAAAAAAATAAAATAATTTCTGCTGGAATTATCGAAAAACTTCCTTAGCCAATGTTTAATGTTTTTTTGTTAGCTTTAATTTTCTCACATTAGGGTTGTACATTAGGGTGGTAGCAACTGAGATCTGCTGGATATATACTAGAATGGGATACTTAAGGTATATGGTGCTTAGAGCAAAACATTGGTCCCTTCGAGACAAAAACATCAACATCACCAAAGCAAAAAAAAAATTAAGTGAAACCTTCTTGCAAAAATAATTTAGTTTTGTCGGTGCAAACATTGGTCCCTTCGAGACAAAAACATCAACATCACCAAAGCAAAAAAAATTTTTAGTGAAACCTTCTTGCAAAAATAATTTAGTTTTGTCGGTGTACGGCGAACTTTTTTTTTTGTGCTACGGTCTAACGAACATGTTTGAAGTAAAATAAAATCCGAATTAGTTAGATTTCAAAGCACTTGCATGTTGTTTTCTTTACTTAATTTAATTTTTTTATGGTGACTGATTTCCTACGATTTCTTGAATTTCGAACCATTCTATTGAATAATGCAATATGCAGCAAGCTGAATATTGTTTAGAGAAAACAAAAACTACGTAGTGTTTGAAATTTTTACTTGACACTTATAGTTAAATCTACAGTATGTGTCCTGGGTGTAAAAATTTTAAAACAGAAAAAAATGTTGCAACTGTATATCGTTTAGTATATTTTTTCAAATTGTATTAAAGTTTATGTAGAAAAAGGGTAAAATGAAAACCGTACCTACACCATTTGAAAAAAATATTCGTCAAATATACATTAGAGACGTACAAAAAAGAAATGAAAGTGAATTTTAAGAATGCTGATTATGATAATTTTTTTGTTTGCGTTAAAAATTACTAATACCTATAAAAAATTTTGCCAAGTGGACAAAGAAAAGTATTCGTAATGAATTTACTATACAATTAGCATTAGTAATGAAATCGATGTATTTCAAATCATTAACATTAGTCGAAATAACTATAATACCAAAAAGTTCATACAATTAGTTTCAATTTAATGCCAATGAAATCGTCAATTAATTTGTACAAATAATTAATTAGTCTCATGTACACTAGGGTTCTCCAACTTTGTATGGAGCAAAAAAAAAATGTCAGTTATTGACTGGAAAAAAGAAAAACTTGCCTAAAAGCTAAATAAATGCCAAAAATTGCTGTTTTCCCGAAATCCGCTAAAATTAAATCTCTACCCCTGCCAAATGAAAAAAGGAATTCCTACAATTTTTGTAGTTTTTAATCTACAATATATTCTTAATAAAACCTTAAAGGCTAATCGTTGATTTATTAGAATTTCTTTAACAAAATTTTTAAAAATGTAAAATTGTAGATTTGAAAACAGTGTTTAAGAATTCCTAACTTTCTTGCACTAATTTAAAACGAGTTTGCAAAGCACATGATAAAAAGTACTTTTTAATTTCAAAATTTGGGCTCGAACTTCTTGATTAAGCGTTCTGTGACACATTAGTTGCCGGGGGCAATTGTAATAACTTCATTTTTTTTTAACCGATTTTAGTTTGTATTGCCTTATTAGAAAGATAATTTACTGTTTATTACGATTTTTTAATCCTTTTAATTCATGATTAATTTAAAATAACAAAAATTTTAACAAATTAAAAAAAAGTCATATTTTCCTTATGTATATTACTAGACCACCCAAATTTGCAAAAGTATTTTTTTGTTCGCTCCACCGGCAGTTTCCGATAGATTGGGCACAAAAAATAATAAGTGTACAAAAATAGGATCTTTCGGGCGCATATAGGCCAATCAGTTTGGACTTTTGACCCTAAAAATTACCTAAAAACAGTTCAAAGTTTTTTTTGCCCCATAACTCCTAAATTTGCGGTTTTCCGAAAAAATACCATATAAGTGTTTTTATGCACAATGAGAGGACAAACCCTTTCTTCATACTAATCTTTGGTCTAAGTATTACTTCTCGTGACGTTTTAAGCGGATAAAATCAAAATTTGTGTTAAGACTTCATTTTAAACGGCCCTCGTTAAAATTTGGACAGAGACAGTTAGGATCGGTTATAATTTTTTTATAGAGTAAGATATGTTGTTTTTAAAAACCAATTACATTTGCAACATAGATCTCTTATTCCACGAAAGAAAGACCAAAATCGGACTTAAGTACCTATTTATTATATGTTGTTCACATGCAAATGTAGTGCTATGGAGCAGCATATTCGATTATATTTCTTGGTTTATCAATGGAGTAAATATCCAGCCAGAAAAATACAAAGGGGAAAGCGCTAGCGTGGCACTTTAACAAGTCCTGGCAAAAAAATCCCTTCTCGATTTCATAAAAAAATTTATAAAAACCAAAAAATTTGTATGGGGACCACCTTAAGGGTTTAAAATAAAGGGTAGATATGTTCCGAAAAAATGTTAAGGTTGAAAAAAGTCAGGTATACATTTGATTCCTCTAGGGGCACCCTTGGGACAGTTAGAGCGGTGGGAGCAAATTTAAAAAAATTTAATTTTTGTATGGGAGCGCCCTTAAAGAGTGGAGACAGAGGGTAGGTATGTTCGGAAACAATAATGAGAGGGAAAATTAATGGGGATCGGTCTTACATGCCACCCCTCTAGGAGGCTCATGGGGCGGTAAGAGCTGATTTCATAAAAAAAACTATAAAAATATAAAAAATATGTATATGGACCGCTTTAATTTTTGAAAATAGAGGGTAGATATATTCCGAGAAAATATTGTGGTTCAAAAAATATTGGGGGTCAGTCATACATTTGACTCCTCTAGGAGCACCCTTGGGACAGTTAGAGCTGTGGGAGGATATTTTATAAAAATGTCATATTTGTATGGGAGCCCTCTTACGGATTAGAGATAGGGGCTAGGTATATTGGGAAGAAATGTTTGAGAGGAAAATTTAATGTGGGTCGATCTTACATTCCCCTCTAGGAGGCACCATGGGACCGGTAAGAGCTGATTTCATAAAAAGAAATTATAAAAAAAATGTATGGTGACCGCCTTAAGGGTTAAAGATAGAGGGGAGATATGTTCCCAGAAAATGTTGAAACTAAAAAAATAATGGGGGTCAGCCATATATTTAACTTCTCTACACACATAATAATCCATGCATAAAAATACGAAATTCATGTCAAAACAACACTGAAAATATTATTACAGTAACTGACTGTAGTTTATTTAAAAAGTTATCCGTACATTTATTTTTAAATGATTATACAGTTAAAATGCAAAGAAATATATTTTTTAACTGTTTTTGTCGTTTATTTAAAAAACTAAATTACATACAAATACGGATTTTCTGTTGCAGTTAATATTTTCATTTAAAATGTTTTGTTAAAAAAAGAATTCCCTTTTGATTTCTAGGTCAGTTAAAAAAATGAAATAAACTAAATATCATTTATTCTTACGGATTTTGTAGTTAATTTTTTGAAATTTAGAAAAACGAAATAAATGAAAAATCATTAGTTTTTAAGTTTTTTGTTGTTTATTTATTAACATTTAAAAATAAATGAAAAGTTCTTTTGATTTAAATGAAAAGTCAGTAGACCGGTTTTCAAGTGATTTTTCATTTATTTTAAATTACATTTTCAGTTAATTTAAACTACGTATATTTTACGAAATTTTTTGTTATTTTGACATTTTTTCGTAATTTTATGCATGGGTTATTATGTGTGTAGGGGCACCCTTAGGACAGTTAAAGCAGTGAGAGTAAATTTTATAAAAATTTCATTTGTATGGGAGCCCTCTTACAGAGTTGAGATAGGGGATAGGTATGTTCGTTAAAAAAGCTGAAAAAAAAATCAATGGTCGGTCCTACATTTTACCGCTCTAGGGGCGACTCCGGGGAAGTTATGGTGCTTTTTGTGGATTTTTAACCCTTCACCACCACCTTTGACCCCGATGAGGAGCCATTTGTCCCCACCCCAGCTGCCTCATTTTAGTTTACTGCTTAAAATACTGCGAACTGTTAATTTCGTCTTTATTTTTAATGTATTTTAATGTATTGTATTTTAAAGGATTTTTTTTTGCGTTAAACTCGAAATGGTGTTGAGAAATTTTAAAGAATATTATTTCTTTTCACTTTCCTAAGCCAAAACCAAAACGTTTTAAGTTGATTTGTCTTTACACATGAGAGAATATTCGTAAGTAGAATGCGAATAGAGGATGAAAATTATAAAAAAAAAACAAGGAAAAAAGGAAACAGAACATAAAACACATGACATCACTTTACAGTTTGCTTTCTTGCATATTGGATTCCCCTACATCAATTTACGTAAAGTACCATCTTGCTATGTTGTTTTATTTTTTTTTTTTTTTAACATAGAAAAATTTCTTTTACTTGAGCTCTATATTTTACCTTATACCTCACATTATGTTCTACGGGTATAAGGACTTTTGATATTAATGCAATATCCAGGTGCTTGACTTCTTTTCTTCTTGTTAACATTTAAGTGTATGTGTGTGTGTATGAGTTCAAATATGTGTAAGAATGTGTGGGTGTAAAGTAACATTTCTTAAATATCTTTGCACCACTTAAGCATTCTCAGTTCAAAAAAGATAAATCTAATTTGTTTATTTTTTCCATCTAGTTTCAATTGATTTTTGACATTTACTTATTTTTCCGTACGTTAAGAAAACATTTTACAACAATTTATCCTTAAAATAACAACATTATGGCATTTGCTTTCATAACACTTATCCTTGAAGAATTTATTTTCCTAAGATTGTTTGTGTTTATTAATTAAATTAAGCATTTTTTTATCTTTTTGCACTCTTTGTAGACACAGGGGCATATGTTAAGTCGTTCTATATTTCGTCCTCCGTTTAATGTTTACCTGGTGTATGTTTTATCAGTAAATTCATAATTTGTAAAACAAGTTTATAAGCAGGTTTAAGAATTAGGAAAATTATAACAGCAAAACAAAATATTAAAAAAAAAAACTTTTAATCGAATTGTTTTTTTACACCATATAAGTATATTTAAAAAAGTTATATAAGCATTATTTTTTTAACAAACAAATTAGCATAAATATTTAAAATTATCAAAAACATACTCGCACGTATCTCGACTTAAATATAGCAGGGATTAATGTATGAAATCCTTAACACAATCTTATCGTATGAAACTTTTTACAGAATACTCGGCATATAAAGAATGTTTATACTAAATTTGATCCTTTTATTTTTACACAATACACCACTCTGTGGTACAGGGTATATTGAGTTTGTATTGATGTTTGCAACTAGCAAACATATTGGGCGTAGACCCACCCACTTTATATGCATGTCCATGTAAAACGAACGAATATTTTATTTAAACCAGAGACATATAATAAAGAGATGCAACATCGATAATTTTTTAAACAAACTGCAGATGTCGGCAGCATTTTGTAACTTTTGTCAAGGGAGGGTTTTTTATGTCAAATGAGGTTTTACAGAGTTGTTAAGTAAGGGGATTTGGGCCCAAATTAGGGATTTCGACTTCGTTTTGGGTACATTTTAAAAGATTTAGTTTTAGTCCCAAAATAAGAAGAGAATTTTGGTATAAATTATATGCGTATTTCAAATTAAAGTCGACCAAATTAGGTCTGTTAAAGAATTTCAAAATTCCTACAAAATATTTGTTTGAATTATTGAAGAAATGTTCTCCAAATATTTATAAATCTTGAAATAACGAAAAGCAACCAAGCTCAATAATTAATCAAAAACTTTTCTATTTTCCAAATACTGAAATTGTTCCATGCAAAGGACTCAGAAAAAATAAATTTTGTGTAGGCTCAAAAAGTACCAGGGGATTTCATATAACATCTTATGTACCTCCTGAATCGTGTAAACTCGACTTATGCAAACTTAATGTTCAAAAGAGTTTACGAGCCCTAGTACTTACACCTACTAGATTTACACTTAACCCAAAACTATTAGTTTTTGAAAACTACTCGTATTTACTTGTCAAATTCCGTACAAATTTTAGAAAAAGAAGATTTTTCACCATAATGAAGTTCGTGTGAAAATTATGTAGATTTTTTTCTCTCGAAAATTTAATATACGACTTTTATTTTTAAACGGTGACATTTAAGCTTAATTGTGAATTGTCTTTCGTATAATAATTTTTTTTTAGTTTCAGAATTTTAACAAAGATTTGAGGCCTTAAAGTTTGAGTGAAAACGTAAATATTTCTTCGTAAAATATTCAATTTTATTTACTTTGCTCACTCATTTCTTAATAATTTTCTGAATTTAAGAGCGATGCTAACTTAGCTCCTATTTTTTTTTTTCTTTTGATTTTTTGTTTAAATTAAAATTAATTGGGTATAACATAGGGGATTTAAACATTTAAAATGGGAATAAGCTAAAACTTTTCGGGCAACACTGCTCCCCAATAAAATGAAACAGTATTGCCAGAAAAAACAAAACAGCAGTCAGCGCCATCTGTTGTATTAAAAACCGGTATTTCCATTCATCAGGAACATGGGAGACCGCTGATTTAAACTACAGGTCGCAATTCTGAAGGTAATTGTACAAAGTTTGGTATGTAAGTTTGTAGTGCCACCAAGTACAAAGAATATTGAAAATGGTTGACTCAGTTATGTCTTATGTATTGAGCTTAAATGGTATTGCCAAACCAAAGCTATTTTCAGCAGTTTCTTGCACCGGACCTATATACATACATATATACTCAGAGAACTTCTGCAGTCAGAATTTGTCAGTTATTCAAGTAGTATTTCAGTGAAGTTATTTTAAATGAAAATAACATTCATTTGTAAAAGAAATGTAAATCTTAACTACATTCGTAAGTTAAGAAAAAACAATCAACATAAAATACTGAAAATTAGTAATATTCATTTTAAAAATAATAAACCAAATAAAATGTATGTAATTAAATTTTGTTAGTTGTTTTGACTAATTTGTGGTTCATTTTATTAACGGTCAAAAACAAAAGAAAATATGAGTTGAATTTAATGCAATGTTAGTAGTTCTGTTTTTAAGTGAAATTTCATTTCTTTTAAATTACATTTGCAGCGGTCTTTACGAACAAAATATTTTAATTTATGCAATAACACTCTTCTAGAAATTTCAAATTTTTGCAGATTCTTCTTGTGCAATGCATATTTTGTAATAAACTGTTGTAAGCTGATTTCTAAGAAAACATTTTTTCAATGCACCGTTTTAGAGAAATCGCTGTTTATAAATTTGCGTTCGATATTCCATTTTTGTCAGTATTAATAAAGTTCTTCAATTTAGACCATGAAGTCATGCTGTTGCTTTCAAAATGATCAATCTACATACATTTACCTTCATTTGAGTACAATCATATCAGTATGTGTTCAAGGATATCTGATTGACACTGCGAGTATGTTGAAATTTTCCTTTTCTGAAGTTTTTCTTTAGAAATATCAGGGATCTCACATATTCCTGAATTACCAGAGATGAATAATTTATAGAGATGTGATATCGATAACTTTTTAAACAAACTGTAGATGTCGCTAACATGTAGGAAATTTTGTCAAAGGAGGATTTTATTTTGGAAAATTTTGTCAGGGGAGCATTTTATTTTCTCAAATGAGGTTTTAACAGAGTTGTCAGGTAAGGGGATGTTAGCCCAAATTAGGGATTTCGATTTTGGTTTGGGATAGAGCTTTGAAGATTTAATTCTTTAATTCAGTTTTTGAATTCTGAATTAAAATTTCAATGAATTAATTCCATTCACTGAATGGAATTAATTCATAGAATGACGATGTCGCGAAAAATAATTAGTTACGCTTACACGCCAGCATACGAAAAATCTAAAAATATGTCATTACCTATATGCTTACAAGTACTGAGAAAAAGAATGAGTCTAAAAATAGATTTTCAAAAAAATAAGTTTTATAAAAAAAAATATTTTTTTATTGTAAATTTTTTTTAATTAAATTTTTTAGTGCAAGAATAGAACCTGGGACTATAGGTTGCAAGTCAATAACTCTACCATGGGAGCTATATCGACATGTAATGTTTGATAGATAAAAACATAATTTACCTGCTGCGCACAAGTCAGCTTACTCGCCAACATACAAAAAATCAAAAAAATATGTGGTTACATATATCCCCACCAGTGTTGAAAAAATATTGAGTCTAAAAATAGATTTCAAAAAATTTTCAAAAAAATCTAGAAAATTACTTTCTATTTGAAATAATGATAAAAATAAATGATTATCAGTAACTCATTATTATGTATTTTAAAATAATGCAGAAGGTAAGTGGGTATCATTACTGGTAGTCCAAAATATAATGATATGTCATTACCGTTTCTACACTGGGTTCATATTTGTTTTCGTTCGATTTTTTTGTTACGAATTAATTCAATTGCTATAGTTCTTTTTATTAAATCAAATGAATTAATTCGCTGATGAACGCATTCAATTTTATAAATCGAATGGATTGAAATTGAATTAATTCCTTACTGAATTAATTCACCACTGAATTCGTTCAATTTCATTTTCGTGAATGTTCAGTGAATTGAAAAAAAATTACGTTCACTGAATTGAAAAACAAAAAATTACGTTCACTGAATTTAAAAGCTGTTTTCTGCCGATCAGTACACAGTGTAGTGTTTTCAAAATATATTTGAAATAATTCAGCCGTTACTGGCTGGTCGGTATGAGATGAAACTTCGCACGCCCGTAGCAAGACTCTTTCGCCTCCAGATTAAAAGTTTCTTTAAGAACACATATAGTATTTATATTTTTGATAACATACTTTTTTTATGATGGGCCTAATCTAAAAAGTATTCCGCACTTGTAAATTTTTCTTCCCCCCAGACCATTCAAAATTCGAGGAAAAACTCCAATTTTTGTAAAATTTTCACAATGTTTTGGGAGTTGTGGGATATTTTTCATCTTAACTTAAAGTTCTTTTCGATTTTTACACTCCACTGTGTACTGAATGGCAGATAGGACCTTTTAAATTCAGTGAACGTAATTTTTCGTTTTTCAATTCAGAAAAGGCAATTTTTTTTATATTCACTGAATGTAATGTTTTTTTTTAATTCACTGGACGAAAATGAAATTGAATGAATTCAGTGGTGAATTAATTCAGTAAGGAATTAATTCACTTGATTTATTAAAGGGAACTATAGCAATTGAATTAATTCTTTGAATTTGTTTTTTGTTGAAAGCGTTCAGCTGAACGAATTTAGTGAATTGCTTAAGAAAAGGAATTAATTTAATTCTAAAGAAAATTGAAGTCGATTTGTAGTGAATTCATTCAAAAACGAATTAATTCTTCAAAGCTCAGATTAAAAACATGTGAGACTTCTGCATTTAAACACAAAATTAATGTTTTTGATTTCTCTTAAAATGTAAAATTTAATAGAACTTGCACAAAAAAAAATTTTAAAGGGATATTAAATAAAAATAACCTAAATTTAAATACTCATTTATATGCAGTAGTGGACTAAATAGGATACATTAAATCAAGATTTTTCGAAATTTGTTATAATTTTTATTTTATTATAGAAACTTAAATGATTTTTTTAAAAGCATAAAACTGAAATATTCTTCTTCAATAAAAACCTAAATATAGTAGACTATATCATTAAGAAGTTAATGAAACAAATAATTGCAAATTGTGACCGCTTTTATCCAGTATTGTTCATTTTTGAAATTTTTGGCAAGTTCTTTCTTTAATATTTTGTCGAAAGTCCTTTGTTCTTTAAAACAGATTTTATTCGAGAAGGAATGCTTTCCACGAGATTTTTAATAGTTTGAGGTGGAATATTAGCCCATTCCGCTGAAACTCCTGACCAAAGATCATCTAAGTTGGTCGGTGCTCGTTCGCATTGGGAGAGTCTTCTTTTGACAATTGCCCACCAATTCTCGATGGGATTTCAATCGGGGCTCTGACGTGGCCACTTCAAAAACTGGAAAAACTACATTTGGATATCACAAATTGAACAAAAGTTATTAATACAGATTTAAAAATACTCAAATATGTATCCACTTTAGTCCACTACTGTATGTGTAAAATTTATTGTTTTGTTTGTTAGAAATGTAAACTTATATTTCCAAAAGAAATGTTGACATTCTAATTCAGTTTAACAAAACAAAAATACAATACAACAACAACGTTTCTCTAATAGGATCGTATGGAATAAAATGAGAACCGTTTCGATATAACTATGTAGAATAAAAGTAGAATTGAATAATTGTTTTTGTTCCTTTCTGCCTTAACATACAGAAGATATAAACAGAAAAATATAGTAAAATATATCCAAAATATTTAGTCTGTTGGCTGAACAGAAAAAGTTGTTACTTTAACAAAATTTATTCCTGTTTTTTGGCTTAAAATAAAATTTAGTGATTTTAACAAATTCTTTTGTTAAATTTAACAAATCTAAATGTAAGTAAAAAATTTTTAAAACTACAGTTTTATCTGTAATTACACTGAGTCGTAGAATTTATCCAAATTTAGGGTCTCAGAACCCTCCCCGGGCCTAGTCCATATCATGTGAGGGCATATAAGGGCACTCCAGCAGAGCAAGCATTTTATCCGTTTTGCTCTATTTCGCTTAGTTTTCGCGAGGGTCCAAATCCCCGGCAAGGTCCATTTTTGAATAGAGATAACCCCTTTCGCTGGGCTATTACCTAGTTAGGGTTAGTCGAAATTTTCACCAATTTTGCTCTACCTCTTTTAGTTTTCGAGATATGGGCCATTCTAAAAATCGGGAGGGAAAGAAATAGCGCCATCTTTAAAACTTCAGATACATTGCTGGCGCCATCTACCGGGTAATAACAGTACCATGAAAATATTATATTTTAACAATAAATTTTGTAAAATTTAACGAATTAGTTTTAAATAATTTTAAAAATTAACACTCAAAATTAGTTAAAGTATTGTGTTAAATAAAGATAACTAAAATCTTTGCTTAAATCAGTTTTTCAACTAAAAATTTGTTAAAAATTTGTCAAATCGCTTTGAAACCGGTTTGACAGATTTTTCTACTGACGTATTATTTTAAGTGTGGTACTTAGCAAGTACCATAGTACTTGTTAAGTGCCTATAGTACTTGGCAAGTACCAGAAATACTTAGCAAGTACCATAGTACTAATCAATTACCAAAAGTACTTACTAAGTATCATAGTACTTAGCGAGTACATAGAGTACTTATCAAGTACCATAGTACTTAGCAAGTACCATAGTACTTAGCAAGTACCATAGTACTTAGCAAGTACCATAGTACTTAGCAAGAACCATAGTACTTAGCAAGTACCAAAAGTACTTATGAAGTACCATATGACCTGCCAAGCACCAAAACTACTTAGCAAGTACCATAAGACTTGGCAAGTACCAAGTATGCTTAGCAAATACCTTGGACTTAGCAAGTACCAAAGATACTTACGAAGTACCTAGTACATTTTAAGGTATTGGTACTTAAGTATCAATTACTTCCCTAGTAATTGGTACTGATTACAAAGTACATTTGAAACTTGGTACTTGTATTTAAAAAATTTCAAGTACAAATACCATGCAATTGTAATTGTACTTAATGTGCTTGGTGCTCATCTACATATGTTGCCAACAATACTGTTGATATGGTTCGACCAACTTAGATTGTCATTAAAAACAATACCTAAGTTTTTAGCACTAGACACAATTTCAATCCTCTGGTTGTTCAGGGTACTAAATCTGATCAGACCATAGATTATTTTTCGTATGCCATATGTGATCATATATGTATATATGATATAATCTGGCACAAGTTCTAAATAAATTGAATCATATCTAGTTATATTTAAACACATCTGATCAGATATAATCTTTTTCACAGGGTTATATAAAAAATACTAAATAGAAATAGAGCAATATTTAACTACGCTCGCTACGCCAACTTTTTAGAAATTTTTAAAAAGTCCTGTAGAAGGACAGTTGGTATGGAAAGCCTCACATGTACATATATGTAAATATAAATCTAACAATAACAATATTAAGTTCATAATTCGTATTTACTCGCATAAAATCTAAAACAAATAAAAACAAAGATAACTATTTAACACCTTTTGAGCTGGCAGAATTTTAATTAAAAGAATTTTAATTTAAATATTAGAATTTTGCAATGTTTAAGGCGCGTTTACAATGATAGAGTGACTCTACTCTATAGCACAGATTAAAATGTTAACTGTTCAAAATACAGACTAGAGTTACCTCAAAAATTGATGACACTTCAATACTTACATTATTATTTCGCATAGTATATGCCACCACCGCAATTTATTTTCGTATTTAATTTTTTTTTAATACCTTTTTAGTTTATTAAAAAAATTTCGGTTTATTTTGTTTATTTAAAAAAATTATTTTTAATTTGTTGACAATTAGAGATGTGAACAAATTAGTGATGTGTTTTTTTAGGTATATTTGTCATGTTAAATACTTAACAGAGCAATGTTAGCCAGTGTTGCCAACTCTTGAAGGCAGGAAAGCACCGTGAGCATTATGAAAACGGGTAAAAAGGGTAAAAATTTACCGAAAATGGGGTAAAAAAGCACGATATCAATTTTTTGAAAAATGTAAATCAAGAATTTAAAAACAAATTTTAACTTTGAAAAATCGTGTAAAAAAGGTTCAAAAAAATAACCAAAAAAGGGGTAAAAAAGCACCAAACTAATATTTCAAAATTTTGAAGTTTAAATGTAACGAAGTTACTATTTAAAATTGTACTACAAACATTGTGCAATAATGTATTTCTTGTATAGTTCGTTTTATTTTTTAAATTTTGACAGAAAATTCAAGAAAAATTAAGAAACGAGAGCAAATACCAAAAATATTAACTGTACAAAAAGCACTAAAAGCACTGCTTGAAATATGAAAAAGCACCGTAAATACCCGCTTTATTTAAACGGGTATTTGTAAAAAATCACCGGGTACGGGAAGGAAAAAAGCACCAAAAAATACCCGAAAAGCACTGATTTGGCAACACTGATGTTAGCTCTAGAGTGCAGCAAATCTGTACTCCAGAGTCAAACAGGTTTTACTCTGGAGTGGAATAAAAAGAGATAGTAAAATACAAAAATGTGTTAATATGAAAAACTCACTTTGTGCCCTAAATAGCCTACAGAAATGTACGAATATGATAATCTTATATTTAGGTAAAAATACAATATAAAAAAACATAACTGATTCTAATAATTACATAGAATACTCATGCAAATATTTACATCAAGTTTTATTTGTTTTTGAATTATGAAATTTAGATCGTTAAAATTTTGATACACATACATAAAATCCTTGTAGCATAACATGTGCATATATTTGTTTTTTTCTAATAAGGATGGCATTTATATTTACAAATATAGTTTTTTTGCACTAAAGACATATGAGGCATTTTATATCAACAGTCTAGTTGAAATAAAAAAAGAGTATGTTGTATCAATGTCTAAGTTATAGTATTTATTTATTATCCTATATTATGCAAATAATATGTGGAACAAATTTCTAAAACTTTTACAAAATCTGGGCGAGGTAGGCGTGGTTAACTATTAACATATTTATCAAATTTTTATAATATATTCTTTAGTAAAAATCATGGATGGTAACCAATACGATGCGGTTATCGGTAAGGGTAACGCTGTTTTAAATTACTTCGGCAACGGTATTTTAAGCACCTAGAAAATAGGTTCAGTTGGGATAACCGCATTTGTAGCCAATCGAATGGTTCGGTTGTGGTAGCCGAATTTTTCAGTTGGGACAACAGGAAACCAATTGAAGCAGAACTAATTTGACTATGATAACAGAATTTCAGTTGTATCAAGAATTTTTCAACCGAAAAATTCATTTGAAGCAACTGAACCATTCGATTGGCAACAAATGGGGTTGTCAACACCGAATCTGTTTTCTGGGTGAGGATAATGATATTTTATCTATTTCGGTAGCGGTATTTTAAGGTTAATGGTAGTCAGTTCAGGGGGGTTTAAATCGCTAACGGTATTTTTGCGGTATTGCCTGCCATCCCTGGTAAAAATTAGTGGAATTTGGAAAATGCTGGATATTTTACTATGTTAATAGATTTTTATATGGGATATTCAAATAAATATTTTCCTTAAATTCAGAACTAGTTCTGAATGTTTAGTGTAATAGAAATTTCATCTTATCTAAAACTTGGCCAATTTCTTTTTATATTTTAAAGGTCACATGCTTTCTCAATATTTGGATTTTTTTTTTAGTTTTGTTAAGTTTTCGCCGGAATCTATTAAAAATTCGTCACCGATAGATAGAAAGTCAGTCAGTGGATATACCAATTGATTGAAAAGTTTTAAAAATTTTGAAATGTATATTCCCTAAATATCTTCTATATTACATATTTAAAAATTTAATCGAATTAGAAGCTCCACTATGTGAAATTTTTTTTTGTAAACAAATGCAGTTGCCATAAAATATTTTAAATTTGTTTGTAACAAAATAGTGTCAGCCTAATGTTACACATAGTTAAATTTTTGTTTACTCTATATTTGCAACGTAGTTTTGAGTAAATTTGTGTTTAAATAAAATATTAATTAGTGTTGAAAAACAACATATATTTTGCATTTAAGTTATGAGGAAAACTAAATATATATAAAAAGTTGTGCTAACAAGAGTTAATTTAATTAAAATTATAAAAATAACAAATAAATTGTGGTCATAGCATACATATTTGTTTGCTTTTTATAAAATAAGTTTATGTCAATTGTATTTAAAATAAATGAAAAAGTAACATTACAAACGAACTTTAAATGCCCTTCATTACAGTTCAGTTATTTATCATATTACATTAGTTTTGTTTTTCAATATTTTCCGAACTTTTGGTGTATTAAAAAAATTTTTATAATGTTGAAGATTCTATTTTTTTCGTTTTATTTATATTTAGTTTTATAAGAAAAACAAGATTATATTCTAAGAAAATTCATGGACAAATTCAGAAGTTTTAGCTAATCATACGTAGGAAACTGTACACATTTATTCAACTAAAATTATGATGACCTAAACGTATGAGTGTTTTTATTACTCATACATCGTGTTGTCCCATTATAGTATGTTTTTTAATGAATATTTTCTAGGTGCTACAATTAAAATCATAAACTAATTATATATTTTATTTTCTCCTTATTTATGCCGTGGTAAAGGTCATACAAAAAAGTTAAATACGTAAATAAGTTTTTTTATTCTACGTATACAACAGAGTTTTTTTAGTATTAATTAAATCAAAATATCCCAGCAAACAAAGATGATCATTAATGACTCAGAAATGAGCTCCAAAAACATAAACATTTTTTCACTTTTTCCTATGAAAGTGGTCCGTCCAAAAGAGCCCCCTGTGTAATAAGAAATGACTCAGAAAAAAGAATGTATAAAATCGAAATTTTCCTCATAAATTTAAATAATTTTGGAATCTTGATGCAGTTTTGTCTGAGGCCGGGGTAAAACTCAGTTTGTCCAGGTTCGTCAAAGGTCTGCCTCCTTTGAAATAAAACAGCAATCGTTTCTTTTGTTCAATTCAATTGTACGATCCTGTATCGCACACAGTTTTATTTACCAAGATCTTAAACTACTTAAATTACTTATTTAATCTAATGACTGTTATTGTTTAAACGTCTTCGATGATTCGGTGCTCAGGATGATCTTCGGCAACTCTGGCAGTGGTTGCAGTTCCTCCAAACGTCGATAGCTCTGTCACTGGTTAGATATGATTAGGTATTGAACTAAGTATCTCACGAAAATAGTAAGCAGGTGAGTCGGGTTATTCCAGGAAAACGAGGATATGTTGTAAATACGATTAGTAAATATTTCTAAGTAACTCACGAGAATAGTAAGCAGGTGAGTCGGGTTAATTCGGGGAAACGAGGGAATATGGTAAATACGATTAGTAAATATTTCTAAGTAACTCACGAGAATAGTAAGCAGGTGAGTCGGGTTAATTCGGGGAAACGAGGGAATATTGTAAATACGATTAGTAACTAGTTCTAAGTAACTCACGAGAATAGTAAGCAGGTGAGTCGGGTTAATTCGGGGAAACGAGGGAATATTGTAAATACGATTAGTAAATAGTTCTAAGTAACTCACGAGAATAGTAAGCAGGTGAGTCGGGTTATTTCGGTAACTCCGACCTTGTTGGCTTATTCGTGTATACTTCGCCCACGGGACGAAGTATAATAAAACTCCAACTGGATTCAAGCTCTCCCCTAGGCTATACAAATTTTCCCTTATAAGCAATACGTTCTATTAACCTAATAAGAATTATTAGAATATTTGCCCAGCCCAGTGAAAATATGTTGTTGGTTAGGGGTATCAGCATTTCCATTAGGTATATGAATAAGTAGGTTATTTGTAACGGCACGTTACAAAATGAACCCTCATTTTGGGACAGCTTTTTAGATTATAGAGACAACTTTTTGGATTGTTTTTTGAGGGTTCATATATTCTTCTAATAAAATAGTGTTTTCAAAAAAACAATAATCATTTCTACGAGCCATTTAAGAATCTTATTTATGAGCGCTCCGAACTTGCTGGCTGGGATTTATAAAATATATATTTTAACATAAATACAAAATTAAATAAGTGTACTGTGTATTTATATGTATACTGGTCCTTGTAGAGAATTAAAAATTGTGGAAAGAAGTTTTTGGGAAACAGATAAAAGTCCTCAAGTAATCTGAATATCTAAAAATAAATTTAAATCCTCCCAAAACCGCTGACCTCAATTATTACGATGCACCAAATCGAAGTTTTTCACTAATATTACCTTCTAACTTCTCTAAACCGTATGAGTATACCAAGATTTCCAATTTTAAATTTATAAAAATTTGATTAATATTACACTCGGAGATTTATGTATATTTAAAATATTTTGTATGTAAAGACCGCTGCAAATGTATTTATAAAAAAAAATTAATTTCACTTGAAACAAGACCACTAACATTTCATTAAATTCAAATTACATTTTCTTTTGTTTTTGATTGTTAAAAAAATTAACCACAAATAAGTCAAAACAACTAACAAAAATAACTTACATCTTTTGTTGTTTTTTTTTTTAAGAAACAATATGAACAAACAAAATGCAAGTTACGAGTTCTCAGTATTTTATGTTGTTTGTTTTTTAAATTACTGACGATTGTAATTAAAATTTACATATCTTCTGCAAATGAATGTTATTTTCACTTAAAACAACAAAACTGAAATACTACCAAAACAACTTACAAATGTTGACTGCAGAAGTTCCCTGAGTGTAAGATAAAATGACTAAAAATTACAGTTACGTTCAGGGGTCTCTGCTTAATGGTAATACCGATTTTTAATGCAATAGATGGCGCTGACTGCTTTTTTGTTTTTTTTTTGCAATACTGCTCTGTTTAATGGGGAGCAGTGTTGACCAAAAAGTTTAAACTCATTCCCATTTCGAAAATTTAAATCACCAATTTTATACCCAATTCGTTTTAGTTTAAACAAAATCGCTCTTAAATTCAGAAAATTATTAAGAACTGACTCAGCAAAGTTAATAAAATTGAATATTTTACAAAGAATAATTACTTTTTCACTCGAAATTTAAAGGCCTCAAATCTTTGTTTAAATTGTGAAAGTAAACAATTTTTTATTATAAGAAAGACACAATCACAACAAAGCTGAAATGTTACTTCAAAAAAAATAACAGTCTCGTACATTAAATTTTCGAGAGAACAAATTCTTTACAATTTTCACACGAAATTCATTATTGTGAAAAATCTTTTTATTTCCAAAATTTGTATGAAATTTGGCAAGTACATAAATACGAGTAGTTTTCAAAAGCTACAAGTTTTTGCCTAATACTGCATTTATACCGAACAAAAACTACCTGGTTTTTGTCTCTTGTAGTTTTTAACTTGTCAAAACGCATACAAAAAAACAAGCAAAAACTAGTTTTCTACAAAAACTAAGTAGGTGGTTTTTGCTCTAGTATAAAAGCAGTATAAGTGTAAAGTTCAAGGGCTTGTAAACTATGGTGCCTATTCCTACGTGTGACTCATTGTGACCGCCATAAGACTATTTTTGAGACTAAAAGTCAAAACTTTTCATACAAAACAATAATAAAATTAATAAAATTCAAATTTCATTTGTAAATGTTATGATTGCGTCTATAGCAGATCTTAATTTTTATGAAGTTTTCAAACAAAAATTTGAATAAATGTAATTTATTGTGACTTTGCAACAACCAATACGTGGGGATTACAGTCACAACTAGGGTATTATATATTATTTTTATTTTAATCGATTAATCGTGCACATAATTATTTGGGTTTTTTTCTTAACCGGTTAATCGAACAAAATTTTTAAATTAATCGATTAATCGAAAAAAATTTATGTAAAATAATCTACATACACTTGTGTTTAATAATTTTATTTAAATAAAGGAACAAAAATAAATTCAGTAACTCTTCTGAAATTTATAAAAATAAAAAAAATTTAATAATTGAGATCAGATTTTGTCAATATTTTTATTTTTTCTGTCCCCGCTTTCACATATTAAAATTTTATCCAAATTGGGGAGAACCACGAAGAATATAAGACCCCGTACATTAATTTGTATCTCTTTCGTATTCATTGAATAAATGAAAACGTGAATGTATTAAGGAATTTTGTTGAGAATTTATTTTCCCTCTACGTTTCTGTATCTCCATCCCTTTATTTTATTAATTCAGAGTGCTCACTAAACAAGCTTTATTACATTGGCATTAATTATAATTAATAATTCTAATAATCATTAATTACAATAAATATTAATGCTTTCATTTAATATAAACATTTAAAAAGTCGTAAAAAATAATTAAAAATGTATTATACATAAAGAGAAAAGTCACAAAAACAGGGTAGTAATTCGGAAGATGACAAAGCAAACTGTGATAATTTTATGTTGTTTCTATTTTTTCTTTGGGAATGAAGCTGTTTATTAACCCTTCTACTTAGAACATGAAATTCTCATTGAGTTGATTTTAACAAATATTTCTATAAATTCTAAAAGGTCGTCCCTTAATTATTTTCTTAGGGCAGAATGAAATCCGGATAGGTATAAGCAAACAGCAAATTATTTATCACAATTTTTGAAAAAAATTTTGAATTTTTGCAGATTTGCTTTAATAAAAAATTTATACTTTTTAAACATTTTTGTAATTTTCTACCAATTTTGATTAATCGTATGAAATTATTCGAATTATTCGTTATTCGAAATTTGGAAATTTTAAATTATTCTAACAATTTTTGAGAAAAATTGTTCGATTAATCGAATAACGATTAATCGATTGAATACCCTAGTCACAACAAAGAATCACAGACTTTTCATAGGAATAGGCACGTATTTTTAACATTAAGTTGGCATAAGTCTAGTTTACACGATTCAGAAGGCACATACGAGATTAACTGAAAACCCCTAGTACCTTTTAACCTACACAAAATTTATTTTTTCTATGATTTATTATTGAGCTTGGTCGCTTTTCGTTATTTCAAGATTTATAAATATTCAGAGAATATTTCTTATATATTTTGTAGAACTATACAATACACAGAAAGAATTTACAAAATTCTAATTAAATTTTTATACACCTTTCTCATATCACATTTGTAAACCCAGCCAGCAATTTCGAAGCGCTCATAAATAAGATTCCTAAATGGCTCATAGAAATGATTATTGTTTTTTTGAAAACACTCTGTTTTTGGTAGAAAATATGAACCCTCAGAAAACAATCTAAAAAGTTGTCTCTACAATCTAAAAAGCTGTCTCAAAATTAGGGTTCATTTTTCGGACTCAAAGAAGATTCCAAAATTATTTAAATTTATGACGAAAATTTCGAATTTATAAGTTCATTTTTCTGAGTCATTTCTGAGTACACTCTTTTAGACGGACCACTTTCATAGGAAAAAGTGGAAAAATGTTTATGTTTTTGGAGCTAATTTCTGAGTCATTAATGATCATCTTTGTTTGCTGGGAATACAAAAAAAAAACTTTTTCAAAAGGCACCAACAAAGAAATTTGTAAATCCAAAAAAATTTTCTTTTTTTTATAACTTTGAATTTGTATTTTTAAACAATTTTTATATGAAAGATAACAATTTACAAACGAGTTATAAATATTTTAAACATTACATTCAAATATTAAAAAAAATTTAATAAAATAAAAAAAATGTTTAAAAAAATATTTGTCCCGGTGGTAATCGAACCCGCGATCATCTGTTTGGAAATACCAAAATCAATTTTTAGGATCACTTTTAAAGCAACTGTGCTTTAGAAGCAATACTCAAGTGACTTTTTGGAAGTTGGTCAGGAGTAATTCTAAAAAATCAGTAAAAATACACTAACGGATACTTGTTAAGTAGTGAAAGAACTAGTTTTTAAAGCATTACCTCTAATTTTTTTTGCTGGGTAGTGTTCTATTTATACCCTACACCACTATGTGGTCATTATACCCTACACCACTATGTGGTCAGGGTATTATAAGTTTGTGCTGATGTTTGTAACACCAAAAAATATTGGTCGTAGACCCACCTTATAGTATACCGATCGGTTCAGAATTTTTTTTTATTTCGATTTAACGATGTCCGTCTGTCCGCCCGTCCGTCTGTCTGTCTGTCCATGCAATCTTGTGCGCACTCTACAGGTCGCAAATATTAAGATATTTTGATGAAATTTGGTACGCAGACCTATGTTGGCCCAAGGACGAACAAGTTTGATTTTGGTGAACATCGGTCCATGTTTAGACCTAGTGCCCAAAATTATATTGTTTATACGCTGCAGGTCGTAAATATTAAGATATTTTGACGAAATTTGGTGCACAGACCTATGTTAGCCCAATAACGCAGCCTATTGATTTTGGTGAACATCGGTCCATGTTTAGACCTAGTACCCATATAAGGGTCCTACCAAAATTATACTCTTTATACGCTGCAGGTCGTAAATATTAAGATATTTTGATGAAATTTGGTACACAGACCTACATTGGCCCAATAACGCAGCCTATTGATTTTGGTGAACATCGGTCCATGTTTAGACCTAGTGCCCATATAAGGGTCCTACCAAAATTATACTGTTTATACGCTGCAGGTCGCAAATATTAAGATATTTTGATGAAATTTGGTACACAGACCTATGTTGGCCCAAGGACGAAGCCTATTGATTTTCGTGAACATCGGTCCATGTTTAGAACTAGTGCCCATATAAGGGTCCCCCCAAAATTGGCTTGGTTACAAACTGCAGGTCGCAAATATTAAGATATTTTAATGAAATTTGGTGCGCTGACTCACATTATAGAAAATTTTGACACAAGCCCCATTTTAACCCATTCGAATTTCGGATCCAAACAATACAGCAGACTGGTGTAGGGTATTGTATAGTCGGCATGCCCGACTTTAACCTTTTTACTCGTTTTAACATTGAGTTGTCACAGGAGAGGAGTACTCCCACTTAAACATTTTTTCAGTACTTTTTGAAGGAGTACAAAGGAAGCTCTTTTTTACCAATTAAAAGTTTAAAAAAAAATTCTTAACAAAAAGAATTATATTTTTTTTATTTTACAAAAGTTTTTTATTGCCGCCACCGGGTATCGAACTTGCGACCTCACGATTACTAGTCTAGCGCTCCACCGCTGAGCTATACTTTGATATGAAAGTTGACTGGCATAAAAACACCTCTATGTTAATCCGAGATATTGTTCCTTATTCTCTTCAATAAAAGTACTTATTAAACAAGTGTAAAAGGTGCACTGCAATTCAATATTGTTGTCAGTACTATTTTTACAGGTGGATAAAAAACAATTTCTCACCATTTTTTTATATATACAGTATAACTCGATTAATACGAACGCTGATAAGACGAATTCTCGGTTAATACGAACCAATTTAGAAGTCCCGAAGTTTTGGCAACAATTTCAATATAAAAAACATCGGTTAATACGAACTCGCTTAAGACGAACACTCGGTTAAAACGAACTGTTTGTGATGGTCCCAGAAACAAATTTATATATAATTTTCCATTTTTAATACGAACTGTACAAAATTCGACAATATTTTCTATATTTTTGTTTTCTGGCAAATTTTAAACCGAACACACATATTTAGGAAACCAAATAAAAAAATTGTAAAATTTTTAAAGTTGTTTCAAAGAAATTTAAATATTTTGTGGATCATTAGAACATTTTAAATAAATTTTACACCGGTTAATGCGAACATCACTTACAACGAACTAATTAACCTAGTCTCCCGGAGTTCGTCTTAAGCGAGTTTTACTGTACATATTTTTAAAAATTAAAAAAATATTGAATTTAAACAAATTACTTATAAATATTAAAAAAATTAATAGAATAAAAAAAATTTAAAAAAAAATAAAAAAAATATTGGTCCTGCCGGTTATCGAACCTGGGACCCTCCGTTTGGAAATGCCAAGTGATACCAAAATCACTTTTTACGATCACTTTTAGAGCAACTACTCTTTAGAAGCAATAATTAAGTGATTTTTTTAATGTAAGCTGTAAAAATGTAATAAAGGATACTTTGGAAGCAATGAAAGAAGCGATTTTTTGAAGTTGTTTAGAATAACTTCTAAAAACTCAGTAAAAATACACTAACGGATACTTGTGAAGCATTAAAAGAAGTAGTTTGTAAAGCATTACTTGCAATTTTTGTTGCTGGGATGTAATGAAAAAAGATGAATTTTTTGGATCTTACAAAAAAATTGGTAAAAATTCATTTTTAGAGGTATCTATAAAAAAAAAAATTTTTTAATATTTGAATATATTGGAATCAATAAAAAATAATAAAATTGTAAAAATTTTGTTGGCGCCTTTTTAAAAACGGACAAAAACGACCCGTTATTTAAAGAGTTAGAGGGTTAAAATGTTCCACAAAAATGTTCCTCGTAGTTTTTTACAGTTCGCTGAACACATCCTATACCTAAAATGGAAGATTTCCATGGTTTCTCCCTAAAATCTAGGTTTGTGGGACATTTGAGAGCCAATTCTGAATAAGTACGAAATTAACCCTTAAACACATTTTAAGTTTTTACTTATTATTGGCACTGAATTTAAATTTTCAATACTGATGTCTTAAAAGACTTATAGTAGAATTTCATGACAAATATTTTTGCGGAGCAGTTTAACCCTCTTACCCTTCAACTTACGGGTCGTTTTTGTCTGTTAATAAAACGGGGCCAAAAAAGTCCCTTTAATTGAAGAGTTAGAAGGTTAAAATATCCTACAAAAATATTTTTCGGAGTGTTTTACATAAGTTCGCTGAACATACCCTACACCTAAAATGGAGGATTCACATGGTTTTCTATTTTATTCCTAATTAATTTTTTTTTTGCTTTAGAAAAATCATTTTAAGCGTTTAGACATTTTTCATGAATCGATTTTACCCAAATTTGGGACAAATATGGCTTGACTTTATATCAATTCACGTGCTAAATATCATGGCAATCGGATAATTTTTGCAGGTTTTATAAAGATTTTAAGATAAGGGATATATGGCAGGACTAAGAATCCGTGCTTCGATTTTGATAAAAATCGACACAAAAGTTTCCAGTTTTATGTGTATCTCAATGCATACTTTTTGTAATTTTACGTCCATTTATGTAGCTAATATAATATTTTTAAATTTCAGGACCTATGGGAGGTGGGCGTGTCCTTGGCCCGATATTTCCAAAAATATTAATTTTTCTTAACTAAGGGGTTCTATGTCAATGTACCAAATTTCAAAACTTTGTCTCCACTCCTTCTATTTTTGTCCAGTCGTTATATGGGATCAAAGCACTGTGCGTCTGTCCATGTAAAATTAACGACCCTTGTAATCAAACTACAGGTTGCAATTCTAAAGAAGATTCGGCAAAATTTGGTACAAAATGCTTAAAATCAGTACATGTTTTAACATACTAGTCAATTTAAATGTCCTATTTGAGCTAAAATGTGTTAATCTTAAATTGTGTTATCAAACCAAAATGATTTTAAGCAAGTTCACCATTTTTTATTTTTTTATTTTTCAGATAGTGATATTTATCTGAGTTCCACCCAGTCCTTTTTTACAGAACTTTAAATGCCGAAAATTTACGAAAATGTTGTCGTTTTTTTTTATTTTTTTGTATAAAATTATTTGGTGCATCGTATCAGTTCAAAAAGTAGAACTCGAGATCAACGAGTAACTAATAATTAGACTACCTTTTTGGCGCCGGTTAAAAGGAGGATATATCTCGAAAACTGTAAAGCCGATATTGACCCAAAGTACCAACTCGGTAATTGAATACCGGACCATAAAGATTTGAACCCTGTCCCTTCAAATAGCAGAAAAAACACATCCATATGGGTGAAATCAAAAAATGTGATAAATTTTTGGGCCGAATTTCTGAGAAGCAAAAAGTGTTAATATTTCGGTTTTTCTAACTGGAATCAGTAAGTTTAGTCATTATAAACCTAATTGCAAAAAATCTCTTCTACAAGTTGCCGCAATAACTTTTTTTGCACAATTTTAATTTTTTTTTTTGGTAACGGAGTTTACATTTCTGCAAGCAAAAGATATAACAAAAAACATTGCGTACGAATTTTCTTCAATTTATTAGTTTTTCGTATTTGGGTTTTCAACTTGCTTTCCAATGATATATAATTTGTGTTTATCAAATTGGCGGTTTCGCGAATAAAAATAGAATTCATTCCGCGAAAAAATTTTAATTTTTGGTTCTTTTAAATGCTTTTCAAAAATATAAAATTTTTTAAAATCCAAACAGCGGTTGCGCAGTTACATAATAATATATTAAAAACATAACATTTCGCGATCAAAAAATTCTTAAATTGTGTGTTAAACAAATTTAATTTGTCAAACTAATGTCAGTAATGACTCAAAATATCGATTCAAAACCAATGAAATGCAAAATCAATCGTTTTTCGCTCCAGCAGCTTAGGGTAAAAAACTGATAATTTTTTTTGATTTGACGCAAAATTATTAGTTGAATCGTCTTTTGACGCATAAATATTAGTTGAACCACCTCTGTTTATGGTTATTTTAAAATACTTTAAACATTTATCTAAATTTATTTGAATGAAATCTGATGCAAACAATTGTGGTTACGGAGTTTACAGTTACGGAGTTTACATTTGGTTACTTTTTTCGTTTTCTTTCAGAAACGCTTTGTCAGAATTTTTTTTTCCGAAACAAAATCGCATGATGCCTACAAGGTGAATCCAAATATGACATTGTTTTTCTTACTCGTTAAATAGTTTGGTATAAAAATTAGGAACGGAGTTTAAAACATTTTTTCAAATCTTATTAAAGACATCCTTTTTCATCTCAAGAATGTTACATGCTGCAGAAAAGCTTGAAGTCTGTTATACTGGATGATTACTTACAGTCCAACGATCATTTGAGTATAAATAACATTATACTTTTCGCAATATAAATAATAGATAACTCCAAAATTCTGGTATATGCATTTTTATCAAAAATTATGACGAAAAATCGTTACAGAGTTGAAGTCGTGATAGCTAAGATATACGACAAAGTTTGTAAAATGTTTTAATTTTTATTAAAAACGGCACTTTTCCTCTTCATAATAATTCTTACAGTTAGTATTTAGCTTTATTGGTTATTAAAATATAAGCTAATTAAATTAAAAAACCTTATGAGTTACTTGTTACGGAGTTTACATTTGGCCTATAAAATTGGTCACAAATTTTCTGTATTAACCAAAAATTGGTCAGATTGTTATAAATTTTGTAAAACAGGTGACAATGCGCTGATATATATCGAAATATATAACTCAATGTAATCCATGCAATAGAAATTAGTTGGTTACACGGTTTTTATCACATTTTTTGATATCACCCATATATAACATATATGATCATATACGAGCCCATACATGTTGTTATACGATCTCATTTTCAACTGGGCTAGCTCAAAAAACATGAAATGCTTATATTAGTATTGGAATTATAATGATTTTATTTGTATAAATAAACAAGTAAATAATATAAATTAAATAAATAAACCACATTTTAAATTTATGGCAAATTACGAGTATTTAAGTGTTAATTTATACAAAAAATTATCTAAAAAAAATTTATAGTTATATTATTTAATCTCTCTTTTATTACAAAGTAAGCAGTAAGACGAAAAGTAGGTAAATAAATTTTAAAATTTTCTATTATAAATCGATTAAAATCTATTTTTTGTATTTCTTGTCAGAAGATATATCAATGTTGAATGTTTGTGTAACAGAAACTGTTCGAGATAATTGATTTTTTTTTTTTGATAAATAAGAATTCAAAAACTTTTCTAAAACAATTTCAAACAAAAATTCTATACAAACTCAATGGGGCAACAATATGTTACATTTTGCTTTGCACATAAATTTAAATCCTTTCGTTTAAGCTTTTAGGCTAAGAAAATGTAAAAATTTCAATTGAAATATCATAGGAGTATATCATCATCATCATATGCTACACTCAAAATAATAAGTCTGTTGGCTGGACAGGAAAATTTGTTACTTTAACAAAATTTATTTCTGTTTTTTGGCTTCAAATAAAATTTGTTGATTTTAAAAGATTTTTTTTTTAAATTTAACAAATCTAAATTTAAGTAAAAAAATTAGTAAAATTACAGTTTTATTTGTAATTATACTGAGTCGTAAAAATTGTTCAAATTAAGGTCTCGGGACCCTCCCGATATCATCTAAAGCCATGTAAGGGCACTCCACAGAAGCAAACATTTTATCCGTTTTGCTCTATCTCGCTTAGTGTTCGAGATATGGGCCATTTTATGAAGTGGAACATTTTTATTAAAAATTCCCGAGGGTCCAAGGCCCCACCATGGTCCATTTTTGGATAGAGATAACCCCTTTTTTCATTTTATTTTTATCGGGATATACGTTAATTGGATTTAAGGGAATTAAATATGTTAAAATCCCAAACGTATTTAACAAATTGTGAAAAATAATCCGTTGTAGGCATGTCCCTATCCGGATTTCATTCTTGCCTAAGGAAATCGTCAGCGGACGACGTTTTTAGAATTTCTGGAAATATTTGTTAAGTTAAATTACAAACTCAATGAGAATTTCTTGTTCTCTCCCTTTCACTGGAGTATTACATGGTTAGTAGTAGTAGTCGAAATTTTCGTCAATTTTGCTCTTTCTCTCTAAGTTTTCGAGATATGGGCCATTTCAAAATATCGGAAGGGAAAGAACTTATTTTTTAAATAAAAATTAAAAACGAACTAGCGCCATCTTTAAAACTTCGGATACACTGGTGACGCCATTACCAGGTAATTAGAGAAACATAGAAATATGATATTTTACCAATAAATTGTGTAAAATTTAACGATTTGGTTCTTAAAAATTAGTTACAAAAAGTTTTGAAAATTAACACTCAAAATTAGTTAAAGTACTGAGTATTTTTAAAAATTAGTCAAATCGATTTGAAACCTGCTTGACAGATTTTTCTACTGACGTATTATTTTAAGTGTATACATGTATGCATACACGCAGAAAAACTATATTGTTTGATATGTTTACAGGCAGTTATATATGAGCAATTCCTAAAAATTTTTCATAATGGTGATAACTAGGGTTATGATTTTTTGATTTTTTTTTTTTTTTTTTTTCAAATATAAAATTTTACATGCCTAGCCAAAAAGGCCATAAAAAATATTAAGAAACGCATTCTTACTTTTTCACTGCTGTCAAATAAGTTCCCGCGCCAAAAGGGTTGAAATTTGGTCTATATGGTTTTAGTTTAATTAAAATATTTGTCCTAAGTTTTAAACATATGAGACTCAAACGAGGCTTAATAAAAGCTATTTACGGTAAAAATTGCGAAACTTTTTTGGAAGGACTTTTGGATACATTTTTTGTCGTTTACAATAATTTTTGTAATAATTCGTTATGTTAATTAAACAAAATTCCCAAGCAAAAATTATTTTTAGAAATTTGATTTGGTGCGGAAGGTTTTTTTGCCGAAATGACCCGCAAACACGATTTTTAATTTAGTATTGCCCATCACGTAATGATAGGTAAAATTTTTGTTAAAAATGAGTCATAACCCTAGTGTACACATAACCTTACATTTGAACTATTGAAATTCGTTCGCGTGAATGACTTTATGAACTTTATCTTTTACTAAACTAGACAGACTGAGCGAAACCCCAGCGAAAATAAACCCCACTTTTTATTACACTTATTTATATATTTCTTCATATTTATAACCTTCCAGGAATTTAATCCGCTTCCCGAATTACTATGTTGTATGCTTTTGTTTATTTTTTATACCTCCGGCTTTAATTTTTATTCGGTTTTTAAATATTTTGAATTTCAATTAACATATTCCTCAGTTTTTTAACCATCAAAACAAAATTCAAAGAAAAAGATTTATTTCGATGTTAAAAAAAGATTTTGGGCGAATTCCACTATATGGCCACACGAAGTTAACAATTTTGGGAGTGAAGCAGAGGAGTTAACAATTTTAGGAGTGACACTATTTTAAAGATAGATTTTAAAGAACAAAAATTAGATTAAAACGTTAATTTGAATTTTTTGAAAAATCTTCAAAAGATGCTACCCGATTTTAATTTTTTTTTTGCGTAATTCATGTTTTTGCCCATACAACTTAACTGTTTGTCTCTATAACCCAGCAAAAAATGTCATTACCAAATAAGTGGTTATATAATGAAACTGAAATCTTTACTACTTATAATTCGATGCCTGTGTTAGTTATTTTTGTTGGACAAAGTCAGTATGAAAAAGACTTATGCCCGACCACTTATTTAATTACAAAAATAATGTGTAAGTGGTAAGCACTTGTTTTTCAATTACTAATAAGTATATAAATAAGTCCTACTATTTACAAACATGTAACCACTTATTTTTTGACTACATATCAGCATATCAATAACTACTTATATTGGTGACTACTTATTTTTTATATTTTTGTAATATAGCCCGTAAGCGGTTGCACAAATATAGTTAGTTTTTCATCCAGCGAATATATACAACTTCTTGAATTAAACTAATAAGTTTAGAACCCGAATGATATACAGTAGACCCTAATTCTACTTTTAAGTATTTAGATATTAGTAGTTTAGTAGGCGTTTTCTGGAAAAGGACCCAGTCTAATGTACATACATATATGAAGAAACATAGAAAAAATATTATTAAACATTTTTTAGGCAACATTTAAATGGAAGCATTATTTATATAATTGAGTTTTCATGCTTTAATAACAAAGTGTAACCCAAAAGAATATTAAAACATGGTAAGTATATGTATGTGTGTGTTAATATATTTTCATGAGAAGGCAAAAGGTTTACAAACAACAAACAAAACACGAAATTACAATTACAAACCACTTAAACCCAGCAAATATGCAAAGATGGACAATCTAATCCACATAAAAACAAACAGAGACGTAATGAACAATTCTGTGCCCTCAAAACTTTTCAACAAGAAAATATATTCAAAAATCTACAACTTGTGAGATATTTTAGTGAAATAGTATTTATGATTAGCGTTGCCAGAAAATTTTAATGAAAAAGCTGCACAACGCAACAAAAGACAATAAAAAGTGCGGGATTTTAAAAAATATGGCGGGACAAAAAAATTAAAATGTTAACTTAAATTTAAACATTTTTAAAATGGCAGTGGATAACCCCACAATAAATTTATTTAAATTTCATTGTTTTCAAACTTTATCTCTGTTCCGAAGTTGGTTGAAAATAGTATTAGATGATTTCCAAGAATTGCCATCTTGACCATTGAATATCATGGACCTAACCCATTAAGGCATTAAGTTCCCTGGAAAATTTTTGCAAATTCTGTTTTGATATTATAAAATTAAATACCCAGCAAACAAAGATGATCATTAATGACTCAAAAATGAGCTCCAAAAACATAAACATTTTTCCACTTTTTCCTATGAAAGTGGTCTGTCCAAAAGAGCCCCCTGTGTACTCAGAAATTACTCAGAAAAAAGAACATATAAAATCGAAATTTTCTTCATCAATTTAAATAATTTTGGAATCTTCTTTGAGTCCGAAAAATGAACCCTCGTTTTGAGATAGCTTTTAAGATTGTAGAGACAACTTTTTGGATTGTTTTCTGAGCGTTCATATTTTCTACTAAAAAAAGAGTGTTTTCAAAAAAATAATAATCATTTCTATGAGCCATTTAAAAATCGTATTTATGAGCGCTCCGATATTGCTGGCTGGGTAAGTAGAATAAAAAATTTAACACAAATTTTATAAAATATTTTCCACTTCAAAAATATCGCGAAATCGGGCAAATTGAAACTTTTTAACAAAATGTTAAAGAAGTGTTGTTCTTAATTATAATTTTTATTTAAACATTTTGTTGGATAATCTTTTTATGTATTAAATGTTCTACAAATTTCAATATTTTAGTGAAAATACAACTCTTTGCTCTAACTAATGGCAGAAATTTTTATATTTCTCTTTTTGAAGAATACTTTTCAGAATTAAAAACATTTTTATATCTGTTGTTTGGTCAATTGTACGTTGTCTTCGTATATATTTATTTTATTTTAGTCATTTAGATAAATTATAAAATAATTATCATATTATTAAAATACTCAAAATGTCGTCAATTTATCAAAAAAAATTTACTGAATCACATCCTGTTTGTTGAAAATTAAAAAAAATATTAAAAAAATGTAAATCGTTAACAAATTTTCGTTGGCTAATGATATTGATGACTTCGATGAGAAAATAAGACGCACTACTGAATTCCATAAACAAATCTTATTTGAAATATTAAAAGATTTTTCAAAAAAAAAATTATTTAAAAAATTTTCATTTGAAAAAGCACGATTTGAAAAAAATTCAGGGTATTTCGAAAAAGAGGGAATTTGTAGTCCAGCGCGGGATGCGCGGATCAATTACAAAAATAGGGACAATCCCGCCGAAAGCAAGAATCTAGAACATTACTTTATATTTTAAATAATGATTAAAATAAGTCATTCACTGTTGTTCTGAGTTTAGAGGGTTTTGATTTAGAATGGATTTCTAAAAGCACATGGAATTAAAATATTCGGAAATTCGCTGTTTTGGTATTCACATATTAAGTGCGTTCCCGTACGTACCCAAAGTTAACGAAATTAACCCAAAGTTACCGAAATTTACGCAAAAGCATTCCCGTACTCGAAAATTGGGTAAATGAGAGCGCTAATGAGAGTGTATTAGTGTTTCTCTTTTTACCAAAATTTACCCAGACTTTTTCTTCGGGTAAACTTTGGTAACACAGCTGATGTAAATATAAACAAAAAGCAATTGTGAAAATAAATTTGAAATTTTGATTAAATCATTTTTTCTTCTTCTTCCTCTTTTTTTTCGATTCCGAAAGAAAATGTTAAAATTTATAGACAGTTTTTAAAATAATCTTTTTATGTATTAAATGTTCTACAAATTTCAATATTTTAGTGAAAATACAAAGAAAACATTTCAAAATTTTGTTCACAAATGTCTTTTTAATAATTTAATAAATATTTCATAGAAAAAAAGTTCATTCGTTTTTACTTCCACCCAGCTTTTTATACACGGAATATTTAACAAAAATGTTTGTGGATGTGAATCACAAAACAGCAAAAATGTTCGGAATTTTCCACCTTAGAATTTCTTTATGTGGATTCGGATTTGAGAACAGCGCCGATTATTGGTAACGCATTATTTTTTGTTTTGAAATAATGGTAAAAGTAACTAGTTATTAGTAACTCATTATTATATGCTAGTCCAAAAAATAATGACATGTCATTCCCATATCTACAGTGAATTACAACATATTCTCATACAAATAGATCTTAGTTGAGAGAGTTAATTATGAGATTGAGAAGCCAAAAACACGTATCCTTAATGCTAAGAAATGTATGGCTCAGGGTCGGCAACTTATCTAAAAATAACCAGAATTAAAAGTTAGCCACAAATATTTTCATATGAATTTGTCATTTACAACTATGGTTATGCACTAAACTTTGGTTATTTCGAGGTAAGTTAGAAGATCTTAGTGCTCTAAATGGTATTTATGAAGCGTTAATTATTTCAGTTTTTTTACGTATTTAATAAAAAATTTTAATTCTGAATTAGAGTGCTCCTAAAACCGACCATTTCAAAAAACCGGTTTTCGGTTTATTCGAAAATTATTCTTTTAATGAAACTCGGCTTCGTACAGCAACAAAAGAGATGCCGAAACTGTAGAAAAAGTACTGCAATTGATGATCTAGATGTACTTCTTTTTTAACATAAACACTAATGATTTTAACCTTGAGTTGTCATAGGAGAGGAAAACTTCCACTTTAACACTTTTTCAGTACTTTTTGACCGAGTGCAAAGGAAGCTATTTTCACCAATTAAAACTTTAAAAAACTTCTTCATAGGAGACGAAAACTCCCACTTTAACACTTTTTCAGTACTTTTTGAACGAGTGCAAAGGAAGCTATTTTCACCAATTAAAACTTTAAAAAACTTCTTCGGAAAAAAAATTATATTCTTTTTATTTTACAAAAGTTTTTTATTGCCCCCACCGGGTATCGAACTTGCGACCTCATGATTGCTAGTCTGGCTCCTTACCGCTGAGCTATTCTTTGATATAAAAGTTGACTGGCATAAAAACACCACTTTGTCATTGCGAGATATTGTGCTTTATTATTTTATAGCAGTACTTTTTAAACAAGAGCAAAAGGTGCACTGCAATTCAATATTGTTTTCAGTTCTTTGCCATCATTTTTATTTTAAATATTTAAAATCTATATTATAGCCTAGAGAGAACCTCATAAAGACAATCTGATGATAGTGAATTGGTATCACTTGAAAATGCATTAATTGTCAACCATTGGTTCTAGAAAAGCTTTTTTCATAAGTGTTTTTCTCTATTTGTTATAAAATAAATTGTAAATTCTATTTGGAATTTGTAATATTTGATCTTAAACGGAACAAAAATAACACTCATTTAAAAAAAATTTTAAATTAAAAAAATATTGAATTTGAACAAATTAGTTATAAATATTAAAAAATAAAAAAAAAATTAAAATGTTATTGGCTCTCCAGGAATCGAACCCGCGATGTGAATGAGACGAATCAACAATTCATTTATTCAGATTAAAAGAAAATATATTGATCTTTATTTGATGAGGTTTGCAAATTTATATAATGATTTAAAAAAAATGTATATTTTTAAATTGACGATTTTTCACCAAATTCATCTGGCAGCCCTGTATGGGGTAGGTAAATATTTTTCTTTTTAGAAAAATCATCCCATTTTATGTGATTATAAAATTTGAAAACTTTCTTTTAACAAAGAACTTAGTAAGAAAGTTTCATCAGACAGAAACTTTCAGTTAAATTTGAAAATAATAGGTGGCCACCAACTAGCTATTCACGAGGGGACTTAATCCGACAATGTTAATATGTTTAACTACGCTTATATTACAATTTTATAAATCACCAGCTGTGGTTGTATATGTGCTTTCATATTGTATAGAAATATGAAATCCTGTGATGATGATTACGATAAAGACGATGGTGTTAATAAAATTTGGCAAATGTAAAATTCTAGAGAAATTGTGTAAGTAGTGATAGTTAAACAAATAAGGCAAATAGAAACCGTCACTATTACTACTCACACAGCAGCAGATAATAGTCTCACACGCCTCGTCGGAATCAACTTTAACTGAAAAGTGAGATCACCAGAAATATTTTTCTTGATTATAAAGCGTTTTATAATTATGTTTTTCTACATCAAATTAGATATGATTATGCCGGGTCAAAATCCGGATAAGATTCTATGTAAATTGATACATTTAGATCTTATCCGATATAATATTATCCACCCTTTCTCGGTTAATAATATATCTCCAATTATATTAAATGAAATATTATTGCATATGACATTATATAATTTTTTTACTCGGGACTCCAAAGTTTTAGCGATTTTTAAATTTTGGCCATTTTCTGTAACTGAGTGGATTTTTCACAAGTTCAGCGAGTTTTTCGATTTAAATTTGTGAAGATTTTTTTTTTTAATTTGGGATTTTTTAAATTTTGTTGATTTTTTTAAATTTAGCATTTTTTGAATATTGCGTTTTTTTTAATTTAACGACATTTTTTAGGCGACACTTTTTATTCTTGACTATTTTTCACCACTCTAGAGATTTTTTAAATGTTAGCGATTTTTTCACTTTTGGTTTTTTTTTGAAGCTTTTTAACGATTTCTTATATATGACCAATTTTTTTATTTTGAGGGTTTTTTGTTTAATTTTGGTGATGTTTTTCTGCACTTCTAGCATTTTTTTTTTATTTCCGGTTTTTGACATTTTAATATTAACAATCTTTTTCCATTTTAGTTACTTTTCCTTTTTCTAATTTTTGTTTGAAAATGGGAAAATTTTAACCATGTAATTTCTAATTTTAAAATTCAGTGCAACAATAAATTTTACTGTTTGGTAGGTCATTTTCTTTACATTCATGTAGTAACAACGAGTCTAATTGGAGTCAGGTTTACTATCTCGTAACTTATTCTTGTAATTAAAATCAAATAAATAGAATATTTGTTTTGATTTATTTTCTGATTTGATTTAGTAACAGTAAAAAACAAATAAAGACGAGTAAAAAGGTTAAAGTCGGGCATGCCGATTATACAATATCCTACACCAGTCTGGTTAAAAGCCAACTAATGTTTGGATCCGAAATTCGAATGGGTTAAAATGGAACTTGTGTCAAAATTTTCTATGTGAGTCAGCAAACCAAATTTCATTAAATTATCTCAATATTTGCGACCTGCAGTTTGTAACCAAGCCAATTTTGGGGGGCCCTTATGTGGGCACTAGGTCTAAACATGGACCGGTGTTAACCAAAATCAATAGGCTTCGTCCTTGGACTGATATATGTCGGTGTACCAAATTTCATCAAAATGTCTTAATATTTGCGATCTGCAGCGTATAAACAATATAATTTTGGGCGACCCTTATATGGGCACTAGGTCTAAACATGGACCGCTGTTAACCAAAATCAATAAGCTTCGTCCTTGGGCCAACATAGGTCGGTGTACCAAATTTTATCAAAATATTTTAATATTTGCGACCTGCAGCGTATAAACAATATAATTTTGGTAGGAACCTTATATGGGTACTAGGTCTAAACATGGACCGATGTTCACCAAAATTAATAGGCTTCGTCCTTGAGTCGACATAAGGCGGTGTACCAAGTTTCATCAAAATATCTTAATATTGGCGACCTGTAGAGTGCGCACAAAAATGCATGGACAGACAGACAGACAGACGGACGGCCGGACAGACGGACATCGTTAAATCGAAATAAAAAAAATTCTGAGCCGATCGGTATACTATAAGGTGGGTCTAGGACCAATATTTTTTGGTGTTACAAACATCAGCACAAACTTATAATACCCTGACCACGTAGTGGTGTAGGGTATAATAACAAATAATAGATATAGAACTGTAGATATAACAGTTTTTTTATATTTTTAGTCGACTAACATTTAGCAAAATTATCTGCAGATTTCACAGTACAATTTGTTATTTTCAATTAACTAAAAGTTAACTTAAATATAACTCACATTCTAAAAATTTACGGTGGCTCTCATACTGTAGGTTTAACTTAACTATAAACAAAAGAATATGTCAAAAAAATGTACACAAAACAACAACAAATTTTTGGGTTAACTATTAACTAAAGTTTAAACCTGCAGTAAGAGACCCACCGTTAACAGTTTTATTTTTGCTATTCTCATTTTACTAATAAGCGCATTTTTTAATAACCTGGATTTAGAGTTTTTCATACAAAAAGTGGATTTATTAAATCCAAAAAAAAAGTTAGATTTATTTATCTGGGTTTACACACAACAATAAAAACACAAATATATGAAACATTCTGTTAATTTAATGTCAGAAAAAATACGAATGAAAGTCAAAAGAGAAACAAAAAAATTTTAAAAACTATCAAACAAAAGCTTTTTAATAAGAAATTTATTAATTTAGTTTGAGGCCAATTTCCTTATTATGAATTAACATATAAGTACTTTTTTCAAAAACTGCTATTTTTCTTCATCAGGATACTCTCCTGACAAATATTTATTTCAATTCATCTTTGGTTTTCCTTAAAACTAGTCCGTTTTCTGTTTGCAGGCACAAGCTGTTAACATGGGCTGAGAGAATTGCATAGCCATTGCTAATAGGTTTCAAATAATTTTAAAAATTTAAATTTTTGCAAATTGAAAACAGTTTTTTGGAAAAACAGCTCAATCGATGATTTTGATTTTATCGCAATATTTTTCTGAGACATACCAAATGCATAATCAAGAGAAATATTTCGGGTGAAAGCATCTTTCAGTCAATGTTGATTCCGTCGAGGTGTGTTCAGCATATGAGTGGTTAACCACATAGGTTTGCTTACTTAATATTACAACAAAACAAAAATAACCGGCAAAACAGATGTAAAATAATGTAAGCGTGTGTATGACTACCTTCATTTAGACACATACATATACATTTATATCGTGCATTCAATGAGAGAACGTTCAGAAATGACCATTTTTAACCTGATGTTCTAACATAGGTTTGCTATTTCAAACAGAGACTATTAATTATAGAGATAGGAAATTAAAACTTACACTACTCACCGGTTGTGGGCGCTGAAATTTAAATATTACCTGAGCAACTATTTAGTATCAGCTGAGCCTATATTTAAAAACTCAAAAATTGCTGAAAACTGTGCAAAATAAGATAAAAAAGCAAGCGCGGAATATATTCAAATAATAAAATTTCAGATATCCGTGTTTTTTTTTTGTTCCTTATTATTTAAATTTAAATAAATTTTTTGAACAAAGTGCCACAATGTGATAACTATGTCGTTATAACTAATTTTTTGGTGATGCCATAACCCTGATTTCAAAAATTTAAGAAAGCTGCAGTTATGTACTTTAGAAGTTGTTGTTGTTCTTGCAAAAATACATTATTAGTGCATTTAATGATTTCTTTAAAAATGCATTTTTGAAAACCCCGAGGTCAGATTTTGGCCAATCTCTCATGGAATGGACAATATCCCAATAGAATATTATTTGTGAATATGTATAAACATGACCATGTTGTATTAAAATAGTGTTACATTTGCTCTGCGTAACAGACAAAATTATTTACATACTCAGGCAAACACTTACCTACACTAGCTAACAATGGTATGCAATCATGCTTAAACAAACACATGAACATTCTAACATAGATTGATTTAAAAAAGCCAACTTAATACTTGTGTAGTAGACTTTTCAAATAGATTACAAAATTTAATGAAGCTTTACATGTATTGCTTTTATTATATTTTACTAGGCAACTCACTTGTGCGGAAGTGTGTGTGTGTTTGTGTGTATGTATGTATGTTTTTTTTTTTTTTTTTTATACGAGGTAAAAAATCATCGAAAGACTCTGGCCCCCAAAATTCCAGGAGTGCGAGACTTCAACCCGCTAAAACAACCTCAAGACACAAGTCCAAAATCCCCGCGGAACCACCGTAAAAGTATTTCCTCACAGGGGGTGGGTGGAGGTACAAAAAACAAAACCTCAACTAGTACTATCGGATCCCATTACGGATCCCCTCCTGCCTACGAAGTTCCACAAGAACCAACTTTACAAATTTACACACGTGTTCCCAGTTGTCCAATGAGGCCAACATAATGCGAACAATGTTCCCAGTACATACACTACTTCCCACTAACCGCTCCAAATTTGTCCTCTTCGAAAGAAATCGCGGACAGACAAAGAAAACGTGCTCGGGATCCTCAACATCCCCAACACAATACGGACAAAATGGAGAAATGTCCCGTTTAAAACGGTACAAGTACGATCTGAAACAGCCATGACCACTCAAGAACTGGGTCAGATGGAAGTTCAAAAAGCCGTGCCCCCTACCAAACCAAGCGGCGATATCCGGTATCAACGAATAGGTCCATCTACCCTTTGTAGATGTAGACCATCGTGTCTGCCACTTCGTAATACTACGTTCCCTAGCATCACTGGCAACACTGCCACTATTCATTGAAGTCCGTGATGCTGATATATGCCCCGCCTCTATTGCCAATAAATCAATAGGTATCATGCACGCAATGACGAATACCGCTTCGTCTGACACTGTCCTATACGCACAGGCTACTCGAAGAGCCGCAAGCCTGTAAACAGAGCTAATCTTCTCCCTGTAGGTCTTGAGTCTGGTGGATTCTGCCCATATTGCAGCAGCGTAGAGAATGGTACTCCTTACAACTCCAGCTAGGACTCAGGTACTTAGGACCCCTTGTATTTTGCATTATCCGACACAATGCCGTACATGTTGCCCCAGCCTTAACCTTGACGTACTCAAGATGTTGCCTGAACGATAAACGGTTATCTATCATGACACCCAGGTACTTAAGACACTCTTTGGACACAATCTCGCAACCACCTATGTGGAGATTAATGTACTCTATCACCTTACGACTAGTAATCAGTACAGCCTCGGTCTTATGATCAGCTAATGATAGACCCATTGAGCTGAGCCATGATCTTACCAACTGGATGCTACTCTCCGAGACTATTATAGCTTCGCCAATCGTCTTTGCCACAATCGTCAGCGCTATATCATCTGCAAAACCTATGATGTTTACCCTGTCCTGGAGATTTAGTCTTAATACACCATCGTACATGACATTCCACAACAATGGTCCGAGCACGGACCCTTGTGGAACTCCACCTGCTATATTATATTCCTTCACTCCTTCATTAGTATCGTAAGTAAGGACTCTATTCCGGAAATAGTCCTTGATTATCGCCACAAGGTAATTTGGGATATTAAGACGATTTAGTGCATTTACAATATTCTCCCAGTTAGCTGTATTAAATGCATTCTTGACATCCAATGTTACGACCACGCAATATTCCTTGGAACCTTTTTTCCAGAGTTTACCATCAATTGCCTCTTTTGCAATGTCCACTACCGTCCTTATCGCGTCTATAGATGACCTACGTTTTCTAAAACCATATTGGGTTTCAGATAGACCACCTGCAGTGTCAATACATTCCCCCAGCCTCTTGCAGATGATTGCCTAATGTATGTATGCATGCATGTATGTATGTATGTATTTATGTGTAATATGAGGTCTGTTTTTGTAATTATTACAATAAAACCTTCCAAGTTTAAATTATTATCCTTCAATCTAAAATCTTTTACACAGATTATATTACAGTCGATCACATTTTGTAGTTTGTGTTTTGGGTGGTCATCCCAAATACAAACTGTTAACCAAAATACCCATTCATGAATTTCTTTCTATCAATTTAATCTACACAGTTGTAGTAATATGTAAAACATAATATACATGTGATGATTATGTTTATCATTATTTGTAGATATTTTTGACTTTGTAAATACAATCAAAATTTTTTTACGTTTATTCCAAAAATTTTATTTGGATTCATTCAATCCACTTACAGTATTTTAATGAGCAAAATAATCTTTCTTGTTAGTTGTTTTTATAGTTTGGGTAAAGTTGTGTTTTTGCTGGGTATTTTTAACAGCATGTAAAATATGACTCTCCAATTGCATATGTATGTCGTTATTTAAGCGGCAATTTTAAGTTATTTCTACCCAAAAAATTTGTTCAGTATATCGAATTATTCAAATCCGAAAACTTAGGTTATATTCTCTAAACACATTTTTATGATGTTGTATTAAAATAACGAAATTTCTAATTTTAAGCTACAATAGTTTTCTGATTGTTTTGTGGTTTGGGGTATGTTGGTTTATTTTAATTTTTATGAACAAAAAGTCAACAAAATGTTCGTATATAATTAGAGATGCGACATGTAGAAGAGCACGTCCCGATAAAAATAATTGGTGTAATAGCACTTGTTATACCCTAAACCACTACGTGGACAGGGTATAAGTTTGCGGTGGATATCTAACTTTTAGTATACCAATCGACTCAGAATCACTTTTTGTTTCGGTTTAACGATGTCCGTCCGTTCGTCTGTCCGTCTTATTGAGTTCAAATGTAATACGAAAATTGTTTTTAATTAAATAATTTCGGGAAAAAAAATTTTTTTTAATTAAGTTTAATCCATTTTAACATTTTGCCCAAATTTCAGTGACTTACTGGTGAATGAAGATCTAATCTGATCGAAATAAAATTTTGCATGTATTGCAGATTGAATTCGAAAATTTTTATTTTTCACTACACCCTTTATTACATTTAGCTCATTTAGAAATCAAACAAAACAAAAAAATTTTTATTTTTTATTTCAATTTTGTTTAACCGTATTAAATTTATCGTATTATTCGAAATTTGGTCAATTAAATTTATACGAACAATTATTTAAAAAAAAAGACACATCTTTGATGCAATTCGTTGAACCAATTCGTAAGGAATCAATTTTAACGGGACATACTAATACATAATCAACACAGGAAGATAGTTTATGATACTTTATTTGATTATGTAGTGTTATGGGGTCAAAATAAATTATTTAGAAAATTTAAAACAAAAACTATAAATTAATTCAAAAAAGGGCATTTATTAAGTTAGAATTGGGAAGAACTAATTTTAAATATTCATTTTAAAATTAATATAAATCAAAAAGTTTTTGTGGCGTTTTATTTAACTGTTAAGAAAAAAATTAAAATTTAAGTAACCTCAAGAAAAAAACTAAAAAAAATAATTTCAACATCATCACAATTTAATTTAATGACACAAAATACAACTCCTTCTTTTTCTACCAACAAATTAAAGTCGACATAATGGAATAAAATCTTTATGAGAGAAATTCAATATTTTTTGTTAAAGACAACATCTGTATTGTGCTGGCAAAATGTAAATATGGCCTCAGGAGTATTTTGCCACATTATTTAGGGTTAAACAAGAAGAAGAACAACAACAACAACAGTAACAACATCAACAAAAGGAAGTAAAATAAGTTAACACTTCAAAACCAGAAATAACAAAAATAACAATGGTATTTGTTAAAATGCATAAATGTAAAAAAAGTACATTAGGAACCAATAGTATTTTCTGAACAAGTTATGGCGCTGTTGCACGTGAGGTTGCGGGTTCAAAAAAGTTCGCCAACTCACCGTCAGATGGCGCGCAACAACTGTTCTAAAATTCAAAATCTCGCGCAATTACAGTGTTGCCACATTTGAAGCCCTTCATCTTTCACCACCTTTCACTTCTTCTATATCCCCTTTCCAAAGGAAGCAACACGTTAATTAATAGGAAGAATTTCCTGAGTGTTGCTTCTCTTTAAAAAAAAAAAAAAAAAAAAAAAAAAAAAAAAAATTAAATGGTTGATGAAACTGTTAGAGATTGAGCGAACATACCCCTAAATAACTATATTGTGATGGATTTTAGGTATCCGGTAGTCTTTTGCTAACGTCCAGATGTGCCTTCACTCACCTTACAATTCGGTTGTGATAACGAAAATTTTTTTCAATCTCGAAAACACCTCGCTGGCTGACAAGTGAGCTGCAAATGAGTGGAAAGTCCTGCAAGAAGCTCTTAAACAAGGCCACAGGTTCGAAGTCTGACGGACTTGACAGAAAAAACAAGATTTTTGCCGCCAAGTTTCAAACTTGAAACCGTTGTAGAGGTCTATAAGTAAACTCCAAAATTTTATTTTGGCAATTTTTCCTAATCAGCATCGTTTGAGTGTTATAGTTAACGCGATTCAGAATTCGGAACGCCCTAATGTTCATTCTTTGTAAACGGGAGATCCCCTGCTGCCCAAAATTGAGCATGACGAACAATCTGATATCTGATATCGTATTCAACGATCCCCAAAACTATCCAAAAAAATATTTGACAGGAATGCGATCACTTTTTAAAACATTCATCCGCCATATTGAATGCACCATTTTTAATTTGAAAATATTTATACCAGATTCGTATTCAGCAACCCCCAAACTTTCCAAAAAATTATTTGAGATGAACTCAAACATTTTTAAAAAAACTCATCCGCCATTTAGAAATTTTGAAATCCAATATTCATATTTAGTGACTCCCAAAACTTGCCGAAAAATTTTTGAGACGAATCCGATCACTTATTAAAAAAAATTATCCGCCATTTTAAATTTTTAAAACCCGATATCAGATTCGCATTCAGCAACCCCCAAAATTTTCCGAAAAAATTACTCCATGAATCCGATCACTTTTAACAAAATATCATCCACAATATTTGATCCACCATTTTTAATTTCATAAATCTTATGTCAGATTCAGTAATTTTGAAAACAAAAATTGCTAAACATCTCAAAGTCCTCCGACATATTGGATGCTCCATTTTTAATTTCAAAATCTACTGCCAGTTTCGAGTTGAGCGATCCCAAAAACCTCCGAGTAACAATATTTCAGGCGATTTCGTCACTCCTTTTCACATGTCTCTGAAACTCGCGCCTCCATTATGGCTTCACCATCAATACATATATCGTCACTCGGCTTTTGAAAGTGTATTTCTACTTTCAGTTGAATATCGATCATATGACTCTGGTATCTGCGCATGAAACTCTCTTTGCATCATGAACGTCTGCTTTCTTTGACCATGAACGTCTGCTTAAAAAATTTCCCACATATTTCAATTTTTTACTTTGATTTTTAACCAACAAGTTTAATTGAAAAAAAAACTTGGAACTTGTCATATCAATAAAATATTTAATTGTATCAATTAAAAATGTTAAATTTTTACAATTATTTTTGTCACTTAAAATTTGGTGATATTTTTATTTGAAAATTCAAACAAAAAATTTTCAAACATGAAAAACAAACCACAAAATTGTTTTTTATAATGTTTTGTCAATTAAAAACTGATGATTGTTCTTTTAGCAAAATTGTTTGAACATAATGGAAAATCAGTAATCATCTTTTTAATTGTATTTTCAATTAATTTAATATGTATTTTAGATTGTTTTTAACTAAATAATATTGTGAGCGTGGAGAACATGGAGCACTTTCGTTGCTCGTGTGCAGCACTATCGGGCTACTTTCACTGGAATCGCCTTAGATTTCATAATCTCATTGTCAATGATTTCTCAAATGTTGCCAGTAAGCATGTTTTAGCTCGGTCTGGTTCAACGTTGCCGTTGATCGGTGGTCATTCGTCGGTCTTGTGGCATCGCAATGGATCGTTTAATATAAATGCTCTAGTTTACACATTCGTGTGCCACAATCCAATTCGGTAGGTGCAATCGCATTAGAATATTGTGACAACTTACTAATCATTGGAGTATTTACGATAGTGTTAATAAGTCCTTTTTCCCAATAATGTTTAATAGTTTAAATCGGATCATTCAATTTCATCAACTAGGTTTTTATGCTATGATTTAAAAAAAAATATCTGAAATTCCTTTAATATTTTGTATACTTTTTGAGCATAGTTCAAGTGTATAAATATGTATACATTTTATAGTAAATGTAAAGAAAGTTGTAAATACTTTTAAAATTTATATGAAAATTCACGTGATGATGATTAAGTTCAAGTAACAAATAGAGTTTGTAGTATTAATCAAAATAAGTTTTAAAAAACAGTTATTTTTAAATGTGTGAACTAAAAATGTTTCTTTTTTAATTACACCGTAAAGAGTTTGCAATTACGAAATTCTCAGAAATACAGACCGATGACATGTTCCGGAATATGTCAAAGAACTAGTGACATGTAAGAGAACTGTGCTTGTTATGAGAGTTAAGTGAAAAGTCCTGTGTCAATTCTGGGACATGTTACAAGGGTGAATTTTCCCCTCTAATGATAACGCAGTTCTTGTGAAAACAAATCTTTTTCTCCACTGTGAAATACTTAATATTTTTAACTTAATTACACGTGTACATAAATCTTCTGAACCAAACAAAATATTTTAACTAACAAACATTTATTTTAAAAGGAAAAGCTTATAATGCATAATTTATTAAATAAATACGTAACTGAAGCTAAGAAGGAAAAGTCACATACACTCATATATTTTTAGCTTTCACTTGCTAAAAACTCCGAAAGTTAGAGCCAAAAACACCAAACACAATTTTCAATTGTCGCTTCATTGATTACTGTTTAAAGTCAGAATGATAATGATAATACAGACAAACATACACTTGAAAACTAACACATACATCTACATAAATGGTGCAGACTGTATGGTATGAAAATCTCAACTTGCAAAGAAAAATGTAACGAGTCTAGGGGAATTGAAAATGTAATAAATGAACAAAGAGTGAAAATGAAAAGTAAATCAGACATCCAACCAAGCAGCAGACGCCAAATGAATGCATGGCGTAGTTAAAAATAACCAACCAACACCAGCGCAGCACTATGGTTCAAAATAAGCATCTAGCTGGAAAATGTTTGCATATTAAAAAAATAAATGAGGGGATTATCTGAATAGCTAAGAATATGCTGTGAAAGCGCTTGTAAATATTTTTTAAATTTCGATTTCTTGTTTTGTTGTATTATGTCAAGAATAGCAGTGTCAGGAGGGTGCTAGCAGAAAAATTGCTAATATTAGCCACATCGTTTTAATTCTCAAAAAAAAAATCAAAAAAAGATATACCAAAACATCGCTTTTATATCAATAAAACCCGAAAAGGGACACAAAAAAATTTACCAAAATTAGTTTAGTGCTGAAAAAATATAACTAAAAATTTTTCTGAAAATACAATTTCAGCAAAAAAAAAGTGCTGAAAACTAGTACACTTGATATAAAAGACTTTTTCCTAATTTTTCTACTAACTTATTTCTCTGAGTGTACATGAAAATTCAGTACTACCGAAGTTTGCAATATCGAAATTCTATCGTATTATCTTAAAAAATTTAACTGGACTTTTATAATTATTTTTTCCAATTCAGTAGCCTCAAAAACATAAATACTGGCCATTAAATAATTTTGTCCAGCTAGTTTCGGGATTCGTCCCACTGTGTGCAGTAGATAAAAGTAACAGCAAGAACGAAAGATGATCACGTTTTGGGAAATCAGCAAATATAAGGGAATTTTCGTGTAAGCAAACGGCAACATCAGCTGTTGGTGCTTGTAGAATATAGTAATAGTTAAACAAACAGCAAAAAAAAAGTACAAAAGAAAATTTATTAAGAAAGACCCAGGAAAATTTTCTGTTCCAAAGAATCGGTTGTGCAATAGCTACTTTTCATTCACAACCCCTTCTACTGTCGATTCTAACACCGATTCTTTTTATTTGAAATTGTCCCAAAAGCAACCCCTTCTATGGCTCCAAAGTGTAACCGGTTGCTCTAGAATCGGTGCTGGAACTAGTTCTGGAACTGATTCTACGTCACCCACTCCTTCCATATAGGATCCCAGGAACTGGTTCCGGAACCAGTTCCATGGAATCAGTTGCAGTGGAACCAGTTGTAGAATGGGTGTGATTGGCTACCGATTGTAAAAAATTTTCCTGGGGAATATTGACATAAGAAATCGTGCATAACTAATTGGTAATAGAAGGGGGAAGAAAAAGGAAACAACACAGCGAATATTTACAAATACAAGGGGCTAAAGAGAAATGCAGGGTAGAGGCTAAATGTTATAGGCGCCTTAGTAATCCTTTTATAATTTTAATACAAATTATGAAAAAGCGTTAACTGGAAAAAATACAAAAAAAAATTTGGAGGGTACTTTCAGTTCGCTAATCGCATTTAAAGTTACCCAGCAAAACTTTTAAATATTAGCCGGTAATGAGTTTTGTAAGAAGAAATTAACGTAAGTAACCTCTTACTTTTCTATTACAAAACCTATTATTTTAACAAGGGCATGTCCATCGAGGTAACTTCTTACCTTCCCAGCAAAATCTTTCATTACCAAATAAGTGGTTATATAATGAAACTAAAAATTTTTACTGCTTATAATTCGGCGTCAGTACTAGTTATTTTTGTTAGCCGAAGACGTGTTTGTAAGCAGTCTAGCTTACGCGCGACTACTTATTTAATTACAAAAATAATTTGATATTGGTAACCACTTATTTTTTAACCACTAATAAGTATATGAGTAATCCTTATTTTTAACAACGTGTAACCACTTATTTTTTAACTGCTTATTAGCAGCCGAATAACTAATTATTTTGGTAACTGCTTATTTTATATATTTTTATAATGCAGCGGGTAAGTGGGTGCACAAATTTTGTGTGTTTTTTCCTGCAGCGAATATGGACAACTACTTACAAAAACAACTTTGTCAAACAAAAATAATGAGTTTTGACACCGAATTAAAGGGTTCTTCAACAGGGACGCTAAAAAAGTAGAAAGACAGGGCGGCAAACGACGCCATATTTCTTGCCGCTCTTATGATATTTCTCTTCAGTAAGGTTTGCCATTTCATGATGGAAAGATATACGAGCCAACAACGAGTCGAAATTATTAAAATTTACTACCGACATTCGGAGTCAGTGGCCTCAACGTTAAGAGCGCTACGTCCAATTTATGGTCGTCATAATGAATGGCTTCGTCAATAAACAAAATATGCGTTATTGGTCAGACAGCAATCCACACGTACTCCATGAGTCATCATTGCATCCCGAAAAAATTACGGTTTGGTGTGGTTTATCGGCCGGCGGCGTCATTGGGCCGTACTTCTTCCGTGATGATCAAGACCGGCACGTTACTGTGAATGGGAATCGCTACCGTTCAATGATAACCGAATATTTTTGGCCCCAATTGGATGATATGGACTTGGAAGACATGTGGTTCCAACAGGACGACGCCACAAGCCACACAGCGAATGTCACAATCAATTAATTGCAAACCAAGTTTGGAGAACGTGTTATCTCACGAAATAGTCCAGTCGATTGGCCGCCTCGGTCGTGCGATTTGACGCCGTTGGACTAAGCCAACAAGCCAGCGACGATTGATGAACCTCGTACGAATATCGGCCGATTTATGCTTGAAAACCGTCGAAAATTGGGTTCAGCGTCTGGACTTCTGCAAGCGTCCCGTGGTGGCCATGCAAAAGAGATCGATTTCCATACATAATGGCATCGAACGTACTTTCACAGGAATAAAGAATTTCATTGATATCCAAAACCGTTTTTGTTTTATTTAAAAAAAACTTTTGTAGCGCTCTTATTGAAGAACCCTTTATATGTAGTAGGCCCTAATTCAGCTGCTTATTATTTGGATATTAGTAATCAGCACTCATTACTGAGATTTTGCTGGGTTGTAAATTGAACCAATTATGAAATTTAAAATTCACAAATCTTTAACAAAAAATTAAATGAATGTGGGGTATGTATAGTTGATCTTTGATTTGGTAAATAAATGTTTTTACTTTGATTTTAGATCATAAATTAATATCACTTTCTGTTTAAATTACACGGTACAACAAAATAAGAAAAATTTAATGCATCGCGATTGCGATACATCTTTTCTATTACACTTTGGGACGCAGATCACGAACATGGCCATAAAATTTTAAAGTTAGCTATAGTTTAAGAAATATTTGCAAAAACGTTTTCATAGGAAAATTTAATTTTTATACCCTACACTACTACGTGTAGAGGGTATTATTAGTTTGTGCTGATGTTTGTAACACAAAAAAATATTGGTCCTACACCCAACTTATAGTATACCGATCGGCTCAGAATCACTTTTTATTTCGATTTAACTTAGGGCGGGTCGATTTAAAAATCGCTCAACTAATAAGGAAAATCGTATTCTAGGCATCAAAATAAGAAACTTTGCCGAGAAACCATACCTCTAAAACGAATTCTGATGTCCCAACTTTTGACCCGTACACTGAGAGAATTATCCTTCATGATATTAATGATATAATTTCATAGAATTTTTTTGTAGAACCAATGAAGAATTTAATTATGTATGTAATATTTAATTAATATTAAGAAATTTTTCATAACTTTTCTTTCATAAAATTTCATAATTTCATTAAAAAAATTCATTAAATTTCATAAATTAGATCTCCATAAATTTAATGAAAATGTTCTTTATATTTATGAATACTATTGAGTATTTACTTTTTTTTATATTTTTTTTTATAATATATCGTCATTTCCGGAGAGAATAATCTGTTATAATTTTTTTTTTAATTAATTTTTTATTATTAATTTTGGACTATGAAATTTTTTTATAAATTATATTAATTTTTTCGAAATTTTTTTTTATGACCTTTTTTTATTTAATGAATTCTTTCTTTAGATATATTTTGTACATCCGTAAAATATGCTACGATTTTATTACGCCTTTTGCATTTGCTAAGAACTTATTATTTATCCACTCCGACAACAACCAACTATAATAAATAATAGTAAATGAAATTGCTTCATAGATTTTATGGAGCTCTTCATTGGCTGAATGATTTATTCATTGGACGAGTGGCCTATTAATTTTATGAAGAGTTTCATTAATTTTATGAAGAGTTTCATTAATTTTATGAACTTTTCATAAACATTGACTTTAATGAATCCTGTTTCATAGATTCTATGAAAAGTTTCAATGGACGCGTTCCAGTGACAATTTTCATTGAAACTATGAAGAAATTCATTACTGAAGTGATGATAATTCTCTTAGTGTAGGGTCAAATTTTGAAAAATCCCACTTTGACCCATTTAGAGTGCCCAAATCGAGTCCAAAAGTATGACCGACCCCCACTAACTTTGGAGGGCCGACCCACCCATGCCAGTGGCACACTCCCTGGAACTCCCTGGGGAGTTCCCCATACAAACATTTAAAAAAATCACCATTTTTGGCACTTTACAAATTGGTGCTCAAATGTCCCACAAATCTGGATTTTAGAGAGAAACCATGCGAATCTTCCATTTTATGTATAGGATGTGTTCAGCGAACTTATGTATAACACTACGCGGAACATTTTTGTGGAACATTCTAACCCTCTAACTCTTCAATGAAAGGGAATTTGTTGGCCCCCTATTTCAATGAAATTTGGTACACAGACCTATATCGGAGCCTATTAATTTTGGTTGCAATCGATCCATGTTTAGACCTAGTGCCCATATAAGGGTACCCCCCAAAATTGGCTTGTTTACATGCTGAAGGTCGCAAATACAAAGATATTTCAATGAAATTTGGTACACAGACCTATGTTGGCCCAAGAACGGAGCCTATTAATTTTGTTTGCAATCGGTCCATGTTTAGACCCAGTGCCCATATAAGGGTACCCCCCAAAATTGGTTTATTTACACGCTCCATGTCGCAAATACGAAGATATTTCAATGAAATTTGGTTCGTTGACTCACATGGTCCCAAGGAAAAAGCCTATTGATTCTAGATAGGATCGGTCCATATTTGGACATATCGCCCATATGGCCTATATTTTCGATTTTCTCTTCTTTTATAATTTTATAGAAAATTTTGACACAAGTCTGTTTTAACCCATTCAAATTTCGGATCCAAACATTAGTTGGCTTTAAATCAGACTGGTGTAGGGTATTATATAGTCGGCATGCCCGACTTTAACTTTTTTACTCGTTTTAATAAAGTTTTTGCAAAAAAATACAAAATTGAAAGTAATAGCGCTATTTTCTGCAATAATTTAAAATTATGTAATATGCCCTTTAATTTGATATATTGCACGTTTTGACAGATGCGATAATATTCCCTATACGCCTATTTAAAGTTAAAATTTCACTTTTTTCACGATTTCGTTAATAAATAATCTTCGACGAAAGGTATATCCAATATTTGAATTTGTACCTTCAGTAAACATCTCATTTTACTTAATGTATCAAAAAAATTTCGCATTTTCTGTTTGAATTTTAAGTTAAAATTGACTAAAACCGAAAGAGATAGACTTTTTTAATACCTAAAAGTTAAGGAGTCTATAAAAATACTTGCTCTCGGTACATAAATAAAGGCCCCATTGATACTAAGGAATGCTAAATCCTTTTGTTTAACAATAAAATACCTCAAAATAATAAGAAAGAAAACAACCGTTTATCCATATTAATTTACAAGAATTCTTACTCCCTTAATTTCAAAAACAGAAAGAAATCCGTAAATAAAAACGACAAATAATGTAAAAAGTGGCAAACAAAGAAATTGGAAATGTATACCCACTTGACCCATTCATCACTGAATAAGTGGTTGTGAAATAAGTGGCAGTGTAGTAGAATGAATTAAACTTTTGTGAGGTAATCAAAAATACACAATGTCGTGTTTTTGTTCTCTTGTTGAACAGACAAATTTGTTTATTTTTTTGTTTTTGGGAGGTAAAGCACCGTTTGAATGTTTAATGTAAAACTGTTTGAATGTAAAAGTCATGCTTCAGCAGAGATCAAAGTGCATGTCAATTCTCTGCGGTCAATTGTTGACATTAAATGGCTTTAAAAGAAAAACATTGTAAATGTTAAGGCCATTGACAAACAAAAATGTATGCTAAAGGTCGTGGTTAAGTTTTTTTTATTAAGAAAAATGCATAAATTTATAAATTCTTTTAAAATTGAATTTAGTCTTAAATAAACGTTTAATATACTATTAACTTAAATAGTCTTTCTTACGAAAAAAAATGTCTTTATTAGTAAAAAACGTGAACAGTACTTCCTCGTTAACATGGCCATTTGTATATGAACATCTAGCGGATCCTAGAACACAAGATTGGTTATTAGTGCCTTCGTTTAAGCCAGTCTTTGCATGGGTGGCTTTGTACCTTATGATGGCTTTTTATTTGCCAAACGTTGTTAAAAGGTAAAATTAAGATATAAAAAAGTGATTGTGAAATGCGTTTAGCTTAAATTTAGATTTAAATTTCAGATTTTAAATTTTAAAGAGTACACTCAAAAAAGTTTGTCGGTAGAATCTACTAAAAATGACAGTTGAAACAAAGGTATATGCAGTTAAAAAGGCGACAAAGGTATTTACTTTTAAAATAACTAAAAATATTGTTATTTTTAACTGTTGAAAAATAACTAACAAAAATAACAAGGACAGGTCCTGAACTTTGTTTTTGATGAGAGTTCAGTAACCTGCCTAGGATTTGTCTTGTGACATGTCACAAGGGGTCAATTTCCCCCTCCTATGACAACGCCAAGTAAAAGTGACCAGTCTATTTCATATAAAGGGGCCAGTTCGGTGACAGTTTGTTAAAATTTCCCATAGGGAACTGTTAGGAAATTACAGTACTTTTCGTTAGTTGGTTTCCTAAATAACTGTCATAACAGTTGTTTTCCATTTATCCATAAAAAAACAACAGTAATTACAGTTAAAAACAACAACTATTGATTACTAAATAAACAACTGTCATGCAGTAACTGTCAAACTTTTTTGAGTGTATAAAAACAATGTGAAAAAGTTCTGTTTAATGTATTTTTTATGCAGTTTATTATTTTTTTTCAACAAAATTTCAATAAAACGAGGAAAAATGCCAAAAATAAATATAAGTTGTGCAAAAAGGACTGAAACACTGTCAGAAATCGGAACTGGAAATACCCGCTTGGGTTTTTAGATATTTTACCAACTGGGCAAAAGAATTGTACACTACTAGAAAAGTCTATAAAAATTTTAGGTAAACTAGTAAAAATGATTTAAAAATTACCTTGCAGAAAAACCTGCTGAAATTTGATTATTTTTGCTAAATATTAGTAAGGCAGGAATTGCTAAAATAAAACTGTTAAATATACAGAATTTTAGTTATATTTGAGTTAAATTTTAGTTAATAGAAAACTTGTGTATATATATATATTTGGTCCTTTTACTCCTGCAATTAGCATAGGGCCGGAAATATTATAGATCCCTACAATCAAAAAATTAGTTAGTAGAAAAATTAGTAAAACCTTTTGTATATTAAATATACTAGTTTTCAGCAATTTTTTTTTTGCTGAAATTTAATTTTCAGCAAAAGTTTTAGGTGTATTTGCTCAGTAAAATTAAAAAAAAAAAGAATGTTTTTTTAGTTTGACTCTAGATCATAAATTAATATCATTTTCTGTTTAAATTATTTTTCAAATTAAAGAATAATGATACAATTTTCACAACTCAATTACAAAGAATAAAAAATTTTGAAAGAATTCGATAAGGCCAGCAAGACAGAATACGTGTTTTGGCATTTCGCTACAAAGCCATCATCAGTGTCGTTTGCCTTGAATGGGTTAATAATTGATGATCGTCTACTTATGTGAAAGTTGAAAGCAAATCGAACATATTAACAACAACACAACTTAGACTAACATCAACGAAATCTAACAATGCTATTTTTATCCTTTGTTATTATTACTCTTTTTTGCTTTGAACCTTAATTCTTAAGGTATCTTGGCTGGTTCTATTCAACTCTGTGAATGATAACCACAGATTTTTGAATTACAACAAACCGTTAAATTTAAATGTATGTTATTTAAATTATATCTTGCACCGTGTCATGTGTTTTCAAGATGAATGAGGGGTATGTATAGTTGATCTTGCTCAGCACTAAACTTATTTTGAACTAATATTTCATTAATTTACTTTGCTACCAAAACAGTGCTGATAACCGCATTTATAGCATGGACAACAACCAGATAGACAAGACGTAGATGTCGTAGTTTGTCTGGATGTACTACAGACAACGGAAATGATAATTAAAAAATATACAACTCTACACAATTTCTATATTTAAATTTTCAGCAAATAAATGAACTACAGTAAAATTTTTCTAAAAATTTTTTGAAATTTTTCCAGTCTACTAATATTCAGCAAAACGTTTAGTGATTTTAGCAAGGATTTTTTCATTTCCAATCGACTAAGTGTTAGCAAAACTTTTGCTGAAATTACTATTAATTTATTTATTTATTTTTTTTTTTTATAAAAATCAGTTCGCTGATTTTCAGCAAACACCTTTGCTGGAATTTTCAACTTTTTTGCAAGAACGCTCCTGACTAAAAAATTTGCTGACACAGCAAGATTTTTGCTGACTTTACTGACATGTTTTTAGTGTACGAATAACTACTTATTTTGGTAACCACTTATTTCAATTTTTTTTTGTAATGGAGCGGGTAAGCGTTTGTTCATGCGGCGATTATGGACAACTACTTAAAAATAATTCGTTTTAACACTGACTTATTTCAAATTGAAATCATAAAATCAATTTACGATTTTGAATGCAATCCAAAAATTAGCAATCATTAACGCGAAATCATGTGATTACAATTAAATCGATTGTAATCTTTTTCAGCTCTGCATCCATTACTGAGATTTAGCTGGATACTAATAATCTTAAATAAATATTTCTCTTTCGTTACAGCTTAAAACCTTTAAAACTTCAGTCCTGCCTCATCTTCTACAATTTATCTATGGCTCTTTTAAATTTTTATATTTTTAAGGAATTGTTAGTTAATGCCTGGTATTTAAACTACAATTATTGGTGTCAACCTTGTCGTGTTCTTCACTCTAAACATGAAGTGAAAGTAAGTTAAAAAACTCATCTATTTACTGTACGCAGAACTATGACTTGTGAACAGTTTTAGAGTTGGACTACAAAAAATGGAATTTATTTTTGAATTTGTTGTGATTGATGTTCTTAATTATCTTTTTTTTATTTTTTTTTTTTTCAGTTAGCCTCAGCAGTTTGGTGGTTTTATTTTTCAAAATTATTAGAATTTTCCGATACTTTGTTTTTCATATTGAGACACAAATGGAATCAATTGACGCCGCTGCATATTTATCATCATAGCACTATGTTTCCGTTATGGTGGATTGCTATTAAATGGGTACCAACTGGATCAAGTAAGATAATATAATGTTTCATTAAATCAAAAATTAATAAATTGATAAAAGTTCCGCTGAATTAATATTTTTAATTATTCGCAAGTATTTTTGTTGTCTAAACTAAACGGAAATTGCAGTTAATAATAACTGCAATTGTAGTTAACTTAAATACAATTACAGTATACACTTTTTAACTGCAATTATTATTATAAATTATTTAGTTAACACTTTTACTGCTTTACATACAACAGTACAGCACGCACAACTATACAAACTCTATTGCACAATCCACTATACAGGGATATTACGCAATTACCTACACAAACGCTACAGTACAACTGAACTCCACAAATGTTAATGCGCGACTTACTAAATGTGATACGGCATCCTTAGAGTTTAATCAGAACTGGGTCGACAACGACATGTGCTTTTTCATATATTTTGTATGGGAAGCAAAATGTCGCCATGTCGTCCGGCGATTTGTCGTCGTAATAGAATCTATTCTATTTTCGTGACGACACACTAATACACACTCAAAATATTTGTCAAATAGTTGCCATATTTTTGACTAATTAAGGGAACAGAGTTGCAGAAATTCGTATTAGAGTTGCAAAACTTCGTGCTTTGTTTACAAAGAAATTATTCTTTAGACAGAAGAAATATAATTGAAAATAAAAATGCATAATTTACCGCAAAAAAGCAAAATTAAATACAAAAAAATGTAAAACAACAAGAATTAATGGAAAACCAATTGAATTGGTAAAGAATTGTGGCAAAAAAAATACAACCATATTCTTGTTTTGCTTTAATTTTTTTCTAAATGTCAAAAAATGTCGACAATCGATTGTCGCTGAATTTAAATTATTCGCGACGACTTTTGCTGTCGTCGGTCGACATTCGACACAGTTGTGATTAATCTCTTATATAGTGAACGGCCGTGGTGTATACTTAAATTTAGTGTTGCCAGACTAACGGGTTTTGTAAATCCCGTCTCTTGGGATATTTAACAACTATCTACTGAACGACCTGATCACTAACCACTCACTCTGAGCGCTCAGTTAGCGCTGTCATATTTTGGTAGGGTAAAAATCTGTTGCTGCTTTTGATCAAATAGTGATACATTTGTTGTTGTTGATTTAAAAAAGAATTTTGTTTTGTAAGAATGACAAAAAGAAAAATACAAATATCATTTTAAAAAAATTAAATTACAGGAAACTATAGAAAAAATGTACAATATTTAAAAACAAAACATCGTTCAGGAGAGCTAGTAATCAAAAAGCGCTACAATTCACCGGCATCAGTTTAAAGTTTCTCTGCTAGCTGCTAACATTTATAAAAGTTTTGAAATTTTTTAATTTTTTTTTCAGCATTTTTTCCTGCTCTTATCAATTCATTTATCCACGTCATAATGTACACATATTATGGTTTGAGCGCCTGTGGTCCAGTAATGCAAAAATATTTATGGTGGAAAAAACATTTAACAGCCATACAATTGGTATAACTCTAAAATAAAAAAATAATAAATATTACTTATAACTTACATTCAATACTTCCGATTTCATACTTTTAGGTACAATTTTCCACAGGTTTATTATGGGCTCTGCAGGCCATCTACAATCAATGTGATTTTCCATTATGGATCAACTGTGCAACCATTGTCTATATGATTACATTTTTAATACTTTTTGGACGTTTTTATAAAAGAAAATATCAAAAACATAAAAAATCAATATAATTGAATTATATTATTTTGTATAAGTATATATTTTGTGTAAATAATAAAATAAAACATTAAAAATATTAAATAAGAAAAACGTGTTCATAAATACTGTTTTTATTCGTTTGAAAATATATGAGCATTTTGGGAAAATCATTGGAAAAAATCTAATTAAGTGGCACCTAATAAACAAAATTGAACGTGGCACGAACGATAAAAATAAAGATTTTACTCCATTTTTTAAGTCCATTAAAAGAAAATAAAATTTTTTTAATTTGTTGTGCAACATTATTTATTATAGATATTCCATCCCTTATAATTAAAGTTAAAACACTTGTTTTGACAGGCTTTTAATACAAATTTTACAACACATTTTAAATTACACTTCACTGAATAAAAAAAAAATGTGAAAAATACGACATGATATAAAGTATCTAAAATCAAACCATTTTTAAATTCTCTCCAATACCATAATTTGGTACTAAATACAATACATACACAAGCAACTTCTTCTGTTAATTAGTTACTAAAACGACGTGGTTGTATGAAATTTGTTTCCAATGATAATGATGATGACGATTGCCATTCTGCTATATGAATGTAGAATAAAAAAATATTTTTCACATTTTAGCCAAAAATTAAAAAACAAATTTATGTTGTGCATGGACGAATTTTGTATACCTTTAACCGTATTTGCAAATATATGTAGCATACTGCTAGGGGTTAATAAAATAAGAAAATATTGCATATTTTTGGGGGCTATTAACCCTTTGGCGACCACAGGCAAGTATGATTGCCCAGACAAAAGGTATAGTAAAAATGTGCAAAGGTGTTTTGTAGAGAAGGGTTGGGGTAACAAAAATGTAGAAGAAGGTAAATCCCTACCTGGTCCCGCTTTCGCCTTGCGAGCCCTCGAAATTGGTTAACTAAAATTCTTCATTTAAGGGGTAAAAGCACAAACTTCGACAAGCGAAATGAAGGACAAGCAAGGGGTCTCTGAGGCCAATTTTTTGTATTTAACATCTCTATAATTTAGTTCCAGATCATGAAAATAAAATTATAATAAAAATCGCTTCGTCCGGAACGGCAGGGTCTTCAAATGTCAAATATTTTTGGCAAGCGAAATGAGGGATAAGGTGGGGTTCTACGGAGCCAATTTTTCTTGGCATAAAAATTACTGGGTCAGCAGAAAATGTATGGTCCTCAAAGGGTTAAATAACATTTAACCATTTATTGGCAGAATACTCTTTCAAAATGACATTTTCAGGCCAGTTTTGTAGTCGGAATTTGGATAGATTTTTTTCGTAAATATTACTTAAAACAGAAATTTTTAAACAAAAGTTTTAACTTAAGGGATATTTAAGACAAAAATCGTTCTATGTTCTAACTATAAAACTGACTCTTATTGTTTACTCCGACTTATATAATTAATTTTGCACAAAAAGTTTTGTCAAAGTCGGGTTTTTTTAATGAAAATAACGTCGTTACCGCGGAAACCCAATTAACCCCAAAAAAACAACAGCAATTTACGCACAATTTTGACAATAGAATTTTTTTTTTAATTAATAATTGGTATTAGTAATTTTAGCAGCAAGTTTAGTTTTCAGTTCCGCAATTTTTTTTCCTAAAGTGATCGCAAACAATTTTGTTCCTTCTGAATTTGCAGTTCAGGGTGCTACGGATAATTTTGTATAGAAAATGAAACGTTTTGGTAAGTATCCAGTATGCTACAGGCTCAATAGTTGTACTTAAAACGTTAAAAGTTTCTCCACAAAACGTAAAACGAAAAAAAAAATCGTTTTCATTCCACTTTCAAAAACCAAAGTGGAATTGATATCTAGAGCAGCTTAAACTCATAAAAGCTTTTCAATAGTGCTTGGTATGTATTCCCTAAAATGTCGTTAACTATTTCACTTAAAAAAATGTACATTTAAAACGTTTTTTGTTGGTAAATTGAATAATTTTCTTGTTGATTAGCAAAACGTAATTTTTTCTAAAAAATTAAAATTTTAAATTTTGATCGGCGATCTTCTCTTTTTTAACTACAAATGGCAACTTATATCAAAATTTAGCAGTTGAAACACGAATTTACCACAAAAAGTCTTTTTTAAACATTTTAGAATTTACGAAAACGCAAAAAACCTGAAGAAGCAAAAGTAAAACGTTACGAAATTGTACATCGAAATCATATTAATTTTATGCGAAATATGTGTTAAAACCTTAAATATGCTCTTGAACAAAAACTTTTTTAAGTGAAATTATTAAAAACAGCATTCTTAACTTATAATTAATTACGTTTATCTGTTATTTTTAGTCTAAATATGCAAATATACCATTTACTTCTGGAGAAGCAATTTGCGTTTTCAATTTCACTTTCAAGTGAAATTGAAGTCTGTGACATGCCTGTATATATTGAAAATAAGTTAAAAAAATGACTACCCACTTTTCGTTTAAAACAATTGTATTTTGTAGTTTATTTTTAATTGACATTTAATTAACTGGCAAAGTCGGTAAAAATAATAGATTTCTCGTTTTTTTAAATTTAATTGTATTATAACAACTGATTGTTTTTAACAGAAAATTTTGATTGAATATTTTGACTTCTGCCGAAAGTCCGCATTTTGTGTATTTTGTTTTTTAAATGACTGATAGACAAAGTTAATAAATATATTTATTTGCAATTTAACAACTTATTCAGTTGAAATAACTTTACTGATTTACTTTTTAAACAACTGTTGAACTTTTGCGTTAAAGTAATTGTGAGTGTAGTTTTTACAGTTTTACAATATTTACTTAGTATGTCCGTAGATTTAACTGCATTTTTAGTTGTTTGTACAGTTTTGCAATAACTTTCATTTATGTTTTTTAACTAGATTTGCAGTCGTTTTTAAAACATTTTTAAGTTAATTTTAAACAATTAAAAATAACAACATATTGCAGATAATAGGTCCGTTCCTTTACGTTACCGCGGGAACCCGCGGGATCCCAAACTTACCCAAAAAGCATTCCCGTACTCGAAAATTGAGTAATTGAGAGCATTCAAGAGAGTGCATTTGTGTTTCTCTTTTTACCAAAGTTACCCAAACTTTTTTTCGAGTAACTTTGGTAAAATATAAAACTAACAGCTGATGCAATGATAACCAAAAACAACAATTGTAAAAATAAATTGAAAAATTAAATTAAACAAACCAATATGCAAAAGAAATGTGTTGTTTATAATAATTAATTGAACAAAATCAAAAAGAACTTTTAAATGGAATTAATATGTGTGTTTATTCTATTTTTCAAACTAATATTATACGCATTTTCACATTTTTCTTTGAAATACATTTTTGGGCTCGAAAAATGGTTTTGTGCGTTCCTTTACTTTTGGGTAATTTTGTCATTTTGTGAGAGGATTTTTTACTTACTCTCATTTTATCGAACTTTACCGAAAAAGTAAACGAACGCACTTAATTTAAATGCAAATGTAGTGTACACCTTTTCAACTGCAAATGCAATTATTTTAATTGTCATTTGCAGTTTATTTTTTCTAGTTTAAAGAAAGCTAATACCGTAAAATTAGGGTTCTATTTATCCTCGATTTTTACCCCTTAGAAGTTTTATTATTTAGAGAACTCAGATTATGAATTCGCACAATTTGCCAATTCAATAGATTAATTTACAAGTATATCGAAAAACTAAATACATTGACCAATTTGTAGTATTGCGATATTTGATAAAATAAGGACGGCTGGCATTCTCATCACTTTTCTCTTCTATGTGTTGGTATTGCAATTATTTGAGTCACGTACTTAATTCGATTTGTAGCAGGAATTTATAAAAAGGAGCAACAAAAACCACCAAGAGTAAGTTGTTATTTAGCTGCACCATTTGTGGGGCTTACTACTTTTAATTATTGTAATACAACGTTGTAATTTATCCCTCTAACGATTAACAATGCCTCTACATAATATACTTAAGTTCACTAAAAAAATTTTATAATGAACTCAAAGCTAGATCGAAGATTTAACTTTTATAAAAACAACTACTACTGATTAATACACAAACAATTTTCATGTAGTAACTGTCAAGCTTTTGCGAGTATATAAATAAAATTTAAGTCAAGAAAATTTAAATATAGTATTTTTCGGTATTATAGTGTCCAAATGTTATTGTATAAAAAATATGGTAATGGTGATATCAATCAGCCCTACTATGTTTAAAAAATAAAGTCGACTTTTTATTTAAAATACTCTTTTATAGTAAGGGCCAAAGTTTGCACAAAGTCCGGTTGATAGATTCATAGAGATCATATTATGGGTAAGGTTTATAAGTTGTATGCTATTTTGATTTATTACACTCAAAAAAGTTCGACAGTTACTACATGGCAGTTGTTTGTGTAGTAATCAGTAGTTGTTTTTTACTGTAATTATAGTCGTTTCTACGGAAAAATGCAAAATAACTGTTATGAAAGAGTATCACATACTATGCCCAAGATATTCTTTCGTCCTCGAGCAGTTAAAAGGGTTCTTGCGAATCTCGACGTAAATAAGACATCGGGCCCGGATGGTATACTAGCGCTGGTACTGAAACAGTGCTCTTCGAAACTATCGAAGGTTGCCAATGCCCAGCCAATCTCCAAAAAGGGTGCGGCTATTAACCCTGATAATTACCGCCCAATCGCAATCTGCTCTGAGCATGGTTAACTACCATCTTGTTAATTATCTCGGGTCCAATTTGCTTCTTAATGGTCGACAATATGGCTTTCGTAGAAGCCGTTCTACGGGAGACCTGATGGCGTTTCTTTCGGGGCGTTGGAGTCGGTCCATTCACAGATTTGGTGAAAGCAAAGTGGTTGCGCTAGCTATTTCCAAGGCGTTTGATCGTGTATGGCATAAAGCACTTGTGTCAAAGCTTATTACTTTTGGTGTCGGTGATGACTTCTCTCGATTCATATTGAGTTTTCTCAGGGATCGCACTATAAGAGTTGTTATGGATGGGGTCTCATCTAATGAGTTTCAGTTTAATGCAGGGGTATCACAAGGCTCTATTCTTTCTCCTTCTCTCTTTCTTATCTTTCTGAATGACTTCCTTCGTCAGACTTCCAACCCTATCTACTCTTTTGCAGATGACAGCAACATTTGCCATTCATATTCCTTTGATCATAGGTCAAGCCTTGTGGAGATTGGGGGCAAGAAGCAGATTATGAATGACACACTCAATCAGGACCTAATTACAATCTCTGAATAGGGTAGATTTTAGTCCACGCAAGACCCAATGTTGTTTGCTGATTAATAGGACCGCTGATCCATCAATGTCATCTATATACATGGGTGGTACCAATATTGAGGAATCTGAAGCTATTGATGTTCTGGGCATGAGAATACAGTAAGAACTACTTACTTCTTCTGATCTCCTTACTACTTATACTAGGGATGGAAGAAAGCTCGAGCGAGCCAAAAATATATAATTTTTTTTAAAAAGCTCGGAAGCCAAATTTAAAATAGCTGCTCAAATGTAAAAAGCTGGCGACTAAAAAAATAAAGACTTTATAAAAGTTAAAAGGCTCGTACACAAAACTGAATAGTTTTTTAAATCGAGCAGCTTATAAAAAAAATTTTCAGAGCTTTTTTTGTCGAGCAACTCTTTAACGAAATTTAATTGAACTGTTTGGAATCGAGCCGATTAAAAAGCTCACTCCCATTAAAATAATTTAGTTATTATCAGGGAAAATTTTTTTTTTTTGGCATTTGTAAAAATGCCATTTTCACAAATCCCTGCCAAAAAAAAAACCATTTTGTCTATTTTTTTAGACTTTTCATTAAAAAATTATATAAAATTCAGTATAAACTCAAGGTGGGTCTCATATTGCAGGTTGTTTTGTGTAAATTTTTTTGACATTTTCTTTTGTTTATAGTTAAGTTAAAGTTAAACCTACAGTATGAGACCCACCGTCAATCTTTGTAAATAATTTTTGGAAAAAATTTACAAAAAAACGATATTTTTTTTAATATTTAATAAAATTTTTTATTTTTTAATCATACGGCGATTGCACTTTAGCAGTTCAACGGTAAATTCCTTCATTTTTGTATTTTGGTTAAAAACATTCAGAAAAACACTTAAATCAACTATTGTACTTAAACATTTTTGGAATAAGCGTGCCATTTTTGCGTTTTTTTTTTTTTGTGTCAATTTTACTATTTTTTCGTGCCCTTTTGCCTGCCCTGGTTATTATAAAAAACAAAAACGGTAACTTAATTACACTATTATAGTTCCTAGATTTTGAATTTCAAAAAACCACACCTAAAATTACAATATAATGACGAAATGTGCAAATAAGCTTTGTGGTTCAAAAAATGAATTAAAAAACTTAATTAGCGTTTTACATTCTGCAAAAGACTATATTAATGAACTAATTTTCCTTTTTGCAAAATTTGTTTTCACAATTTTCTTTTGCAACTAACCACCAAACTTTGTTATATGAAATGGGTATTAAAGTCCCTAGATTACAAATTTAAAAAAACCGCACTTAAAAAATTGCAAAATAATGACGCAACGCGAAATAAGAAAAAATTAACTAAAAGACTGAATCAACGATTAACATTCTGTAAACGATTACAATGATGAAAAAATTTTCTTTTTTGTAAAAAATTTTTTTCGCGATTTGTTTTCAAACTAAGCACGAAACTTTAGTTTATAAAATTGGTATTATAGTCCCTAGATTACGAATACAAATAAACAACACTTAAAAAATTACAAAATAATGGTGGAACGCGAAAAAATACTTTATGATGCAAAAATTTAATAAAAAAACTTAATCAGCGAATTACATTCTGCAAACAAATATATTGGTGCAAAAATTTCGTTTTTACAAATTTGTTTTTCGCGATTTTTATTTTTTGCAACTAGCCCCCAAATTTTGTTTTACGAAATGGGTGTTATAGTCCCTAGGTTATAAATTTTAAAAAACCAAACTTAAAAAAATTGCAAAATAATGGCGGAATGCGAAAGGGTTTGTGGTGCAGAAAATAAATTAAATTGCAAACAACCATCCTACTTTGTATAAAATTTGGTTATTTTAATCCCTTACATATGTAGTTAACAAATTTTTAATATTTCTTTTGAAAGTTTATTGGAAATGCTGTATTTAATATCTAAATATTTAATTTTTTTTTTTTGTTAACAAGCCAAAAGAGATTTTAAATTTACTTGAAAAGAGCTTACGTTTTCATAATGCTCGATTTAGTTTTTGGAAAAGAGATTTTTTTGTGAAGCTCTTTTGCATTTTTTGAGCGTAATTATTGAGCTCGCTTATTTTAAAGTGTGAAAGCAATATTTTTTTAGCTACTTACATTTTTATATAAGAGCGAGCTAACATTTTTTGGCTCGTAAAGAGCGAGCTTTTTTTTGGGCTCGCTTTTTTTAAAAAGAGCAAAATCCCGAGCGAGCGAGCTTTTCCATCTCTGATTTTTACCACCCACCTATATCCGGCCGAAGATGGAATACAACTCCCATATATGGGCATGGGCTGCAAAGTGTATTTTAGAGCTTTTGGACCGTATACAAAGGAGGCCGTCGGCGGTAGGGTATCCAGCTCTATTGATTCATTGGAGCATCGTCGGAATGTGGGTTGTGTAACACTGTTCTATCGTTACTACCATGGGAAGTGTTCTGCTGAGATAAATGTACTTATCCCGAAGTCCTGTGTTTTTGTCCGTAACACGCGCTTGTCTAGTAGATCTCATCCGTTTGTGGTCGATTGTGCAGTTAGTCGCACAACGCATTATAGAGAGAATTCGTTCATTAGTCGAACTGCCCGTATTTGGACTAAACTCCCCGCAGATGTATTTCCTGATACTTACAATTTAGAGAAATTCAAGTCTCACGTTCACAAACACTACTCCCTATTTCCTCCTTCCCATAACCTATTTTCCTGATATCAACACAATGCATTGCATTAGTAGGGGCATCCCCTGAGTGTTGGTCTATAGTAAAAAAAAAATGATAGTTACAACTAACAAAAAGTACCGTAATTTCGTAACAGTTGTTTAAAGCAGTTATTTTTAATAAAAATCAGAAACTTGATCTCCAATGCATAAAAACATAATAACTGGAGAACCGTTTGGAATTTTTACTTCAAATTTTAAATAGACTGAAGTAATTACACATATTTTTGTAATAGATAGAAAAAAATTGTTTTTTTTATTAAAATGTTTTATAATACCAAAAGAATTAACTGCAAAAACAATAGTTTTTACCTATTTTGTCAGTTGTTTTAAAATGTTCGTAGTAAAAATTTGTCAGTTAATTTTACGACATTATTAATAATTTTTAATGCATTTGTTAGTTATTTATCAACAGTTAAAAATAACATTTTTAATTATTTATTTTTTCGCCTTTTTAATGCATATACCTTTGTTTTAACTGTCATATTCAGCAGATGCTACCGACAAACTTTTTGAGTGTATGATTTGGTATTTGTTAAAGTAAAAATTTACTTTTTTAAAAGTACTATTTTGTCACTACATAACACTACATTTTGCAATCGGTTGCCAACCACACTACTGGTTGGCAACTGGTTGTACTATAACCGATTCCATGGAACTAGTTCAGGAACCCGTTCCACGGATCTTATATGTAAAGTGTAACTTAAAATCAGTTATAGAACTAGCGCAGCCGGTTCCAATTACGAGCTGTGAACAAAAACCGCTGTGTAAGCGGTTGATTTTGGGACAAAACCAACAAAAATCATCGGTGTTACAATTTGCAGCGTGAATAAACTAATATAAGAAGACAATAGAAACCCAGTGTAGTGACATATCATTATTTTTTGGACTACCAGTAATGACACCCACATATTGCATTATTTTAAAACATATAGTACCTAATGAATGACTGATAATGACTTATTTTTATCATTATTTCAAAAAGAAAATAATTTTCTAGATTTTTTTTTTATTTTTTGAAATCTATTTTTAGACTCAATAGTTTTTAAACACTGGTAAGGATATATTTTTTGATTTTTTGTATGTTGGCGAGTAAGCTTACTTGTGTGCAGCAGGTCAATTATGTTTTTATCTATTAAATATTACATGTCGATATAGCTCAGATGGTAGAGCTATTGACTGGCAGTCTGTAGACCGATGTTCAATTCCCGTACCAGGAAATTTTATTTAAAAAAAATACAATAAAGAATATTTTTTTATGTAATTTATTTTTTTGAAAATCTATTTTTAGACTCATTAATTTGTCAGTACTGGTAAGCACATACCTAGGAAAATTTTCTGTTCCAAAGAATCGGTTGTACAATAGCTACTTTTCATTCACAACCCCTTCTACTGTCGATTCTAACACCGATTCTTTTTGTTTGAAATTGTCCCAAAAGCAACACAATGGGTAAGATTATAAGTTTTTTTTTTCTTTTTAGTTTTTATAAATAAAACTTAAAAAAAAATAATTTGTTTTGTCCGTGACCGTCACAAAGCCTGTCCAGGACTTTTCCAACCACGTCCTGTCGTCTGAAATAATATCCTGAGCCCTATCAAGATGACCTGGAACAGTTTTTTTTCGAATGTCCGTCCGTTAATAATTTGAATTTTCTAAAAGCGTTATTTTGTGTATGTGTTCATTGTTTCCTGTATCCTTTTTTTGGCACGAACTAAATTTAAATGTGAAAACGATGCGGAGTAAAAGAACCCCCTATTTCCGGCGAGCTACAGCCGCAGCTAAGACCAGCGTGCCATTTCCGCAACCGCTAAGCAATCGTTCCTCACAGTGTCCCGTCCAAAAGAGCCCCCTGTGTACTCAGAAATGACTCAGAAAAAAAACGCTTGAAATCGAAATTTTCCTCACAAATTTAAATAATTTTGGAATCTTCTTTGAGTCCAAAAAATGAACCCTCATTATTGTTTTCTGAGGGTTCATATTTTCTAGCAAAAAGCAATAATCATTTCTATGAGCCATTTAAAAATCTTATTTATGAGCGCTCCGAGATTGCTGGCTGGGAAGTTATAAGCTCTTAAAAAAAACTGGAAAAAACAGTAAAATAAGCATTAAAAATTGAATAATAAACTCTTAAGTTTCATTAAATATTCATTCAATTAATATTACTTAAAATTAAATTTTGTATTTAAATGGATCTTACATTCCTTAGAACTCCAAGAGTCAAATAAAGTAGCGACATATTTAAACTACTGCAATTCAGGGTGCAAAAATCAGAAAGTTTATTTTAACAAGAGTGATTTTTAAAATCAAACAAAACTTTAAAATAAAATTTTTAGTTAGGTTTAAAAAATTTTAAAATTTACCTCTTTTATGAGAAAAAGCAAAAACAGATCTATTTTCGAAAAAAAAATATCAAATAAGCTTAAGTTTTAAAGAATATAGAATAGAATCAAGCAAAATGAGCAAAAAAAACTAACAAATGTCGTTTAAAATTCTTATATTCATAATTTGTATGCAATCTACATTGTTCTATCTTTTCAAATAAAAAACAAGATATTCCTTCTTTTTGGTTGGTCTACTATAAATCAATAACAAAGAATATTAAAAGCTTTTGCCAAAAACATATACGTTTTCGTTTATCTGTAACTGCATAGTTTATCTAAAACTCCACAGTTTCCTGGGGGGTTATTATGTAATTCGATTCGAAACGGAAATGCTTTCGAACAAAATTTTCGCATTGAAAATCTAGTTCCAAAAAACAGTTTTTGATGGAGGACAATATTGAAAACGTGTATGCTAGACTATCGCATACACGTTTTCAATATTTTTCCACATTAAAAACTGATTTTTGGAACTTGGATTTCAATGTGAAAATTCTGTTCGAAAGCATTCCCGTTTCGATCTGTTATGTCAGAAGGTCTAAAAACAATGAAGAAATTCAGTTTAAGTGCACGTTGTAAAATTTTTGAAGTTTAACCCATAGAAAGTTGATAGTTGATTTACGATAAATGCTACTTTACTACTTAAAATACTACGAAATGTGAATTCCACCAATAACATTTTGATTACAAGTACGGTGCATTATTATTTGTACTTAATGCATTATTAATAACGTCTAAATTGTTTTTTAAACTTATCATAATGATAATCATCTGTGGCTCTTTTAACACCATTCGGACCGACTTGATTATGAGGATTTTGAGGCTGTTGTTGTTCACCTGATGCTGTTCCCTCAGCTGGCTTTCTTTGATGGAAACGTCTCTTGGGATCATTGTTTTCTTCAATATTAACTAAAGAGAAAATTGGGAGTAATCATTATTAGAAAATAAAAACAAACCAATGTTATTGAATTTTTTACATCGATTATGTTGCATAAAATTCACTGCCATATTAGTGGGTACAAATTGTGATGGACCATCTTTTTTGTTTTTCTGATCTTGTAACAATTTTTGCTTAGCTTCCTCTGTGGCTTCAATATTTTTAATTTTTGCATTTATGCCCAAATCTACTTCGGGTATACCATTTAACATTTGATTTGATAACATTTCTTCGGAACGGTTAGAGGAGGATTGTCGTAAATATTCTGGCAGAGCATAGAGAGCTGCTTCTTCGGGTGTTAGATATTTTTGTGGATCTTGCGTCATTTCACTGTCATTGTTGGCTTCCGTAAGACCCTTACGTTTTTGCAGTTCTTGTTCAATATATTTCATCATTTCTTCATCTTCATCGCGTTTGTTCGTTTCTGCCGAGAAATGTGTACCAATACCAACATCATAGGCATCATCAGATTCTTTGACACCACCGGCTTTAATGGACTGCATATTGACCAAGCCACCGGTTTTAACATTGAATGGGTCTTTAAGTGTTATTTCTTCTTCGGGAGCTAATTTCTTACCCAAAGCTAAGCCAATAATACTAACACCATGCGGTCTTTCTCGTAGTTTTTGTTTTTCTTTGATTTCTTCCAAGGAAATTCTGCGCAGATTTATCAAACAAATGTTCAAAAATTTAATAACATTTATTTAAATTTTATACTTACGGTTCTTCATTGGGCTCATCATTGGAGTTCGTTCTTTGCCTAAGATTTTTGCGAATTTTCTTTTTAAAAGCAAATTTCTGCGAATCATTAGGCTCATACTTTTCATCTTGAATATCAGCCATCACCTTGACAATCTTATTTAGCTATTATTACTTTGTGCTTAATTTATTATTGTTTTATTGAAAAATTTTCTGAAAATTGTTTACTTTTATTTGTGTGCTGCCAACCTATTTTGGTGAAAAATCGTCAAAATCGTTATTTTCTAAATGAGAAATCGTCAAAAAAATCGTCAATCAAGAAACTCCTAAATTTGAATTAAATATGGAAAAAGTTTACTTAAAAACCCGTTTACTACATTTATACTTGAGCAAAAACCAGCTAGTTTTTGTACAAAACTAGTTTTTGTTTGTTTTTTTTTTTCGTATGCGTTTTGACAAGTTCAAAACTACAAGAGCCAAAAACCAGGTAGTTTTTGCGCAGGTATTACTTTTTTGTAACAAATTTTACATTTGTAGGTAAAAATGTGTCTCAACAATTTATTTATTTATTAATTACTGGCTATATCAGTAAGTTAATTTGAGGTAAAATTGAAATCCGTTCTTGCTTTAAAATTTACCAATAATATTTGTTTAGCTTATTTTGATAGTCTTGACACTCTGTGGTAACAGAATAACTTCTTACATTACACTAAAAGTTTTACGCAAAAGTTTTGAAATTCGTAAAACCAATTCCATGCCGAAATATTTCAAATTTATGTTTCGTTTTAATTCTTTCAGGAAAAACATTAATTTAGTAGACTTAAAATAGAGATACTTTAACTACTTGCCGGTATTGGGAGCTAAAATTTAATATTACCTGAGTACCGATCCCGAATGGTTTGTGAAGCTGTGAAGAGGTGAAAAATATTTTTCACTTGTTTAAAAACAATGATAAGAAATGACGGTTTTTATCACTTCACCGCATGCAAAGCATTTAGAATCGGTACTCTGGGCAGTTATTTTAATAACGGCTTAGTATTAGCAGAGCTTAATTGAAAACACAAAAATTGTTGAAAACTGCGCAAACTGAAAAGGAAACAAGCGTTTAATATGTTTGATTAAGAAAATTTGGGATACGCTTTACTTTTTTATTTTTGTTTGTTTTAATTTAAAATTTTAATTATAAAGAGAGGTTTCAGTTTAATGAACAAAGTGCCACCTAGTGATAATAATGTCGTCGTAACTTATTTTTTTGGTGATGCAATAGCCCTAGAATTAAAAAATATCAATTAGCTTAATAATGAAACTCTGGAATTCTCTTCCAAAAAATAATATTAGATCCCTTTAATTTTTCCTATTCTTTTTTTTATCAATAAACTATATAAATTAATTTTTAAAAACCGTCATTTCTCATATATGAAATTTTGTAAAACCGCACGCAGAAAAAAAAGTTGTAACATTTACAAAAATTAGAGTAAAACTTTACAAAGTTCCGTGGTAGATATACAACTACATAAAATTAACGACAAATTTGTCAAGACGCTTAGGTAAATTTTCAAAGAGATATATATGTAATTAAATCGAAGCCTTTGTTAATATAACAACACGTGAAGGAAAATAAACTTTTTTCTTTTAGTAAAAAAAACATGCTTTATTTTTTAAATAAATAAAAGAAAAATTGCAAATTCTGTATTTTTATTTTGGTTTATTTTAATTAACTAAATTTTATTTATATTTTAATATTTTTCTTTGTCCTCAATTCCTCTGCTGCCGAACTGTAATTGTGTTTTGTGTTTACCAACCCTTCATTGCTCTATTCGTCATTTCCGTTCAATAACTGTAGGTATAATAATGTTGTATATATATGAACTATTTGTCTAAAAAACAAATGCGAATTACAAGACACATTTTGCAAAAAAAAAATTGACTAAATAAAAGATTACTATGTCTGTAAAGGTGCTGAGTACCGAGTACTCATTTCCGACTTTTTTTTAGGGTACCCAATGCTGAAAAGTAATTACTCAATACTTTTAGGCTTGTATTTTTTCAACAAGTAAGCAATTTCGACATGAAAATTACAATAAAAATATATTACTTTTGTTTTTATTTGCATTAATATTTTTTATATTTGTTTGCATTAATAATATTAAAAGATAAAAACTTGAGAAAATCCAGCATCATTATTCTTTTATAATAGAGATGTACATCCACCATATTGATTTGCATATGTCAAAGGAAACTTTAAGCGCTTTTTGACATTTACCTGCCTTATTAGAAAAATATACTTATTGCTTATTTTATTTTCAAAATTTGATCAATGCAAATTTTACATAGTACGTTTTTAAATAAATTTCACCAATGTAAATTTAACAAAGCACGTACTTAGCAAACTTAACAAAAAAAAGCATTCGTAATTTATCAAAAATGCATATCAATTAATTACCAGGAATTTGGGGCTTGTATTTTTGTATTAGTTCATTACTATGCAAATTTTACATAGCAGGCTTTTTAAAAGATACACCTGTTTTTTTTCTGCGTGCGTCAATTGTCGTTTTATAAATTTTTCTTCAAAAATCGTAAAAGTGGAGACGAATCATCAAAGTTGGCAGCGCTGCTCTAAATTAGAAAACAGCTGTTTTTGTAAATTAATTTTATTTACACCACCCTGTTTCCATTTCGAATCATCCTATTTTTATGTTACCTAGTGTCTTCAAATGCAATAAAATATGCCATAAAATTTACGAATTAGGCTGCATTCACACCTAATTCTTAAACACGTGTTTAGCTAAAACACGTATTTTAGCTCTTTATTCTACAACTTTTGTAATAGAATAAAGAGCTAAAATACGTGTTTTAGCTAAACACGTGTTTAAGAAGTAGGTGTGAATGCAGTCTAACACGCAAAGCAACAACAAAATTATTTTCGTTGTTGTTGCTGTGTGTTATTTTAAAATTTCTTTGCACATATCATTGCATTTGTAGACACTAAGTTAACTTGGTGTAACCACTGTTGCCAACTTTCCGCTTATCCTGCTAATCTGGCGCTCTTTCATTGCTCATAGCCAATGTTGCCAATTTAGCCATTTTCCGGCTAGATCTAGCCATTTTAATTTCATCTAGCCATTAAAAAATGGCTAGATTGGATCTAGCCGGAAGATTTAGCCATTTTATTTTGCCATAGCCATTTTTTCTTTTAATGTTTTATAGTTAATTTCGTATAAAAGTGCTTGAAATTTTATGATTTTCAAAATTTTAGTACAAAGTTTTTAATTTTTGAAACTTTTATTTGGGTTCACAGACACATGTAATTTTTACATTCGATTTAAAATCATGTTTTTTTTGTAAAATTTGAATGTAAATATTTTCGAAATTCGGAAAACATTAAAATTTAAAGACTACTTTCATGAAATTCGTGTTGGAACTCTTCATTATCACTGATTTATATTAAAATTATTGGGTTTTAGCATTATTTTCCAATTTTAGCCATTTCTAGCCATTTTTTCTCTGTAATCTAGCCATTTTTTCAGTTCAAGTGTTGGCAACCTTGCTCATAGCGGAGGGAAATGTGTTTAAAGCGGTTGCCACTATCAGTTGTTTTTCACATGGAAAATTATCATTCACAATTTTTTTTAACGGTGGGTTTCATACTGCAGGTTGAAGAATTAACTAATAGTTAACCCAAAATTTTGTTTTATATACAATTTTTCGACATTTTCTTTTGTTTCACGTGAAAAAAACTGTTATACTCCATATAAAAAAAATTAATTTTTCACGACAATGAATTTCACGTGAAATTTGTGTAGACTTTGTTTTCACGCAAATTTAATATACAAGACTATTATTTTTCTTGCGAAAAAGTGACATTTTGTGTTTATTGTGATTTTGTCTTTCTAATTACATAAAACAAATTTTCATTTTCAAAACTTAAATAACTATTTAAAGCACCGTAAGTTGTTTGAGTTTCACGTGAAAAAACTGTTATACTCCATATAAAAAAAATAGTTTTTCACGACAATGAGTTTCACGTGAAAAATGTGTAGAGTTTGTTTTCACGCATATTTAATTTAAAAGACTATTACTTTTCTTGGAAAAAAGTGACATTTTGTGTTTATTGTGATTGTGTTTTTGTTATAAATTATAAAAATTGTTAATTTTTATGATTTCAATTACAATTTGAGACTTTTAAATTTGGAGTGAAAATTTTCCACGTGAAAAACAACTTACGGTGCTTAAGGCTTTTAAAGTTTGAGTGAAAATTTTTCACGTGAAAAACAACTTACGGTGCTTAAACACGTAAAATCGATTTAAACACGTATGTGTGAACGTCGAGTTCCACCCTTTACAATTACTACCAAATTAAACCACCGATATATTTACGCTTTGTTGAAGTAACTATATGTTTTTCTTTGCGTGTACCTGTAGCTAAATTTGACAGTATTCGACTCTCCTTGTTTTCAATCTGGTGGAGTGGAACTTTTTATGTGAGTAATTTGTCACATAGTTGCATTGCAGAACACCGGTACAGATGAGTCAGTTCAAGTCCCAGTTAGTAGCCAACTAGATAGACATTGTGAAAATGAGGCTTAATCTTTTAAAATTTACGGCGGGTCTCTTACTGTAGGTTTAACTTTAACTTAACTACAAATAAAAGAAAATGTCAAAAAAATATACACAAAACAACAAATTTTTGGGTTAACTATTAACTAAAGCTTAAACCTGCAGTATGATCCCCCCCGGCAGAATTTTTTAGTTAAAAGTTAGTATTTATAAACAAAATTGGAAATCCTCAAAAATATCAAAAAAAAAATGGTTCTAAAATTCCCAATATTTTGTGAAATCCCCAAATCCATCACCTCAAAAATCTATCCCCAAATCAAAGTTGAATTCCCCGATTTGGAGCAAAATACCCTTATATGACAACACTGTTTCAAGTCTAGTCAAAAGTTGATCACATAACCATAAATTCACATACGTTTTTTGGTAAATTTAGTTAATTCTAATATAAAATAATCATACAAAAATAATTGATTGCATTTCGTTATATCTTCCGCTTTAGTATAATACGAAAATATTGCCATAATGTTTGCAAAACGTCTACTAACCAGCCAATTATGTCGCCATTCTAGCCGTCGCATGTTTTCTGCCCAAGCAGCCCCTGCTGCTAGTACCGGTGGTACAAACTTAACACCTCCTCCCCCAGAGGGTGCAGCTAAACCAGTCAACCCTAAATTGGAAAGTATTGTTAATAGTATAGCTGTTCTAAATCTCCTTGAAGTATCTGAGCTAAGCTCATTGTTAAAACAAAAACTCAATCTTCCTGAAACCGCCTTTGCACCACAGATGGCTGTTGGTCCTGCCAGACCCGCAGCTGGCGCTGATGATGAAGAAGAGGCCGCTCCCAAGAAAGTTCAAACTTCATTCAAAGTAAAATTGGTTAAATTCGATGATAAGCAAAAGGTAGCGTTGATTAAGGAAATTAAAAACTTATTGGAAGGCATGAATTTGGTGCAGGCCAAGAAATTCGTTGAAAGTGCCCCCACCATGGTAAAAGAAGACGTACCTAAAGAAGAAGCTGAGAAATTAAAGGAAGCCTTAACCAAAGCTGGTGCTGTTGTTGAAATTGAATAAGTTTAATAATTTTCTGAATTAATATCCCAGAATTAAGATGCTTGTTTTTTTTTTTTTTTTATTAAAGTACAAAATAAATGAAAACACACTTGGAAAAGCTCAACTCTTTTTTTTCAAAAAGATTGAGCCTACATTAAATGAGATACAATTTGAGCCAGCTCACAAGCAAAAAATAAAACATTTTAACATAAGCAAGCTCACAAGAGAGCCACTCCAAATATTAGAGCTCTCAAGCTTTTAAAAAAGGAAGCCGAATTTTTAGTATTATTTAAATAATTTAGCTAAAAACTTTGATTAATTTTGTTTGGGAAATATGGATGGAAGCGAAAATTAGTATAAATATGTACATATAGGATAGGTCTGGGAGCGAGTCCCGAGGGATCCACTTTTGTAAAACAGCCACAATGTGACTTATTTATTTTTTTTACGTGACGATACAAATCAGTAGACTACGATAATGCTATAGAACACTGCTCCAAATCGGTACGAAATGGAATGAGTGGAAATGGAACATTTAATACAGGGAACGAAATAAAATGGGATAGAGAACGAAATTTACATTATGGGAGTGTGTCAATTTGTATTATTAGGTAAAATGCTAAAAAAAATCCCCTGTGGCTGTTATGGCTGTGGCTTATTTAATATGACATCCAAAATGCCATTAAAAACTTTACAGCTTGATTTTCAATGTGAAAATTCTTTTCGAAAGCATTTTCGTTTCGAATCGAATTACATAATAACCCCCCAGTTATTATGATTTTATGCAATGGAGATAAAATACAAGTTTCTGATTTTTATTTAAAAACTAGAAATATATCAATAATAACAAATACAAACTAAACAAGAATTTTTAAAAGTCAAAAAAATGCAACGAAATTTTTTTATTTTTTAAATAACTACCAAAAATAACTGTTTACTGTAAAATTACTGTTTTGGTAGTTGTTTATTATATTAAAAATAACTGTTTTAAACAACTGTTACGAAATTACAGTTCTTTTCGTTAGTTGATTTCTTAAATAAGCTTCATAAAAATTGTTTTGCATTATTCTATAGAAAAACAACTGTAATTACTGTTAAAAACAACAATTACTGATTACTACACAAACAACAGTCATGTAGTAACTGTCAAACTTTTTTGAATGCACTCAGGGAATTATGTAGGGAAAATCAACTGCAAATGACAGTTAAAATAACTGCATTTGCACTTAAAAAGGTGTAGACTACATTTGCATTTAAATCAACTGCAATATGAAGTTAGTTTTAACTGTTAAAAATCAACTGACAAATGTGTACAACTACAAATGCAATTAAAACAACATACAAGCAAATTATTGTAAAACTGAACAAACAACTGCAAATGTAGTTGAAATAACATAAATAAAAATTATTTTAAAAATTATTAATTTAATAAAAACAATTTTATGTACACTCAGATAAAAAAGTTTGTAAAAAAATTTGTAAACAGTTTCCAATCGCACTATACTATTTTTATACTGATTATTAGTACAATTTTTATTTTTAGTAATCATTTTTTCTATTCTCTTATTACAAGTTACGGATTTTTTTACTAATTTTCGCTGCTGATTTCAGCAAAACATTTTACTAATTTTACTGTAAACTCTACAAAAAAAAAAATTTTTTACTTCATCGTACTTGAAATTTGGAGTCAAAATTGCAAACGGTTCTCCAGTTATTGCCGTTTTATGCATTGGAGGTGCAATAAAATTTTCTGGGTGTTATTTCTAAACTAAGAATATATCAATAGTAGCAAATATAAACTAAACAAGAATTGTAAAAAATCAAAAAAAAAATATTTTTAAATTAGTATATTTTTCTGCTAAATTTAGCACTCGGTTTTGAAAAATTAGTAAAATGTTTTTCTGAAATCAGCAGAGAAAATTAGTAAAAAAAATCCGTAATTTGTAATAAGAGAATAGCAAAAATGATTACTAAAAATAAAAATTTTACTAATAATCAGTATAAAAATAGTATAGTGCGATTGAAAACTGTTTACAAATTTTTTTACAAACTTTTTTATCTGAGTGTATAGTTTTCATAAAGTAATTACATTTTTCACAAATATCGGTTATTCCGTGACAAATTGACCAAAATTTGACTTTGAAGTATCGGTTTATTATACATCCCTTTAGAAAAACGTGTAAGTCCACACAATGTAATCGATTTTTTGTACTTCACATTGTGCGTACTTACGATATGGGATACTTGTGTATAACAATTGTATATGAAAATAAAAATATTTGAAATATTTCAAAAATTTTGTCTAACTTACATGCTACTATACTTGTGCGTACTTACGAAGTATATTGGCTTGTGTGTCATTACAATGCGGCCATACCCTGGGACAAATGGCTCCTCATCAGCGAGGTCAAAGGAGGTGGTGAAGGGTTAAAAATCCACAAAAAGCCCCACAACTTTCCCGTAGTCGACCCTAGGGCGGTAAAATGTACATATGTATCTACCCTCTATTTTTAACCCTTAACGGAGCCTCCTAGAGGGGTGGTATGTAAGACCGATCCCCATTAATTTTTCCTTCCAATATTGTTTCCGGACATACATACAAAAATTACATTTTTTAAAATTTGCTCCCACCGCTCTAACTGTCCCAAGGGTGCCCCTAGAGGAGTGAAATGCATAACTGACCTCCAATATTTTTTCAACCTTAACATTTTTTCGCAACATATCTACCCTTTATTTTCAACCCTTAAGGTGATCCCCACACAAATTTTTTAGTTTTTATAAATTTTTTTATGAAATCGAGGAGGGATTTTTTTGCCAGGACTTGCTAAAGGGCCACGCCAGCGCTTTTCCGTTTGCAATTTTCTGGCTGGGTATTTACTCCATTGATAAACCAAGATATATAGGGAATTAATCTAATATGCTGCTCTATAGCACTACATTTGCATGTGCACGACGTATAATAAATAGGTACTTAAGTCCGATTTTGGTCTTTCTTTCGTGGAATAAGAGATCTATGTTGCAAATGTAATTGGTTTTTAAAAACAACATATCTTACTCTACAAAAAAATGATAACCGATCCTTACTGTCTCTGTCCAAATTTTAACGAGGGCCGTTTAAAATGAAGTCTTAACACAAATTTTGATTTTATCCGCTTAAATGCAGATTATTGCGGCTCGTTGGAAAGGTAATTATTATAGGTATCGAAGAAATTCAGTTGGGAACATACAGTCAGATTTTGTTATTCAAATATAAACAGGAACAAAAATAGTGATGAATGGGTAATCTAATAAAAGTTTGGGCTCAACCCGGAGGTACTCGGAACTAAAAAAAAAAAATTTTAAATATGCATAATTATTTTTATCCCCAACCTCATATTTTTCAGTGCGAAAAATTGAACTTTTCAAAAAATTTCCACTATGGCCACTGTAGCGCAAACACACTTGAAAATTTAAGTATTTGTAAAAAAAATCAAAATAACTGCATTAAATAAATGTTACTAAAATGTAGTATTTTTTGTAGTTTGTTTAAAAAAATAACTGTCAAAAACATTGAAAAATTTTGCTCTAAGTAAATTAACTACAATTGTAGTTAAAATAACTACAACCGCATTACTACACAAATAACTATCATGCAGTAACTGCAGAACTTTTCTGAGTGTAGATAACACAAATGTTTTAGTATATTCACTAAATAAATGGTTGCTTCTACTGTATAGAATTACTAAACTGATACTCATTTTAAAATTGATTGCAAATACCAATAATTTGTTAATAGGATTGTATTTTAGTTTGTTTTCCCTATTTTTAATTCTTAATACAATATTTTTGATTTAATAATCGACTTTAAGGAATTGCAAATAATAACATAAATTGCTAAATAGGGTTCGTCCTATATACACTCAGAAAAGTTCTGCAGTTTCTACATGACAGTTATTTGTGTATTAATGCGGTTGTAGTTATTTTAACTATAATTGCAGTTGATTTACTTAGAGCAAAATTTTTTAATGATTTTGACAGTTATTTTTTAAACAAACTTCAAAAACTACTACATTGTAGTAACATTTATTTTATGCAGTTATTTTGAATTTTGTTACAAATGCTTCAATTTGCAAGTGTGTATGTGTACGAAGTAAAGAAGAATGTGTGTACGAAGCATTTGTTTAGAAATTTCTAGTGAAAGAATATGAGAAGAACGTGTTTTCTCTTGTCTTAGTCATAAAACAACGCTAAAGGGTAAAGACGCGTAATACGGAAAAGGTTATATATTTTATTGAATTAGTAAAATAATAAGGTAAGTTTTATAATATAAAATATAAATTTATTTACGGGAATATTAGAATATATTGTATTTATTTTCTTTCAGTTCTTTTATATTTTCATCCCTTTCTACCTGGAGAGAAAAAGGAAGCCAAACAATATTTCATCCCTCCCATCTAGAACAATGGGAGTGATATAATGTGTAAATTTTGATTTCTCAATTTTAAATTTACTATGGAATAAAATTAAGTTAAGAGTATTTACATAAATTTGTTTTTATTAAATTAATAATTTTGAAAATAATTTTTAATTATGTTATTTTAACTACGTTTGCAGTTATTTGTACAGTTTTACAATAATTTGCATGTACGTTGTTTTAGTTGCATTTGTAGTTGATTTTACTACATTTGTCAGTTGATTTTTAACGGTTCGAAATAACTTCACATTGCAGTTGATTTAAATGCAAATGTAGTCTACACCTTTTTAACTGCAAATGCAGTTATTTTAACTGTCATTTGCAGTTGATTTTACCTACATAATTCCCTGAGTGTAATAATATGAGTCAGTGTACCAATTTTTGTTAAATTCCCCCTGATTATGTAGACACATTTATACGCGAGATAAAACTGCTAGAGATAGAGCAAAACACACCTCTAAATAGCTTAAATCATTCACAATGGGGCTATTTAGAGGTGTTTTTTTTTCTATATCTCTAGCAGTTTTCTCTCGCGTGTAAATGTGCCTTAAGGCGTACTCGTACACGGTTTTAGGCGTTTTTACAGTTAATTCGTTTTAACAAATATTTTTGCAATATTTAACTGTCAAGCAAGACCTTTATTTTATCAAATTTATGTTAGATTCGCCAGGAGAATTTCACTTTTTTTTAATTACGATTTTTAAAAATTTGATTTGCATGGAGGCGTTTTTACTAAATACGTCAACGCTTTATATTTGCGACCTGTAGAGTCCGAAAAAGAATACATGGCAGACAGACGACGGACGTACATCACTAACTCGACACATTGTCAGAAAGTAATTCTGAGTCGATCAGAATACTATTAGGTGGGTTTATGTCTGATATTTTTGGTTATTACAAACATCAGCACAAACTCATTATAGCCTGTTTACGTATTGGTGTAGGGTATAAATATGCCAGACATAAATGAATTGCGAAAATTTAAAATTATTTCAATAATATCATTTATAAATACTGCTACTTATAAATTTTCATGTGCTCAAACTTCCTACTTACTCAACTATGAATATATTATGCTAAATTAAAACAAGATTGCTGCAATCGTACTTTAAAAAAACTATGAATTAAATCAATAAAATAAATAATCTCAATCGATATTATTCAAGACGGTAAATATTTGATGAATGTATTGCATACCGAAAATTTTTAACTTTCTATTTTTTTGAAAAAAGAATTGACACTTGTCCAAATAGTGATAAAAAAATTATTAAATGATATGGTATTATGGTATAGCAAGTGAATTTTTGTTATTGACCAAATTGAAATACCAATCAATACTTTAGAGAAAGATGATACGAAAATTCTGCACTACAAATAATAGCTGTGTTCCCGTATTATGTCGAAAGGAATATCCTTTCTTCTTTTTTAATTTTAAGAAAGAATTGAGTGAAAAATTTAAATTCTTTAACACCTAAAAATAAGGGAGTCTAGTCTGTGAGGCAAAACTTCCCAACCACTATTTTCTAAATACTTGTTAACCGGTATTACAACAAGTGGCCGAGCGTTGTCATGACGGAATAGAACGGCTTCAAGTCTGGTCGATATTCCGGGCGTTTTTCGGCCAATGCTCGCTTCAAACGAATTAATTGTGTTCGGTACAGGTCCCCTGTGATCATCTGGCCCGATGTCATTAGCTCATAATAGATGGAACTCTTCTGGTCCCACCAAATACATAACATTACCTTGGCGCCAGGATAAGCTTCGGTGAGCAATCGATGTGCTTCAGCTGTACTTTTTTCACATTGAAGAAGTAGAGCAAAACCGCAAATGATGCTTTGTTGGCACAAAATTCGACATTTTTGAAGTAAAAAAAAAACTTTGTTGTTTACACTATTTCGTTCAATGACTAAGTGAGAATAATTGACAGATGTTTACCCTCCAAAATAGTTATTAAAGACACAAACCATTTGTAAAAGATACGACATCTGTTGTGAATCCAGCATTTTTAAGTTATACACCCAACTTTATTTCTTTGTATCACAGTAAATTCACACAAAATTAATTTGAAATAAAAAAGATATATAATTTATACTATATTTTAGATTGAATTGAATTTGATTAAATGAATTTAGTGGAATATGAACTATCGTCTGTTAAGATTTTGCAAATCCAATTTAGGGATTTTACCAGTGCCCAGATTCTATAAGACGATATCCACTTTTCACCAAAAATTTTGCATCGTATATTTAAACATTTTTGTAACTGACGTCTTTAGGATATTAGAAATTTAACATCGAAAAGTGGACGATAATCGTCAATTTTTTATAGAATCCTAGCCAGGTTTACAAAATACACAAATAACTGAAGTTTTCACTGTAGATGCATATTCCTACTTGTGACTCGTTGTGACTGCCATAAGACCATTTTTAAGGCTGAAAGTCACAACTTTCCATACAAAACAACAATAAAAGTTTCTTAATATTACCCAGCAAAATATTGGTAATGACACCTCATTACTATCTGCATTACCCAAAATGATGAATCATTACCTTTTGCATTATTTTATAATTTAAAATAATGACTTCCTAATAAGGGCCTATTGTATTCATTGTTTCTAAATATAAAATAATGACTTACTCGTAATAGATTAAATAAGTACTTTTTACACAGTTAAATTTTATAAAAATTTTATTTATTATATGTAAATATGTTTTATGTTTAAATTTGTATGACGTGTCCTAAATCTAAAACTTAAATTTTTAAGCTAATAATATTTGCCTAACTCTTTATTTTTAAGAATCAAGTAAGCAATCTGATAACCACTTATAATTCAACTTTTTGTAAGCATGTGTGTAACCACTTATTATTCAAAACCTCATAACTCCTTATTTCTCATTTTTTCGTAAGCGAGCGGGTAAGCGTGACTACTTATAAAAACGACCACGCCAAACAAAAATAATGAGTTTAGACGCCAAAAAAGAATTTGTGCGGAGCTATGAATTTTTATTATATCACCACTTATTTGGTAATGAAAGATTTTGCTGGGTAGTAGTCAAAAAAAATATCAAAACTGTTAAATCTACAAGATTTTAACTCTACCTACATAAGTTAAATTTAGTTAAATACAAATAACAATTATCCTGTTAAAATCAACGACAATATTTGCTGAAAATAGTAGACCGCTGTTTTCAGAAAGAAATATTGTTATTCACATTACTCATACGGGAATGCACTTAATATATAACATGCATATTTTGTATAACCGTTATTTATTTAAATTGTTAGATTCTACAACATACATACTGGGTATTTCTTTGTTCTGTTGTGTGATCCATGACCTGCTTTTTACTATACAAGTATGAATAATCCTCATAAGAAGAGCAGTACATATAATTTATTTAGAGAGATGAATTACTGTAAGTTATATGCTGTATTCCAATTAACACCTTTCCACTTTTAATAATAAGTGAAGAATAATTCGAAATGCGAACATTTTTTAAGAAATTAAACTTTAGTTATATTTGAGTTTTAAGCGAATAAGGTTGAAACTAACGGAAAATATTGGTGTAGAACACAAAAAAATTCGTAGTAATAAATCGTGAATTAAAAAAAAGATCAAAAATGCATTACGGCGGTTACATTTTTAGTACGATTCCTATACTTTTATTGATCGGTTATGTGACATGTAAGGAAATTCCTTTCCATAATATTAATAGTTCAGAGTCCAAATTACTAACACCAATTACAAATTCCAGATCACCTCGTTGTGAGTATATAAAAGGGGCTGTTAAAAAAATATTTACAACAATGCGGATTATTTAAATGCATCAATGCGGATAAAATACATAGTGAAGAATTTATTATATATTTTAAAATTAAAACTTTTAAAGTGTTAATGATTGTTTTAATTTGGTTGTATGGTAGACAAGAAATTTGTGACAGTAACTAATTTAATAAGCACGATCAACCTGAATTTTTAATAAAAAACCTACATGGATAATATTGAGAGTGCATATTGTTTCAGTGAAAGTTCTTGACTTATTTAAACAAAATGAAATGAAAAATAAAATAAAAATGTTTAAAAAATTAAAAACAAAATAAAAAACAGAAATTATAACTACAACATTTAATTCTTGTCCAACAGAACTTTTCGGAAACGTATTTATTTGTTTTAATATAAAAAATCATTATCTCAGAGAATTTTTTAAATTAGTGTCTTACCAAACATCATATTTTTCATCCGAAAGTGCAAAATAATATCAAACCAAAGGCGGAATATGAAACCACGGACTTTTAAAAAGTATTTTAAATAACACATTTTTAATTTTCAATCGTGAATCTTTCAAAAGTGGTACGTGGTGACCATTGACGGTTCGGGTAGTTTTATTGGTAATGGTTAGCGCGTTGGACTGTTACACAGAAGGTTGCGGGTTCGAGCCCCAGCGACGACAACATCAAAAATAATAAGTATAATTTTTCCATCCCTCATACATATCGCAACGCCTTCCTTCGGTGCTCCATAGAACTTATCCCGCCGAAGTTAAATAACAAGTACGCTAACTCTCTATCCAATGGCACGCAACAACTGTTCTAAAATCACGCGCAATTACAGTGTTGCAATATTTGAAGCTCTCCATCCTTTAACACTAGTATTGGGGATATAACTTAAAAATGCGTTTTTTTTTTTTTGGAAAATTTTGGCGTTTATTGTTACAATATAATATTGGTACAATAAAAAATTTATTGAAAGTATTGGACATCGTTACACTCAGATAAAAGTTAGTAAAAAATTTGTAAGCAGTTTCCAATCGCACTTTACTATTTTTATACTGATTTTTAGAACAATTTTTTTAGTAATCATTTTTTCTATTCTCTTATTACAAGTCACGGATTTTTTTACTAATTCTCGCTGCTGAGAGAATTCAGCAAAACATTTTACTAATTTTTCAAAACCGAGTGCTAAATTTAGCAGAAAAATATACCAATTTTTGATTTTTTATAATTCTTGTTCAGTTTATATTTGTTACTATTGATATATTCTTATTTTGAAATAACACTCATAACTTGTTACAATCGAAAAAAAGTTTTTAGTAGGTTTGAGGTTAAGAAGAAGAATAAACCTTCCTCAAAAGTTATAAACACATTAAATTTGCAAATCAGACTAGATCTAGTTTCTGCCTTTTTATGGACAGGATTCATCAGTGATCTTCCATTAAATTGTATTATTGTTTATATTTTTATTGTCAGATTGTCTCTATATGAATAATTTCAGAAGTGATCAAACAGACATATACAAACATTCTACTTCAGATTTTCTCTGTTTATCTTCTTATTTCCTCTGTGTCACCTTTTCACAAATATTGCCACATTGACGTATGGTTTGTACGTACAAGTGCAGGCAATTTGTGTTTTTGTTTTATAAAATTTTTTTTTAGATTTTACATTTTTTTTTATTTTTTAGTGCACTTTTTTGCTAATTTCAGCAGATTGATTTTAAATTACAGTTTACAACAATTTACCGAAATTTAGTAGCTGCAACTAATTACTAATTTCATTGTTCTAAAATTATTGATATTTAGTAAGTTTTTTACCTGATTTTAGCAACTCGATTTTGAATTGCAGTTTACAACAATTTTGCTAGAATGTAGTAGCGATAATTTTTTCTACTAATTTTCTTGTACTACAGATCAGCAGACATGTGTTGCTAAAATTAGCAAAAATACCGCTGGGTTCAAAACAGTTAAATTTCCCGTAATAACAGCAAAAATTTCAGTAGCTATTACAGACTTTTTTGGTTGAGTGTATGTATACTAGACCGTACCTCAAAAAAAAGTTCGCCGTACAACCTCCAATATGAAGTATTTTTGCAAGGCAATTAAAAAAAAAAAATTTTTTTTTGCCGAACGGAGGGGTAGCTTTTTTCACCTATTCGTTATAGCTTCGGCATTTAAAGTCGGATTTTAAAGTGTGATATATCGATTTTTTTGCCTCGAGGAGACCAGTGTGTTGCTATAAAGGAAAAATCCAATGAACAAAAGTTTAAAAAGGCTACCCCTACGTTCGGCAACCAATATATAAAAAAATTTTTTTACTGGGTTTATCGAAAAACTTCTTTAGCAAAAGTTTAATGATTTTTTGCGAGCTTTAATTTTCTGACATTAGGGTTGTACAATAGGGTTGTAGCAACTGAGATCTGGTGGGTAACTACTAGAACGGGATACTTGAGCTCAATGGCCTAAAAGCAAAACACTGGTCTCCTCGAGAGAAAAACATCGATGTATCATACTTTAAGATCCGACTGTAAATGTAACGAAAAATGTAAAATGGCGACCCCTACGTTCGGCAAAAAAAAAACAAAAAAATTTTTTTTTCAAACCTCCTTGCAAAAATACTTCATATTGGAGGGTGTACGGCGCACTTCTTTTTTTGCCTGTAAGGTGGTGCGCTCTAATGTATACTATGCAGTATTAATGGGCAATCTTGAATTTGACTGGTTTTTGCTGTTTGTGTTAAGTTTTGGGCTTTGGTGTGTTCTGACATAAAATTTTATGGCCAACATTTTTGTAGAACACTTCGTCCCCGCCCTCCCCCTTTTGGGAGCGTTTTTTTACGATTTGTTAGAAAGAGGGTTAGTATATTCCACAAAAATATTTGAATTAATATTTCTACACTCATAGAAATAAATCTGTAAAAATAGCAGAAAAAGTTACTAAAAATTAGTTAAAAATGATGCTGCAGAAAAAATTGCTAAAATTAGCAGATTTTTTTAATAAATACTTGTAAAATGAGAACAGCAAAATTAAAACTGTTAAATTTACAGAATTTTAGTTATATTTAGGCTAACTTTTAGTTAATTGAAAATAGCAAATTGTACTGTAAAATCTGCAGAAAATTTTTCTAAATATTTGTAGACTAAAAACAGCAAAAATAAACTATTATATCTACAAAATCTTTGCTATTTTGAAGCTAAATTTAGTTGAATGCAAATAGCAGTCTATTCTGCTAAAATCAGCAGAAATATTTGCTAAAAAATTGTTTACTGCTGTTTTCAAAATGCTCGATTTTTATTTGCATTTAAAAAAAAAATAAAAAAAAAATTTTAATTTCCTATTCTCCATTTACAAAAATTTAGCTCAAATATAACTAAAATTCTTTATATTTAACAGTTTTATTTTTGCTGTTCCTATATTACTAATATATAGCAAAAATAATCTAATTAAGTAGTTTTTTTCTGCAGCATTATTTTTAACTAATTTTTAATAGTTTTAACTAAATTTTTTACGGACTTTTTTCTATTAATGTACAAAGTTGCTGACATTACCCTACACCTTAGATGTAAAGAACACATAGTTCCATACACCGATATGGTGCACGGGGGGAACTTTAACCCCACCTAATATAAAATTCCGATATTATCTTTGGAAACGCCGACACACGTACATTTTTTTGTCTCCTCTATTAATGTTATTAAAATAAATGTGATTAAAGTTGTATTCAAGCCTTCTAACTAAAAAATAATGCTGGAATTTACCTTGAATTCCAGCGAAAGTGTTTATAGGGATGTTTGATATATTTTTTTAAACTTAAATGTATTGTCTAAAGAGTAATAAAAAAATGTTTTTTAGGGTTCCCTTTCTATACAATTGGTCGTTTTGCAAATGAAGTATGCGAGGGTAAAAATAACCTTCGTGGGACCTGTATGGTAAGAGGAGAATGTGCGGATAACGGTGGTGTATCAGCCGGAAGTTGTACTACGATAACTAGTCAAGCAGTATGCTGTATATGTATGTATTCTTTGGATATTTTTTAGATTATAAAAAATATTATTTTTTTTTTTTAATTTTTCAGATCAAAAATCTTGTGGAGCCACAACCCAATATAATAATACGTATTTCTATAACTCGGGTTATCCGGGAACATATGGTGGTGGCGGTAGATGTACGATTGTAGTAACACCTTGTGATGCAAATATTTGTCAATTAAGAATTGATTTCCTATCACTATCTTTGGCACCACCCAATGGTGATGGGTTTTGTGTAACAGATTCTTTACAAATTACCGGGGGATCTTCACGTGTTCCTGCTATATGTGGTGAAAATTCTGGGCAACATGTTTATGTGGATTTTAATGGTGAATCACCAATATCTATATCGGTAGCCACTTCTGCGGGTTACACCTTTAATCGCCATTGGCAATTTCAATTAACACAATTAGCTTGTGCTTCTCCCACAATTGCACCATCGGGATGTTTACAATACTATTTGGAAGATAGTGGTACAGTGCAAAGTTTCAATTATGTTTCGGCTCCCAATTCTTTACCCAACAGTATTGGTGTTCCTGGTAGTAGACAAATAGCTAATCAACAATATGGCATTTGTATAAGAATGGGCGCTAATAAATGTTCAATAACCTGGAGTCAAGTGGGTTCGGATGCTTATTCTTTTACCTTAACAAATGATGTGGGTGCTGTGGATCCTTCTTTGCTCGCTACAGAAGCTGTACAAAGTCAGGATTGTACTACAGATTTTATAATTATACCTAATCCTACGCAAGGTGGTAATACCTTACCCAGTGACCGTTTTTGCGGTTTGGGTTTAGTTGACACAACAAGTGCTGCTAAGCCATTTACTTTATATGTCGTTACTAATGGCAATGAAGATTTTGATATATCAAATAGAGGCTTTTATCTTTCATATTCACAAAATGCCTGTCCTATAATATGATAATGACTGAATTACTGAACAATTTCTAGGTTGAAAAAGCTTTAAAATGATTATATAAATAAATAATTGCAAAATAATATAGGTACTTACAAATTTCAAGTGTTTTAATCACAGCCTGTTTTAATTTATTTTACAGTTTTTTTTTATTATTTAACAAGTCAACAAATTTTAGTTTGCATTCATAATTAACTAGCAATTGATTTAATATTTTCAATTTCTACCGCAAGTTTTTGAATCTGTAATAAAAAAAAAGAAAAAAAATTAATATTAAAAAATGTCCGAAATTATGTTTTTATATAAATTTGCAATGGTTTAAAAAAAGTTCGGTTGTGGATTTTTTTTGTTATCTAAAGTTGGTTATCGAAAGCGGCGAATTGAACTCTGAAAATTCTAAGGGAAAAAAATACTAAAATATTTAAAGGCACATCTATCAATCTAGAGACAGAGCAAAAGCAACTATGAATAGCTTAAATTATTAACAAAAGAGCTATAAAAGTGTTTTTGCTAGATCTCAACAAGTTCTCACCCTCATATAATAATATCTCTATAAGAAAAGCTTTTCGAATCTAAAGCTGGCCATACACTACGCAAAACTTTTGTGCAACTTTAGGCATTGTGGAAAACATTTCCACTGTGTATGTCATATTAGATCACACCCGTCACATAAAGAGATCACACTCGTCACATTTTCTAAAAAGCTTTTTTAAGAAAAAAGTTCTAAGGAAAATTTTACAGAATATAACCACAAAGTCCTAATTCTTTAACCCTTTAATACCGACTTTTTGTTTACAGATGTATCGTTATTTTGACTTCAGATTCTTGTTAAGACTCCTCAAATTAGAAAAAATATGGAAACTGTTTACCCCCTCCCCTTCCTAACCTCCAAAAATGACGTTCGAAAATCGATTTTTTGAAACTTCTCATCAGCGTTTTACCCCTTAAACATTCAAATAGCCAAAAATCCTTTGGTTAATTTTCTTCTTGCCATAAAACGAAGCTATATGCCAAATTATTTATCTTCATTAGTTTAGAAGAAACACCAAAACCCCCTTTTCACGGAGATTATGATATATTCAAAAAATTAGACTTCATTAACAAATACTGCGACCATATTGTCATGTTGAACTGCTTATACATATAAATGATTTTTACTTGAAGTCCAAGATCCTAAAAAACTTATTTACAAAAAATATAGTTTTATTTGGATTATCAAATTTCATATATTCTTTTAAAGATGTGTACACTGTAGTGTACAAGGGTAGTGAAAGAGTTAAAAACTAAAATTTGTAAGGTCACACCCGTCGCAGTATTCTTATGGCCATTCTGAGCAGAAATCATGTTCTTTTCCGTTATTAAACGTTTTTAAGATTAACATTCTTGAGAATAGCAAGCAGTCTTTCTCTTAATTATAAATTTTATATTTTTGAATTATAACCAATAATGTGAGTAACATGGTGATAACCGTCACAACAATGGAATAACCCATGTGTATTTGTGAAATTTTCAAACTAAGATTATAAGCATTTTTCATATTTTTCTTTTAAATCAATATTTGGGCTAGAAAAGTGGTTTTGTGCGTTCCCGTACTTTTGGGTAATTTTGTGGTAACACGGTAACATAAGGGAACTGCCCTATTGTGTGTCTCGCCATATGCTATATATCTTCGACTTGACAACTTCTCACATTGATACAGAATAATTTCCATTAGAAAATAACCCCCTTACACTGTTTCTCATAATGAAGAGTTAAAATTAACTTAACTCTAAAACAAAAGAAATTGTCAAACAATGATACGTATGTACATTAGGGTTATGACTCATTTTTAACAAAAATTTTACCTATAACCACGTGATAGGCAATACTAAACTAATAATAAAAATCGTGTTTGCTGGCCATTTTCGCAAAAATACCTTCCGCACCAAATGGAATTTCTAAAATAATTTTTTGCTCGGGGATTTTGCTTAATTTACATAACGAATTATTACAAGAATTATTGTAAACGAAAAAAAATGTATCCAAAAGTCTCCAAAAAAGTTTCTTAATTTTTACTGTAAATAGCTTTTAATACGCATTGTTTGAGTTTCATTTGTTTAAAATTTCGGAAAATTATTTTTATTAAACTAAAACAATATAGACCAAATTTCAACCCTTTTGGTGCGGGAACTTTTTTGACAATAGCGAAAAAGTAAGATTGCGTTTCTTAATATTTTTTTATGGCCTTTTTGGCTAGGGCATGTAAAATTTGATATTTGCAAAAAAAAATCAAGAAGTCATAACCTTAATGTACATACATATATCAAAAGTTATTAATTATTAATACAGAAATTATCAATTGATTTTCAGTTTCATCAATTGCATTTGAGAAATTATTAATTGTTATTCAGATTTATCAATTATATTTCAGAAATAATCAACTGATTTTCATTTTTATCAATTGAAGTTTAAAAATTGTCAGTTGATTTTCATATTTATCAATTGTATTTTAGAAATTATCAATTGATAATCGTAGTTATCAATTGTATATATTTCAGAAATTATTAATGGTATTTCAGAAAATATAATTATTAAATGTATTTCAGAAATAATCAAATGTATTTCAGAACCGATTTCATAGTTAATGAAGCATAATTAACTGAAATACATTTGATAATTTCTGAAATACAATTAATAATTTGTGAAATACAATTGACTATTTCTCAAGTACAATTGGTAATTTCGGAAATACAATTGATAATTTCTGAAATACAATTGATAAATCTGAAAAACAATTGATAAGTTCTGAAACACAATTGATAAAACTGAAATTCAATTGATTACATATTTCTGAAATGCATTTGATAAATCTGAAAAACAATTAATAACTTCTGAAATAAAATTATAATTTTCTGAAATACAATTTAAAATGGGTTAGAAGTTAATAGAAAAACCTTCAGTATGAATTCCACCGTTGAAGTTTATCCTTAAGGCTTTATCATTTAAATTATCTTCTTTTAGGACTTACCTTTTGAGCATGATTTTCTTGTACTTCAGGACTAGCAGATTTACGAAAACCCTCGTTATCCATACGCATTTGGTAACGTTTTAATTCCGATTCCAATTTCCGCAATTTTTGGTCATTTATGTTACTAACCAAGGAAATGTTCTCCATCTTTGGTTTATACGAATCGTTGGTGCATAATCCTAAAAAACGATAATTGAAAAATGTTCTGTTAGTGTTGAGATGCGGATCTTTAAATTTCTAAATGACAAGCAAATCATTTTCCCCAATATTTATTACGCTTGTCAATAATCGACAAGAAGTAACTGATTTTACAGATAATTTTGTTTATTATTAGTATATTTAAATTAAATGAAAAATAAATAATATAATAACATCTAGCAGGTAGTCTCGTATTGGTAAAACGCTTGTCTTTTGGGCATCACTATCTTATTGTCAGGTAGATTTCTTTGTTCACTTTACTAATGTAGAGTGAGGCGACTGGTATATTTTCAGCGGCAATTTCAAATAATTTCTTTTACGGTTTTATTTTATTTATTTATTTTATTTTATTTATTCCTCATCTGTGATATACCATTGACAATAGTTCTTAATATTTATTAAATATTGGACATAGATCCAGCTTTTAGTATACCGATCGACTCAGAATCACTTTTTGGTCTATCTACAGGTCGTAAATATTAAGATGAAACTTGTTACATCGACTTTTATTGGCCCAAGGACAAAGCTTATTGATTTTGGTTAAAATCGCTCTATGTTAAAACTTATAAAAGGACCATATAAATGTCGCTCAAAATTGGCTTGTTCGCATGCTACAGGTTGTAAATACCGAGATATTATAATGAAATTTGGTACACTCTTTCCCATGGGCTGATGGACAAAGCCTATTGATTTTATTTAGAATCGGCCCATGTTTAGACCTAGTTCCCGTGTAAAGGTACCCTAGAGATGGGCACGCTGAGTCACATGTGGGATGGGATTGGTCCATATTTGGATCTATCGCCCAAATGGACTATATTTTCCTTTAAATGCACCTTAAGTAAGGTAAAATCAAAAATGTCTTACTGTTATTCTATTTTTTTATCATTCCTATTCGAATTTCGGATCCAAACATTAGTTGGCTTTTAACCAGACAGGTGTGGGGTATCATATATTTTTTACTCGTTTTAAAATACGTTGCATATATGCTGAAAACACAATTTCAGCAAAAAAAAAAAAAATTGCTGAAAACTAGCACACTTGATATACAAGATGTTTTACTAATTGCTCTACTAAAATATTTTTTTGAGTGCATTGCTATAAATACAAAGTTGTATATGTCAGCTAACAAAAATCGTAAACATTTTAAATTAATTTTAATGCCGAAGTATAATGCTTTAGGACTGAACATTTTAACCTTAAACCTTGCGTGCTGAAACCTTGCGTACAAGCCAATTCCACAAAATCTGTAAGATTCACCCTTTTTCTGTTCTGTAACTGAAAAAAACCTTATACTTTTTAGATATTTAATTACACAGCCGATTTGGGGCGGATCTGCTGCAAATTTGAGGCGATTATACGGCATTTAGACTGAGGAAAAACTACCTTGTTTTTTGCTCTTGTTAGTTTTTAATTGTCAAAACCCATATGTATATAAAAAACAAGCAAAAACTAGTTTTGTGCAAAAACTAGGTAGTTTTTGCTAAGTCTAAATTCACTATTACTTTCAAAACAATGGTTTTTAATTGTATATATATATTTTTTTTTATCAAAACACGCAATGTAGTATTTATCATCACAAATTTAAGGGTCAAACATCTCGACACTGGTCCCTCATGAGGGTTTCGAATGTAAATGTAACAAAACTTACCAAAACTGCATAAATGTCCGGCAGTTGAAAATAATTTCAAATCCTTATTAGTTTTTGCCTCTTCCGTTAAGATAGTTAACTTGACACCTGTTGTTAGAGTTAAGGCCTGAATTTGCGGCAAATGAGATTGTAGTCGACTTAAAGCTTCCTTATTATGGGCAAACAATTGCAATTGGGGATCATGTTTTTTAGAAATATTATGTCTGCTTTTTAGTTGTCTTATTTGTTGGCAAATTTCTAATATTTCTGTAATTTCTTGTTCTAAGGTAGGATTATGAAATTTATTTAAATCAATTTCGATATTTGCGGGTAAATATTTTAATAGCTCTTCTGATAAAAATGGTGTAAAAGGACTCATAGCTTGTAGAGACCATGATAAGGCAGTAGCTAAAGTAGCACAGTGTATGTAACCTTCAGATTTTTGTAAATTTATATTTATTTTGCAAGTTTCCTAAAAAAAATAAAAATGAAAAGGTTATTTTAAATGTAGTTATAGTTTGCGATAAAAATGTTAAAAATAACGGGAACACACAAGCCACAGTTCAAACTCGGGTTACCCTACCGTAAATGTAAATGCCGTGTAAATAAGTGCGTTCCCGTACGTTATTTCGGGTACCCAAACTTACCGAAATTTACCAAAAAGCTTTCCCGTACTCTAAAATTGGGTAAATGAGAGCACTCAAGAGAGCGTGTTTGCGTTTCTCTTTTTACCAAAAGTTACCCAAACTTTCTCTTCGGGTAACTTTGGTAATTTATAAAACGAACAGCTGATGACGCAAAGGATAAAGAAGGATAGTGAAAATTCAAAAATGGAATTAGATAAAGAAATACGCAAAAGAAACCTATTTTTTATAAAAATTAATTGAATAAAATTACAAATAACTTTTAAATGAAAATAAATATGTGTATTTGTGGAATTTTTTAACCATTTATTAGCGCAGTGCACACACGCAAAAAAAGCAGGTGAACATAACGTAATTATACAACTACATAAGTTTCAAATTAGTTTTGCAATTTTCTAGTAAAATATCTTTATGTATTTGTATTTTTTTTGTAATGATTACTGGAAAAAATTAATTATTCCCAACTACGGTTGAAACAAAAAAAGTAATTAGATTTTTCATTTTAATTACTACTATATAATGCTAATGAAAATGAGTAATGATCATTACAAAGTAATAAATTACTCCCAACTCTGCATGTAGGTAAATTTTTATTTATTTGACCAAGAAGCTTCATTTTATAAATGGCTATATTAAAGTATATTTTTTAACTTGTTAGGCAAACTTAGCATTTTTTATCTTTAATTTAAGGGCTAGTTCTATAGTAAACACTTAAAGTTTTTTATTGGTATTTAGACCGCTTGAATGAACCTTTTAAATGAGTTTTTAAGTTGAGTGGTCTTAGGATAAGTATCTCAATTGTAAGTATTGTTACAAATACTTTAAAATCTTAAAATCTCGGAAAAAGTTTTGACTTAAGTTCAAGATTTCTCTAAAGTGCTCCGTAAAATTGCGTGCCTAAGATTTATATGGGTTGTTAACAAAATTTATAATACTCACCACATAAACATCACATAAATTATTATATAAAAATTGCTTTAACGCCTGTGTTGCAGCATGTAAATTATAGTTTTCAAAACTTTCAATACACGTCTTTAAAGCATCTGCCAAACGACTTAATATCCATAAATCCCATTTACCCAATGGTACATGATTCATTGATTCCACCTCATTTAAAGGCATTTTTAAACGTTCTGCAGCTCCCAAAGTAAATCGTGTAGCATGCCATATTTTATTTAGAAATAATTTATTCGTATAACATTCACTGACATCAAAGTTAATAAAGTGATTTTTGATATTGTGACAACATAGGGTAAAACGTAAGGCATCAGTTCCACATTCTTGTATACCTTGGGGAAACATACGCTGAAGACCTTTCAGGGATTTTTGAAATTCCGTTGCACTTAAGATACCGGAATTATGAGAAGCTTTAATACATTGTTGTAGAGACTTGAAAACGGAGTAAAAATAAAATTTTATAACAAGAGCTTAAGATTTCTCAATATGATGGAGGGTATTATTAAAATAGTTTCCTGCACAGTGGTGGTATATTTCAATTAAAAATTTATTTAGTTTGATCAATGTCACTTACCTCCAATGATGCACCCTGTACAACTTGTTGTGGCGTCACTACATTACCTAAACTTTTCGACATTTTACGTCCATGAGCATCACAAACAATTCCATTCATTAAAATCTTTCTAAAAGGCGATTCACCAGTTAATTTTAAACCCATCATAACCATACGGGCTACCCAAAAGAATAATATATCATTACCAGTTTCCATCAAATCTAAAGGATAATTTTGCTTATATTCTTTCGAAGGCCAATTTGAGACGGAAAATGGCAACAAAGCTGAAGAAAACCAAGTATCCAAAACATCTGTATCTCTTGTTAATGTTATAGACGATGTTAATTGGGATTGAGCTTTTGCTAAAGCTTCTTCTTGCGAATGAGCAGCCACCCAAATGGATTTATTGTTTTCATCCGTTGCATTGTAGGCAGGTATTTGGTGGCCCCACCATAGTTGACGTGATATACACCAATCATGACAACTTTCTAACCATTTCTGCCAATCTATTTCAAAATGTGTTGGTATAATTTGTAAACGACCACTTAAAACTTCTGCTAAGGCCTCATCTGCCATAGGTTGACAATGTAAAAACCATTGTTCTCTTAACATATATTCTATAATATCTTTGGATCTTGAACATATAGGTAATTGCATGGTATGATCTCGTATTGATGACAAAAGTTCTAATTCTCCCAATTTTTGTAAAATTTGTTCTCTAGCTTCGAATCTAGGTAATTTGGAAAATTGTGTATAATCTTCTGTTATAAGACCCTTTGTCGAGAAAACGTGTTTCGGCTTAAGTAAATGTCGTTTAGCCAATTCAAAATCATTTCGATCATGTGCGGGTGTAATTTTAACAGCTCCTGTACCAAATTCTGGTTCTACGGTTACATCAAATACCAGTGGTATAGGTTCTTCACGAAATGGATGCCACAGTAATACTTCTGGTATATCACGATATTTTTTATAACGTTCATCAGTGGGGTGTACCGCTACAGCAACATCGCCTAATAAAGTTTCCGGTCGTGTAGTCGATATTTTAATACATTCTTCAGTACCCATAATTTTGTATTCTATATCGTAGATACGACCAAATGTTATATTTTTATCATAACCTGGTACTGCGATTTCAGTAGGTCCTTTAAGATCTAAAGTTTCAACTTCAATATCAGATATGGTAGATTCTAATGCACAAGACCAATTAACTAGAGACTCTTGACGTTTTATAAGTCCTTCATCGAAGAGACGTATGAAAGCTTCATTGACTGCATAAGCCTGACGCTGAAGGGAATACAAACATATTTAAAAACTCGTCTTGAGAAAACATCAACTTACCTTGTCCATGGTAAAATATTCCTTATCCCACGTTAAGGTGCAACCCAATTTTCGCAAATCATCTGTTATACCACCACCCTTTTCCTGTTTCCATTTCCAAATCTCTTTTAAAAACTCTTCACGACCAATTTGATGTCTAGTAACACCTCTTTCTTTAAGTAACTTTTTCTCCACCACTACTTGTGTGGCAATACCAGCATGATCTGTACCTGGTATCCACAGAACTTCATAACCCATTTGTCGTTTTTGACGACATATAACATCTTGTACTATGGCCATAAGAGCATGCCCTAGGTGTAAGTTGCCTGTAACGTTAGGCGGTGGTAAAACCATACGAAATGTTCCAGGTTTACATTTTCTTTTTGTGATTGTAGAAGTATACATCTTTTGCCATTTACCATTTTCCACTTGTTTTGGTTGATAACCCTTTGCTAATTTGGCTGAAATATTTTACGTCAATTTATGAAACTATTAATGAAAGACAATTCAGCCTTACATAAATTTGATGTCAAGCGTCGGAGTATGTGATAATCCACCGCTTTCTTTTGATTTGCATAGTTTTGTTTGTTTGTATTTATGGATAATTGTAAAAATTTATTCATTTTAATTTAAAAAAGCAGAAATTTTATAAAAACTAATGATTACATCAGCTGTGGAGCCCCAACATCAGATGTAGAGTTGCAGTGTTGCCAACAAATGGCTAGATCAGAACCAAAAATTGCTAGAAAATCGCTAGATTTATAAACAGCGCAAAAATTTTGCGATTTTATCGCTAGATTGTTGAAAAATGGTACTTAAAGGATTTTTTTTTTAAATTTTTTTTAATATGTTCATAAAGCCACATTTACATGCGAGAGAAAATTTCTAGAGATAGAGCAAAACACACCTCTAAATATCTCTATTGTGAATGATTTAAGCTATTTAGGGTAGCTTTTTGCTCTATCTCTAGCAATTTTCTCTCGCGTGTAAATGTGCCTTAAGAAGTGTTATAAACTTTTAAATAATGAAAAATTTTACGAATAGGCTTCAAATTACGAATCCCGAAGTATTGAAAATACTCAATAGAGGGCGTTGTACGGTGAAAAACTACACACGCATATTTTATCGAAATGTGTATTTTTTAGAAATTTTTTTTTTTACTAAAATCGTTTAAGAAGTTGTGCTTTATTATAATGGAATATCATTATGCGAATTTTATATTTTTTTAACATAAAACCAAGTTCGCTAGGGGCGAAATAAAATCGCCAGATCTGACGAGAAAATTGCCGTTATGGCGACACTGTAGAGTTGTGTCGTTCATGAACGAATTAGTTCATTTGAACGGTTCAGTTTATTGAACGATATGGATTCGTTCACCATTAAAGGCTGAGTTACCCAACCGTAAACGTATCTGTAACGAATCAGCTGTTCCGATACCACAAGAAGAAATGTATACGAATTAGAGTTGTGAAATTTCGATTCTTTTTGAGTACTCAATACTACTCAATACTTTTCAATTGAGTACTCGATACTACTCAATACTTTTAACGGTTTTTTTGAATTTAAAAATAAAAATGTTAAGAGTTCGTATTTATAAAGAAAAATAATAACAATTCACATACACGTGTTAAATAACTATTGTTACTTACATTTTACTAAATTTAAAACATTTTAAGTAAATTAATTAAATAATTATTCCCAAAAATTCATTACACAATTCTTTGCTTCACATATAGAGTTGTATTTCCAGAGTTGTATTTTTAAAGTATTATTTTTAGAGTTGTATTTTCATACCAAAAATACTCATTTCTACGGAAAATTGCATCTTTAAAAGTATTGAGTAGTACCTTTTTAGTATTGAGTACTCAAAAAAACAGGCGGTATTGAGTACTCAGTACCGGAATACTCAATACTTTTACAACTCTAATACGAATGGTTACTAAAGGGCGGATTATGGGACCGTAAACGTATATGTGATGTAACTGTACCGTGCCGTAGCTGAAAAGTACACTTATAGATTACCGTAAACGACATTACTATTTAGCATCCATTTCATGTGGTTTTATATTTTATTATAAATTTTTCCATTTATCTGTTAATTCTTATTCCTTATTTGTTGTTTGAATCATTTTTCCTTATTCATTTCAAATTTTTTCCGACTAAAATCAGTCAGCTGTTTCGATGCCGGATAGAAAATTCTGATTTCAACAGAATGATCCGGCAAGTTCGTTTACATTTACGTGTTAGTAACCATTCGTATACATTTCTTCTTGTGGTATCGCAACAGCTGATTCATTACAGATACGTTTACGGTTGGGTAACTCAGCCTTAACACGTAAATGTAAACGAACTTGCCGGATCATTCTGTTGAATTCAGAATTTTCTATCCGGCATCGAAACAGCTGAATGATTTTAGTCGGAAAAAATATGAAATGAATAAAGAAAATTGATTCAAACAACAAATAAGGAATAAAAATTAACAAATACATGGAAAAATTTAGAATAAAATATAAAACCACATGAAATAGATGCTAAATAGTAATGTCGTTTACTATAATCTATAAGTGTACTTTTTAGCTACGGCACGGTACAGTTACATCACATTTACGTTTACGGTCCCATAATCCGCCCTTAAGGCTGAGTTACCCAACCGTAAACGTATCTGTAACGAATCAGCTGTTTTTTTACTAGAACTTTGTAAAACTAACTTGAAAATTATGTAGTTGTATAATTACATAGCTCTTAGGTAATATTCCTCCCGTTTTTTTCTGTGTGTATGTATTTATTCTTGTATTCATAGAAAATTTGTATTTCTTTTCAATTAATTTTTTAAAAGAATTAAATGATTTTCTTAATAGTTTCAAATTTTTATTAAAGTTGTAATTTTATGATACTTTCAGTCTATGTGCAATAAAATTAATATGAACATGTAACATGTAGTGCGCCAATAAATAATCAAACGAACGACACAGTTCACGAATCACTGTTCAGACACAGCTCATAACAAAAAAGAACGAGAACAAAAAAGAACGACTCAAAACTCCGCCGTAAGTCGCCGAGGAAGAAGGTTATATCGTGCCCTATATTAATTTTTTAATAGGGAATAACGATTTTGTTTTGCGATACTCTAAAGTGTGTCTCAGTATGCCGTTGGACTGTGGAGTCTAACCATATGCAAATATTTTCGTTTTCCTGATCCGTATACGGACCAGAAAACGGATCTTAAGGAACATCGAAACTGATTCGAATCCGTTGAAAGTCCGTCAATGACGGATCGTTTACGGACCGTTATGTCGTGTAAAAAACTGACAAGTCTGTTGAAAGTCCGTCATTGACGGACCGTTCCGTTGTGTAAAAAACGGACATTTCCGTTGAAAGTCTGTCAACGACGGACCATTTACGCACCGTTATGTCGTGTATAAACGGAGTGACTTCGGACAAAAACGGACTTGTATATCTATTTAAATTGACTAGTTTTGAGTAATAATTTTTTTGCTTTTTAATAGATTTATTAATAACGATATTATTTACATTTACACTATATTTATACATCAGTTTAACTCTCAGTTTACCTCTTTATCTAGATCATCAATTCACGATAGTCACCCATAATAAAATCGATCATCTACATGCAAAAAAAAAAAATAAATTAGTTATGGTTGATTGATTGTATTTACGATGGTGTTTTGCATATAATTTAAATTCGCAAACTTTAGGTCTGTTCCACATCGTTACCGCGGGTACGCAATTTACTAGAAACAACAACTATTTACACACAATTTTGCAAAAATTGGGAAGCCGCGTTAACTGTGAGTCTTGACGAGACATTGATTTGTTTGCCCAAAAACTAATCGCCAGCAGAATAGCGGGAAAAAATTTGTCCATTTGTTTTGGGTGTAGAATACGTATTGGCAGACAATTAATTTTTTTTTGTTTTTTGTTGGAGTAGGTCATAAACGAAACTATTTATTTTCATGTTTTCAATGTGTTTTTCACTAATTTTTTTCATATTAATAAAAAGTAAATTGCATACTTTTTCTTAACATTTTATTCATTTTCTTTTATTTTCTTTATTTTTATACCCTACACCACTACGTGGTCAGGGTATTATAAGTTTGTGCTGATGTTTGTATCACCAAAAAATATTGGTCCTAGACCCACCTTATAGTATACCGATCGGCTCAGAATATATTTTTATTTCTATTTAACGATGTCCGTCTGTCCGTCCGTCTGCCTGTCTGACCATGCATTCTTATGCGCACTCTACAGGTCGCAAATATTAAGATATTTTGATGAAACTTGGTACACCGACTTATGTCGGCCCAAGGACGAAGCCTATTGATTTTGGTTAAAATCAGTCCATGTTTAGACCTAGTGCCCATATAAGGGTCCTACCAAAATTATATTGTTTATACGCTGCAGGTCGTAAATATTAAGATATTTTGATGAAATTTGGTACACAGACCTATGTTGGCCCAATAACGCAGCCTATTGATTTTGGTGAACATCGAAAAATTTGGTAAATCGACCTATGTCAGCCCAAGGACGAAGACTATTGATTTTGGTTAACACCGGTCCATGTTTAGACCTAGTGCCCATATAAGGGTCCCCCAAAATTATATTATTTATACGCTGCTGGTCGCAAATATTAAGATATTTTGATGAAATTTGGTACACCGACCTATATCAGCCCAAGGACGAAGCCTATTGATTTTGGTTAACAGCGGTCCATGTTTACACTTAGTGCCCATATAAGGGTCCCCCCAAAATTATATTGTTTATACGCGGCAGGTCGCAAATATTAAGATATTTTGATGAAATTTGGTACACAGATCTATATCAGCCCAAGGACGAAGCGTATTGATTTTGGTGAACATTGGTCCATGTTTAGACCTAGTGCCCATATAAGGTTCCCCCCAAAATTGGCTTGGTTACAAACTGCAGGTCGCAAATATTAAGATATTTTAATGAAATTTGGTGCGCTGACTCACATTATAGAAAATTTTGACAGAAGCCCCATTTTAACCCATTCGAATTTCGGATCCAGACATTAGTTGGCTTTTAACCAGACTGGTGTAGGGTATTGTATAGTCGGCATGCCCGACTTTAACCTTTTTACTCGTTTAGTAATGCCACTAAATAAAAATTAGATCTGGCATCGTGGTTGTTGCACTTAGTTGTGAGAACAATTGTGCTGACAACGTTGTCTGAACAAGAACAAAACATGAACAAGAGTGGTCCACACGAGACAAATTCATGAGCGAACAAGAAATTGTTCGTTGGTTGAACAAATCGATGTCTCGTCAAGACGCTAAGTAACGTACATGGAACAGAGCTTTTGTTACAAGAACAAACGATCTTAAACGGCATTCACACCTAAATCTTCAACACCTGTTTAGCTCAAACGAGTGTATTACTTTCGGTTTATTGGTAAAAAATATTAAGGTTGGGTGCGAACTGGCTAAACTAAATTCAGGTTTACTAGTTTCTTGGAAATAAGAAAACTTTTTAAAACTTTTTTCAAAGAATTTTTAAACAATTTTGTCAAATTTAGCCACCTCGCAGAGGGTCTAAATTCCCCTAATAAAAACTAATATCGTAGTTATTTGTTTTCAAAATTTTAAATCGAATGTTTTTAATCGATTGAATTCCCAAAGATTGAATTCAGTGATTGAAGAAAAATATTTGATAAAAAACGCTTTGTTAGCGATAAAAGGCTGAGTTACCCAACCGTAAACGTATCTGTAACGAATCAGCTGTTTCGATACCACAAGAAGAAATGTATACGAATGGTTACTAACACGTAAATGTAAACGAACTTGCCGGATCATTCTGTTGAAATCAGAATTTTCTATCCGGCATCGAAACAGCTGACTGATTGTAGTCGGAAAAAATATGAAATGAATAAAGAAAAATGATTCAAACAACAAATAAGGAATAAAAATTAACAAATAAATGGAAAAATTTAGAATAAAATATAAAACCACATGAAATAGATGCTAAATAGTAATGTCGTTTACGATAATCTATAAGTGTACTTTTTAGCTACGGCACGGTACAGTTACATCACATATACGTTTACGGTCCCATAATCCGCCCTAAAAGCGCCCATAAAAATGTAGTTTGTGTCAAAAATCTCCAAAGTGATAAATCGCCAACCCTGGCAACACTGTACGTAAAAAATACACAAAAATAAAAAGAGGTAACGAGAAACATTTTCCGGATTTTTTGCAGAAAAAACAACGTAAAAAATATAATAGATAAATATAAAACACAAAACTCGAATATCAGAATGATTTCTAATAGAAAATTTGACCGAAATATATCAATAAACTAGTGAATAATAAAGTTGGACACTAAATCGAGTGGTTGGAAAACATGTAGAAGAGGTATAGTTGAAAATTAGTGGGTGTTTTTTTTTTCAGGGTTTTATACCAAATAATGGCTGAGGTATTAAATCGAAACTAAACTAGTTAGCTTAAATTCGAAAAATAAAATGTATTTTAATTGTATTTCTAATTTGCATTACAATTAGAAAAAATGGTGTTACGGAACAAATCAAATTGGAAAAAATTAAATAACAAAAAGTGTTGCCAATTTCACAGGGAACTTTGCAATCAGATAAAAAAATCGTGTGCAGCGATGCTAATTTAGTGCTTTGCGCGATAGATTTAGCTCGTTTACTATAACCAAAACTAGCATTATCTTTTAACGGTTTTTATAAAAAAGGCGCTGGGATGCCGCGGTTTTTATTTACACTTTTAGCGCCTTTTCACTAAAACCAATATTTTCATAAAATTTTAGCTAATTTGAACGTCTTTAAGCAAAACATTTACTTAGCCGAATACGCTTGCAATATTATTGTACAATTTCTCGTTTTAAGCTGGCCATACACTTGCAATATTATTATACAACTTCTCGTTTTAATTCTTTATTCTATAACCATGTGTGGTAGTAAATTAAAGACCTAAAACGAGAGGTTTTCATATAAACTTGTAAAATCCTTGTATACCTCGTATAAATACAAACCATATTTTTATGTATTGAGTTTGACATTAAACTCATAGACATACCAGGTTCACACAGTTTACGAATAGAATACGAGTTTGTATGAAAACTCGTATTAATTTAATTTAATTTTATTTACAATTTCAAACCAAGCCCATAGGGCCAAATATGGCTCACAATACAACTCACTAAAAAATACTACTAAATAAAGTATATATAATTAACAACAAAGTAACAATAATTAATTTACAAAAAATAAAAATAAAAAAAATAAAAATAAAATAGAAATGTGTATAGAATTCTTTCACTTTATATTTACTTCTCCCTAATATGATTCCCTGTATAATATTGCGTTCAAATATATAAGATATAAATTAACAAATGCAACAATTAAACGTTATATAATTATTAAATTAATTTAAAGATTGTTACAGTAGGCATATTCTTTTAGTTTGGCTTTAAATACATTGACCGAAAAGTCAAAACTTCTAAGTAATAAGGGTAAAGAATTCCAAATTTTAGCTACCCTGTACTGAAATGATCGCTGAAGGATCGATGTGTTATAAAGAGGATAATTTAATTGAGGGTTCCTTAAGGAACCTGAAAGTATAAAAAGTTCTAGTAAATATTCCGGACATTTGAGCCTGAAAACTTTATAAAAATGTATTAACAACCGCGCGTGTATAAAACTTTTAAAATTGCTTCCTAGAAAGTCTACTACATAATCAGAAACGTGGTCACGGTATCTAAGGTTGTAAATAAATCGAATAATTCGATTGAAAAGAAGGTTGTATTAAAAAAAATATATAGTTATTTTTCAATTTTAGGCATATTTTATAAATTTAGGTGGTGTTTCTAGATGATGTTTTGCTCCATAAGAACGAAAATACAATAGGTTTGTTTTTTTCGAATTTTATATAAATATTCCACACAAATTTAAGCATTTATAAAATTTTTAAGTAGGTATAAATTTAGCTTCATAAAAATTAAGTAGTTTAAAAATGCTACCAAGTCTTAAAAATTCTTGGCTTTTCTCTTTCAAATGTAAACAAAAATATTTGTCATAAAAATATTTGAAATTTTAGTATTTTTTATTTCATAAAATATTAAAAACAACAAAAGCTAACAAATGAATTATGCGTTTGTTAGCAATGGTGGAGCAGGTCACGCAAGATTATTACTCCATTTCGCGTTCCGGCAAAGTCTTTGTACGAAAACAGCTTTTGTACAAATTTTTAAATTTCATTTGTTTAAAAAAAATAAAACAAAAGTCAGGTAAGTACGGATAGTCATTTTTTTACAAGTAGTTATAGATATAGATATAAAATTCGAAAAAAAACAAACCTAATAACAAAATACATGCAATACAAAAACAAAATACACGTAGTCACTCATTCCCCTTAAAAAATTGGCGAAATAATAGCGGAACGCGAAAAAAGACTTTATGGTAGAAAAAATTAATTAAAACACACAATCAGCGATTAACATTCTGCAAACAAATATAATGACTCAAAAATTTTCAATTTTGTAAAGATTTTTTCGCGATTTTTTTTTGCAATCTAAGCACTAAACTTTGGTGTATGAAACTGGTATTATAGTCCCTAGATTATGAATTAAAAAAAAACCACTTAAAAAATTGTAAAATAATCTCGCGACGCGAAAAATGGCTTTATGGTACAAAAAAATGAATTAAAAAACTTAACCAGCGAATTACATTCCGCAAGCAAATATATTGGTAGAAAAATTTCTGTTTTTTCGTTGATTAATTTTTTAATAAATTTTTTGTACCATAAAGCCTTTTCTCGCGTTCCGCGATTATTTTGCAAATTTTAAAGTATGGTTTTTTTAAATTCATGGTCTAGGGACTATAATACCGATTTAATAAACGAAATTTTGGTGCTTAGTTTGCAAAAAGAAATCGCGAAATTTTTTTTTACAAAATGGAAAATGAATCATTATATTCATTTGCAAAATGTTAATCGCTGATTGTGTGTTTTAATTATTTTTTCTACCGTAGTAAAGTCTCTTTTAGCGTTCCGCTATTATTTTGCAATGTTTTAAGTGCGGTTTTTTTAAATTTATAATCTAGGGACTCTGATGCCCAATTCATAGAACAAAGTTCGGCGACTAATTGCAAAAAAAAATCGCGGAAAAAAAATTTGCAAAAAGGAAAATTCTTACATCAGTATATTTGTTTGCAGAATGAAAATCGCTGATAATGTTTTTCAATGCAATTTTTTTACCATAAAGTCTTTTTTCGCGTTCCGCCAAAATTTCGCAATGTTTTAGGTGCGATTTTGTAAATATGTAATCTAGAGACTATAATACCCATTTCATATAACAAAGTTTGGTGCATAATTGCAAAAAAATCGCGAAAAAAAAGTCGCGGAAAAAAATTTGCAAAAAGGAAAATTCTTTCATCAGCATATTTGTTTGCAGAATGAAAATCGCTGATAAGGTTTTTCAGTACAATCTTTGTACCATAAAGTTTTTTTCGCGTTCCGCTATTATTTTGCAATTTTCTAAGTGCGGTTTTTTTAAATTTATAATCTAGGGACTATAATACCCATGTCATACAAAAAACTTCGGCGGCTAGTGTCAAAAAAAAAAAAAAAATTAGCGAAAAAAATTTGCAAATAGGAAAATTTTTCCATCAATATATTTGTTTGCAGAATGTAAATCGCTGATTAAGTTTTTTAATTAATTTTTTGTACCATAAAGCTTTTTTTCGCGTTCCGCAATTATTTTACAATTTTTTAAGTGTGGTTTTTTAAATTCATAATCTAGGGACTATAATACCAATTTCATACACCAAAGTTTGATGCTTAGTTTGCAAAAAAATGACCAAAAACAGTCAAGAAAAAAAATTTTGGAAAATGGAAATTTTTGCATCATTAAATTGGTTTGTTAATCGCTGCTTGAATTTTTGATTAATTTTTTCTACCATTTTAAGATATTTTGCACATTTTTCTATTTTGTTTAGATTTTTATTCTATTTAAAGGGATGCCAATAATAAATTATAATTCCAACAAGAAACGGTTAAAATTTGTCTATTTTTGCAGAAAGATGGCAACTTAAATGTATGTATTTGACAATTCAAGTGATAACGTAAAAATCAATCACGAATACGTAGTGTTTTATAAAATAACATTTTTTATTCCCCGCGTTAGGTGAGTCAAGTGAAGTGTAGGTGATGTGATGAACGCTGGTGACTTACAAAATAAGGCCATAAGTTTAATCGCAAACATAATGAAGAAAAACTTTGCCAAATTATTAGTTTTTCTACTTTATTTTTGAATAATTTGTTTGAAAAAACTTTATTAGTTTAAATGCTCATAATTACTTGGCAACGATTTGTGTGCGTTCAAAACAAATATTTAATATTTAAGCACCGCAAGTTGTTTTTCACGTGAAAAAATTTCACTCGAAATTAAAAGGCCTCAAAAGTTCATTTAAATTCTAATGTGCTAATTCATAAACAAAATTTATTTGGTATTTGAAGCTTGCTATAGTTAAAGTACATATTTCGCTTAATAAGGAGTTATTAGAAATCTTTTGGTCTAATTCATAAACTTTTACAACAGTCTTATTGCAGGATTTTAAGCTAATTTGTGAAAAACAATATTCATATTTACTTAATAATGAAGAAAATAATAAAGGTTTATAGTTGGTACTCACTAACTTTAAACCTTTTATAAAGTTTGGAGTGAGGAAGCCACCATTTAATTGCTAATTATTTCATTTTCAGGCATGAAATGATTTATTAAAGCCATCCCATCCCTAGAATGTGTGGCTTCCAACAACTTGCATCCATCAAACTGAAAAAAACTACAACAATTGCGTAGCCAATGACCTTTTTCGAAAAAATTTCCAAAAAAATGTAAAAATAAAATTAAAAAGAAAAACAAAACAATAGTGATGTGTAGACTGTCAAAACATTATTCGAAATTCGATTACTTTTGTATGCTTTGAATAATATGTTCTAAAAAATTACTTTTTTACACACATTTCCATTGATTTGCTTTATAAATAAAAAAAAATATTTTTAATGGCTTTTAAATTTAATTTAGCACATCATTAGTTCTCTAATTTAAGGAAATAAAGTTTTCTTTTCCGATTACCGAGTCAATCGTTTACTAAATTTGTAAATCACTTACGACTTATTTGGGAGAAGAGAGAAAATAAACAAAAGTGTTGCCAGTATCAAATCGAAAAATTAATTTATAGTTAAAATACGATTATGAATCAAGATTTCTAATAACTCCTTATTAAGCGAAATATGTACTTTAACTATAGCAAGCTTCAAATAACAAATAAATTTTGTTTATGAATTAGCACATTTATTCATAATCGTATTTTAACTATAAATTAATTTTTCGGTTTGATACTGGCAACACTATTGTTTATTTTCTCTCTTCTCCCAAATAAGTCGTAAGTGATTTACAAATTTAGTAAACGATTGACTCGGTAATCGGAAGTGAAAACTTTATTTCCTTAAATTAGAGAACTAATGATGTGCTAAGATAAATTTAAAAGCCATTAAAAATATTTTTTTTTATTTATAAAGCAAATCAATGGAAATGTGTGTAAAAAAGTAATTTTTTAGAACATATTATTCAAAGCATACAAAAGTAATCGAATTTCGAATAATGTTTTGACAGTCTACACATCACTATTGTTTTGTTTTTCTTTTTAATTTTATTTTTACATTTTTTTTGAAATTTTTTCGAAAAAGGTCATTGGCTACGCAATTGTTGTAGATTTTTTCAGTTTGATGGATGCAAGTTGTTGGAAGCCACACATTCTAGGGATGGGATGGCTTTAATAAATCATTTCATGCCTGAAAATGAAATAATTAGCAATTAAATGGCGGCTTCCTCACTCCAAACTTTATAAAAGGTTTAAAGTTAGTGAGTACCAACTATAAACCTTTATTATTTCTTCATTATTAAGTAAATATGAATACTGTTTTTCACAAATTAGCTTAAAATCCTGCAATAAGACTGTTGTAAAAGTTTATGAATTAGACCATAAAACTGAACATTTTTTTTATTTTATCAGAAATACACAATCACAATAAACTCAAAATGTCACTTTTTCACTAGAAAAAAATAGTCTTGTATATTAAATTTGCGTGAAACCAAAGTCTACACGATTTTCACGTGAAACTCATCGTGAAAAAATAATTTTTTTTATATGGAGTATAACAGTTTTTTCCAGAGACCCAAAATAACTGTTATAGTTATTAAAAAGCCACAACCCAAATTTGTTTAATTATAATATTTCAATAATGCACTATATTTTATAAATCATATTGCACAAAAAAATCACAAAGTTTGGCAAACATTTTAATTTTTTCAATTTTTATATTTTACTCTATAAATTTCTGTTGTTTTTCGATTTTTATTTTAAAACTTTTTGTAAAAGTTACAGAATGATTTTTTTTTTGAAAATTTGAAGCACCAACTTTTTGAGAATAAAATAAAATTTAAAAATTTAACTAAATTGAATGCCGGAAGTTGCTGGAATATACATATTTACTCACTTTAAATCACTGTTCAATCTTTTATTAACACTAGACAGGAGACTCAGATTTCTGGGTGACCGTTTCGAGTCACCCTCGAACATTTGGGGAAATTCTCTTAACGGGATTATTGGCTTTATTGGTAGCCTAAATCTCTAGGGAATTCTAGGCAGCACAAAAGATCTATATTGGTCGCGGTGCGTAGTGCCTTCGTATCTAATCTAATCTAAACACTAGTTGACATCATCAGGATAAAGATAAAAAAAAAAAATCACAAAATAACTTATGTATTAGGGGTTTTCATACAAACTCGTAAATTCCTTGTAAACCTTGTATAAATACAAACCATATTTTTTATGTATGGACATTAAACTCATAAACATACCAGGTTTACACCGTTTACGAGTAGAATACGAGTTTATATGAAAACCCCTATTATTTTTGAAAAAATAAAAATCGTGTTTGGATTGTTTTTGTTTGAATTAAAAATAAAAATCAAACAGAGTAAATAAACACAAAATTAAAAATATTCAAATAAGAAATAATTGTAAAACAATCAGTTTTTGAATAAAAGTTATAACTGTTACGTCCCTGGTTTTTTCACGTGAAATCGAAACAATTTACTCTGCTTTAATAATGAAGATAACGAACGATTGAGTGTTTTATGATTTTATTTGAGAAGCATAAATTAAATAAATTATTTTTATTTAAAATTTCATAAGTTTATTTGATTCTATAAAGAGTACCAACAAAAATTAAATTGCTTTTTTGAATTCAGGGTTTCGAATAATTAACTCCTTAATTCAATTTGTGAGTTCTCAATTTAAAATTTAATGAACTTACAAATACTATATCGCCGTTGCGTCTAAGATAATAGCTTTTTGTTTTCTAAAATTATTTGTTGGCCACCTAAATTAGGTCCTTATTTTGTGTCTTGGCGCTCGGTGTTTTGGAAGAAATGCTTTTATAAATGAAAAGATTGTAGTTTTGTTTATATATGCTTAAAAAATTATTTTGTAAAGAGTTTCGCAAAAGACTAAAATAGCTATTTTCTAAGACGCAGCGAGGATATAATAAACGGAATTAATTCAAATTTGGCACAGTTCGATTGCTTTTTAAACGAATTTATTCAGTTATAATTGTTTTTATTAAATCAATTAAATAAATTCACTGGTGAACGCGTTCAATTTAATAAATCGAAGGGATAAAAATTTAAATAATTTTTCACTGAATTAATTAATCACTGAATACGTTCAATTTCATTTTCTTTCAGTGGAAGAATTTTAAACGATATGAATTGGATTTCAAATTGAAATCCAGTGAACATTTTAATTATGTTAATTCAGTATAACTCTAATCATCGAACTTTCATTTTTTCTCTTTTTTTTTGTTTACTGATTGAATTTATGAAATGTCAATTTTAATGAACAATTTACAAAAAATGAATGTGAATGAAAATAAGAGATCAACAAAATATTCCCCCATTCAATTTACAAAAAATTTACAATTCATATCCTTATTAAGCCCGGATGTCACTAGCTTTTTTCGAGTTTTTGTCTGATTTTTTTCTATTAATTTTTAACTGAATAGAAGAAATTAAAATAAAAAAAAATTTATAATAAGGTCATAAAAGTTTCGCAATTTTTCAATAAACATTTTTAAAGATTTTAAACAAGGTTGGCAACCAATACCTTTATAATACCGTTATCCGTTTTACAACCCTCTCAAAATCTCTTGATTTTTAAAACTGTTAATACCGCTATCGTACCCGTAATTTTTTTACTAAATCTGTTTTTTTCATAGATGGTAACCGAAACGAATGCGGTTATCGTTAGGATAACGATATTTTAGGTTATTTCGGTAACGGTATTTCAGTTATTTCGGTAATGGCATTTTAAGGATAACGGCATTTTGGTTATTTCGGTAACGGTATTTTAGGGGTAACGGTAGTCAGTTGAAAGGGTTTTGAATCTATAACGGTATTTTAGCGGTATTGCCTGCCAACCCTGGTTTTTTTACATTTTTATTACAAAATATTTCTTTATAAAAAATATCAAAAACAATAAATTTTTTTAACTTTATTTTTTGTTATAATTAACTTGATCTAATATTAATTGGGTTAGCACTAGGGTTTGGGGTTCGGTAATTCCCGGGAAATCCCGGGAAAAGATTGCCGGGAATTCCCGGGAAAATAATATATTTTTCCCGGGAAAACGGGAAATTTTAAAAATATTAAATTTTTTAAATTGTTTTTGTTTCGAATAGGATTTTTTAATTTTAGTCACAAAAACAAAAATGTCATTGTTAAAATCTTTTAAAAGGCAATACATTTATTTGACACAAATAAAATCTTTGCCAAGTAATTAGGAGCATTTCAACTAATAAAGATTTTTCGCATAACTTATTCAAAATTCAAGTAGCAAAACCTAAAAACTTGGTAAAATGTTTAAAGAAATATGAAAAAAAGCTTTGTTTCTTACAAATAATCGCCCTTACTATCTAAATTTTTCAAATGTATAATTTAGGTAAAGTCGACTTTAGTTAAAATATTGGGTGGCAGTATACCTTGACTTGGTTTATTTTTGGAGCATTCTGATTGGATAATTTATTTTCAACCAATAAAAATATTTGAAAATATAAATATTTTTGTAAGGTTTTCATTCACAAAATGAACAAAACCGTTTGATTAAAAATAAAGTCGACTTTAAATTTAAAATACTCCTTTATATTAAGGGCCAATAATTTTATAAGTAACGTTTTCATTAATAAATGTGAAAAGAAAAGACTGGTTAACGGTGGTATCTAAATTTGGTTATCCGACATCTAAATTTGGTTCACAAGAAAACAACAACAACAAGAATAACGTTTCAGCTAAAATTAGCAAAGTACCCAAAGAAAAAAGTGTAAGCTGAATAGGCATTAAAGGTTTTATGGTAGGGCAAACATTTCCTGAAATGGTATCCAAATTGGCCGCAGTCAATCCGCACCATAACTAGATCTTCGTTTATTCGAGAAAGTTTTTATAATAAAAACCTGGCATTACAAAAAAATTAAACCGATGTAAAGAACATTATATTAATCATGATAAAAGAAATATCGAGCAATATTTGTTACAATAGGAGATTTACTATAATCTTAGATGAATGGACAAGAATATCATAAAAGAGATATTTGAACATATGTATAAACGGAAATAATTCATTTTATAACCAGAGGTTGGTTTATATATCAGGAAGATGTAATGCTGATGAAATAAGAAGAATTGTAGAAATAAGACTAGAAGAGTTTTATTTGTCTTTGGAAAATAACATTGTGGCCACCATATCTAATGTGCCAAGTGTGATGAAACGGTTTGTTTCCGATAGTTCAGTAGTAGGTGCTTTCTGCTGAAATCATGCAATTCATTTCGCAGTGCTGCGAGTAATTTATGTGGAATCAAATGTTCAACATTCTGATCTTTTTTACTTTGAATTCTCACTACACAGACTGCATTTGTACGGAAATAGTGTTTTTTTAAAAAAAAATTACTTATATAGGTGGTTTCCATTAACAATTTTGTTCAATGATATTGTCAAATAAAATCTAATATAACAATATCATATTAGAATTTTAACTTGAGGTAGAAGAATATTCTAACTAAATATATGAAAGTATAGAAAGTCCGAAAAAACAATATTTGTATTTTTAATGCAAAAATTAAGATAATTGTTGAAGATAAGCATACCACGGCTAAAATCTCATTCAAATATTTATTTTGTTTTGAGTTTAAAGTTAGTTGTTTTTACAAAATGTATTGACAACGAACATACATATAAATAGTACCCAAAGGGTACTTTTATGTGATTGTTGCTTTCAAAAAGGAGTTGATTTATAGCTGGTTTTACCAAATCAGACAGTTCATATACGAAAGTACAAAATTCTCGTCCCGTTGATTTTTTGGACCTTATGTAATGTCTCGGTTTGAGTAAGAAAGTTATCATTATACCCTACACCACTATGTGGTCAGGGTATTATAAGTTTGTGCTGATGTTTGTAACACCAAAAAATATTGGTCGTAGACCCACCTTATAGTATACCGATCGGCTCAGAATTTTTTTATTTCGATTTAACGATGTCCGTCTGTCCGTCCGTCCGTCTGTCTGTCTGTCCATGCAATCTTGTGCGCACTCTACAGGTCGCAAATATTAAGATATTTTGATGAAATTTGGTACGCAGACCTATGTTGGCCCAAGGACGAACAAGTTTGATTTTGGTGAACATCGGTCCATGTTTAGACCTAGTGCCCATATAAGGGTCCTACCAAAATTATACTGTTTATACGCTGCAGGTCGTAAATATTAAGATATTTTGATGAAATTTGGTACACAGACCTATATTGGCCCAATAACGCAGCCTATTGATTTTGGTGAACATCGGTCCATGTTTAGACCTAGTGCCCATATAAGGGTCCTACCAAAATTATACTGTTTATACGCTGCAGGTCGCAAATATTAAGATATTTTGATGAAATTTGGTACACAGACCTATGTTGGCCCAATAACGCAGCCTATTGATTTTGGTGAACATCGGTCCATGTTTAGACCTAGTGCCCATATAAGGGTCCCACCAAAATTATATTGTTTATACGCAGCAGGTCGCAAATATTAAGATATTTTGATGAAATTTGGTACATAGACCTATGTTCGCCCAAGGACGAAGCCTATTGATTTTGGTGAACATCGGTCCATGTTTAGAACTAGAGCCAATATAAGGGTCCCCCCAAAATTGGCTTGGTTACAAACTGTAGGTCGCAAATATTAAGATATTTTAATGAAATTTGGTGCGCTGACTCACATTATAGAAAATTTTGTCACAAGCCCCATTTTAACCCATTCGAATTTCGGATCCAAACAATACACCAGACTGGTGTAGGGTATTGTATAGTCGGCATGCCCGACTTTAACCTTTTTACTCGTTTTCTTATTGCGGACAACTGAAGAGTAGAGTGATGTCTACGAAACAATTGTATTGTCTCTCATGAAAATGATCAACCCTTTTTGAAACAACAAATAAAATCTAATATGACACTATCATATTAGAATTTGGACTTGAGGTAGAAGAATATTCTAAATAAATATATAAAATTCTTTTTATTAAATCAAATGAACTAATTCATTTGTAAACCCGTTCAAATTTATTAATCGAACGGATAAAAAGTGAATTAATTTATTACTGAATTAATTCACCATAGAAATAGTTTAGTTGCATTTTAGTTCAGTGAACTAAAAAAAATACGTTCAGTGGATTGAAAAACACAAATTTCGTTCACTTGAATTCAGAAGCCGTTTTCTACCGTTCAGTAGAAGAAAACATTTATGAGTATTAATAAAAAAAATAGAATTAACAATTTAACAGGGTCCACTCGAAAGGGGGCGCGGCAAACAAAAACAAAATTATATTTTCGGATACACAATGAAATGAAAATTAAATGAAATTTTAGAGTGATCGGAGATATACCCTAAACTGCACTTTAGCCGATTTTGTTTTTAGATTTTATGGCACGATGATCTCAACAAACAAAGTCTGTAATAGCTACTGAAAATATTGCTGTTACGGGAAATTTAACTATTTTGAGCGCTACATGCAGAAAAAAAAAACAGGTGGAACTTTATCTAAGTGCTATGTAATTATACAACTACATAAGTTCGAAGTAAGTTTTACAATTTTCTAGAAAAATATATGTAGTTTTTCGGATATTTTCCACTATACATGTATATATTTTGCAAGGATTGTATATATTTTACAAAAAAATATGCATATTTTACTAGAACTTTGTAAAACTAAATTGAAAATTATGTAGTTGTATAATTACATATCTCTTAGGTAATATTCCCCCTGTTTTTTTTCTGTGTTTACGGTATATTTTGCTAGTTTTAGCAACGTATATCTACTGATTTGTACTATAATGAAAGTAGTAAACTAGCCACAAAATTTTACTAAATATTAGTATTATTCGAAGAAAAATCCATTATATATATTTATAAAAAGCTTCACAAATGTGATAAAAAAACAACAATGAAACTTGACAAATATGATAGTTTTGTTTTTAAATGCAAAATCGTGGCACGTTTCTTTATAGGTACATATTTATAAAATGGTAGTTTCCCATGTATTTATAATTAATTTCGTTTTACTAGTAAACGCTATTAAATTGCTTATTACAATTTTTTTTTATAAATACTCATAAATGTTTCCTTCTACTAATCGACAGAAAACAGCTTTTGAATTCAGTGAACGTAACATTTTTCTTTTCAATTCACTGAACGTCTTTTTTTTTTAGTTCACTGAACAAAAATGAAATTGAAGGAATTCAGTGGTAAATTAATTTAGTAAGGAATTAATTCACTTTTTATCTGCTCGATTTATAAAACTGAAATTGTTCACCAGAGAATTCGTTTGATCTAATAAACAGAACTGTAGCAATTCGTAGCGAAAGAAATCGCACAAAAACAAATATGAATTAATTCCATTCAATATATGGCCTTTTTTCAATAATTTATTGAATTTTTAATTTAGAATTCAAAAATTGAATTAATGAATTAATTCTTCAAAGCACCTATAACGGTAATACCAATACGAATAAATACCACTACCGACACCAATACCGAAACAAACGAAAATCTATACCAATACCGCTATTCGTTTTGGTGCCAGTCTTGATTTAAAAAGAAAAGCAAAACAAAAAATTATAGAGTTATGAATTTTAACCCAAATTTTATACTAAAAAAATCTCTAAAAAAGCTTTTAGATTATCCCAACTTTTGTAATATTATTTAAAAAGAAGCAATACTTGCACGAAGAGAGCGCAGGTGCGTATTAAAGGGTCATAAGAGAAACCAAAAAAGATTGATTTTTCCCTACACAAAATTCCAATTAGTTGGTGGAACATTTTTACTGCATTAACATCGTGTACGCGCTTAATTTTTTACGAAAATTTAAAATATAAATTGAAAAAGAAACAATTAAAATTATTTAAAAATTAAACATAAAAAACTGTGCTTAAAATACTTGTAGTATAAGAAAATAGTTTTCGAAAACAAAGAATGCGTGTAAAAAAACTTCATAATTAAAAAAAAAGGTTACCAAAAATAATTAATTTTTGTATCAACTTAACGTAATTTTTTTAAATTAAACGTTTTTTTACTAAAGAAAACCAGAAATACTTTTCAAACGTCTTGTTTAAAAAAAAAATTAAAAATTTCATCAAAATTTTAAAAGAAATTATGTAAAAAAAACGAAAATTTTACAAGATTTTTTTCTGTATTTTTTTTATCAAAGAAAAAATCTTTATAGAGGAAGTGCAATAAAAGGAAAACAAAAAAATCACCTGAATTTTTTACAACACAAAGTAACAAAATATTTAAGCAAATGCAAGAATTTGTATGAAAATAAAAAAAATTAACAAACCCCCCTTTTTGGAAACAAGAAAAAAAAAACAGAATTTAACCTAAAAACCAATAAGAGCAAGAAACAGAGAAAAACAAGTGTTCGTGCTTTTCTCTTAAAATCGTAAACAAAGTGAGTTATTTAAAAGAATTAAAAAACAACCTCCCCCCTGTTTTGTTGTTTACATTATAATTTTCCTCTAAAAACAAATATAGAAAACAACACGAACCAAAAGCTAAACAGTTAACTTAAAACAACACTTGAATTACGTTTAATAAAACGAAAAACTTATCAGCACGCCAAAAAATCTTTGACAAAAAATTATCAAAATAGACAAAAAAATTTGCAAAATTTAGCAACTTTATAATTTGTTGAGCTAAATTTATACCACTAAATTTGAGTAGATCTATTTTACTATCTTTCTACCAACATGTTCATATGTATTTCTAACCTAAAATATGCATAGTATTTCCAATGGTCTTTGGCATTTCGCAAGGTTGGTTACCGTTATTGTTCTAACACCGTTACCAATACTTTTAAAAAATTTTCCAAGTACCGTTATCGTTACCGTTATTTTAATGGGTGGTTACCGGTATTTCAAGATTTATAAAAGCTGTATTTTCGTTCATACCTATCAACGTTAAGTATTTATAGCAAATCTACGTTAAACTGATTGGAGTATCAAATTTTTTTAAATAGTGAGTATTTATGATAGTTCCGGTATAATCGAACGTGCGTCAGCAAAGCTTTTTAGGTAGTAACGCGAAGAAGTTACGCTAGGTGTGAAAATGTATAAACGTTGAGTTTTCAACGTTGATAATTATCCACGTTGTAAGTCAACGTGCATACGAAAAGTAATATGTTAGTTTTCGTCTAAAAAACGTTTTTATGCACTTTGTGCTTTTTTGAAAGTTAACGGATATAGTTAAGCGGAAAATACAGCTAAAATCAAAAGTTTAAAAATGACAATTTTTGGCTGAAGTTTATTTTTAGGGCCCCCTAAAAAAAGTATGTCAGGCCCTCTAGAATTAAGAAAGGAAATTGTTTTCTATATGGTGTTTGTTAAGGGGACCTGGGCCTCTGAGAACCACTAGGTCCAAAAAACCGAAACACATCCAAAATTGTATGTGTGATGACTCAAATTAAAGGAAATTTTCTCACGATTTCAAAAATTCATTTGGTTTCATGATCCATAACCATTCAAGACCAAAAGGAGTCTAAAATAATCAGTTACTGTACTAATTATGAAGTATGGGTACTCAAATTAGCGGACATTTACTTACGAATTCAAATATGACCACAATGTCCAAAAAATTAAAAATCGCACAATTTTTTAAAAAAATTTTCTCGCGGCGTGTTCCACAATGTACAAAAACCCCATAAGGTTCATAAAAATTAAATTTTCCCTGAGTTTTAGCAAAATAAAGTTCACATACGCTATGTACCACAATGTACCAAAATATTTTCGCCTGAAGCGCTATATACTGCAATGTACAAAGAACCCCCTAAGGTTCATAAAAATTTCATTTTTTTGTAAGAAAAGTTCCCGACTTTTAGCAAAATAAAATTTATACTAGTATTTTTCAACACCTAAAATGAACAAAAATGGACCGAATTCTATTTTCCGGATCTTGAAACAAAGTGCATATTTGGAATCCTGGGAAATTTTCATTTAATTTAAGTAGTCTCACTTACTATTTTGACCGGGTTTAATTTTTTTGGACCTAGCGCCTCGGCCTCCTTTACGCCAAATAGATAAAAATTTCCTTTTTTAGCTCATAATCAGTATTTAACACTTAAGCGGCCTATATACGAGCAAGCATGCTGTCCAGCTTGTTTGACAAACAAAAAATGGTTTTTGGAATACACGGATAAGCATGCTGTAAAATTTGACTTCAAAACCACAAAATAAACACGGCGGATGATAATGACAAAATTATTGTTATTTATTTTTTTCTTGGAATTTTATTTTTGAATTTATGTTTCTGCATTTTTTAGTTTATTTATTAGCGTTATCCCTTTCTTGTCACAAAATAACTTGTTAAAAATGTAAAATTCTCCACTGTTTGATGATTTTTTTCATTAGACGGTAAAGCGTGTTTGACAAACTTGCCAAAACAAACGTTCGGCAAAAAAATAAAAAATTTTTTTGAAACCTTGCAAAAATACTTCATATTGGAGGGTGTACGGCGCACTTTTTTTTTTTTTTTGCTTGTAAGGTGGTACGCTCTACTGTACAGCATGCTTGGTCGTATATTGGCCGCTTTAATAACACTTAAAATTAAAAATACGCTGTTTTTACTTATTTTTACCATACCATTACCGTAAGTGTTATCGAAATAGTCTTAAATACCGAAACAACATTCGATACCGTTACCCTTACCGTTAATCCAGTAACCAACCTTGGTATTTCGTACAACACTACTGCACTTGTGCAACTTTTTATATTTAAAAAAAAATTGCCGGTCTGTATGTCTCATTGGAAGTTTGCACAATAGACCGCACCGTACACTTTCGAACCTAAATTATTTTTGAAAAAATGTTCCGTTTTTTGCCGAACATAGGGGTTGCCTTTTTAAAGTTTTCGTTATATCTTTGGCATTTACAGTCGGATCTTAAAGTGTGATATATCGATATAAGTACATAAAAAAAATTAATTCGCAACTGCAATTTTAGAATGTATTTTTCAATTTTATTATCCTGTTAAATGTTTTTGAAAGTATGTATATTTATTGGAAATCTTAATTAACATTTTTACATAAATTTATAACTGCCATGACTAAAAATAACCCACTTCTTAATTTTAGGTTTTGATTCAAAAAGCTTAGAATCCAAAAAAAAAATTCTAAAGTTTCCATTTATGGAAATATTAAGGACCTTTAAGAGCAGTATTAAAATTATTTCACATCGCTGCATAAAAAATTAAGGATGTAAATTTAGAGTAAAAATTTTAAGTTTTCCAATAAAAATGCTTTCAAAAAAATTAAAAAAGTAAGGGGATATTATACAATTCGATATACTCTGATTCAATTGCATCCCAAAATTGGGCACATTATATAATTGAATCGTATTGAAATATTTTAGAATTGTAAAATTTTTTATAAAAAATTGACTCAGAAAATGTTCTAACCCGGGTAAAAATGGTCATATATGATGATATATGATCGAATATAAGGGTTCATATATGATTCCATATATGCACGGATCCGTAATTTGAGGGTATATGACCGTATATGATCATATATGGACATATATGGGTTCATGTATTCTCATATACCTACCCAATCAGAAATCGACAGTGGTACAAAAATTCAAGCACTGGCACACCACTGGGTAACCGCGGTGTTGAAAATAAATGACTGGGAGAACACTCATTTGGGACGCTTTGCCAGCGCTTGCAAAAAGCGTTTTTCTAGTATTTGTTTTACAAAAATTTCGGTGGTTTATAAAAAAACCACTGGCAAAGAATGGTCTAAGAGTGATATGCCAAGGTTTGCAACTAGTGGTTATCCAGTGCTACCTAGCCAATGCTACCAGTATTGTACATAATTTTAACGTAATGTTTGTTTTTTCATTTTGTCACTTGTTTTAAGTGGGCGTGACTTTTAACGAAAAATTAGTGATATCAACCTTTTATCAAATTGCATAGTAAAATTTAGGCAGTACTGATCGGTTCTGTACAAACTGTATATTTTTGGAAATCCTATAAAATTTCCTTAAGTCTTGCATTATTTTTATCTACAAATAGTCGCCAGACTTAAAAGTGCAGCACTTTAAACATGACCAAATTTTTCTTTGTTTTTAGCGATTTTTAATAAAGTTACCCAGCAAAAAATACTGCTTGCTTGGAAGCAGGTTCGTAAGGGAAAGAAAATAGTGTAGCGCTTGCATTATTGCTGATATAAGGCATGATTTTTGTTCGAGATAGCTCGCGTGAAAGCACTTGTTTCGATATCCGATATGCGCTTCTATCATAGCTCTAAATAATGGCATGAAATCACAGCTTTTAGCTAGTAAATTCAGTTGTCATTGTCATTCTTTCGTGCTTTGTTAGAGCGATAAAGTGTGGTAAACAAAACTCTATTGCCCCTTTTAACACACTACTGCAAGCTATAAATCCTCAGAAGCAGTAAACGAAGCAGAAAAGAAGCACTAATCATTTTTACTCATTTTTACCGCTTCCGAATTTCTGCTGGGTAACAGCACTGAAATTTTAAAACCCAGGCCGCCAGGTTGTCGGCCGCGATATCTACACACTAAGCTAACAAGACATGTAATATCTAATAGCTAAAAAATTAGATCAATGATAACAGCATTTTTAGCTAACTTACAAGCGTCAGCAATAGGTTGGTTGACACTAAACGGCGAACATTGTCATGATGTTGGAAAAACCAAAAAACTTATGGTCTAAAAAACTGAAAAAAAATTTATTTAGAATATAAATGTTAATTATAATTATTTTAAATAAAACATGATCTTGCTGTGACTCGAACCCGGGCCGTCAGATTGCCAGACAATCGCTCTACACACTAAGTTATCGAGACATGTAGTACAACATAGCTTAAAAAATAAATGAATGATAACAACCCAGGTAGAAATTGCCGACGTTGCAACAAAAATTGTACTGGGAGAGCCCTGTTTTTTACGAATTGGCGGTACTACTTAAAACGTGCTTTGCCAGTACTGTTTTCTGAAAATTAACGAGCTTTTTTAATATATTAAAATTAACAATTTTATAAATTTTATGTATTTTTGCATCTATTACACAATTATTTATGTAAGAGAGACATAACCATTCTTTTCTTGTAAAGTTTCGACAAAATGTGTGATGTACACTAAAAGGACAGTAAAGTACTAGCAAACTACTAAAATTTTTATTAAATGTACTGGGATAATACCAAAAAAATAAAATCCCAAGCCTGCGCCAACGTTGGGAAATAACTTCGGCCAAGCGTTTATTGGTGTTGTCATTTCGACAACATGCCAGTACAGTGAAAGTTGAAAATCCGACGCATTGCCAGCACATGTACTACCGTCTCCAATACCGGGCCGACATTGTGCCGTTTGTATTTTTCTACCTGGGAATGGATATTATGTAAACATTGGCATAACGTCTGCTGGACCTCACTTGCCAACGTTGGCGTAACGTCAGGAAAACCAAAATATACACAGAAAGAATTTACAAAATTCCAATTAAATTTTTAAACACCTTTCTCATACCAAATTTGTAAATACAAAAAAAAAACTTTTTAAAAAGGCACCAACAAAAAATTTGTAAATCCAAAAAAAAATTTTTTTTTTTGTAACTTTGAATTTTTATTTTTAAACAATTTTTATATGAAAGATAACAATTTTGAAACGAGTTACAAATATTTTAAACAAAAAAATTGTTGGGAATAAAATTTCAATTTCAAAGAAAATGTGATTGCTTTTACAAATTCCCATTGTTGGTGCCTACTGTTTTTTCTGTGTAGATGGTCAAAAAAAATTAAGAAAAATTATTTTATAAAAAACAATTAAATTTAATAATAAAAAATGTAATTTTATAAAAAAAAAATAAAAAAAAAAAAACAAAGAATTGTACGTTCGTGACCGGAATCAGACCTTCCGACTTTACTTATTTTAACAAAGCGTAATAATTTTTACAAAATCAGGCTCTGCCAGTGTTTTGTTTTTGTTACAGTTGGCAATTTCTGTCTGGGAGGCTTTCAACTCAGTGAACGTAATTTTTGTTTTTCAATTCAGTGAACGTAATTTTTTTTCAATTCAGTGAACGTATTTTTTTTAATTCTGTGAACGTAATTTTTTTTTCAATAACCAAAAATAAAACTCAACAAGTTTTTCTTTTCATAGAAAACATAATTTTTAATAAAAACGAGTAAAAAGGTTAAAGTCGGGCATGCCGACTATACATACACCAGTCTGGTTAAAAGCCAACTAATGTTTGGATCCGAAATTCGAATGGGTTAAAATGGGACTTGTGTCAAAATGTTCTATAATGTGAGTCAGCGAACCAAATTTCATTAAAATATCTTAATATTTGCCACCTGCAGTTTGTAACCAAGCCAATTTTGGGGGGACCCTTATATGGGCACTAGGTCTAAACATGGACCGTTGTTAACCAAAATCAATAATCTTTGTCCTTAGGCTGCCATAGGTCGGTGTACCAAATTTCATCAAAATATCTTAATATTTGCGACCTGCAGCGTATAAATAATATAATTTTGGTAGGACCCTTATATGGGCACTAGGTCTAAACATGGACCGATGTTTACCAAAATCAATAGGCGTCGTCCTTGGGTCGACATAAGTCGGTGTACCAATTTTCATCAAAATATCTTAATATTTGCGACCTGTAGAGTGCGCACAAGAATGCATGGACAGACAGACGGACGGACGGACAGACGGACATCGTTAAAACGAAATAAAAAAAATTCTAAGCCGATCGGTATACTATAAGGTGGGTCTAGGACCAATATTTTTTGGTGTTACAAACATCAGCACAAACTTATAATACCCTGACCACATAGTGGTGTAGGGTATAAAAAATCCCACCAAAACTTGTTATCAGTCCTGTTAATTGAATTTAAGTTTTTTACGTAATTTTTCAGGACAAGGAATTCACTAAATAAATTTTCATCATTTTTTTTAAAAACTCAACAGTTGACTCACTGCTGATAAGCTTCACATTTGGCAATCAAAGTAAGTGATGCCATGTCAATTGAAATAACAACGACAAAGTTGCAATACCAACAATTGAAAAGTTTAGAAGCAATAAAATATGACAACCCCGGACACACACTTACTGAAAAAGAAGGAGGACTGCCCGGACGCCCTAAAAAAGAGGATGGTGTCCGGGGAAAAAAGGACGAATGGCAAACCTAACCCTGACTGACAAAATGTGCTGATTGATGTTGATTGTTTTGTTGTGTTTGAAAGCTTTTGGGACTCCTATTATATATTCTCGTTGACCAAATCATCTAATAATGCGCTGCATGTTATTTCAAAACTACATGTGTCCACAGTTATAAATGTTACGATATCTGAAAGAAGTACAACTAAAACTCCAGTCCATTTTACCATCTCTTAAAACACCCTATATAGCAGGGTGACCATGCATTTCTCGATGAGAAAACTTCTCGCATTAGATACAGAAACGGGGTACTGATTTACATCAAAACCTTTTATATTCGTAAGAAAAATTTACTAACATCTTATAACAAAACAATATAACTCATATTTTGTCAAATACAAATAATGCCATTAAATTTAAAGAAAAAATGTTAAAAGGTGTTTAAATTATTTAAACAATTGTTTTATTGTTCAAAAAACAAAAAAAAAACTACGTCAACATTTGTAAAAAATTAACATAAAAAGTAGGTCCACAACTTTAATGAAGAATAACATGCGACAAGTAAATAATGAATTTAAAAATATAAATAAAATTTGCAACGCTATATATGCAGAATAACCGATTAAGACGAACTCTTAGTTCATTATAAGCGAAAAATAACTATTTTTTATTTTTCTTTTAACATAAAAATCACAAAGGTTTTTCATTAAATTTAAGAAATTTTCCCTTCATTTTATGAAGAATACTCATAAGTTTAAAAAAAGAACAATTACATGTAATTGAAAATTTTCAATTACACATTACCTACATGTAATTGAGTAAATGTCAATTATACTTACATTTTATTGGAAAAAAAAATAATGACAAAAGCGCGAGTTGGGATCAATCCAACGCCTATCCCGCCTATCCTAGCCATTTTTTTTTTTTTTTTGCAAAATTTTAACAAAAAATATTTTTTATTTCTAAATGTAATTGAATTGAAATCACTTTCAGTTACAATTACATGCAATTTGTAAATTTGTAATTAAAATTTTTTGGAGTTTTTTTTAATTTCAACTACATTTGTTTGTAATTGTAATTAAAATGTAATTGAAATCCCCCAGGTCTGGTTTTATTTTCTTGGATAGTGAAACTAATTTATATTTAATCTATTAAAGAAGAAAATAGGAAAACATTTCCTAAAAATTACCAAAACCATTTTTTTAATTTTACATACGCCCTTTTTGGTGAAAAAATTTTTGAAAAAATTTGGTTTATTTTTCATTTTAGGATGTTTTTTGCTTCTGTAAAATTTGTTAAATGTATCTTACGGCTTTTTGATTGCATATGACGATATGCTTTTTATACCCTACACCACTATGTGGTCAGGGTATTATAAGTTTGTGCTGATGTTTGTAACACCAAAAAATATTGGTCGTAGACCCACCTTATAGTATACCGATCGGTTCAGAATTTTTTTTTATTTCGATTTAACGATGTCCGTCTGTCCGACCGTCCGTCCGTCCGTCCGTCTGTCTGTCTGTCTGTCTGTCTGTCTGTCCATGCAATCTTGTGCGCACTCTACAGGTCGCACCTATTAAGATATTTTGATGAAATTTGGTACGCAGACCTATGTTGGCCCAAGGACGAACAAGTTTGATTTTTTTGAACATCGGTCCATGTTTAGACCTAGTGCCCATATAAGGGTCCTACCAAAATTATACTGTTTATATGCTGCAGGTCGTAAATATTAAGATATTTTGACGAAATTTGGTACACAGACCTATATTGGCCCAATAACGCAGCCTATTGATTTTGGTGAACATCGGTCCATGTTTAGACCTAGTGCCCATATAAGGGTCCTACCAAAATTATACTGTTTATATGCTGCAGGTCGTAAATATTAAGATATTTTGATGAAATTTGGTACACAGACCTATATTGGCCCAATAATGCAGCCTATTGATTTTGGTGAACATCGGTCCATGTTTAGACCTAGTGCCCATATAAGAGTCCTATCAAAATTATACTGTTTATACGCTGCAGGTCGTAAATATTAAGATATTTTGATGAAATTTGGCACACAGACCTACATTGGGCCAATAACGCAGCCTATTGATTTTGGTAAACATCGGTCCATGTTTAGACCTAGTGCCCATATAAGGGTCCTACCAAAATTATAATGTTTATACGCTGCAGGTCGCAAATATTATGATATTTTGATGAAATTTGGTACATAGACCTATGCTGGCCCAAGGACGAAGCCTATTGATTTTGGTGAACATCGGTCCATGTTTAGAACTAGTGCCCATATAAGGGTCCCCCCAAAATTATATTGTTTATACGCTGCAGGTCGCAAATATTAAGCTATTTTGATGAAATTTGGTACATAGACCTATGTTGGCCCAAGGACGAAGCCTATTGATTTTGGTGAACATCGGTCCATGTTTAGAACTAGTGCCCATATAAGGGTCCCCCCAAAATTGGCTTGGTTACAAACTGCAGGTCGCAAATATTAAGATATTTTAATGAAATTTGGTGCGCTGACTCACATTATAGAAAATTTTGACATAAGCCCCATTTTAACCCATTCGAATTTCGGATCCAAACAATACACCAAACTGATGTAGGGTATTGTATAGTCGGCATGCCCGACTTTAACCTTTTTACTCGTTCATTTTGAATACGAGGGTAGTAAAATAAAACTTCCCTAGTAAAAATGATTTTTATATATTCATATATGATTTTTATACAATCATTTATGATTTTATATTTACAAGTATAACTTGTCGAGTATTGTGAAACATATATTTTTATATTATTATATCAAAAGATATTTAATTATATAAAATTATATTAACCAGATCCACCATTTTTCGGATCAAATAATATATTTTTTATATGATTATATTAACCCATACATGATTTGATCCGGAAAATGGTGGATCTGGTTAATATAATTTTATATAATTAAATATCTTTTGATATAATCATATAAAAATATATGTTTCACAATACTCGACAAGTTATAATTGTATAAAATCATAAATGATTATATAAAAATCATATCTGATTATATAAAAATCATTTTTACTAGGGTTAATTTACAGAATTTTAGTTATATCTTAGTTGAATTTTAGTTAATTAAAAATGACAAATTATACTGTAAAATCTGTAGAAAATTTTGCTAAATATTAGTAGAATATCATCTTGCTATATTTAAGTTAAATTTAGTTGAGTGTAAATAGCAGTTTATCTTGATAAAATCCACATAAATTTTCTAAATAAAATAGTAAACTGCTGATTTCAGAAACCTCGATTTTTATTTGCACTAAAAATAAAACTCAAAATTTTAACTTTTTTGTGATTTTTTAGTCTACTAATTGTTTAGAAATTTTTTAGCTGATTTTAGCAAGTTATTTCTTATTATCTATTATCTATTGACTAAAATTTATCTCAGATATTACTAAAATTCTGTATAATTAACAGTGTTATTTTGCCATTCCTATCTAATATCTAATATTTAGCAACAATAATCTGCTAATTTCAGCAATTTCTGAAAGTTTAGATGAATTTTCGATATTAAAAAATTAGTTTATTATTCGATTGCTTAAAAATTAATCAGACTTATAAAGGTTTGAAGCCACTTTTGTTTGATATATTTTAACCAGTCTATTTATGTATTATCTGAAGAAAATTAATATACGAAAAGTGCAATTAATTTTGTCTATATTAAAGGAAAAAAATAAGGTTTAAACAACAATACCAATTTAAATATTAAATTAACAAAATTATGGTAAAGTACAATACAAATAACAAATAACATTCATATTAACCTAATTACACTATGACAAAACTCTGCACTTAACTGAAAAGTAAAGTAAAAATAAAAAAAACTACAGCTAAAGCTGATACTAAACAAAAACCAGAAAAGACTTAACAAAACATAAACGAAAAATCACATGTTATCACATGAATGGAAAAATAACACCAACGAACGACCTAATAACTGGGATAACTAACTACACATATAGATGTACATATGATTGCATTACTAGGTTTCTTTTTGACACCACTATCCACTATCGAAGATTCTCTATTGTGTCGCCTTGGTACAAGTCATCGTAGTACGCATAGAAAAGTTCATTTTGTAACAAAAGTATAAAAACAAAATAAAGAAGACGAAAAACCCCAAAAAATCTACCACCAATTTTTAAGCTCTTTTCGTTTTTTGTTCAAACCAAAAGTCTAAAGTGCACTGTATTGAATTTTTTTATGTTCATTTTCGAAAACAACTGGGCCATGCGCTCTTATTATTTTAAATTTGTTGGTCTATTTTATTTTGTTTACCTCAACTATTATGTTGAGTACAACGCAACAACATCTCATCTATTCAACAACGTCATCATTAACATTATCAAAAAGTTTTAAAGATTGTTAACGAAATGAGATTTGGATAAATTATGTTATTAATAACACGACAGTATGGGTCAATTAAGAACATTGGGTCCTGCTCAGAGATTGTTATTAGGTCCCGATTAAGAGTACCATTTATAATCGGTCTTTTACCTCCAACATTGGCAGGGTTCGGCCTATGATCTAGGGAATAGGAATGATAAATGCTGCTGTCAAAAATGCATTAAAAAATTACATTTACATACATTAACAGGTCAATTGAGAAGTTCCCGGCCTGACACTTACTGAATTAAATCGATATGATTTTTAGTTAGCCCTAACCTTCAAAAGACGCGTGTATAAATTTGACAGCTGTCGGATCGGAAGTAATTTCGCGTGTGTTTAAAATATTGCTTTTTGAAGGGAAAAAATACAGTTGAAGCAAAAACTTGGCTTGATGACGACTTTCCGGACACTACCCCAGGAAAATCAACCATTAAGGATTGGTATGCTAAGTTTAGACGTGGTGAAATGAGCACCGAAAACGGTGAACACAGTGGACGCCCAAAAGAGGTTGTTACGGACGAAAACATCAAAAAAATCCACAAAATGATTTCGAATGACCGTAAATTGAAATTGAATGAAATAGCAGGAACTCTAAAGATATTAACTGAACGTGTACATTAGAGCGTACCACCTTACAGGCAAAAAAAAAAGTGCGCCGTACACCCTCCGACATGAAGTATTTTTGCAAGGAGGTTTCAAAAAAATTTTATTTTTTTTTTGCCGAACGTAGGGGTCGCCATTTTACATTTTTCGTTATACTTTCGAAAATACTTCATATTGGAGGGTGTACGGCGAACTTTTTTTGCGGTACGGTCTAGTTTACCTATTACATGTGTTACTCTGCAGCCAAATTTGAAATAGATCGTTGTTTTTACAGTGAAGGTGTCTAGAAAAATGCATATATTATCAAAATATGCAAGTTTATGCAGAAAGTAATAAAATAATATGATTCTACATTTCACATGTTATTTTAAAATGTTTTAAGCTGGACAAATTTGGACATTTTTTTAATAGTTTAAATTAGTTAAAAAAATAAAATATATATATATATTATATACGCTTAAATATAGCTTTACAAAACACACGTTTTTTCAATTTCTATTTCCTTATTTATTATGTAAAATTTTTTTAATACTTACCATCAGTTGGATTATCCATTAAATTTTTTTTTTAATTTATATATTATTGCGACCACACTATATGACGAAATAGTTAAATTCTACTACACGCATTTGATTTCTGAAGAATACTAAAAAGTTCTACGTTTGGAACTCTGCTGAATAACGGTAATTAACACTTTATTAAAACAAAATTTATTTTTTGTTCATTTGAAGTGTTTTTAATTTGTCTGTGATAAAAGATATGGGAAATTCGAAAACAAAAAAATTATATTTTGGCCAGAAAAATTGGGTTTGTGCAGTGTTTGGAGATGTACAAGTGTAATAAACCCGAGTTTTTGCGTCGATATGTGACAATGGATGAAACATGGCTCCATCATTTCACTCCGAAGTCCAATCGACAGTCATCCGAGTGGACTGCACACGATGAACCCGCTCCAAAGCGTAGAAAAACGCAACAGTCGGCTGGCAAGGTTATGGCGTCTGTATTTTGGGATGCGCATGGAATAATTTTCATTGAATACCTTCAAAAAGGAAGGACCATCAACAGCGACTATTACATAGCGTTATTGGCCGTTTGAAGGACCAAATCGCCGGAAAACGGCCGGATTTAAAGAAAAAGAAAGTGCTGTTTCACCAAGACAATGCACCGTGACACAAGTCAGTGAAAACGATGGCGAAGATCCATTAATCGGGCTTCGAATTGCTTCCGCATCCACCGTATTCTCCAAATCTGGCCCCTAGCGACTATTTCCTGTTTTCAGATCTTAAAAGAATGCTCGCTGGGAAGAAATTTTCGTCGAATGAAGAGGTGATCGACGAAACTGAGGCATATTTTAAGCAAAGGACAAATCGTACTACAAAAATGGTATCGAAAAGTTGGAGGGTAGCTGTAATCAGCGTATCACCCTTGAAGGAAACTATGTTGAATAAAAAAAAACGAATTTTGCCAACAAATGTGTTTTACTATGGTAGGCCGGGGACTTTTCAATTGACCTGTTATAAATACATTTTTTTAAAGAAGCGATTTTATAAAATGCTTCTTAAATTTAAAAAAAAACTCGATTTATTTTGGGAAATATATTCGTTCTTGTTGTTCCTATAAGGAGAAAAGGGCCGTAACAAGAATGTTCCATTCGTATCTATTGGATGCAATTCTCTTAATTTCTCTCCAGCTTTTTCGGACTTTCATCACTTCCGTATGGATTTGGCTCTTCCATGTATGAGCAGGTCGACCTCTTCGTCTCCATTCGATTGCCTGCCTGGCAATATGATGTCCTCTTAACGGAGTGTATGACCTATCCATTTCCGTTTTCGTTTACATATTTCCCAAAGTTACGTCCCAAAGTTTGGAGTCTTCGAAGATAATTGTTGGTGAAGACTTGTAAAACATGGACATCAGAGCTGGCGGCATTCCATGTTTCACAGCCATAAAGAAGAACTGACTTTACGTTTGAATTGAAAATTCCCTGTTTGGTTCTTCGTGATATGATTGAAGATTTCCATTCTTTGGTGAACATTCGAAAATACTGCTTGCATTTTTAATACGGTCGGAAATATCTGCACTGGATCCGCCTTGCCTATCAATTATTCTGCCAAGGTAGCAAAACGGTTCCACCTCTTAAAGTTGTCTTCCACATCATCCGCATTATTTTCTTTTTACCTATGTTTATTTTTAGGCCAGTTCTGGAAGCATGTACGACGATCATTTGTAATTTATTTTCCATTATCGATAAAGAGGAGATACAGTGGTGACCTCCATTCTACAGACTGCTCAACTATCATTCTTAGGCTGTTGACATGATCAACACAGGACTTTCCTCGGCAGAAACCAGTTAGCTCTTTCCTCATACTGGGTAAAATAGTATCAGACAGCCTTCTTTTGATAATATGGGCTATAACTTTAAGTTGCATATTTAAGAGCGTTATACCTCTCCAATTATTACCCTCCGATAAGTCACCTTTCTTCGGGATTTTGATGATAACACCCTCTAAGAGTTTATCCGGTAGATGGTTGGAGGCACAAAACTTTTCAATAAGGGTGTGCAATAGTCTCGAGCTGGTCATTGGATCGACCAGCAGCAGTTCGGGAGGGATATTGTCAAGACCAGGTGATTTGTTTTTTTAATGTTTTTATAACTTCGCATATTTCAGAAATGCAGGGACACTCAATTTTTACATTTGGGTTCTCCACATGCGACTCGCAGTTGCATAGTGACTGTTCATTTGTATCGTGGTTTTCCGCCAGAAATCGCCTGTAATATTCGGTTCAGAGCTGCATTTGTCTTTCCTTGGATGTTGTTATTTCTCCATTTTCGTCTCTTAAGGGTCTTCCTCCTAGTTTTGGAGTCTTCGTCAGTTTCGTTATGGCTACGTACAAGTCTCTGCTGCGATTGGTTTCAGCAGCCATTTGAACATATTTGGCGATATTCTCTGCCCATCGTCTTTTATCACATCTTGTGATTTTTTTCACAGCACGGTACACTTGACATGAAATCGACATAACCTTCAATTAAGCATTTTCTAGAAAAAAAATCAAGAGCAGTGTCAAAATTACCCATTTTTTTATGTTAAATAATGCTGGTTGGCTGAAAATCTTATGTAGAAACTGACTTTCTAGAAAATGCTTAATTAAAGGTTTTTTGTCGACTTTCAAGTCAAATGGTAAATTCTTTACATTTTAAAAAATTTGGGATGATTTTGACCCCATGTGTCTATAAGGGTTAATTTATAATTTTTATTACTATATATAAAATTTGGTATTAACAGAGTTATGTGGACAATTTTCAACGAATTCCGCAAGAAACAACGTAATGTTTTGATATACTTTCAGGAAAAATCGAATATTTTAAAAATTTCACCTTTGACCCTTGGTAAAGAAGGATTCACGTTGTCGGAGTTTTACAAAATTTTCGGAAAATAATCTCTTTCATCAGAGTTAAAATAAGTTACAAGTAGTCTACTAATATACGTCGCAGCAACGACAAAATGAATAAACACTACCTAAAGGGGGGAACAAACACAAAGGCCGAGTTTTTCGGATGACACTTAAATTTGCCCAGCAAAAAAGAGATGCCGAAGCAGTAGAAAAAGCACTACAATTGATGATCACGATATACTTCTTTTTTAACATAAACACTAATGATTTTAACACTGAGTTGTCATAGGAGAGGAGTACTCCCACCTCAGCATTTTTTCAGTACTTTTTGAATGAGCCCAAAGGAAGCTCTTTTTCACAAAATAAAATTTAAAAAAAATTCTTTGCAAAAAAAATATTTTTTTATTTTACAAAAGTTTTTTTTATTGCCGCCACCGGGTATCGAACTTGCGACCTAACGATTGCTAGTCTGGCGCTCTACCACTGAGCTATTCTTTGATATGAAAATTGACCTGCATAAAAACACCACTTTGTTACTGCGAGATATATTGTTCCTTATTCTCTTCAATAAAATTACTTATTAAACAAGTGTAAAAGGTGCACTCTAATTCAACATTGTTTTTAGTTTTTTTATATACCCAGTCAGCAATTTCGGAGCGCTCATAAATAAGATTTTTAAATGGCTCATAGAAATGATTATTGTATTTTTGAAAACACTCTTTTTTTTGGTAGAAAATATATACCCTTAAGGCACATCTACACGGGATAGAAAAACTCGCGAGATTTTATGAAAATGCAGCTCTGTATAAGTCTACGAAATGTAATCTCTAGACCATTGATAATTGCTGTCTTACACAAGTTTTTTTAATTAGTAACAATTTTTAAAATGTCTTGTAACATTAATGAACATTTCAGTTGATTAAATGCATTTTTTGGTATTTGGAGAATAAATTATTCTTCGAAATACAAAAATTTTAATAAAAACAAATTCTTGACAACTAGAGATGGTACTTTTACGATAAAAATTAGTGCCAATAATATCAGAGATGACAAATTTAACGCAAACTCTACGAGATTTCTATCCCGTGTAGATGTGCCTTTAGAAAACAATCCAAAAATTTGTCTACAATCATTAATGATCATCTTTGTTTGCTGGGTATACATTAGGGTGGGTCGATTAGCAATCATTTTCAAAGCGGCAAAATTTAAATTTTTTATAATTTTCTAAAATTTTCTTTTTGAAACAGCTAATGAAGTTGAAGTTTAAAATTAAAAAATATTGAATTTGAACAAATTCATTATAAATATTAAAAAAAATATAATAAAACAAAAACAATTAAAAAAAAATATTGGTCCCGCCTGGAATCGAACCCGCGACACTCTGTTTGGAAATGCCAAATAATACCAAAATCACTTTTTAGGATCACTTTTAGAGCAATTCCTCTTTTTGGATTTTTTGGATGTTGTTCAGAAGTAATTCTAAAAAAGCTGTAAAAATATACTAACGGATACTTTGGAAGCAATGAAAGAAGTGAAGTAAAAATATTCGAAAATGTCGAATTATTCGACACGAAAAAACCAGTTTCCAAAAGCCGCCCTTTTTCAAAAACCGGTTTAAAAAACCCGGAAATATAGCAAAAATAATTCGGAAACCGGTTGAACTGAATTAATCAGATTTAATTTTGAAAATGTAAACTATTTTGTGGTCATTCTTTCATTTTGATTGTTGTCAGTAGTAATTTCGTAATATGTTTCATTACTCTCTATTAGTTGTTACAAAAAATGTTGCTCCAATTTTTTTTCGAGGGAAAAATCGTTATATTAACTATTATGCGGTCGTATGTCTGAGTGGTGTTACTTTAGAGCTATTACCTGCTGCTATTTTAGCTGCCTGGCTGGGTTAGTTGATTTTTTCAATGAATACAAATAAAAACAAATTAGTAAAAATAACAACAATAACAGAAACAGCAGTCAATTCAGTTAACCCTTTCACACGGGAATTTTAATGGCTGGGAATTTTCCGACCAAACTTCGTGCAAATGTAGATCTATGCCCAAGAAATATTGTTTATTACTTCTATGGATTTGCAGCACCGCCTAGCGGAGATATTTGGCATTAAAGTTCAAATATTAACAAGCTGCAGATCCCGAGCGGGATGCATATTTTTTTTTTTTAATTTTAATTTTCTATTTTTTCTATTATGTACTAAACTCTGCTTGATTTAATAGTGAAAAAAGCTGCATAGAGAGAGCTTTCTGGATAAAATTTCAATGAATTTCCTTTACGCAATATTTCATTAACATTATGCGGATAATTCATTAAAATCATGCAAATAACTCACTCAATGCGTCATTGCAGACCCCTACGTACACCTAAGGGGCCTAGAGACGATTTTTGGATGGACAGTTCCCTACTTGGGTCGTCGATGATCTATCTACCCTACCGGTCCGCCAGTCCGGTAATCCTGCGGAAAGATAAAACGGGAAAAGAGCCCTAAAATGTAAAAGTTTACCGGTTCCTCCATCCATCGCAATACCCTGCTAACAAAATGAAAAAAGAAACTACACAAAACTTAACAACAGAAAACTAAAATCGAAAAAACCCACCACCCGTGCAATAACATAGCCGTGTAGGCACTTGGGCAATTCCTGAAGCGCTTTCGTCCCTTGCCAAAGGGACTCATCAGCAGGATTAACCTACTAGTTCCGTGGAACCCCTGTGAGATGCATATATAATATGCTCCCGAAGAATGTCCAAAATAGACGAGCATAACAAACCAAATCCTAACCCGTCCCAAAAACCATAAATCAAAACAACCCAAAAAAGCCTACCCCATCCATCACAGTACCACTCCCGAGAATCAATAGCCGCTGGTCTCTACACCCGCGGACTATAACACATACTCGCGAAACCACACAATAAAATTCGAACAACAAAAATAGCCCATCAATACCCCATATACAGATTCCCCAAAAAAACAATAAGTTCAAAAACTCACCCCATCGACTCCATACAGCACCCACAAACGACACCTGCCGCTTCCCATAAAGACCACAATACACGTTCCCACCAATTACAATCGCAACAAGTAAAAAAAATAAAAACACAATACTGAACCGAACATTCCAAATGAAATACAAAAAATTTCAAATTGTCAAAAAATAATAACAAACCCTATGTGATCAGGGCCCCAAACACAAATCACAATCAAGATACCAATCCTATCAGTAAGCAGCGGCAGTAACACCAAACTGCCTATCCCGTGAAATCAGTCCAATAATCCACAAAACACACAAAAATCTCTCACCGCAAAAAACCAAAGAATGGACGCCACCAATAAATTGACAAAATTAAAATAATCCCTAAAAACCGGCAATAAAACATAATCAACACATCCACAGGACCTGAGAGAGATACCTACCGAAACGTGGATTTGTCCACCAACTTTATATAGTCTATCGCTCAAGAAAATCCAATTGATGAACGTAATTATTCTCAATAACATTTTCAAGGCAAAAATTCCTATAAAGTCAGTGTTAATTCCCACCTAAAGCTACGTGGAAATGAGATGGAGGTACGGGAGCCATCTCCGGAATAATAATGGGTCCTATGAAATCCCTAGTTATACATCATAGTCCGTACCCATGCAAACAGATGTATACATGAAACATGACCGGAACAATGTTCCAATACTAATATCTCCTAAATCACACAATTTTTGAGACTAAACTTTAGCCGTTTTTAACTTTTAACACATTCTCAGCAGTGTTGACGATCACACGACAAAGCGCACTCTAGTGATCTCATGTTGTTTTGAAATTTGACAGCCTGCTTAAAATTTGAATAAGAACAAAATAACGAACCGATAACTGTAAGTGAATAGCGTAATGGTTAAAATTCAAATCCGTGACGGTACATTATAATGTACGCCACTCGCCAAAGGGTTAATTCAGTCATTCAATGTTTATAAACATCAACTGGAGGAGACTCTTGTAGTTTTTTTTTTTTTAACAATTGTCTGTATATTGGCGTGTGATGAGTGTGGGAGGGAGGCAAAGTATAGCAGTAGATAGTAGTTAGCTATGTATATAATTGCCAGCAAATGATAGATGGAAATTCAAATAACAATCATATAGTCAGGGATGGAATTAGTTCGCTCGCTCCGTCTCTGGCTCATTTAAAAAAAAAATAGCTATTCATAACATTTGGCTCGCTTATTTCAGTGAGCTAGCCAAAAGAAATTCTGGCCAACATTTTTGGGCTCACTCATATTTTGAATTTTAGACTTGCTCATAGTTGATCAACAATTTAAAAAGCTTGGCTAATAAAATAAAATACCCAGCTAAAAACCAACATATCGTCATATGAATCAAAAAAGCCGTAACTTACAAAAAATTCAAAATCGACTTTTTGATTGATTATGATGCACCGTATCAAAGCACACGACGATTTTATTAACAAAATTCTAAAAGCCCTAAGTGCAAGCGCAAAAAATTCGTACCCCAAAAAGATTACTTAAGCCTTTTTAAAAAAAAAACTAACTGTGTTTTTATAAACAGTTACACATTACAATTGCATTTTATTGGGAAAAGAAATAATGACAAAAACCGCGAGTTAGAGACCACGCCTATCCCAGCAAGTTTTTTTGTTTTGCAAAATTTTAACAACAACTAATTTTAAATGTAATTGAAATTTGTAAATGAAGTCATTTTCAATTACATGTAATTTGTAATTGAAAATTTTCAATTACAATTACATGCAAATTGTAACTGAAAATTTGCAAGTAATTGTAATTGAATATGTACAATTGTATTTGAAATGTAATTGAAATCCCCCAGATCTGGTTTTTATTTTGTTGGATAGTGAAACTAATTTATATTTAACCTATTAATGAAGAAAATATGAAAATATTTCCTAAAAATTACACAAACCATTTTTTTAATTTGACTTACGACGGCCTTTTGGTTTCAGAAAAAATCAATCTCGAGGGCGTAAGTTTCGTAGCTCTGTAAATAATGCAAAAATTGTAAATTTTTCTTTAAATACTAATTCGACAACCAAAAATAAGCTTAATCTGAAAAAAATTTTGAAAAAATTTGTTTTATTTTTCATTTTATTAAGTTTTTTGCTTCTCCTGTAAAATTGTTTAAATGTAACTTACGGCTTTTTTGATTTCATATGACGATATGTATATGAATATGAATGTTGAATGTATATTCGTGCATGCTCATAAACATGCATTCGTGACCCTTCGTTGTGTGGGCGATTTTAAATTTGGTCCGAAACCCGCTCCCCGAGGCTTATTTTGTGAGGTTACTGGGAAAACTAATCCAGAAAACTAATTCAGCTCAATCGAAGAATTTTAAAGCTATCCCTGGCTTTTCAAAGTTTTTAAATACGATTTACAAGGGGCAAAAATTACTTTTTTGAATTTTTTTAAATAATGGCTCTTAAATAACCATATTTCTGAAATATGTCAATAGAATCTTTGGCCATTTTTTAATATGGTGATTTTACAAAACGGCCTGTATCTCTAAGCGAGATAGCGCAAAATGGACAATATTTTTGCAAGCTCGGCACTGATCACACTCCTATTATTCAGATGGGGTAGATCCGAGAAAGATCCAAAGAAATTTTTTTTATGTAACAGCCACACTAGACCGTACCGCAAAAAAAAAGTTCGCTGTACACCCTCCATTATGAAGTATTTTTGCAAGGCAATTTCAAAAAAAATTTTTTTTGCCGAACGTAGGGGTCGCCTTTTTTAATTTTTCGCTATAGCTTTTGCCTGTAAGGTGGTCAAGCTCTGCTTATAAGCTGGCTCATATTTTGGCTCTCAGAAACTTTTTCCAACCCTGCACATGGTACTTTAGTTACAAACTATATTTGGATGAACACATTATTATCGTAGCGTGAATAAAAACTTAATCTCAAACAATGAAAATAATTTCATCAATTAGTTGTTAAAAATTACAAATATACACAAATGAATTAGAATGAATGAATCTGAATTGTTGTTACAAATTTATTGTCACAGTTGACATATTGTTTGATCAAATAAATTTATTGCATTATAAGTTGTAAGTTCTACACGACTCATAGATTTTGTTTTTCAATGCGTATCATATTTTGTGGTAAATTTTTATTGAAATTTACGAATATTGTGAAATTGCTTTTATGTAAATTTTTGTCTATAATAATTCGATTTGAATTAAAAAAATTAAGGGGTTACATGACATTCGCGGCAGAGAAAACAGACCTTTTTTTAAAAATTCATAACTCAGTCAAAAACAAAAATTTTTCCAAATTTTTTTTTTTATTATTGTAGAGAATTGAACAAATTACAAGAAAAAAAAATTCAAAAAAATATATTTTTCACTCCAACATGGTTTTATAGAGCTCCAAACTGGCGGCAGAGAAAAAAAAAACGGGGCCTCGTGGTTGCGGCGCTGGGAGTCGCAAAAATTGTCCGATCTGGAAAAAAATGACTTTTTTAAATCTTAACAAAATTGGTTATCGTATGAATAACCAATCGAATAATAATATTTTTTTTTTCAATTTTTGGTGATGTTCCAAATTTGAAAGTGTGTTTTTTCGAAAAAAAAAATATTGACTTTAAAAATTCATAAAAAATCGAAAAAAAATTTCAAACTTTCAAATTGTTTATAATTTTTAATTTAATTGTTATTTCCTGAAGATGCTACCTACACATTGGAGTAGCGAAATATTGAAATAAAATACTTTTTATATATAAAAAACAAAACCTTAAGCTCAAGAAAATTGTGCAGTTAAAAAAAAATTTATTATTATTCGATTAGTTATTCATACGATAACCAATTTTGTTAAGATTTAAAAAAGTCATTTTTTTCCAGATCGGACAATTTTTGCGACTCCCAGCGCCGCAACCACGAGGCCCCATTTTTTTCCTTTGCGGCCAGTTTGGAGCTCTATAAAACCATGTTGGAGTGAAAAATATTTTTTTTTGAATTTTTTTCTTGTAATTTGTTCAATTCTCTACAATAATAAAAAAAAATTTGGAAAAATGTTTGTTTTTGACTGAGTTATGAATTTTTAAAAAAAGGTCTGTTTTCTCTGCCGCGAATGTTATGTAAACCCCTTAAGTTATTTTTCATGAAGTCTTACCCCTCTCCCAAAATCAAAGAAAATCGTACGTCAACGTACAAAATTGTTGTTGTTTCACATGTTATTTTTGTCTAATTTGACACACGCCTAACACCTACGTACTGATTTGGTCGTACGCTTAGGGATATTTACATTCATCAAAAACGGCGGCTATTTCTTTAGAAGAATTTTTAAAAAGCATGGTGATTATTATATCAAATAATGATGCCTGTCACTTGTGATTAGTTGTGAATGTCATAAGACTACCCAGGTAGAAAACTACAAACGGCATAGCATTGGCAAAGCACTGTATATGGTGGTACAAGCGTTGGCAGAATGTTTTTCTATAATTAAAGTTCTTGGTCAAGCTTGAAATCATAATGTCAATCTTCGGTTGGCCGTATGTTTTTCGAAAGTTTGTCTAAGCGTTGGCAAAACATTCTAAAAAGTATTTTTACAATGGGTAAAAAGTGTTTTCAGGCACTTTAAATACCAAAATAAGAGGCCTTAATTACTTATTATTAGGCCAACAAAAAAAAAGGCTCTAAAAACTATGTTTTAAGGTTTTAAAAATAGCTCGAAGGAACAGCAACATAAGCAGTTAAAATGAAGATATAAGCTCTTAAATTTTGTTAAATCTTCAATACTTTTTTTTTGTGTTGAACTTCGGGAGTTCAAACAATGTTGTGACATATTTTAACTATTGCAATTCAGGGTGGAAAAATCAAAAAGTTTATTTTAATAAGTACCCAGGAAAATTTTCTGTTCCAAAGCATTGGTTGCAGAATAGCTAGTTTTCCTTAACAACCCCTTTTACTGTCAATTCTAACACCGATGATTTTTGTTTGAAATTATTCCAAAAGCAACCGTTGCTACATCTCCAAAGTGGAACCGGTTGTCTTAGAATCAGTTCCGAACTAGTTCTAGAACAGTTCCATGGATTAGGTTGCAGTGGAACCAGTTGCAGAATTGGTGTGGTTGGCAATTTTTTTCCAATCAGTAGCCAACCACATCAATTCTGCAACTCGTTCCAATGCAACCGATTCCATTGGAACTGCTTCCGGAACCAGTTCCACGGATCTCATAAAGGTATGACTGCCGTAAAATCAGTGCTAGAACTAGTTCCAAAACTGATTCTAGGGCAACCGGTTCCACTTTGAAGCTATAGAAGTGGTTGCTTTTGGGACAGTTTCAAACAAAAATAATCTGTGTTACAATTGACCGTAGAAGTGGTTGTAAAGGAAAAGTAGATATTCTACAACCGATTCTTTGGAACAGAAAATTTCCCTGGGAGGTTTGTGTAAGTGACCGGGTATTTACGTCATCTGACATATGTATTAGATTATAAATATTCATTGTCACTGAGCTTGGGCCATAAAAATGTGCCATAAGTTCCACAAATTTTATTAAAATCGCCTTTACATAATGTGTTTTTAAGCAGTTTCCGAATGAAAATGAGGGTACTATTTTATCAAAAACTAGTCGCTGGGTTGGCTGCTGCAAAAGTTCGTCAGAACCCTACACCACCAAAAAATTTAACACATCTACATTCCTCTTAATAATTTTTAACTTAATCAATTAAAACTAATTTAAGTTCTAATAAAATATATATATAAAAAAAAAAAAAATGTTTTTTAAGTACTAAGAAATTACTTTATTTTTTGTATTTATAGTACTGGAAAATTACTCTAGTTTTCGTTTTTAAAATTCTCGGAAGACACCCCACTTTTGTATTAATACACTTTAAAATCACTTTATTATTTATAATTTTTCTTATGTTTTGAAAACGTTCTATAAACAAAAATTCTAACGCTTTATTTTTTGCTTTTGCAACGTTTCTCAAATACTCTAAATACAAACATGAGACCGTAAATCATGGTTATCATTTTAGTGTTCTGAGAACACTATAAAACCCAAAAATATGTTGCTTTAATAACGCTTCAACCACTATACAAAGTGCTTTCAGAACGCTTTTAAAGCATGTAAACGAACATTTTTTACATTTTTATTTATTAATAACTTTTTAACTAAAAATAACAAAATTCAATTTAAAATCACAAATTCAGAACATAACGTCATAATTTTTAAAACTAGTAAAAAATTTACAATTCGCGGCGAGATATGTTTTGGACACCTTTTCTACCAATTTTATTAACTGCTTTATTCCATCTGAAATACAATTTTTTCTTAGTTTTACCTACTTTGGATGTTTTTTGAAGTATTGATTTTATTTGAGCCCAAAATGTTTACACTGGACGAAGTTCAGGGCAGTTTGGGGGATTACAATCTTTTTCCACAAATTTTATATTATTGTTTCTGAACCATTCGACAGTTTCTCTGGAATAATGAATTGTTGCCAAATCAGGCCAGAATACAACAAACGTTTTTTCACACACTCTTTTATGTATATTTGGCTGTTCAATGTACCTCTTAAGACAAAAGGTTTAGTGAATCGCCCACAGTTGCAAAATGCTTGCCATCCCAGCAAAAAAAAACCGAATGCATTCTACAGGAATGCCTTTTTCACTGCATATAAAGTAGCTATATATGCTGATTTCTTACTTCCAATCAACGTATTTTAAATGACTTCTAAAATGCCATTAATTAAAAACTTTTCTTTACTTCCCAGCAAAAAAATACCTGACCAAGATCCGTAAAAACACCTATACTGTTCGGCACGAATGCGTTCAAATTGAGGTGAAAAACGATTTTTTTAACATTGGCTTGTCATAGGAGAGAAGGTGTTTATGCTACTTTAAGTCTGCTTTGCACGTCATAAAAATGAGTGCTTGGATATTCTTTTTTATATAGGAAAGCAATTCATTTTTTTTTACTATCTATATTTTTTTATAATTTTATAAGGTTTTCAAATTACTATTCATAATTATTTAAATTCAAATGTATCAAACTGTAACGGTCAGCAAATTAAATTATATATAAACTAAAGAAAAAAGACTTTCGATTTACTCGAGTTATTCGACTAATCGACCAAAATTACTCGAGTTATTCGTTACTCGAAATTGGCCATTTGAAATTACTGGAAGCAGTTTTGAAAGAAATTCATCGATTAATCGAGTAACGGTTAACCGATTGAATATCCTAATATCTATTATAAAAGTTATACTTGCTAACAGTTTATTTAACGGACAATTACTCAAAATTTACCCAAAGTTAATATTTCTGAAAACAAAAAAAAAAAATATGAACATTTGAACCATGGAAATATCTAAAAAAAAGTTTAACTTAAGGGAATTCCCATCCGTGAAAAAATAAAGGGTATTTTGGATCACTCTGTTCACTGTGAAGTAGAACAAATTTAGCATTGATTTTTTGGCTTCATAGGTTTTGAGGTGTTTTATGTACCAGTGTGCGCCGGAAGTTTCTGACTGGGATCTGTAACGTTTAGTTAAGAATAATAGAGGATTATTTAAAAATTTAAAAAATACATATTTTAATTTTTTTTTAATTTCCTTTGTTTTCTTGAAAATTATCTTGTATTCCAATATTGATTTCAATTCAATTCAATTTATTTCTTATAATATTTATATTATTTACATTTGACTTAGAAGCAAAGAGTTTAGGAACTTCGTTCCTTTTCTACTTAGATATATAAATATCTTTTTTTAACTTATGAAATTTATGTACATTATTATTAAACGGAAGGAAAAAATTTACAAAAACCTTTATGAAGCAGAGCTATAAGATAAAAATGAGAAAAAAAATAAAGTAGATAAAATTATGATGAGATCAGTTCATTGATATGTACATGTTGTGAGAGTTGGCATCTTCCATTAAAATTTAGAGTCAATCTTTCGATTTTATCCAGAACGAGTTCGAAGCCAGCGAGACTATGTAGGCGTCGGGTGGAGTAGTGCCATGGTAGCATATTGATTTTATTACTCACTAACCCATAGCATTTCATTGAAGACAAAAAAAACTATTATACTAACAAGGAAGGTCTGCGGTGGGATTCGTTCCGATTTGAATAAAATTTAGATATGTTGTAGAGGAGGCAAAATGATTGTCCCTTACAACATATCCAAATTTTATCTAAATCGTGGTGAACTACACGGCAGACCTTCCTTGTAAGTACTTTTCCACTTCAGTAACAATGCATTAAAATAAAATTGAATCTATTTCATATTTTGTTTACTTTTTTTTCTTTTCAAATTAAAAAAAAAAACAATTGTTTGCCTTGGAAATGATACCTGAACTACTTCCACTACAACTACGACGGCTACTCAACAAACAATTGACCATACTTTGTTTTTATGCTGCTGTTTGCTGTTGCTGCTGCTGTATTTGCTGCTATTTTTTTTCTGTTGCTGCTGCTACTTATATTTTATGATTTATTTTTGATGATGAATTCTTGTTTTTTGTTTGTTTGTTGTGCACGATAATATTTAACGTACTTGGTGCTATTTTTTTTTTTGGCTACAACTAACCACTCCGTCCGCGGGGCAACAACAACACCACCACCAACAACAACATCAAATTGTAACGTTATAAAATTAGGGCAAAATAAAGCAGAAAATATATATCAAGAATAAGAATTTGTCAACTACACACAAGAAGAGTAGTGGCACTAGTGTCATTTTGTTGACGACGCTACAATTTGCTTGTTTTTAATAATAGCCAGAATAGAAAAAAGAAATTCAAGAAAAAATATCAAAGCTAAAATAAAGACAACAAACAGTTGTTACTTGTTCCGTAATACATAAAAAAAATTAAAAAAAAAAACGTATCAAGGAGTAAAAAGTCAACACAATTTATCGTTTTATTTTTGTACATATTGCTGAACAAAAATGGATTCATTAAAAATATCCAAAAGTAAGTATTGTACATAATTATTTAAAAAAATATATTTTAAGAACTTTAAATAATGATTGAAAACTCTTGACATTTAAAATTTTCGCTTTTTTTGTAAAGGTTCTTCATCATCATCGTCAACAATTAACAATGCCTCAATATCATCACCAAGCACAAATAAATCCAACAACCAAACAGGTCACACCTCCTCTACACAAGCCTCCTCTACAATACCCATAACTGTACGTTTTAATGCTGGTGATGAATGTTTGGATGATATATTTCAAACATTTCATACAACAAATACCACTAATACTTCGGCTACAAATACTGGAAGTGGTGGTGGCGGCGGAGGAGGAGGTAGTGGTACGTCAGTAGGTTCTAATAATACTAATGTCACTGTCTCTGGCATTGGTGGCGGTGGTGATTCCCTATCTACAAGCCCTTCACAACATCATCAAAATCCTATAAATAATGTGAGTAAATTTATTTTTAAAATTTATATCGTTACATTATAATTTATTTTAAAAACCAAATATAATGACGTTGCTTTTTATGTACTATTAACCCATTTAATGACAAACATTGATATTCTGTTGGAAAAATACGTTTCTATAGCTGCCCTTTTAAAACGTATGATAAAAATTTAAAAACAGTTATGTGACTAACCGTAGTTTTGATTTCACTTTAGAAAACTTCTACAAGAAACTGCTGACAAGCCATAGGCTTAGCAGTTTTTATACCCTACACCACTATGTGGTCAGGGTATTATAAGTTTGTGCTGATGTTTGTAACACCAAAAAATATTGGTCGTAGACCCACCTTATAGTATACCGATCGGTTCAGAATTTTTTTTTATTTCGATTTAACGATGTCCGTCTGTCCGTCCGTCCGTCCGTCCGTCCGTCCGTCCGTCCGTCCGTCTGTCTGTCTGTCCATGCAATCTTGTACGCACTCTACAGGTCGCACCTATTAAGATATTTCGATGAAATTTGGTACATAGACCTACGTTGGCCCAAGGACGAACAAGTTTGATTTTTTTGAACATCGGTCCATGTTTAGACCTAGTGCCCATATAAGGGTCCTACCAAAATTATATTGTTTATACGCTGCAGGTCGTAAATATTAAGATATTTTGATGAAATTTGGTACACAGACCTATATTGGCCCAATAACGCAGCCTATTGATTTTGGTGAACATCGGTCCATGTTTAGACCTAGTGCCCATATAAGGGTCCTACCAAAATTATACTGTTTATACGCTGCAGGTCGTAAATATTAAGATATTTTGATAAAATTTGGTATACAGACCTACATTGGCCCAGTAACGCAGCCTATTGATTTTGGTGAACATCGGTCCATGTTTAGACCTAGTGCCCATATAAGGGTCCTACTAAAATTATATGGTTTATACGCTGCAGGTCGCAAATATTAAGATATTTTGATAAAATTTGGTACACAGACCTACGTTGGCCCAAGGACAAAGCCTATTGATTTTGGTGAACATCGTTCCATGTTTAGACCTAGTGCCCATATAAGGGTCCTACCAAAATTATATTGTTTATACGCTGCAGGTCGCAAATATTAAGATATTTTGATGAAATTTGGTACACCGACTTATGGCAGCCGAAGGACGAAGCCTATTGATTTTGGTGAACATCGGTCTATGTTTAGACCTAGTGCCCATATAAGGGTCCCCCCAAAATTATATTGTTTATACGATGCACGTCGTAAATATTAAGATATTTTGACGAAATTTGGTACACAGACCTATTTTGGCCCACGGACGAAGCCTATTGATTTTGATAAACATCGGTCCATGTTTAGACCTAGTGCCCATATAAGGGTCCTACCAAAATTATACTGTTTATACGCTGCAGGTCGCAAATATTAAGATATTTTGATGAAATTTGGTACACAGACCTATATTGGCCCAATAACGCAGCCTATTGATTTTGGTGACATTAGTTGGCTTTTACCCAGACTGGTGTAGGGTATTCTATAGTCGGCATGCCCGACTTTAACCTTTTTACTCGTTATTATTAAGAATGAAGTTTTATGTTATTAAATAATAATAATTAATAAAAAAAATATATTACAAAAAAAAAAAAAAAAAAAAAAAAGTCTAAAACATTCCGAATTTCTTTGCGGTACTTTGTTCCATATCTCAATATTTTAAAGTTTATTATATTTTTTCTTCATTATTTGTAATTAAATAATTTTTCATCTCCATTACATTCAAGTAATTGATTTTAATTTCCATTACAAAATTAGACATAGATTACCTTTTATACATATAAAGGTAAATATTTTTAATTTTTCAAATATATTTTTATACATTTCAAATATATTTATATTCTTTGTAATTTACTTGTAAAAATTGTATCATCTTTCTTTGATTTGAAAATAATTTAAACAGAAAGTGATATTAATTTATGATCTAGAGTCAAACTAAAAAGAACATTCATTTACTTAAAAATAAGAGATCAACTAAATATTCCCCCATTCATCTTAAAACACATTGACACGGTGCAAAAATATAATTGAAATAATATACATTTTAATTTAAATTTAACGGTTCGTTGTAATTCAAAAATCTGTGGTTATCATACACAGAGTTGAATAGAATCAGCTGAGATATCTTAAGAATTAAAGTTCAAAGCAAAATAGAGTAATAATAACAAAGGATAAAAATAGCATTGTTAAATTTCGTTGATGTGAGTCTAAGTTGAGTTGTTGATACGAAATTAGATTTTCTTTCAGCGGTCACATAAGTAGACAACATTAAAATATTAGCCAGTGTTGCCATTTCAGTGCTTTTCGGGTATTTTTTGGTGCTTTTTTCCTTCCTGTACCCGGTGATTTTTTACAAATACCCGTTTAAAAAAAGCGGGTATTTACGGTGCTTTTTCAGATTTTTGGCAGCGCTTTTAGTGCTTTTTTACAGTTTATATTTTTGATATTTGCTCTCGTTTTTTTTACATTTTTCTTGAATTTTCTGTCAAAATTTAAAAAATAATACGAACTATACAAGAACTACATTTTTGCACAATATTTGTAGTACAATTTTAAATAACAACTTCGTTACATTTAAACTTCAAAATATTGAAATATTAGTTTGGTGCTTTTTTACTCCTTTTTAGATAATTTTCTGAACCTTTTTTACACGATTTTTCAAAGTTAAAATGTGTTTTTGAATTCTTGATTTAAATTTTTCAAAAAATTAATATCGTGCTTTTTTACCCCCTTTTTGGTAAATTTTTACCCTTTTTACCCGTTTTCATAATGCTCACGGTGCTTTCCTGCCTTCAGGAGTTGGCAACACTGATATTAGCCCACACAAGACGAAATACACTGTGATGGCTTTGTAGCGAAAGCCGAAAATACGTATTCTGTATTGCTGGTCTTATCGAATTCTTTCAAATATATTTTTATTCTTTGTAATTTACTTGTAAAAATTGTATCATCTTTCTTTGATTTGAAAATAATTTAAACAGAAAGTGATATTAATTTATGATCTAGAGTCAAACTAAAAAGAACATTCATTTATTTAATAATTTAAGATTTTAAGAAAATTTGTGGAACTTATGCCACATTTTTATGGCTCAAGCTCAGTGACAATGAATATTCATAATCTAATACATATTTCATATGACGAAAATAATATGATGGCGCCTATATCACAATTTTCAGCATTTGATTTTGAAAATAGCTTAGGTTTTGTTAAATCTATTGTAAAATCGCCAACTAATCCCATTTCCCATATACAAAGGAAATTGCATGTTTTTAATACCAATTCCCCAAATAATATTCCATTAGTATATCCTCTCAATAAGAGCAGCAACTATTCTCTGGGGAAAGTATAGTTTTTTTTTTCGTAAACATTTATGGATTTCGAATTACATCTATTCATCCTGATAAGGCCCTATGCTCCTTATAGGAATCGAGGGAACATATATATATATATATATATATATATATATATATATATATATATATATATATATATATATATATATATATTATCAGGATATATATATATATATATATATATATATATATATATATATATATATATATATCCTGATAATATATGTATGTTTATTAATATGGGAACATTATAATTGTAAAAGAAATTTTTAGTACAAAACATACGAAACACAAATACAGTGATATGCATTTGAAATGCAACATTTGCAAGAAAACTGAACATTTTTTGACTATCCGATCTAATCAAAGGCGATCGGATTATATAATGTAACAAATTTAGATGAAAACAACACTGAAATAGGTATACATATGGTGGAAGCTAAATGCATTCCTACAACATTTTATAACGAATCAATTGCTATTTCTCTTTTACATAAATAATTGCAACAAAACATTACAAAAGTAATAAAAATAATTTTTAGTACTAAAACACATACAATCTTTCTCTTAATCAACAGTTGTAAAATTTTTTAAAAAGTGTTATCAAAGCATTTTAAAGATGGTATTTTCCAAACGTTCTCAAAACGTTTTATTTTTTGTATAAACAACGCTTTGAGAGTACTTAGTTTTTTGTACCATCATCAATTATCTGGCTGGGTAAAATCAGCACAAAGTCATTATACCCTATACACCACCTAGTGTGGGGTATAATTGGACATATAAAAACGCGTTTAAAAAGTTCAAATCCCGATTTCTCTAATATCGGAACGGATCGGCGCTCCTGATTACATACTGTCTATTAGGTAAGATATTCAGTTTCCGAATTAGTACGCTTGTGTAAATATCGACACCACAGTTTCGGAGAGAAATCCAAAATGGCGATCGTCAATTTATCAGGCTTCTTCATTTTTGTTTGGGGGTGTTTGACAGGATAAATCTGAAAATTTTAATAAATTCGAATTGTTCCTGCACATAGCTCTATTACCCTGAGAACCTGAGAATATACATTTCATACTATCCTAATCTGTTTTTGTTGTAACAGTTTTAAAAAGAGAATTTATTGTTAATGATTTTCGTCAAAGTCGGAGTGGAAATTCATGCTCAGATAAATTCGAAAATTCGAAAAAATCCAAATCGTTCCGGCAGCGAACTGGTCGGCGTTAACAGGGGATACCATGTCCAAGGTGGACTGCGGGTGAGGTTGGCATTTGGAAATGATTGGCTGTGTGTACAGATGAATCGCATGTATTCGCTTCAATTCCCCTTGACACCCTATCCCAGTTCTCTTAGTAAACGGTCGGGACTCAAAAAATATGTGCTTAAATTTGCATACGAACAACACTTAAAACAGTTTAACATATTTTTTTTTTTGTAATTGACTACCCAGTCAGAAATTGACAAACATAAAAGCGTTCTGAAAGCACTTTGTATGGTGGTTGAAGCGTTATCAAAGCAACAAAATTTTGGGTTTTATAGTGTTCTCAGAGCACTAAAATGATAACCATGATTTACGATTTCATGTTTGTATTTAGAGTATTTTAGAAACGTTGCAAAAGCAAAAAATAAAGTGATTTTAAAGCGTTAGAATTTTTGTTTATAGAACGTTTTCAAAACATTAGAAAAACTAAAAATTAAGTGATTTTAAAGTGCATTAATACAAAAATGGAGTGTCCTCCGAGAATTTTAAAAACAAAAAGTAGAGGAATTTTCCAGTACTCTAAATACAAAAAATAAAGTAATTTCTTAGTACTTAAAAAACATTTTTTTATACATTTTATTAGAACTTAAATTATTTTTAAATGATTAAGTTAAAAAATTATAGGATATTAAGAGAAACAACAAATAAAATCTAATATGACAATATCATATTAGAATTTGGACTTGAGGTAGAAGAATATTCTAACTAAATATATGAAAATATAGAAAGTCCGAAAAAACAATTTTTGTATTTTCAATGCAAAAATTAAGATAATTGTTAGAAATGTAGATCTGTTCAATTTTTTTGGTGTTGTAGGGTTCTGATGAAAATGAAATAGTTAAAACTGAAGTGTTTAATGAAGAAGTAGTAGATGAGAATTTAGATTTAGATGATGGGGACGTTGGTAGTTCCAGTTAAGCACACCTGGAGAAACAAGTTCGTATGAATTTCTTCCTGAGGAATCTAATAGTGATTTAAGCACACTTACATGTGGACATATCGAGCAAAAACTGAAAAATTTGCTAAGGAAGTTTTTCGATAACCCCAGTAGAAATTTTTTTTATATTTTGGTTCCCGAACGTAGGGGTCGTCTTTTTAAATTTTACATTTATAGCAAAACACTGGTCTCCTCGAGGCAAAAATATTGATATATCACACTTCAAAATCTGACTTTAAATGCCAAAGCTATAGCGAAAAATTAAAAAAGGCGGCTACGTTCGGCAAAAAATTTTTTTTTAAATTGCCTTGCAAAAATACTGCATATTGCAGGGTGTACGGCGAAAAGGAAATTAAAATTATAATTTATGTAGATAGAATGGATGTGTTTGAAAAATCAAAAAAGAACTTTTGGTGTATAATGGGAAAGGTGTTTTCAACCGCATACATTACCAAGCCATTTTTGATTGGTCTCTATTATGGAAATTCAAAACCGTATTCGGCCAGAGAATTTCTGGAAGAACTTATTTTGGAAGCCAACTTTTTAACTAATGAAGGTATAAATATTTATTTTAGTCTCAAACTTAATTAAGTAATCTAATTTTTATTAATGAAGGCATCCAAGTAAATGGAAAAAACTTCAAATTCGAAATATTTGCATTTTGCTGCGATATACCCGCCCGTTGAAGAAATTAATTGCGAAGAACGAACGTTAACGTTAACACAATGGAAACATTATTATTTTGAAAGAAATTTTTAGTAAAATTTTTAGTACAAAACCTACGAAACACAAATACAGTGATATACATTTGAAAGGCAACATTTTCAGGGAAACTAAAATTTTTTTGACTATCCGTTCTCATCAAAGGACGATATTTTCCAAACGTTCTCAAAACGTTTTATTTTTGGTATGGACAATGCTTTGAGAGTACTTAGTTTTTTATACCATCATCAATTTGTCAATTTGTACAAAAGCATTAAGTAGGACCGTGCAAGGATACCCACAGGGTCAAATTCTCTCAGGTTAAAAGGTCAAGAAGGACGAGAAATAAATAATTTTTGTCGATCAATGTTGATCTTAAACTTCACGGTCTTTAAAAAAGCAGGGGATTATAAAGCTACTTGAGTTATATTAGCCTGACAGAAATAGCCAACTGCAGAAGACTTATTTTATAAAAATTATTACGCTTTGTTAAAACAAGATTTAAAGTCGGAAGGTCCCGAGTTCGATTCCGTTCACGGACATACAATTTCTTTTTAGTTTTTTTTTTATAATTTTTGTTACAAAATTAAATTTGTTTTATTAAATTTAATTGTTTTTTATAAAATAAATTTTTTTATACCTTTTTTGACCATCTATATTTTGGTTTTCCTGACGTTATGCCAATGTTGGAAAGGGAGTTCTAACATACGTTATGACAATGTTTACAGGATAGCCATTTTTACAATTCAGTTACTATTTAAGCTATATTCTATTACATGTCTCGTTAGCATAGGTGTTTAGAACGATTGTCTGGCAATACAACTGCCCGGGTTCGAATTTCAGCATGACAGTGTTATTTAAAATAAAATTGGTTAATTCATTTTAATGTCTGGGAATTTTCCGACCATACTTCGTGGAAATGTAGATATATTGGCAAAGAAGTATTTTTTATTACTTTTATGGCTTTGCAGCACCGGAGATATTTGATAATGATTTTGCTGCCGGTCCCGAGCGGGTTAAAGTTTTATTAAAATTTTAATTTTATAATAACTAATTTGTTTTTTTTTTTGTCGACCTTTTTGTTGTAATTTAATTAATAAATAGTTAAGCTCGAGATCAGTTTAAAATAAGATTATTCTTTATTTTCGATATTTCGCTATCCTCTGGACAGCATCTTCTGGAAATACGAGTAGCAATAATCAAAAATAAACTATACAAACGTCTTAACATTTAATATTGCACTATTATAGTGCATCGTATGTTTAAAATGTAAATATATCAATTAACGAGTAAAAAGGTTAAAGTCGGGCATGCCGACTATAGAATACCCTACACCAGTCTGGGTAAAAGCCAACTAATGTCACCAAAATCAATAGGCTGCGTTATTGGGCCAATATAGGTCTGTGTACCAAATTTCATCAAAATATCTTAATATTTGCGACCTGCAGCGTATAAACAGTATAATTTTGGTAGGACCCTTATATGGGCACTAGGTCTAAACATGGACCGATGTTCATCAAAATCAATAGGCTTCGTCCGTGGGCCAAAATAGGTCTGTGTACCAAATTTCGTCAAAATATCTTAATATTTACGACGTGCATCGTATAAACAATATAATTTTGGGGGGACCCTTATATGGGCACTAGGTCTAAACATAGACCGATGTTCACCAAAATCAATAGGCTTCGTCCTTCGGCTGCCATAAGTCGGTGTACCAAATTTCATCAAAATATCTTAATATTTGCGACCTGCAGCGTATAAACAATATAATTTTGGTAGGACCCTTATATGGGCACTAGGTCTAAACATGGACCGATGTTCACCAAAATCAATAGGCTTTGTCCTTGGGCCAACGTAGGTCTGTGTACCAAATTTTATCAAAATATCTTAATATTTGCGACCTGCAGCGTATAAACCATATAATTTTAGTAGGACCCTTATATGGGCACTAGGTCTAAACATGGACCGATGTTCACCAAAATCAATAGGCTGCGTTACTGGGCCAATGTAGGTCTGTATACCAAATTTTATCAAAATATCTTAATATTTACGACCTGCAGCGTATAAACAGTATAATTTTGGTAGGACCCTTATATGGGCACTAGGTCTAAACATGGACCGATGTTCACCAAAATCAATAGGCTGCGTTATTGGGCCAATATAGGTCTGTGTACCAAGTTTCATCAAAATATCTTAATATTTACGACCTGCAGCGTATAAACAGTATAATTTTGGTAGGACCCTTATATGGGCACTAGGTCTAAACATGGACCGATGTTCACCAAAATCAATAGGCTGCGTTATTGGGCCAATATAGGTCTGTGTACCAAATTTCATCAAAATATCTTAATATTTACGACCTGCAGCGTATAAACAATATAATTTTGGTAGGACCCTTATATGGGCACTAGGTCTAAACATGGACCGATGTTCAAAAAAATCAAACTTGTTCGTCCTTGGGCCAACATAGGTCTATGTACCAAATTTCATCGAAATATCTTAATAGGTGCGACCTGTAGAGTGCGTACAAGATTGCATGGACAGACAGACAGACGGACGGACGGACGGACGGACGGACAGACGGACATCGTTAAATCGAAATAAAAAAAAATTCTGAACCGATCGGTATACTATAAGGTGGGTCTACGACCAATATTTTTTGGTGTTACAAACATCAGCACAAACTTATAATACCCTGACCACATAGTGGTGTAGGGTATAAAAATAAATATACAAATTACATAAACTTTTTCCATTAAATTTTGGATTCTGTTATCGCGAAAACTCAGGGGGTTACCGCGTAACTCGATTCGAAAAAAAATTTTCGAATTCGTAAATTTTGTACCTATCGTAAAAAGAACAGTTTGAGCAAAAATCTTACTTTTTGAATGTTATGTGTGGTGTACAAGCTTTAGGATAAAAATAAATTAAAAAGTAGAATTTTTATACAGAATTACATATATTTTTAACAATATTTGCAAGATTTACGAAATCGAAATATTTTTTCGAATCGAGTTACGCGGTTACCCCCCAGTTTTCGCGACAGGTCTGGTTTTTAATTAGTCTTGAAAATCGAGCTTGCACTCTATAGGGAATACTATCGCAGCTGTCAAAACGTGCTGTATATCAAATTAAAGGGCTTATTTCATCATTTTAAAATGTTACAAGAAATAGCCTTTTTACTTTCAATTTTGCATTTTTTTGCAAAAAGATTATTAAAAAATTTATTTTTCCTACAAAATCGGTTTTGCAAATATTTCTTAAACTATAGCTAACTTTAAAGTTCTAGGGCCATATTCGTGATCTGCATCCCAAAGTCTATTAGAAATGATGTGTCACAATCGCGGTGCATCAAATTTTTCTTATTTTGTTGTACTGTGTAATTTTTAAACCTTAAAATAAAATCAATTTTGTATGAAAAATTTGGTTTTTACTAGGGTTTTTCTTTTCCCGGACTTTTTTTCTCGCTCGTTAGAAAATAAATAAATCCAACATATGTTTTACTTGAAAAATCCAATTTCTATTAGAACAATGTCCGACAAAAAAAAAATCTACTTAGAATATTCTGAAAGAAAGCCTTATTATAAAATATCCATATCTTCTACTTTTTCTCGATCAATTCGTTTAACTGTTTAAATAGCGAATTAGTATTATGGTAATATATTTGTATATTTATATACAAGGCCGTCTTAATTAAACAAAAACTCTTTAAAATATATAAACTATACTTCTCTTCTCAAACGGTAAACAAATTGATTTAGAAAAGTGAAAGATATGGGTATTATATTTTCATCCCTTCTCTCAGGATATATTGGAATTGTTAATGGGTGCAAATTTGTGTCGGACGGTGAAATAACAAATTTATTAAAATTGAAGTTTTAAAGAGATTTAAAAAAAAAATAGTTTTAGACGTTTCTTATATGAAATTCTGGACCATGTTCTTTATTTTTTCGCTTTGCGTCTTTACAAATTTTTTTAATTTGAGCTTTGGTCTTAGTCAAAACTACACTCAAAAAAAATAAGTTAGTAGAAAAATTAGTAAAACATCTTGTATATCAATTGTACTAGTTTTCAGCAATTTTTTTTGCTGAATTTCCGTTTTCAGCAAAAATTTTAGTTATATTTTTTTAGCACTAAACTAATTTTGAACTAATGTTTTACTAATATATTTTGTTACAAAAAATTGTGCTGATAACCGCATTTATAGCATGTATGGATCAATATATGTCGATTTTTAGTTAGGTATTTAAATTTTATTTATTCAATTTATTTTCAGCAAATAAATGAACTAAGGTAAAATTTCTCCACAAAGTTTTTTTCAGTTTACTAATATTCAGCGAAAAGTTTAGTGATTTTAGCAAGGATTTTTTTCTTTTGCAATCGACTAAGTGTTAGCAACGTTTTTGCTGAGATTACTATTTTTTTGGTAAAAATCAGCTCGCTGATTTTCAGCAACACCTTTTGCTGACATTACCAAGTTTTTTGCAAGCACGCTCCTGATTAAAAATTTGCTGACACAGCAACATTTTTTGCTGACTTTACTGACTTTTTTTTTGAGTGTACATGTATTTGCGCCAGCACAATTTTGACCTATTTGTACGGACTTTTTTTATGAGTGTATAAACAGTTTTGATATTCTTTTATTGCTTCCAAAGGCTTTCTTTTATAATTTTTTCCTTATAGAAAAACGTTCACATTTTAAGTTTCAAAGAACATTTCAAACTTGTTTGTTATTTATTCATAATGGGTTAAGAAAAAATTCCCTACCACATTTATTTTTTCGATGGAAGGGGATTTTTGCTTTGTCATCAATTTTTATTTATGTTAAATACTTTTATTTGACTTGGACATGTATTGAAAGCATTTTGATTTTTTAGTTTCGTTTAAAAATGTGTACAAGTATGTTATCGTAATATTTGTTACAAATATTTCATTTTACTTGTTTTATTTTTTTTATCAAAAAAAAAACGTGTAGTACATTTGCTTTGTGTTTTGATCGTTTTTATTAAAGAAATTCTTATAAAATTTATAAAAAAAATTTTAATGAGTCACATTCTATATGCAAAAACAAAATATGACTTAAGTACAATTGTATAATATCGGGAACAGTGCAAACGATAATAAAAATTTATCTAAAAATGCGTAAAAAACAAAAGGTAAATAAAGATGTTATTTTAATCATAGATGGAAAGTACCCTACGGGGAATGAGGAGTCAATTGCCCTCCAAGGACTTATCCCGTGACCGGTCAACCGAAGGCATATTACTAAATTAGTAAAAATATGAACCAAAGAGAATGAATTAATTTTCTAAGTATTTTCTGATTCGTTACTTTCACTGTTGCTTTTAAAAAACTTGACCGATACCGAAATAAAAAACAAAATTCGCGGCATATTTTTTAAAATATTTTTTTATTTATTTTACTCTTTTATTTATTTTGAACTTTATGTTTCTACGATTGGCTTATTTTAGTTCTTATTTAAAATTTTTATAATTTTTTGCTAAAAAATTTTAAGTTTTGTATTTTCAACGTTTTTTAATGTTAAAGCTGTTTTAGTTTTAATAATTGGTATTTCATTTAATTTTCTTTTTAACTTAGAGGCAATTTTTAAAATTTTTATTTATATTATCAGAGTTTTTGAGGTAATTTTCTAATTTTTAATTGATTTTTTAATTTAATTATGGCCAACGCAAAAAACGATTCAACTGCCATTAAAGGACCTATCCCGTGACCGGTCAATCGGGGGCATACTGAAGGCACTTCCACTATATTTGTGTGTGTGTTAGTGTTGTTTTCTTTTCTATTTTTTTCTTTTCCATGTTTTTTTTATTTGCTGTGTGTGTGTTTGTTTTTTCTTTCTCTTTCTCTTTTTTATTTGAACAGAAACTAAAAACATATAACTTAACCATCAGCCAGCCATCACGCATAAGCAACATTAGCTCAGACGGTAGAGCGTTTGCCTTACAAGCAGAATGTTGTGTTATCGAGCCCTTCTTCGACTCCAAGTAGATTATTTTTAATTCTTAATTTTTTATTAGTTTATTTGAAAAGCTATTTTTAGACACACCACCTTACTGCCACAATGTGTCTCAACTGTGGCAATTGGTCATTTCCAATGACAACGCCATGTTAAAGTGATATGTCTCTTTCAAACAAAAAGACCGATCAACGACCGGTCTCCGCCCTCTTGGGACCTATCCTACGTGTCATCTGGGACCGGTCCCTTTCCCCGTAGGGTAATTAGTAACACTACTAGGAACTTATCAAGTACAACGGTACTTGCCAATTACCTCGATACCTATCAGAGACTTTGTTCATTAAGTGATAACTAAAATTGCTTACCTTCTGTTAATTCGTTACCCAAAGTTGACTCAATTTTGTTTAAGTTTTGAAAACTTACGAAATTGTACATACTTAGCTTTAAAAAATGTCATCCAATTTTGCGTTATATGTGTGTTTATATAAAAATGGTTTTAATATAACAGTATATAATTTGATATAATTATATCTAATCAGGTGTGATATCATATAAAATTATATCGAGGGCTTATATTCAATAGGGGCTATCTGCAGTATTGGGGAAAATGAGTTTTTAACAGCAAACACTTCTATGAAATTAATTTTGGACTGAAATAATAATTTTAGACCCACCTCTTTCTCATTTTAGTTAATTTGCTATCTACCAAACAATTTTTTATGAATGTTATAGAGGCTATCTGCTCGAATTTCAATACATTTCTTAAATTCAAGAAAATAAAATATCTCTCTAAAGAGATATTTTCGAATACAGTTTGCAAGTTAGTGTGGATTTCAACTCATTGATTCTAAAAATTTTTCTACCGCGTCACAATTTTGAAAAATCGCGGTTGAAATTCTCATTTTTTTTTATCGGTTTTGAATGTTCATGCTTTATACATTTTATAACACTTATTAATTAAGATTGGACTTTGTATTTTATAATTGGTGAAAAATATTTTGAAATTGTTCTACCAATATACATGGTAATAGCTTTTTGAATTAGCGGTTTACTTAAAATTCGAAAATGAATTTGAAAGTCATCCGTATTCCGTGAATTAACGAATTTTGAAACAAGATAGTATAAAAAATGTATGGAAGACGTCTAATATCCAATTATTTGTTTTCGTTGAAATCGAAGTTTTTTAAATCTTTGGTAACGCGTGTTAAGACGAAAGGATACTACAGCTGGCATCAACTAAATGGCTATATTTTGTTGGTTTTTTACACTCTAAATTTTTAGCAAAATATGCAGAAAAATGCATTAAAATATGCATTTATAGAAAAATATATAAAAGTATGCATTTAAAGCAAAATATGCACTAAAAAGATGTTTGGTTTGCGTTGTTCTTCAGCTCATGACAACAAACATGTATTTACATGAAATTCCGACCCCTAATGATAAGACGTTTGATACAAACAAAAAACTTTAATTTCTAAAAAATTTTGTAATCCGCTGAATATTCTTACTATTTATTTTAATAAATTATCTTGTTGCATTTATGTGCCAAACATTTTTTAAAATTTTTTTTTTTGTTGAATTTCAATAAATTGTGATTTTTGTTTTACTATAGAAAATGAAAATAAGAAGGCACGGGGTTATTTCTTGTTAATTTAAAAATTTAATTGTTTATTTTGTCGTGTGTTATGTTTTTTATTATTTTATTTTTATATCCGACAACAAACCCCTAATGTAAAATTCATTATAAACAAATTGTGATGTACCCTAAATGTATTTTTATTAAAAGTTTTTTGTTTTATTGTTCTTTAGTGCATACATTACAAATATAAAAAACAGAAAAATATTTTTTCGTAACCACTTGATTTGCTGCAAATGTGTATGCAAATTTATAACATGATTTTTTTTGCGAGCATATTAGTGGTATTTATGTTTACATGGAAGCTTTGCGAAAATAAAGAATTTAAATCAATTTTTCCATACACTTAAAATAATACGTGAGAAGAAAAATCTGTTAAACGGGTTTCAAATCGATTTGACTAACTTTTAACAAATTTTTAGTTGAAGCACTATACTAAAAATCCTCAGTGCTTTAACTAGTTTTGAGTATTAATTTTCAAAACTTTATAACTAATTTTTAAGAGCCCATTCGTTAAATTTTACACAATTTATTGCTAAAGTATAATATTTTCATGTTTCTGTTATGCCCGGTAGATGGCGCCACCAATGTATCCGAAGTTTTAAAGATGGCGCTAATTCTTTCCCTCCCTATTATTTTAAGTTGCCCGTATCTCGAAAACTAAGAGAGATAGAGCAGAATTGACGAACATTTCGACTACCCCTAACTATATAAAGGGTGAACACACCAAAATTGCGACACTTTGGAAAACTTATAACTTACTCAAAAAAATTTATATGTTTTGAAATTCAAATACCCTGAGTAGGCCATGACCTAAATTTCATGTATGAGAAATTTCATTCGAATTTGACTTTTAGTTTCGTCAAAAATGACCACCGAGTTAGAAACGAGGCAAATTATTTTGCACGAATATATAAAAAAACCGGTTCTCAGTTCGCGTAAAATTGCGAAAAATGTAAAAGTGCACCACTCGACAGTTTTCAGGGTTTTAAATCGCTACAGAGAAGGTCTGACAATTGCTAGAAAGCCTGGTAGCTGAGGTGATCATGACCAAAGTGATACAAACAGTGCTCGGAAGGTCCTCAGGGCATTTTGGCAAAAGCCGAATATTTCGTCACGTTCTGTTGCAAAATCTGTGCGTAAATCGCAGTCTTTCGTACAGAAAGCAAAGCGGCAAGATTCACTGAGAATTTTTAAAGCTCAAACAGCACCAGCTCGAGACGCAAAGCAGAATGTTACGGCGAAATCGCGCAGCCGTAAGTTGTACGAATCTCAAATCACGAAATATGAATGCATTGTCATGGACGACGAAACCTACTGCTTTCAAAATTTCAAATATATTGCTGGCCAAGGCTTTTATACTGCTGCAAGTCGTAAAGATGCTCCAGGAAGCTGTAAATTGAAAATGCAAGTCCATGTTTCCAAAAAAATACATGGTTTGGTGAGCCATTTGCTCCTGTGGTCGTAAAAGCAGCCCTTTCATCACATCTGGAACAATGAACGCTCAAGTTTATCGGGATGAGTGCCTCAAAAAGCGTCTTCTGCCATTTATTAAGAGTCACGTCACCAAACCACTGTTCTGGCCGGACCTATTGAGGAATATTGGTCAATACCCAGCAAAACCTTTCATTACCACCCAGCAAAACCTTTCATTACCATGTAATGAGTTTTAGGTATTGATATCTTAAGTGTTCACTAGTTACCTTTTAATTACTAAACTACTTATTTTAACACGGTGATGTCATTGGAGGAAAGTCATTACACTGATGTTACCTGTAAGTAGTTTGCCAGTTGTTCTATAAATAGATGTTGAATATAGATTTAAAAAAATATAAAAATTTAAAAACCAACAGGAGCTGACACGTATTGATCAGCGTACCCCACGATTGTCAGGCAAACACTCTAACCATTAGACCACGACATCACTATGATTTTTAATGCTTTAACTTATGTACACATTTATTGTGGCAACTGTTATACATGTCTTTTTTTCACAAAACTTGTTGTTATTAAATACTGCTTAATGAACATCAACATTTCTATAAATAGATGTTTAATATAAATTACAAAAAAAAAAACAACAATGGAAGCTAACACGAGTTGAGCAGCGATCCTCATGTCTGTCAGGCAAAAACGATAACCACTAGGCTACGCCATAGTTATGGTTTTTAATGATTTAGAACATATATTATTGGTTTCAGCTATTGTGAAATAGTAATGTGTGGGGTATAATTATCGGTAACTCATTACATTCAGTTTAAAAGTAATTCAACGGGTAATGAGATATGAGATCTAAGTAATGCATGTAGTAATGACCAGTCATTACCAAGGTTTTGCTGGGTAGTGAAGGGAATATTGAAGAAGACAGGTGAACTGGTAAAAGATATTGCAGAATTCAAAACCAAGTGGTTGTCGGCGTCGTGAAAAGTCGGTGATGCACTCGTGCAAAAGATGATGGCGCGTGTGCGACGAAAAGTCCGATCAGTTGCATATGGAACAAATAACTAATATTTTAATATTTTTATTACCTCTAAACTTCAAAGTATTCGAATAAAAAAAAATTTATTTCAAAGCCATCTAGTTTTTTTCTGGTATTACCCTATGAGGAGTCAATTGCCCTCCAAGGACCTATCCCGTGACCGGTCAACCGAAGGCATATTACTAAATTAGTACAAATATTAACCAAAGAGAATGAATTAATTTCCTAAGTATTTTCTGATTCGTTACTTTCACTGTTGCTTTTAAAAAACTTGACCGATACCGAAATAAAAAATAAAATTCGCGCCATATTTTTTAAAATATTTTTTTATTTATTTTAACTCTTTTATTTATTTTGAACTTTATTTTTTTACGATTTGCTTATTTTAGCGCTTTTTTTAAATTTTTATAATTTTTTGCTAAAAAATTTTAAGTTTTGTATTTTCAACGTTTTTTAATGTTAAAGCTGTTTTAGTTTTAACAATTGGTATTTCATTTAATTTTCTTTTTAACTTAAGGGCAATTTTTTAAATTTTTATTTATATTCTCAGAGTTTTTGAGGTAATTTTCTAATTATTAATTGATTTTTTAATTTAATTATGGCCAACGCAAAAAACGAGTCAACTGGACCTATCCCGTGACTTGTCAATCGGGGGCATACTGAAGGCACTTCCACTATATTTGTATGTGTGTTAGTGTTGTTTTCTTTTCTATTTTTTTTATTTGCTTGTAGTGTTTGTTTTTTCTTTTTAATTTGAAAAGAAACGAAAAATATATAACTTTACCATCAGCCAGACATCACGCATAAGCAACATTAGCTCAGACGGTAGAGCGTTTGCCTTACAAGCAGGGGGTTGTGTTATCGAGCCCTACTTCGACGCCAAGTAGATTATTTTTAATTCTTAATTTTTTATTAGTTTATTTGAAAAGCTACCCTACGGGAAATTTTAACAAACTGTCACCGAACTGGCCCCTTTATATGAAATAGACTGGTCACTTTTACATGGCGTTGTCATAGGAGGTGCAAATTGACCCCTTGTGACATGTCACAAGACAAATCCTAGGACAGGTTACTGAACTCTCAATTTCAGGGACCTGTCCTGGGATTTGTCTTGTGACATGTCACAAGGGGTCAATTTCCACCTCCTATGACAACGCCATGTAAAAGTGACCAGTCTATTTCATATAAAAGGGCCAGTTCGGTGACAGTTTGTTAAAATTTCCCGTAGGGTATTTTTAGACACACCACCTTACTGTCACAAGGTGTCTAAAATGTGGCAATTGGTCATTTCCAATGACAACGCCATGTTAAAGTGATATGTCTCTTTCAAACAAAAAGACCGATCAACGACCGGTCTCCGCCCCCTGGGGACCTATCCTGCGTGTCATCTGGGACCGGTCCCATTCCCCGTAGGGTAGTTTCTAAGTGTCGCAATTTTGGTGTGTTCACCCTTTAATATCCCAGCGAAAGGGGTTATATCTATCCAGAAATGGACCATAGTGAGGCCCTCGGAAATTAATGAAAATTTTCCACTTCATAAAATGGCCCATATCTCGAGGGAGGGTTCCGAGACCCTAAATTTGAACAAAATTTACGACTCAGTATAATTACAAATAAAACTGTAGTTTTACTAATTTCTTACTTAAATTTAGATTTGTTAAATTTAACAAAAGAATTCGTTAAAACCAACAAATTTTATTTTAAGCCAAAAAACAGGAATAAATTTTGTTAAAGTAGTCTGTTGATTGAAAATAGTTTTGTTTACTAATAGTTCCGAGTATATAATACATTTTTAATTTCAAAAAAATCGTGTCAGGTAGTTTTTAAGTTAGATATTCGTAAGACGTATCCTGACGTTATCCTATGAGTTCTGGAGCAATAATTGTAACTAATTTTACAAGCTGAGACTCTAAACTAGCTTTTTTTATTATTGCTAATGTATGCCAGATCGTAAATGTAATTTTGACAATTTTTCAAATATTTTTTTCCCCGTTTTAAAAAGTTAATTTTTTCAAATTGTTGAAATTTTCACTTTACGTCCTTCTCGCTTGAAAATCGTTCATTATACCAAAAAACTTTGAATGCAAAAAGGCAGTTAATTATGTTTTCTACCGATACCATATAACTCGTTTTATAAAAAATTGATATTTAGCCAAAAACTATTTAATATCTGAAGACCGCTTTTTAGCGGCCTTGGGCATTAGAGGGTTAAGGAATAACTTGCAGATATTTTTTGCACTTTGCACAGAATTTTACTCTGAACATTTGTAAAGTGGTAAATAAAATATATTGCAATTATCTGCAGTCATTATAAGAAATTAAAATTTCAATTTTAAATAATATCGAATACTGTGGCATATCTGTGTTAGAAAGATCTGATCTGACCAGATCTCATTTGGTAAAATTGTACCATATCTTATTAGATCTTAAAATTGGGAACAAATTTGATATATAATTAGATCTAATAAAATCTGGGCAGATCTGTCGCACCATATAGAAACAGAAGCTATATTCATAACTTTAAACTAAAATTTAAAGTTAAGAATATAGCATCTGTTTAAAAAAAAACCCATAAAATCATCGTTTTACCAGAGAATTCTTTAAAGAAAATTTTTACATAGATTTTGGGATATTTTCCTATCTAAAAATCTTTTTAATTTTCGTAGCAAATGCCTTCCTTCAGTGTTTATTGAAGAACTCTACGATTCTCATAATTTTTCCTAAAAGAAAACTCATAAAATCTGACCTATAATCTTGTAAATTTATTTTTTTAATTTTTCCCAATTTTGCAATGATTTCTTAAATTTTTACAATTATATTTTGAATTTTTGCAAACATTTATTTGAATACCCCATTGAATGCTTTACGTGTGCATTTATTTTGTCATATCTATCTGATAGTGTTATAGTTTCGTTATTATATATTTTTTTATGCAATCCAACACATTTGCATCTGATTGCTTCTGACTGGGTGCCAGCAACCAACATGAGGTGTAAATTTATTTTGTTATTTTTATTTAAAAGTACTCGTATTTATATGAGCATCATTAGTTTTTCGTAATATTAATAAAAATAAATCTACATAAATTTCAAATAATTAATTTGGTATTTTCCTTCTTTCTCTTGTGTTTCTTTTTGTTTCAGCCTGATGAAGTAAATACCCGAAATAATTTTCTACAAGGCAACTTCTTTAATCGTAAAAGGTAAGTGCAATTTTAATATATTTTTTGCGTTTTTAATGCAGTTTCTGAATTAAAAGTTTAGTTGGAAAATTTATGCATACTATTTAGGTAATTTAAGTTATTTGTTGTTATCCTCAGGGCCAGTTTTATAGTCCGATCTAACAGTTTTTGTCTTAAATACTTAAGTTAGAAATTTTGTTTGAAAATTTCTGACCTAAGTAAAATTTTAGAAAAAAATTCGTTCTTAGTTCTGACTATAAAACTGGAACTGAGAAATGCTTTTTAAAGCAACCGACAACCATCTACTGAGGCTATGACTCGTAGCATCACCTCATATGCTGCGTTCACATCTGTTTTCAAATCCCGAAATTTCAATGGAAATCTCGCCAGAAATCTTGACAACCGAATTTTTTTTTGTAAACAAATTACCATAAAAAAATTACCTAAAATTAAAAATATTTCTTAAAGCTATTTTATTCATTGGCGGAGTACAATTGATCTAACGCTAATTATGTTAGCAAATTTGTTTGCTAGACGAAACACTTATAATCATTAGTACATTTCCGTTGGGTCTAAATTTCCCAAGTAAAAATGGGATCGTATATGGTTTCATATATGAGCATATATGATCATATATGAGCATATATGATCATATATGAGCATATATGATCATATACGAATCCATATATGATCATATATGTTCATATAAGATCCTATTTTTACTTGGGTTATCTATATTATATTTTTAATAATCCTTTTATTTCATTATTTTGTTATTTTTCTAGTCAGCTGTTTTGAATTGCGTTGCCACTTTTTCATGCAAAAACTCTACAAATTAACACAGTATTTATTCTGTAAAAGTTGACACAGCGATGAGTGTAGCTTTTGGAAGTTTTGTCAATCACAGCCTGAAAAAACTTTGGAAAATGTTTTCTTCTTCCTGTAAATGAACTTTTTTTTTTTTAACTCATTTGTTTATTTATTGAATCTTTTTTCATTATAGAAAATAACAATAAGTATTAAAATCTTAAAAAACTAAATATACAATTATAGTCCTATTGCCAGTGCAATAAATGAACTTAAGAAAAATTCTTTAGTAATTAATTCTAAAATTAATTACGATTATCCTATGCGACGGTAACAAACACTTTACTCAAAGTGGTTCAATTGTGATACTTTTCCTGTAAGATGCAGAAAATTTCTTTCCGATCAGTGTCTTCGTGCTAAATTTGCCTGCTGTTAAAATATTTAAGGAGATGCTAATTCGGCTTTCCCAAGGCTAATACGAAATGATACAATTTTTAGCGTCCCTATTATCGTTTTCGCCTAAAATGAGTATTGTAAAGTAAAATGGAAAAAATACATACAGTGGTGGCAAATTTAATAGGAACGATTCAAGTTTTTTATAATTTTTTTTTCGTTGCATTTATTTTTAAAGATCAAAATAGTGGCTAAATTCGCCCCGGGAGGCAAAGATGTGGTTTAGAATATTGTGCAGAATTTTAACATAATGTCTTTTTTTTTATTTTGTCACTTGTTTTAAGTGGGCGTGGCTTTCAATGAAAAATTAGCGATATCGACCTGTTATCAAATTACAGAGTAAAATTTAGCGAGTACTGCTCGGATCTATACAAACTGTATATTTTTGGAAATCCTACAAAATTTCCTTAACTTCTGCATTATTTTTATCTAGAAATAGTCGCCAGACTTGAAATGACAGTGCCTAAAACATAAAAAAAAATTTCTTTGTTTTTGGCGATTTTATAATAAAGTTAACCACACTGAAATTTTAATAGGAAATGCTTTATACTTAATACAGAAAAAAACTTGACTTTTATGCTGACTCAAGTACAGCATAAAACTACTCGCTTTAAAGTTTCATTGTTAACTTTATTTTAAAATTGCTAAAAACAACGAAATTTTTTTCATGTTTAAGACACTGTCATTTTAAGTCTGGCGAACATTTCTGGATAAAAATAATGCATAGATCCGATCAGTACCCGCTAAATTTTACTCTGTAATTTGATAACAGGTCGATATCGCTAATTTTTCATTGAAAGCCACGCCCACTTAAAACAAGTGACAAAATAGAAAAACAGACATTATGTTAAAATTTTGCACAATATTCTAAACCACATATTTGCCTCTCGGGGTGAATTTAGCCACTATTTTGATTTTTAAAAATAAAGGCAACAAAAAAAAAAATAGAAAAAACTTGAATCGTTCCTATTAAATTTTCCACCACTGTATATGAATAAATCATGCGCACACATATGCGGCCTATTCGAAAATCAATTACCGCCTTGCTTGTAATGCGATGTGCGTTCGTAAAATCAACAGCTGGCACCTCGGTTCGAAAACTCATTAACAAAGACATTGAAACAAGCATTTCAAGAATGTCTGATGCAAAAGCATCAATTGATTTGCATGAGCATTGCAAAGTAATCACAGATGCGTATCAGATGTGCAGATCAATGATGCATTTCCGAACAGGCCCATACTATTTGCCTATAACCTGTTTGGAATAGTTACAATACATTCTTAAAATTTGTGTCTTTCATCATTAAATAAAGAAAACTATAAATAACATTTTCTATTTATTGACGTTAAAACGTATATGGGACTATTTAATTGAATGGTACAATTAATTGACAATTGCATTATTTGATTGAAATGATAAGGAATATTGTTCTCATTACCATTGAGTGCGTTTAGCAGACGCTCAACTGTTACTAATCCGTTGCACAACAATCTGAAAGGAAAGCAAAACAAGAATATGGTTGTATTTATTTCGCTAGAATTCTTCATCAATTCAATTGGTTTTGCATTAATTCTTGTTTTACATTTTATTGTATTTAATTTTGTTTTTTTGCGGTAAATTATGTATTTTTATTTTCATATAAAATTTTTCTGTAAAAAAATAAATTTTTTGTAAACAAAGTACGAATTTTTGCAACTCAAATAAGAATATCTACAACTCTGTTCTAATGGCAACAATTAATTAGTTAAAAATGTGGCAGGCAACAGTTTGACAAATATTTTGAATGTGTTTTAGTGTGTCATCATGAAAATATTTTAAAACAAAAACAAAATTAGCATCGTTCACCAGATTAAGGTAATCATAAAGCGATACATATAAATTGTAGCGGTAGCAGGTTTTTCTGGTTTTTCTGGCCCATTGTTTCGACCAATTCCTATGATTTTTTTTCAATTTGCCTTGATCGTTGCCAATGCTTAAAATAATCAATTATAATTGATAAAAAGGGCATTTTATTACAAAAAACAATTGTTTTTATAAAAGAACAAACTAGGTATTGGGTAAACAAGTTAATGTCAATTTTTTTCCTTGAAAAATGCATTTATTATAATAACGAAATGAATTGATACATTATTCAAAGTATTAGCCACTACTTTTTCCCATCTTTGTGGTAGCACATGGATTCCGCGCCAAAAGAACTGCTCCGGTTTTGAGGTAAAGAATGAATCAAGCCAATTTCTGATACCCTGTTCTGAAGTGAAGCGTATTCCAGTAAGGGCGTTCTGCATCGATCGAAACAAATGGTAGTCAGAAGGGGCAAGGTCTTTGCTATAAGGCGGGTGAGACAAAACTTCCCATCCACTCTTTTCCAAATAGGTTTTGACCGGTCTTGCAACATGTGGCCGAGCTTTGTCATGATGGAAGATTATTGACTCATGTTTGGTCGCATATTCTGGTCGTATTTCGTTGATAACTCTCTTCGAACGAATCAATTGTGTTCGGTACAGGTCCCCCGTAATCGTCTGACTCGATTTCAATAGCTCATAATACAAAACACACTTCTGGAATCACTCAGAGTTGAACAACCTTTTTGTTGTAAATCATTATTTTTTGAATTTAAGCTTGACTCAGCATGTATGTTTTTATTTTAAATGGAGGCACTCTCAACTGCATTGTTGTTGTATATACAGGCATTGAATAACTTTTTTAATTCTCTTACTTCATTTGACAAAAATGTTATTATAGCAATTAAATTATTAGATCCTTTAGCGCATTTATTGCAGTTATAAACAATATTATTTGATGAAATTAAAACATTAAAATCACGATCACTATTGACACCAGAGCACCCTTTATGGAATAGACCACTGCATGTTATGCATCTAATAAATATACTACCAACAGCTCTAAAGCAACTAACACAATCAGTATTAGACTGCATTAGGAAGAAAAAATAAAAATGAACTTGTTTAAACGACAATCACTACTGAACTTTACTGCGCTTGGGGTTATAATGTATCCATTTTTCATCACCAGTAACAATACGATGCAAAAATTACTTCTTTTTGTAGCGTTCAAGCAGCATTTCCGACATGCAAAATCGCCTTTCAACGTCTTCGGCTTCAATTCATATGTGACCAAATTTCCTTGCTTTTGAATGAATCCCAATGCTTTTAAACGTAGGAAAATGGCTTGTTCTGTTACTCCCAATGATAATGCAATTTCTTCTTGCGTTTGACAACAATCTTCGTGAAGTAATGCTTCCAATTCCTCATCTTCAAACTTTTTCGGCTGACCAGGCCTCTCCTTGTCTTCTGTGTCGAAATCACCACTTTTGAATCGCGCAAACCAACATTCACCAGTTTTTTGAGTTGGTGTATGTTGACCGTAACTTCTACCAACAATCGATAACTTTCAGCAGCCGTTTTCTTCAAATGTAAGAAGGTTATCAGACTGCCCCGCAAAACATCTTTTTTAGGCACAAAATTCGACATTATTATAGCGATTGAAAAAATGTGTGTTTACGCTTTGGCGTCTATCGAATACTGAATTATAATGACAGATGTTTACCCACCAAAATACCATATTTTGTTATTATTCACACAAACAATATGTGACAGTTATGCCATATATTGTCCAAATCGACATTATTAACTTGTATACCCAATTTATAAATATTCGCTATTTAATTATAGACTAAAGAAATGTCAGCAAAAAATGTTGCTGTGTCGGCAAATTTTTAGTCAGGAGCGTGCTTGCAAAAAAGTTGATATTTTCAGCAAAAGATGTTTTCTGAAAATCAGCGAGCTGATTTTTACCAAAAAATAGTAATCTCAGCAAAAGTTTTGCTAACACTTAGTCGATTGTAGAATGAAAAAAAACTCAAAAAATTTGTAGAGAAATTTTACTTTAGTTAATTTATTTGCTGAACATTTAAATATAGAAATTGTGTAGTTGTTTTTTTTTATCGTTTCCGTTGTTTGTACTACATCCAGACAAGCTGCGACATGTACATCTTGTCTATCTGGTTGTCGTCCACGATGCGGTTATCAGCACAATTTTTGTAGCATAATAAATTAGTAAAAAACATTAGTTCAAAATCAGTTTAGTCCTAAAAAAATATGACTAAAACTATTTTCTGAAAATCAGTACATTTGATATACAAGACTTTTTACTAATTTTTCTACCAACTCATTTTTTTAGTGTACATTACTAATGGCTGATGATCCATCGTGACTTACCAGTGGTCAAATAAGACTGAATATTATTCACTTGATAAAATGGCAAACATTTTCAATATTAGTGCTCAAATTTAATTTTTTTTCTCAATTTTATCATTTTTCAAAACAATTTTTTTCGATTAGAAATAATCCCAATTAAATTCCAATGTCGATGAAAAATTCCCAAGTATGATTAATAATACATTAAAAGGATTACAACAGTACATGTTCGCTCATAATATGACTAGAAATTCTGTAGTTGCATATTTTTAATCAAGTACTAACAAATTACATCTCTTTAAACAAAAACCTACATAATACTTATTAAAGAAGTGCATCCCCCACCCAACACACTGGGGGTTGGAAAAAATGCAAATAGATATTAAGGGTGGATGGTAGATAAACAGTCCCCAGTTTTAAGTTACAAAATAGAATAGAAAATAAAACAATTTAAAAAAAATCTATGTAAAATGCATACACATGTAATGCACTTTAAATGCAATGACGTTGAATCCAAGAGTGGTGGAATGTTTTATTTATTTTTTTTAGATGCATATTGTTGTCTTTGTTGGTGTTGTCAACATAAAAGTCATTACCATTAAAAACACCTACACTCAGGGAAAAAAGTTTTATCGAATTCCTATTGATGAAACTGTTTCCGTGATTGTTTTTCAACTCTTTATCATATTTATTTTCAACTCATCATATTTATCTTAAACTGCCTGTAGTTCTTAGTTAATTAAATATCTTCAAAAATCTCACACATTTTTGACAAATTTGGACATGCCCATAAAATGTTTATGAATATCCAAAAAAGAAAATAACTTAGTTTTAGCATTTACGACTTCACAAAGAATTTTGTCCATATAGAAATTAAATTGACGAAATTTTTTTTTTAAGGAAATACCGGTTAGGTTTTACATAAACCATAAAACTCCTTGAAAAGTCGCACAGACATTTACACAAGTAAGACATTTGATATAAGTAAGAGAAGAACCGCAAAAATTAAACTGTTAAATTTAAAAATTTTGGTTATATTTGAGTTAACTTTTAGTTAATTGACAATAACAACTTACCTTGACTGAAATTACAAAAAAGTGTGAAATATTCAGTGTTTTTTTTTCGATTTTTTAATCAGCAGTGTACTATTTTTACCAAATATTTCTACCGGTTTTAGCAGGATAGACTGTTATTTGCATTCAACTAAATTTAACTTAAATATAACTAAAATTTTCATGTATTTAGTTTTTGTAGATATAACAGTTTTTTTCAACTAATATTCAGCAACATTTTGACTTTAGCAGGGTAATTTCCATTTCCAATTAACGAAAAGTTAACTAAAGTATAACTAAAATTTTGTATATTTAAGTGTCTTATTTTTGCTGTTCTTAATCTTACTATAGCCGTGTTTTCAACTTAACTATATCCGTTAACTCATAAAAAACCTGAAAGTGCACGTTAACTTTCAACACGGATAATTATCAACGTTAAAAACTCAATAGTTATACATTTTCACATCTAACGTAACTTATTCGCGTTACTTTCTAAAAACTTTTGCTGACGTGTGTTGGATTACCAGGGAACAATTATAAACATAAACTGTTTAAAATTTGTTTATACTACAACCGGTTTAACATATATTTTCTTTAAATACTTAACGTTGATAGGCATGAGACAAAATACAGCTTATGTTGAGAGAATTATCTCCATGATATTAATGAATTTTTGGATAAAACCTATGAAGTTTCGGTGGAACTCGTCCATTTAAACTTTTCACTAAATTAATGGATTTTTTCATAAAATGTTGCGAAATATTTAATTTTATTTTTTAAAAGTTTCATACCCTCAATGAAAAACTTGCTTTAAAACTAGACGCATAAAATATAAGAAGGTTTTTCATCAATTTTAAGAAATTTAAAGAAAACTTCATTAATTTACTAAAAAATTTCGCAGAAACTCGTCCAGCTAAATTACCTCTGTGTAGTAATTAGCAAAAAAATCTGCTAATTTCAGCAGTAAGGTAATTTTTAACTTAATTTTAGTGACTTTTGCTGCTATTTTTATGAGCTTATTTCTATGAGGGAATATATGAACATGCCATTAATTTAAATTTTCCTGAAACAGCGTCATCATATTTATGAATTATGTATTGCATTGGGCGAAAATCTATGAACTTTTTCATCACTTTTATAAACTAATCATAAATATGATGAAGCTTTTCCTCTGAGTGTAGAACACAACCCAAACAAAGTTTTCATCATTCATTATTATTTGTCAACTTTATGCAGATCTTTAAAAGAATTTGTTACAAGTGGAACGATTCTATTTGTTTTTGAAAAGAGATATAAACCAATTATTTTGAAAGTGGTACGACCCTTTTTCAGAAAAACTGAGTTCCATGATATTTGTTGTCTTCAATGCACTGCACAAATTTGTTTTGTCAATTTTTTTAATCGCTGAAATTTTGACGGAATTCCTATATTGTGAGTTATTTTGAATAAGATCGAAATCCTCCATTTTCGCGAAATTTGCAATTTCGTTACTTTTTGCAAAAAAACATTTTTTCAAGTAAATTTCATTATCACAGAGTGTGTTCTACGTAAAGAGTGTTTTTTTATGCCCGATAGAACTTTAAATTGTAAAAAATAATACAAAAAAATCAAAATTTAATCCAAAAAATTTTTATTCCAAAAATCAACACATTAACATTTGAAAATGATTTCGGGCATAGAATGGCCACCGCGACTGTTCTTGACGAAGCGCATTCTGGACGTACAATTTTGGGCCACTTCGTCGCACGACCTTGGAGGCCAATTGATAGGTCCATTTCTCAAAATCAACTTATCGCCAAATTTTGATTTCAATAAGTCGATGTTTGCGGTCGCCCGCCTTATGGCACGTAGGGCCATCCTGTTCAAACCACATCTCGCCCAGATCAATGTCATCCATATTTTCAAACAAAAAATCATTTATCATGGTGTGGTAACGATCTCCATTGACTGTAAAGCGAACTCCGGCTTCATTTTTGAAGAAATAAGGTTCAATGATGGCACCAGCATGCAAACCGCACCAAACGGTGTATTTTTCTGGATGGAATGGAGTATGTAGGGTCTGTTGTGGATTGGTTTCACTCCACATGCGGCAATTTTGTTTATTATATAACAACCCCGTTATGACAAAAATGAGCCTCATTGCTGAACACAATTTTGCGATAAAAATCGGATCAGTTTCTAACTGCTCTAAACATGGACCTATTTTAACCAAAATCAATAGGGCCGACATAGGTCGGTGTACCAAATTTCATCAAAATATCTTAATATTTGCGACTTGTAGAGTGCGCACAAGAATGCATGGATCGAAACAAAAAGTGATTCTGAGTTGATCGGTATATTAAAAGCTGGGTCTAGGTGCAGTATTTTTTTGTGTTACAAACATCAGCACAAACGTATACCCCGTTCACGTGGTGATGTAGGGTATAATCACCTAAACGCTGTTCTCTAAAATATATCTAAAATATTCCGTGTAGTTTAAGTAAACAATTATGAATTCCTTCAAGAACTTATGTGATTTTTGAAACAAAATGTAAGTATTAAAGAAATTAAGGTGCCTTTTCCTACTTTTGACTCGACTTTCTTCCATTAAATTACCAATATACAATTATAATTCACTTAAATTCTAAAGGAAACCAAATGAAATTCAGAAAAAAATTTATGAAGTTTTCACTTTCACCTGAAAGTGAAATACAGAACATGCTCGAATAGTTTAGACGTAATTCATTTTTTTGTGTTCCAGATTGGAATTTCTACCACTGTGCGACGTTTTTATAATTTCTGGAAATATTTGTTCTGTTAAATTACAAACTCAATGAGAATTTCTTGTTCTCGTCTAAGAGTATTATTCAACTTTATAATATAAAAGAAAAAACAAAAACATCAGCAACAAATTTACCACAATTTGCTTTGTCATCTTTAAAGCCTTTTTAAATCATATTTGAGTTACCATTGGTTTCTTTCTCTATACATTTTTATTGATATTAGCAGATTTATTGAGATTTTCTATATCCTTTTAGTTCAAGAATGTCTACAAATAGAACTACTGTAGCAGAGTTTAAAAATGATCAGCTTTCTCCCTTCAGTAGATCAGTCATTACTGGTCCTGTTACGGCTTTGGTAAATTTTTTCCAGACAAGTCCTGCTCTGTGGCAGTTTGCATAAATTTTCCATACGGTTGTAATTTAAACTTCTATAGAGTTTTATTACAAATCTTCAAGCTGCGCTAAGAAATTGTTCCCAATACGACTAAAATCTTTAAAGCTATTACTCCTTTACGCATTTCAGTACATGTTTGTTGTTTCGACTTTTAGTTTACTGCATTTTACAAAGTATAAAAGGGAATCAAGGGGATATAAAGTGCAGTAACTTCTTTTTTTTACTTTACAAATCTATGACTGTAAGCATTATGTCTAGCCAGGCAGGAGAGAATGGAAACAGCAAAATAAAAATACTGGCTGGCAGGCTGTCAGACCTCTTTTATTTTATATTTTGTTTACACATTCTTGCATTCATATTTATTTGATTTTTTTTACGAAAACCTAAAACAAAACAAATTGCAAGAGAAAAAACAAAAAACCAAAATCCTAAATATCAGAGTTTAGAGGATAGAATAAAGCAGCTATGGGTTGCCAAGTTTCTCCATAATGAAACTTTTTTTTATTTTAAAGAGGTTCTTTTAGACACAAAATTGTTCCTACAATAACAATAACAAAAAAAAACTTATTTTAACGCATCAACAGCCACTTCTACTGGCTAGACCAACAATAACCCTAAAAATGATGTAGTGGTTTTTATAATGTTAACAAGAGTTTAAGTTTTTAAGTTATTGTTGATTTATTTTTTTAGAGAAGCTTTTAGTGAAAATAGATTTTCAGTTTTTTTTTTTCAAATATATTTTATGTATATTTTTGAACATTGTCAGCATACTTTTATCCAAAGTTTAAACCTCATTCAAATATTTATAAGAGGATGGGATTGTTTTGCAGTAAAAATAACGCATAGTGGCAGATATTTACGCATCTTTAATTTACTAAGGCACACTTTTTAGGATGTAGATTATCTTTAAACTATTTAGGTTTAACGCAGTTTGTAACTGGAATACTTAAAATGTGGTTTATTTTAATAAAGATATAAATTATAAACCATGAAAAGGTTTTTCGGCAAATTTGTATTAATAAACTTAGAAATGACTGTCAAAATTTGTTTTCGGGTTAACTAAACCAAGTTTAATTTACATCTCAAAAAACACGGTCTATTTACGGCAAAACTTTTCAATAATGGACATTCTCAACCAGAGATGGGCCAAAATCATTAACATTACATTTTCATTACCACTACTTTATGTATTGGCAATGAAAGATTTGTGTTCATTACCATTACTGTACTTTATGTAATGACGAAGTTACAATTGTTTAAATGCGCCAGTACCAAAAAATACTCTTTTCCACTTATCTCCAACATTTGGGGATATATTGCAACTTCTCAAACCAGTTTTGTAATATACTCTGCTAGACCTACAACTTAAATTTAGGTCACTTAAGAAGTGTCTTAAAAAATTTTTTTTTGTAGCTCCTTGTATTTATCTTGCTAAACTTTTAGACGTTTTATTAGGTTAAAACCTCTATTCTTTTTCATTGATCGTCATTTTAAAATCAATAATTTTAAATGGCGAAATGGTGCATCCAATATGACGACATTAAATAAGAACGATTTTCATTCTATTTCTCATCTTCATTAGATAAACCGGCCTGGTGCTCTCTCAGCAATAATAACAACCAATTAGAATAGCGAAACACAAATACACTTAAGTTTAAAATAGCTTAAACACTCGTATTTATTTACACACTATTACTTATACACAGTGTTACCATATAGCCAGTTTTAACTGTTTTTTACAGTTTTTTGGGATGCTCAACAGTTTTGCAGTTTTTTCATGTAAAAAACAGTTTTTTTAAATTTATGAACTTTTTTTTTACAGTTTTTTCATATTAAATCGGCAAATTTGTTTCATTTACACTTTTTTTTTTATTTTTTTAACTAAAATTTAAGAATTAAAATATAAAAGTGCTTATGCATAACTATTTATTTGAAAACCTTATAAAGCGTTTATAAAATTTTTTTTTGTATAAACATTTGTTTTATAAGCCATTTATGAACTTAGAAAGTGAAAAATTAGAATAAAAATTTCATATTGTAAAAAATTAGGTACAAATCGAAACATAAATAAATTTAAAAATGCCAATATAATACTGCAAAATATCTTACTGGAAAAACGAAACATTTTTATAACAAATTTCATCAAAAATTAGCATGGACTAAAATTGGCTAAACAAAATCTGACACGTCATAGATCCGACTGACATTTTTAGCCGAGCTTTTCAGATCATTTCTAAATGAAACAATGTCTCATCAGAAAAGGCCGAAATTGATTTTTTATTTTTTTAATAAATATTTGGCAATTCTGAATAACAATTTACTACTATTTTTTCAATTATGATCGAGGACAATTCCAAAAAAACGTAATTTTTTACGGGGTTTTTTACACACCGTCAAACAATTCCCGATATAACAATACTTAATCCCATGAAAGGTAATTTTATGTGGAATGCCAGTAAAATATTCTATCCTAAACCAGTAAAGTATTCTATCCTAAGTTAGGGGTTAATAAAAAAAAGATTCACACCTCGGAAGGGTGATTCGATGAACTTTTTTTAACCTCAGATTTGGGCCTAGGTGACCACAATTCTTAAAAAAAACGTTTTATTAGAAGGCTGTGCAAAAAGTCGATTACTATAAATGCCAAACGCAAGTAATTTATTCAAATTTCGATATTTTGAAAATTGAGACCCTGGGATAATATTTTAGACCCAGGATACTTCAAGATCCCAGAATTTCTTCTGATTTTTAAATTTTTTTTAGAAAAACAGTTTTTCTATAAAAAAAAACAGTTTTTTTTACAGTTTTTCTAAAAAAAATATATGGTAACACTGCTTATACACAAACTCTCTTTATTAAGACGAATACTAGAGCGCTACTAACGCTAATTACACACTCAACCTCTTAGCGCAGTCTTAACATCACAAATTTTAATAATCAACTTCCACTCTACTAATGTTAATGCGCACCTTATATACAATAGTAACAGCTATGCTTCTATAACACGCTGGAAAATTCTAGCATGCTAAAGTTATAACACTTATCTTAAATTTGTATTACTCTTAAACACTATACACACACACAAACACTAATAATCAACCAACTATAAAACATTATTTATGGCATTTAACCTTAGCATATGCTTAGGTGTATAATTAAATGTAGTGTTACGTTGTCAGATTGACGTATTTTGTACATCCCGTCTCTTGGGCTATTTTCTTCCAGAAAATTCCACACTCAGATAAAAAAGTTTGTAAAAAAATTTGTAAACAGTTTCCAATCGCACTATACTATTTTTATACTGATTGTTAGTACAGTTTTTATTTTTAGTAATCATTTTTGCTATTCTCTTATTACAAATTACGAATTTTTTTTTTTACTAATTTTCGCTGCTGATTTCAAAAACATTTTACTAATTTTTCAAAACCGATTGCTAAATTTAGCAGAAAAATATACTAATTTAAAAATATTTTTTTTTGATTTTTTACAATTCCTGTTTAGTTTATATTTGTTAATATTGATATATTCTTAGTTTAGAAATAACACCCAGAAATAACCCAGGAGAACCGTTTGCAATTTTGACTCCAAATTTCAAGTACGATGAAGTAATTGTACGCTTGTTACAATCGAAAGAAAACATTTTTTTTTAGATTTTACAGTTTTTTTGTTTTTTAGTACAATTTTTTGCTAATTTCAGCAGATTGATTTTAAATTACAGTTTACAGCAATTTACTGAAATTTAGTAGCTGCAACTAATTATTTATACTAATTTCATTGTACTGAAATTATATTTAGTAAGTTTTATAACTGATTTTAGCAAATCGATTTTGAATTGCGTTTTACATAAATTTTACTAAAATTTAGTAGCGGCTACTAATTTTTTCTACTAATTTTATTGTACTACAGATCAGCAGACATGTGTTGCTAAAATTAGCAAAAAAAATACCGCTGGCCTCAAAACAGTTAAATTTCCCGTAATAACAGCAAAATTTTCAGTAGACTTTTTTGGTTGAGTGCAGAGTTTTCGATACTAGACTAATCCACATTCGTAACAATATATGTATATGCTCTGCTAAATTTTTTAGCAACAACACTTTATTTCTACCTCATTTGTATGAAAACAATTAAATTTGAATTCACCAGAATTCATTACTGCCATCTGGGATACGCCATTTTGAATTAAATTTTTTTTAATTTCTGATTCGTTATCAGCGCCCTTAAGACCTGCATAAGGAATAATAAATTATTTTCCAACACATAACAATTTTAAATTTATGGCTGCCTTATTGGATCCGCCATGTTGAATTTTTAAAATTTGATTCGTAATTTGCTACCCAAAAACTTTCACTGGAAATTTAATAAAAACATTTTTTGTCGCCATATTGGATCGGCCATTTTGAATTTCAAGTTCAGATTTGTAATCAGCGGCCCTTAGACCTATATAATCGATTATTTTAAGACTAATATTTTAAAAACAATATTCATGGCCGCCGTCTTGGATCCGCCAATTTAAATTTTTTATTTCAGATTCGTGATCAGGAACTTCAAATTTTCTAAGTCTAAGTTCTAAGAAATCAAATGAATTCCTAATGATTGAATTCAATAATCGATAAAATCGAACGAGGTAGATTGATTGAATTCCTTATATTTGAATTCGGTGTAATGAATTTAATGGAATGAATTCCTTGCGATTGTTTATATATGATTTCGTTCAATTTACATGAAAATCGAATGCTATTTTTAGGGAATTCATTCTAAATTGAATTCATTCTTTGAAGGTCTGTATAAAAATAATGGTAATGCAAATTTATGTCTAATTTTGTAGTGCAGATTAAAATTAATTTCATTACAATTAATTGAATGTAATGTAAATGAAAAAATGTTTCATTAAATACAAATAATAAAAGCAAAAGTAATGAACTTTTTTTTTGCAATTGTATATATGGGTGATATCAAAAAATGTGATAAAAACCGTGTAACCACCGAATTTCTAATGCATGGATTACATTTGAGTTACATATTTCGATATATATCAGCGCATTGTCACCTGTTTTACAAAATTTATAGCAATCTGACCAATTTTTGGTTAATACATAAAATTTGTGACCAATTTTATAGGCCAAATGTAAACTCCGTAACCAGTAACTCATAAGGTTTTTTAACTTTAATAGCTTATATTTTAATAACCAATAAAGCTAAACACTAACTGTAAGAATTTTTATGAAGAGGAAAAGTGCCGTTTTTAATAAAAATTAATGCATTTTACAAACTTTTTCGTATATCTTAGCTATCAATACTTCAACTCTGTAACGATTTTTCGTCATAATTTTTGAAAAAAATGCATATACCAGAATTTTGGAGTTATCTATTATTTATATTGCGAAAAGTATAATGTTATTTATACTCAAATGATCGTTGGACTGTAAGTAATCATCCAGTATAACAGACTTGAAGCTTTTCTGCAGCATGTAACATTCTCGGGATGAAAAAAGATATCTTTAATAAGATTTGAAAAAATGTTGTAAACTCCGTTCCTAATTTTTACACCAAACTATTTAACGAGTAAGAAAAACAATGTCATATTTGGATTCACCTTGTAGGCATCATGCGATTTTGTTTCGAAAAAAAATCCTGACAAAGCGTTTCTAAAAGAAAACGAAAAAAGTAACCAAATGTAAACTCCGTAACTGTAAACTCCGTGACCACAATTGTTTGCATCAGATTTCATTCAAATAAATGTAGATAAATGTTTAAAATATTTTAAAATAACCATAAACAGAGGTGATTCAACTAATATTTATGCGTCAAAAGACGATTCCACTAATAATTTTGCGTCAAATCAAAAAAAGTTTTCAGTTTTTTACCCTAAGCTGCTGAAGCGAAAAACGATTGATTTTGCATTTCATTGGTTTTGAATCGATATTTCGAGTCATTACTGACATTAGTTTGACAAATTAAATTTGTTTCACACAATTTAAGAATTTTTTGATCGTGAAATGTTATGTTTTTAATATATTATTTTGTAACTGCGCAACCGTTGTTTGGATTTTAAAAAATTTTATATTTTTGAAAAGCATTTAAGAGGACCAAAAATACAAGATTAAAAAAAAATTAAAATTTTTTTCGCGGAATGAATTGTATTTTTATTCGCGAAACCGCCAATTTGATAAACACAAATTATATATCATTGGTGAGCATGTTGAAAACCCAAATACGAAAAACTAATAAATTGAAGAAAATTCGTACCCAATTTTTTTTGTTATATCTTTTGCTTGCAGAAATGTAAACTCCGTTACAACAAAAAAAATTAAAATTGTGCAAAAAAAGTTATTGCGACAACTTGTAGAAGAGATATTTTGCAATTAGGTTTATAATGACTAAACTTACTGATTCCATTAAGAAAAAGCCGAAATATTAACACTTTTTGCTTCTCACAAATTTGGCCCAAAAATTTATCACATTTTTTGATTTCATCCATATGTAATGGTAATGAAAATGAGCAATGATCATTACAAAAAAATAATTACTCTCAACTGTATTCTTAACATGGGACAGAATGAAATTTTTTGTTGATTGAAGAACTATGGACAATTCTTTTGTAATTTATTTACTGAACTTTATATCAATACACACAAAAAAGTAAAAACCAGGTTTAATTATCAAATTGTTCCAGACAATTACTATTTTCTCTGTTTTTGCACCTACCACGCAAATGATACTATCAATTACTAAAAATTGTGTGCGATTAATTGAATCAATTAAAGAATTCAAAGATTTAATTAATTAAATTAAATATTTATTCAAAAACAAATTTTATTTTAAACAAATCTTTAATTAGATGATTTAAGCTAATATTTTTTGTGTGTATAAAAACTTTCAAAAATAGCACTTTGGCAACCAGAGATGAAAGTCGCGTGCCTGTTAGTAATCGATTAGCTGCCGCTTTCCAGATCCTATCGGCTTCAACCTGATGACGGCTGAGCCGTTTGACTATAAAAACAGACAAGAAATCATATCTTTTTTAAAATTATTGCCTAAATCTTAAATTGGTTAGTACCAGAGCTGTTTTGAGTTGGCTTGCATCTCTGATTCAAATTCCAACACACCGATTTTAATGAAATTTGTATATGTGATAGAGATGCTAAATCTCTGATAAGAAGATTAAAAGGGAGTAGAAAATTAATCCATAAATGGTATGCATAAATTTTTTAGTAATAACTAACTTCTATCGTTTAGTACAATAGGTATTTTTTTAAAATATATTAACCTTTTTCCGCTCAACGGTTTGTGTGTCTCTTGTACGTATTTTTGATGGTAAAACTTATATTATATAATTAATTATATAATTAAAAATAAAACAAAATTTCTTAAATTGTTAAAAACCTAAGCAATAAAATTAGTCTTTACTTAAAACAAATTGTTTCCAAAATGATTGAAATTGGTACAAACAAAAGTGTGAAAGATATTAAACTAACATATACATTTGTTATTCTGGGCCGTTTACATAAACTTGAGCAATTAATCTACAATAATAAATAACATAAAAAACTATTGTTTAATACAAATTAACATACTAAACTATTTTTGTAGAAAACAATAATGAAAACAAAATTAATACTAAAAAACATTGCCCACTACCAACTAATACTACAACTTATACTTTTAACTTCTAGTTTATAGGGTATTTACATTTAGTTAATAATCTCACAGGTTGCGTTAACGAAGATTATAAGTATTTGAGAAGATTATTTTTTTGACACTAATGAAAACAATATTACTTACGTCTTTAATGTAAACACCCTGTTAGATATTATGCGAAAAAAAATGTAATGATAAAGATTTGTTAATAGAAAGGAGGCTTACAAAAGGATCTTACAGTAAATAAAAAATGTAAATTTACGCTTTTAATGAACTTTGCATAAGTGATAGAGATAGCAACTTCTCGTAGTAATGAATATTTTAAAAATTATGAATATTTTATTAATAAATGTAAATGCACAATACGAAAAATTAATTTTTGCCGCTGTTGTAAAACACTAACATTTTTTTAAATGCAAGGTCTGTGGAATTAAATAAAGTAAATTTTATCTTCCAAACATCGAAAAATATTTCAAAGTTTTAAACAGTTAAGTGCTTATGCATAATAATTTGAAAACCTTATAACATATTTATAAAATGAAATTTTTATGAAAAATTTGTTTTATAAGTCACTTATAAATTTTAAAAGTGTTTATGCATATGACCCTTAAAATAAATAAAAAATTGGATCATAGAAATACAGAAATCTTCAAAATAACACACGTGTTGTCAATCGAAATTAATAGGATATCAGAATAAGGTAAAGAATTGTTAAATTTTAGTAAAAAATTAGTTAAATTCAACCAAGAAATTAATAAAACTACAGTATTATTTGTAGTAACAATGTAAAGAAATCATACAAGAAAACTATCTCAAGTAAGAATTCAGATTTCGCTGAAATTTCGGTATATGATAGAGGAGAAAAGATTCCCTGACTCGTATTTTGTCTTTTCGTCCCTAATCTCGTGTTTATTGCATAAAAAGAGCAGGAAAAAACAAATAAGGGATAAACAAGCTACACTTCCAATTTAAGCTACACTAATAGAAAAAAGTCGGTAAAAATTTTGCTAAAGTTACTAACAATTAGTTCAAAAGCAATAGAGCCAATTTTTGGGGCACCTTTATATGGGAACTAGGTCGAAACATGGACCAATTGTAACCAAAATTAAAAGGTTTCGTCCTTGGGCCAGTATATTGATTTTTTGTTTTTTTTGTAAAAAAAAACCAGAAGGAAATGAGCCAATGTTGCAATGAGCATTATCTGATGCATTGCTTAAAATCGCTTCGATTTGGTAATATCATTTAAGCGCAATACATTTAGGCTCATATAAATATAAGCTTCCTTTGGCGACAAGGCCAAAACATGGACCGGTTCTAACCATTTTCAACCGAAGCGATTTTGAAGTTTTTGCAATTTTCATGATCTCTGACTTAATAGTTATGTCAAGAAAAATTGGCTCGGTTGAACCTCTCCATACCTCTCATTTCGCTTGCCAAAAATACTTGCCATTTGACGACGCTGGATGAAGCGATTTTTATTATTTTATTTTCGTGATCTGCAACTAAATTATAAATATTTCCCAAAAAATGTACCTCATAGACCCATTGCTTGTCCTTCATTTCGCTTGTCAAAGTTTTTGCTTTTTACCCCTCAAATGAAGAATTCTAGTTAACCAACTTCGAGGGCTCGCAAGGAAAAAGCGGAACCCAGTAGGGATTTACCGCCTGCTACACTTTTGTTGCCTCAGCCCTCCTCTACAAATCATATTTGGACATATTTACTCTATATTTTGTCTGGGCAATTATAAGTCCGAAAAACCCATTGGTAACCATACTTGCCTGTGGTCGTCAAAGGGTTAAGCACTATGGAGACGAGTCACGGAATTAACCTGAGATATGTAACCGTAATGCTTCTTTTAGGAGACAATGGTAAAATGTCCTGGGTTAGTTCTGTGTCTTAGCATAAGGATTCTTGTAAGCCTTTTTCACAAAGTGAATAAATATTTGTGAAATTTAGTGAGAAGCTCCAAAATTAGTTTTAATGAACAAGATATCTGTGTTAAAAAAATCTTTGCCGCATTTTTAAAGCAAATATTAATTTTAAACCATTTTTCCAAAATTTGCACACTTCCAATTAGATGTCGGAAGCGGTTGTAGATACTCCAACATATACAAAATTTATTGGATGAGTGCCTTCCAATCCCTGCTTCAAATGTAGACAGAAAAAAATGTAAAAAATCCAATTTTTGGAAATTTTAATTTTTTTTGGGAATTGTTCGATTGCTTATTGCTAATTTTAAATTCTGACATCAATTTCAAATTTGTGGTTTTAAAGCATATTTAAGTCCAAAATATCGTTTGATTATGTCCATTAATATATATTTTATTGAATAGTGAATATTTACATTTTAACAAAAAACCGCTATTTTTACCTTCCTATTAGAATTTTTAGTTTTACCAATAGTACAAAATGGGATTCTTTTTAAAAATGTCGTGCAGGTAATTTCCTTTTCAACGATATCAAACACTTATATGGTATGTTTATAATACCTTGACAATAAATCTTTATTCTACCTTTAAGTTAGAATAGGTTCGGCTCGAAACTGGAATTGGAAGTGAAGATACTCTTCACAACCGACTCATATGCAAAACACAAGCCTAAGACCGAAAGTCAGCTTGTTGTGCGCTCTCATGTCACGGTGAGCTCCGTCCCTACATACTCCAGCAACTCCGTCCTACCATCCTACTTACTACCTTACCAATTTTTCTCTTACTGAGCTTTACCTTTAAAAAGATAAAAATTAAAAAAAAATTGTTTGGCAGTCGGCAAAAATTATTTTTCGTTATTTTTTTTTTTTACAGAAATATAGTAAAATATTAAGTCTTGCTCATATCATATTTAAATTAAGAATTTTTCAATATCCTTTTTGCAAAAGAGAAAAGTGATGGTGTTTAAACAAATTTGTGTAACCTATCAAATTGAGTGAAAAAATAAAAAAATATTAAAACTAAATTAAAAACAGCAATATGCCAACATGCAACACTTTATCATCATCATCATCACCCAACCAAAAAATAAAAAACATACTAACAACGACAATTTTGAAGGAGTTGTTACCTGCAATGTTTACAACATTTCCAAGCAACCATCCATCCATCTATCCAATCATTCATCCAACGTATAACTTACTCTTCTATCAAACAACACAAGGTTACCACTACATGTACGTAATACAGTGGAATTTGATTAAAACGATTTAAAAGTTAAAACTTGTTTAGAAAAGACATAATTTGTTACACTGCAAAAAACATTTCCACGTACATTTATTAAAATTAAAATTTATTCGTTATAGTTATACTCCACCGTAGTTATCTTCTGCTAAATGTTTCGAAGTATGTGTGTTTGTATATATCTACCAGTTTTACATCTGTAATTTGTTTTTTTACGTGTCTAATTTTATTAAAAATACAATTTTCATCAAGGAAGAAAACATTCTACTCTATAATAATATTGACAACTGTAAATGTTTTCCCTCTTCACAACTCAACAACACGTACTAAAAATTGAAAAAATAAATAATAATAAACGTTAATTCGAAATTCGCAACCCAAAACAACAACACACCGGAATAAGCTCTATAATTGATTTTAAATTAGAATTTGCTTATTTAATCTCATCGCTCTGTCTCTCTATTCTAATATTGTTAAAAAATATATAATTCTATGTGCTTTATTGTATGTTGTCTCGTGTATATAATTTAATTTTATATGTTTTAAATGAAACTGAAATTGTAATTGTGCATGTGTTTTAAAAGGAATAGAAGAAAAACGATATTGTATTTTGCTGGTTCCCTTAAGAACAACATTTTAAACAACTAACATACTGTTACTCTTATAAGTATTATGTCTGTTCCCATACTTTACTGCAGTAACCCAACCGAGCCCAAAATTATTTCCGTGCTTAAAATTATTATATCCCACCAACTATTGGGTATACAAGTTAATAATACAGAATTTTTTGTTTGAAAAATGCATTTATTATAACAAAATGAATTGATACATTATTTCAAGTATTGTCCATCGTTAGCCACTACTTTTTCCCATCTTTCTGGTAGCATATGAATTCCGCGCTAAAAGAACAGCTCCGGTTTTGAGGTAAAGTATGATTCAAGCCAATTTCTGATACCCTGTTCTGAAGTGAAGCGTATTCCAGTAAGGGCGTTCAGCATCGCTTGAAACAAATGGTAGTCAGAAGGGGCAAGGTCTGGGCTATAAGGCGGGTGAGCCAAAACTTCCCATCCACTGTTTTCCAAATAGGTTTTGACCGGTCTTGCAACATGTGGCCGAGCGTTGTCAAAATGGAAGATTATTGACTCATGTTTGGTCGCATATTCTGGTCGTTTTTCGTTGATTGCTCTCTTCAAACGAACAATTGTGTTAGGTACAGGTCCCCTGGATCGTCTGACCCGATTTCAATAGCTCATAATACAAAACACCCTTCTGATCCCACCAAATACAGAGCATTACCTTGGCGCCATGGATATTCGGCTTCGGCGTTGATTTGGCTGGTTGGTTGGGCTTTACATATGACATTTTGCGCTTGTGGTTATCCATTTTTCATCACCAGTAACAATACAATGTAAAAATGACTTCTTTTTGTAGCGTTCAAGCAGCATTTCCGACATGCAAAATCGCTTTTCAACGTCTCTCGGCTTCAATTCATATGGGACCCAATTTCCTTGCTTTTGAATGAATCCGAATGCTTTTAAACTTAGGGAAATGGCTTGTTGTGTGACTCCCAATGATAATGCAAGTTCTTCCTGCGTTTGACAACAATCTTCGTGGAGTAATGCTTCCAATTCCTCATCTTCAAACTTTTTCGGCTGACCGGGGCTCTCCTTGTCTTCTGGTTGGTGCATGTTGACCGTAAGCTTCTACCAACAATCGATAACTTTCAGCAGCCGTTTTCTTCAAATGAAAGAAGGTTATCAGACTTCTCGCAAAACATCTTTTTTAGGCACAAAATTCGACATTATTATAGCGATTGAAAAAATGTGTGTTTGCACTTTGGCGTCTATCGAATACTGAATTTTAATGACAGATGTTTACCCACCAAAATACCATATTTGTTATTATTCACACAAACCATATGTGACAGTTATGACATATGTTGTCCAAATCGACATTATTAACTTGTATACCCAATAACTTAAAATATTATTACCCTTAAAATTTCCCTAACGAAATTTTTAAATAAACCGTTACTCTTAACGGTTACTGATTGAAAATACCATTACATTCTTTGCCTCGTTCTGCATGGGAAAACTGATTTGACGAGCAGTAAAATATTGATCCAATGCTTTTAGACGTGACGATTCTACGTCATTTTGACGATTTTTTTTGTCAAAATTCGATAAATGATGATTAATGATTTTTAATAAAAACTCCATATGTTTTGACGAATTATGAAAATAACGGACTTTTTAATGAATTTTAAGCAAAAATAGAAAGAAAAGAAAAGAATTTTAGAATCGTATATTTTTGAATTCACAATACTCGTCGAGTCTGAGTGGAAAAATATGCTCGTGGTGAAAAAAAATTAACAAATGAGGAGGGATTTTTTCACAAGGGCTTATTTCCACCTTGAACAAACCTAAGAATGCAAAATATTTCCAGGGGAAACTCGTGATTAAAAAAACTACACATTTCCATCTAATTTTTGTATTATGTTTAAGACATTTTTAGAGTTTTATACATAAAGACGTATTCCTATAGTCGCGCGCGATAATATTATTTATTTTAAAATATTTTATAACCGACTTATTTCCTGTACTTTACATCAAAATGGCACATTTCCAATTATTTTTTATTTTTTCCAATAAATTAGAATAAGCTTTAAGCGGATCAGAATAACACTGGAGACATTAAAGAAAAATAAGTTACTGTAAACAGTTCTTAAAGGTTTTTTCTAATTACTGAAATTTTGTGTAACACGGAAATGTTAGATTAGGTACGTTCACAAAATCAAATTTTTTGCTGGGGTTTACACTTTGAAAGAACATTTTTATAAATTTATACATGTAAGCTGATGAATTGTTGCTCCAGTTTCTATGAAACAATTTTGAATTACAAAATAGAAGAAGAAGAGTGTTTTTATGACATTTTACCAGGGTTTGCAGGCAATACCGCTAAAATACCGTTATCGATTCAAAACCCTTTCAACTGGCTACCGTTACCCCTAAAATACCGTTACCGAAATAACTGAAATACCATTAGCCCTAAAATACCGTTACCGAAATAATCAAAAAACCGTTATCCTTAAAATACCGATACCGAAATAAACGAAATAGCGTTACCCTTAAAATACCGATACCGAAATAATCTAAAATAGCATTACCCTTACCGATAACCGTATCGTTTCGGTTACCATCCATGCATTTTACTGATGACGTTTTAACATAAAATTATGGACGATTTTGACGATTTATTTTTTCATTTTTGACGACTTTTGGCCAAGAAAAGTCGGGAAGCACTATGTTGATCTGATGTCTTCTCTAAAGCTCCGTATGTTGTTTTTCACGTGGAAAAACTTTCACTTTAAAGGCCTCAAATTCCAATTTAATTTATAAAAATGAACAATTTTTTTAATTTTGTAACAAAAACAAAAACACAATCACAATAAACACAAAATGTCACTCTTCCACAAGAAAAATAATAGTCTTGTATATTAAATTTGCGTGAAAACAAAGTCTACACAAATTTCACGTGAAACTCATTGTCGTGAAAAATTATTTTTTTTTTGTTTTTTCAAACAACTTATGGTGCTTAAGTTGTTTGAGTTTCACGTGAAAAAACTGTTATACTTCATATAAAAAAAATAATTTTTCCTGATAATGAGTTTCACGTGAAAAATGTGTAGAGTTTGTTTTTACGCAAATTTAATATACAAGACTATTATTTTTCTTGGGAAAAAGTGACATTTTGTGTTTATTGTAATTGTGTCTTTGTTATAAAATTAAAAAATTGTTAATTTTTATAAATTAAATTACAATTTGAGGCCTTTCAAGTTCGAGTATAATTTTTACACGTGAAAAACAACTTACGATGCTTAATATGAGAAAGACAAAAAGAGAAGAGCAAAAAGTGGTAGAACAAATTTGCGGATTTTATGGAGGGCGAGGGGCACATGCAGTCAGACGATCTGACAACGCTACAAGCATTAGGGATTTAAGGTAAATTTACTAAATGTCCTAAGGGGTTTTTCTACCAATTTACTAAATATCCTTTGGGGTTTTTCTGCCAATCTACTAAGTGCACATGGGAACTTTACGACATTTGACCTCCACAGGTAAAATGACTTAAAACCCCCATATCTACACTACTGACATTCTCTAAGACGGAATTTTTTGAAATTTATACGGGGATGGCTAAAAAAATATCTTTCCCATAACGTCCTACCCAAAGCCTCTGGCTAGAAATGTACCATACAAAATATGTATTCACGAGTATGCGCTAATTCACTAAATATACACTTTTTCTCATTTCCAATAACAGTGTGGTAAGAATGAAGTTAAGAAGGTAAAAAGTGTCCCTAATTGCCCATCCAATTGGTTTTTGGAAAGTCTTTCGATGAGCCGCAAAATGGACTCTTAACGTCTTGCCTAAACCCCTTTGGCTATAAAAAAAATTATTTAAATTTTATATGCATTTCCCCTGGGATATGAGTTAATTTACTGAAGAAAAACGTGGTGGAAAAGGGAATATGGCTAGGAACGTGAAACTTAGCATGTAGGTTCCTCCTTCGGCATAGACATTCTCTAAGACGAAATTTTTTATAAATTTTAATTGGGAGCCGCACAAAGAGTGAATTCTTCTCCTTAACGTCCTGCCCATAAAACCTTCGGCTAGAAATCTGACTTTTTAAAAATGTGTTCCTTGAGGTATTGGCTAATGCACTAAATAAATACTTGTTGAAATATCCAATAAAAAAATTGGTTTAGGTAGGTCCAATAGAGGAATCAATTTATGTCCAAATAAAATAGAACAAGCACTTTAGCCTGAAATTCAGGAACTCCGTCGACGAAATTCCTCAGTCTCCTCCATCTCCGCCTGAAAGACGCTATTATATTTGTTCTAAATTGCTTCTAAAGTAACAGTATACCATTTGACTCAGAATTACTTTTTGATTCCATGTAACGATGTCCGTCCCTCTGTCCATCCATATATTGCGCACGTTACATGTATCAAATATTAAGACATTTTAATGAAATTTGGTACACCGATCTATACAAGGACGAAGCCTATTGCTTTTGGTTAAAATTGGTTCATATTTGGACCTAGTGCCCATATAAATGTCCCGCAATGGCTAGGCCTATCGGCTAGGTCCGTCTGTGGACCTATCGCCCATATGGAATATATTTCGAACTTTGCTAAAATATACCTAACATTAGTCAAAATCAAAATTTCCTACTGATTTCCTAATTATTTTTATCAATTTTTAGACGGATGGTTGTCCCAAGTCCATTTTTACCCATTACAATTTCGGATCCAAGCATTAGTTGACTTTGAATCAGACTGATGTGGGATATCATACTTTGGCATGCCCGACTTGGAAGTTTTTACTCGTTTTGTTCTAAAAGTTTTAAAACCTAATATCAAAATTTAACAGAAAATATAAAACTGTAAAATTAAAAATTGGTGACAAAAATTAAATGAAAAATATGTTCTTGTGCTAAAAAATTCAAAAATATGATAAAAAAGAATTGGGATTTTTTCAAAAATATGCATTTGAAATCGAAATATATATAAATATGCAGTTAAGAGCAAAATATGCAAAAATATGTTCTAACAAATCGATGTCAAAAAATATGTTCTATTAAATCGATCCCAATTCTTGAGTTGTTCTGAAAGCTAATCATTTATGAATACGACGCACATGAAAAAACATGATGCAGCTACTTGTTGTTGTCCTGAGGGGAAATTCGGTAACTTTTTAACAACAAAATTTGGTAGTTAAATGACAAGTTTTCATAGTAAACTGACAACTTAACTACCGAATGTTGTCGTTAAAAAGTTAGAGAATCCCACTACTGACCATAAGTTTTAAAATCGAAAATAGTTAAAATATCAACTCGTACAATATCGTTTTTAAGTTTTTTTTTTGTTTTCTCAGGGATTTAGATTTAATGTAAAACCAAATTACAAAATTAAAAACGAAACGTTTGTTAAACGCCCAGTGTAACACATATGTAATGATTAAATAAACAAATTTTAAACACAATTTTTTTTACATATCAAATAAAAATTACCTTAAAACTATTTTGTCTTGCTTGTAAATGGATTACACTATGCGACAGTCAAAATCGGGATGGGATAAAACCAACGGGAAATGTTATATCGGTCAAAAACAAGTTATACGTGTCCCGGCGTTTCGCTGGGTCACCCTTAGGAATCGAGATATATCTTTTTTTTGACATAACTCGAGAACCACTAGTCCGATTTTGCTCAAACAATTTTAAAAAAATTAAAAATTACAATTCCTTTAATCTGTTCATATAACGTTTTTCTATATACTCAACAGTTTTGCCGGTAAAAATAAATGTTTGTTACCGCTACCATAAAAATCAATAACCTTTTGTTTATTACTTTTTTTTAATATTTTAGGCAAAAAATATTTTTATTTATTTTTACAGGCAAAACTGTTGAGTATATAGAAAAACGTTATATGAACAGATTAAAGGAATTGTAATTTTTAATTTTTTTAAAATTGTTTGAGCAAAATCGGACTAGTGGTTCTCGAGTTATGTCAAAAAAAAGACCACCAAAGGTCAAATCGATATATCTCGATTCCTAGGGGTGACCCAGCGAAACGCCGGGACACGTACAACTTCTTTTTTACCGATATAACTTTCCCCGGTAGTTTGAACCCTTCCCGATCACTGACCCCTACCATTTGTCTCACAGTGTTATTAAACGCTCTTAAATATATAAAAAAAAGTATTTTTCAAAGTTAAAAATAATATATTAATATAAAATTTAAAGACACCTCCACCGTTGCATATTTGTAACTCTGGGCGGAAAACGGGTTAATATACTATAAGAATCCAAATGTTGTATTTATATATTTCAAATTATTATATTATTTGAAAAATGAAAAATTAAACATTAAATTATATAAAATTGTAAACATGTTTTTGCAGCAACATTTTTTTGAAATTAAATCGAAAGAAATTTTTTATGGAAACTTTGCCACCTGTTCGAAATCTATTCCTTATAAATTAATTTATAAGGAATAGATTTCGAACAATTATTTTAGAATTGAACACAAACCAGGTGGCCACAGATTTGGATTTATAAACAAAAAATCTATAGAATTAATTTTGTTGTACTTTGGTAAGGCTGAAAAAATTTTGGTACCCATAAACGATATATAAGCATGAAAAGCGAAGCCGATATAGCGATGACCGCCTGTATAAATGTTTGTCTGTCTTTGGAAATCAAGATCATGCCGTGAAAACACAAGCGGATAAAGTAAATTCTACTCTAACATATCGGCTAAAAAGTACGTAGGATAACCAATAAAACATAAATTTTTTTGGCAAAATTCGACTATTCATCAACATAGTCTCCTTCAAGAGCGATACAATCACTCCAACACCTTTCTAACATTTCAATACCTTTTTTATAGAATTATTGATCTTTGGCCTCAAAATAGCCTCTGTTTCGGCAATCACCTCTTCATTCGAACCAAAGCTCTTTCCAGCGAGCATTTTTTTTAAATTTTGAAAAAAGGTAAAATTCGTTGAGAGCCAAATCTGGCAAATATGGTGGGTGCGGAAGCAACTGAAATGGTAATTCGTGCAATTTGGCCATGGTAGCCAACTCTTTCAGAATCATCGGCACGTCACCCATTTCGAAATAAATCCGACACGTTCCTTCGATATCTTTAAGGCATCAGATATCTCCTACAACTCACTTTACGGTCTGCCAAAACGATTTTGTGAACTTTTTTGATGTTTTCCGGTATCACCACCTCTCTTGAGTGACCAGAACATTCGGCGCCATCGGTGTCTGTACGACCACGTTTAAAGTCAGCCACCCACTTTTCTACCATTTGTCTCGATGGAGCAGAGTCCAAATAACACTTATTAAGCCAAGCTTTGGCTTTAACGGTGTTTTTTTTTCCATTAAAAAGCAATGATAAATCAACACACGAAATTGCTTTGAATCCATTATTTTCAAAATCGCAAAAGCAGCGTCACTAAAACAGCTGTAACTTGTTCACTACAGAATGAATAGTCATTAAATTTTGACAGGTATAATCTGAGGATTGGTAGTTCCAAAAAATCATATGGATTTTTCATTAGTGGCGCCACCTAAGTGCCATCCCACGGTTTTTTCAGCCGATGTGTTATTATCACATTTATTTAACCTTATTATCCTAGCTATGTCATATAACGGCACAACTTCAAGAACCGATATTTTCGAAACGGCATTTTATATAAGAGCTTCCAAATAAATTCGCTAAATGACGTGGTGCGATAATAAAAATATTCAGAAAAATTTTTGGCCTTACTAATTTTCGTTGAAAAATTCGCACAATTTCTTAACTAAAAAAAATGTGGCTTAAGAAAAACATCAGTACCTACTGTTGTTTGTAACAGTTGTTTTACCAAAACAGTATTTTTCCGTTTAACAATTATCTAATCTAATTATAATTTTTCACTACAATTTTTATTTTAATGTTTAATTTTTTATAAAAAAAAACTCATTGTTAAAGCAAATTCTAATTAAAATAAATCATAAAAAGAAATAATTTAAACCTCCCTCAATCTCTACTCTTAATCTCTGTAGCGGCGGTGGATTGGCTGGCAAACAACAATTATCACCAAATCATCCATGTCCACCACAACAATTAGAAGGTGGTGCTGGTCCACATAGTCCTTCATCACCGATACCACCACATGGGGGTGGTGGTGGTGGAAATTCACCATATAATGGGTCACAAGCTGGTGGTAGTAGTGGAGGTGTATCACCTAATTCAAATACTGGCATTTCACCAAATAAATATCGACGCAGTATATCTTTTCCAGCTAAAGGAGGCACATCACCCACACCCGGCTATACTTTAGACATAAATGCTGCTCAGGCAGCCGGAGTACCGACACTATCTATAGGTAATGGTAGTATTAGCGCTGGCGCTACTGGTGGTGGAGATGCCCCACCATTTATGGGAGCTGGTGGTCCATATATGCCAAATGGTTTAGATATGCGTCCACTGGATCATTGTTTAAATGATATAATGCGTGGCATGGGTGCTGCTGTAGGACCCGGAGGAGAAAATAATGTTACGGCCATAATGGCCGAACGCATGCGCAATCAAAAATTGAGTGAACATCATTTGGGCGAGGTGGATGCAGTGGCAATTGCAGCCGGTAATGGTGCCGCAGCATATTTAGATCCAAATATGAAATTGAATTCACCATCTCGATCATCACCGCATTCACAGGGTTCAGATCATACAGCACGCTTTTCACGTAAAGTATTCGTCGGTGGTTTACCACCAGATATCGATGAAGATGAGATAACCAGCTCATTTAGACGTTTTGGTCCTCTGGTAGTCGATTGGCCACATAAAGCCGAATCTAAGTCATATTTTCCACCCAAAGGATATGCTTTTCTACTCTTCCAAGATGAAAATAGTGTACAACAATTAATTGATTCTTGTATAAGCGATGATGACAAGTTGTATTTGTGTGTTTCATCGCCCACAATCAAAGATAAACCGGTGCAGATACGCCCCTGGCGTTTAGCCGATGCTGATTATGTCTTAGATGCTACAATGTCATTAGATCCACGTAAGACCGTATTTGTTGGTGGTGTGCCACGACCCCTTAAAGCTTTTGAATTGGCTATGATAATGGATCGTCTGTATGGTGGTGTTTGTTATGCTGGCATTGATACCGATCCCGAATTGAAATACCCCAAAGGAGCGGGACGTGTGGCATTCTCCAATCAACAAAGCTATATAGCAGCAATATCAGCACGTTTTGTGCAACTGCAACATGGTGATATCGATAAACGTGTTGAGGTTAAACCCTACGTATTGGATGATCAAATGTGTGATGAGTGTGAAGGTCAGAGATGTGGTGGTAAATTTGCTCCCTTCTTTTGTGCCAATGTCACTTGTTTGCAATACTATTGTGAGCATTGCTGGTCGGTTATACATTCACGTCCGGGACGTGAATATCATAAACCATTGGTAAAGGAGGGAGCTGATCGTCCTCGGGCTGTGCCTTTTCGTTGGTGTTAACGGCGGCGTTGGTAGGTTGTTAAGACCTCAACGTAATCAACACAAATTCGCGTAGAATTGCAATATATGTGTAATGCAAACAAAAAAAAAACAAGAAGTTTTCAACAAATGATAAAGAAAAAGCTTTCAAATTTTTTTATTTAATTTTTTTAAAAACTACATACTACCTTTTCCTCTTTAAATTTTCTACTCTTTTTTGTATTGTGTTTTTTAACTAGTTTATAGTAGTTAACTTTCTTACGTTTTTTATATAATGAAAATGTTAAATGTCCTTTACTTTTTAAAAAGGACATTTTTTTAAATTCGAAACCCTAGATAAAAATTTTTTAAAAATAGCTTAAAATATTGGTAGTCAAATGAAAACATTTATAATTATTACAAAATATAAATATTAACAAATAACACTCCTGTTGAAACATAAAAATCCTCCCTATATTTAATCATTTCTCTAAATATTTTTAAATAAGACAATTTTTGATATACTACAAAACAAATTATAGAAATATAAACTTTTCTATAACTATGGTATAAAATGATCTGCTTAAATACTATAAAAATAATTATACGTAAATCAAAAAAGGATTTCATTTAAACGATTTTTTAAATATTTAATAGTTTGTTTTTGTTAATATTGCCTGGCAATTTTTTTATTTAAATTTATTTTTAGTCAAAATACTAGGCAACTTTGTTATAATTTTTTTTTTTATTTTTCTTCAAAATTATTTTGAAACTTCTTTTCACGCAGCTTTAAAGGTTTATTTATTTAGCCTGCAATATAAAACAGCTGTTTTCTTATTAATTATTTATAAAATTTTGTTAAAATTCTTACTTTTTTAATCTTTGTTGTTTTTTATGAATCTGTTTTTATACCTTTTGTGCAGTATTTTTTGTACTTTTTTTATTAACTTTTTAGTAAGATTTAGTTTAAAATTTTTTCTTTCAAAAAAAAAATTTAGTTTTTATTTAAGTCCTCGCATTTTTTCAGTTCAATTTTAAGGTGTGTCTTGGAAATATTTGGATGGCTAATTAGAAAGTTAGTTCAAGTAATGAGGGAAATATGGTGTCAAATTTCATAACGTTCCATCTGATTAAATACTTCCCAGCAAACACTGCTGAAATTAAAGTTGAAATCGAGTCCAATTTTAATTGCATTTGAGTAAAATATTGAATTATACTAGAATTCCACATGAGTTCAACAGAATAGTTAAGCCAAATGGGGTTCCAAAAATGAAACCTTGAATAATGCTATCAAACGCTTGGATTTTGAAGCATTTTTATCCATTTTAATTGATTAAAAGTGAAAAAAAAAAAATCCAACCACACATTTTCGAGTCAATTGAATTTCAATTGAAATTTTATTAAATTCATGTGTTGCTTAAACATAATTTAAGACTTGTTCCTCTACTCAGTTTATTTATGCCCCCAGTAAATCACTGGTTCCCAAACTTTTTCGTGGAATGTCCCACAAAAACTCACCTATCATAATATAATAAGTATTATTCGATGGCCATAACTTGACAACTTGTAGCTAAACTAAAACATTTTTAAAGAATTGAACAATTTTTTAATTAAATTGAGAAATTGTCATTAAAATAAATTATTCTATAAAATATTGGTTTCAACTTGTACGATGAAATTTAAGTTTATAAGCATTATTTTATGACTTTTCGCTTTACGATTTGTTTGAAATTTGTGGGAAAATTTTCAGTACTTTAAATGTTTGCAAAACAAATTTGAAACGATTTCAAACAAAACGATAAATTATAGAACAAGGTTTGTAAATTTTCAAAGTTTTAATAAAAATTTTTTATAATTAAAATGAATTTTTTTTTTAATTAAATTGGAACATTTTTAAAATTAAAATGGAACATTTTTGAAATTATATTGGAACACTTAAATTTCATATGGAACATTTTTAAATAAATTGATCATTTATCATTTACTAAATGTTAATTAATTTCAATTGAATTTTGAAATTTTATCATATTACCTAACTTTCCCTGATATATTTTAAACAATACATCCTTATACTTCCAAGTAGTCATTTTCTATTTACAAAAATAATGTCAACTTTTGCCAAATAGTAAAGAAAACCTTGCACTTTTTTTAATGTAGTTTACTTTTTTTTTATTATTTTAAAACGTTCCTAATTCAAAACAAATATTTGTTAAATTGTATAAAATATTTAAAATATATAAAATCAATCAACAAGACTGTTGTATTTGTTGGTTGTCCTAAAGTTTTTCGACAAATTTAATGAATACGACAGTTATTTTTAATTAATTCATAGATTTAAATTTTATCTATCACACATATTTGAATCAAGACAATTCACATTTTTATAATATAGTTTATATTTTAAATTTTCAAACGAGCAGAAAAGTTTCTCTCACATGCTTAATATACCTCTTTTATATTGAATAAAAGTTTTTGAATTTAAACTTATATGCAATTCAACAATCGTAGTAAGATCTTGAAGAACTTATGAATATTTTTGCCCGATCAATATTTTCAAATCGCATGTGTTTTGCTGGCATGTATTTTGATTTAAATATTTAACAAGGATTTTTTAATATTTTGTTAATATTTTTATAATCCTTTTTTTTATTTTTGTACGCAATTTTTATATGAAACTTAAATGTGCAATAATTAGTTAATCTATTGTTATTATAATTTTTAAAATAAATTTATTAATATTTTTGTTTATTTTAATTTGTTTAAAATTTGTATAAATTCGATTTGTTATTATAATAATTTATATTTATTTCGTTAAAAAAAATACTTGCATTTGTTTTTTTATTTATAACAAAGGATATTAATTATGGATATGCGATTAATGTAATAATCATTATCTTTAAACTAATATTGATAAAGCTTTTTGTATTAATTTAGTTCTTGATAGAAAAGGGCCAGTACTGGGAAAGCAACAAAATCAGTAGTATGAGTACTTGGTAACAGTGCTTTTCGAACGCTTAAATGATAACACCGTTCCACGGTAGTGCCATCGCTTTACAAAGCGCTGGCGTAGTTATTTGACAACGTTGGCGCTGCCTTGGAATTTTATTTTTTTGCTGTTATCAAAGTACATTAATTAACAAATTTAGTAGTTTACCAGTACTTTAGCGTCCTTTTGGTATACATCACATATTTTTAATGTATTCTTTCGAAATTTTCCAAGCAAAAAATGTTTATGTCTCGTAAAATTAATAAAATTGTTAATTTTAATAAACTAAAACAGATCAATGAATGTTTTTGTTACAATTGAGATCATACAAGTAAATTGCAGAGAATAAAAATTGAAAAAATTCGATAAAGTTCGAAAAAAGGTCGATAATTTTCAGAAAACAGTACTGGCGAAGCATGTTTTAAGTACTACAGGCATTTCAAACAAAAAACAGTGGTCTCCCAGTACTGGGCACTTTGCCCTTATAGAGCACCTATGTCAAACGTTGCCATTTCTTTTTTCAATATCCTTAGACAATTTAACAAAACAACTACATACTAGGAAAGCGCCTATTTCAAACATTGGTAAATCATTTTTATTTAGTACTCTAGCAGTGATTCTTTTTGTAAGACCACGGTCTACTTGTGCTTTGTCAGTGCTGTTTTATTACCACACAAAATTTCTTCCTGGGTAGTTCACCAAGAAGTGGAACTTTTAAAGAATGCGTACAAGAGTTTTAAAATTTCCGATTTCGAGTAATACTTTTCGAATCCACCTATGTAGTAACCTTCATTCTGTTTGATTAATTTATTAATCGCTCATCCATAATTTTTAAAAACTTTTTTTTTTATTATTATATTATATTAAAGTGCCTATGAATAATAATTTGAAAACCTTATAAAATATTTATAAAATTAATTTTGTATGAGAAATTTGTTTTATAAGTCACTTATAAAAATTTATTGTTTATAAAACAATTTAAAAAATTTCTTTAGCATGTTTTTTAATATATATGAAGCGTTCTTTGTTAACCGGACCACTATTTTGTCCAGAATTGGTGTAGCTCTGAATTATCTGCTTTAATTTACTTTTCAGTGCCGGCTGGTGGTTTTTAAAATTCCAAAAGTTGGATTCAAAAAATTCAAAATAGCGAATCCGAAATAGCGTTTTTATATTATCCGCTACCTTGGTTTCGTCAAATAAAAGTGATCGTATTCTTTTAAAATTTTTCACTTACTGGTTTTTGGAGTTTGTAAATAATAATTTGAAGTTAGATTTCAAAAATTCGAAATGGCAAATCCATAATAATAATTTCTTTTCATTATAAATTTAATAGATTAAGCGTATTAAATTTTGAAAATCTAATTTCAGAGTTGCAATTCAATAGGGGCATCTTTAAAAAATTTGTCTGCCATCTTAGATTCGTCACATTGGAATTAAAAAACGACATTGTAGTGAAAAATAAATATTTTTAAATAATCTAAAATATTATAACCAACTATTTTAACCCAAAGCAATTTTGAAGAGGATTGTTTTCTCCGTTTTTTAATTCTATGTCAAGGTTTTAACTTGTTTTCGCACAATCGCTTAAGTCGACGACGCGAACCGAGTCTATTGTTTATTATTAATATCCTCATAAGAACGCATATACGCGTCCAACCCAATTACAGTTGGAAGTAATTAATTTTTTTCTAATTACCATTATTCATTTTCATTACCATCACATATACGTAATTGCAATGGAACAAAAGTTCATTACTTTTGTTTGCATTATTTGTAATGAAATATTTTTTAATTTCCATTATATTCAAGTAATTGTAATAAAGTAATGATAAAATAAAAGTAATGAAAATGTAATGGTAATGATTTTGACGCAACTCTGGACCAAATTCTGTGTTTTGGAAAATTTATAAATAAAATTACAATAGCCTTGTGTTATTTGAAGAACAGGTCATTTTAAGAAAACAGCTTAAGTAGAGTTAACCCATATTTCTCTTAAATGTTTTTCAAAATTGTTTTTAATAGAGTTAACCCATATTTCTCTTAAATGTTTTTCAAAATTGTTTTTAATTTTTTTTTAAACAATTTAAAAATAAGTTTTAAATATTCACCGAGTGGCTTACAGTGAATAGAGCACTTAAAATGAGAACAAAAATAGCTGGACAATCGATTAAGGTTAATATTAAAAAAAAAAGATCATTACCGAAATTTTAGAAGCTGTTAATCACGAATCTGAGATCAGAACTTAAAAATACATAATTGTGGATCCAAAATAGCGGCCCTGAATTTAAAAATTTTATATTTTGGATTTAAAAGACACATTTGTAACTGAATTTAGGTCACTGATCGCGAATCTGAAACCAAAAATTAAGAATACAAAACAGTTGATCCAATATAACGGCGAATATTTTACATAAAATTGTCGTGATACTGGATCCGCCATTTTGTATTTTAAATTTTCGTTTCAGATTCGTGATCAGTCAACCAAAGTCATTTACAAATGTGTCTTTTTAGCTTCAAAATATAAACTTTCTAAAATCATCGGCCGCAATTTGGTATACGCCATTTTGAATTTTGGAATTCTGATCTTAGATGCGTACCTAATTAGCAACCTCCAAATTTCATATCTGATTTTTATTTTATATGCTCCTTTATAAATCCTCCAGCAAGCTTTGTTTCTTTTTTTATGGGCTCGATTCACTGTTTGTTAAGAATCAATATGGCGAATACAATCAATCGGTGGCACGGTTGACAAAAAATTCAATTCAATTCAACCGGAGAAACCCTCTCCAAAATTGGTGTAGGTTAAAATTATCGGTTATAGTTATATATAGTTAAAAGTATTCAATTTTTAATGCCGAGTGGCATTTTTGAAACTCAATGTAGCGAATCCAAGATGGCGAAACTCTTCCACACAGGTTTTTGTGATTTTTTAAAAAGAATCTGAAGTAAGCTTTTTAAAATTCTAAATGGCTATCTATTAAATAAAAAATTAAAAAAAAAACACATTTTGGAAACTCCATTTTGAATTCAACAAATCTAACTTCAAATCCTTATTTATCATATTCACAAACCTGTAAGTGAAAAATTTAAAAGAATCCGATAATTTTTCAAAAATTTATCCGCCAACATGGCGGATATGCCATAGTGAATTTTAAAAAATGCCACTCGAGATTGAAAAGTAAATATTTTTGAATAATTTTTATAATAAAAATTTTATAAAAAAATAATAATTAAAAACCATATTTTAAACCTGCATCAATTTTAGATAGAGCATGGCCCGGTTGACACAGAATTTCTAATCAATTTTTGAATTTAAAAATATATTTTTTGCAATACAAAAAATATTTAGTAGAAGTTGGATTTTGTTCTATCTTTTTTCTATATAATAAATTATCCGAAATAATAAGGCTCGAGGTCAGAATTGTTTTTATATGTTTTTCTTATTTGCGAATATTTAGGATAGCATCGATATTCATCATCCGGGCTTATATTGAATGTTCACATAAAAAATAAAATTAAATAAACTTAAGATATGCTTGTTTACCCGTTCTCTGTACTTAAAGCACTAAATACAGACGACAAGTAACAAACATTGCTCAAGTGTATTTATTTTTTTTTTTTTGTGCAAACAATTAATATACGCCCCGATGATGAATAGCGATGCTATTCGAAATATTGGCAAATAAGAAAGTTTTATATAAATAAAAAAATTATAAAACCAATTCAGACCTCGATCAAGCTTGAGCTTAGGATAATTTATAAAAAAAAATATATTTTAAATTAGAAAAAAAAACGCTTCTTAAAATTACAAAAAAAGAAAAATATTCTTTTAAATTAAAAAATCAATTTGAATTAGAAACAAAATATTTTTAAAATTAAAACAATTTATTCTAAAATATTATTATATTTATTATTATTATTTTTTTATTGTATTATTTTTTTATTATTTTTTTTGTTTTATTTTTTTTTTCTATTATACAAAAATTTAATTTCTATACGTTTTTTAACTTTGTGTTCAGTATTAGTTTTGTGTTTTAAATTTATTTTTAATCAATATTTATTTTTATTTAAAATTAAAATAAAACTTATAATTTTTTCAAAGAAATTGAAAAAAAAAAATAATTTTCTCTTAAAATGTTTGTTTAATTTTAAAAAATCTATTAAAAAAATATAACAAAAAAAATGTAATTTAGCTAATAAACATTTTTATAAAGAATTTTTTGTAAACAATTTTGTATTCAATAAAAAAAATTAATAAAACAAATTATTAAAATATGTGCAATATTATTAACTATGATAACATACAAAAAACATATTTAAAGCTTAAACTTAAAAGAATAAAGTAAATAAAAAACCCTTAAAAACTTTACCCAACTTAAACCAAAATAAAAAAAATATATAATAGGATTTTAAAAATATATATTAAAAAATTCTATAATAAATTAAAATTTTTTTATAATCATAAAAAATTGTATATAAATTATTAAACTTATCATGAAGAATATTAAAAAAATATATTAGCAAAGACATTTTGAAACTTTTTTAGACTTCTTTAAAAAAAATTAGTGAAATTTTTTTTAAGTTTATTAAAAAATTAATAAAATATTATAAAAAAATTGCTTCAACCACAAAAATTGGCAATAAATTTATAAATAAAATTATATTTTTACGAAAAAAAAATGTTATTAAAATTTTTCTAGAATTTTTATTAAAACAAATATAACAATTTAGTCAATATCTTTAAACAAAACTTTTAAAAATAGTGTGTTTAAATTAAAGTATTAGCAAACGTTTAGAGATCTTTTTTTTTAGTATTTACAGTATTTTTGTAATACATATCGAGTTTAACACATTTATACGATGAAAAAGGTCTCTTTTTATGATTAAAATAATTTTTTTAAACAACTATCTCATCATAAATTTTTTTACACACTATAAAAGAAAACTTTCAAAGAAATAAAAAAAGTAAATTTTTTAATAAAGAAAAAAAAATTATTTAAAAAAAATTATCGGAGTAGTAAATTGTTTTTATAAACAAAAAAAAATTTTATACTTTTTTATATAATTTTTCTACATGTATATTATAAAAAATATATTATTTAAAAACAAAGGAGGAAAATATAAAAAACGGCATAAAGCTAAAAATAAATCTTATCGTAAGCTATAATATGTGCTTTAAATTTTTTGTCTTTAATAAAAAAAAACCGAAAAGAACTATTTTAAAATATGCCCTGTTCGAATTCGTTAAATATTTTGAAATATAATAAAATCTTCCTGTTTTTGAATCCCATTTTAGTTTTAGTTTATCATGTTTTTATAAAATTTTTTTATTTTTGTTTTTATACTTTTATAATGCAATCGTTTTTGTATATGTTTAATTTGTGTTTTGTTAAATTTTTTTTAAATTAAATTCATAAATGGTTTTGTTTTTCTAGAAATGTTTTTAATATGATTTATACTTTTATATAAAAACAAAAATATTACTTGTTTATTTTTTAAATAAAAATCAATTGTGTTTTATTTCTTACGGTTAGTTTATTTCTTGAGCTATAATGGATATTTAAGCCTAAACCGATACAGTGCGACGTTGTATCGATAAAGCAGGTTTTTGTATTTTCTTTATTTCTCACTGCCGAGAAATTAGAAAATTTTCTATATAATTAGAAAGAGGCAATTTATAGGTCATTCACGTGAACGAGATAACAAAATCTCCTCGTTTTTGGTTTTTTATTCTATTACCATATAATGTCAAAAAATTTCCTTATCTGGTAAAAGAATAAGGAACAAAATTGAGATTTAGTTATCTCGTTCATGTGAATGATCTATAAATTGCCTCTTTCTCATTATCATGTTTACATTCCAATGATCTATTACAATCAAAGTTGGGAGTAATTAATTTTTTTGTATGTAAAAAGGGTACACTATTTTGTTTTCATTATTTGTAATGAGTTATTTTTTCATTTCCATTAAATTTAACCCTCTAATGCCCAAGGCCGCAAAAAAGCGGTCTTCAGATCTTAATTAGTTTTTAGCTAAATAGCAATTTGTTATAAAAGAATAAAAAAAAACTATACGCCCTGACATACGTAATTGATAATAAAACAGCTTTGAGTCTCAACTTGTAAAATTATTTATTATTTTTGCTCCAGGATTGCCAGGATATAGTCAAGACACGTTTTTTGAATATCTCTCTAACTCAAGAACCAGCTGACTGATTTTTTCGAGAGAGAGATTTTAATAGATATAGATAACTTTTTAAGCACACTGTAGATGTCGCTAACATGTAGGAAATTTTGTCAAAGGAGGATTTTATTTTGGGAAAATCTTGTCAAGGTAGAATTTTATTTTCTCAAATGAGGTTTTCACAGTGTTTTCAGGTAAGGGTATTTGGGCTCAAATTAGAAATTTCGACTTCGGTGTGGGGACAGATTATTGTGAAGAAGGATTTGAGTATTTATCAAAATATGGTGATTTTACTACTATTTTTAAGTATTTTTAGGGGCTTTTTTTAACTTTTGATAATTATAAATTTGTAACTAAAAAATTGTAAATTTTAAACCATTAAGGCCCAAAATCGGAAGAATTTTCGAATAAATTATATGCTTATTATTTTAAAGTAAAGTCGATCAAATTGGGTCTGTAAAGAAGAAATGTTGTCTAAATATTTATAAATCTTGAAATAACAAAAAGCAACCAAGCTCAATAATTAATCAAAAATCTTCTATTTTCAAAATACTGAAATGGCTACATGCAAAGGACTCAGAAAAAATAAATTTTGTGTAGGTTCAAAAAGTACTAGGGGTTTTCACTTAACCTCGTATGTATGTAGCTTCTGAATCGTGTAAACTCTTATTCAAACTTAATGTTCAAAATAGTTTTTAGTTTAAATTAAAATGAATTGGATATAAAATTGGGGATTTAAACTTTTGAAATGGGAATGGGCTAAAACTTTTCTGGCAACACTGCTCCTCATTAAACAGAACAGTATTGCCAGAAAAAACAAAACAGTAAACAAAAAGTAAAAAATTAATATGAACGAAAATGGTACTTAAATGAAAGGAAATTTTGTCACGATTTCAAAAATGAGTTTTTTTTACTAATCCGTTGGGCGTGAATCGAATTAGAGGCATTTTGTTAAATTTTAAGCCTTAGAAAAATTAAAAAAGTCTAAAAACATTTTATTTTAGTTTTAGTAAAACCCTGTAAATGGCCATTTTTTGCTATTTATTTTGAAAATTTGGAACATAAAAGGCAGTTGGAAATGGAAATCACAAAAGGAATTTACTTTTAATTGATTAAAAAAACCATTTTAGAACTGATATAGTTTAATTGCGCCGCAGTCAAAATTTATATATTTTTTTTTTAATGTTAGCTATATCCAAACTTTTGTTGATGATATCAAAATGAAACTTTTTGATGAAAAATTACAATTTGAGAAGTGAGTAGTTTTATTGCGCCGCAGGCAAAATTTTCATTTTTTTTAATGTCTAAATTTTTAATGGGTTTATAGATTGTTGAAAAAAAAAAATATTTTTGAAGTCGTGGGAGCTTTCCTATCATTTGAGTACCATTTTACTAAAATGGCTTTAGTTAGGGCTACGTTTTATGGATAAAAAATTTACATTAATTTGAGTACTTATATGTTACTTGGTCCCCCCGTTTTTTGCCCCACGGGCTTCCGTGTCCGAGCCCCTTTCAAAATTAATTTCAGTTTTTTACTTTTTCAATTCTAGAGGGGATCATATTTTTTTATTTTTTTTTTGACGAAACCCCATAAACTGCAGTTTAGCCGAATTTTGTAAGAAAAATCTTGCGATTTTGTTAAAAGATTACTAAATAGAGTGAAGCCTACCAATAACGAACACTCCCATTATCGAACTACGTCATTTAGTGGACACTTTTTCAGCAGCGGCTTCTTAAATCAAATTTTTGGAGTAAAATTAACTTCACTCAAATAAAAAGTTAGTAAAAAAAATTTGTAAACAGTTTCCAATCGCACTTTACTATTTTTATACTGATTTTTAGTACAATTTTTTTTTTTTTTAGTAATCATTTTTGCTATTCTCTTATTACAATAATACAAATTTTTTTACTAATTCACGCTGCTGATTTCAGTAAAATTTTTTACTAATTTTTCAAAACCGAGTGCTAAATTTAGCAGAAAAATATACTAATTTAAATTTTTTTTTTGGATTTTTTACAATTCTTGTTTAGTTTATATTTGTTACTATTGATATATTCTTAGTTTGGAAATAATACTCAGAAATTTGTATTATATCTCCAATGCATAAAAAGGTCATAACTGGAGAACCGTTTGCAATTTTGACTTCAAATTTCAAGTACGATGAAGTAAGGGTGAGTTCCTAAACGTCAAAACACATTGCAGTGTTTGCGGTTTTACTACTGTTTCGATACAAAGCAAACAAGTGTGTTGCTTACTTTGTAATAAAAACATGTCAACAAAGCATCAACAACATTTGTGATGCACAGTTTGCTTTTTATATGCGCATCAATTGCGTTTACGAATCCATGACTTTGTTCAGTTGCATTGCAAATGACGTTTTGGAACTCAGCCTAATTATACGCTGGTTGCAATGGAAAGAAAAAAAATTTTAGATTTTACATTTTTTGTTTTTTTTAGTACAATTTGTTGCTAATTTCAGCATATAGTTTACAGTTTACAACAATTTACTGAAATTTAGTAGCTGCAACTTATTATTTATATTAATTTCATTGTATTTATACTAATTTTATTGGCAATGATAAATGATAATGGCAAAAATTTTATTATCATCGCAGTGTAGAAAATCATTACAGTCAAATAAAAAAGTTTGTAAAAAAATTTGTAAACAGTTTCCAATCGCACTATACTTTTTTTATACAGATTATTAGTACAATTTTTATTTTTAGTAATCATTTTTGCTATTCTCTTATTACAAATTACGGATTTTTTTACTAATTTTCGCTGCTGATTTCAGAAAAACATTTAACTAATTTTTCAAAACCGAGTGCTAAATTTAGCAGAAAAATATACTAATTTAAAAATATTTTTTTTTTTTTTTTGATTTTTTACAATTCTTGTTTAGTTTATATTTGTTACTATTGATATATTCTAAGTTTAAAAGTAACACCCAGAAAATTTTATTGTATCTCCAATGCATAAAACGGCAATAACTGGAGAACCGTTTGCAATTTTGACTCCAAATTTCAAGTACGATGAAATAATTATACGCTTGTTACAATCGAAAGAAAAAAAATTTTTTTTAGATTTTACAGTAGGGTTATATAGTTGCAACAAAAAGTCGACTTTTCGACTTTTTGACTTTTTTAAAATTTTGAAAAGTCGACTTTTTGACTTTCCGACTTTTTATAGGTAAAAGTCGATTAATCGACTTTTTGACTTTTTTTAAATTTTGAAAAGTCGACTTTCCGACTTTTTATAGGTAAAAGTCGACTTTCCGACTTTTTATAGGTAAAAGTCGATTAATCGACTTTTTATATGAAAATTTCTAAATAGCAAAAAATCATATTTTTTTAGCTTATTTGCGGGTCAGTTAACTAGATTCGAAACGTAGAATTGCACCTTGTTGATAATGAGCATAAAAAGTTTTTTATTATCGCACAGTGGTTTTAAACATAAAATGTAGCACAAAACTTATATACATTAAGGCTTATTTAACTGCCTAATTTCGTAAAACACTTGGGTGAAGTGAAGGCAACTTTCAATGTAAATTGTTTTTGTAACAAAAACAATTTCTATAGAAATAACGCAACACTTAACCGAAGTGTTTTAGAAAATTACCCCCTTATTCTTATACATTTAAATGCATGGTGTAGCCATATGGCAACATACCAGTTTTTTTAATAAAAAACCCCACACACATAATAATCCATGCATAAAATTACGAAAAAATGTCAAAATAACAAAAAATTTCGTAAAATATACGAAAAATGGTTTATATTACGAACTTTTTTGTTGTTTTGACATGAATTTCGTATTTTTATGCATGGATTATTATGTGTGCACTTGATGCACAAAACTGCATTTTTGGGCTTTGGAGCCCCTTCTATAGACAGTGTTCTTTTAGTGTTTTGAGCATCACCTTGGTATTTTAAACTGGCAGAGTTAAACTTTTAACTGTCCAATTAATATTTTAATTGGCAAAAAAGCATGTTTAAACGATGTAGGTTAAAAGGTTGGATTAATTGTAATCAAGTATTTACAATAATTTCTCTGTCTAAAAAAATTGGGGAGCTATATTTTACGCACCTGTGAAAACTTAAAATTAAGTTCAAAAATTTTCTCGCTTTCAACAAATGCTGAGCGTAGATTGCATACACCGGCGTAGGTTTTCTAGCGGGCTATATATAGCCTTTTAAATTTTTGGTTCCTCTGTTTTCATTATGATCATCAGTGCTATCGGCAGATACCTATTCTGACAAGTTAAGCTTTAAGCTTTACCCAATAAGCGCTACAAAAATTTAAGTGAAATCAAAGTCAAGTCTTAGATTTTGTTTAAATTTCACTTTGATTTTATGACTTACTCCAGTAATACTTATACACTGATAGAAATAAATCTGTGCAAATAGCAGATAATATGGATAAAAATGGCCCTGCAGAAAAAAACTGCCGAATCTGTTTAGTAAATTTTAGTTAGATAAAACTACCCTTCTCATATTAGCAAAACAATTATCTCGATAGTAGACAAAACACAATGAAAAAACTGTTATTTCTATAAATTTTTTGTTAAAAGTTAAACTTAGTTAAATGCCAATAATATTCTATCCTGCTGAAATTAACGAAAAGTTTTGTTGAAAAATTGTTAATTAAGACCTGCTAACTTATTCCAAAATAAACTGAGTTTAGTGCTTAACCATAGTTTTGAATCTCAAATTTATATGAAAACATCTGGGGTTAACGTTTAACCATGGTTACATTGGAAAAAAGTTACTTGCCCTAAGTATAATTTAAAAAGTCTAAATTCATTGAAGTCGACAATTTAAGAAGCCAAGGGTTCCGAAAGCTTGTTATCACTCGAGGTGGTCTACTTTGCACGCTGGTGCTAAATAAATGCCCTATTAATAAAACAGGCTGACCAAAAGCCTTATTCCTACTCTACAATATTCTATAAACTTTGTCCAAATCGGACGATTAGTTTAAAAGTTGTGTATGTATTACCACTTCTCTCAGTTTAAAACCACTGTGTGTCGTAGACATTTTAGAGTTTTTTATGTCATATTTCACTGTTTTTTTTTTTTTTTCAATAGACTAGCAACACTTGCTTAATTTTTTCTATTGTGTTATCAGCAAAAACAAAATTTACTTCTTAGCCATATGGTAATAAGTAAAAAAGTCGAAAAGTCGAAAGCAAAAGTCGACTTTTTGACTTTTGCATCACAAAAAAGTCGACTTTCAAAAAGTCGAAAATTTTCGCAAAAAGTCGATTAATCGATTAGTCGAAAGTCGACTTATAGAACCCTATTTTACAGTTTTTTTATTTTTTAGTACAATTTTTTGCTAATTTCAGCAGATTGATTTTAAATTACAGTTTACAGCAATTTACTGAAATTTAGTAGCTGCAACTAATTATTTATACTAATTTCATTGTACTAAAATTATGATATTTAGTAAGTTTTTTAACTGATTTTAGCAAATCGATTTTGAATTGCAGTTTACATAAATTTTACTAAAATTTAGTAGCGGCTACTAATTTTTTCTACTAATTTTATTGTACTACAGATCAGCAGACATGTGTTGCTAAAATTAGCAAAAATTACCGCTGGGCTCAAAACAGTTAAATTTCCCGTAATAACAGCAAAATTTTCAGTAGCCATTACAGACTTCTGGGTGTTATTTCCAAACTAAGAATATATCAATAGTAAGGAATATAAACTAAACAAGAATTGTAAAAAATCAACGAATTCCTGTAAATAACATTTTCTAATTTAGTATATTTTTCTGCAAAATTTAGCACTCGGTTTTGAAAAATTAGTAAAATGTTTTACTGAAATCAGCAGCGAAAATTAGTAAAAATCCGTAATTTGTAATAAGAAAATAGCAAAAGTGATTAAAAATAAAAATTGTACTAAAAATCAGTATCAAAATAGTATAGTGCGATTGAAAATTGTTTACAAATTTTTTTACTAACTTTTTTATCAGAGTGTAAATTTTATGGCATATTTTATTGCATTTTAAGACACTAGGTAACATAGAAAACGACTTGACTAATTTGTTATATCGTGGTAAGTATAACATAATCCTATTCACTTTAAAATTTCAGTGTCTATCTCTACACACAGAAAAAAAAACAGGAGGAATATTACCTAAGAGCTATGTAATTATACAACTACATAATTTTCAAGTTAGTTTTACAAAATTATAGTAAAATATCCACATTTTTTTGTAAAATATATACAATCCTTGAATGGATATATTCACAATATGTAACTGCATATACATAATTTCATCTGAAAAATGGTTATATTATTATTAGAAAGAAAGAGTTAAAGATTCAACTTACGAATATTTTAATATTTCTTAGTTAAGTACACACAGAAAAAAACAGGGCTATGTAATTATACAACTACATAATTTCGAAGTTAAGCCCAAATTAGTTTGGAAGTATCGTAAAAAAAAGTATAGTAAGATGTAGAAATTTTCTATTTTCAAAAATATTTTCTGTATTATTATAACACATTAAATTGTTTACAGATACGTTTTCTTACTTTACGATTAGACTAATGGAGCCTTTAGTTTTACAATTTTCTGGTAAAGTATGTATATTTATTTGTACAATATATACCAATCCTTGTAAAATATGTACATGTCTAGTAAAAAATATCAAAAAAAAATATATATATTTTACTAGAAAGTTGTAAAACTAACTTGTATAATTACATATTTGTGCTATATCACTTAGTTATTGTTCGCCATGTGTTTTTTTCTGTGTGTAAAATTTTAGTAAATCACACTTACTGCTGACTATAAAAGTGGCCCATAGACTCCGTGTAGACCAGAGATGTAAGTCGCAGTATGTAGCCGCTAAGCTACCGCTGGTTTGGAAGTACATTTGAGGTAAGAAAATCTGTTCAAAATAGATTTCTACCTTACGATACCTCATTTTTCCGCACTTTACTTCCAAACTAATTTGGGCTTTAAAGCTCCATTAATAAAAGTGAAACATCAGCAGAAACTTATTATACCCTGTCCACGTAGTGGTATAGGGTATAAATATTTTTTTTTTATTACACTTTTTTTTGAAAATCAATATTTCTACGAAAATTCTGTGACTCTTAGTTATGACTGTATTCGCCATGTATTTGTTCTTTCAGTCACAATAAATTTATATTTATTCAAACTTTTGTTTGAAAACATCAAAAAACTTAAAATCTGGTATAGACACAATCATAACATTGACAAATAAAATTTGATTTTATAGAATTTTATTGTTTTGTATGAGGAGTTATGACTCTCAGTCTAAAAATAGACTCATGTCGGTCACAATGAGTCACAAGTAGGAATAGTCACCTTAGACTCATTATTTTTCTCAATACTTCTAAGCATATAGGTAACAACATATTTTTTGATTTTTCGTATGCTGGTGTGTTAGCATAACTCATACATACAAAATTAATAAGAAATCTAATAAGAAAATCAACTAGTTGCCATTACCAGGTATGTAGTTACATAACCACATATCTATTACTGATTTTCTACGCTTAGTCGTTTTTAGGTGGTTTTACAGTAAAGTCCTTATAATGACTAGTTTTGCAATATTTAACAGTCAAGCAAGATTTCTATTGTTTATAAAAATTGTATTTGATTTGGCAAGTTGATTTTGATTTTGAAATATTAGATTTGTATGCAGGCGCGTTTACTAAATATGCCAACGCTTTACATTTGTTGGTCACACTCAAAAAAGTTTGATAATTACTATATGACAATTGTTTGTGTAGTAAACAGTAGTTGTTGTTTTTAACTGTAATTGCAGTTATTTTTTATAAAAAATTTCTTTGAGTATTTGAAGATTCTTGTTTAGTTTATATATCTTAAAAACAATTAGATTGTGCATTTAACTAACGGTTCGATGTCTTTGTAAAAATCTGAGCTTCATAATACACTGAGAGAATTATCTGCATGCTATTTATGAATTTTTATATTAATTCAGTGAAGTTTCGCTGGAATTCGTCCATTGAAATTAATGCAGTTTTTCATAAAACTTTATGAAAATTTTCATATTGTTTACTAAATTTCATACATGCAATGAAAAAGTTTCATTCAAACTAGTTTCATAAAAACTATGAATCTTTTTCATAAAATTTCAGAAAATTTTCATTCACCTTAGGAGGAAAATTCATTAGCGAAAAATTTCAATAAAACTCGTCCAAGAAAATTCGCTCTGTGTAAGACGAAGCATTTAATTACACATAATTTTGTAATCGAAAGAAAAAAAATGTTTTTTTTTTTTTATTTATTAAAATATATTTGTTTTTGAATTTTAAAAATTTAACTGTAAAAAACAGAAGTTTTTACCTATTTTATCAGTTGTTTTAAAATTTTTGTAGCTAAAATTTGTCAGTAATTTTTACGACATTGTTAGATATTTTTAATGCATTTGTAAGTTATTTTTTAACAGTTAAAAATAACTAAATTTTTAGTTATTTTAAAGGTTAACCCCACAATTCATAAATGCTTTGTAAAGTTATAGCAGGCTTACAAAACGTCATTTTCATACAAAATTTGTTCAATAAACCTCCTATAATTTTACAAAGCGTTTATGAATTTAGGGGTAATACTATAGTTTATCTATCGTTTGAAAAATTGTAGTAGTGTTTGTAAGTTTACGTGTACATGTTATGTGTTATGGTTCTTAATACCACTACAAGTACATGACATTCGCCCTTGTTTATTTTTTTTTTCCTCTATCGCATATGTACCGTTCATTAAAATCAAAGATACCTTTCTTATACCTTCCTTGTAAGTACAGTGCATATATCATAGATACTTAGAATACCCTGGTGCACTGTGTTCCAATTCCGAAGTTAGTTGGACAAAATTACAAAAAAATTGCTTCAAAATGACAAGTATACGTTGGGGAAGGGCTTAGAGTTTGTTCTGATCGTACAAGTACTACCTTTTAAAAGTTATATTTCCTTATTTCACTTCCTGATTTGTTGCTTTAATAACATTAAAAGTTGACATTTAACGTTGGCTTTTGCCAAATTTATATGGAAATGACATAAACCAACGTTAATAGATTTCCGCATAAACACATCTATTACATAGAGTAAATAAAATCAACAATAGGAGAATTATATACTTGCGTTATATGAACTGCCTGCGTTTGGTAACCCCAGTCATAAATGTACACCTTTTGAAAGGCAACTATTTAATATTTTTAAAATGTTCTTTAACTGACACATTTGTTGTTGTTTTCCACATATAACTTGAACTTATCTAAGTTTAACTACATATTCTTTAATCGGGCCCTAAAAAATTGTGAAAAAACCAAACGAATGAACTCGAATATTTTTTCAATTTTCTATTTAAAAGCTTAAGAAAAAAATAAACAAATTAATTCGAACTCAAGTATTATTCATTAATTTATTCAAAATAAATTTTATTTTTTTCTTCTTAATTTTTAATTAAATACATATTTTTCTATATTTGATCTCATTATCTTGTACAATATAAATTTTTAAAATAAAAAGTTTAAACTAGAAATATCTTAAAGAAATCCCTTGACTTTTTCTAACACTAAATTTCAAAACTTGATTAAAAGATAAATAAAAAAATAATAAGCTTAACAAAAATATACATAATTTAAAATTTAAAACTAAAAGATCTGTAATTTTATTAAAAGACTTAAAACAATATAATTTTTTAAATAAAACTGTTGTATAAACAAAAACAAAAAAATAAACATTTAATTATACGAATTAAAAAAGAAAAAAAGGTAGTACAATTATTAGTTTTTTTTTATTATAATTAATATTAATGGATAACAAAAATTATACCCTTAATCTAAATGCTTAAACGTTTTTTATATATAAAACGCCTTGAATAACTTGAATGATAAATAACTTTACTTAAATTTAAATAACAAAACAAAAAAAAATTTATTACAAATAAAAAACAATTGGCTTTTAAACATACACTACTAACATACCTATTGAAATTTTTATAAAAAATAAATAATTTTTTTGTGAAAAATTTAATCATGAGTTTTAAAAGCATTTAATTCAAACTTAAAAAATAAAATAAATTTAAACAAAATATTTAAACAAATTATTTTTTGAAACTTTTCATAGCACAATTTTTGTATAACATTAATTAACATACAAAAAATAAATAAAAATTTAGTAGCTAGAATACCTGTTTTAATTAGTGAAATTAATTGGATGATAATTAAAATAAAAATTTGGTACCTATTGCAAAACTTTAATTAAAAATTAAAAAAAAAAAACGCAAAATAATGGAGGAAAATTTTACAATAAAATCGGTTTAATCGATTTATTTTATACTTTACGCCAAAGCTCGTCAACCTTTTTGGCTCGCATACCACCTCATCATATTCAACCATTCTCTTGGCACCAGTGTACACAATCTTACACTAATTATAAGATTTTTCATCGTAATTGATTTTCAGTAAATTTGTTGATTTTTCGCCTGTCTTAAACAACTAGTTGTACGAATTAATAGATTTTCCTGAAAAATTTTAAAGAAAGCAAAATAACATTTTTTTTATTTTTGTTTGAAAATGAAACAAGTTTTTTTATACCCCGTTCACAATCAAGTTTTGTAAGCGATTTAGCAATTAGATTTGAGAACTAGACAAAACTATTCGCAAAAGCTTGAAGGGGTTTTCATTATCTCGTTAACAGCTGTTTGGTTATTTTTGTAAACAAAAAATATTTGTAACCTAACTAAAAATTTTAAAAAATATTTCAAAAAACATTCCTTGAAGTCGGAATACAATATTTATTAACTTTGGACAAGATACAACTTTAATAATATTTATATATAAAACCTTTCTGAACAGGGATGTGTAGTTTAAAGATGAATTTTTAAATTTTTCGCACGGAGGAAGACCGCAGCTATTGAAGATCTGTTTACATACAATTTCTTGTCCGTAAGGATAATGATGCTAAAGGGTATTTTTTTTAGATATACAGAACTTTAAATTAAAATAAAGCAGAGAAAAATATTTTTAATGTCAATTAAACTGGCTTTATTGGATAGATAATTTTATGTCATTAATGTTTAATTATGATTTGGGCCATGTATCCGCCACTGCTGGCGCGTACATGGTGCAATCCAATTTTCACAAACTTCTCGCAGAATTTACGGCCGTATTTCGCTAATAACTCGTCGAATGTTGATTTCCAGGTGTTTATCGGCGTACACTAGTGACTTTAAATAATCACAAAGAAAATAATCCAATGGAGTTAAATCACACGATCTTGGTGACCAATTAACTGGACCATTACGTGAAATTATTCGTTTAGCAAAAGTTTTTTTGAGTAAATTAATTGTAGCGTGCATTGTGTGGCATGTGGCTCCGTCCTGTTGGAACCACATATCAGCAAGATTAATGTTTGGAAAAAAGTTTTGGGTTATCTTCACTTCAAATGCGACAATTTTGCTTACTTACGTACCCATTCAACCAAAAATGAGCTTCACCGCTGAACAAAATTTTATATGGAAAATCAATATCAATTTGTGCTTCAGCCCATTGGCCGAATTGGCGGCGCATATGATGATCGTTTGGCTTTAATTCTTACACAAATAAAATCGTAAAATCTTCCATAAAGTGTATGGACACTAGGGTTATGACTCATTTTTAACAAAAGTTTTACCTATCACCACGTGATAGGCAATACTAAATTAATAATAAAAATCGGGTTTGCGGGTCATTTTGGCCAATTTCTAAAAATAATTTTTTGCTCTGGGATTTTGGTAAGTTTCATAACGAATTATTACAAGAATTATTGTAAACGACAAAAAATGTATCCAAAAGTACCTCCAAAAAGGTTTCGTAATTTTTACAGTAAACAGCTTTTAATACGCATCGTTTGAGTCTCATTTGTTTAAAACTTCGGAGAAATATTTTAATTAAACTAAAATAATATAGACCAAATTTCAACCCTTTTGCTGCGGGAACTTTTTTGACAGCAGCGAAAAAGTAAGATTGCGTTTCTTAATATTTTTTTATGGCCTTTTTGGCTAGGGCATGTAAAATTTGATATTTGACACATTCCCATTTGCTGACAACGGCGCCGAATTGATTCAATGCTTTTCTGTACAGCTTGTACAGAGCGCACTGTTTGGCGTTTTACTGGATGCAGAGTAACATCAGCACAAACTTATTATACCCTGTCCACGTAGTGGTGTAGGGTGTAAAAATTACTTTTGAAAGTGGAAAATAAATTAAAATGGCACGCGACATAAAAAATATTCTAATTTTTGGCACCCAAGGAAAAAGTCAGTCCAACATGGTGTAAGGTATAAAAATTAAAAAGGGATATATTTTATTTAAATTTAAATACCATAAAAAACAAAAAAAAATTTATAAAATTATTCAAGTAGTACCTTAACAAAAAGAATTTTTGTTAAATTAAATTCCCTTTAAGAAAGCAAAAAATAAAATCATTAAACACATCCTTCCATATAATGAAAACAACAACAAATACTGTAATCAAACCTTTAAAATAAATGATTCCTTTAGCAAAATATTAATTAAATATGTATACTTTTAATCATAATTATATTTATATAATTAGAACATATTTAGGTATAATATTTTTTCATATGAATTTTTTTTATATATAAAAAAAAATATTTTATAAAAAAACATTTATTTATATAACTTTTTTAGTTATTTTTACATTAAAAACGGAAGTATAAACAAAATTTTGTAGTTTTCTTTTATTTTCTATATAAAAAAATATTTTTTAACAAAAAATGTAGCCTAGTATTAAAAGAAACAACAAGAAAATAAAGTTTACATAGAATTAAAAAATAATTTAAATTATAAAAGAATCCTTAAAGAAAAATATAACAGCAAATTTAAAATATTTCTTCTCCCTCCCCCGAAAATAAAACTAATTAAATAAAACAGTTTTTCGCTAAAATAATAAATAATTATGAAAACAGAAAATAGTTGAATCAATTATTATTTAAAAATTTATTACTTGAAATGTTTTAAAATCCCCCAAATATATCAGTATAAAAAAATGGAATATTAATAAAATCAATAATAAAAAAAAACAACCAATTAGTTGCAAACTTTTAACGACATATATTTCCAAAACCAAAGCAGTTTAAAACCATGATATGTATTAATTTATTAAAAAAAGAAAAAAAAATTGAGAATTAATGAAGAAAACCTTGAAAACATTTGGTGCATCAAAATGAATACAGACGGAAGAAAATATATATTAATGAATATAATATTAACGAAATAATACGATTCACTTAATAAATACATTTTTTCTGAACAAAAACATTTTTTGTTATTTTTTTTTTAAATGTTGTTTTAAAGATACATCCACACAAGTTAGAATACAGCTTGGGATAAAGTAAAAATCACCTCTTAATAGCTCTATTATAAATGATGTAAGTCATTCGGAAGCTGTTTTGCCCTTGTGTAGTTGTGCTTTAAAAAAAGGACTAGGGAATTATTTAAATTTAAAGAATTGATCATGATTGTTATCTATCTTTACAGATCGGGCAGTATTGAAGGCATATCTCCCACAGCGGTTGGCCCCAATCTTATAGCGGCTCTATCGAGCAGTGATGCCACTTCGATTGGTACTTGGCGTATGATAAAAGGTAAAGTTTCACAAACAATTGAAGATATAAAATCATCTAAAGGTAGTACAACAAATATTACTACATTACAACCCCAATCATATCCAACTATTATAATCAAAGGTAAATATTTCAAAATTTCATTATTATTTTTTATTTGGAATTAACAAAACAAAAAAAAAAAAAACAAAAAAAAGAAAAAGAAATTAAAAAAATCATAACAATAAAATATAAACAGATATTTCCCCTATTCAAATCTAAACTAAAACATTTTCAAAATTTTATTATGATTTAGGCGGTGATGACCAACAGCAACCAGGTATTGAATACGATTCAGATCAAGAAACGAAAAGTGAAGATATATCAGTGGAACAAGATAGACGTAGTAGCGGTGGTAGTACAAAACATAGAAAATTTAGTAAACTAGAAGATTCTGATTCAGAATTTGAAAATGAATTATTATTAGAAGCAGACACTGAACATTCACGATTACGTCGAGGTTTTGCTAATCTCAAATCGAAAGTAAAATCTAAACACGCTGCACATCAAGCACAAAAAGCTACTCTCTCTACAGCTTCCGCAGCAGCGGCAACAGCCTTGCATGGAAGTCATTACGGTATTGCAGCAGTAAAAAAAGATACAAGTCCTAGCAGAAGTACAGGATCTTCATCGTCATCGACTTCGTTAAAAGGCAACTTTTTAAGAAGGCGTCGTCATAAGGGAATAGAAACCGGTGAATTGGCATCACCCACAAATATGGCTTCCGCTTTGGCTGCAACTGTAGCCGCTAGTGGTGAAATGGCTGCTGTAGTGCCGGTGGTAGTAAGTGGCAAACCAGCTAAAAAACCCAAAGGTATTGCTGAGGGTAAAAAAGATATTGAAATTGAGTCGGGTGTAGAAATGTTAGAAGATATGGTACCGCCACCATCAGCAGCTGCTGCCCCCACCAATGCTAGTGACGCTGTCTCATCACAATCCCAACAACCAAAACGTGATGAATTAGATTTGCCCCTTCATACTGATACGACAATACATTCCTCAACTCCTACATATAGAGATTATAGTTTGAAAAGTATTAAAATGCTATACGAATGCAATGATCCTTCAATTGTTAGTCCCTATGATTCCATCACATCCGATACTGCTTCCAGTTCCAAAACAATTCCAAATGATAATAAACATTCCTATATGGATTATTTGCAAGAAATTAAAAAACAGGCCAAGCTTTTACCTTGTATTTCCATTTTGGGTTTAATATTGATTTTTATTTTACCTATCAACGACTTTATACGCGGTGTATTGGCCTGTTTGTTAAGCATAACTGTTATTGAGGGTTTATGGAATTTAATACAACATCTAATTGAACATTTTACGATTAGCTTTAGACCAGAAAAGATTATGTTTCATATACCGGATTATAGTAAAATGACAATATGTGAAGTACCAGCTGTTAAGGAATATAAGACCGTGAAATCATATTCGGTAAGTAAAGGAATTTCTATTGTAATATTCAGCATTTTAGTTAATAGTTTCCTAATTCCAAAAATAAAATCTAAATTTAAAATTGAAATAACAACTTAAAATGTACATCCATTTCAATTTTAATTCTAAAAATTCCTTTTACCCTCTAATGACGAGGGCCGCCAGATCTTTAGATCTTACACTGAGACAACACCACTTCAGTAATGGATTTCTTCATAGTTTCAATGAAAATTGTCAAAATAGTAAATAATAAAGTTTTCTTCACAAGGTAAATGAAAAATTTTCTTAAACTAGATGAAAAAGCTTCATATAATTTATGAATACAGTTTTAATGAGACTTTTTCGTTAAGTGTATGAAACTTTTAATAAATAAAATGAATATTTTCACAACATTTTATGAAAAATTCCATTAATTCAATAAAAAGTTTCAGTGGACCCAGTGAAAATTGAGCGGTTTTATGCAAAAATTTATTAATATCATTCAGATAATTCTCTCAGTTAATTAATTGGTTGTTTTCCTACACTATACATATTCATATAAAAAACAAAATTTAATGCAATTGAATAAGACCAAATCTCCGATAAAATTGGATAAAATTATATCAATTCAAATATCTTTTTTATTCGTTTATATACAATTGGATTAATCCATTTTCCGGATGAAATTTTATATAATTTCGTATGATGCCAAATAAAAAAAGATATAATACCGTATAAATTTTTTTTCACGGTTTTTTAAAGCAGAAAAAAATTGTCAAAAGTATGCGATATAGTGTACGAAATTGCATCGATTTGTTAATGAATATTTCGCAATAAATTCGCATTTTTGTGCATATTTTGGTATAAGTGTATATTTTAATGCAAATTTTGTCATATTTTCTTGCATATTTTTCAACTTAATGCATTTTCTTGGATATTTTGGGAAAAATCCATATGAGTTTGTGAACAATTTATATATAAAAAAATGTTCTTGGTATTTAAAAATATTTATTTTTTATTTCTTTTTATCGCGAAAACAAAAATATCATAATATACCATTACTAGCTTTCCGACAATGATTTTCGATGTTTAAACTATCTTTTAAGACAAAAGACTACTAAAATTGGGTTAGAAATTTTGAAGACGCTGAAATAAATCAATAATAGAACAATATTCTAACTAAATATATACATAAATTAACATTTTTCATCAAATTGTAAAAATGTCAACACAGGAATTAAATTAAGCTAAATTCAAAAGGGATTTATTTATTTTATAATTTAATTCAATAAATTGCATTTTGCTAAATTTAAATTTTTTCTTTCACATTATATTAGCGAATAAGTGTTAGATTTGGGTAAATATATTAAGTTTTGAAAATTAAAAAACAAAATGTGGATTTTTAACAAAATAAAATAAATTCAGCGATTTAAAAAAAGGCCTATTATTTTTGCTCCAGGACTCACCGTCAGGACACATTTTCCGAATACCTCTCTAACTCAAAATCTAGCTGACAGATTTTTTTTTTTTTTAATTAAGGATAGATTATATACTCAGAGTTGGTAGTTAACAAACTAATTTCGTCAAAATAAATGAAAATTTCAAAAAGCGAAGACCACCATAACTTCTAAAATAACAAACTAGATCAAAATATTCGGAATGTAATTTTATTTTACACACTAAGAGAATTATCATCACTTCAGTAATGAATTGCTTCATAGTTTCAATGAAAATTGTCACTGGAACTCGTCCATTGAAAATATTCATAGAATCTATGAAACAGGTTTCATTAAAGTCAATGTTTATGAAAAGTTCATAAAATTAATGAAACTCTTTATAAAATTAATAGGCCACTCGTCCAATGAATAAATCATTCAGCCAATGAAGAGCTTCATAAAATCTATGAAGCAATTTCATTTACTATTATTTATTATAGTTGGTTGTTGTCGTTGCTAAGCTGGAGTGGATAAATAAAAAGTATTTAGCAAATGCAAAAGTCGTAATAAAATCATAGCATATTTTACGGATGTACAAAATATATCTAAAGAAAGAATTCATTAAATAAAAAAGGGTCATAAAAAAAATTTATAAAAAATTAAAAATATTTATAGTTTCAAATATTTTGATTGGTTGAAACTAAATTAACCAATCAGAATGCTCCAAAAATAAACCAAGTCAAGGTATACTGACACCCAATATTTTAACTGAAGTCGACTTTACCTAAATAACACATTTGAAAAATGTAGATAGTAAGGGCGATTATTTGTAAGAAACAAAGCTTTTTTTCATATTTCTTTTAAACATTTTACCAAGTTCTTAGGTTTTACTACTTTAATTTTGAATAAGTTATGCGAAAAATCTTTATTAGTTGAAATGCTCCTAATTACTTGGCAAAGATTTTATTTGTGTGTCAAATAAATGTATTCCCTTTTAAAAGATTTTAACAATGACATTTTTGTTTTGGTATTTAAAATGTTTTTTATGACTAAAATTAAAAAATCCTATTCCAAACAAAAACAATTTAAAAAATTTAATATTTTTAAAATTTCCCGTTTTCCCGGGAAAAATATATTATTTTCCCGGGAATTCCCGGCAAACTTTTCCCGGGATTTCCCGGGAACTCCCGCCCGGGAATTCCCGAACCCCAAACCCTAATTAATATATATCTGTGGAATGTCCTATTATGAGAGATATGGTTTTTGGTAGCAATAAAATTATAGCAATCTAAATAATAGCGAAATATTAAAAAATGTCAAATTTTAAGTTAATTTGCAAGGATATCTGTTATCCTTTTTAAAATTAAAATCAGTGTTATATATAATGAAGGCCCTTGGTAAGTAAATTGCAAAAGTATAACTAATTGCATTTTTCGATAACACCGTTTACAGGTAATATCTCAAAAAACTTGAGTTTTTTTGAATTTTAAAAAACCGCGAATAATTCATAAACCACAAATTTTTTTAAGTTTCGATTGCTGATTCATAATCCTCATTAAAATAAAGATCAGATTTGAGAAATTTGCGCATTCAAGGCAAAAACAAGTTGAATTTTTAATTACATCTTTTCGGAAAATTTCGAAAATTTGACTAAAATATATATTTTTTTGTATAAATTTAAAAAAAACCGCGAATTACTTAAAAGTTACTTAATTTTTTTAAGTTTTGATTTTAAATTCCTTATATTCACATTAAGACCAGATTTAAAAAAAAATTGTTAAATAATAGCGTACAGGTTAAGAAATAATTAAATTTAAATCAACCCTTCTTTTTGTATAAATTACTCTAGAGATAAATTACTAATTCTTAAAAGACAACTTTTTGTGCTACCGCTAAATAAAAGCGGATTTAGCTGAAACTTGGCACAGAGAGTTTTTAGACATTAAGGAATAGGGGCAACATTGTGGAGATCGCGAATTCCAACTTTCATGTGTTTTTGGACCACTCTAATATACATATATGAAGAACATTTTGATTAAATTTATGGAGATCGAATTTATGAAATTCAATGAATTTTTTTTAATGAAATTATGAAATTTTATGAAAGAAAAGTTATGAAAAATTTCATAATATTAATTAAATATTATATACATAATGAAATTCTTCATTGGTTCTACGAAAAAAATTCTATGAAATTATATCATATATTTGTTCCTTTTACTCCTGCAAGGAGCATAGGGCCGCACTAATATGATGAAGGATAATTCTCTCAGTGCAGATATTGTTATTTATCGCAAAAACCAAAAGTTTTATTCATCTTCAACCTCTATTTATATCTTCTAAATAAAGCAATACAATAAAATTTTAATATAAAGACTGCGTTTGAAAAAATTGTCCATCACATTGTTTGCAATAACTTTTTTAAAAATCCTTCAAATTGAATTTTTTTTGTTCTAGTCGGCTTTGAAATGAATTTAAGAAAATTTATTAATTTAAATTTTTATCGCTATAAACTTTTATTCGATTGAAAATGGCAAGCGAATTGCAACTGCGAAAAAACATTGTCAAAACTTTTCAAAACCACCCTCAGTGGACATATAAAAAGATAGCTTGGGAACTAAAAGTTTTCCCGAAAACGGTTTCTAGAGTTCTAAAGAAATTTGTTCTGTACCTATTACAATTATAACACTGTGCACGAAAAGGAGACTTTTTTCCCCGACAGGTGGGAGACCCAGTGGGTAAAACTAATTCGGGTACGCTGAATCTAGTGGTGACAGCCGTTTTTCTTGGTTAACTCTTAAAAAAAAGATATTTGAGTTTGAAGCACCCCTAAACACTCGATTTCTTAATTTGTTTACCGTTAATTTTCAGTTAATTTGTTTGTTACTCTACCAAGAAGCTTTCTGTTAAAAATAATCAAAATCGGTCTTGCGGTTCAAAAGTTGTGATTGAAAATGTGAGGACACCATAAAAACCTTTATGCTAATTTTTTACTTCTACACAAATTTCAGTACATTTAACGAAGCAATAAAATGTACAATTTTGTATGCAAAATTTCCATGTGTCCTCACATTTTCACTCAGAACTTTTGAACCGCTGCACCGATTCTGATAATTTTTAATTTTTTTTAATGGTAAAAAAGTTAGATAAATAGGGTTCTTTGGGGTCCTTGGGCCCAGAATTTTTAAACACAAATATCTTTTTTTCAAGAGCTAACCTAGAAAAACGGATAGCACCACTGAATTCAGCGTACTCGAATTAGGTTTACCCACCGGGTCCCCCGCTTGTTGGATTTTTCAACTAGCACAGTGTAATTAAACCAATTCCACTGTGATTTCGATGTGCTTACTTATCCTAAAATAAACTGATTTTAGTGCTTAACCATACACTCAAAAAAATAAGTTAGTAGAAAAATTAGTAAAACGACTTGTATATCAAGTGTACAGTTTTCAGCAATTTTTTTGGTGAAATTCGGTTTTCAGTAAAAATTTTAGTTATATTTTTTTAGCACTAAACTAATTTTGAACTAATGTTTTACTAATTTATTTTGCTACAAAAATTGTGCTGATAACCGCATTCATAGCGTGGACGACAACCAGATAGACAAGATGTAGATGTCGTAGCTTGTCTGGAAACGGAAATGACAAAAAAAAAGAAAAACAACTCTACACATATTCTATATTTAAATTTTCAGCAAATAAATTAACTAAAGTAAAATTTCGCTACAAGTTTTTTGAGTTTTTTTCAGTCTACTAATATTCAGCAAAAATTTTAGTGATTTTAGCAAGGATTTTTTCATTTCCAATCAACTAAGTGTTAGCAAAACTTTTGCTGAAGACTATTTTTTGGTAAAAATCAGCTCGCTGATTTTCAGCAAATCTTTTGCTGAAATTACCAACTTTTTTGCAAACACGCTCCTGACTAAAAATTTGCTGACACAGCAACATTTTTTGCTGACTTTACTGACTTTTTTTTTGAGTGTAGTTATGAATGTCAAATTTATATTTAAATATTTGTGGTTAACGTTCAACCTTGGTTATGTTTGAAATAAGTTACACTCAAAAAAATAAGTTAATAGAAAAATTAGTAAAACGTCTTGTATATCAAGTGTACTAGTTTTCAGCAATTTTCTTGCTGAAATTCCGTTTTCAGCAAAAGTTTTAGTTATATTTTTTTAGCACTAAACTAATTTTGAACTAATGTTTTACTAATTTATTTTGCTACAAAAATTGTGCTGATAACCGCATTTATAGCGTGGACGGCAAACAGATAGACAAGATGTAGATGTCGCAGCTTGTCTGGATGTAGTACAGACAACGGATATGATAATTAAAAAAAAAACACAATTTCTGTATTTAAATTTTCAGCAAATAAATTAACTAAAGTAAAATTTCGCTACAAGTTTTTTGAGTTTTTTTTAGTCTACTAATATCCAGCAAAAACTTTAGTGATTTTAGCAAGGATTTTTTTCATTTGCAATCGACTAAGTGTTATAAAAACTTTTGCTGAAGTAATAATTTTTTTGGTAAAAATCAGCTCGCTGATTTTCAGCAAACCTTCAGCTGAATTTACCAACTTATTTGCAAGCACGCTCCTGACTAAAAATTTGCTGACACAGCAACATTTTTTGCTGACTTTACTGACTTTTTTTTGAGTGTACTCGCCCTTATATAATAGGTTTGTTTTTTTCGAATTTTATACCTATATCTATAACGACTTGTAAAAAAAACGACTATCCGTACTTACCCGATTTTCTTTTATTTTTTGTAAACAAACAAAATTTAAACATTTCGCACAAAGTCTTCGCCGGAACTCGAAATGGAGCAATAATCTTGTGTGCCCTGCTGTACCTTTACCAAAAAACGCATAATTCATTTGTTAGCTTTTGTTATTTCAGATATTTTATGAAATAAAGAATTCTAAAATTTCAAATATTTTTATGACAAATATTTTTGTTTACATTTGAAAGAGAAAAGCCAAGAATTTTTAAGACTTGGTAGCATTTTTATAACTACTTAATTTTTAAGAAGCTAAATTTATACCTACTTAAAAGTTTTATAAGTGCTTAAATTTGTATGGAATATTTATACAAAATTCGAAAAAAACAAACCTAATATTCAAATTTAATTTTATATGAAATAAATTTCAATTATTGTAATATTTTTTATATTTTAAAGAAAAACTATTGCATTGAAAATAAAACTATCTATTTCTTTCAGGGTTGGATGAATGAAACTGATAGTTATGATCCGAATACTTTTAGTATTAATATGAGCAGATCAGTTTATGTTAAATTAGATGGTAAGTATTTTAATACAAATAAAACAGTGTTGATAACCGAAACGAAACAGTTATCGGCAACGTTAAATTATTTTGGTAAATGTGTTTTAAGGGTGACGGTAACGGGACTTTAAGAATATTGGTATTTCATTTATTTCAGTAACGAAATTTTAACGGAAATTATATCTCATTTATTTCGGTAACGTTAATTTAACTGTAACGATATTTAATTTTTTCTTGGAAGAAAAATTAATTATTTTACAGAAAATAAACTAAAGTGGACTAGTTTAAAGTGGTTAAGAGTTCAACGGCAAAGTAGAAAATTTTTGGAATTTTATTTATTCGACTATAAAATATAAAACAGTAATAATGATTAAATAATATGATTAAATTTAAATGAAATAGATAAGTTAATGTACGACTTGCAATTAACAAAAGCAAAAAGAAAAACATGAGGGTAACGGTATTTCAGTTATTTCGTTAACGGTATTTTAAGTTATTTTGGTAACGGTATTTTGGGTCTGACGGTATTTTAGTTATATCGGTAAAGGTTTTTCTATGAATAACATATTTTAATTATTTCGATAAATTTATTCAGTTAAAATTACACTTTTTTAATTTTATATATTTTATGTTCGCCATCGACCATGAAACTTATTATACACCCAAACAAGTATGTCAGTTACTACATGACAGTTGTTTGTGTAGTAAACAGTAGTGGTTATTTTTAACTGTAATTACTTTTGGTTTTCTATGGGGAAATACCAAACAACTATCATCATTGTTATTTTAAAAACATCTAACGAAAGTTACTGTATTTTGTAACAATTGCTTGGATGAGTTATTTTTAATATTGTAATAAAGCACTACCAAAACATTATTTTTTCAATAAAAAGTAATTTTTGTTAGTTGAGTTTTTTAAAATTCTTGTTTGTTGTTGATATACATACTTATACCAAAAAATTTGTATTGTATCTCCAAAAAAAAAACGTAATAACTGGCGAACCGTTTGAAATTTTGATTTTAAATATTAAGTAGGATATAATCGAAAGAAAGAAATTATTTTTTTTTTTATTAAAATATTTTTTATAATACCGATAAAAATTAACTGCAAAAATAGTAGGTTTTAGCCATTTTTCAATTTTAAAATTGCCTTAGTTAAAATTTGCCAGTTATTTTACATTATTAGTTATTTTTACTGCAATTATAAGTTTTTTTTAACAGTTAAAACTAACTACATTTTTAGTTATTATAAATGTAAATACCGTTGTCGCCTTTTTAATTGCATATGCCTTTATTTCTGTCATTTTCAATCAATTTTACCGACAAACTTTTTTTCCTCATTCCAGGTACCGTTTTACACATTTCCAATACAAATGCTCGCATACCGAAACGTGTTATGTGGAATGAATTGCCTATAAATCGTAAAACTATTTTATTTACCACACATCGCAGTTATGATTTGATGGGATGTCGCATTGAATTACTACCTCTAGGTTTAGCTAGAAAAAGGTAAGTGGATACAAAGAATCGCAATTCATAGTAACAATTGTTGTGTTCGATTACTCGAAATTCTAACTACTTTTACTACAAATGGGAAGTTATAAGCTTGTTCGTTTACTTACTACTTTTACTACAGCTGGAAAAATTTAATACAAAAAGTAAACAAAACTTTCCAATTGTAGTAAAAGTAGTAAGAAATTCAAGTAAACGAACACACTGATAAGCTTGTTCGTTTACTTACTACAAGTTACTACTTTTACTACAGCTGGAAAAATGCAATACAAAAAGTAAACAAAACTTTCTAATTGTAGTAAAAATAGTAAGAATTTCGAGTAAACGAATACACTGATTGTTTACTTTTTTTGTTGAATTTTTCCAGCTGTAGTAAAAGTAGTAACTTGTAATAAGTTAACAAACACGCTTAGTGTTTCAGAACAGAATTCAAAATTTATTGAAAGTTTCTTTTAGTCCAAAACAAGTAAAAATTATAGCATTTCGAGATACAAATGTAGTCCGATTTACTTTTGGAGGCATTATTTATGGTTCTATATAATATTCACAACCCATAAACAACGAGATAGCCCAATATAGATAGGTCCTTTCTATGTGATATATGCCTGGATTTTTTTTTTGTTTTTAAAGAGAAGCAACACTCAGGAAATTCTTCCTATTAATTCACGTGTTGCTTCCTTTGGAAAGGGGATAGAGAAGAAGTGAAAGGTGGTGAAAGATGAAGGGCTTCAAATATGGCAACACTGTAATTGCGCGTGATGTTGAATTTTTAGAACAGTTGTTGCGCGCCACCTGACGGTGAGTTGGCGAACTTTGTTAAAGCTTTTTAGTTCTTAGCCCTGTTATATTATTTTACTTCGGTGGGGTTAAGTGCTATGGGAACACCGAAGGAGGACGCTGCGATATGTATGACGGATAGAAAAAACTCATACATATTACTATTTTTCATAAATTGATGTTGCTTTGGTTGGGGCTCGAACCCGCAACCTCACGTGTAACAGTCCAACTCGCTAACCCACCACAGTGCCCACCGATTTAGACCGATTCTAGAGGATTTCAATAGGGTTTGCCCATTGGATAAGAGAATTTCATTAAAATGCTTGAGACCTGTAGTTTGATCATAAGATTTAATATTAATCACAACTGTGTCTGACGACAAAAAAATGTCGTCGCGATTAATTTAAATTAAGAAATAATCGACCGTCAACTATTTTTAACGTTTAGGAAAAAAGAAAGTAAAACAAGAATTTGGTTGTATTTGTTTTGTTGTATTTTTTCAATTCAACTTCTTTTGGATTAATTTTGGTCTTTTTGAATTTTACTGCTTTTTGGCGGTAAATTAATCTTTGTTTTCAATTAATTTTCTTCTATCGAAAATCTAAAAATCAAAGCCAACTACAATTTCTTATACAAATCTGCTATTCGAAAAACATTGGGTGCGTTCGGCAGATACCACATAATAGTCAACAGTTCTACAACAGTTGTACAACTATCTGCTGAACGAACTGATCACTATTCGCTCAGTCTGAGCGCTCAGGTAGCGCTGTCACATTTTGGTAGCGTAAAAAATGTTTGCTACTTTTGATCAAATAGTGATACATTTGTTGTTGTTCATTTACAATAAAAATTGTTTTGTAAGAATGACAAATAGATTCGAAAACAAAAATTTTTAAAAATAAAAGGAAACTATAGAAAAACTTTATTTAAAAATAAAACAAAGAAAACATCGTTCGGCAGATTAAGTAATCACAAAGCGTTACAAGTCACCGGTATCAGTTTAAGGTTTCTCTGCCCAATGCTACCATTGTATGTTAATAACACATATGCTTGAACATGTTTTATATACCGGTGAATACGTCTTCAAAAAACCTCCCATTTGATATCCAATTTGTTTGTGCACCTTAAAAAATACAGCATATCCGAATTTCATTAAAACCTGAGGGTGACACCACTATATAAGTCGATCGAAATAATTAAAGGTGGATCTAAAATCTAGACAACAGCACATTCTCATAATATCCTCTCACGTAGTGGTGTAGGATATACAAATTGTATAGGAAGGATCTTTTCTGATACTGTAAGCTTTTTATTCGCAATTTCAATACAAAAATTTCCATTATGCCTTTGCAGACATTTTAATCGGAAATATCCCATACAACTTATTATTAAAGATGCTAAAAATATACCATCTGATGAAGATAGCTTGGAACCTAAATCACTAAAATATAGAAGATTGAGCAGACACAGAAATAAATGTGAAAAAATAGAAACTAAAGATTCGACAGATACTATCAGCAATAAACCTACTGAAACCGATACACAATCTCAAGAACCTGGTGGTGAAATAGATTTTGGAGCCACTATATTAAATGCAGATGTAAGTACAAATTACTTTAAAAAATTATTTGTAATATTCATAATACTTTAAATATTAAAATTTTAGTTACATAAATTACAAGATGACGTTAATCCAGATGGGGATTTAAGTTTAATAAATGTACCGTGTGGTGATGAAGTTCGTATATTATTATTTGCCAGATGTGCCAGAGAAAAAGAAGATTGGTAAAATATGGAGAAAATATATAAAATGGAAAGACTGTAATATAATAAAAATATATTTTGTATAACATTTTAGGTATAGACGTTTTGTATCAGCCAGTGTTGGCGATGTTCATGATCAAGATCTACATTTAAGCAATGTAAAATTAATAAATTCGAAAGATTTACAAGCGGCCGCTACAAAAGCAGCTCAACTTATAACTAATCCTAAGGTTTTAAATTAATTTATTTATTAAATTCATAAAATATTTTAATAATGTATATTTGCCAGCCTAAAGATACTCCTAAAGATAAGGATAATGTTAGTATTTCTGGAAAATCATCGGTTTCAGAACAACAACGAGAATCTGCTTCTTCTATAAATTTTGAAGATTTGGCTGATGCTGTAAGTTTTATTGCTATAATATTGATTTGTCTATATCTAATGTATTGATAATCTTTTAGCTTTCACTTCCTGTTCCTGATAGAGATGAAATCGATAAAGAATTTAATGATTTTGAATCTATAGATTTTATGCCAGATGATGCTGAAACCATTGAAGGTCTTTTAATGATGTCTAGTGCTGCTCGTAATGATGCGGATTATATTAAATTTATGGCTTTATATCAAGTAAGTTCCAAATTTCCAAAATAATTTTCAAAAGAAATTAAATAAGATATTAAAATATCCTCATAGATCACTAATGCCTTATATAAAGAGTCATTACTGTAGTATTGAAGTTTATACTATCTCAACATTGATACACTAATAGAAAAAAGTCTGCAGCAAATTTAGTTAAAACTATTAAAAATTAGTTTAAAATTACCTTGCAGAAAAGCTGCTAAAAATAAGAGATTATTTTTGCTATATATTAGTAGGATAAGAACAGCAAAAATAAAACTATTAAATATACAGAATTTAAATATATTTGATTTAAATTTTTGTTAATAGAAATTAACAACTTAATGTGCTAAAATCAACAAAAAATTTTGTAAAAAATCGTAAAAAATTTAAAGTTTTCAAAGTTTTTTTTTTTCTTTTTAATGCAGATACAAATCGGGCCTTCTGAAATCAGCAGCTTATTATTTTTTTTTAGCAAATATTTTTGGTGATTTTAGCAGGATAGACTGAATTTAACTAAATTTAACTGGAAATTAACAAAGATTTTGTAGATACATATAACTAAAATAATGTAAATTTCACAGTTTTTCTGCAAGGTAATTTTTAAATAATTTTTTAGTAGCTTTTTCTGCTTTTTTTACAAGTTTATTTCTATGAGTGTACCATACTTATTTTGATTTTAATTTTAAGTTAAAAAAATTTTTTATAAAAAAGATCTTAAAAATTAAAGAATTGACAATTCAAATGTTTTTAACCACTCTAGAACAAAAAATAAATTTTAAGTGTGTTTTTCTCACAACCACGAGTTTGCTATACAGCCAAGTGCTAACCGATTTAAATGCAGTTTTTTATTTTGTAGCCTGATAAAAACTAGTAAACCTTCTTTGAATTGTTTTTTCTTTGTTTTGAAATTTTAAGTTTCTGTGGCCACTTTTCAGATAAAAGTCTAGACTAGACAATTGATTTCGGATTACTTTTTTATCATCCAATGATACAAGTATACACGGTTTTTTACATGAGCAACCAAAATTGGTTTTTAAAGCAATTTAGGGCGCTCGTATCGCCCAAGTTTTCAGGAAAGAAATCGATATGTGAATGCAGTGAATATATTTTAAGATACATTCGAGCTCCAATCTTGCGATAATTTTTTAAAAAATTGTCGATTGTTTGCTGGAAATCAAGGATTTGCGGTTACTAAGAAAGCTGTGAACAACGCTTTAGGTCTGCTTGTTTACTTTCTCCAGTAAAGTGCAGTAAAAATGACTCTGTAACAAATTTACAGAGAGTAAGACAAAATTTACTCTCAGAAAGAAAAATATCCAACAAAGTACGCAAACTGAAAAATCGTAAAAAATAGTTAAAACAGCTGATTGTTACAACAGCAAATTCCAGTAAAAATTACCCAGTAACAAATTTACAGAGAGTGGGACAAAATTTACTCTCAGAAAGAAAATATCTAAAAAAAGTAAGCAAACAGAAAAATTTTAAGAATTTGTAAAATAGTTAAAATAGCTGATTTTAAATACGAAATGTAAAAATATATGCAACTGGCCAATAATGATGGAAATTTTGACGGGGAAGATTGTAAAGGTTTTTTAACTCCTTCCGCGGTTAATTCTTTTATACTTATTTCTTTTAATTTATAAAACAATCTAAAATCGTATAATTTCGTTTCGTTTATTAAAAATACAAGCATTTTTTTTAACCACAATGTTCAATCAAGTTGTAACTTTCCTTATTGGTCAGTTGGAAATATTTTTGCATTTGGTATTTAAAATCAGCTGTTTTAATTATTTTACGAATTCTTACAATTTTTCTGTTCGCTACTTTTTAAGATATTTTCTTTTTGAGAGTAAATTTTATTCTACCTGTAAATTTGCTACTAGGTAATTTTTACTGGACTTTACTGGGAACAAACTTATGTTTTATTTACTAAAAATAAAAAGATATGTTTTTCAACAATAAACTTGTTCGTTTACTTACTACTTTTACTACAGCTGGAAAAATTTAATACAAAAAGTAAACAAAACTTCTCAATTGTAGTAAAAGTAGTAAGAAATTCGAGTAAACGAACACTCTGAATATGTTTTTTTTTTTTTGCCTACAAATACTTATTAGTAAAAATTTATCCAGTAAAAACATGTAAATTTTCTGGGATCGAACTGTCATTTTTCTCTCGTTTTTCTTTCTCTCATTACTAAGTAATTGGGAAATCAAACACATTTCAGGAAAAAACGTGTACAAATTTGTTATGCTTTAATTTAAAGAAATGTATTTTTTTATCACTTTTTAATTATTTTTTTATTTTATATTACTTTTTATAATTTGGTTTTTATTATTTTTATTTATTTTATTATTGTTTTTTATAATTTTCTTAGAAGGCTTGTAGACAATCAAAGATTCCTGTATATAAGGGTCAAATATACCATAATCGCCATGACAAAAAGAGCGTATGTTTTATTTTTATTTTTATCATTTTATATTTATCTCTTTTACAAAGAAATTTAACACAATAACGGTGACTGGCCATAAGGAAAATATATTTTTTTAAGTTTGTTATTCAAATTAAAACCATTATCTGATTGTTTTAATATTATTTTAATTCACTAAAATCTTAATCGCAATTAAAAAAATTTATTTATTTTTTTGTTAATTGGATTTTTAAAAAATTATTTTTGATTTATTTCCTTATGGTGAATTACTAGTCAAATTGTGTTTACACTGTTAAACAAAATAAAACAAATACTTTTTTCTTAAAATTTCAGAATAAACGTACAGCGCGTCATGAAAATGAGCTATGGAAGGGTATAGATCAATCACTATTTTTGGGTCCCTCAGGCAGTGTAGTATGGGCTAATGTTCTTATAGGACGTTTGTTGTATAGTACCTTACAAAATGAACAACTATTGGAAAAAATGCAAGACATTTTACAAAAGAAATTAAATTCCATAAAGGTAAATGAGAAACTTGCAATTAAACTTAAAAACTTTTAAACTTTTTTGTTTCATTTCTTCATATAGCTTCCTAGTTTTATGGAGGATGTTGTTATTAAAAATATTGATCTGGGCAATACACCGCCTTTAATACATCGTGTCTCTCAGCCCATGTTAGATGAACGTGGCATATGGTTGGATATGGATATGACATATGAGGGTCATTGTCATATAACGGTTACAACAAAAATGAATTTGTTACGTCTAAAACGTCCAATGCGTCCACTTTTTGTAGAATCTAAAACCAGTCTAGATTCCACAATACCAAATCCTCCTTCAGCAATATCTCTCAAAGAAGAGCTATTGGCCAGCTCGAAACGGGCTGGAATTAACGAAGCTGAGCTATTGATAGAAACAGCATTATCGGGTAGTGCTATATTTGATAGTGATGCCGAAAGTACTGGTAGTTCAAGTACCGAATCTGATAGCCCTATTGGTGGCACAATGGGTGAAAATCCTAATAGTGTTAGTGAAAGGTAAGAGAGAAAATATAGATTCGGAACAGTAAAATTTAATACTGCTGCTGTTTTTAGTTTAATAATTTATTAATTTTTTGTTGTATTTTTTATTTTTTTTTGTGTAGTACAACAAATCCCGGAAATGCACGCAGAATTTTTAAATTTGTTGATCGCATCGCTACTTCCAACTTTTTCCAATCTGCTACGGAATTGTCATTTGTACAAAAAGCTATGGAAAATATGAGTACAACCATAACATTGGGTATAGATCTAAGAGGTTTAGTATCAAGAGTAACTATAAATATTCCTCCACCACCCTCGGATAGAATATGGCTTTCGTAAGTATTATAAAAACAATTAACATGGTTATGTTAGGCGTATTTGTGTAATTTTTGGTATTTGACAGACAAATACAATTTTGATTTTGCCAACATTTCATTATCCTTCATGATATTAGTGATATAGAATGTTTTTTTTTTATTTTCCGTAGCCTATTAACGAACCCATTTAATTAGAAATTGGCTTCGTCGCTCATAATTAAATTATGAATAAAATCATGATTTTCTTCTGCTTTTTGCCAGAAACGATTTGGGCACATTGTTCAATTGTGTACTGTTCCATTTTAAATTCCCCAAGTCTTCTTTACAAAATACTGAAAAAAAAAATTATAATAAAAAAGTTATAGAAATTCAAACCCCTTAGGTATTTTTGGGTCACCCTGTATTTATTTTTTCATAAAATTTGGTCATTTCATTAATTTTTACAAACTTTAAAATAATTTAAACTTTATATTAAAGATTTAATTCTCGAATAGGACGAGTTTTAGTGTTTTCCATGAAAGTGCTTTATATTTTAATCTTTTGTTTTTATGAATTTTGGACTAAAATATGCTACATTTTTGCAATTGCTAAATACATACTTTTTATTTGTCCACTTTTCACTCCAGCTTAGCAGCGACAACAATTAACTATAACAAATAATATTAAATGAAATTACTTCATAGATTTTATAAAGCGCTTCATTGGCTGAATGATTCATTCATTGCCGGATTGATTTATTCATATTATGAAGGGTTTCATTAATTTTATGAACTTTTCATAAACTTTGACTTTAATCATACTTGGTTGATAGATTCTATGCAAAGTTTCAGTGGACGAGTTCCAGTGACAATTTTCATTGAAACTATGAGGAAATTCATTACTGAATTGTATATAATTCTCTCAGTGTACCCAGCAAACATTTTGAAGATATCTTCCAAGAACAAATTAAAGCGATGTTTTTTATTTTTCATTTGAATGGAAATAATTAATTAATAATCATATTAAAATTGTCTTTCTTTTATCATTTGAAAGATAGTTTGGCGATATCTGGAAAATAAAATTCGAAAATTATATTTCTTTCAGAGACAATTTCAAAAGATTAAATAGACAAGTATAGAAATTCTAGTTTTGTTTTTTAGTTTTGTTCGACGTCGTTACCGCGGGTACCCGCGGGAACCCAATTTACCCGAAACAATAAAAATTTACACAACATTTTGACAATAGAAACGCTTTCTGGTAAAATTGGGTACCCGCGGGAACCCAAAACAGCCCAAACAACAACAATTTACACTCAATTTTGAGTACGGGACCGCTTTTGGGCTAGTTTGTAAAGTACGGGAACAGATATAATATATTCTGAATTTGCAAATAAACACCAACATTTTTTATTGTGATATTTTAAATTTCAAAATATTTTAAATTTCATTTGATAAATAGATCTTATTATCTCAGCAAGAGGAAAATATTGGTCAAATCTACGTTTCATCAAAGAATAATTATAATGTGGACTACGCAAACAATAATATATAGCACACCGTATGTAGCTTTCGTAATTTTTTACTTATATGCTGTAGTCTAAGGACTGTGTTTGAAAAAATTCTCCATGACATAATTAAAAAAATCTGCTAAACCAGTCATTCAATTTTAAAAATAAAAGCTATTTTATAACGGTGTTTTTATTAAGATTATTATAAAACTAAATAGAAATTTAAAATTTTTTATTTTATAAATTTTTTTTAAATTTTTCTGATACCCCTTCCATTAACGTTTTTATGGTATTATTAGATACCTTTCGAGCTGCTAAATACCACTTTGTTGCCTTAATTTTTCTTTTCACCGAAGCACTAAAAGCACATTATTATTTAATTACCACTACAAGGCCGCTTTGCTGTAATGGCAATAGACTAGGTCAGGCCAAAACAATGTAGAAACTTCATGCTGTCTAACAAAACGCTTTAGTCGCTTCTCCAAGCACTCTTTGATATAAATTTCCAAGTTTATTGTACTAGTACCTTTGGTCACGAAAGACTTGCTCCTCTCACCACAAGTGCAAATAGCTTGCCATACCATTAATTTTCGATGAAATTTCGATTACCTTTTTTGTCTTAAATTTGTCGTCCATATTCTCCCGTGAGTCTGAAATATAGAATTCCTGGCCTGGAAGCAGTGAGAAGTAGGATAAAACATACGTCTCCTCATCCATGATGCAGCAAATGCATTTTTCAAAAAAAAAACTTTTTTTTTATTTTTTGGGACGGTGTATTGCTTTTCTGTTCTTTACAGTTTCCTGTCTGGAACTTTTTGTACTTCAAAAGTTTTCAGGCCGGCGTCCTTTTTATCCTTCCGTACAAAAAACTCCGAACAATCTACTTTTTGAGCGACTTTCCTCCCTCAAATGTCGGGTTTCTTCTTCAACATGGCATAGATTTTTTTCGCCTTATTCTGGTCACAGATGCCCTTTTTTCTGTCAGAACCTGCCTTTGGAGTGATCTCCAAGTCGTCCTTAAACTCTTTTAGAACTCTAGAAAGCGTTTTCGGGCCAACTTTTAGTTCCCAGCAGAGAAATTTTTGAGTGCATTCGTTTTTATTATGCATTCATACATTCATTGCTTTTGCCATGCATTCATTCAACAACAATAACTAATGCTGTTGCTATTTCATACATTCTTTGTTATTGATGATTATCGTTTGCACACTGTTTTTTATAATGCCATTACATGTCAAGCAACGAACTAAAGTGATGGCACATTAAAAAAATAAAACCAATAAACCATTCGTTTAGTATGTGTTGACTTCTTAGAGTATTATGAAACTCTCTTATGTATTTAAAAAGGATTGTTATAAGAACCAAAAAAAAAAAAATATCTACGCATTATGCTATTAATGTTTAAGTGAAAAAAGACACACCAAAAATATGGTAAAATGTTTCATAGAAAAAAACTTTTACGTTTTAATAAATTAGCATTAAGACCATTCATACCATTCGTTCTGTATTCGTTGCTTTTCTGAGTGTTGGGTAAGATTAACAGAAGACATGCACTGCAATGTATGGTTTTCGTCATACTCACTTTTTTCAATTCTGTCATGTATTGCTTTGTTGAAATCAGGGGTATGGCATCACCAAAAAAATAAGTTATAACAAAATCGTTATCACTAGATAGCACTTTGTTAAAAAAATTTACAATTTTCTTTTTATACCCTCCATCCCACTGTGCAGGAGGGTATATCATTTTGTCATTCCGTTTGTAACTCATCAAAAAAAAATCTGGGACATAAAAAAAATATATATTCTTGATCGTTATCAATAGCGAAACCGATATAGCCGTGTCCGTCTGTCTGTCTGTCTGTTGAAATCACGATCACAAGTAAAGTAAAATAAATTTATTACCTAAGTGTATGTAAAATTCACAATTACGACGTAGAATTACAAAAAGTTTAGACTAAAAAGTAATGGTGTTGTAAGGATAATGGTATTTCATTAATTTCGGTACTGGTATTTTAAATGTATCGATATTTGAATCTATAACAGTATTTTAGCGATAGAGCCTACCAACCCTGCCTCAATGTATGTAATTACTTTTGGCTTATGAATGACTTAACATCTAATTCATCCGTTGACTTGTAGAAGAGCGTGAAATATTAATAAAAATAAAAATTTTAGACTACTCGCAAACTGACTAAAATTGTGAAGTTTGCATAAAAATTCCAATATCTGTTTTTTATTCATACGAGTTAATGAATTGATTCACAGCGACTGATCATCCACGAATTAAACCGACACATCAGGAAAGTGTATTAATCTATACATGCTTTGAAATTCTTTCGTTATACAAATAAGCTATTAACGTACACAAAAAAATCGTTATCAAGTAATTAAGAAAATTTCAACTAATAAAGTTTTATCGAATAATTTATTATATTGTATATGCCAAAAAAACATTATTTTAGTTGAAGTGCTCCCAATTGCTTGCCAAAGATTTTTTTGTGTGTATTTAAAAAGCGCAAATAAAACTTGATTTTTGAAAGACTCTAAAATAAGATTATTTTTAAATCGTTCACATGTGATCATAAGTGACTCTTATTTAGAAGCTGACTCTTATTTACAAGTGTTTTGTTCTAAAGTTAATTTTTTCTCTAAATTTTATGAAGATTCATATGAGACTCAAAAGTTCATCATAAATGCTGCATATTTAAGGAACTTTTCTTTGTAATAATACAACACCCAGAACGATGGGACATTTAAAATGGCCAAATCACTTTTTTTTTTAAGTTTACTGATGAGGTAATTACCTTTTTTCGGAGTTCAAATTGTAATAATATGTTAATTGAAGTCATTTAGGCTTGTATTCAAAAAAATGTTTTGAATTTTATTACAGTTTAATAAAACAAATTAACATGACATGACAATTTAATAAGACAAAAAGTTTTTTTTCAATTTTCATGTTATAATTTCATATTTTTTGGGTAATTTTGTCTACACTTTTGGGAATTTTGAATCTTGCTTGTGGCAGCACTGAGATTAAACAAGATTAAACTGAAATATTTACTTGTAGTGGTGGAAAAAATCATACACATTTGTTGTACAGTGGATTGACCGAATACAAAATGGGTAATAATTCATACTTGTTTGTACTTAGTAGAATCCCCGAATAAAAACACCAGGATGGATGTATCTAAAGACTCGGCACAGCCGAATTTAATCTTTGGTTTGTATAAGTTCCCTGGGGATTTATACAAACCATCGAGCGGGCTTTAGCCCGCTTGTTTTATTTAAATTTAAATAATAACAAAGAACAAAGCAAAAAAAGAAACGGATATCTCAATTTTTATTATTTGAATATATTCCGCGCTTGTTTTTTTTCCTTATTTTGAGCAGTTTTTTAATTTTTAAATATAGGCTCAGCTGATACTAAACTAATACTAAATGTATGTTATTAAATTATATTTTTGTACCGTGTCAATGTGTTTAAGATGAATGGGGGAAATGTTTTAGTTGATCTGTTATTTAAGTAAATGAATGTCATTTTAGTTTGACTCTAGATCATAAATTAATATCACTTTCTGTTTAAATTATTTTCAAATCAAAGATAGATGATACAATTTTTACAAGTAAATTACAAAGAATAAAAATTTTTTTTGAAAGAATGCCTTGCTGGTCTTATCGAATTCTTTAAAAAACAAATTTTTATTCTTTGCAATTTACTTGTAAAAATTGTATCAACTTTCTTTGATTTGAAAATAATTTAAACAGAAAGTCATATTAATTTATGATCTAGAGCCAAACTAAAATAACATTAATTTACTTAAACAACAGATCAACTAAAACATTTCCCCCATTCATCCTAATACTACTAATACTAAGTTACTCAGGTAATACTAAATTTCAGCGTCCTCTACCGGTGAGTAGTGTATGTTTTGATGACCTATCTCTATAATTAATAGTCTCTTGTTGAAATGATGTTAAATGATAACAGTATGCTCATTTTTTGTGATTGCATTCAAAAGCAAAAAATAAGGCACTCAAACCGTTCTCTGGTTCCCAGGTCATTTTTTATATGTTCACTGAGAGTGGTGTTGAAAAGTTTTCACAATATTTTTTCCCACTTTCAATTCGCTTGCCATTTGGAATCGAATAAAAGCTTCTAGCGAATAAATTGAAAACATACATAAAATTTTCTTACATTAATTTCAAAGCCCACTAAAAAAAATTTCAATTTGAATGATTTTTGAAAAACGCAGTCTTTGGTATGTTATAAACCATAGTTGTGAATTTTTCATTGGCATTGAAATTTAAATGGCATTACTTGATGTCAATGCCAAAAAATTTCATTACTATTCAATGCGAATGACATTTTTTTCAATTGGGTTGTCATACTATTGTATGAATGTCGCCGGACCAAGGGAACTTTTTTTTATTGAATTATGGACCACACTAAATACATAACTAAAAGAAAAATTGATAACAAGTTTTAAAAATCAGGAGTAAATATTCATTTTAAATATTGACTTCTGCCAAGATAACAACGCCAAGCGAAAAGCTTAAAATGTTAATTTGTGGTTGCTCCATAACTATCTTCATGTGCTTGAAGTACCACCTCAGTCTCCAGATATCAATGTCATAAAGCATTTATTGTAAAATTTGGAAAATCAATTTAAGTTCTTTTTCGATGTAGTGTTTGAAATATTTTCAGCGTATCTTAAAATGTTGTGATATGGAGTAACTTTTTAGTTTTTTTTTTTTAAATACATTTTTTATTAAAAGACGTAATAAAATAAAATGCATAATGTGTCCGACTTCTAACATATTTTAATCCGCTGTATATAAAACTAATTAATATTTTTTTCTTTATGCTTAAAGTTTCCGTGCTCCACCACGTCTTTGGCTGACTGCCCGCCCTACAGTAGGTGATAAATCTGTAGATTGGAGCATTGTTACCAATGTCATCGAGGGAAAATTATGTGAGGCTGTCAATAAGTATTTAGTCTATCCAAATATGGTAGATTTAACCGTACCATTTTTGGGCAAATCTGCAGCTGCCGAATCATAAGAAATGTTTATTGTATTATATTTATGTTTTTTCCAATTTTATAGTTTAGTCGTCAAAAATAAATAACATTTTTTTAATTGTCAAGTTAGTTTAAAAGCAAAAATATATAAAACTATATAACCAATTAAGAACTCTTATTTTTCTATCTTAAAAAAACTTCAAAAATACCAAAACAAAAAAAATTGTTTAACTATTTTATCAAATTTATTCCTTACAATTCCTTTTCTTCAAGTATTACACTAAACAATAATAAACTTTGTAATTAATTCACTAAAAAAGAAGAAATGAAATTATTTTACTTAAAAAGTTTAATATATTTTTTAAAAATATTTTTTGTTTTATTATTATTACAACAACTATATCATTTTACGTAGTTATATTTACTATAAAAACAATTTATTTATATTTATTTTTTATACCATACAATACAATATATTTATAGTATAACGGGGTGTTATAAGATTTTTTTTATCTTTACTTTTATTTAAGTGGCCTCGACAACCTGAATAAGAACATTTAATATTTCGATATTGTTTTTGTTTTTTTTTTATCTGAAAAATATCGTACTAATTGTGATCAAAATTGAGTTCTCGATCGTGTACGCAGTGAAGCTAATTTTCGAAAAAAAAGTTTAGAGACAAATTTAATCAAAAAAAAAACAACATTAAAAATTCTTATTCTGGCGGTCTCCATAAGTCCTGGTTTATGTATTACGAAAATACTGTAAGCGAAAGCAAAGTAACGAAAATTTGTTTTTGGTTCCCATGTATTTTTGACGAAAATAATTTTCAATTTCTTTCGTTTAGACTATTTTCGTAATAGATAAACAGGCCCTTAATTTCGAGATATATAATTTATTTATTTTGATAATTCTTCAAAATATAATTTTTTGCCAATGGATAAAATTGATTAAAAACTTAATATTGATATAATTTAAACTAAAGAAAAATATGCATTCTTGTTTTCTTAAGATTATTTGAAATAAAAATTTAATAAAAATAAGCAAAATGTTTTATTTGAAATGCTGTGCAGGTTTTTGAAGATAAAAATAAAAGAAATTTTGAAATTTTTTTTAGAAAAAACTTAAAACCGCACAAAATAATCCTAATTCCATCCGTTATCAACAGCTTAACCGGAAATATGGTCTAAAAATCCATTTTAAGCCCATTAAAAATGCTTTAAAAAGCAAATATGCTCTTAAAATTAAAGAAACATGCTCTTAAAAACACATTTTGCTTTAAAAATCCGTATTTTAAAATTTATTTTTCAATACATTTCGAGTATAGTAGTATAAAGGTATAATAGGTCCATTCGATTACTGGATAATTTGTACAAATTTTTACTGGATGGCGTTCGTTAACACAAATACTTAGTAAACATAAAGAAAAAAGAGAGAATAAAGTGACAGTTCGATGATGAGAGTTTCTAAGTCTTCTTCTTTTTCTTGCAAATTTTTGCTGGATAATTTTTTGCCAGTAAGAATTTGCAAGCAGAAAAAAACGATTCGAAAACATATGTTTGTTTATTGCAAATAAAGAAAATTATTTTAGAATTATGTTATTTCATGGAAATGAAAAGCAGTAAAACTTTCAAAATAAATTATGGGAAAGATAAGAAAACCTTATAAAAAGTTTCTGCTTACGATTTAACAATAAAAATTATCTTCTTCCATAGCGACCAGTTAAAATTTATTTGTATATTTGGTGTTGTAACCAGCTGTGTCTACAAACTTGCAAATTGTTGCAAATTTTTTGTTCGCGTACATGTTTGGGAAAATTTTATTTTGAGAGTAAATCTTGTCTTACTCTCTGTAAGTTTGTACTGAGTAACTCTTACTGGACTTCACTGAGAAAAGTAATCGAATGGACCTAATGTATGCAATGACGAAATCTATATCGTCTTAAAAACAGACATTTTAAAGCAGTGTTGCCAAATCTTGAAGGCAGGAAAGCACCGTGAGCATTATGAAAACGGGTAAAAAGGGTAAAAATTTACCAAAAATGGCGTAAAAAAGCACGATATTAATTTTTTTTAATTTTAATAAAGAATTTAAAAACACATTTTAGCTTTGTAAAATCGTGCAAAAAGTGTTAAAAAGATAACCAAAAAAAGGGGTAAAAAGCACCAAACTAATATTTAAAATTTTTTAAGTTTAAATATTACGAAGTTGCTATTTAAAATTGTACTACAAACTTTGTGAAAAAATGTATTCCTTGTATAGTTCGTATTATTTTTTCAACTTTGACAGAAAATTCAAGAAAAATTTTAAAAAACGAGAACAAATACCAAAAATATAAACTGTACAAAAAGCACTGTAAATACCCGCTTTTTAAACGGGCCTCAATGACCAAAAATGCAGTTTTGTGCATTAAGTGGGTTTTTTTAATTAAAAAACTGGTATGTTGCCAAAAGGCTACACTATGCATTTAAGGGTTAATTTGTTACTTATTTTATAACAGTTACATTTTTAGTTATATTATACATTTTTAGTCATTTTACGCGAAATATCTTTGTCGCATATATCATTGTTATAACGTGTCATTTTAAGTAGATTCAACGTTGAGTGTACAAAACTAGTTTCTTCTTGTTTTTTATAGATTCTTTTTGACAATTGAAAACTAGCAAGAGCCAAAAACTAGGTTGTTTTTGCTCAGTCTTTTACTGCATTTATATAAAAAACAATCAAAAATTGGTTTTGTACAAAAACTAGGTAGTCTTTGATCAGTCTAAATTCAGTATTAGTGCAGTATAACTCTATCAGTCATTTCTCTCAGTCCAACAAACTTGAGAAATCAGAGACATCTAAAGTCAGTTTCAACGATTTTCAAATATTTTTTAAATTCCCCATATCTCCTAAGTGTAATCAGAGGGTTTCTATTAGAGATGAGCGATATTTTCATACCGGTGATTTAATCACAGTTATTGATAAATCACTGGTAACGGCAGTGATCAAATATTTCAAGTCGCAGTTACTCGGAATGTCGTTCTTTTAATATTTTTGTACTATTCTTTCTTGCTAACTTCATTGTGCTCAGTAATACATGTTTTTTTCAATAACAGTGACTTGTTTTTACACTCTTCTGAATAAAATGTCTCCTTCTATCATGTCTTTGTTACCGGTCGAAACTATTCTTCTTTTAAGGCCCAGTTTTTAGGAAGTGGATTATCTTTAAACTTAGTTTAACGCAGTTTGTAACTCGAATACTGCTTTTAAAATGTGGTTTATTTTGTTTTATTTCAATAAAGAAATAAATTATACTCGAGAAAAAGTTTTTCCGGCAAATTTATCGTTTCGGTTTAACTAAACCAAGTTTAACTGACATCTTAAAAACTCGCCATAAATATTATTTCGTTTATTTATCAGAAAATCGCAGTCTTTTCCATAGAAAAACCGTGATCACGATCACAGTTTAAAAGAACAACGATTTGCAAATCACATTCACTGAGAACAATGTTACTGAAAAATCGCCAGATCGCCCATCTCTATTACAAACCCGTGATCACGGTCACTGTTTAAAAGAACGGTGATTTGAAAATCACGATCACTGGTAGCAGCGCTATTCAAAAATCACCGGATCGCTCATCTCTAGTTTCTATCCATCTCAGTCTTGCTCAGCCCTTTCTTTTTTTATTTGTTCGTGAACTCAGGTATTTTTGCTTGAAAACCAAATGAAAACTTGTGGAAAGTGTTGCCAGTTTTTTCTAGATTTGTCATCCACAAAAATCCCCAAATAATTTTTCCTTTCTCCAAAAATCCCCAATATGTATTTGTTGTAAAAAAAATTGTTTTCATAGCGATTCGGTTTCTCACGCTCACTATTGATCTCATTTTTGGAAGCTTATTTTTTCTCGTTGTTTGTTCCTGCCTAGACGTTTATTATTATTACAATTATTAAAATTTATTTATGTTGCCTAAAAAACTGAGATTAAAAACGTCAACCTTTTAACTAAAGTTGGGCACATAATCGTGAGTAATAACTATTATACTCACGTGATTCCTACGTGAGCGTGAGTAAAAATAAATAGCTCGTGAGTGATTCGCACGAACATATAATTTTGTCATCATATTTTTTTTAGTAATTTTTACTGTTTTTTCGTGAGAATTTTGTGATTGTGTGTGATATGTTACTGCACTTACGTGAACGTGCGTAAATAAGAGATGACTGCAAAGACAAAGAGAACCATAGAAGGTGTAATCAGTCCCTCAGTAAGTATATGCTCTTTGGTGCGATATGAGTCAATAAAATATCCCCCCTGTAAGGCGTTCGCGTGTTTACTAAAAACGCCCTTCATATAAATCGAAATTTTCAAAATCAAAGTTAACAAAAACTAAAATTTTCCTGGCTTTTACTGTAAAAACATCTACGCCTTACATAATCAATTTAATGAAAATATCTTAGGCTAAAATTTTACTTACATTTTCTACCAATTGTAATTCAAAAATAATGTTTTCATTTTGGGGTTTTTTAACTAAATTTATTTATATTTTATTAAATAAAATATTCAATTTTATACATTTTACAACTGATATGATGGAAAATGGAAAAAAAAAATTACAAACACATTAGTTGAAATACATTATAAACTAATTAAATTTGTTTTTATTGTTTTTTTTAGCAAATTCATGAAATAGTTATAAACAAACTTAAATTAAAAAAAAATATATATATAAAAAATAACTAAATAAAATTAACAATAAATTTGAAACAAATTGAAATTAAATTCAAAATATCTTTAGTTGGTCCTGATGTTTCGTTATCTTATCTTTTGTTTATAAAACCTACATAATAGTTAATTAAAAATATAAAATAATTATAAAAATAATATATAATATATATTAACATTGTGATGTTTAAAGTGGAAAATTGTTTATAATACAAAACGAGAGTTTTAAGTGTAAATAAAATTTTACTAAAACTTGTAAGAATTAAAAAGAAAACTTAATGAGAATATTTAAAAAATATTACAAATATATAAGTATTAAAATTTAACGTTTTTTTTCTCTAATGTTATCAAAACAATATTTTAATTATAAAAAGGATTTTAATACATAACTACAATATATTATTAACAAATACATATTTTCAAAAAATTACTTAACTTGTTTAGGTTTAAACAAAACGAGTTCTTTTTTAAGGATATTTTCATATAAAAAATTCAAGTTATTGCATTTATATTATTGACTGTATGTTGTTTTTGTTTAACAATTAAAAGTCCTTGATTTTTTAAAAAGTATAACAAAAAACTGTCTCACGGGGGAAATAAAATAAATTTACAGTCTCATGCCATGATATTTGGCAAATGATTTACATAGACAAAAGGCTAAAAATATGGCCAATAGATGTACAATGCCTACGCCGAATAATACAGCAATTATTACTTCACGATGGCCTATAATCCAATCAGTAAATACATCATAGCAGCCCTAAATTAATAATAACAAAAAAAATAATAAAAAAAATATTTAATATTTAGTTTCATCCCAAAGTTATCTCAAACACTCACCTTTTGATAAAAACTATTTGTGTCATTAGGATTTGTTACACAATTGTCATCTTCGGGTATTAAATTTTTAATATCTTTCAATTTACAACAGGCCTCTGGCATTGTACGATTACCTTTTCCATTTAACCAACCCTGTGATGTTTCGAAATCACGATAATCTACAACGCCACAGCAGCCAAATTGACTCATCATTTGATTCCACATTAAGGTAACTGCATCTGTATGTTCTGCCGTATTATAGTATCTGCTGATGGTAGTTTGTAAAAAGGTTTTACTTTCATTGCGTGCCTAGAAAAGAAAATATGAAAAATGCAATTTATTTGCTAATATTTATGTATGAGGAGGGAATGAGTTTTTTTTTGTTCAACAATTTACCGTTTCTTTATAAAATGCCGCTAAGCCACCGGCAACGATTTCAGCTATCAACAATAAAATCATAAAAACTCCATACTGCAAATATAAAAATGTTTGAAATATAAGTTAATTAAGTTGGTATTATGTTGTTACTAATTTAAATTTGACATAGTGTTGCATTTAATATAAATTTTATTGATGGGCTACATAAAATATTAATTAATATGCCGAATCAGATAATCTGACCAAGTTTGCCAATCTCAAACTCCGAAAACCAGGAATTTTTTGGAACTGAAACTCGTATAGGACGAGATTTTTCGAAATGACACTTTTATAAGGGAATGTGAAAATGAATAAAAATCTACACTAATAGAAAAACGTTAGTAAAAATTGTAGTTAAAACTACACTCAAAATAATAAGTCTGTTGGCTGAACAGAAAAATTTGTTACTTCAACAAAATTTATTCCTATTTTTTGGCGTAAAATAAAATTTGTTGATTTTAACAAATCTAAATTTAAGTAAGAAATTAATAAAACTACAGTTTTATTTGTAATTATACTGAGTCGTAAATTTGGTTCAAATTTAGGGTCTCGGAACCCTCCGCACTATGCTTCGTCCCATGGACAAAAATCAAAAAAAAAAAAAATTTTGTCTCAAATTGTGGTTAAAGAAGGATTTTTTTAAACATAAGAAAGTAACTCAAACAAATGTGAAAAAAAAATATTTGGTGTGAATGTTTTTGCCGTCAAGAGAGGGCGCTAAACTCAGAGAATTTTATGCAAAAATGACTTAACAGAAAAATAGGTTTTAATTGTTTCACGAAAATAATTCTCAAAAATACATTTTTTTAAAAACTTGTTCGAAGATTTTTTTTTAATTACTTGTAGTTAAATTAAAATATGGATTTTAGTATATGTTTACAAAACAATTATTTTTTATTGCTCCGAAAAACACCTTTTTTTTTGTTGAAAATCCAAAAATTACTTAAGTTTGATGGAGTATAAAAAAAAAAATTAAATAAAATAAGATATTTTTTTTCTTTTTTTTTGTAAGTTCTTACTGTTATATAATAGATCATTAAAAAATTAATTACTATTTTTTACCACAAATTAAATAAAAACGTATTTTTTGAAATGCCTGAATTCATGATTTTTACACAAATTTCACGCATTTAAGAGTGTTTAGTATTCGAACCATGTGAACCTTCCATTTTATGTATAGCATGTGTTGAGCGGACTTTTGGAAAACACTACGAGAAACATTTTTGTGGAACATTGTAAACCCTCTAACTCTTCAATGGGCCCTTTGAAAAAAGGGTCAAAAAAGACCCGTAAGTTGAAGAGTTAGAGGGTTAAAATGTTCCACAAAAATGTTCCTCGTAGTGTTTTACATAAGTACGCTGAACATATCCTATACCTAAAATGTAAGATTCCCATGGTTCTCCCTAAAATCCAGGTTTGTGGGACATTTGGGCGCCAATTCTGAATAAGTACGAAATTAACCCTTAAACACATTTTAAGTTTTTACTTATTGCTGGCTTTTAAGTTAAATTTTCAATGCTGATGTCTGCAGAGACTTAAAGTAGAATTTCATGACAAATATTTCTGTGGAACATATTAACCCTCTAACTCTTCAACTTACGGGTCGTTTTTGTCCTTTTTAAAAGGGGCCAAAAAAGTTTCATTAATTGAGGGGACAGAAGGTTAAAATGTTCCACAAAAATATTCTTCGTAGTGTTTTACCTAAGATCGATGAACATACCGTATGCCTAAAATGGAGGATTCACATGGTTTCCTATATTAATCCTATTTAATTTTTTTTTTTTTTTAGAAAAATCATTTTAAGCGTCCATTCCATTTTTTGTGAAAGGCATTTTATTTTATTAATGAATCGATCGAAATTTGGCACAAATATGGCTTGACCTTATATCAATTTTTGCAGGTTTTATAAAGATTTTAAAATAAAGGATATATGGCAGGACTAAGAGTCCTTGGTTCGATTTTGATAAAAATTGACACAAACGTTTCCAGTTTTATGTGCATCTCAATGGATACTTTTTGTAATTTTGCGCCCATTTATGTAGCTAATATATTATTTTCAGGACCTAGGGGAGGTGGGCGTGTCCTTGGCCCGATATTTCCAAAAATTAAAATTTTTCTTAACTAAGGGGTTCTATGTCGGTATACCAAATTTCAAAACTCTGCCTCCACTCCTTCTATTTTTATCCAATCGTTATATGGGGACGAAGCACTGTGCTCCGCGGCCCCAGTCCATATCATCTAAGGGCATATAAGGTCACTCCTAGGTCACTCCTAGGGAGTGACTTACATGCCCTTAGATGATATGGACTGTTTTCGAGATATGGGTCATTTTATGAAGTGGAAAAGTTTTATAAGAAATTCCCGAGGGTCCAAGGCCCCACCATGGTCCATTTTTGCATAGAGATAACCCCTTTCGCTGGGGCATTATTGATTAGGGGTAGTCGAAATTTTCGTCAATTTGGCTCTATCTCTCTTGGTTTTTCGAGATACGGACCATTTAAAATAATCGGGAGGGAAAGAAATAGCGCCATCTTTAAAACTTCGGATGCATTGGTGGCGCCATCTACCGCGCAATAACAGTAACATGAAAATATTACACTTTAGCAATAAATTGTGTAAAATTTAACGAATGGGTTCTTAAAAATTAGTTATAAATAGTTTTGAAAATTAACGCTCAAAACTAGTTAAAGTACTGAGGATTTTTAGTATAGTGTTAAATGAAGAGAACTAAAATCTTTAGTTAAATCAGTGCTTCAACTAAAAATTAGTTAAAAATGAATTAAATCGATTTGAAACCCGTTTGACAGATTTTTCTACTGACATATTATTTTAAGTGTAGGAAGAATAAAGGCTCCATTAAGCCCAAATTAGTTTGGAAGTAAAGTGCGGCGAAATGAGGTATCGTGACGTAGAAATCTATTTTCAATAGATTTTTTTTACCTCAAATGTACTTGCAAACTAAATAGTTGTGTATACTGTCATTAACCAAAAGTAAACAGCTGACACGATACTTTACGATATTACTAGACTAATGGAGTCTTTAATGGAGCTTAAAAAAAAATTAATAAAAAAAATAAATAAAAAAATTCGTGCCTACTAGATTAGTTGTTTTTTTATACCCTACACCACTATGTGGTCAGGGTATTATAAGTTTGTGCTGATGTTTGTAACACCAAAAAATATTGGTCGTAGACCCACCTTATAGTATTCCGATCGGTTCAGAATTTTTTTTTATTTCGATTTAACGATGTCCGTCTGTCCGTCCGTCCGTCTGTCTGTCTGTCCATGCAATCTTGTGCGCACTCTACAGGTCGCAACTATTAAGATATTTTGATGAAATTTGGTACGCAGACCTATGTTGGCCCAAGGACGAACAAGTTTGATTTTTTTGAACATCGGTCGATGTTTAGACCTAGTGCCCATATAAGGGTCCTACCAAAATTATATTGTTTATACGCTGCAGGTCGTAAATATTAAGATATTTTGACGAAATTCGGTACACAGACCTATGTTAGCCCAATAATGCAGCCTATTGATTTTGGTGAACATCGGTTCATGTTTAGACCTAGTGCCCATATAAGGGTCCTACCAAAATTATACTGTTAATACGCTGCAGGTCGTAAATATTAAGATATTTTGATGAAATTTAGTACACACCCCTACATTGGCCCAATAACGCAGCCTATTGATTTTGGTGAATATCGGTCTATGTTTAGACCTAGTGCCCATATAAGGGTCCTACCAAAATTATACTGTTTATACGCTGCAGGTCGTAAATATTAAGATATTTTGATGAAATTTGGTACATAGACCTATATTGGCCCAATAACGCAGCCTATTGATTTTGGTGAACATCGGTCTATGTTTAGACCTAGTGCCCATATAAGGGTCCTACCAAAATTATACTGTTTATACGCTGCAGGTCGTAAATATTAATATATTTTGATGAAATTTAGTACACAGCCCACCATTGGCCCAATAACGCAGCCTATTGATTTTGGTGAATATCGGTCCATGTTTAGACCTAGTGCCCATATAAGGGTCCTACCAAAATTATACTGTTTATACGCTGCAGGTCGTAAATATTAAGATATTTTGATGAAATTTGGTACACAGACCTATATTGGCCCAATAACGCAGCCTATTGATTTTGGTGAACATCGGTCCATGTTTAGACCTAGTGCCCATATAAGGGTCCTACCAAAATTATACTGTTTATACGCTGCAGGTCGTAAATATTAATATATTTTGATGAAATTTAGTACACAGCCTTACATTGGCCCAATAACGCAGCCTATTGATTTTGGTGAATATCGGTCCATATTTAGACCTAGTGCCCATATAAGGGTCCTACCAAAATTATACTGTTTATACGCTGCAAGTCGTAAATATTAAGATATTTTGATGAAATTTGGTACACAGACCTATATTGGCCCAATAACGCAGCCTATTGATTTTGGTGAACATCGGTCCATGTTTAGACCTAGTGCCCATATAAGGGTCCTACCAAAATTATATTGTTTATACGCTGCAGGTCGTAAATATTAAGATATTTTGACGAAATTTGGTACACAGACCTATGTTGGCCCAATAACGCAGCCTATTGATTTTGGTGAACATCGGTCCATGTTTAGACATAGTGCCCATATAAGGGTCCTACCAAAATGATACTGTTTATACGCTGCAGGTCGTAAATATTAAGATATTTTGATGAAATTTGGTACACAGTCCTACATTGGCCCAATAACGCAGCCTATTGATTTTGGTGAACATCGGTCCATGTTTAGACCTAGTGCGCATATATAAGGTCCTACCAAAATTATACTGTTTATACGCTGCAGGTATTAATATTAAGATATTTTGATGAAATTTGGTACATAGACCTATGTTGGCCCAAGGACGAAGCCTATTGATTTTGGCGAACATCGGTCCATGTTTAGAACTAGTGCCCATATAAGGGTCCCCCCAAAATTGGCTTGGTTACAAACTGCAGGTCGCAAATATTAAGATATTTTAATGAAATTTGGTGCGCTGACTCACATTATAGAAAATTTTGACATAAGCCCCATTTTAACCCATTCGAATTTCGGATCCAAACAATACACCAGACTGGTGTAGGGTATTGTATAGTCGGCATGCCCGACTTTAACCTTTTTACTCGTTTTCAAATATAATTTGGCTAAAAATAACTTGATACTACAAAGGCTGGAAAAATATGATATTAAATAAATGCAGATGGGTCTTACCGATGGCATATTTCCCACCCTTTCTAAACATACACTGAGAGAATTATCTGCATGATAGTAATGAATTTTTACATAAAAATAAGGAAGTTGCACTGGAACTCGTCCATTAAAACTTTTCATTGAATTAATTGAATTTTTCATAAAATGTTGTAAAAGATTTCATTTCAACTATTAAAACTTTCATATACTCAATGAAAAAGTTTCATTAAAACTGTATTCATAAAATATATCAAGCCTTTTCATCACATCTACACTCAGAAAAGTTCTGCAGTTACTACATGACAGTTATTTGTGTAGTACTGCGGTTGTAGTTATTTTAACTACAATTGTAGTTAATTTACTTAGAGCAACATTTTTCAATGTTTTTGACAGTTATTTTTTTAAACAAACTGCAAAAACTACTACATTGTAGTAACATTTATTTTATGCAGTTATTTTGAATTTTTTTTACAAATACTTAAATTTTCAAGTGTGTGTACACACATACGAAGCAAACAGGAGCATGTGTATGAAGCGCTTGTTTAGAAATTTCTAGTGAAAGAATATGAGAAGCACATGTTTTCTCTTGTCTTAGTCATAAAACAACGCCAAAGAGTGAGGACGCGTAATACGGAAAAGGTTATATATTTTTTATTAAATTATTAAAATAATAAGGTAAGGTAATATAAAATATAAATTTATTTACGGGAATGTTAAAAAAAATATTGTATTTATTTTCTTTCAGTTCTTTTATATTCTCATCCCTTTCTACCTGGAGAAAAAAAGGAAGCCAAACAACACCATATTTCATCCCTCACAGACGGACATCTACAACAATATCTTAATAGTGAAAAATAAAAGTGACATTAAGTGTCAATTTTGATTTCTCAATTTTAAATTTATTATAGAATAAATAAATTTGTTTTTTATTAAATTAATAATTTTTAAAATAATTTTTGTTTATGCTTTTTAAATACATTTGCAGTTGTTCGTACAGTTTTACAATAATTTGCATGTATGTTGTTTCAATTGCATTTGTAGTTGTTTTTACTACATTTGTCAGTTGATTTTTAACAGTTAAAAATAACCTCATAATGCAGTTAATTTAACTGCAAATGTAGTCTACACCTTTTTAAGTGCAAATGCAGTTATTTTAACTGTCATTTGCAGTTTATTTTACCTACATAATTCCCTAAGTGTATGAAATTTTTCATTTACTTTGTGAAGAAAACTTCATTAGTTTACTGAAAAATTTCATTAAAACTCGTCCACCAAAATTCTCTCTGTGTACTTTAAAAATTTCAGATCGCAATTATTTAATGGATAACGTTTGTTTTGTAATTTGTTGATCGGATTTTTTTTATTATCGTTTGTCTGCTGAAATCTTTAAATGTTACACATATACATATCTATGTAATCCGATAAATAGTATATAAAAATCATCTACCAGTTTCAATTGCAGTCATTAAAGTCTGCATAACCAACATGTGGCTTATGTTTTGGGCTTGGCATCATGTAAACATACATACAAATTGGCCAATGTTCAGTTCACATCAACACCAGCAACACAAGGCAATATCAAATAAATAAAAACAGGTGAATCCGCAAAAAAAAAAATTCATTATTACTACCGCATTGTTTTGGGTAATGTGAAAGGTATAAATGTGTAGTAAATATGTTAACCCTATAATGCACACGGCAGCAAAAAAGTGGTGTTCAGATCTTAAATTGTTTGTAGCTAAGTAGCAACTTTTTTTTAAAAGTAATATATCGATAGAAAACATAATTTACTAAAGCCTCATTCATACTGAACCCAAAAGTAGAAGTTTTCGTTTTTTTTTAAGTTTTCGATTTGAAATTTGTATGGGATTTGACAATCGAAAACGCTATAAATTTGAAAACTCTAGTTTTGGATTCAGTATGAATGAGGCATAATACTAATTTTCTTACCTTCAAACTTATGTTCTATACCGAACGATTTTTAAGCGATAAGGATGCAAATTTTGGTAAATTTGAAAAAATTAACTTTTTAAAACAGAAACAAATATTTAAAAAATCATCACAAATATATTTACGCCCTGGAATACATTACTGATAATAAAACAACTAGCTTAGGATCTCTACTTGTAAAATTAGTTGTTAGTTTTACTCCAGGATTGACAGGATATACTCAGGAAGCGTTTTACGAGTATCTCTCAAACTCTCTCTAACTGACAGATTTTGATCAAAATTTATTGATGTTTAGTGCCAAATTGGCCAAATTTCGCAATTTTCAAAAAGCGAAAATTGCTATAAGTTCTGAAAAATTAACACAAGAACAACAACTTTTGCTATATAATTTTATTTTACAGGCAGTGTTGTTTATAGCAAAAACCAAAGTTATTTGATCATTGGATTTCTTAATTCGTCTTGAACTTTTATTGTGCTATATCGACTAAATGAAGCGATAAATCAGAATTTTAATATTTGTGCTATTGTTAGTTTTCAATGACAAATATACTCGTTTAGTATAAATATTAACGCTTTCAGAAGAAAGAGCATTAGAGGGTTAAAAATAAAGGTACAAAATAAGATATGTTGGTACATACTTATGTATATATAGGTTTTCAAAGATACAGTGACCGTTAATTTGAACGCATAAACATAAAAGGCAACCAAGCACAACATTCCATTAACTGTACAAACAATAAGGAAGACATAAATTGGACATCGGACACATAAAATAAGCAACAAATTTTTAATAAGACATCAAATGCCAAAAAGATATTGTTTTTTCCAAAATTATACGAAGGTTCTTTTTTAAATTATTGAATAACATAACTGTAACCTTAGCATACATTTTAAGTACTACAATCATATATTTTTGGAAAATTATACAATAATTTTAAAATTAAAATTTTATGTGATACATATAAATTAGTGCAGTTAAGGTCCAATTCTATTATTTTTTAAGCAATTGTTTTTTTTAAGCAAAAATGACCTTAAAACTTTAATTTTTTTTTATTTCTCTGCTTTTAGGTTTTTTTGCAATGAATTTTTTTTCCAAAATTTAATTTTGTTTGTCATTGTTTGGTACGATCAATAGTAGTATCGGTACAAGAAAGAAGAAAAAGTGCATAATTAAATATAACTAAACAACAATTTAATGTAATATTTTACTAATATTGGTTTTATTTATATTGCCTTAAGAGCTGTTTTAAAAATCAGCACGTGTTCTCAATATCAAATCAAATATAGTCTGTATATAAAATCTTTGCATTTAAGCCAAACAACATGCCATACAAGAGTAATTGTTTTAAAACGTACAAACGGTCAACCGCACTATTCAATGCACAAGCTATAAAATTGTATACACAGTGGGACGATTTTATATAAACAAAAGGTTAACACCTTTAAATTGACCTTTTGTTTCTCGCAATGAAATGTATGTCTTGGCGAGAGCTTTAAAGAATTAATTTTTTTGGAATGAATTCCCAAAAATTTAATTCAATTCTTTAATTCAAGGAACGAATTAATAATAACATAAGCAGGAATTAATTCCTGTGAATGAATACAAAGAATTCAAATTTATAGAATGTATTCCCTGACCAAAGCACTAAAAATGTACGCGCTCCTATTATTCACATGAGGTAGGTCCGAGAGCGATTCCCAGGAATCAATTTTTATGATCAGTCACGGTCATCCACGTAACTGTTTTATGGAAATGGATCCATCCGAAGCGTTACAAGACCTAGCCTATTTATATTAGCGGGGTGTGTTAACACTCCTTTGGAGCAAACATTTTGTCCGTTTTGCTCTATCTCGCTTAGTTTTCGAGATAAGGCCATTATAAAAAATCGCCATTTTACAAAATTGCCTGTATCTCGAAAGCTAAGCGAGATAGAGCATTAAGAGATGGCCATTGAGTGAAAACTTAAATTCAGGGAATTAAACGAAAAAAATTTAATTCCTTGACTAAGGTCATGTGCGAGGTGGCTAAATAAATTCTAAACTAAATACAAATTGACAAAAGGGTTTAAAATTTCTTTTAAAATTTTTTGAAAACTTTTTAAAATTTCGTATAAATTTGGAAACCTGAATTTAGTTTAGGTTTTATTTAGCCAGTTCACACCCACCCTCGATATGAACATTAAATATTACCGAAGGACGCACTAACGAAACTCTGCCGTATTTCCTTAAAAAATTTAATTCGAATTTTTTAGCTATTTTTTGAATTCAGTAAGGCTAAAAACATAAAAGCCCAAACCACATAGTGAAAGTGCCAGTGGACAGTGGCAGTGCTGTCAAACTTTGTTCTTGAATTTCGCGAAAACGATTTAATATTCTTAAAAACTTCTTATCGCGTTTTGTTTAAAAACATCTCTTGTTTATTTAGAAACTTTTATAATTTCTCGGCAGTGACAAACAGAAAAGATACAAAACCTTCTTTATCGACGAAACGTCGCACTGCGGTCGACACTGCGTTTATGTGGTTTAGGTCAAAGGCTTCATTGGTCTAATCGTAAAGTAAAAAACCGTATCTGTAATCAATTCAATGTGTTAAAATAATATAGAAAATATTTTTGTCTTTTTTTCTATGCATTGAAAATGTTGTCAAGTAAAATCGTAAAAAAGTTCTATTGAAAATAGAATTTTTCTATTTTATTACTTGACATTTAATTTTATGCTCAAGAAAAAGATAAAACACAAATTGCCTGCACTTGTACGTACAAACCATACGTCAATGTGGCAATATTTGTGAAAAGGTGACACGGAGGAAATAAGAAGATAAACAGAGAAAATCTGAAGTAGAATGTTTGTATATGTCTGTTTGATCACTTCTGAAATTATTCATATAGAGACAATCTGACAATAAAAATATAAACAATAATACAATTTAATGGAAGATCACTGATGAAGCCTGTCCATAAAAAGGCAGAAACTAGATCTAGTCTGATTTGCAAATTTAATGTGTTTATAACTTTTGAGGAAGGTTTATTCTTCTTCTTAACCTCAAACCTACTAAATTAGAATTAATAAAAATACATTAATGACAATATTAATTGTATTTGGTTTATACGACGCGTTTGAAAAAACAACACTTTACTATAGTTCTTTTATTTTTTATACTCTTTTTATTCATTATAAGAGTGCTACGTTACTTTTTTTTACGATACTTCCAAACTAATTTGGGCTTAAAGCCTGACCATAAAATAATTTTGTCCAGCTAGATTTGGGATTCATTCCACTGTGTCACGTTGTGGTGTAGAGCTTAAAAATCTATACAAATTATTGCAATATGCAGGAGTGTTCTGAAAAACGAATCCATATAAAATTATTCGTTTTAACATAAAATTACGTGTCGTTGTTGTTGAAAAACTAGTAATTTTATATGCATAAATTTGTTTTTCAGAAAATCCCTGATAACGAAACTTAAACGAATAAAAATTTGTCACATATATCATCCCACTGTGCTAATAATTATGGGTGTGTAAAAAAAAACAAGAACCTGTAAATGCAGTTTTAAATAAAATATTGCATAATTAAATTACATCTTAAAATAAAATAAAAAACAATCCATATCTAATAATGTTAACAATTTAGTTTTGGTTTTAATTTTTTATTGCATTTTAACAGAACAATGTAAAAATGTCTTTAATTTGCGTCTTTTGCACTACTCAACACCAGTAGTATACACCACTGTTGGTAAAACTGGCACAAAAGTGCCATTTGTGGCACTATTGAATGTTCAATGGCACCTTGGCACTCTCCATAGAATTTTGGCACTTTTTAAGAAAATTTCTATATAATTTGATAAAAGGTCGATATCGCTGGTTTTTCATTAAAAGAACGGGTAGCAAAATAAAAAAAACTACACTAAAATTTTCTACAATTTTCTGGACCACTTTCCAGTTCTTCGGTGATTTTTAAAAATGAAAGCAATGGGGATCAAATTACAAAAATTTAACTGATTCTATTGTATTGTCCGTTACTGGATTTTTTCAAAAATTTGTTATGGTATTCTTGTTTTTTTATGACAAGCAAAAGTTTTAAAAATTTCACCATACAATGGTAAAAGCTTTTTCTGCCAAAAATAAAATTATCAAAAAATTGTAATTTGTCGAAAATTACGATTTTTTCGATAATTTTATGAAATCTTAAATGAAATGAAAACTTAAAAAATGTCCAGGAACCGCAGAACACGAGAGAACTATTTCTAAGCACTTGGAGTATCCTTTAAATTTTAGCATCAAGCACAGTGACTTTTTGCTAACAACTTTAGCCCCAAAAATCCCATGTTAATACGTAATCTTTTGGAGGAATTTGCAGGAATTTTAGAATCGGTAAAAGGTTTGACGCATCTTAAAATAATCTTTCAAAATATGAATGAGGTATTTCATATTTTATTTCTGTGAGGAAAAATTATAAAATTCAAAAGAAAATAAAACTTATATTTTAAATTGTTGACAAATGACAATATTTGTTTGTTATGTGCTTTTTATTACATGACAATTTTGTCAAGGTTTTGCTGTGACAATTTTTCTTAGAATACCAAAATTATAATAATTTCCATTCAACCCAGTTTTGTGACAATTTTGTTATTGTTATAAAGTTTAGAATAAGGGTGTAAATGTATAAATATTTGAAATAAAAGCTGAACATATTTTTTGAAACATTAAATGTTGCTTAATTTTTTTTTGGCACTTTTAAAGCTTTTTTGGCATCATTTAGGCACCAAACGAAAATTCTCAAATACCATCACTGGTATACACTCCATACGAACCACTCTCTCTATTCTTACTCTATGGTGAAAAAATCTATTAAAGTTGAGTTGACGAGTTGAAAATATCGAAAAGCATGTGTGTTTTTATTGTCTTTTATTAAGTAACAAGTTTATTTACATTTCATCTAAATTTAATTTGATTTCCCTTTTCTTTATTGTGCATGAATTTGTTTTTATTTGAAATTTCCTATTGATTGCAAAGCCAATAATATGTTTATTGAATTAACGACATATTTTGTTTAACAAACAAATTTTGACTTTCTTAGTTTGACGATTTTAAATAATTTAATTAGGAGTGATCTTTTGTTATATTTCATAAAATTTAGGAGTTTTTGTTAAATTTTAATTTAATTTTTTTAATATTACATTTTTTTATAGAATGGCTGGTTTATTAAATGAAGCAGAGAAGAACAATCTTATCCATTCCCTATAAAATTTGTTCACACAATTTTCAATTTAGCAAAACGATTCGATTATCGATAATGCTATTTTAGATTATTTCAGTAGGGTATTTTAAAGACAACGCCATTAAGGGGATAAAAGCATATCAGTTATTTTTATAACTGTACTTAATTGATAACGGTATTGCATGTATTTCTGTAACGGTAATTTAAGGGCACCCGTGTTACAATCAGATCAAGTCTGTTTAGATCTAATTAGATATGATTGAATCTAATAGATCTGAGCGGCAATTCTCTAACGACAAAATTTGATAGTTAGTTGTCAGTTCACTATGCACATTTGACAAGTTAACTACCGAATTTTGTAGTTAAAAAGTTATAGAATTGCACTACTGGTTCCATATCGGGCCATTTATGGTAAGGTATGGCATTGCGATACACTTTATGGTCAGACTTGTTCATATTCTAAGGGACCTGGAAAATAGACAGATTCTTATGGGCAGATTTGGTCATATAGGATCATATCTGGTGCCAAATCTATTCATATCGCTTTGTCTAGTTCTTTGCAGTTTTCAAAGGCGTAAAAATATTTATAAAAATTTTTTTAATAAATTACCCGGTAAAAATGTAATTTTATAGGTATAATTTTTTTAATTTTTGTTTAAAGTTTTTGTTTTCTCAGTAAGATATTATAAGTCCAGATCAAATAGGATCTGTTTATATCTGATGCGCCAGACCTGCCAAGAACTGGTGCAAGCAGACTTAATCTGGCATGTGATGGAAAACGATCGATTTTGATTTCGATCGATTTGGTTAAAAATCAAAAATTAAATGATGAATAGAAAAGGCAAAGAAGTTTAAAATTATTTTTAACCGCTTTAGTTGTATTAGGTGTATCTATTTACGTCTTCTTTTCGCTTTTAAATTAAAAATAATACGAAATATTCAGGTTTGGAATTTCAAAAACGATCGATTTAAAACCGATCGATTTTCATCACTTGACAGAATGAGATCATATCTGATCTTTTTCACACGGGTAACTGTATTTATGTTTTATCGGTAATGATATTTTAAGAATAACGGTAATGAATTGAAACAGTTTTAGATCAGGAACAGAATTTAAGCGATTTTGCTTGCCAATCCCAATTTACACTTGCGTGCCTTAAATTGTTTATCACTGCTATAGGGTGATATTTATGATCACTCTTTGAATTGCGTTGATTTAATATTTGTCGTTTTTCTCATTTTTAATTTATGCCCAATCACTAGGATGTCCCTTAAATTACAATTTTTCGATTTTAATTCATTAAGTCTTCTTTGCCAAAGAATACAAAGGGTTAAAGATTTTTAAAGTAGAAATAAGGATAATAATAGTCTAATAATATTTAATTGATATTTTTTGAAAAATTATGTAAATTTTGTACAATTTAAAAAAAATACATTTTTGTATTTGTATGTTTTATGGGTCATTTTCGGTTCCAGGTTAAAGTGGGCTAATGGTAAACGACGAAACCAAAATTTCATATCTAAATAATTTTAAGTATATTTCATGAATAAATGAATTAAAAAAGGAATTTTTTTCAAAATTTATATTTTTGGATATTTTTAATAAAAATGGTATATTTAAAAAAATGGGCCATTTTCGGCAGCAATTTGGCAAGGGTTAACGTTTTCCAAAAAAATAATAATATCGAATTTCTTCACTTTGAACAAACTATAACAAAACTGGGGGTGTAATCAATGAAAATCGACAAAATGTGTTTCAAGGGACAGCCTACTAAACACTCACATTGCCCATTTAGTTCAGGGTTCGCATATTAAAATATTTATATGAATATATTTATTTGCTTTTTTTCATTTGTATTGTTTAGATTTATCAATTTATGGGTCATATGTATAATAAAACAAAAACAAAAGTTTGTTATATGATGCAACATTTCATATTTGTTTGATGTAAAATGATTGTCTTTGGGGAACATAAAATAAAACTTGACAAATCTACATTTGAATATGAAGTGAAACAGATGTAAAACACATTCACATAATAGTGATTTAATTAAAACTATAACAAATTTTGATAAATGCTTTTTGATTGATTTTAATTATTGAATTATTTTATTTAAAAATAAGTTGTAATTTATATATTTATTTACAAATTAAGGGAATTCACTTCATACTTCGTTTTGAATAAATTTTAACAGACATTTTGAAGCGTTATATCGTCAGCTTATTATTGGTACACCCATAGAAATAAATCTGTAAAAATAGCAGAAAAACTTACTAAAAATTAGTTAAAATTGATGCTGCAGAAAAAACTGCTAAAATTAGCAGATTTTTTACTAAATACTCGTAAAATGAGAACAGCAAAACTAAAACTGTAATTTACAGAATTTTAGTTATATTTAGGTTAACTTTTAGTTAATTGAAAATAACAAATTGTACTGCACAATCTGCAGAAAATTTAGCTAAATATTTGTAGACTAAAAATAACAAAAATAAACTGTTAAATCTACAAAATTTTTGCTATTAGTGTATGACCTATAGCCACAAACTCGGAATCGAGAAACACAATAAAGAAGATCTATAAAGTTTTATTTAAAATTACTTGATAAATATTTTTTTAATTTACACCATGGATTGTGGCATGTATTTTAAATAAAAGTCCGTACAAAATTTAGTTAAAACTACTAAAAATTAGTTAAAAATGATGCTGCAGAAAAAAACTGCTAAATTAGCAAATTATTTTTGCTATATATTAGTAATATAGGAACAGCAAAAATAAACCTGTTAAATATACAATATTTTAGTTATATTTAAGCTAAATTTTTGTAAATGGTGAATAGCAAATTAACCTGCTAAAATCAGCAAAAAATTTTGCTAAATAATTAGTAGCCTAAAAATCACCAAAAAATTTTAAGTTTTTTTTTCGATTTTTTTTTAAATGAAAATAAAAGTCGAGCCTTTTGAAAACAGCAGTTTACAATTTTTTTATCAAATATTTCTGCTGATTTTATCAGAATATACTTCTATTTGCATTTAACTACATTTAGCTTAAAAATAGCAAAAATTTTGTAGATTTAACAGCAGATTTTGTAGATTTTTGCTATTTTTAGTCTACAAATATTTAGCAAAATTTTCTGCAGATTTTACAGTACAATTTGCTATTTTCAATTAACTAAAAGTTAGCCTAAATATAACTAAAATTCTGTAAATTTAACAGTTTTAATTTTACTGTTCTCATTTTACTAGTATTTAGTAAAAAATCTGCTAATTTTAGCAGTTTTTTTTTGCAGCATCATTTTCAACTAATTTTTAGTAACTTTTTCTGCAATTTCTACAAATTTATTTCTTTGAATGTACTACTTTCATGTTCTAACTAACAAATTTTTTAGTGTAAACGCTGTAATAACTCCCTTATTAGTGCGCTGCAAATTTCCATTACTTTGTCAACTTATTTAAATTGCTAGTTGTATTAAAACTGCGGTGTAATGGTTAGCGCGTTGGACTGTTACACGTTAGGTTGCGGGTTCGATCCCCAACCAAGGTAACATCAATTTACGAAAAATATTAATATATATAAGTTTTTTCTTTACCTCATACATATCGCAGAGTCCTCCTTCGGTGTTCCCATAGCACTTAACACCACCGAAGTAAAATAATATAACAGAGTACCGATTTCTATTCAGTTTGCAAGCGGTGAAGTCATAAAATCTGTCATTTGTTATCATTATTTTTAAATGAGTGAAAAACATTTATCACCGCTTCACAGCTTTACAAACTATTTGGAATCGGTACTCAGGGCTACGAACTAAAAAGCTTCAACAAAGTTCGCCAATTCTTAATCAGATAGCGCGCAATAAACTGTTCTAAGATTTAACTTCTCGCGCAATTACATTGTTGCCATATTTGAAGCCCTTCATCTTTCACTTTTCCTATCCCCTTTCCAAAGAAAGCAACACGTTAATTAATAGGAAGAATTTCCTGAGTGTTGCTGTTCTTTAAAAAAGAAACTAACAAATACATCCAAGAGTTACTGCGATTTAATAATATACCAATTCAAGTTATCACAGTCCTTTATTTTTATATTTCTGTTACACAATAGATGTGAGTAAAAGATGTTAGCAACAGTTTTGAATTTATTATTTGTTCAGGATTATTTCATTTATAAATTTCATAACCCATTCAAAACAACTAAAAGTGCACTTGAACGTTGGCCAAAAGGGAGAAATCCAAATATTACCATGCACCTAGACAACATTAAACATGTTAAAGCAATTTTGACATAGCTGCACAACCAACTTTTGCACGAATTTTTGTGCAGATAAGCGTTGCTAAGTCAAATTGTTTACCTGTCTTAATGTGCAAGTATACCAATACAGACTGAAAACAAACAAAAAAAAAAAATGAAGCTAATGATGACAACTTTGTGCTTTGCACTAGATCTTGCGATTTTTATGATTAAAAAACGACTAAAGTAGGATATTTTTGTCACAAAAAGTTGACAACACATTTATTTTATGTGTCTATTTATTTTTTGAAACTAAAGAAAACTCAAGAGGCAGCTAACGGTGAACTTTTTTATGAAAATAATGTACAACTGCCAAAAATATTAGGCACTTATATTAAATGCGCAGGTACAAAAAGTGCACTTAAAGGAGGCAATTGCGTTCATAATTTTGTAAAATAAAAACGAAACCAAAAATTTATGCAGTTATAGAAAAAGTGCACTTAAGCAAAATGCAGTTAAATCAAAACTACTGTAAAACCAAAGCCCATTAAAAAGTCGTAATAATGTACTAACGAAAACTTTCTCTGTTACAAATCAACATACAAGTGGTGACAAAATGTTTAATAATCATGATGATGAAGGCGATAATAATATTAAAATACGTGAACTCATGCACCCATTGAAAAACTTTTTTGTAGCTAAAGTTAGGAGGCAGCCCTAAGTGTAAGAAAATAAAATTGATGCCCATATTCGAGCGAGATCTTCATTTATTTAAACTTTTTATACTTCAATTTTACTACAATTTCACTCATGTTCATTCATAAAAAAAAAATGATTGCGTAGTCATGTTATTTACAATTCTGCTAAAAGATGTTAATCTAGGAATAACAATAATAATTATTAAACTTACCGTTGTCAATAAACATCTCGATTCACGTATGGCACCACAGTAGCCCAGAAAACTCATAAAAAACATAATACCACCAATGGCAATTAAAACATATGCCATTTGTTCTATAACTTGAGGTTGGGTAAATTGCTAGAAAAATAATGAAAAAAAAATTTAAGAAAAATTCGTTATACAAAATTCAAGATAAAATTTATATTTGTTATACACCTTCACATAAAAAACGAAATATATCTTTCTATTACGAATTTTAAGAGAAATATGATACCTTTTCTCTTAATACTTTCTTCTCAATACCAAGAAAAACTTTACCATCATTTATATTATTGTTGTTTATTTGTTGCAATGTAATTAAACTTTAACCAATTATTTAACTTTTCTGGATAAAATAAGCTAACAGATACTAAGCATCAGTACACTAAGAAAGTTTAGCAGTTACTACATGACAATTGTTTGTGTAGTAATCAGTAGTTGTTGCTTTTAACTGTAATACAGGTGTTTTTGTATTGAAAATACAAAACAACTAATATTTGATAAATTAACGAAAAGTACTGTATTTCGCAACAGCCTTTTAAAGCAGTTATTTTTAATACTATAATTAATAACTACCAAAGAAATATTTTTGCAGTAAACTGTTATTTATGTCAGTTATTTATAAAATAAAAAAAATTATCGAGTTTTTTTAAATTCTTGCTTTATAGTTTTTATTATTTTTATATCCGTTTTGGTTCGATTTAACAATGTCCGTCTGTCCGTCCGTCCGTATGTCCATGTATTTTTGTGCGCACGCTACAGGTCCCTTATATTAAGATATTTTGATGAAAGTTGGCCAACTTATATCGGCCCATTAATTTTGGTTAAAATCGGTTCACCTTTACACATAGTGCCCAAATTTTTAGTTATTTGACATTTGTTTTAACTGTCATTTTCAGTAGATTCTATTGAGAAACTTTTTTAAGTGTACTAGCGGCTACACTCACAAAAGTTTGTCGGTAGAATCTACCGAAAATTACAGTTAAAAGAATGGTATATGCAGTTAAAAAGGGCGACAAAGGTATTTATTTCTTTCGATTACAAAAATATGTGTTATTACTTCAGCCTATTTAAAATTTGTAGTAAATATTCCAAACCCTTCTCCATTTATTATGCTTTTATGAATTGGAGATACAATACAAGTTTCTGATTTTTATTTGCAAACTAGAAATATATCAATAATAACAAATATAAACTACCCAGCCAGAAATTTCGGAGCGCTCATAAATAAGATTCTTAAATGGCTCATAGAAATGTTATTGTTTTTTTGAAAGCACTCTTTTTTTGGTAGAAAATATGAACCCTCAGAAAACAATCCAAAAAGTCGTCTCTAAAATCTAAAAAGCTGTCTCAAAATGAGGGTTCATTTTTCGGACTCAAACAAGATTCCGAAATTATTTAAATTTATGAGGAAAATTTCGATTTTATACGTTCTTTTTTCTGAGTCATTTCTGAGTATACAGGGGGCTCTTTTGGACGGACCACTTTCATAGGAAAAAGTGGAAAAATGTTTATGTTTTTTGAGCTCATTTGTGAGTCTCTAATGATCATCTTTGTTTGCTGGGTAAGCAAGAATTTTTAAAATTCAAAAAAATCAACGAAATTTTTTATTTTTTAAATAACTACCAAAAATAACTGTTTACTGTAAAATTACTCTTTTGGTAGTTGTTTATTATGATATTAAAAATAACTGCTTTAAACAACTGTTACGAAATTACAGTACTTTTTGTTAGTTGTTTTCTTAAATATATATATATGTCCTTTATTTATTTAAATTACGTAGTAAAAAAAGAGATTACACATAACACTTAAATAAAAAGTTCACGAAGAACATAGGGCGTCAAGGAATTCTCTCCATTTATTTCTGTCTCCGGCAAGTGATTTAATTTGGTTCCAGGTTTTACGAGCTGTTTCATATTCTTTTTTGGTACAGCGTATCCATGTATTACGTGGCCTTCCTTGTCTTCGTTGTCCCTGGGGATTCCACTCAAGCGCCGCTCTAGCGATTTCAGTTTGTGGTCGTCTTAGGATATGACCGATCCATGTCCATTTCCTTTTACGTATATCTAATTCGATTGGACAACAGTTTGCCTTTTGCCAAAGAGCTTCGTTTGAGATCCAATTCGGCCAGTATATTTGAAGGATTTTTCTCAAACATCGATTAATAAACGTTTGGATCTTTCCCAATGTCAGTTTTGTAAAGCTCCATGTGGTACAGCCATATAGCAATACAGATTTTACACTGCAATTAAATATGCGTAATTTTGTCTTCTTCGAGATGTTGTTTGCACGCCATATTCTGTGCAATTTGAAGAAAGCAATGCGAGCTTTATTTATATTGCATTTTTCTATATAAAAACAACTGTAATTTCTGTTAAAAACAAAAACTACTGATTACTACACAAATAACTGTCATGTAGTAACTGTTAAACATTTTTTAGTGTATTTTTCAAGGTTGGCAACCGAAACGAATAACGGTATAGGTATCGGTGTCGATTTTTTATTTGTTTCGGTATCGGTAACGGTATTTTAATCATATCGGTATCGGTATAACCGATACCGAAACATTAATACCGTTATATACCGGTATTATTGAAAAAATTTACAAAAATATAAAAAAACGTTCTTAATTATAAAAACCTCAATTTTATTAAATTTTTATAAAGGATAACTATAGTTTATGGAAATGTTTTTATAATATGAACAAAAAACAATAAGTTATTAAAAATTTCTAACGGTGGGTCTCATACTGCTAAACCTGAGGTATGAGACCCACCGTTAGGTTAATAGTTAACCCAAAAATTTGTTGTTGTTTTGTGTACATTTTTTTGACATTTTCTTTTGTTTATAGTTAAGTTAAAGTTAAACCTGCAGTATGAGACCCACGGTAAGTGTTTTATTTTTTAAACACAAACATTTTTTTAAATCTATTAGGAACACAAGTTGATTCATTACAAATATTTTATATTTGTATTGAGATCATATAATAAAATAAAAAAAATAAGTTTATAAAATTAATAAAAGGATTCTCTAAAAGACTGTAAATTCAATTAAAGGTTTAAGAAACCAGTTTATATATTAAATTTTATTTACAAATTTGTAAATTTGTGGCCCTTTGTTCCTAATGGAACCATAGGACATAATATATATACATTAGGGCGGGTCGATTTATTTTTCATCAATTTCCCTACAATTTCCGTATTCTATGGGTTATTCCATGAAAATTTGCCAAAGGAACCATACCTCTATCGTTAAAACCGAGTCCCCTACTTTTTGTTGGTAGATTTTTTCCCAAATTGACGTTCGTATGAAATATTACCTACACGTTCACATCCATAACTCAAAAACTATCGCCAGTAGGCGCGTTGGAAAGGTGAGCTCATTTTGATCAATTTACAAAAAAAATCTCCAACATTGGTCCAACGGTTCAAAAGTTACGGGCATTTTTGTCCAAATTTTGGAGCATTTTTCCATAAGGGACATAAGAAATAATTTTTTCCTATAACACTGTTTCTATAATGATGTAACCAGCACCATCTAGACACTTCTGGCAACACTACTTAATTGTGTTTACTTTAATAAATTTTGTGTTTAAATAAAGTTAAAGTAAATCAATTTCAAGGACTTATTAAATCAAGGACTTATTATTTTAACAATATTTTAACAGCGATTATAAAAGGATAATCATAACAATATTTAATTCTTTTAGTGACGGTTTAAAAAATGGATTCAGAGCCTGGTTCATCGCAAAATCCAACAGATACCCAACGCAGTAGTTTGCAACATTTGGTCTCTCATGATGTTTTTTCTTTTGGCGTGGCCTGTGAATTACCTGATATTAATCTGTCAACTAAACGAGATATATTGAAGTTCTATTTTTTCTTGGCCGAACGTTCAAAAGCCCAAAGCAAAATGTTTTCGTATAAAAGATTTACTCCCCAAGTAGCAGACAGATTGTTAGAAATTTGGAATCAACTTAATATTGAACTTATACTCAAAGGTAGCATCATTAGAAAATTGAATAATATGCTTGACGCATATAGTAATGCAGATAAACAACGAGTAAAACGCGCAACAGAATTCAAAAAATTCGTAGAATCAACAAACCAATTATTCAACATTGGAAAATGTAAATGCAACTTGAAAGAAAACGACTGCTCATGTGGATCTATCCCAGAAAACTTAAAAGATTTCATGCGCGATCAATATAATGACAGAATACAAACGATACCGGAACACGATAATGGAAGTGAAGACACGATACCAACGGCTATACCAACAATCTCAGTGAGCAACGATCCTACATACGAACCACATTATGGCGAAATGGAAGTTGATGTGAGAGGAGGTTCAGAATTAGTTCTACCACCACAAACATACACTCCCAGATACAATACTAAAAACTATGCAATGATGTGTGACAGATTTGGTGTGCATGATAGGATGGGATCAGCATTGGCAACAGCTCTGATGGAAGACCTGGGCGTAAAAGATGGTCATGACAATCTTGTCATCATGGATAAAAGTAAACTTCGTAGAGAAAGAGAAAAATGGAGACAAGACGCACTTCGTAAGCGGTATGATGGCTCGAATTTGATATCATTTTCATTCGACGGCAGGAAAAATGATGCTCTAACTGTAGAAAAAATTGATGAGAAATTGCATCCAAGGATGGTTAAAGAACCTCATCTAGTTGTTTTGAGGGAACCAAAATCTCAATTGATAGGCTACACAAAACTAGAAAGTGAAACTGCGGCAAGCAAAGTCAACAAATTGATCGAATTCTTCCAAGAAAAACAATTGTCTCTAGATTCATTAATTGCCATATGCGCTGATGGTGAACCAACAAATACTGGCGTACACGGTGGAATTTTGCGACTATTCGAAAAACAGTTAAAGAGACCACTGCACTGGTTTGTGTGTCTTCTGCACTTTAACGAGCTGCCGTTTAGACATTTGTTTGACACTTTAGACAAATCAACCACCACTGGACCACGATCAACTACCGGAAAGTTGAGCTCAAAAATTGCTGATTGTGAAAATCTTCCGGTATGTAATTTTTATAGCTGATTCTTTACCATTTTTTATTCTATTTTTTAGCTTTTATGTTTTCTTTTCAGGTGGTAACCGATTTTGAGGAAATCGCTTTGGAAAATATGCCTCCTGGTGATTTAAATCCAGAAGAATTATCTACTGATTCGAGGTACTTGATGTTAATGGCCAATGCAATTTCTAATGGTGTGGTTCCTGCGGATTTGTCTCACATAAAACCAGGGCCAATTGCACATTCTCGTTGGCTCACCAAAGCCAATAGATTATTACGGTTGTATGTGACAACTAATAATCCAACTGAAAATTTAAAAATTCTGGCTAACTATATAATAAAAGTATACACGCCAATGTATTTCAATGTTAAGTATTATAGCTCTGCCGCATACGGTAGTACATTACTTTTTAAATTTATTACTTGGACACGATTTTTACCACCGAATTTACTTCGAGTTGTAAATACAGTAATTCAAGATAATCCATATTTTGCACACTCAGAAAATATCTTGCTATCTATGTTATTTGATGATAGAATGGAAAAACGAAACATTGCTATAAAGAAGATTTTACATTACCGAAGAGATATTGTCGACCCAACGGAACTTAGAGTTTATAAAAAATCTCTTATAAACTTTAATTGTACGGAATATACAAATATGATTGATTTAAATGACGATACCATTTTATTCGAACCACCGTTTACGCAAAGTTATTCGTATGAACATTTGGAGGGATATTTAAATTACGAAGTGCCACCGTTCGATGATCCACAAATTCCTTTACACATTCAAGGAACGGAAAGACATGTCCAATTGCTGGCTGCAACTGCTAAACGAGTTGCAGGAAAGAATGTAGAAGGCGCTATGGCGACGACATTAGAGAGCCGTACGAAAACACCCAGACTTGAAAGCAAACAAGACTTTCAGAAAAAATAATGGTTTTTTCACATTTTGTCTTTTACTACACTCAAACTGAATATTTTTTTTGATAATAGGTTGATAGATACTTTATTATCTCTTAATTTGAATTTTTATACAAAAAAAAAAAAATAAAAAGGGAAAAAAAAAACAAAAATTTGGTTTTATGTGTTATTTTGTTTTAGCAATTAGTGTGTTTGGGTACTCAAAAATTTGTAGAAATTCGTACAAATTTGTACAAGTTTTTACTGGAAGGTGTTTGTTTACACAATTACTCAGTAAGGAGAGAGGAAAAATAGAGAGTAAAGTGACAGTTCAATACCAGAGAACTTACAAGTTTTTACTGGATGAATTTTTGCTAGTAAGAATTTGTAAGAAAAAAACATGGTTGAAAACATATGATTGAAGAAACAAAACATTTGTCTAAATAATTTTGAAATAATTTTTTGTAAAAATAAAAGATATTTAAATATAAGCTTATTTACGATGGAAGGAGTAAAGTAAGTGATCATTTTATTAGGTTTTATTTATTAATCCAATAATTTGAATAGGTTTATTTAGCAATCAGCTATATTAATACCTGTTGCCAATTTTGCTATTTTCTCGGCAAATCTAGCGATATTTCAACTCGTTTAGCGGGATAAAATATAATTTAGCTATTAGCGGGAAAACTAGCGATTTTTTTTTAAGATAGTCTAGCCATTTTCTTAGCATTTTTTTACATTTATTATCTTGACAAAATTTTTGAATCATTATTATTCAGCGATTTATCGTTAAATTTTTATGGAAAACAAAAAAGTTCGAAAAGTTGGGCGATGTATCAATAATTTTTTAAGAAAGTTTTAAGAAGTTTGAAAAATATAGCTATTTTTGTGAAATTTTTCAACAGGACCTAAAAAGTTCGTGAAATTTACGGATTTATCGCTTTTTTATTTTTTTTTATAATTTAGATATTTTCTAGTGATTTTTTAGTTTGATTTAGCGATATTTTTAGGAAAGAAGTTGGCAGCAGTATTTTACTAATTCTTACAATTTTTCTGTTTGCGTACATTTTCAGATATTTTTCTTTTTGAGAGTAAATTTTCCCTTACTCTCTGTAAATTTGTTACTGAGTAATTTTTACTGGACTTTACTGGAAAAGTACCCAAACACACCTAATATCGCATGAATTAATCAACCGAATTCGATAAATTAAGGCTTAAACTCTTCGTTTTGAATTGTAAATTGAATAAAATAATGGATTGAGCCAAAAAAATGGCCATGAAAGTAATATTCTTGGACAAAATCATGAAAAAAATGGAAAAATGCTCCAAAATTTGGACAAAAATGCCCGTAACTTTTGAACCGTTGGACCAATGTTGGAGATTTTTTTTGTAAATTGATCAAAATGAGCTCACCTTTCCAACGATCGATAGTTTTTGAGTTATGGATGTGAACGTGTAGGTAATATTTCATACGAACGTCAATTTGGGAAAAAATCTACCAACAAAAAGTAGGGGACTCGATTTTAACGATAGAGGTATGGTTCCTTCGGCAAATTTTCATGGAATAACCCATAGAATACGGAAATCATAGGGAAATTGGTGAATTTTTTCACTCCCTACAAATCGACCCGCTCTAATATACATATATAAATTTGTCACAAGTTAGAGAATATTTATGAAGTTAAATAAATTAAAAACAATGTAGCCAATGCAAATTAAAGGCTGATAACCGCACTTTGAATTTGTAACTTGATTTTCTATTAACAATGAATAAAAAAGTTTAATTGTTTAACAATTTTGGAAATTTTATATTAAAAAATTAGTATTTTTTATAAAAACGTGAAAAAAACCAATTTTTTTAAAACCGATTCCATACCAGTACGACACCGGTATTAAGGGAAAAGGTTTTTGAATACCGGTATTTTTTGAAATCAAGAATTTCGGTATTGGTATCGGTATCGGTTGTCAATTTGAAAGGGTTTTGAAACGGATAACGGTATTATAACGTTATCGGTTGCCAACCTTGGTATTTTTAGTATTTGTTTTTTTTATTGGATTTTTTATTTAATGTTTCCCCCAAAATGAAACAAAAGTTTCATATTACAATAATTTGCAAGTATTATTACAATTATTTACATCAATCAGAAAAAAAAATGATTTCTTCATCCCACTCAACCATTTGTTATTTTGTATTTCGTTTGTAATAATTAATACATCTTTGAAAGAATTAAATTACAAATTTTTAAATAATTCAGAAGGAAGCAATATTACGAAGGGGGCAGCACTGGCAAAGCACCGAAATGAGTGGTATGAGTACTTGAAAAAGTGTGTTTTATGTTATCACATTTTGTATTAGAGTCAGAGTTGCTTTTGCTTCCCACATTTAAAATGCAAACACACAGAAAAACACATTTGCTGATGACTGCAACTCCCAAAAACAATTGATACATAAAAAATGCATGGCGTTATGTCTTACCTTATTAAAAATTGTTAAAATAGGTCCACATTTTGACCTATTCGCCATAGCAAGGTTCTACCTGAGCTTTTATTTAGATTAAATGATATTACAAAACCAAAGCGATTTTAAATTTTTTAATTAGTAAACCAAATTGCAATACAAATGCGCGTGACCAGGCAATGTGTTTCCAAAGTGGTAAAAAACTTTAACAAAGACCAAATAATTGATAGAAACCCTGGAACGGATAAAGAAAAAGGACACAGGAACGATTCCAAACCCTTCTAACCGTAAAGTGGTACGGTGCGTGTAATGTTCGGAAGCTGGTGTGCGCGGAGTTAAAGCTAACGTTGTGCTTAAAACATATAAAGTTATATACTTTTACCTTTAGTTGGCACATTTTTAATCCGATTTTCATAATACCTTTCTGGAAAGGTTATAATGTTATCTTGTTTACAACTTCATTAGTTGTTTCAAAAAGCCACCGCAAGATGGCGCTAATCTAGAATTGAAATTTTGGCGCCTCGAGAATGAACTTTTTTTCCTCATGCCGAAAGCTATCGAAAAATCGATGACACAATATCGATTGCTAAATCGACCCACCCTAGTGTACGCAGTATCCAAATACTTAATACTTTTATAACTGTACAAGTGATGTAAACAAAACAAATAGAAAAAAATAAGTTTAATTGTTAAATAAAAATCGACAAAAACAAAAAGAATTTGCTTTTTAATGGAATTAATCCTATTTTTCACTTAAAACTGAGTTTAATGTAGCTGCATTATGCTTCCGGGTAAGAAATTGTATGGAAACAGATCTTCAATTGCTGCGGTCTGCCTCCGACCAAAAAAGCAAAAGTCAGAATTTTAGGGGCTATATTTAAATGGTTGTCAAAAATTCAAATAACAATATTTTTACTATATTATTTTTTTATTTAAAATATATGTTATTGTGGTATTTTCAAAAAATATTAGTTTTAAATTTTTCCCACCAAAATCGCCAGGGTTGCCACTTCATTATTAGCCTTTTTTTAAAAAAGGAAAAATCGGTAGCCACTGTACAACCTTCATTAATTATTGGAAAATAAAAATGTAAAGTGATTCTTAATACCAGATAAATTCTCTAGTCATTGCCGTGGCCCGATTTTTATTTTTAAAATTTTTTTTAAACAAAGTCGCCACACAAACTTGAAAATTCCAAAAAAGTCAAGAAAAAACAATTATACTTGGGAATATAAAATTTATTTGGCCGAAATTCAAAAAAAGGGCCACGATAAGGACTACAGTTTTTTGTTAACTACGAAAGAAAAAAACCGGATCGAAATCGGTTAACCCACATTGGCTGTACAGTGACAGCCGATTTTGAACTCATGGTTTTGAGAAAAACGCGTTTGAAGTCTAAAGTTAATTTTGAGCTAAGAAAACAGCAAAATTTCAAAAAATTGTGAATGAAGAAAAGTTATATCTCCTAGCTTACTACATGTCCACCAAATTTGGGACGAATCGGTTAATGGGTATTTGATATATTAAACCTAATAATCTTAAAAACGATGGTAGATATATTATTATACATAATGCTACTCATATTATTTTGCAAAAATTCTATAATTTTGTAATTGTAATTTGTACGTTTTTTAAAATTTATTTCGTGTTTTTTCCCATTTTTATATATATTGATTACTTTTATAACTTATAACTTAAGCCATCAGCACCTGCCCCATATGACGTGTCTTCAACATCCATCAAGAAATCGTCATTGGATTTTCTTTGAAAACTGCGTGCAATTCTTAAATCTTTTGATGTAGTTTTGATCTTTTTATTGTGCCCTGTTATAAGATTTCTAATAAAAACAAGTTAATAAAAATGCAAGCAAAAAGTATTACACATAAATTTACCACTTACGGTGGGTCTCATACTGCAGGTTTAAATTTAGGTTAATAGTTAGCCCAAAAAATTGGGCTCCATGAAATAACCCCCCACGAAATGACTCCCAAAACGAAAATGAAATAATGCCCCAAAATTGGGGGCTTATTTCATTATGAAATAATGCCCCAATTTTCATAATGAAATAAACTCCCACAGAAATGAAATAATACCCCAAACAAAAATGAAATAACTCCCCATTTTTGGGGGTTTATTTCATAATGAAATAAAGCCCCATTTTCAAAATGAAATAAGTCCCCATTTTAAAATTCAGTATTATTTCATATTTTTTTTCATTGTAGAAATTACATATTTTTATGTATGTTAAATATGCACATATCTGCATGGAGTCTTTAATTATATCGCTACAATAAGAGAAACTAGAGGAATTTAAGATCGCATACATGCCCTACGGGAAATTTTAACAAACTGTCACCGAACTGGCTCCTTTATATGAAATAGAGTGGTCACTTTTCCATGACGATGTCATAGGAGGGGGAAATTGACCCCTTGTGACATGTCACAAGACAAATCCTAGGACAGGTTACTGAACTCTCATAAAAAACAAAGTTCAGGGACCTGTCCTGGGCTTTGTCTTGTGACATGTCACAAGGGGTCAATTTTCCCCTCCTATGACAACGCCATGTAAAAGTGAGCACTCTATTTCATATAAAGGGGCCAGTTCGGTGACAGTTTGTTAAAATTTCCCGTAGGGTGGCTTCAAAAACTGAAAATTCGTTGAAATTATTAAAAGTCGCTACATCTTGTTCCTCATCTGATAACTATTCACCCAAAGATTCTTCTTTAAATATGCTAACAATGTGTAGCCAACTAATATTTTTGGTCTGGTTTTGATACGGAACAAATTTTGATTGAGTGTAAATCGTTTGGAAATCAAAAACTATATACATTGTTTGATTCAACAATTTATAGCCAACGATTATATAGTTTTGGCATGGTTTTGGTAGAGAAAAAATTTTGATTGAAATCGCGCGAATTTTTCATTTCCAACCGATTTACACTCAACCAAAATTTTTTCTCTACCAAAACCATGCCAAAACTAATAAATCGTTGGCTATATATTTGTGGAGCGCGATCGGCTGGAAATAAAAATTTCGCGCGAAATTTTGATTTCCAACCGATTTATGATAAGGAACTTTTCATTCGTTAGTTATAAATTGTCTGGGGGTAGATTAGTTAGTTATGAAAAATCCGAAAAATTTTTCCTTCACCAAAACTATTAATCCATTCTGTATTTTTTCTACACTCATTAAATTAAATTATATAATGGTTTTATACACTTACTTTTTAATAAAATTGTTCTACGTTTTACCACATGAAACGTAGTTCTAGGAACAATTTTTAGATTCACTGTAATTGATATTTACTTCACGGTATGCGTGTAGTAATTCTATCTATTTTTAGCTTGGAATTTGAAAGAATCTTAATTTTAGAGAAAATGAAATAAATCCCCAAAAAAATATTTGGATTTATTTCATTTTTAAAATTTGGGGACTTATTTCATAATGAAATAAGTCCCCCATTAAAATACGAAATAAATCCCCAAAAAAACGAAATAACTCCCCAGTTACCATTGTTGTTGTTTTCTGTACAAAAGTTTGGGGATTTATTTCATTTTCATTTTGGGGAGTTATTTCGTGGGGGGTTATTTCATAGAGCCAAAAAATTGTTGTTGTTTTGTGTATATTTTTTTGACATTTTATTTTGTTTTTAGTTAAGTTAAACTTAAACCTAAAGTATGAGACCCACCGATAGAGTATTACTTTGGACTAAAACATATTTTACAAAAAAACATGTGGAAATTTAATTTGTTCGAATTTTTTATTGAAATTTTCTGAGCATATAGAGAAAAGAATGCTCCATCCAAATAAAATATAAAAAAACCGAAAACAAAATTTTTCCTAGAGTCAATACCCCCTTTAAACTACTGATCCCTGTTCGAAAAGGTTTTATATATATTTATATAAATATTAAAGTTGTGTTTTATCGAAAGTTAATAAATATTTTATTCCGGCCTCGGAAAATATATTTTTTGAAATATTTTCTTAAATTTTTTGTTTACAAAAATATTCAAACAGCTGTTAACGAGATAATGAAAACCCATTCAATCTATAAGTGTGTTTGCGTACCCGAAAATTTGTACAAATTTGTACAAGTTTTTACTGGAAGGCGTTTGTTTACACAATTACTCAGTAAGGAGAGAGGAAAAATAGAGGGTAAAGTGACAGTTCAATAGCAGAGAACTTACAAGTTTTTACTGGATGAATTTTTGCTAGTAAGAATTTGTAAGAAAAAAAAAAAACATATGATTTAAAACATATGATTGAAGAAACAAAACATTTGTCTAAATAATTTTGAAATAATTTTTTGTAAAAATAAAAAATATTTAAATATAAGCTTATTTACCATGGAAGGAGTAAGTAAGTGATCATTTTATTAGGTTTTATTTATTAATCCAATAATTTGAATAGGTTTATTTCGCAATCAGCTATTTTAATAACTGTTGCCAATTTAGCTATTTTCTCGGCAAATCTAGCGATACTTCAACTCGTTTAGGGGGATAAAATATAATTTAGCTATTAGCGGGAAAACTAGCGAATTTTCTTTTTAAGAAAGTCTTCACATTTTCTTAGCATTTTTTTACATTTATTTCCTTGACAGAATTTTTGAATCATTATTAGTCAGCGATTTATCGGTAAACTTTTATGGAAAACAAAAAAGTTCGAAAAATTTGGCGATGTATCAATAATTTTTTAAGAAAGTTTTAAGAAGTTTGAAAAATATAGCTATTTTTGTGAAATTTTTCAACAGAACCTAAAAAGTTCGTGCAATTTAGGGATTTATCGCTATTTAATTTTTTTTATAATTTAGATATTTTCTAGTGATTTTTTAGTTTGATTTAGCGATATTTTTACGGAAGAAGTTGGCAGCAGTATTTTACTAATTCTTACAATTTTTCTGTTTGCGTACATTTTTAGATATTTTTCTTTTTGAGAGTAAATTTTGCCTTACTCTCTGTAAATTTGTTACTGAGTAATTTTTACTGGACTTTACTGGAAAAGTACCCAAACACACCTTATGTGAAAAGTTTTGATTAGTTTCCAAATCTTATTGTTAAATCGCGTACAAAACTTACTTGTGAACGGGGTATTACGTTTTAACAGGCTCTTCACAGCTTGTTGGTCAGGAATTTTATGTATGTACTAATTTTAGATACAAATGGACAGCTGGTACCAAATAAAATGAAGATTAAAATATAAAATAAAAATAAAAGCTATCCACTTTAATTGTAGTTTAAATATTTTACTTAATTTGAGCTTTCAAGAAAAAAAATTTATAAAAATGTTCAAAAATTTTGCAAATTAATAGTCGGCATTTTCATGTTTTCTTGCAGTTTTTGTTGTTGTACCTTATAATTATTTACTATTATGTTAAGTTCATTGGCTTTTTCATACAAATTTATTTGTACATAAATAAATTGTTGTTTTTCTACGTACAAATGTTTTGTCCGGTTGTTAGGTGTTCATACAAAGTTGTACATAGGATTTCGTTTTACACACCATCATTGTCCATTTGGATTTGAATTTTTTTTTAACATTTCATAGAATAAACGAAAGTCTGGGTAATTGATTAAGTGATAGGCGACTACGTAATCATTCCGGAAATAAATTTAAAACACTCGGTAGAACTAAAGTAATAAAATTATTTTCATTAAAGGCATTAAATGTGCTAAAATCCCAAAACTTGTTTAACCCTTTGGCGAGTGGCGTACATTATAATGTACGTCGACTTCGTCAACTCGTCACTGATTTGAATTTTAACCAAAGCGCTATTCATTTACTGTTATCGGTTCGTTATTTTGTTCTTATTAAAATGTTATGCAGGCTGTTAAATTTCAAAATAAAATGAGAGCAGTAGAGTGCGTTTTGTCTTGTCATCATCAACGCTGCTGAGAATTTGTTAAAATTTAAAAGTTCAAAAAAGGCTAAAGTTTAGTCTCAAAAATTGTGTGATGAATAAAATTCACAAATTCAAAAGGTTTTATGTAGAGATTAGTAATAGGAAAAATATAAAATTTAAATTTTAAAAAAATTTTAACCCGTTCGGGTCCGGTAACATGTTAATGTTTGAACCTTAATTGCAAATATCTCCGCTAGAGGGCGCTGCTAAGCCATAAAAGTAATAAACAATATTTCTTGGGAATAGATCTACATTTCCACGTAGTTTGGTCGGAAAATTCCTAGCCACTAAAATTCCCGTGTCAAAGGGTTAACTAATTGTGAAACATAATCTGTTGAAGGCATGTGCCTATCCGGATTTCAGTATTGCCTAAGGAAATCGTCAGATGATGACGTTTTTAGAATTTCTAAAAATAGTTGTTAGGTTAAATTACAAACTCAATGAGTATATTTTGTTCTATGTTATTCAACATTTAAAATATAAAAAACGCAAACAACAAAAATGTACTACAATTTCCTCTGTCATCTTCCAAAACTGTAGAACTTAAAAATGCGGGATTTTTTGGCAAATTTTTGGGGGTTTTTTGTGAAGCATTGGTACAATACAAATTTATTCAAAGTACTGGACACCGTTAGCTATGGCCTTTTCCCATCTTTCTGGCAACATATGCATTTCGCCCAAAAAAAAACCGCTCAGTTTTTGAGGCCAAGAACGAATCAAGCCAATTTCGGATACCTTATTCTGAACTGAAGCGTATTCCAGTGAGAGCGTTATGCATCGACCGAAACAAATGGTCACTCCATATGCGGCAACGAGCCTTATAGCTGTACACAATTTTGCATCTATAAGTTGCGCGAATTGATGACTGATTTTCAAAGTAAATCTGAATAATTTGGTAGCGTTGTTCAAGCCACAGTATACTGATCATAAATGTGAAAAAGTTAGCGCAGTATGATAGTTCGTTTGACAATTAAGCCTTTCGTAAGTTATATCGGGCTTAGAAAACACCCTATATATAAAAAATGTCCAAAATATCAGAAAATATGCTTTAAAACCGATTTAAAAGGTTAGTGATAATGGATAACGTTATTTCAACAATAAGTATTTCGTTAGAATATTTTAAGGATAACGGTATTTTAAGTTATGTCATTATTTTAGAGTTAACGGTATTAAAAGCTATTTCGTTTGGATACTTTAAGGTTAACGGTATTTTAAGTGATTTCATTAGTGGTATTTCAACGTTAGTCGTTTAAAATTAAACATGACTAAAAATTTAAAAAATTTGCATTTATTAGGTGTGTTTTTTTCGAACTTTATATAAATATTCTATACATTTATAAAACTTGTAGTTAGTTATAATTATACATAGCTTCTTTAAAATTAAGTAGTTATAAAAATGCTATCAAGTCTTGAAAATTCTTGGCTTTTCTCTTTCAAATGTAAATAAAAATATTTGTCATAAAAATATATGAAATTTTAGTATTTTTAGGTGCCTATTCCTATTTGTGACTCATTGTGACCGTCATAAGACTATTTTTAAGACTGAGAGTCTTAACTTTTCATACAAAACAACAATAAAATTCAATAAATTAAAATTTTATTTGTTAATGCTATGATTCTGTCGATACCAGGTCTTAATTTTTTTGAAGTTTTCAAACAAAAATTTAAACAAATATAATTTATTAAGACTTTCCAACAACAAATACATGGGGAATACAGTCACAACTAAGAATCACAGACTTTTCGTAGAAATAGGCACGTTAATTTCATAAAATATGAAAACCAACAAAAGCTAACAAATGAATTATGCGTCTGTTAGTAAATTTAGCACAGGGCACACAAGATAATTGCTCTATTTCGCGTTCCGGCGAAGTCCTTGTACGAGAACAGCTTTCGTACAAAGGCGACCCCAAATTATTAAATTTTATTTGTTTACAAAACATAAAAGAATAGTCAGGTAAGTAGGGATAGTCGTTTTTTTACAAGTAGTTATAGATATAGATATAAAATTCGAAAAAACAAACCTATTATTGATTTATTTCAGAGTTTTCAATATCATAACATAATTTTCAGTAATGTTTGTATTTAGTAGTAATTTTTGTAAAAACTGGTCTCAATAGAAAATGACTGTTTATCATCGTCGGATAAATCTAATTTATTCTTATAAATTTGTTTAAAAAATTTTTTTACAAGAAATAAATTGTGCACAAACTCAGTTTCAGTGAGGTATCAAAAAAAAGCTTCATACATGCATTTGAAGCAACATATGCAAAAATATGCATTTATTGAAAAATATGAAAAAAGAAAAATATGTACAAAATATGCCAAAATATCAACTAAAATATGCATTTATAGCAAAACATGCATTTCTTACAAAATATACAAAAGTATGCATTAACAAATCGATGTTGCAAATTTGTTTACTTGAAATCCCTTATCCTACTAATAACTTTTCCTGTGTACTCTCTATGATTATAAAATATTTATGTATAGGGTCCGACATCTAACGTTTTTTTTTTTCAACTAGTGCTTATTTCGTGAATGGTAACACTTAGCTCATGTCTGATTTGACAGATAATTAGTTTAATCCTTCCGCTGAACGAATATGGTTGTGTATACGCTCGAACAACGCTGGGAAATATTGCGACATTACTTTGAAAATCATGGTAATGTTGCAGAATGTGTGCGAAGTCAATGGCGATCGGCCATGTTGAACGAATTTTTGTTCACAAAACTTGAAGAGGAGGATATTGGCAACATTTGGTTTCAACAGGACGGCGCTACGTGCCACACAGCCGAAGCTACACTCGATGTTTTGCGCCCTGTTTTTGAAGATCGCATTATCAGCCGCAGAGCTGATGTCGTTTGGCCACCTCGGAGCTGCGATTTGACACCGTTGGACTATTATTTGTGGGGTGCCGTCAAAGATAAGTGTTACGCCGACAAGCCAGAGACAATTGACGCTTTAAAGGACAATATTCGTGAAGCCATTGGTGAAATACAGCTGCACACAATCGATAATGTGCTTAAAAATTGGGCCGATCGTGTAGGCTACTGCATGGCCAGCCGAGGCAGCCATATGAATGAAATTATTTTCCATTATTAACCGGAAGGATTGTACTTTCAAATAAAAAAAGAAATTTGAGAAAATATTCAGTAGTTTTTTTTTATAGCATTTTCAAAAAAAAAAGTTATTTGGCGGACCCTGTATAATTATTTAAAAACGATTTCTTTCCTTATTCAAATTATGCTATGTGTTTGCTAAAACGTGCATTTTATTGTTAGAATACTTTATTTTTTATGTTTTTTTCATATTGTAAATGGCAATAGAATCAATTGGCTTTTAGTGAAAATACATCGTTGTATGTGAAAATGTTCGACAATCACTACGATTATCATATTCTTTTATGAGGGTGTTGTCAATTGTATATCAGAACATGTACAATTGTATTAGATTTGGAAATATACATGTTTTACTAACTTATATAATAAAACGTTTAACAGTATTTAAAGTAATTTTTAAATTTATGAACCATTTACTTTGAAAGAATCACATAAAAATGTGATGATAGTACTTCGTACACAGAGGGAATTTTGCTGGACGAGTTCTAATGAAAATTTTCAGTAAACTAAATGAAGTTTTCTTCACGAAGTAAATGAAAAATTTCTTAAATTTGATTAAAAAGCTTCATATATTATTTTATTAATCCAGTTTTAATGAAATTTTTTCATTGAGTGTATGAAACTTTTAATAAATAAAATTAATTATTTCACAACAGTTTATGAAAAATTCCATTAATTCTATAAAAAGTTTTAATCGACGAATTCCAGTAAAACTTCATTGGTTTTAGGCAAAAATTCATTAATATCATGCATATAATCTCTCAGTGTAGTACTTGAAAATGCATTAATTGTCAACCATTGGGTCTAGGAAAGTTTTTTTTAAAGTTTTTCTCTATTTGTCGTAAAAATAATTGTAAATACTACACCCAGAAAACAGATTCGGTGCCAATTTGTTGCCAATCGAATGGTTCTGCCGTTATTTTTTATTTTTTTTTATATGGAGATTTGGCACTTAAAAACGCACTGCGGATTCCCTCTAAATTAAAACTTAAATTAATTTCTTGCCTTTTATCCCATACTCCCATATTTTCATTCTCACACCCTCTTCAGTGTTGCCATATTTTCAAAAAATGATCCCATTATTTGATGTTGTTCAGAGATGGAAAAGTTGAAACGATTGAAATTTTGTTTTGAAAAAATTATTGTCTTTCATGGTTATTATTAGTTTGTAACTTATTAAGCCATTAAAATTCAATGATCTTTACCGAAGTGAAAATGAAATAAATTTAGAAAACAGAAAAACTTTCTATACCAAAACAAAACAACATTTCGCATCCCTGGTTCTATCCACATGTGAAAGTACAGTGATGTGCAATATAATAGGCACATTAAAATTTTTTCTAATTTTATTCTCGTTGCCTTTATTTTTAAAGATCAAAATAGTGGATAAATTCACCCCAAAATGGGAGGAGATTATTCAGAAAATGCTGCAGAATTTTAACGTGACGTCTGTTTTTTTATTTTGTCATTTGTTTTAAGTAGGCGTGGCTTTTAATGAAAAATTAGCGTTATCGACCTTCTATCAAATTACATAGTAAAATTTAGCGAGTACTGATCAGTTCTGTAAAAAGTGTATATTTTTGGAATTTCTATAATATTTCCTTAAGTCTTACATTATTTTTTTCTACAAATGGTCGGCAGACTTAAAATGACAGTGCCTTAAACATGAAAAAAATTTTCTTTGTTTTTAGCGATTTGAAAATAAAGTTAACAACAATGAAACTGATTTGTTTTATCGCGGTAAGTATAGAAAAAGGCCATTCACTTTAAAGTTTCAGTGTTGTTAACTCTATTTTAAAATCGCTAAAAACAAATAAAAATCTGGTCATGTTTAAGGCGCTGTCATTTAAAGTCTGGAGACCATTTGTGGATAAAGATAATGCACAATTTAAGGACATTTTATAGAATTTCCAAAAATATACAGTTTGTAAGATCAGTGCTCGCTAAATTTTACTATATAATTTGATAGAAGGTCGATATCGCTTATTTTTCATTAAAAGCGCCGCCTACTTAAAACAAGTTACAAAATAAAAAACAGACATTACGTTAAAATTTTGCACCATTTTCTGAACAATCTCCTCGCATTTTGTGGTGAATTTATCCACTATTTTGATCTTTAAAAATAAAGGCAACGAGAATAAAATTATAAAAAATTTTAATGTGCCTATTACTTATATTGCACATCACTGTATGTATGAAAACAATGGTCACCGCATCCGCAGTCATTTAATTTGTTTTTTCTCACCGCAGCGAAATCCGCAACCGCAGCCGTAAGGTTGTATCTCTACTATTTGAACTTAATCAATTAAAATTTTTTTTTAATAATTATTAAATTTTTATATCTTTTTATTTTGGTTTTCTCGACGTTTTTCCAACGTTGTCGATTGAGTTCTAAGACATGTTACGCCAGTGTTTGCATGTTAGTCACTGTAAACTTTTCACTGTGGGCCAGCTTCACCATATATTGGTCAAAAGTACATTTCAGCTAGATCGAGAATTTAATTATATTTTCAGAATAAAGAAATTTTGGATATTATGTGAATAAAATATTTCATTATTCTGCCCAACGGCATTTTGTTGATAAGAGTTCAAATTTGTAATTTCATATTTTTCTGATATTTTTGAATTTAATCAAAATACAATTAAATATACAAAATATAAAAAATTTAAAGAATTTTACTTTTTTGGTTTGTAACCCAACTCACAAAATTAAAATGGAAAACAGCTGAATATTTATGAGAAAAGTTATACATTTTTTATTTAGCGATTAAAATTGAGCATTTTGTTGAAAAATCTTTTTTCTCAAATAAAATGTCCAAAAATTTAATTTTTTTCTCCAAGATGTATCCTACTTAAGTTTTGTCGACCATTACACTGCGAAAATTATCTGCATGATATTAATAAATTTTTACATTAATTCAAAAAAATTTCACTGGAAATCGTCCACTGAAACTTTTCATTAATGTAATGTGGTTTTTCATCAAATTTAATGAAAATTTTCAATCTATTTACTAAAAATTTCATATATCCATTGAGAAAGTTACATTGAAAATAATTTCACAAAAATTATGGACCTTTATCAAGAAATTTAAAAAAATTTTCATTCCCTTTGTAAAGAAAACTTCATTAGTTTAGTGAAAATTTTCATTAAAACTCGTCCAGAAAATTCTCTCTATGTACTAACTTTTCCCAATCTTTTTAGATTTGTTTTGCTCATTCCACAGTTTTTGTATAAACAAAAATAATGGGACTAAAAATTATCTTAAATGAAGGTCTTAGTAATATCTCATAACAACTAGGAATCGGAAGTTCCTGTTAATACTTGTTTGTTGTATAATAACGACCAAATGCCAATAATGTCAAGATTGTTAATCCCACGTTCTGCCAACACATAACCGACCATCGCCAACTATTTGAAAAATTTTCTCCCTGGGAAGGTAGAACAGAAAAATTTGTTACTTTAACAAAATTTCTTATTTTTTTTTTGGCTTAAAATGAAATTTGTTGATTTCAAAAGATTTTTTTGCTAAATTTAAGAAATCTAAATTTAAGTAAAAAATTAGTAAAACTATAGTTTTATCTGTAATTATACTGAGTCGTAAAATTTGTTAAAATTTAGGGTCTCCCTCCCCATATTATTTGAGGGCAAGTAAGGGCACTCCAATGGAGCAAACATTTTGTCCGTTTTGCTCTATCTCGCTTAGTTTTCAAGATATGGGCCATTTTCTGAAATGGAGAAATTTTATTAAAAATTTCCGAGGTTTCAAGGCCCCGCCAAGGTCCATTTTTGGATAGCGATAACCTTTTCACGGGATAGTTTGCTCTATCTCGCTGAGTTCTCGAGATACGGGCCATTTAAAAAATTCGGCAGAAAGCCGAAAGAAATAGCGCCATCTTTAAAACTTCGGATACATTGGTGTCACCATCTACCGGATAATAACAGTAACATGAAAATATTATATTTTAACAATAAATTGTGTAAAATTTAACGAATGGGTTCTTAAAAAATAAGTTATAAATAATTTTGTGAAATGAAGATAACTAAAATCTTAGTTTAAATAAGTGTTTCAACTAAAAATTTGTGAAAAATTAGTCAAATCGGTTTGAAACCGGTTTGATAGAATTTTGGACTGACATATTATTTTAAATGTACATTCTATAATTTAACTTTCTGAAGAAATCAGATTCACTACAAATCATAAGTAGTGGGAAACACCCCCTAAAGCGGCCCATACATCAAGGAACATTGAATAGGGAACAAAAAATATCAAAAAAATTTTGTAAACACGAATTGCACAATGACAACACGCACACACACAAACACACATACACATTCCCAAAAAATTGGTATTTAACGATTTAATTTACTTTCAACATATATAACATACAACATATCTACTTTCAACATATAAGGTGTGTATTTTCTAAATAAAATCCAAAAGTTAACCAAAATATGATTTTGGATTGAGTGTGTCAATAGATAATGTTTCGTTTCATGGATAATTGCCACTTAAAATTATAATCAAGATTAATATGAAAATTAAATTAGTAACACGCTACCAAAAGCGTGTTCCATTAATAAAAAAAAAAACATGACACACAGGTAGGTTCATGAAAAAGGGTTAAACAAAAAAATATGCTACGAACTATAAAAATAACCAATAAATTTTAATAAATATTAATACTTACATTAATGTGTTCACTTTCGACCATTTTCAATAAAGCTATTAAAGAAGCTTTATCAACGGCCAGCCATATGCCAGTTCCCAAAACTATTGTGCCAAGGATCTGTCCAAAGAAAAAAAAAAAAAAAAAAACGAAAACAATAAAATATTAAAATAGAAATTGAAAATAATAACAATTTCATGTTGTCTACTTATTTCCAATAAGTCTTAAGTCATTGAACTGTATTATGCAAAATGTGTTAACATTTTCAACATTTCATACAATGTCTGTCAAGATTTATTTAACATTTCTTTAATGTTAAATAAATTTTGTTTCATTTTGTAATGATCATGCAATTTTCACTTATTTATGTTTGTTTTATAAACAGAAAATAAACAACATTACTTAGATTTAAAAATATATTTGTTGATTACTTACAAAAAATAAAAAATTAAATATGCATAACATATATTTGCCAATCCATACACCACAATCGGAGCCCATTTTTGTAGCCTTAATTCGTGTTTTGTATTGTCTTTTCTTGCTTTGATTTTGGATTTAGCTGGTTGTAATTCCAAATGATTACGTTACGACGTTATGGTGATATCTGTAAATATACAATAGATAAATAAATTGTAATTGTTTAATATAATATTTCATTCCCAAGTAAAAAAGTTTTGATATAATCATATATTATTTTATGTAATTGCATATAGTAACTTATAGTTACATATGGCCACATATGCTTTTAAATTCAAGCAGATATACTTTTATATAGTCATATGTTAGATATTTTTTCCTCAAAGGTTTTAATATGGAGACATATGTGATTTTATATTATTACATACTGGCCTACATATAATTGCATGTGCTATATATAAGTACATAAAGTAACATATTACAGATATAATTACGTATACGTTTATATATAATTTAGTATGACACTATACATAATAATATAATACTATATGTGGAGCCATATAAGAAATCTTTTATAATTTGTGTTAGATATGATTATATATGGACGAATAAGAACCCATATATAACTTAATATGGTTACATATCTACAATATTTCATGATTTCTTTAATATATAACAATATAACGTTCTTTATAACATCATCTATATTAATATATCATCCCACATAAGCAATTATTTCAAAGTGATTTTATATAAAACCGTATTATATTATATGTGGTTCTATGTTAACAATGATTTTGAACTAGTTTTAGATTTAGTAATTACTAGGGATTGGCGCGTGACTAGAAATGTGAGTCACGTTATTCACACGTGATCGTGAGCAATAATTACTATACTCAAGTGATTCGTGCGTGAGTCTGAGAATATATAATTCGTACTTGATTCGTGCGTGAGCGGGAATAAGAATATATAACCTGTGCATGATTCGTGTGTGAGTTTATTTTTTGCATCATATATTTTTAGTAATTTTTACTATTTTGTAATATTTTACTACTTTTTTACTATTTTTCTTATATCTTGGTTGTATAACATAATCCTATTAACTTTAAAATTTCAGTCTTGTTAACTTTATTTTAAAATTACTAAAAATCAGAGATGGGCTAAAATCATTACCATTACATTTTCATTACCATTACTTGATGTAATGGTAATGGAGCTTTTTTTATCATTACCATTTTTTGAAAAAATGGTAATGTTTTTTTTCATTACCATTGCGTTAAAAAATGGTAATAAATATTTTTTTTAATTTTCATTTGTTTTGAAAATTAAAATGAACCTTTTTTTAATTTTCATTACTTTTACCTAATGTTTACATAGTAATGAAACACCCATTTGTTTTTCATTACATGCCGTTTTTGTCGAAGTTTTTTATTTTAAAAATATTAGGTTTACAAATTACTAAAAGCATTTTTTAGTTCATAATCCGAGGCCTATGGTATCCATATTTGATACCAAGTTTTGGTGGCTAGTTGCAAAAAAAAATCGCGACAAGAAATTGCATAAAGGAAAATTCTTGCATCAATATATTTCTTTGCAGAACATAAATAGCTGATTAAGTTTTTTAATTCAATTCAAGTACCATAATCTTTTTTCGCGATTCGCCATTATTTTGCAATTTTGTAAGTGCGGTTTTTTTTTTTAATTTATAATCTAAGGACTATAATACTCATTTCGTACAACAAAGTTTGGTGGCTAGTTGCAAAAAAAAAAAATTGGAAAAAAAATCGCAAACAAAAAAAATTCAAAAAGGAAAATTTTTAACTTCAATTCTTTTACCATAAAGTCTTTTTCGCGTCCCGCCATTATTTTGGAGTTTTTTAAGTGCGGTTTCTTAAAATTTATATTCTAGTGACTATAATACCCCATTCATACAACAAAGTTTGGGAGCTAGTTAAAAAAAAACCGCGGAAAAAAAATTTACAAAAAGGAAAATTCTTACATCAATAGATTTGTTTGCAGAATGTAAATCGCTGAATAAGTGTTTTGATTAAATTTTTTTACCAAAAAGTCTTTTTTCGCGTCCCACCATTGTTTTTAAATTTTTTAAGTGCGGTTTCTTAAAATTTGTAATCTAGGGACTATAATGCCTATTTCATATAACACATTTTGGTGGTTAGTTGCAAAAAAAAAAAAAAATCGCGAAAAAAATTTGCCAAAACGAAACTTTTTGCATCAGTATATTTTTTTGAAGAATGTTAATCGCTGATTAAGTTTTTTAATTGAATTTTTCTGCCATAAAGTCTTTTTTCGCGTTCCGCCATAATTTTGCTATTTTTTAAGTGCGGTTTTTTAAAATTTATAATCTAGAGACATACATCAAAGTTTGCTGGCTAGTTGCCAAAAAAAAATTGGGAAAAAAATTTCCATAAAGGAAAATTTTTTAGTGTAGAACAAAGAACAAAACGTTCTTTACATCATTATGTTAAGTAATGGTAATGAAATTTCATTTGTCTACCTAGTGTAGAAAAAATGAAAATGATTTTTGGTTTTTACTACCATTGCGTATTGTAATGAAAATTATAAAAAAGTTTCATTACATGTAAAGAAAACAAATGAAATTAACATTTTTTTCATTGCAATTACATTTTGTAATGGTAATGAATTTTTTTTTAATTTTCTTTTTATAGATTTAATGGTAATGAAAACCTGCAATGGTCATTACAAAGTAATTAATTACTACCATCTCTGCTAAAAATAAAGAAAATTTTGTTCATGTTTAATGCACTGTCGTGGTAAATCTGGATAAAAGTAATGGAAGATTTATCGAAATTATAGGATCTCCAGCAGACCTTTGGGTTAATCATTATATTTGGAAATTAATTACACATGCAATTACACAATTACATGTAATTGTAATTAAAAAAAAATAATTACAAGTAATTTGTAATTGAAAATTTTCAATTATACATTACATATTGAAAAAATGTAAATTACAATTACATTTTTTCGGAAAAGAAATAATGAGAAAAAGCACAAGTGAGGGGTCAGCCCAACATGACGCATTCTTTTTATACTTATCCACGCCTATCCAACCTATCCCAGTCAGTTTTTTCTACAAAATTTTAACAAAAACACTTTAATTCTAAATGTAATTGAAATTTGTAATTGAAATTACTTTCAATTACAATTACTTGTAATTGAAAATGTTCAATTACAGTTACATGAAATGTAATTGAGTTTTTTTAATTTCAATTACATTTATTTGCAATTGTAATTGAAATTCCCCAGGTCTGATCTCCAGATATTGCATATCTTTTTTATTTAAAAAAATAATTTTTGTATATTGTTAGATGTGGTCATATATAATATGATCTAAAGTATAAGGTCAATTTTTAGATATAATTGTATCAAACTATGTCCACTTTTATAACATTTTATATAAAAAGGTATAATTTGATGTAATTGGATGAGGACAAAATTCGGATACAATTGTATCGAATAGCATAAAATTGTATCAAATTGTACCAAATTGTATACAATTGCATACAATTCGATACAATAAGATACAATAAGATGTTCTCATTTTTCGGATATAATTATATCTAATTACATAAAAGATTATATATAATAAAATATAACTTCATATGGCTCCATATCATTTTTTTTTACTTGGGTTGTTAACTGTATTCAATTATACGTAGCAAGTGTTTGTATTTATATAAAATAGGAATTTATTTTAGAAAACCAAGTTATAAGATGTTTGCATACGGAATTTTAATGATTTCTTATTGGGTACAAAATATTTATATTTAGATACATATTTCCACAGTTAATAAAGTGCATATGAAATTATAATTATCCTAGTAAAAAAAATTATATGACTTTTAGTATTATATATAATTATATCCGAAAAATGAAAACATCTAATTGTGTCAAATTAGATCGTAAATATTAGATCATATCAGATCTACTTGATGCAATCAAATCTAATTTTATGGAATACGTTATGGTTCGATACAATTTTATAAAGAATTTGTCCTCATCCAAATGTATCAAATTTAATATAATCATATCCATCTATATATAATGGTAAATAATACGATATACAATTATATATGGCATATGTATATATTTGTATGTTGCACTATATAAAACAAGAAATATTTATATATTTAAGATATAATTTCATATAATACTATGTCTTTATATGCCCCATTAACAATAAACAAATTTGAATTTTTATAATTTAAGTTTTAACAACTCTGTTTTTGTTAGGACGATACAATGATACAACAAATAGCACAGCCCTTGTGAACAACCTTAATATATAAATATACAGAACTAGCGGGCAAGCCCGCTAGACTTAGCGGCGTGTCTTAGGCCTAGTTTTTGGGATGTCAGTTAAACCGAAAACGAATTTGGTTGTACCGGGCAAGCCCGCTACGTTGTTAGCGTACCTTAACCCTTAAATGCATGATTTCTAAAGGCGTGTACATGTTTCCAAAAAAAAAAACTTTTTCGACAAAAGAAAAATATTTCACAAAAAATGTTTCCACAAAAAATGTTTCCACAAAAAAAAAAAAGTTTCCACAAAAAAAAAACTTTCCACAAAAAAAGTGTTTCCAAAAAAAAAAGAAGCTTTTTCCACAAAAAAAAAATTGAGATGATATAAATGAGATAGGATGAGCTGAGATTAGATTAGGTTAATGCTATAAGTGCTGCCTGGTTGTCATAGTAACGCCAAGGCCTGGTTGTCATAGCAACACGAAAATTTTGTATAGGAATATATAGGAAATATATATGAAAATCTAAATGCCATATCTCTGGAACCACTGGGCAAATTTCGTGCAAACTTCACATAAACCATCTACAGACCATCCTCAACGTACTCTGAAATTTTGGTTGAAATCGGTTGACCCGTTTCCGCAGTTAGTGGTGACATCAAAATGTACACTTCTTTTTATATATATAAGATAATAAAAAAACGAGTAAAAAGGTTAAAGTCGGGCATGCCGACTATACAATACCCTACACCAGTCTGGTTAAAAGCCAACTAATGTTTGTATTTGAAATTCGAATGGGTTAAAATGAGGCTTGTGTCAAAATTTTCTATAATGTGAGTCAGCGCACCAAATTTCATTAAAATATCTTAATATTTGCGACCTGCAGTTTGTAACCAAGCCAATTTTGGGGGGACCCTTATATGGGCACTAGTTCTAAACATGGACCGATGTTCACCAAAATCAATAGGTTTCGTCCTTGGGCCAACATAGGTCTATGTACCAAATTTCATCAAAATATCTTAATATTTGCGACCCGCAGTTTGTAACCAAGCCAATTTTGGGGGGACCCTTATATGGGCACTAGGTCTAAATATGGACCGATGTTCACCAAAATCAAACTTGTTCGTCCTTGGGCCAACATAGGTCTGTGTACCAAATTTCATCAAAATATCTTAATATTTGCGACCTGTAGAGTGCGCACAAGATTGCATGGACAGACAGACAGACAGACGGACGGACGGACAGACGGACATCGTTAAATCGAAATAAAAATTCTGAGCCGATCGGTATACTATAAGGTGGGTCTACGACCAATATTTTTTGGTGTTACAAACATCAGCACAAACTTATAATACCCTGATCACATAGTGGTGTAGGGTATAATAAACACTTTTCCATTCTTTTTTACAAAATTTTCTGTTGTTTTTTTATTACAAAATTAAAATTAAAACGAAAAGTGACATCTCATGGCAGGCAAGCGGCTCTTGCATGTCAGCGATATCTAGAGATTACATTTCGTAGACTTATACAGAGCTGAGTTTTCGCAAAGTCTTACAAGTTTTCTCTCGAGTGTAAATGTACCTTTAGAATAGTTTTTTCTCATCACGAAAATAACAGTTATAAAAAGAAATAAAATGCCCCAGAACATTTAAATTTAGTCGTATCCTATAATTATCAACTGATGCTAAGCACGGGTTGCACAATAAATAATAACAAATAAATCTGCATATAACCCAACGCCTATGGAACAATACCGTCTAGGGTTTTTCTTTTCCCGGACTTTTTCATTTCCCGGGACAGCGGGATTTTTTTTTCGAAATTTCCCGGGATCCCGGGAATTCCCGCTCGTTAGAAAATATTTAAATTCGGTATATATTGTACTTGAAAAACTACTTTTTGGTTAAACACCGTTCGACAAAGTATATCTTTTGGTTGTATCCATGAGAAAATGTTCTGAAAGGAGGGCTAAATATCCATGTCTTCCACTTTTTCCAGGTCAATTCGTTTAACAATTTAAATCGTGAATTAGTATTTATGTAATATATTTATATGGAAGGCTGTCCAAATTAAAAAAAAACTCTTAGTAATATATTAACTAAATATTAATTTCGCGGTTTAAGCTGTTAAACGAATTGATATAGAAAAGTGAAAGACACGGTTATATTATTTTGATCCCTTTTTTCAGGATATATTGGAATTGTTAATGGGTGCAAACTTGTGTCGGACCAGTTTTATAGTCAGAACTAAAATCAATTTTTTGCTTAAATATTTCTTATACATGAAATCCAAAAATTTCTATTTCTAGATATTTTGTTTTTTTCTATGCAGATTTTCAGAAGTATCCGTCTAGAATTAGTTTTATAAAATAGTGTAAAAGTGAGCATTTTTCACAGAAATTTTTAGGCAAATTCGCCTAAATTGTTTTATAAAAGTAGACACTAAAATATTAAATAGTTTCATAACTTTAATTAGTTTTCTTGAATAGAAATTTTTATGCCACAACTCCTTAAAAATAAATTATTTAATTTTCATATTTAGGGTGTGTGCGAACAGGCTAAAGTGAAACTAAACTAATATATTTTTGATATAAAGGTTGGCAACGCAATTAAGAGACCATATTTCTTGAACTAAATTATTTGAAAGCCTAAACTAAATGTGTTTTCAGTTTTTGAAAACTGAAAAGAAACTTTTGAAAATTTAAAGAAAAAGAACATCAACAATTTTTTTTGTATTTAAAATTATTTTTAATTTGTGTTTGAAATAAACTTTTATTAAAAAGGCCTGAAATTTTCAAAATTCTGGATGCCGAACTAAATTTAATGTCAAGTTGGGACTCCGCACACTTTAGTCTAAATTTATGAAAACTGTAAGTATGACAGAAATATTAGTTTAGTTTAGCGTCAATTTAGCCAGCCCGCACGCAGCCTTAGTTGCATTTTAAATTAGCATATAAAAAATTCAAAATAATTTGAAAAAGCATCTGATGAATTTATTATTTTAAAAATTAATAATATTTAAAAAATATTCCTTTGAATAGCAATTGAACTTTAAATGAAATTATTTGAAGTAAAAGAAACTCAAAATACTTATGTTAATTGAAAATACGAAAAATTACTATTTTTTAACTTTAATCCCTAGTTTATTGGAGGTATTTGGAACTGAAATAATGATGTTGAAATGTTGTATAAGGCTGGTTTACACTATACGATTTTCGGTACGATTTTACTTCAGTACACGTGCAAAACATATAGTCAAGGTTGCAAAATCTTTCCGAGAATCTTATTGTTTAAAACAGCCTATATAAATATTGCTTTATTTGAACAAATATCATCATCTTAAAGAAGAAAAAAATTCCCGAAGGACAAGTATTTTAGTTTGTAAATTTGGTAATTGCTAATATAATATTTTTCGGTTTAACTAAACCAAATTCAATTGGCATCCAAAAAAAATTTGGCTAAATTCAGTTTATTAAATTTTAAACCGTATTTTTTAATTTTAAATATTCTTTATTTAAATTAATTTAAAAAAATCAATGCTTTAAATTTAAATAAAGCTTCTAAAATTGCAATAAAACTAGCTAAAACTACTGTAAAAGACTAAAAAAAAATCCCGGGAAATCCCGCATAAAATTCCCGGGATTGCGGGATTTAAAAAAGGGCGGGATTCCCGGGAATTCCCGGGACGGGTCCCATTTCTTTACATTAATTTAAGTATTAAAAATTATTTAGTGATTTTTTCAAAATATCTTTAAGCAACTTTTTTAAATTGTTTTAAAATAAAAATCGAAAAAATAAAGGACATCTGAAGAACTTAAATAAAAATTAAAAAAAAAAAATATTTCCAGCAAAAAGTGCTTCTAATTCAGCATTTTCAGTGACAGTTTTAAGCATAAAGGAATGATTTCTTCCTATGACAAGCTTATGTTAAATTCACCGATTAAAATGCCAAACTACAAGCACTTTCTTATAGAAATATTTGAGCGCATAAGTAAGTAGTGAAACCTTTTGTGAGATACTTACCCACTCAATAAATTTTTACCATGTTCCTGCCGAAAATTCAAAAAGTGGATAAGAAAAGCCAACAAACTAAATCCTGCAAATCCAAATTCTGGTTCTAGCCATTTATACAGGCCTTCGAGTGGGAGTCTTTTCCCCTTTTTGTCGCTCTCTGCAAGAACTTCCAAAAATCCCATCTTAGTGGATGTCTATGACAGGGGAGGAATCATGTCCAAAATTCGTAAAAGTGCCTTATCTACAGCAAAAATCTTGTCTCAGAGGACGTCTTTCAACTACCTAGTTCTAGGAGTTAGGGAAGGCTGTCGAGGAGAAGACTTTTCCCCTCTCAAGCTTGAATCAAGACGGAGATTAGCATGAACGAACATCGTAAGTAATCTAGAACATTACTTTATATTTAAAATAATAATAAAATTAAGCCATTTTGGGCAACGCACTATTTTATGTTTCAACTACACACAAAAAAATCGTTGCCAAGTAATTAGGAGCATTTCAACTAATAAAGTATTTTCGTACACATTATGCCAAAACTAATAATACTTTGCGAAGTACTCGTATTTAATTGATTCAACTTAATTTTTGAATAATTTATTGTAAAAAATTTTATTAGTGTAAATGCTCGTAATTTTACCTGGCAACGATTTTTACGATTGTACATGTAATTGGTATTTCTTCAAAAAAAAATTACATGTAATTGTAATTAAAAAGTACCAATTACAATTACATTTTACTAGGAAAAGAACAAAAATAACAAAACAGCGCGAGTTAGGGAACGACCTAACATTACTAACATAGAAATGTTATTAAAATACTGCAGGTCTGCTGCAAAACTATTCCTTAGTTTTTATTTTCTCAATTATTGAAATTAAATGTTAAAAAATATTGTCGTTTGTACCTTATCTTTAAAAAAATGTAGGAAAAAACTCTAGTACGTGATTTTGTAATTATCAACTTAACACACCAATGATATTTCACGTACATATATTAGTAAAAACAGAAAATATTTGGAACATTAATTATATTACAAAAAGAATTTCTTAAAAGAAACCTAAAAATCGTGTGGTTATTTTGACCAACGAAAATGCCTTTTTTGCAGGTTTTATAGATAAATTAAAATTTCTTCAGTGTAAATTTTGGTATACAAAACTTTCTCATTAACATGTTGTTTTTTTTTTCTTTTGTTATTAAAGAACTTTTATTTAATATTACTTTACTTTTACCTTGCCAACAGCAGCATAGTTTTTCATATGCTATATGCAGAGGTTCTCAAATGCATATATCATCATCTTATTATTGGTTTAATTCAGTGACTATTTTTGAAAAATTTAATTAGGAATCGATGACATATCAAGTGAATGTATTTTTTCTGATTCCGAAACCCGTTTTTCGAAACCTTTTGTCATATCTGAGATATACATTATCGAATTTATTCTATCTGCCAATTTCGCATAAAAAATAAAAACAAAAAAATTAAAATATTGTTTATTGTTTTGCGCGGTAACGACTTATTGGTAAAACCAGCAACAAGCCGACGATATATAAAAAACTAAAGGCCTTGGCTGCCAAATTAATCAGAAAAAACGAATTTAAATAAACACCACTATTAAAATCGACATTGAGAGAAGTATGTTGACCAAATTAACTGCAATTGTAGTTAATAATAATAGTTTGCTGAAATTTTGATTATATTTTTCTAGCCAAAACACATAATTAATATTTTACTGATTTATTTTGCCACCAAAGTTGCGCTAATAAACACATTTATAGTGCGGACAACAACCAGACAGACAAGATGTAGATAGATGTTGCAGATTGTTCAGATGTAGTACGGACAAAGAAAATTTTACTAAAAATACAACTTTTGTACGACATATGAAAAATAAAGCCGTGAAAATTTTTTGTATCTATCTTTCATACATAAAACAAAAGGACACCAAAAGATGCGTATACATAAAAATATAACACAATAACATAAAATATGATATAAATTGTAGACAAAATATTAGAATTTAATGAAGATAAAGATAAAATGTGAATGTATTAACAAAATGTTTATAAATAGTGATTATGTGAAATACAAGAATAGATATTTTTTCAGTCTTTTGGGTAATTTTTTTGTCTTTCCTGTCGCTTTTTTAAGAAAAAGGTTTTTATAATATAAAAGCCATAGTTTATTTCCTTTTTATTATTATTATTTAGGATTTTCTACTAATGTGGAAGTCTGGACATTTTTTTATTTTACGAAGTTCCTACACTCAAAAAAATAAGTTAGTAGTAAAATTAGTAAAACGTCTTGTATATCAAGTGTACTAGTTTTCAGGAATTTTTTTTTTGCTGAAATTACGTTTTCAGCAAAAGTTTTAGTTATACTTTTTAGCACTAAACTAATTTTGAACTAATGTTTTACTAATTTATTTTGCTGCAAAAATTGTGCTGATAACCGTTTATAGCGCGGACCAGATAGACAAGATATAGATGTCGCAGCTTGTCTGGATGTAGAACAACTCTACACAATTTCTATATTTAAATTTTCAACAAATAAATTAACTAAAGTAAAATTTATCTACAAATTTTTTGAGTTTTTATACCCTACACCACTAGGTGGTCAGGGTATTTTAAGTTTGTGCTAATATTTGTAACACCAAAAAATATTGGTCCTAGACCCACCTTATAGTATACCGATCGGCTCAGAATTTTTTTTATTTCAATTTAACGATGTCCGTCTGTCCGTCCGTCCGTCTGTCTGTCTGTCTGTCTGTCTGTCCATGCATTCTTGTGCGCACTCTACAGGTCGCAAATACCCGTGTAAAAAAGTTTAGATCTGATCAGATCTTTTTGGATCTAAACAGATATGATTGAATCTAATTAGATCCTGTACCAGATCTCATCAAATATGATCAGATATGGCATATGTGATAATACTTTATGGCAAGATCTGATCAGATCTAGAGCCAAATCTGTTCAGATCTAAAGAGATCTGGACAAATGCGCCAGATATGCCTAGATCTGATCAGATCTGATTAGATCTCAAATTTGTCCCCAATTTTGAGATCTAATTAGATTTGGTAAGATCTACAAAGATCTGGCCAGATATGCCTAGATCTGATCAGATCTAATTAGATCTCAAATTTGTCCCCAATTTCGAGATCTAATTAGATCTGGTAAGATCTACTGAGATCTGGCCAGATCTGATCTTTTTTATACGGGTATTCAGATATTTTGATGAAACTTGGTACACCGCCTTATGTCGGCCCAAGGACGTAGCCTATTGATTTTGGTTAAAATCGGGCAATGTTTAGACCTAGTGCCCATATAAGGGTCCCCCCAAAATTATATTGTTTATACGCTGCAGGTCGCAAATATTAAGACATTTTGATGAAATTAGGTACACCGACCTATGTCAGCCCAAGGACAAAGCCTATTGATTTTGGTTCAAATCGGTCCATGTTTATACCTAGTGCCCACATAAGGGTCCCCCCAAAATTATATTGTTTATTCGCTGCAGGTCGCAAATATTAAGATATTTTGATGAAATTTGGTACACAGACCTATGTTGGCCCAAGGACGAAGCCTATTGATTTTGGTGAACACCGGTCCATGTTTAGACCTAGTGCCCATATAAGGGTCCCCCAAAATTGGCTTGGTTACAAACTGCAGGTCGCAAATATTAAGATATTTTAATGAAATTTGGTTCGCTGACTCACATTATAGAAAATTTTGACACAAGTCCCATTTTAACCAATTCGAAATTCGGATTCAAACATTAGTTGGCTTTTAACCGGACTGGTGTAGGATATTGTATAGTCGGCATGCCCGACTTTAACCTTTTTACTCATTTTCAGTCTACTAATATTCAGCAAAAAGTTTAGTGATTTCAGCAAGGATTTTTTTCATTTGCAATCGACTAAGTGTTAGCAAAACTTTTGCTGAATTTACCAACTTTTTTGCAAACACGCTCCTGACTAAAAATTTGCTGACACAGCAACATTTTTTGCTGACTTTACTGACTTTTTTTTGAGTGTAAATAATGTTCGAAAGTATCACAAAAACACACTTTTTAGACTTAATTAACCCTTAAATGTATGGTGTAGCCATTTGGCAACATACCGGTTTTTTAATAAAAGAAACCCACTTGATGCACAAAACTGCATTTTTGGGCATTAGGGACCCCTTCTGTACATAGTGTTCCTATAATTTAGCGCAGAATTTTTAAACAGTTAGAGTAAAAATCTTGGTTTTGCTCTGTATATTTGTGAAAAATCTAAAACACGCGTTTTTTTTACAAAAAGTGTAATATTCAAAAATATTTGTTTAAATATTTAAAGTGGTATGTATTCTCGCAATAAAATTCATTTTGGCGACAATAAATGTATAAATTAGAGTTTATAGATTTTTTTTTTGTTTTTTTTTCATACACGTTAAAATAATCACAATTTAGCAAATTGGCAAAAAAAACATATTTTTCAATAAAAATCACCTTTTTTTAAAAATATTTTTTTTTTTTTGGTATTTTTCTTGAACTCTACACGCCTTTAGAAATCATATATAAAAAATGGTTAAAATCGAAGAGATCATGCATTTAAGGGTTAAGTATAATTTCTGTACAAATTTTTTGAGTCTACTTATATTCACCAAAAAGTTTTATTGATTTTAGCAAAGATTTTTTTCATTTGCAATCCACTAAGTATTAGTAAAAATTTTGCTGAAATTGCCAACTTTTTTAAAAGCACGCTGCTGACTAAACATTTACTGACTTTTTTTTTTGAGTGTAATTTAAAAATTTTGTATTTTCATCATGAGATTTCATTACATTTTTACACGTTTTTTTTTTAGAGACTTAAGGATTGTCTTAAGGTAAAAATGATGTAATATTTTTGAAACCGCGCTTTAGTGAATTTTCAGTTTTGTGAGAAGTTTGCGATTCTCTGTCCCACTGCATTTGTGTAAATATTATGCTTTTGTATAGTTTAGTATGTATTATGTTATATATCGTATGATGATTTTTTTTTTTACTTTTCTTTTTTTTTTTTTGTGTAAACAATGTCACGAGCTATGTAACTATTATTGACAAACATTAAAAAGCTAAAAAAAAGTAGAGCATGTTTTGTTTTGAATTTTCGTAGAAAAAATATTGTTTGATGCTTTTATTAAAAATGTATAAAATTACTTTACAAAAGAAGGGTTTAAAGTAGATAGGAACATAGTTATACTACATACATAGTTATTCAAATATAGAAACTATTGTACTATATGCAAATATAGTTTATAGACATCTGTATGACAAGAAACTTTATTCTCAAGTGGCAGTAATAAATATTTAGAACAAGAAGTGGGAGTATGAGAAATTTTATATTGTAGCGGAAGTAGTTGTATTGTAAATAATTTGAGACGTTGGCAAAGTTACCCAACATAGAAAATATCGAATAGTTATGGATATATACTATGAGAATTATGTCGGCAAAATCAACTGCAATTGCAGTTAAAAATGTGTAGACTAGAACTGTATTTAAAACTCACTAATATTGCTGTTATTTTAACTACAATTGCAGTTATTTTTTAATTCAAATAAAGTGCACTCTTTTTTAACTGCAATTACAGTTAATTTTATCAACATAATTCTATATTAAGTATAAACTTATTGGGAAAAAAAGTTTTATGATTAATTTTATGCCAACCAAAATAAAACCTCACAGACTTTTCTTAAACTTTTTTCTTCTTTCTTAAATTACAAATATGTAATTGCAATTGTATCAAATTTATTAACTTTTATCTGCTACTCTTCACAACATTTTTTTTTCACCAAATTCATGTCAAGTATTAACAATTTTAGCAATTGTATACTAAAAACCTACATTTACTTTAATACCTGGCCTAAATATGGTTTTTGTTAAAAATAAAATCTAGAATATCGTATACAAAAATAGCAACAAATCCAAATATATATATATATTACTCATAGTAAAGTTACACAGAGTTTGCAATAATGAAAAATAACCCACAACTTGTACTATATAGAAACTATATAATTGCTTACAATTTGCATACATTTACACTTACAAGTAAAGAAAGGCAGAACACGAAAATGATTTGACAGAAAAAATTAATGGAAATGTTTTAGATTTTCCAGCAGAGATTTTAAACAATATCTGGGCTAAAACAAATGCTTACAGTGCCAGTGAACTGCAGTAGTCTTGAATTTAGCAAAACTTATTTACTACTATAATAACCCAGAAAAAGCACACATTACCAAATAAAAAATAGATTTTTAACTTTTGTAAATCATGCAATACGTAATCAGTATTCGGCAAGTCACTACTTTTGTTTTAAAATAACGCAGAAAGTAACGAGTTATTATGACAAGGTAACACATGAGTATATCGCACTCATTACCAAAGTTTTGGTGGAAAATTTGTTATTGTTTGAAAGCAGCAAAACTTCTTTATTTAGAAAATTTTCTAAATAATATTAAAGAACTTGCTTTATCGTCAAACTGTCACACTGCGATAAAACACTGCCATATTTGCTTTTGAAGTTTTCTGAAATATATTCTGAAGTTATCATTTGTTTTGGGAACTATAGTTAGTTATGCAGTTATTTTGTTCGTGAACTACCTTTAAAAACATCGCAGGTGTTAAATTGGCTGACAGTATTAACTTATTCATATTTGAATCTGATCTGTGTATTTTTAGCTGCCCGAGTAAAAACGATTGTATACAATCATATCTTATTTATATAAAAACATCTAGCTTCAAATAGGTTAATATGAATATATGAGATGTTGCATATAATAATAGTATAGAATTTTATCTTGGATTTCGTTTTTGGAAAGTTTTTGATATGGCCCCATACATATTAAATAACATGTGGTATTACATTAAAATTTTGTTTTACATTATTTTGCATATAATTATATATGATTTTATATAAAGCCATTACACTTATATACGCCCTCATATCAGCAATAATAAAGGGAGAAAATATTTAATAGATCGTGGATAATATTCATATAAAAATTTTGAATACAAAATATATTTTCTGAAAAAACTTATGAAAAAACTTTCCTAGAACCAATGGTTGACAATTAATGCATTTCCAAGTACTACAAAGCACTATCATCAGATTGTCTTTATGGGGTTCTCTCTAGGTTATAATGTATATTTTAGTTTCTGTATTTACGTAAACTCCCTAGTAAATAATGGAATGAGAAATAAATCTATAAAGACAATCTGATGATAGTGCTTGGTAGTACTTGAAAATGCATTAATTGTCAATCATTGGTTCTAGGAAAGTTTTTTAATAAGTTTTTTCCTTATTTGTTGTAAAATAAAATCTACTTTATAACCTAGAGAGCACCCCATAAAAATAATCTGATGATAGGGCTTGGTAGTACTTGAAAATGCATTAATTGTCAATCATTGGTTCTAGGAAAGTTTTTTAATAAGTTTTTTCTTTATTTGTTGTAAAATAAAATTGTAAATTCTATTTGGAATTTATACTTTTGTTTAAAATATATGCCGAAATTAAGGGTAGAAACAAAAAAATATATTTATCATGCAGATTTAAAAAAAAATTAATATAAACATTCTTTATCGTTTTTCTCGGTTTCGACTTTTTGGCATATGGGCCAAACGAATAACAAGCTGACGATATGTAAAAGAATTCGACAGTGAAATATAAACTAAAAAACCCACATAGTTTATATTAATAATATCTTTCTCTAGACTTCTGTACTTTCGATTCATAACTTTTTCAATCTGTGGTCTAATTGTTGTAAAAAGTATGTAGAAACTACCATTGATGGATGCAAATGATTATTTTGTATGGATGGTAAACGAAACGATGCGGTTATCGGTAAGGGTAAAGCTATTTTAGATTATTTCGGTAACGGTATTTTAAGGATAACGCTATTTCATTTATTTCGGTATCGGTATTTTAAGGATAACGGTTTTTTAGTTATTTCGGTAACGGTATTTTAAGGATAACGGTATTTTGATTATTTTGGTAACGGTATTTTAAGGTTAGCGATATTTCAGTTATTTCGGTAACGCTATTTTAGGGATAACGGTAGTCAGTTGAAAGGGTTTTGAATCGATAACGGTATTTTAGCGGTATTGCCTGCCAACCCTGTTATTTTGAGAAAATATAGACAATTTTTAATCTTGTTATATTAAATAAGATATAATTATATGGTATAACGTATAATTAGATAAAATTGTATGAGGGCAAAATTCGTATAAAACAGTATCAAATCACTTCTTTTTGTATCAAAATAATTTTAATATGATACAATTAAATGTGATTTGATACAATTCAATAGGGCCATTTTTCGGATGAAGTTTTATATCTTCATATATGCATATTAAAATAGATAAAACTGTATAAAACTCGTTTAAAAATTTTTTTAATCGGGTGTATATTTTTCTATATTGATTAGAAATTAGAAACTGTGGCTTTTGGCAGCTGCTCTTATTAATTGAACAATATTTTAAAAGTTTTATTACAAGAAATGGCAGTCAGATATTTGACATAAATAACTAATCTGTTCCTACATCAATTGTAGTAAGAATGAATTAAATTATCAGGCATGCTGATTATATGATACCCTACAGCAGTCTGGTTGAAACTCAACTAAAGTGTGGTTCCGAAATTTCAATGGACTGAAATTGAGTTGTGTCAAAATTTGTATATTTAACGGTAAAAACACAGTACAACACGAAAAAAAACTACGGTGTTTTGACAATGGATTCTGGTAGAGGAGACAAAAAAAATATATACGTGTGTCGGCATTTTGAAAGATCACATCGGAATTTTATTTTACCACCCTTTTTCAAATGTTTATTGCGAATCGGCATAGGACATGTTAATCTTCCATTTTAGATAGGATGTGTTCAGTGAAATTATGTAAAACACTACGGGGAACATTTTTGTGGAGCATTTTAACCCTCTAACTCTTCAAGTAAAGGGACATTTTTGGTGCAAAAAAAGAAAAAAATATAAATTACTCATTTAGCATAATTTACATAAAAATTTCCAGTTTTTAAATGTTTTGATCGAAGTGTTTTAAGAACCAGACAATTTATAAACAACCAAAAACTACACTCAGGGAATTATGTAGGTAAAATCAACTGAAAATAACAGTTAAAATAACTGCATTTGAAGTTAAAAAGGTGTAGACTATATTTGCATTTAAATCAACTACAATGTGAAGTTATTTTTGACTGCTAAAAATCAATTGACAAATTTAGTAAAAACAACTGCAAATGAAATTAAAACAACGTACATGCAAATTACGATAAAACTGTGCAAATGTAGTTAAAATACCATAAACAAAAATTATTTTAAAAATTATTAATTTAATAAAAACAAATTTATGTAAATACTCTTAACTTAATTTTAATCCATAATAAATTTAAAATTGAGAAATCAAAATTTACACCTAATATCACTTTTATTGTTCACTATTAAAATATTGTTCTTGATGTCCGTCTGTTTGGCTTCCTTTTTCGCTCCAGGTAGAAAGGGATGAAAATATAAAAGAACTGAAAGAAAATAAATACAATATATTTTAATATTCCCGTAAATAAATTTATATTTTATATTATAAAACTTACCTTATTATTTTAATAATTCAATAAAATATATAACCTTTTCCGTATTACGCGTCTTTACTCTTTAGCGATATTTTATGACTAAGATAAGAGAAAACATATTCTTCTCATATTCTTTCACTAGAAATTTCTAAATAAATGCTTCGTACACACATTCTTCTTTACTGCGTAAATATACACACTTGAAAATTGAAGTATTTGTAACAAAATTCAAAATAACTGCATAAAATAAATGTTACTACAATGTAGTAGTTTTTGAAGTTTGTTTAAAAATTAACTCCCAAAAACATTAAAAAATTTTGCTCTAAGTAAATTAACTGCAATTGTAGTTCAAATAACTACAACCGCATTACTACACAAATAACTGTCATGTAGTAACTGCAGAACTTTTCTGAGTGTAGTAGTTTTTAAAAGCTTTTAATTTTTCATTTAAAATTTATATGAAATTTGACAAGTAAATACATGCAGTTTCAGAAACCACTAGGTACTGGAAATTTCTTACAATTAAAGTCTTTTTCAATAAAAAGTGCCTTTTGAAAATAGTTGAAATCTGAGAAATAGAAACAAATCGTACAGGATTAAAATTAAAGGTTTTCAGAGTTAAAACCATTTTAAATTGTAAAAATTCTTTCATTTCTAAGCATTAATAACAATTAGGGTATTCAATCGATTAACCTTTACTCGATTAATCGATGAACTCCTTTCAAAAACAAGGAAATTTCTTACAATTAAAGTCTTTTTCAATAAAAAGTGTCTTTTGAAAATAATTGAAATCTGAGAAATAGAAAAAAATCGTACAGGATTAAAATTAAAGGTTTTCAGACTTAAAACCATTTTAAATTGTAAAAATTCTTTCATTTCTAAACATTAATAACAATTAGGGTATTCAATCGATTAATCGATGAACTCCTTTCAAAAACTTGTTCGAGTAATTTCAAATGGCCAGTTTCGAGTAACGAATTACTCGAGTAATTTTGGTCGTTTAATCGAGTAACTCGAGTAAAACTAAAAACGATTTTTTTAAATTATACCAATTTGTTCTTAATTTTCTGACTACTTTTTTTATTTTTTTATAGATTTTAAAGTAATGTTTCAGTTACAGTTTGAATTTAAATACTATAATCATTTTCTGAATCATAACCACTATAAAACAACGATTTGAAATTGAATAAAGTGAGATATGATTTATATAAATTTATATTGATTAAACTTTTAAAGAAGTTATTTGTATTATGATTTGATTCGATAATGAAGGCAGCCAGTATTGATTAAATTAATTTGTTAAAATTGAATCAGTTTGTTTGATTAAATGACAAGAATCAACAAAAATCAAATTGATTCTTTGAATAAAATAGTGATGGAATTTAAATGCTTATGGATTCGTTAAAAATTTAATCAGAGTTAAAAATCTAATTAAGGAATTATATTTTTGAAGGTCTGTATTTTACTATATTTGAAGGTATTGTATAAGCAAAATAGAATTCCCAAAGAAGACCTTTATTAAAATTTAATAAAATTCTTTTAAAAAGCAAAACACCTTAACTGTATATTTTTAGAAGATCTCTTTAACTTTAAGTAAAAACATCCAAGGCTCACTACATACAAAAAGCCCATAACTCCATTTCTTACTTTTTAAGAGGGGTATGAAAAAAACTTAATAGAATCTAAATAACTTTGAATCTAAAATTTATTTGAATCACAGTTTCTAGATTTTATTTAATTGTTTATCCTTCTCCTCTAAAGAAATAAAAAATTCTAGTTGGGTTCATTTTAAATTAAGCCATCCAAAATATTTTAGCTTTTTAGAATACTGCGCTACAAATTATTTTTAAACGAGTATTTAACAGACCTCTCTTAGATTTCAAAGTTAACTTAAATAAATGATCTAAACAATTTTTTAAACTTCTACTTATGGATTCATTTTAATTGTTAATTTGTTGTGTTTTGTTTCTAATAAACTATAAAACCTACAAAAAGTGGATAATTTTTGCGAAAAAATAATGAAGTAAAATTCTTACTCGAGTAATTTTAAACCTTACACAATTAATCGAGTTACTAGAGTAATTTTAAAATCTTACACGAATAATCGAGTAATTTAAAAACTTCAAAATCGAGTTACTCGGTTACTCGAACAAAGCAAAACCCGAGTAATTTGAATCCCCTAATAACAATGATGACTTATTTATAAATTATTTTAATATTTTAATAGAAACATTGTAAACGGTTTTTTGAAACCATTAAAAATATAATTTTATATATTTCTAACGACAAATATATTGTTTACCCTGTCTATATTTTTAACATCATTTTTAAATTATAATTTTTTTTTTTTTTTTTTACTCAAATCATAATAACGTTAACAGAAATGTATTTTCTTAGTACTCGTACTTAACTGTCTTCTATTGTTTATCAGAAGAAAAAAAAAACAACAATTGCTAATTGTACTCATGTATGGTATTTTTATGGTTTGTTTTTAAAAATAGAAAGTTTAACTTTTAATTATTCATTATTATAAATATTGACAACAAATAGTACGTGGTGTAGAGCTTGTACCTTTTTATTTTATATGAGAACAAATTTCTGTGAATGAAATCGAAATGAATAGAAAGTATGAATTGTAATACCATCACTTTATCAGCATCAGATTAGATGAAAAAAATTCTCTTGAAAGTATTTCTTTTTCGGATAATTACTACCTACTACTTATTTAATTATAATAATAAGTAAATGAAAAAGCTGTAAAATGAATAAGAGTTATGAAGGGCTAGGTACTGCAGTGATTTTCATAGAAATACATATGTGGTGCCAACTTTCAATCTTACAATTGCAATCTAAATACGATAATATCCCAGCAAAAAAAAATGCAAGTAGTGCTTTACAAAATACTTCTTTTAATGCTTAACAAGTATCCGTTAGTGTATTTTTACTGCTTTTTTAGAAGTTATTCTGAACAACTTCAAAAAATCACTTCTTTCATTGCTTCCCAAGTATCCGTTATTACATTTTTACAGCTTTTTTAGAATTACTTCTAAACAACTTCAAAAAATCACTTCTTTCATTGCTTCCCAAGTATCCGTTATTACATTTTTACAGCTTTTTTAGAATTACTTCTGAACCACATCCAAAAAATCACTTAAGTATTGCTTCTAAAGAGTAATTGCTCTAAAAGTGATCGTAAAAAGTGATTTTGGTATCATTTGGCATTTTCAAACAGAAGGTCCCGTGTTCGATTCTCGGCGGGACCAATATTTTTTTATTTTTTTTTTAATTTTTTTTTTATTCTATTAATTTTTTTTTTAATATTTATAATTAATTTGTTTAAATTCAATATTTTTTTAATTTTAAAATTTTTAAAAATATGTATATATAAAAAAAATGGTGAGAAATTGATTTTTATGTACCTGTAAAAATAGTACTGAAACCAATATTGAATTGGAGTGCACCTTTTAACTTGTTTAATAAGTACTTTTATTGAAGAGAATAAGGAACAATATCTCGCATTAACAAAGTGGTGTTTTTATGCCAGTCAACTTTCATATCAAAGTATAGCTCAGCGACTAGCAATCGTGAGGTCGCAAGTTCGATACCCGGTGGCGGCAATAAAAACTTTTGTAAAGTAAAAAAAATATAATTTTTTTTGTGAAGATTTTTTTTTTAACTTTTAATTGGTGAAAAAGAGCTTCCTTTGCACTCGTTCAAAAAGTACTGAAAAAATGTTATGGAATTTTGACTTCATCGGATATCATTAACCCTTTTTAGCCTGGAATCCAAAATGACCCACGAATTTGAGAAAAATGCAAAAACCTGTTTTTTTAAATTCATTTTAAAGATTTTTTGAAATGCCTAATTTGGAGATGTCGATTACTATTTGTACCTCATAATAGTTGATATTAAAGAAAAAAATGAACTGGAAAAATGATAATTCGAGTTTGTGTTTGGAGCGACTGCTTTCCAGGACATATTACAAAAATTGCTTATTTTGTAAAAATTTAACAAAATTTGCATGTTTTCATCAAATTTTACATAGTTTTCAGCAAAATATCACTTAAATTTGGTTAGACTATAATTATCTTTATATTCGTTTAAAAAATCCTTAACCCTTAGAGGCCTGGGGTCAGAAAAGACCCATGAATCTTGATATTAATTATGACACGTGTTCACTTAAATCGACTACAGATTATGATATGTAAGCTTGACATTTCAATAACCAACATCTCCGTACAAAAGAGTCAAAACTTTGTTTTTTTTTTTACAATATCCTTGAAAATAGGACATGTCTGGATGCGTTTGAACATGTTATATATACCGCTGGACGCTCCTCAAAAAAAGCATTCATATGATACCCATATTGAGTATGTTATCTACAGCTAAATTTATTTACAAAAACTAAAAAAAATACATTTTTTAAAAATGGTCCAGCTCGAGAGATCTCGTTGCTAGAGCCGAAATATTTTGGGAATCATCATAAAATAAACCAAAGTTTATTTTTAGACAGGCACTTTTTTACTTTTTTTCGTGAGTCGGTCTACCATACCCAGGAAAATTTTTTACAATCGGTAGCCAATCACAGCTATTCTACAACTGGTTCTACTGTAACCGATTCCATGGAACTGGTTGCGGAACCAGTTCCAGGGATCCTATATGGAAGGTATGACTGACGTAGAATCAGTTCTAGAACTAGTTCCAGAACTGATTTTATAGCAAGCGGTTCCACTTTGGAGCTATAGAAGTGGTTGCTTTTGGGACAATTTCAAACAAAAGTCATCGGTGTTACAATTGCAAGTAGAAGGGGTTGTAAAGGAAAAGTATCTATTCTACAATCGATTCTTTGGAACAGAAAATTTTCCTGGGTACATACATTTTTTCATCGGGTGCATATACTTTTGTGTTAACTGCCATTTATAGTAGATTCTACAAGCAAAGTTTTCTGAGTGTAGTATTGAATATCATTCCGTTTTGCGTTTTTTGTGTTTTTAATATTTGTTATTTATTCCAAAAGGATATTTATAATGGAATGGAAGGTATTTTAAAGATCCATTGAAGAACTAAAAATGTTTATAAACTAAAAGGTTTCAAACAATTTTGAAACTCATTTTTAGCCACTAAATATTAATTTGGGCCGAGATGTTTGACACCTAAAGTCTATTTAGTTTTTCCGCCATTACATATTCAAATTTCACCGAAATCTGTGAAAGCCAACAATTATCCTTGCTAGTACAAAATTTTAATTTGAAATATTGCTCTATTTTTCTCCGTTTAAGAAATATAGGTCTTAATTAATTGGTTCATTTGTCATTTTCATTTTAATAACAAACATTTCTTTTAAGACTCTGTTTTTTATTTTTAATTACTCTCAACTAAATAATCTCATGGGCGCACCATGAATGGAGGTACAAGCAACTACAGACAGACACTCATTAATTTCTTGAACTTAAAGTTCTCATTGACAGCCGCCATATAATGAAGAAATAGCGAGTAGGAATTTGTAACATTTTTTCTGTTTTTTTTTTCTTTTATTTTCCATCAAAAACAGTAAAACATGTTATGTGAACTCTTTTTTTCTTCTACAAATTGTGCAGTTACAATATTTTCTTTTAATGTAACGCAAATTCTTAGTTATTTTTTCAATTCAATTCTAAAGAAAAACCACAGTAACAAAAATCCGTTAAAATGAACATTAAGAGTGTGTAAAAGTGGGAAGAAAAATGTGTAAGACAACAATAACAAAAACCCTAAACTATGAATGAGATGAGGAAATAAAAATTATGATCATGCTGAGGTGTAAATAAGAAAATTATACAGTTTTTAAATAATAACAACATTGTAACTAATTGTTATTTTACAATGATAATTACAAAAAAAAAAAAAAAATCACAAAAAATAGCCAAAGAGTCATTGTTACTATGTTTATTAAACCGACTCACGAAAAAAAGGAAAAAAATTCCCCCCTCAAAATGAACCTTAGTATGTTTTATGATGATTCCCAAAATATTACGGGTCTAGCAATGAGATCCCACGAGCTGGACCATTTTTCAAAAAGGTTTTTTTTTAGTTTTTGTAAGAAATTTTCATTTTAGCTGTAGGCAACATACCTAATATGGGTATCATATGAAAGATTTTTTTAAGGCGCGTCCAGCGGTATATATAACATGTTCAAGCGTATCCAGACATGTCCTATTTTCAAGGATATTCTATAAAAAAAACAAATTTTTGACTTTTTTTATACGGAGATGTTTGTTATTGAAATGTCAAACTTACATATCATAATCTGTAGTCGATTTAAGCGAACACGTGTTTCAGATTTTTTTGAAATTCGCGATTTTTCGCGTTTTATCAGAAATTTAATGTGGAGGAAAAAATGTGTTCTAAATAGGGCAATATGGATACCAAATTTTTTCTTTTGATAAGTAAATTATCGCAAAGTGGATACAGTTCGAAATTTTGCAAATTTGATATATTTTGAGTGATGCTGTGGACCAAATTTTCTTAAAATTTTTGAGTTACTCCAATCTACATTTGAATTCAGTATCTAGTTGATGTAAGATAAAAATGCAACTTAAGAGAAAAAAATCCAGCACGCGCTTTTTTTGGCGGAATATCTTTTTTTCGGGAAAAAATTTTTTTTTAAAATTTTAACAATTGGCGTTTTTTTAATCACTGGATTTATTTTTGGATTTATTTTATTTTGTTAAAAAATCCACATTTTGTTTTTCAATTTTTAAAATTTTATATTTTTATCCAGTTATAACACTTATTCCCTTATATAATGTGAAAGAAAAAAATTTAATTTTGCGAAAATGGAATTTCTGGAATAAAATTAAGCTAAATCCAAAACGGATTTATTTATTTTTTAAATTCATTTTGGATTTAGCTTATTTCAATTCCTGTGTTCACATTTTTACAAAATCTAATGATTTTCCTGCACATTATATTGCCGAATAAGTATAAGAATTTAATAAAAATTATAAATTTTTCAAATTAAAAAACAAAGCATTAATTTTTTAACAAAATAAAATAAATCCAAAAATAAATCCAGTGATTAAAAAATAGGCCTAATAATTTTAATTCAGTTTCTAGTATATGTAAGAATAAAAATGCAACTTAACAGAAAAAAACCCAACACGCGCTTTTTTTGGCGGAATATCTTTTTTTCGCGAAAAAAATTGTTATAAAATTTTATTTAGGGTCAGCATATATTTAGATTTTTCTTAAAAAAATTACAGACACGCGTATTTTAATAAAATATTTTATTTAATAATAAACCTACAAAAAATTTCATAAAATTTTTTTTATTGAATTGGGGTAACTCCAAATTTTATTAAAATTTGGTTCAGAGCACCGTGAAAAATATACTAAATTAGCAAAATTCTAAACTATATCCACTTAGCGATTATTTACTTATCAAAAGGAAAGTTTTTTATATCCATATTGCCCTATTTTAAACATATTTTCTCCACCATATTGTATTTCTGATAAAATGCGAACAATCGCGAATTTCAAAAAAACCCGAAACACGTGTTCACTTAAATCGACTAGAGATTAAGATAGAGTTTGCTGTTCGGTTTTAATCGAAACCGAAACCGCGGTTTTTAAAGCCTCAAAACCGAAACCGAAAACCGACAAAAATAAGTCGGTTTTTAACAATGACTTTAACCAATTAAAATAATTAACTAGATTGCATCCCAGTGTGCAATTGGAATCCGGAAAGACTCATAAAAGAGCCCTAATTAATACCTTCTGAAATTAACCTATATGAGGGAGTATTTCTTCACCGATGTAGCCTCTTTCCGAGAGCACTTTTACGACTCATAAAAGACCCTGAATTATGAGCATTATTGTAAAATTTAGAATTTCCTGAGCTATTATGAGTCATTTAAGATTAATTTTTGAGTAATATAAAAATTAAAAAAAAAATATCGAATGCACTCATAAATACGAGTCTATTATGTTTCATTTATGACTCGAAAATTGCAGCACTCTGAAAATGACCATATTTTAGAATCTTTAATTTCTGAGCGCTCAGGAAAATGTTGGTTGAATCTTAAATTTCGAAAAGGGCTCAGCTCCTATTTTACAAAATTTTGTATTTAATTGTAATGAATATTTTCTCCATTAAATATTAGTTTAAAGAATATTTTTTGTTATTACGGATAACAGAAGTTAAGTCAAGCCACCAAAAAGGCAGATAGTTTAAGAGATAATGAGTTTCATATATTCAGTTCAGATTTTCACAGCGTATTTAAAAAAAAATACTATTTCGTAGTTCACGAAATTTGTGAAATTTTAACTTTATATTGTTCTAAACAATTTGCTAAAATTTAAACTCTTGAAAATACAGCTTTAGTTGCCGACAAAAGAATAAAAAAATTATATTTATAACGGTTTTCCGTGTTTTTTCTTTCTTCTCTCGTAAAGGTCTAGAAACGGAGTAATTTTTCTTTATTTGAGTGAGAAATTCAATCGAATTTCAATAAATATCTTGAACGTATTAAAATATTTAATTGTTTTGTATATTTAATTATTTTAAAACAATTGTATTAATATCACAAGAAAACCGAAAAATAACCGAAACCGCGGTTTTTATAATTTTAGAAAACCGAAACCGCGGTTTTAAAATTTTTCGGTTTTTAGCAAACTCTAGATTAAGATCTGTAAGCTTGACATTTAAATCACAAAATTCTTCATACAAAAGAATCAAAAACTTGTTTTTTTTGTAGAATATCCTTGCAAACAGGACATTTCTAGGAATGATTGAACATGTTATATATACCGCTGGACGCGGTTCAAAAAAAACCTTTCATATGATACCAATATTGTATATTTTGTCTTTAGATAAATACCAAAATTCTGACAAAAACTAAAAAAATACCTTTTTTAAAAACGGTCCAGCTCGTGAGATCTCATTCCTAGACCCGAAATATTTTGGGAATCATCATAAAACAAACCAAGGTTTATTTTGAGGGGGGCACTTTTTTTTTTGCTTTTTTTCTGTCCACATAAGGTGAGTCGGTCTAATGTACATATGTTATACCAATGTTAACCCTTTAGGGACAAAAATTGGGCATTCAGTATTTTTCTTAAAGATCCGGTAACAAAATATTAAGAAAAACATAATTTGAATAAGAATTACCGACATTATTGTTAGGAGAGGCCACTAAAGAATCAATTACTGTATCGCTTAGCATGTGTCAAAGAAAGCGATTAAATATTATTCTTTAAAATATTGTTCAATGTGTAACAATAATACGATAAACTTTTATAGATTTATGGTCATATGCATAATCACTTTTAAAATTTATAAGTGGCTTATAAAACAAATTATTCATACAAAATTCATTTTATAAACGTGTTAAGGCTTTCAAATTATAATGCATAGGCACTTTAGTATTTGGTTCTGTAGCTTTTAAACTACATAATCAAAATTTATTAAATAATATTAAATAAATTGCATTATAGGGTTAAGCAATATTAAAAATCCAACTTAAAGCGTAATTCGTTAAATGTTATAATTATTTTTTTGAAAACGTAACTTTTAAAGTGTTTACTTTTTATATTTAAAAAAAAAAAACATAAATTGAGTAATATTTTTTTTAAACAATTTATAATGATAGTTATCTTTAGTCATAATGATGTTTTAGTATTAACTTTAACCACACTTAACAAATGCAGATTGATGTTAGTTCAATGAATATAATCAACAGTAAACGATTAAAATTTTAGTATTAGAAAAAAACTATTTTGAAAAATTTTATACATATATATATTTTTTTTTTTGAAAGTGAAAGTCTAAAGTTTAGCCAACATGAATTTTTATTTTATTTTTTTTTTTTTTGTTTAAAAAAAATTAAATCATGAATGAAATTTCATTAAAAAATTAACTGCTAATTACCTGTGGCTGTTAAAATGTTAACACCCAGGATTACACTAAATGAAAAAGGTGGCTAAAATTTTAAAATGTTATAAAACACGTATTAATCTATCCGAAAAAATTTTAAGTTGCATATTTGTTAAGCTCTTAAGCAGCTTTTTTTAGTAAAATATGTCAGGCACGCTTAAATTTTCCAATTAATGTTTAATTGTACACTGTTTACTGGTTACAAAAATAAGGCTTAATTATAAAATTTAATTCTTTAAACTAGAAAATTATATAATGTTAAGGAAAATATAATTTAATGTTGGCAACCAATTTTTAGGTGACATATCTGTTAACGACAAGATTAAATAAAGCTTCAATTAAAAAGTGTTAAATTAATTAAATAAATCTTGGTTAACACCCAAATGCCATTACAGGACAACCACAGATTTCATATGCAAATTTTATCATAATCGAAGATTTGGAAACATTTCTTGATATACATTTTTATAGAGGAAATTCTCAGGAAAAAAATTTAAGTTCAGAGGTTGTTAATATTATATTCCAAAGAAGGATTTCATAAAGACCTCTTAGTTCCTGTAGAACATTCCATAAACACTTTATAAATTTATAAGAGGTTTACAAAACAAATTTTTCATACACCATTTGTTCCATAAACCTCATATAACTTTATATTTATGAATTTACACATAATAATTTATGGAAACAGTATTAATTCGTTGATTGCATTATTTTAAATGTTATTGTTCATTTATTATAATTTGCCATTCATTTAACAATATATTTCAATTTCGTAATATATTTTTTATTTCTTAAAATTTGTATAAATCAATCTTAATCAGGCATGTCACAGACTTAAATTTCACTTGAAAGTGAAATTGAAAACGCAAATTGCTTCTCCAGAAGTAAATGCTATTTTTGCATATATAGACCAAATATAACAGATAAACATAATCAATTATAAGTTAAGAATCCTCTTTTTAATAATTTCACTTAAAAAAGTTTTTGTTAGAGAGCACATTTAAGGTTTTAACACATATTTCGCATAAAATTAATATGATTTCGATGAACAATTTCGTAACGTTTTACTTTAGCTTCTTCAGGTTTTTTGCGTTTTCGTAAATTTTGAAATGTTAAAAAAAGACTTTTTGTGGTAAATTCTTGTTCCAACTGCTAAATTTTTATATAAGTTGCCATTTGAAGTTAAAAAAGAGAAGATCGCCGATCAAAATTTAAAATTTGAATTTTTTAGAAAAAATTACGTTTTGCTAATCTATAAGAAAATTATTGAATTTACCAACAAAAAGCGCTTTAAATGTAAATGTTTTTAAGTGAAATAGTTAACGACACTTTAGGAAATACATACCAAGCACTATTGAAAAGCTTTTATGAGTTGAAGCTGCTCTAAATATCAATTCCACTTTGGTTTTTGAAAGTGGAATGAAAACGATATTTTTTTCGTTTTTCGAAACTTTTAACGTTTTAAGTACCACTATTAAGCTTGTAGCATACTCGATACTTACCAGAACGTTACATTTTCAATACAAAATTATCCGTAGCACCCTAAACTGCAAATTCAGAAGGAAAAAAATTGTTTTCGATCACTTTAGGAAAAAAATTGCGGAAGTAAAATTGCGAAATCAAATCAATTCCGTAAAAAACCTGTGACATGCCTGTATATCTTATTATTTAATCAATTATAAAAATGCAAGATTTTTGCTTGTGAAAGTTTATGGGAAATTTGTTTCAATTGCCACTATAATCAGTCAAAGAAAAATACTAGAAAAACCGCATACGAAAACCTACGAAAATTTGTTATGAAAGAAAAAAAATCAAATAAAAGAACAATGAACTTTTTAGCCAAAGAAAAACCAATAAGGTGTAAAGTGAGTTCAGTGTTTAACCCTAAAATATTAATATTAAAAATGTTTCGAATTATTAGCCCTGTTTTTTAACCATCGCATTTATTTTATTTCGTTAAATTTTTTTTCTTTGAGTTAATAAAATTAATATTTTTATCAATATCTAATACTCATTCGCTAATACAATGTGAAAGAAAATCATTAAATTTTGTAAAAAATGTGAATACAAGAATTGAATTAAGCTAAATTCATAATTTATAAACTAAGTAAATCCGTTTTGGATTTAGCTTAATTTAATTCCAGAATTTGAGAATTTTTTGAAAAATTTAATTTTTTTTTTTCACATTATATAAGTGAATAAGTGTTAGATTTGGATAAAAATATAAAATTTTGAAAATTAAAAAACAAAATGTGGATTTTTTTAACTACCCTATTAAAAAAAATTAATATGGAGCTTTATATGGTAATATATAACTTAATGTGATCCATATTACATTTCATCCGAAAAATGGCCCGATGTAATTGTGGCAGTTCGTTATCATTTTTTATCTAATTGTATCAGTTTAGATCCTAACTGATTAGATTATATATTAAGCAGATGAAATTTTTTCTGATTTTTGACCTGATACAATTTTATGGGTTTATGTCGCATGGTATTAGTTTAGATCCAAATAGATACATTACTATACAAACTTATGTAGTTATATCTGAATTTTGACCTGATGCAATTATATCTGCTTTAAAACTTTGATACAATTATATAAGGCAAATGTCGTATACAATTATATTTTATTTATATAAAATTGTACCAACTACGATCTAAACAGATACCATTAGATATAAACCGCTAAAATTGTATCAGGTCAAAAATTGGATATAATTTCATCTGAATAATGTATAATTTTATTAGTTGAGAACTAAACTAATACAATTAGATAAAAACTGATAAACAACTGATACAATTACATCGGGCCATTTTTCGGATGAAATAGTATATTTATACAGATATAACTTAATCGCATTTTATACGACTATATGTAACTGTTTTTACTCGGGAAAATAAAATAAATCAAAAAATAAATCCAGTGATTAAAAAAAAAGGCCATTATAACCACTAACTGTGGATGTTGGTTTGTAAGAGATTATAGAAAAGTTAGTTTAAGTTTATTGATCTTTTTCTACAGAAAAAAATTATATAAAATTACAATTTGTAAATCCTACATACATTGACGGATATGTCAATCAATATCAAAACAATATATGTTTACTAGGATGTCCCTTAAAATACGATTTGTCGATTTTCATGCATTACCCCCCTGAGAAAAATACCTTTCATTTCAGGAAATGTTTAAGGCTCTTCTACGGACCTCGTAAGGATCTCTACTTCTGAGAATTGTCCTTGAGCACTTAGATTTGATAAAACATACACAATAAAATTTTATTTATACACTCATGGAAATAAACCTGTTAAAATTGCAAAACAATTAGTAACTTTTTCTGCTATTTTTACAGGTTTATTATTTAAAAGTGACTTTGCAGAAAATTTTTTGCCGATTTTTGCTAAATAATAGAAGATTAGAAAAGTAAAAATAAACTTTTAAATATAATAATAGTCATCCTGCTAAAATCAACAGAAGTATATGATGAAAAGTAGTAGATTGCTAATTTCACACAAATAGATTTTTATTCTCTTAAAACAATTTAAATTTTTTTTGTGTTTTTTTATTCTACTAATATTCAGTAAATTTTTATTTCAATTAACTAAAATTTAGATCAAATACAACTAAAATTCTGTATATTTAACAGCTTTATTTTTCCTTTTCTTATCCTACTAATATTTAGCAAATGAAATCTGCTTGCTTCAGCAGTTTTTTATGCAAGGTAATTTTTAACTAATTTTTAGCAGGTTTAGGAAAACTTTTTTTAGGCTTTTTTTCTGTTAGTGTACTTAACCTGACCAACCATCCCGCTTTTGACGGGATTATACCTCTTCTCAAAATCTTGTGCCGCCTCGAATTTTTATTAATTTTTTTAAGCAAACAATTCCGCCTTATCCCAATTTTGTAATATGATATTCAACTTTTGAATAAATTTATCATAATTTATTTTTTCTAGAATTCGCAGCCAGCAAACGAGCCCAAAAATGAATCAGAAAAGTGCTCAAAATATATTATTAAACTATCACTTGTATGAAAGTGGTGTATCCAAAAGAGCCTTCTTTTTTGATTCAAAAATGACTCAAGAAATATTTTAGAAAATTTTTTATACTAAAAAAGTCTCCTTCTTTTAATTCATTTTTTAATTGTTTACAAAATATTCAAATTTATTTACATTCCTGAATCGTTTCTGAATCATCTTTGGATTTAAAAAGTTGCCTCAAATGTTTGTGCCTTTTATGATTCATTTTATTAAGACTAATATTTTCGTCCGAAAGATGCGCAATTTTGGAGAAATAAGTTTACCCCTAAATTCATAAACGCTTTGTAAAATTATAGGAGGTTTATTGAACAAATTTTGTATGAAAATGACATTTTGTAAACCTGTTATAACTTTACAAAGCATTTATGAATTGAGGGGTTAGAATTTAAAAAATATGTGCTTTGTTTGAATAATTTTTGACTTACAATAAGAACCTTCATAAAAGTATTCACAAATTCTGGGATTAGTCTTGTGTTTGAATTTCTAAAATTTAAGAATTAATTAACGGTGGGTCTCATACTGAAGGATTAAGAGTTAACTATTAGTAACCCAAAAATTTGTTGTTGTTTTGTATACAATGTTTTGACGTTTTATTTTGTTTAATAGTTAAGTTAACATTTCAATAAATAAAACAAGAAATCAAAATCCATTAAGTAAATTTAAAAATATTTGAAAAATTGGTGAAAACCTTAAACCAAACTTCTTGAAATAACGAAAACTATATCTTCGAAGATTAATTCGATAAAGGTGTTTGACCTTAGATCCGGGCTTAGGAAACCAAAATTCTCAAAAAAGATTTTAGCAGAAGGCTGTACAAAAAAATTCATTTTTATCATATTGGTGCGGCCCTCCGTAAGTTTGTGAAAGCCCAAATTTGGCCATTCAAGCCATTTGTGTGCCCATACCTGATAGATTATATTAATATTTTGATAAAATTTTGTACACTGACCTATGTCGACCCAAGGACGAAGCTTATTTATTTTGGATAAAATCGGTCAGTGTTTAGACCTAGTGCCCAAGGGTTCCCCCAAAATTGGCTTGTTTACACGATGCAGGTCGCAAATACGAAGTTATTTCAATGAAATTTAGTTCGCTGACTCACATGGTCCCAAGGACAAATCGTATTGATTGGGCCATATTTGGACCTATCGCCCATATGGGTTATAATTCCAATTTTCTCTTCTTCTATCATTTTATAGAAAATTTTGCCGCAAGTATATTTATTTTAACCCATCGAATTTCGGATCCAAACATTAGTTGGCTTTTAACCAGACTGGTGTAAGGAATTATATAGGCGGCATGCGCGACTTTAACTTTTTTACTCGTTTTTAATGCAAAAATTAAAATTTATCCCATGCAAAATATTTATTTTGTTTGGGATAATCTCTTTGTTTTTACAAATGTAATTGACAACGAACACACAAACATACATAAAATGTTGCTTTTCAAAAAGTTTTGATTTATTACTGGTTTTAACGAATCGGACAGTTTATATACAAAAGTACAAAATTCTCGTCCCGTTAAATTTTTGTAATGTTGGTGTGTTCCAATCATCATTTTCTTATTGCAGACAACTGAAGATTAGAATGATGACCACGAAACAATTGTATTGTCTATCATGAAAATGGTCAACTGGTTTAATATGACAATATCATATTAAAATTTGGACTTGAGGTAGAACAATATTCTAACTAAATATATGAAAATATAGAAAGTGCGAAAAAACAATTTTTGTATTTTTTAATGCAAAAATTTGAATAAATGCATTTTAAAAAATTTTTTTAAATAATTAAAAAAAAAACAATTATGCATTTCTATTAAATTTATGGGTCATTTTCGGTTCCAGGTTAAAGTGGGTTAATGATAACCAATGTTCTTCCGTATCTGAATAATTTTAAATATATTTAATGAACAAATTAAATAAAAAAGTAATTTTTGCAAAATTTCGAATTTTGTGAATTTTTAATAGAGATTCTATTTTTTCCAAAAATGGGTCATTTGCCCGGGAATTCGGCACGAGTTAACGTTATCCAAAAAAAAAAATCGAATTCTTCCATTTTGAACTAACTAGATTAAAACTGGAGGTGTAATGAATGAAAATCGACAAATCGGATTTTAAGGGACAGCCAAATGTTTAACTCTTCAGAAACTATGAGTTCTATTTTTCGAAGGTACCTATATATTTCTATAGTTGCTTAGTAATTACTTTGCACTCCTTTAAATATCTATTGTATTAAACAGGTTTCATTCATGTGAATTGTTTACAGAATTATAAATTTTATTTTTTTTTATTTTTTCAGTTACACTTGATGTACTTTTGTTTGAGTTGTTTGGTGTAAATTTCTGCAGGCATGACGATCATATACATATATTTGTTTGTGCTACTCATATTTGTTTTTTTTTTGTTTCTTTATTTAATTCAATTTAAATAAATTCATATATGTGTGTGAAAATGTATGTAATATTTTATTTTTATCAAGGTTGGCAACCGAAACGAATAACGGTATAGGTATCGGTATTGGTGTCGATTTTTTATTTGTTTCGGTATCGGTATCGGTAACGGTATTTTAATCATATCGGTATCGGTATAACCGATACCGAAACATTAATACCGGTATATACCGGTATTATTGAAAAAATTTATTATTCAATCCAATCTCCTCGATAAAAAGGCGACGACGAATATTATGGTTCGTTTTAGAATTTTTCCAATTCGGGAACAATGCAATGAACGTCACGAAAGCATTCAACGCACTGACATCAAGCATGTTACAAAATACTGCCATTGGCCACCGATTGACTTTTCGTTTGCATGTATTGGTATCGATTTTTTATTTGTTTCGGTATCGGTATCGGTAACGGTATTTAAATCATATCGGTATCGGTATAACCGATACCGAAACATTAATACCGGTATATACCGGTATTATTGAAAAAATTTACAAAAATATAAAAAAAACGTTCTTAATTATAAAAAACTCAATTTTATTAAATTTTTATAAAGGATAACTACACTGATAGAATTTTGTGCATAGTATTAATGAATTTGTTCATTAATCCAATGATTTTTTTCATTGAAAAGTCCCCAAAGAACGCGTTCATTAGATCAATGAAACGTATTCATTAAATGAAAGCTAATTGAAAAAAATATATTTTTTCTGCGTTACTTTTTTTATTTATTTTTATTTTATTAATTTTTTTTTGACATCTCCCTGAAGTCGACTTGAACCCGCAATCACCAGAATGTAAACATTATCGCGTTACCGATTGATCTAAATAGCCAAAATAAAATAATGTCATTATTTGAACTTTTATATTTAAATAATTTCAGTTTGCAACCCTAGCGTTCATTACTGGAACATATATCTATTTTAGTAATTTACAAATTCAAAACCCTTATAAAAATTATAGCATATCTTACGGGTTAGTTGAAAATATATAATGAAAAAATTCATTAAATTAATGAATTTTTCATTAACTCAATGAAATTTTTTCATTAAATCAGTGAATTCAGATTAATGAAATCAATTCATTAATAGTATGAACGAAAATTCTATCAGTGTATAGTTTATGGAAATGTTTTTATAATATGAACAAAAAACAATAACTTATTAAAAATTTCTAAGTGTTTTATTTTTTAAACACAAACATTTTTTTAAATCTATTAGGAACACAAGTTGATTCACTACAAATATTTTATATTTGTACTAGCACAGCCCGCTACGTTGTTAGCGTGCCCTAAAGTTTATATAAATAAAGTTTATATAAAAAGTTTTATATAAATAAATCATTTAGTATACCAACACGTGAGCAACCATCGGTGTAGATAGTTCGTATTTGTAGTTGGGTGGGTGGGGGGGAATTTCAAAATTCCCTTTTTTATTTAAAGTACAGTTTTTATAATAAAAGCCTTCACCCAGCCACCACAAATAAATAATTCTGACACAACAATGGGTTTAAAGGCGCTGTGGTGTAATGGTTCGCGCGTTGGACTGCTACACGTGAGGTTGCGGGTTCGAGCCCCAACCAAGACAACATCAATTTATGAAAAATAGTAATGTGCATGAGTTTTTTCTATCTCTCATACATATCGCAGCGTCCTCCTTCGGTGTTCCCATAGCACTTAACCCCATCGAAGTAAAATAATATAACAGGGCTATGAACTAAAAACAAAGTTCACCAACTCACCATCAGATGGCGCGCAACAACTGTTCTAAAATTCAACATCTCGCGCAATTACAGTGTTGCCATATTTGAAGCCCTTCATCTTTCATCACCTTTTCACTTCTCTATCCCCTTTCCAAAGGAAACAACACGTTAATTAATAGGAAGAATTTTCTGAGTCTCTTTATAAAAAAAAAAAAAAAAAAAAAAAAAAAAAAATATTTGATCACTTTTTCTCATGAAAGTGGATTGTTAGTAATGAATCCATTATAAATTGCAATATACGTGTGTATGTCAAGATAATTTGGTAAAGTGCGAACTTAGGTAGATAGACCCGTAAGTAGTTTTGTTCATTTGTGTTTTGAATGAAAATAAATAAGGTAAAGCAGGGTTGGAAAGCATTTTATAATATTAAAAATAGCGGGCAAAGCTATTTTGTTGTTAGTTGTGTACGTTGTTAGCGTGCCTTAGAGTTTTTTTTTTTTAATTCCAGTTTATGTAAAGGTAGACCTGGCAATTCAAGTAAATTCAATTTTCCCCTTTTGAACCACCATTTTTACCACGTTCCTGTTCAAAGTCCTAAAAATGCCTTGTCGATAAGTTAGCCCATACTCCCAGGAAAACATATTATAGATTTCTAGCCGAAGGGTTCGGTTAGGCCTTCAAGGGGGAGAATTATTCCGTTTTTACCCCACCCGGTAGGAATTTCCAAAAATTCCGTCTTAGAGGACGTCTGCGTTGGAGGAGGAACCTACTACATACATAATTTTAGGTCTCTATATCCAGCAGTTTGGCCAGGCCGTCAAGGGGGAAGTTTTTTCCTTTTTGCCCCTCCCGGTATGAATTTCCTAAAATACCGTCTTTGGGGATGTCTACGTTGGAGAACGAAACCAAATACCGAATTTAAGCTTCCTAGTTCCAGCAGTTTGGCCAGGTCGTCAAGGGGGAGACTTTTCCTGTTTTTAACCCTACCTGTCAAAATTTCCAAAAATCTCATCTTAGCGGATGTTTACAATAGAGGAGGAACTTTAATACCAAATTTCAACTTCCTACCTTCAGCGGTTTGGGCAGGCCTTTAAGCGGCACTTTTGGCTTCATTAATCCTCATTTTTGAAATGTCCCTGTCCAAAATTCCAAAAAGCACCTTCCCGATAAGTGAGCCCATACTTCAAGGAACATATGTTTTACATTTCAGGTTTCTAGCCAATTTTTGCTATTTGTGTCCCTCTCGGTAGGAATTTCCGAAAATCCATCGACAGGGAATTTCAGCTTCCTATTTCCAGCAGTTTGAGCAGGCTGTCTTTTTTTGTTCCTCCCGGTTGGAATTAGGCTAGAAGAGGAACCTAAGTCCGGATTTCAGCTTCCTAGTTCCAGCAGTTTGGACAGGTCGTTAAGGGGCCACTTTCCGTTTTTGAGCCCCCATTTTATAACGACGCTGTCCAAAATTCAAAAAAGGATCTTTCTAATAAGTTAGCCCTTACTCCAGGGACCCACATTTTAAATTTCAGGTTTCTAGCGGAAGGGGTTTTTACAGGCCACCAAGGGGAGGCTTTTCTTTTGGCCCTCCCTTTAGGAATTTAGAAAAATTCCATCTTCGCGGCTATCTGCGATGGATGAGGAACATTCATACCAAAGTCAAGGAGGAGACTTTTACCTTATTTCCCCTCCCGATAGGAATTTCAAAAAGTCCGTCTAAGGGGACGCCTACACAGAAGGAGGAACTCACATACCGAGTTTCCTTTTGGGATATCCTGTAGGGAATTCCAAAATACAAACTTAGTCGATGTCTACTACAGTGAAGGAACCTTTATACCAAATTTCAACTTCTTACCTCCAGTGGTTTGGGCAGGCACTTTTCCAATTTGTGAGACTGTTTATGGGGAGACTTTTGCCCTTTTTGCCCGTTCCGGTAGGAATTTCCAAAAATCCTGTCTTAGCGCACGTCTATGCCGAATATCAAGAAACTATGTTTTAGTGGAGATATCCGTGGAGGGAGGAAAAAAAGTACTTTTTTTGAAATTATATTTTTTTAAATGTGACTTTTTGGAAAAAGCGAAATTTTTTGGAAAAAGATACTTTGTTTTTATAAAGTACTTTTTTTGAAAAATGTATGTTTGTTGGAAAAAGGTACTTTTTTTGTTAAAGGTACTTTTTTTTGGAAAAGGTAAATTTTTTTACAAAAAGGTACTTTTTTGGAAAAAGGTACTTTTTTTGGGAAAAGCTACTTTTTTGGAAAAAGGTACTTTTTTTTGTCCCCTCCCGATAAGAATTTCCAAAAATGAAGTTTCAACGGACGTCTACACCGGTCGAGGAACCTACATACAAAATTTCAACTTCATAGCTCCAGTAGTTTGAGCAGGCCGTCAAGGGGGAAACTTTTTCCACTTTTTGCCCGTCCCTGTAAAAATTTCAAAAACTCCCGTCTTGGTGGATGTCTACGGTAGTGGAGGAACCTTTATACCAAATTTCAACTTCCTACCTCCAGCGGTTTGGGCAGGCCGTCAAGGGGGGCCTTTTTCCCCTTTTTAACCCCCATTTTTACAACGTCCCTGTCCAAAATTCCAGAAAGTACTTTCCAGAAAAGTTAGCCCATACTCCAAGGAACACATATCTTAAATTTCAGCTTTCTAGCCAAAGGGGTTTTGGCAGGCCGCCAAGGGGGAGACTTTTCCCCTTTTTGCCCGTTCCGGTAGGAATTTCCAAAAATCCCGTCTTAGCGGACGTCTACGCCGAAAGAGGAACCTACATACCAAATTTCAACTTCCTAGCTTCAGCGGTTTGGGCTGGGCGATGTTGAGTCAGTCAGTCAGTCAATCAGTCAGTCAGTCACGTTATTCTTTTATATATAGAGATTGCGATCATATAATAAAATAAAAAAAATAAGTTTATAAAATTAATAAAAGGATTTTCTAAAAGAAACTGTAAATTTAATTAAAGGTTTAAGAAACCAGTTTATATATTAAATTTTATTTACAAATTTGTAAATTTGTGGCCCTTTGTTCTTAATGGGCCACAAATATATTAGGGCATAATATATATACACAAGTTAGAGAATATTTATGAAGTTAAATAAATTAAAAACAATGTTGCCAATGCAAATTAAAGGCTGATAACCGCACTTTGAATTTGTAACACGATTTTCTATTAACAATGAATAAAAAAGTTTAATTGTTTAACAATTTTGGAAATTTTATATTAAAAAAATTAGTATTTTTGCTAAAAACGTGAAAAAAAAACAATTTTTTTAAAACCGATTCCATACCGGTACGATACCGGTATTAAGGGAAAAGGTTTTTGAATACCGGTATTTTTTGAAATCAAGAATTTCGGTATTGGTATCGGTATCGGTTGTCAATTTAAAAGGGTTTTGAAACGGATAACGGTATTATAACGGTATCGGTTGCCAACCTTGATTAAAAAGGCACCAAATATGCATTTAAAGTCAAAATATGCAAAAATATGAATTTATCACAAAATATGCAAAAATATGCAACTACAAATCGATGCCATTTTGTTCTAAATTGGATGATTCGGATAAATATTTAGTCTATATTAGTTTTGGACTATCGAGAAAAAACATGCATTTGCATGAAATTCCTTGCCCTAGTTATAGATATTATTGTTAATTTGTGTAGATTTAAAAACCTTAAAAGCACATTATGATTTAAAACTCAACATTTTTGAAATAGTCAAAAATATATAAATTTGAATTATTGGTTAAATTGAAGGACTTATTTTTAATAAGAAATACCCGGGGAAAAAACTGGAAGTCATGCTTTACAAACCACTCCTTTCATTGCTTCAAAAGCATTCTTTAGTATATTTTTACTGCTTTGCTACACTCAGGGAATTATGTAGGTAAAATCAACTGCAAATGACAGTTAAAATAACTGCATTTGTACTTAAAAAGGTGTAGACTACATTTGCAGTTAAATTAACTGCAATATGAAGTAATTTTTAACTGTTAAAAATCAACTGACAAATTTAGTAAAAACAACTACAAATGCAATTGAAACAACATACATGCAAATTATTGTAAAACTGTACAAACAACTTGCAAATGTAGTTAAAAAAACATAAATAAAAATTTTTTTTTTTAATTATTAATTTAATAAAAAAAAACAAATTTATGTAAACACTATTAACTTAATTTTATTCTATAAAAAATTTAAAATTGAGAAATCAAAATTTACACTTAATGTCACTTTTTTTCACTATTAAGATATTGTTGTACATGTCCGTCTGTGAGGGATGAAATATGCTGTTGTTTGGCTTCCTTTTTTTCTCCAGGTAGAAAGGGATGAGAATATAAAAGAACTGAAAGGAAATAAATACAATATTTTTTTAACATTCCCCGTAAATAAATTTATATTATAAAACTTACCTTATTATTTTAGTAATTTAATAAAAAATATATAACCTTTTCCGTATTACGCGTGCTCACTCTTTGGCGTTGTTCTCATATTCTTTCACTAGAAATTTCTAAACAAGTGATTCATACACATACTTCTGTTTGCTTCATGTGTGTGCATACACACTTGAAAATTTAAGTATTTGTAAATAAAATTCAAAATAACTGCATAAAATAAATGTTACTACAATGTAGTAATTTTTGTAGTTTGTTTAAAAAAATAACTGTCAAAAACATTGAAAAATTTTGTTCTAAGTAAATTAACTACAATTGTAGTTAAAATAACTAGAACCGCATTACTACATAAATAACTGTCATGTATTAACTGCAGAACTTTTCTGAGTGTAAAAGTAATTCTGAACAACATGCCAAAAACCACTTAAGTACTACTTCTTAAGCATTATTGCTCTAAAGGGGATCCCAAAAAGTAATATGGATACAGTTTATTTTCAAACAGATGATCACGATTTGGAGTCCTGACAAGACCAATATTCTTTTAATTTCTTTTTAATTCTTGTTTTTAATATTTATAATTAATTTGTTAAATTCAATATTTTTTTTAATTTTTAAAAATATAAAAAATAAAAATGATGAAAATTTTCATTTTATGCGCTTATGAAAATAGTACTGCAAACAATATTGAATTGCAGTGCACCTTTTCCACTTGTTTAAAAAGCTCTTTTATTGAAGAGAATAAGACAAAATATATCGCAATGATAAAGTGGTATAAAACTACCAGTCAACTTTCATATCAAAGAATAACTCAGCGCTAGAGAGCTAGGCTAGCAATCTTCGGTTTAAAAATATTTAAAAAAGTTATTATTTTTTGTGCGAAAAATTTGTTTTAAACTTTCAATTGATAAAAAATAATTTCCTTACCACCTTGTTCAAAAAGTATGAAAAAATGTGGACGTAGGAAAAAAGAAGTATATCTAGATCATTAATTGTAGTGCTTTTCCTACTGAATCCCTTTTTTTGCTGAGTTATTGATGTATTACAAGAGAAGGTTTTGAAATTTTTGAAACTTAATTTACCGATTTTCTATAAGTTACCTGCAGAGACAAAAAGACATAATTTTTATTTATAACAGAGAGAATTTAGCTGCACGAGTTTTAATGAAGTTTAATTAAAAGTTTTTCAGTAAACCAATGAAGTTTTCTTCACAAAGTAAATGAAAATTTTTTAAATTTGATGAAAAACCTTCATATATTTTATGAATTTAGTTTTAATTAAACTTTTTCATTGAGTGTATAAAACTTTTAATAAATAAAATGAAAATTTTCACATTTTTTTTTTTTTTTTTGAAAAATTCCATTAATTCAATGAAAAGTTTCATTGGATAAGTTCCAGTGAAACTTCATTGGTTTTATGCAAAAATTCATTAATATCATGCGGATAATTCTCTCAGTGTCGTTTTTCATATCTGCTCAAAAGTTATACCTCTAATAAACACATTTAACATATAACTTATTCATAAATAATATTTAAATAAGGCAATGTTTTAGTTAAAATAAAATATGGTAAATATTTTAAAATTGAGTTAATATTTGAATTTTTCAAGATTTTTCCATAATAGCTGTGTTTGTTCGGCAAGCTATCAACGTTGGCTTATGTCATTCCCATACAAAATTTGACATTAGAAACTTTGAGAGTTAACACTAAAGGTTGACTAATGTCAAATTTATATGGGAATGATATAAGCCAACATTGATAGCTTGCCGCACAAACACAGCTAATGTATACAGGCCTTTTGTTCAAATATACCATAAAATTAAATTTATTTATATTAGCTTATTGCTACTTAAGAAAATAACAAATAATTTATTGACTTATTAATTTATATTTTATTGTTTCTTTAGCATTTTTAACTTGTTTGACAAAATATTTCAAGGCAGAATTATTTTATAACCCAATAAACCAAACGATATCGTCACGATATCGGAACGATATCAACTAGGTGATATTTATTATCATATATATATATATGATAATCACTTGTGATACGAAAACGATAGATTTTTTGTTCTAAAATGTACCTTTCGTAACGATATCATATTTCCAAGGAATTATGATACCGTTTTCGCTATCGAAATTCCCTGGAATAACGATAGTAAAATCTCCAAAATCTGGTCCAGCATCGAAACACTATCGTTATTCCAGGCGATTTCGATATCGAAAATGATATCATATATGATAGCAAAACCGGAATTCTTTAAAATGAGCTGAAATGGAGTCATAATGAAAATTGTTAATGAAATCGTCATACTCAGAAGAAAAGTCGAACTCACCTAAATTTTGCAACTATAATTGTCCAATAAAAAGAAGTATAAATAGCCAAAGGAAGTAAAAATTGCAAGTTTTTTATAAATTTTATTTGTTTCTGAAAACTGTTTGAATTTTTGTAAATAACGAATATTTTGAAGTATACTTTATCATTAAACCTTATCGAAAACGATATTATAATCTTATTGGAATATGATATCGTTTTCGGATATTTAAGGTGATAGCGATATCGCTATCGTATCGTTCTTTAGTTTATTGGAAGCAAAATGGGGCATTTAAGTACTTTTTTCAAGAAATACCAGAAAAGAATTTCCAAAACCGGGCGTTTTATGGGCTAAAATATTTCGCAAATACATTCGGTTGCAATTTCGCCAATAAAATTTTGTTGTGGATATACGAAGCTTAGAATAATATTAAGACTGATTTTTGTGTTTTATTTCATACAATATTGGTTAGAAAATTTAAAGACTTAAGCGGCCGAACAAGTTGACTGTACCAACACAGCGCCAAACCCTTTATGGGTTTTGCTATACTAATCTACATAATATATTCATCTGGCAAAGAAATCATCACCATTCCGCGAATGTGTTGCAAGTGATAAAATGCAATTCACCATTTTCACGATTAAGCAACTCCGAATGCATTTTTGATCATTTGAAATCTTTAGTAAAAATTTGAAGCCAAAAATATTCACGGAACATTTTAATCAATTATTTTAATTTTTGCATTAAAAAATACAAAAATTGTTTTTTCGGACTTTCTATATTTTCATATATTTAGTTAGAATATTCTTCTACCTCAAGTCCAAATTCTAATATGATATTGTCATATTAGATTTTTATTTGTTGTTTCAAAAAGGGTTGATCATTTTCATGATAGACAATACAATTGTTTCGTAGACATCACTCTACTCTTCAGTTGTCCGCTAAGAAAATGATAACTTTCCTACTCAAAACGAGACATTACATAAGGTACAAAAAACCAACGGGATGAGAATTTTGTACTTTCGTATATGAACTGTCTGATTTGGTAAAACCAGTTATAAATCAACTCCTTTTTGAAAGCAACAATTACATAAAAGTACCCTTTGGGTACTATTTATATGTATGTCTGTTGTCAATACATTTTGTAAAAACAACTAATTTTAAACTCAAAACAAAATAAATATTTGAATGAGATTTTAGCCGTGGTGTGCCTATTTTCAACAATTATTTTAATTTTTGCATTAAAAAATACAAAAATTGTTTTTTCGGACTTTCTATATTTTCATATATTTAGTTAGAATATTCTTCTACCTCAAGTCCAAATTCTAATATGATATTGTCATATTAGATTTTTATTTGTTGTTTCAAAAAGGGTTGATCATTTTCATGATAGACAATACAATTGTTTCGTAGACATCACTCTACTCTTCAGTTGTCCGCTAAGAAAATGATAACTTTCCTACTCAAAACGAGACATTACATAAGGTACAAAAAACCAACGGGATGAGAATTTTGTACTTTCGTATATGAACTGTCTGATTTGGTAAAACCAGTTATAAATCAACTCCTTTTTGAAAGCAACAATTACATAAAAGTACCCTTTGGGTACTATTTATATGTATGTCTGTTGTCAATACATTTTGTAAAAACAACTAATTTTAAACTCAAAACAAAATAAATATTTGAATGAGATTTTAGCCGTGGTGTGCCTATTTTCAACAATTATTTTAATTTTTGCATTAAAAAATACAAAAATTGTTTTTTCGGACTTTCTATATTTTCATATATTTAGTTAGAATATTCTTCTACCTCAAGTCCAAATTCTAATATGATATTGTCATATTAGATTTTTATTTGTTGTTTCAAAAAGGGTTGATCATTTTCATGATAGACAATACAATTGTTTCGTAGACATCACTCTACTCTTCAGTTGTCCGCTAAGAAAATGATAACTTTCCTACTCAAAACGAGACATTACATAAGGTACAAAAAACCAACGGGATGAGAATTTTGTACTTTCGTATATGAACTGTCTGATTTGGTAAAACCAGTTATAAATCAACTCCTTTTTGAAAGCAACAATTACATAAAAGTACCCTTTGGGTACTATTTATATGTATGTCTGTTGTCAATACATTTTGTAAAAACAACTAATTTTAAACTCAAAACAAAATAAATATTTGAATGAGATTTTAGCCGTGGTGTGCCTATTTTCAACAATTATTTTAATTTTTGCATTAAAAAATACAAAAATTGTTTTTTCGGACTTTCTATATTTTCATATATTTAGTTAGAATATTCTTCTACCTCAAGTCCAAATTCTAATATGATATTGTCATATTAGATTTTTATTTGTTGTTTCAAAAAAGGGTTGATCATTTTCATGATAGACAATACAATTGTTTCGTAGACATCACTCTACTCTTCAGTTGTCCGCTAAGAAAATGATAACTTTCCTACTCAAAACGAGACATTACATAAGGTACAAAAAACCAACGGGATGAGAATTTTGTACTTTCGTATATGAACTGTCTGATTTGGTAAAACCAGTTATAAATCAACTCCTTTTTGAAAGCAACAATTACATAAAAGTACCCTTTGGGTACTATTTATATGTATGTCTGTTGTCAATACATTTTGTAAAAACAACTAATTTTAAACTCAAAACAAAATAAATATTTGAATGAGATTTTAGCCGTGGTGTGCCTATTTTCAACAATTATTTTAATTTTTGCATTAAAAAATACAAAAATTGTTTTTTCGGACTTTCTATATTTTCATATATTTAGGTAGAAGAATATTCTAACTAAATATATGAAAATATAGAAAGTCCGAAAAAACAATTTTTGTATTTTTTAATGCAAAAATTAAAATAATTGTTGAAAATAGGCACACCACGGCTAAAATCTCATTCAAATATTTATTTTGTTTTGAGTTTAAAATTAGTTGTTTTTACAAAATGTATTGACAACAGACATACATATAAATAGTACCCAAAGGGTACTTTTATGTAATTGTTGCTTTCAAAAAGGAGTTGATTTATAACTGGTTTTACCAAATCAGACAGTTCATATACGAAAGTACAAAATTCTCATCCCGTTGGTTTTTTGTACCTTATGTAATGTCTCGTTTTGAGTAGGAAAGTTATCATTTTCTTAGCGGACAACTGAAGAGTAGAGTGATGTCTACGAAACAATTGTATTGTCTATCATGAAAATGATCAACCCTTTTTGAAACAACAAATAAAAATCTAATATGACAATATCATATTAGAATTTGGACTTGAGGTAGAAGAATATTCTAACTAAATATATGAAAATATAGAAAGTCCGAAAAAACAATTTTTGTATTTTTTAATGCAAAAATTAAAATAATTGTTGAAAATAGGCACACCACGGCTAAAATCTCATTCAAATATTTATTTTGTTTTGAGTTTAAAATTAGTTGTTTTTACAAAATGTATTGACAACAGACATACATATAAATAGTACCCAAAGGGTACTTTTATGTAATTGTTGCTTTCAAAAAGGAGTTGATTTATAACTGGTTTTACCAAATCAGACAGTTCATATACGAAAGTACAAAATTCTCATCCCGTTGGTTTTTTGTACCTTATGTAATGTCTCGTTTTGAGTAGGAAAGTTATCATTTTCTTAGCGGACAACTGAAGAGTAGAGTGATGTCTACGAAACAATTGTATTGTCTATCATGAAAATGATCAACCCTTTTTTGAAACAACAAATAAAAATCTAATATGACAATATCATATTAGAATTTGGACTTGAGGTAGAAGAATATTCTAACTAAATATATGAAAATATAGAAAGTCCGAAAAAACAATTTTTGTATTTTTTAATGCAAAAATTAAAATAATTGTTGAAAATAGGCACACCACGGCTAAAATCTCATTCAAATATTTATTTTGTTTTGAGTTTAAAATTAGTTGTTTTTACAAAATGTATTGACAACAGACATACATATAAATAGTACCCAAAGGGTACTTTTATGTAATTGTTGCTTTCAAAAAGGAGTTGATTTATAACTGGTTTTACCAAATCAGACAGTTCATATACGAAAGTACAAAATTCTCATCCCGTTGGTTTTTTGTACCTTATGTAATGTCTCGTTTTGAGTAGGAAAGTTATCATTTTCTTAGCGGACAACTGAAGAGTAGAGTGATGTCTACGAAACAATTGTATTGTCTATCATGAAAATGATCAACCCTTTTTGAAACAACAAATAAAAATCTAATATGACAATATCATATTAGAATTTGGACTTGAGGTAGAAGAATATTCTAACTAAATATATGAAAATATAGAAAGTCCGAAAAAACAATTTTTGTATTTTTTAATGCAAAAATTAAAATAATTGTTGAAAATAGGCACACCACGGCTAAAATCTCATTCAAATATTTATTTTGTTTTGAGTTTAAAATTAGTTGTTTTTACAAAATGTATTGACAACAGACATACATATAAATAGTACCCAAAGGGTACTTTTATGTAATTGTTGCTTTCAAAAAGGAGTTGATTTATAACTGGTTTTACCAAATCAGACAGTTCATATACGAAAGTACAAAATTCTCATCCCGTTGGTTTTTTGTACCTTATGTAATGTCTCGTTTTGAGTAGGAAAGTTATCATTTTCTTAGCGGACAACTGAAGAGTAGAGTGATGTCTACGAAACAATTGTATTGTCTATCATGAAAATGATCAACCCTTTTTGAAACAACAAATAAAAATCTAATATGACAATATCATATTAGAATTTGGACTTGAGGTAGAAGAATATTCTAACTAAATATATGAAAATATAGAAAGTCCGAAAAAACAATTTTTGTATTTTTTAATGCAAAAATTAAAATAATTGTTGAAAATAGGCACACCACGGCTAAAATCTCATTCAAATATTTATTTTGTTTTGAGTTTAAAATTAGTTGTTTTTACAAAATGTATTGACAACAGACATACATATAAATAGTACCCAAAGGGTACTTTTATGTAATTGTTGCTTTCAAAAAGGAGTTGATTTATAACTGGTTTTACCAAATCAGACAGTTCATATACGAAAGTACAAAATTCTCATCCCGTTGGTTTTTTGTACCTTATGTAATGTCTCGTTTTGAGTAGGAAAGTTATCATTTTCTTAGCGGACAACTGAAGAGTAGAGTGATGTCTACGAAACAATTGTATTGTCTATCATGAAAATGATCAACCCTTTTTTGAAACAACAAATAAAAATCTAATATGACAATATCATATTAGAATTTGGACTTGAGGTAGAAGAATATTCTAACTAAATATATGAAAATATAGAAAGTCCGAAAAAACAATTTTTGTATTTTTTAATGCAAAAATTAAAATAATTGTTGAAAATAGGCACACCACGGCTAAAATCTCATTCAAATATTTATTTTGTTTTGAGTTTAAAATTAGTTGTTTTTACAAAATGTATTGACAACAGACATACATATAAATAGTACCCAAAGGGTACTTTTATGTAATTGTTGCTTTCAAAAAGGAGTTGATTTATAACTGGTTTTACCAAATCAGACAGTTCATATACGAAAGTACAAAATTCTCATCCCGTTGGTTTTTTGTACCTTATGTAATGTCTCGTTTTGAGTAGGAAAGTTATCATTTTCTTAGCGGACAACTGAAGAGTAGAGTGATGTCTACGAAACAATTGTATTGTCTATCATGAAAATGATCAACCCTTTTTGAAACAACAAATAAAAATCTAATATGACAATATCATATTAGAATTTGGACTTGAGGTAGAAGAATATTCTAACTAAATATATGAAAATATAGAAAGTCCGAAAAAACAATTTTTGTATTTTTTAATGCAAAAATTAAAATAATTGTTGAAAATAGGCACACCACGGCTAAAATCTCATTCAAATATTTATTTTGTTTTGAGTTTAAAATTAGTTGTTTTTACAAAATGTATTGACAACAGACATACATATAAATAGTACCCAAAGGGTACTTTTATGTAATTGTTGCTTTCAAAAAGGAGTTGATTTATAACTGGTTTTACCAAATCAGACAGTTCATATACGAAAGTACAAAATTCTCATCCCGTTGGTTTTTTGTACCTTATGTAATGTCTCGTTTTGAGTAGGAAAGTTATCATTTTCTTAGCGGACAACTGAAGAGTAGAGTGATGTCTACGAAACAATTGTATTGTCTATCATGAAAATGATCAACCCTTTTTGAAACAACAAATAAAAATCTAATATGACAATATCATATTAGAATTTGGACTTGAGGTAGAAGAATATTCTAACTAAATATATGAAAATATAGAAAGTCCGAAAAAACAATTTTTGTATTTTTTAATGCAAAAATTAAAATAATTGTTGAAAATAGGCACACCACGGCTAAAATCTCATTCAAATATTTATTTTGTTTTGAGTTTAAAATTAGTTGTTTTTACAAAATGTATTGACAACAGACATACATATAAATAGTACCCAAAGGGTACTTTTATGTAATTGTTGCTTTCAAAAAGGAGTTGATTTATAACTGGTTTTACCAAATCAGACAGTTCATATACGAAAGTACAAAATTCTCATCCCGTTGGTTTTTTGTACCTTATGTAATGTCTCGTTTTGAGTAGGAAAGTTATCATTTTCTTAGCGGACAACTGAAGAGTAGAGTGATGTCTACGAAACAATTGTATTGTCTATCATGAAAATGATCAACCCTTTTTGAAACAACAAATAAAAATCTAATATGACAATATCATATTAGAATTTGGACTTGAGGTAGAGGAACATTTTAATCTTAAAACGCTCGTTTTATGAAGACTTTTCGGATAGTTGTTGAAAAGAGGCATTGAATGGCCCATAAAAAGGTAGTAGGGTTAAAATGTTATGCAAAAATTCCTCATAAAATTTCATTGTGGACATCCGAACACAGAGTTAAGCTCAGAAGAACTTTTAATCTGTTTTTGTATTTAATTTCATACAGTGTTAACCAGAAAAATCTAAATATTTAAACGACTCATACATATCGCAGCGTCCTCCTTCGGTGTCCCCACTTAACCCCACCGAAGTAAAGTAATATAACAGGGCTATGAACTAAAAAGCTTCAAGAAAGTTCGCCAACTCAACGTCAGATGGCGCGCAACAACTGTTCTAAAATTCAACATCTCGCACAATTACAGTGTTGCCATATTTGAAGTCCTTCATCTTTCACCACCTTTCACTTCTTCTCTATCCCCTTTCCAAAGGAAGCAACACGATAATTAATAGGAAGAATTTCCTGAGTCTTGCTTCTCTTTTAAAAAAAAAAATATCTTAAGCCGAGCACACACGGTCAGTATTTTTAATTTCAATTTTATTGATCTTTTCACACACACTTTCAATGTTATAGAAAAATATAAGTTAAAATTAAATTGATCAATATTTTCCATCCTACGAAAAATTGCAAAAATTTTGAAGATTTTAAAATAAAACCACGTTTAAAGTGATTACTTTTTTATTTTGCAATAAGTTATATGGTTTTTTAATTTTATTTATTTATTTTTCAACAACAAAAACCAAATTTAAAAAAAAACTAACTAACTAACTAACATGTCAATATTGATCCAAAACATTTTGAATTTTTCAATTTAATTGATAAACATTCAATATAGGGTACATACCTTCAATTAATTTGTAAACAATCAAAAATTGATCAATAATATTGAACGTGTATGCCCTACTTTAAAGTATCGCCGATCAATCTTCCCGGCGATAATATGGCGATAGGAAATGTCTCACAATGTAGCGCATTTATCGTCCCGGCTATAATTTTGCGATAACAAATGTCTTAAAATATAGTGGATTTAGAAAAATTTATATTGCCGGCAATAAATGATTTCTTACAGACGTGATGATTGGCCGATCTTTTTCGTGTTAATTTGACTGGTATAATTTGACTGTACCCATACAGCGGCAAACATTTTGGGGTTTCCTACAATAATCTGTTTTATAAAATTTTATTAATTTGTTTTTAACCAGTTCCCAGAAGATCTTTAACGATGTTAACCGAAATATCGGATAAGATTCCAAATTTAAAAACTTGTCTTTTCATACTCCACACTAGACCGTACTACCGTACAGGCAAAAAAAAAAATTGCGCGGTACACATTCGATTTGAAAGTATTTTTGCAAGGCAATTTGGAAAAAAAAAGTTTTTCTATTTTTTGCGGAACGTAGAGGTTGCCTTTTTTAATTTTTCGTTATAGCTTCGGCAGTTACAGTCGGATTTTAAAGTGTGATATATCTATTGTTTTGCCTCGAGGAGACCAGTGTTTTGCTATAAAGAAAAAATCAAAAGGAAAAAAAATTTAAAAAGGCGACCCTACGCTCGATAACAAAAAAATTTTTTTAAATTTTCTACTGGAATTATCGAAAAACTTCCTTAGCAAAAGTTTAATGATTTATTGCGAGCTTTAATTTTCTGACATTGGGGTTGTACATTAGGGTAAATACTAGAACGGGATCTTTGAGGTCAATGGCGAATTGGAGCAAAATATTGGTCCCCTCGAGATTAAAACATCGATATATCATACTTTAAGATCCGACCGTAAATGGATATAACGAAAAATTTAAAAAGGCTACACTAATAAGCCTAAACCAGATAAATGCAGTATCGACCGCAGTGTGACGTTTTGTCGATAAAGCAGGTTTCTATATCTTCTTAATTTGTCACTGCCGAGAAATTAGAATTATTTTTCTAAATAAACAAGAGCTGGTTTTAAAGAAGATTCAATAAGAAGTTCTTAAAAATATTCAGTAATTTTCGCGAAATTCAAGAATAAAATTTGACAGCACTTCCACTGTTCACTGGCACTTCCACTATCTGGTTTGGGCTATAGAAAGAAGTCTGTAAAAATCTTAGTTAAAACTACTAAAAATTATGCTGCAGAAAACACTGCTGAAATTAGCAGATTATTTTTGCTATATATTAGTAATATAGGAACAGCAAAAATAAAACTGTTAAATGTACAGAATTTTAGTTATATTCGAGTTAAATTTTTGTTAATAGAAATAGCAAATTAACCTTCTAAAATCGGCTAAAAATTTTGCTAAATAATTAGTAGCCTAAAAAATCACAATAAATTTTATATTTTTGAAGTTTTTTCGATTTTTTTAAATGCAAATAAAAATTGAGCCTTTTGAGAATTTACAATTTTCCTGATTTTAGCAGTATAGACTGCTATTTGCATTCAACTAAATTTAGCTTAAAAATAGCAAAAATTTTGTAGATATAACAGTTTATTTTTTCTATTTTTAGTCTACTAATATTTAGCGAAATTTTTTGTAGATTTTACAGTAGAATTTGTTATTTTCAATTAACTAAAAGTCAGCTTAAATATAACTAAAATTCTGTAAATTTAACAGTTTTAATTTTGCTGTTCTTATTTTACTAGTATTTCGCAAAAAAATCTGCTAATTTTCTGCAGCATAATTTTTAACTAATTTTTGGTAACTTTTTCTGCTGTTTTTACAGATTTATTTATATGAGTGTAATTGTTTCATGTTTTCTTTAGCATATTATCTAAATTATCAAAAATTGAAATTTTTCCTTGAAAAAAAAAATGCTTCAAACTTATTTAATATAACTGTCTCACCCCTTTATTTCAAAATACTATTTGCCAGATAATTTTTTTTTTCGTCACGATCTCAATATTAACATACATTTATGATATTATTTGCTATTATACTTGATGAAAGATGTTTTCTGTTTTATCATATTTTTCGGAAGATTATTATCATTGTCTGTTAGTTTTTTTTTGTCATATCATCTACAGAGATATTTTATAATGATGCGTTTGTCTTGGAAAATAAAATCATTGTATTGTGTTGAATACAATAACACATCAGAATATGGAAGATGTATAAATATTGTGGTTTTTAGTTTTTTTCGATTTTGGGGCATTTTACTATAAAGTTTTTCGTATTATTAAACAATAATAATAAAAAATAATCTGAACGTTTTAATAAATGTTTAAAAAAACAATAAAATGTGGCCGATTTTGAAAAAAAAAATAGTTACATTTACTATATGAGAGTTGTTCGTGTAGTTATCAATACTTGCTGTTTTTAACTGTAATTGCAGTCGTTTTTCTATGGAAAAATACAAATCAAATGTTATGACAGTTATTTACGAAAACAACTAACGAAAAGAACGGTAATTTCGTAACAGTTTTTTAAAGCAGTTATTTTTAATATCATAAAAAGCAATTACCCAAACGATATTTTTATCGAAAAACAGTTATTTTTGTTAGTTATTTAAGAAATAAAAAATTTCTTTGATTTTTAAAATATCTGCCCAGCAGAAAAAAATGCCGAAGCAGTAGAAAAAGCACTACAATTGATGATCTAGATGTACTTCTTTTTTAATATAAACACTAACGATTTTAACATTGATTTGTCATAGAAGAGGAGTACTCCCACTTCAACATTTTTTCAGTACTTTTTAAATGAGTGCAAAGGAAGCTCTTTGTCACAATTAATAGTTAAAAAAAGACCTCATGGTTGCTAGTCTAGCTCCATACCGCTGAGCTATCCTTTGGCATAAAAGTTGACTGGCATAAAAATCGCTTTATTTATTTTGCGCTTTATTCTCTTCAATAAAAGTACTTTTAAAACAAGTGCAAAAGCTGCACTGGAATTCAGTACTATTTTCATAAGCGCATAAAACCAATTTTTCATCATTTTAATTTTATATATTTTTTAATATTTAAAAATTAAAAATTATTGATTTTAAACAACTTAAGTAGAAATGTTAAAAAATAAAAAAAAAATTAAAAGTATTGGTCCCTCCAGGACCCGCGATCATCTGTTTAGAAATACCAAATGATACTAAAATCACTTTTTAGGATGACTTTTATAGCAATTATGCTTTAAAAGCAATACTTAAGTGATTTTTTGGATGTTATTCAGAAGTAATTCTAAAAAAGCTGTAAAAATATACTAGCGGATTCTTTGGAAGCAATGAAAGAAGTGATTTTTTGAAGTTGTTTAGAGTTACTTCTAAAAAAGCAGTAAAACTACACTAACGAATACTTGTGAAGCAGGGAAAGAAGTAGTTGGTAAAGCATTACTTCCACTTTTTTTTGCTGGGTTTTGGCAAAAATTTTGTGATGGAAATTAACCTTTTAAAAGCTGGAAACTTGGTATGGAATACCTCATATCTAAGTGTTTTATATGTATGCATCCGTACTTTGTTGTTAAGTAAAGTGCTCTAGTTATTTTTGATTCATACTTTTAGTGTAGAACACTATTTTTTAGGTCATTATCATTTTAACCATTTATGATTTTTTATACTGACATATGCATTTCAATTGTTGACAAGTTTTTTTTTGTTCAAAAAATATTTATAAAAATAATATAAAATGTGACAAGATAATTATGCATTAAGTGGATTTTCAACTTAATAAATATTTATATTTCATTAAAACCAAGAATAAATAATATGTAAAAAATGAATTTATGTTGTGAATAATAGGATGTTCACATTTATTTCGGATTTCCCTATCTTCTTTAATTAAAGGATTTTCTTTCAGTTAATTGACTACATTAAATTTCTCAAATAAAAGTTATTAACACCAACCACATCTGTAGTATAATACATATTTTTATATATTTTTTTTAATTGATGCTAATAGTTAAAGTTTATGTTATTAATTAACACACACTGAATATGACACAATTTTGCTATTGCTGCAATAGACGATAATCACAAAAAATACAACTATAAAGTGTGTATTAATTTGTGGTAAACCGCAATATAAAGTCAACGCCCCATATGCAAATTAATTACACTAATAATTACGAAAAAAAGACAAAAATACTTTTAAAAATAGATCACCATTTAAGTAGTTAGTGTGAACGTACCATAAATGAAGCAATTAGTGAATATAGTAATTTAAAAAAACAAACAATATTCTTTAACAATTTTTAAATATGAGAAAAATTAACAGCAAATACTAAAACTTGCTTACGAATGTTATTTCATTTTATATGATTCATATTTAATTAAAATATTTTTTTCTTTTATTCTTGTAAGTAAATAATGCAAAAATATTGTACAAATTAAATAATTTTTTGTACATATACTTTGAGTGAAGTCAATTTATTCTTTTTATTAAATAAATTATTATTACGCTTTATTTTACGGTTGAATGTATTTTTACATGCATCTGTAAGTAAACCAGTATGCATGTGTTAACAGTTACCTGTAAAAATAAACGTACACCATTTTATTTAATTACACACATGATCAATATAATAGACACATTCAAATTTTTTCTAATTTTATTCTCGTTGCCTTTATTTTTAAAGATCAAAATAGTGGATAAATTCACACCAAAATGCGAGGAGATTGTTCAGAAAATGGTGCAGAATTTTAACGTAAAAGCCAACTAATGTTTGGATCCGAAATTCGAATGGGTTAAAATGGGACTTGTGTCAAAATTTTCTATAATGTGAGTCAGCGAACCAAATTTCATTAAAATATCTTAATATTTGCGACCTGCAGTTTGTAACCAAGTAAGGGGGGACCCTTATATGGGCACTAGGTCTATACATGCACCGCTGTTAACCAAAATCAACAGGCTTCGTACTTGGACTGATATAGGTCGGTGTACCAAATTTCATCAAAATATCAATATTTGCGACCTGCAGCCAGAGCTTTGACGAATTAATTCCTTAATTCAATTTTTCAATTCTGAATTAAAAATTCGATGAATTAATTCACTAAGCACCATATATTGAATGGAATTAATTCATATTTGCTTTCGTTCGATTTATTTTGTTACGAATTAATTCAACTGCAATAGTTCTTTTTATTAAATCAAATGAATTAATTCACCTACATGATTCAAAAATAAAGCCTTTTACTATTAAAAATAAAAACTTTACAGATATAGATAAATTTGGAAAAAAAATATAACTATTAATTTTTCAAACTACTTATATAGTTATATTTTTTTTTTTCCAAATTTATCTATATCTGTAAAGATTTTATTTTTAATAGTAAAAGGCTTTATTTTTTAATCATGTAGGTTGACAAACAGCATCCGGTTTCTAATTTGTTACTAGCACACGCTGTAAAATTGCTTATTTAAAACTTTTATTTGTACATTATTGTTTTCTTCTACTGAATGACAGAAAACAGGCTTTGAATTCAGTGAACTTATTTTATTTTTTTTTTAATTCAGTGAACTTATTTTAATTTTTTCAATTCAGTGAACTTATTATTTTTTTTTAATTCACTGAATGTAATTTTATTTTTTTTAATTCACTGAATGAAAATGAAATTGAATGAATTCAGTGGTGAATTAATTCAGTAAGGAATTAATTCACTTTTTTTCCGTTCGATTTATAAAATTGAACGCGTTTACCGGTGAATTAATTCATTTGATTTAATAAAAAGAACTATTGCAATTGAATTAATTCTTTGAATTTGTTGTTTGATGAACGCATTCAGTTGAATGAATTCAGTGAATTACTTAAGAAAAGGAATTCATTCAATTCTAGAGAAAATTGAATTCGATTGGTAGTGAATTCATTCAAAAAGGAATTAATTCTTCAAAGCTCTGCCTGCAGCGTATAAACAATATATTTTTTTTAGATTTAGATTTAACATTTATTTGTTCCACCCATACAACAAGATTTAAATCTTTTAGTTTATAGTATGGGTCTGCATATTGTCATAACAAATTTTGTACATAATAATTTTAAAATAAATTACAATAGATATATGAACAAAACAAATTTAATTATAAATAAAAATGAAAACATTAAAAAATAGAGAAAAATAGAGAAAACATTAAAAAATAGAGAAAAACAAAATTAACAATTTAACAATAAATAATATAAATATTATAAATAAAATAATTAGAAGTTATTATGACAAAGGTTAAGTTATTGTGAAAAATGTTTAGTTATTTCCTTTTTGAATTTTGGGGGACCCTTATATGGGCACTAAATCTAAACATGGACCGATGTTCACCAAAATCAATATGCTTCGTCCTTGGGCCAACATAGGTCTGTGTACCAAATTTCATCAAAATATCTTAATATTTGCGACCTGCAGCGTATAAATAATATAATTTTGGGGGGATCCTTATATGGGAACTAGGTCTAAACATGGACCGGTGTTAACCAAAATCAACAGGCTTCGTCCTTGGGCCGACATAAGTCGGTGTACCAAGTTTCACCAAAATATCTTAATATTTGCGACCTGTAGAGTGCGCACAAGAATGCATGGACAGACAGACGGACGGACGGACATCGTTAAATCGAAACAAAAAAAATTCTGAGCCGATCGGTATACTATAAGGTGGGTCTAGGACCAATATTTTTTGGTGTTACAAACATCAGCACAAACTTATAATATCCTGACCACGTAGTGGTGTAGGGTATAATGATGAGAAATTGCTTTTTATGCACCTGTAAAAAAAGTACTGAAAATAATATTGAATTAGAGTGCACCTTTAACACTTGTTTAATAAGTACATTTATTGAAGAGAATAAGGAACAATATCTCGCAGTAACAAAGTGGTGTTTTTATGCCAGTCAACTTTCATATCAAAGAATAGCTCAGTCGTAGAGCGCTAGACTAGCAATCGCAAGGTCGCAAGTTCGATACCCGGTGGCGGTAATAAAAAAACTTTTGTAAAATAAAAAAATATAAAAATTTTTTTTTCCGAAGAATTTTTTTTAACTATTAATTGGTGAAAAAGAGCTTCCTTTACACTCGTTCAAAAAGTACTGAAAAAATGTTGAAGTGGGAGTACTCATCTCCTATGACAACTCAATGTTAAAAGCATTAATGTCTATGTTAAAAAAGAAGTACATCTAGATCATAAATTGTAGTGTTTTTTCTACTGCTTCGGCATCTCTTTTTCTGCTGAGCTCTCATTACTTTTGTATGGCGACGTCGCGCAAAATAATGAGTTATAGTTATACACCAGCAAATACAGGGTCCGCCAAAAAACTTTTTTTTTTGAAAATGCTATAAAAAAACTACTGAATATTTTCTCAAATTTCTTTTTTTATTTGAAAGTACAATCCTTCCGGTTAATAATGGAAAATAATTTCATTCATATGGCTGCCTCGGCTGGCCATGCAGTAGCCTACACGATCGGCCCAATTTTTAAGCACATTATCGATTGTGTGCAGCTGTATTTCACCAATGGCTTCACGAATATTGTCCTTTAAAGCGTCAATTGTCTCTGGCTTGTCGGCGTAACACTTATCTTTGACGGCACCCCACAAATAATAGTCCAACGGTGTCAAATCGCAGCTCCGAGGTGGCCAAACGACATCAGCTCTGCAGCTGATAATGCGATCTTCAAAAACAGGGCGCAAAACATCGAGTGTAGCTTCGGCTGTGTGGCACGTAGCGCCGTCCTGTTGAAACCAAATGTTGCCAATATCCTCCTCTTCAATTTTTGTGAACAAAAATTCGTTCAACATGGCCCGATAACGATCGCCATTGACTTCGCACACATTCTGCAACATTACCATGATTTTCAAAGTAATGTCGCAATATTTCCCAGCGTTGTTCAAGCGTATACACAACCATTTTCGTTCAGCGGAAGGATAAAACTAATTATCTGTCAAATCAGACATGAGCTAAGTGTTACCATTCACGAAATAAGCACTAGTTGATATATACAGGGTCCGTTAGATGGCGGACCCTGTATATATCGTTATCTATGTGCTTACCAGTATTGATAAAAATAATGATTCTAAAATTAGATTTTCAAGGAAATAAGTTCTATAAAAAATGTTTTTTTCTTGTAAAATTTTTTTCAATAAAAATTGCTCTTGTGGGAATCGAACCTGAGACCCGAGATTGCCAGTCAATAGCTCTACCACCTGAGCTATCTCGACATGTAATATTTGATAGATAAAAACATAACTGATCTCCTGTGCACAAGTCATTTTACACGACAACACACAAAAAATCGAAAAATATGTGGTTACATAATCCTTAGCAGTGTTGAAAAAATTTCGAATCTAAAAGTAGATTTCAAAAAAATTTACAAAAATCTAGAACAATATTTAATGTTTGAAATAATGAAAAAAATAAGTCATTATTGGTAATGCATTATTTTTTATTTTGAAATAATAGAACAAGTAACCAGTTATTAGTACCCTACGGGAAATTTTAACAAACTGTCACCGAACTGGCCCCTTTATATGAATTAGACTGGTCACTTTTACATGGCGTTGTCATAGGAGGTGGAAATTGACCCCTTGTGACATGTCACAAGACAAATCGCAGGACAGGTCCCTGAACTTTGTTTTTTATGAGAGTTTAGTAACCTGTCCTAGGATTTGTCTTGTGACATGTCACAAGGGGTCAATTTCCACCTTCTATGACAACGCCATGTAAAAGTGACCAGTCTATTTCATATAAAGGGACCAGTTCGGTGGCAGTTTGTTAAAATTTCCCGTAGGGTAACTATTCATTAGTAATTCATTATTATATGTTTTAAAATAAAGTAGAAAGTAAGTCGGTGTCATTGCTGGTAGTCCAAAAAATATTGATATGTCATTACCGTTTCTACACTGGGAATAGTTGTATTATCAATTTTTTGTGTAACTATATATATGTATATTATGTAATGTTTGCTCTATGTGTTATATATGATGTGTTACTAAATTGTCAGTTACATGATATCTAATAATCAACTAGCGAAATATTAAATTAATTAAAAAAAATTTTTTTTTCGTTAAATTATTTTTAACTCAGTTGATTTAACTTGTTAAATATTTAATTTTAAACATTTGCATAAATTAAAACTTTTTTTGTATAATTTTTGCAATTCTAAAAAATCCTAAAAGAGATTTAACACCAAATATTAATCATAAGCACCTTAACTAGACAGATTAAAAAATAGCATAGTTAAATCAACTATTATATCTTACTGGAATTAACATCGCATTTTTTATGAACAGTTTTAAATTAATTATGAATCTTATTAAAGTAAATATGATGTTAGTTAAAATAAACTCTTTCGTAATTAAATTAATATGCCTGTTTGTTTTAATGGTAGTTTTTAATAGTTTTTTCTCTTGAGTTCATTTTTAACGCAAAATTTGCAAATTTTTCCACTCAATTGTTTCTATTTACTGCTTTTGACATAATTTGCTTGTATTCCACATGAAAAGCAATAAATTTTTGGTAATTCTTTCATAATTTTCAATTTTACTATTTATACCCTACACCACTATGTGGTCAGGGTATTATAAGTTTGTGCTGATGTTTGCAACACCAAAAAATATTGGTCGTAGACCCACCTTATAGTATACCAATCGGCTCAGAATTTTCTTTTATTTCGATTTAACGATGTCCGTCTGTCCGTCCGTCCGTCTGTCTGTCTGCCCATGCAATCTTGTGCGCACTCTACAGGTCGCAAATATTAAGATATATTTGGTACGCAGACCTATGTTGGCCCAAGGACGAACAAGTTTGATTTTGGTGAACATCGGTCCATGTTTAGACCTAGTGCCCATATAAGGGTCCTACCAAAATTATATTGTTTATACGCTGCAGGTTGTAAATATTAAGATATTTTGACGAAATTTGGTACACAGACCTATGTTAGCCCAATAACGCAGCCTATTGATTTTGGTGAACTTCAGTCCATGTTTAGACCTAGTGCCCATATAAGGGTCCTACCAAAATTATACTGTTTATACGCTGCAGGTCGGAAATATTAAGATATTTTGATGAAATTTGGTACACAAACCTATATTGGCCCAATAACGCAGCCTATTGATTTTGGTGAAAATCGGTCCATGTTTAGACCTAGTGCCCATATAAGGGTCCTGCCAAAATTATACTGTTTATACGCTGCAGGTCGTAAATATTAAGATATTTTGATGAAATTTTTACACAGACCTATATTGGCCCAATAACGCAACCTATTGATTTTGGTGAACATCGGTCCATGTTTAGACCTAGTGCCCATATAAGGGTCCCCCCAAAATTGGCTTGGTTACAAACTGCAGGTCGCAAATATTAAGATATTTTAATGAAATTTGGTGCGCTGACTCACATTATAGAAAATTTTGACACAACCCAGTCAGAAAAATACAAACGGGAAAGCGGTGGCAAAGCACTTTAACAGGTGGTACAAGTACTGGCAAAAAGTGCTTTCCCATTCTCAAAATGATAACATCATTAGACAAAAGGACCGGCTGTTCAAAAAGCGCCGGAAAAGCACTGGAGGAACAAAATTTTTAAACATTGGCAAAACGCTGGCAAAACCAATAAATAGGTGGTCTGGTAATATATTTTCCAAAATAAAATTTAAAAAAAGTTCATATCTATTTTTTTTTGGTCCTGCCGTGATTTGAACCCAGGCCGTCAGATTGCCAGACGATTGCTCTACCCACTGAGCTAACGAGACATATAATATTTGATAGCTAAACACATAAATGAGTGACAATTGCTGGACAACTACTGGCTGTGCCAAAATGCTAGTACTGGCAAACAATTTTTTGTAGCTAGTATGCCAGTGTTGGGAGGGCAAAAAATAATTTGGTCTTGAAGGAGCTTTCCCACAAACTAAAAAATTGATTTTATAAAACAAAAAAAATTTTTAATTAAAAAAAATGCAAAAAAATTTTTTCCTTGCAACCGGATTTGAACTCGGAACCTTCTGACTACAAACATTTTTTAACGAAGCGTCAGCATTTTTATAAAATCATCGGTCTACCAGTGAATTGATTTTTGTGCGCTCGGTAGCATTGGCTAGGTAGCCACTGGTTGCAAACCTTGGCATATCACTCTAAGCCAATTCTTTGCCAGTGGTGTTTTTTATAAACCACTGAAATTTTTGTAAAACAAATACTGGTAAAACGCTTTTTACAAACGCTGGCAAAGCGTCCCAAATGAGTGTTCTGTCATTTATTTTTAACACCGTGGTTACCCAGTGGTATGCCAGTGCTTGATTTTTTGTACCACTGGCGATTTCTGACTGGGAAGCCTCATTTTAACCCATTCGAATTTCAGATCCAAACATTAGTTGGCTTTTAACCAGACTGGTGTAGGGTATTGTATAGTCGGCATGCCCGACTTTAACCTTTTTACTCGTTTTTACTAGAAATGTACACAAACAGACCGAATATGTCGACATTTTACGGCATGTTTATCTATCACGAACGAAAAGAAATTTTCGTTAAAATAACGAACGAAAACTGCTTTTGGTTCATGTATAACGAAATGAAATGTAACGTAACACACGTAAGTCTAGACGAAAAATTATAATCGTTTTACATAAACCAAATTTCTTACGTGATCGTTTGTTTCCCTTTCGTTCGTTTAGTTTTCGTTTCTTTTTAGATAAACAGGCCATTAAATTCTGTTTACGCATTTTAAAAATAAGTAGAAAGACATTTAAATTAAAAAGAAAACAAACTTAGTTTGATTTGAAAGCTGTTTCTACTTAATTTAATATTGTCCTTGCTTGACATTTTACTTTGGTTATTTTGACCCGTTTTTGTAGTTGGTTGTAGAACATTTTAGTTGTTTTCTGAAATATTTAGAAATGACTGCAATATTAGTCATTTTTGTGGAAAGTATAGTTAGCGCCTTTCTAATTATACTCGTACTTATTTTAACTGCCATTTTTATTCATTATTCTCTATATATTTCCCTGAGTATACAATACATTCATTTGATTAAAAGAAAATTATTCACTTAATCTCATATCTATGTAATTAAAAAAAAATCTTATAAAAATTATTTGACAGATTTTTTTAACAATTATAGTCTATAAATTATTATATTCAACTCGTTGTATATATTTTAAGCACGTGTTCAAATTTGCATATTGTATTTTTTTTTTTTTTTGCCTGCATCTACCAGTTCATTTTTTGTCATTATATGATAAATCACGAATAATAAAATGCTGTCGTAAACCAGAGTTGTTCAAACTTAAGAATTGCCATAGACTTTGCAATAGTTAAAGTTGGAATTTTTGTACCACTACGAAGCCTTAAAGGTTGGTCCATTTGGTTTTTATTAAGTAAAGAAACAAGTTTTCATAGATTCAATATAATAGACAAATGTTTGCATTGTTGTTTCTTTATTATACATTTATTTAGCTATTTTCACAAAATACTTTTGTTAATACTCCTCATGTAATAAATATTTATCTGTTTAACAATTATTTCTCAAATTAGCAGCAATTTGATAAAAATTGTTGTAGAATATGTCAAGTTTAAACCATAAACGTTCAAAGACCTTTTAACTTTAAAATATTAAATCGAGTTATTGTCTTAAGTATAGTGGAATTTCGGTATTACAAATTTAATAGGATTGAGGTTGTATCAGGAAATTGAACATTAAGGACAATTCTAAGTAATACAATTTTAAGGGTGGCTGATTCTTGCACCGCATGAATTAATTATAAAAGTATAAAGTAAATTGAATGGCGCTGAGGTAAAATTTTAATTTGTGGTCTTTTAAAACTCGTATTTTCAAATCTTTATAAGGAAATTTTTCAAATAGTGGTGAATCTTATTCGGAATTACAAAATAAAAAAAAATTGGCGAAAAGTTTTTTGTAGACAATTCGTCGATGACGAAAAGCCGTAATAAGTTTAGTCGTATTCCACATACAAAATCCTTTTAAATCCACAACTACTTTAACTGTCTTTTAAAATATCTTTGAAAATTTTATCTCTTATGAATCACTATTTCAACATAAGAATTAATTAACATCTTAATTAATTTCTGAGAAATACAACAAAGAACTTAAACTTTAAATACGTTTAAGTATTCTAGTACACACATATTTGCAATGACTTAATTGAAAGAAAGGATAGTTCAATATTAGGGCTCCTCACAAAAAATCATATTTTCACGGTATAGTTTTATTCGACTGTCGAGAAAAACATTCATAAGATATCTCTTTCAAAGAAAAAATAATTTAATATTTTATCATAATTTTGTAAAAAGAAAGGTTACAAATGGCAGCAACCATATTATCTTAAATTTTGTTGGAATTGATAAAAAAAATCCAACAAAAATATTTGCCACCTTAAGGTTATACAAATACCATAGATCATTGATTACTTGTAATGTCTAAAAGCCTAAACAATGCAAAATGTAAATAAATTATATCACATATCGAGGGTAATAAGTTGGAAGCTCTTAATTGCCTTCTTACAACTTAAGATATGTACGACAAACTCCTTTTTATATACACTGATAGAATTCTGGGCATAGTATAAATGAATTTGTTCATTAATACAATGAATATTTTCATTGGAAAGTCCCCAAAGAACGGTTTCATTGTATTAATGAAACATGTTTCATTAAATCAATTTTAATTAAATGTATCATTTCATAGTTTTGAAAGTTTCATGTGTTTAATGAATTAAATTCATTACTTATATGAAATATTTTCAATAATATTTTTCATTTTAGCATAGCCTTAATGAAATTATTTCACTAAGACATTACATAATAATTAGTATAATGATTTTTTCATATTTTTTATGAAGCCTTTCATAAATTTTGCAAGAATAATTCATAAATTTTTAAAAAATTTTTAAACTATGTTAAAAGCTTACATTTTGCATTTATGTTATTTTGCATTCATTTGAGCTGTTTTTATTTAAATACATTATGAAATGTCTATTACAAAATTTTCCTGAATTTTAGGCATATTTTTATATGCTAAAAATTTGTAATTTCAATAAAATGTTATCGAAAAATTAAATACTTGTAATAAAAAGAAATATTTTTATTTGAAATTGATTTAGGGTATCATATAGTCGGCTGTTTCGAAGCCAATTAATGTTTTGATCCAAAATTCGAATGGGTTGAAACAGAGTCTATTAATTGTAGAGATAGGAAATCAAAACTTACACTACTCACTGGCAGTGAAATTTAGTATTACCTGAGCAACTATTTAGTATCCGTTTAGTATCAGCTGAGCCTATATTTTAATACTCAAAAACTGCTAAAAATTGCTCAAAATAAAAAGAAAAAAGCGCAGAATATATTCAAATAATAAAATTTCAGACATCCTTTTGTTTTTTTTTTTGCTTTGTTGTTTGTTATTATTTAAATTTAAATAATAAAAAAAAGAAAATTCTCAATTTTTTGCACAAGGTGCCATCTAGTGACCATAGATTACATAGATATCTCACTCTTCTTCTTCTTTTGTCAACATACAAATTTTTACACATACATTGAAATTTTTTTGTATAGGTATACCACGTATGTCGAACACATTCTCATGAGATACGTGCACTGACAGCGAATGTCAAAGAGTAAGAGATCTATGTAATCTATGCTAGTGACAACGATATTTTTATAACTTATTTTTTTGGTGATGCCATACCCCTGGGTTGAAATAGATTTGTGTCAAAATTTGTATATAAAATGGTCAAAAGTCAGAAAAAGGTAACAAATGCTGATTTTACCTTATTTCAGTGATGAAAATCGAAAACGAAGAATCGAACCAAAGAACGCTTTCATTAAATCAATGAAACATATTCATTAAATGAAAACTAATTGAAAAAATATGTTTTTTTTTGCGTTACTTCATTTATTTATTATTTAATTTTATTTTATTAATTTTTATTTGTACTTATATTTCTCTTTTGTTTTTATAACGTTTTTGACATCTCCCTGAACTCGACTTGAACCCGCAATCACCAGAATGTAAACATTACCGCGTTACCGATTGATCTAAATAGCCAAAACAAAATGATGTCATTATTTGGACTTTTATATTTAAATAATTTCAGTTTGCATTACTGGAACATATATCTATGTTAGTAATTAGCAAATTCAAAACCCTTAAAAAAATTATAGCATATCTTACGGGTTAGTTGAAAATAGATAATGAAAAAATTCATTAAATTAACGAATTTCTCATTAATTCAATGAAAATTTTTCGTTAAATCAATGAATTCAGATTAATGAAATCGATTCATTAATAGTATGAACGAAAGTTCTATCAGTGTGCGGCCTGTAGCGTGCGCACAAGAATACATTGACAGACAGACATCGTTAAATCGAATCAAAATGTGATAGGTCCAATATTTTTTGGTTTTAAAAATATCAGCACAAACTTATTATACCCTGTCCACTAGACCGTACCACCTTACAGCGGGAAAAAAGTGCGCGGTACAAATTCGAATATAAAGTATTATTGCAAGGCAATATCGAAAAAAAAAATATTTTTTTGCCGAATGTAGGGGTCGCCTTTTTATACCCTACACAACTACGTAGAGGGGATATAATAAGTTTGTGCTGATGTTTGTAACACCAAAAAATATTGGACCTAGACCCACCTTATAGTATACCGATCGACTCAGAATCACTTTTCATTTCGATTTAACGATGTCCGTCCGTCTGTCTGTCCATGCATTCTTGTGCGCACTCTACAGGTCGCAAATATTAAGATATTTTGTTGAACTTTGGTACACCGACCTATGTCGGCGCAAGGACGACGCCTATTGATTTTGGTTCGGTCCATGTTTAGACCTAGTGCCCCCAAAATTGGCTTGGCTACACGCTGCAGGTCGCAGATACGAATATATTTCAGTGAAATTTGGTTTGCTGACTCACAAATCCTATAGATTCTAGATAGGATCGGTCCGTATACTTACGATTTTCTCTTTTATCATTTTATAGAAAATTTTGTTCCCAAGTCCCATTTTCACCCATTAGGGTTGTAGGAACTGAGATCTAGTGGGTAAATACTGGAACGGGATACTTGAGGTTAAAGGCCTTTAGAGCAAAACATTGGTTCCCTCGACACAAAAACATCGATGTATCACACTTTAAGATCCGACTGTAAATGGCAAAGATATAACGAAAAATCTAAAAAGGCGACCCCTACGTTCGTTAAAAAATTTTTTTACAAACCTCACCAGCAAAAAAGAAGAGATGTCGAAGCAGTATAAAAAGCACTACAATTGATGATTTAGATGTACTTCCTTTTTACATAAACACTAATGATTTTAACATTGAGTTGTCATAGGAGAAAAGTACTCAAACTTCAACATTTTTTCAGTACTTTTTGAACGAATGCAAAGGAGGCTCTTTTTCACCAATTAAAAATTAAAAAAAATTCTGCGCAAAAAAATTATAGTTTTTTTATTTTACAAAAGTTTTTTTATTTCCTCCACCAAGTTCGTACTTGGGAGTCTAGCTCTCTACCGCTGGGCTATTCTTTGATATGAAAGTTAACTGGCATAAAAACACCACTTTGTCATTGCGATATATTGTGCTTTATTGTCTTCAATAAAAGTACTTATTAAACTAGTGTAAAAGTTGCATTCCAATTCAATATTGTCTTCAGCACTATTTTCACAGGTGCATAAAAAGCAATTTCTCATAATTTTTTTATATTTTTATATATTTTTAAAAATTGAAAAATTAAAAAAATATTGAATTTAAACAAATTAATTATAAATTTAAAAAAAAAATTAATAAAAAAATAAAAAAAAGTTAAAAAAAAATAAAAAATATTGGTCCCGCTGGGAATCGAACCCACGACCATATTTTTGGAAATGACAAATGAGTTTAGGATCCCTTTTAGAGCAATTACTCTTTAGAAGCAGTACTTAAGTGATTTTTTGGATATTGTTCCGAAGTAATTCTAAAAACAGCTGTAAAAATATACTAACGCATACTTTGGAAGCAATTAAAGAAGTGATTTTTTGAAGTTGTTCAGAATTACTTCTAAAAAAGCAGTAAAAATAAACTAACGGATACTTGTGAAGTAGTGAAAGAAGTAGTCTGTAAAGCATTACTTCCATTTTTTTTTTTGCTGAAAAGTTATTAAAGACATAAACCATGTGTAAAAGATTCGCCAACGGTTGTGAATCCCGCATTTTTAAGTTATACACATTTGCAGCGTTCTGTACATACAAAATATTATAAGTGTACTTGTGAACAAACAAAATTTTTATATAATTTTTTGATATTTATTTTGTTGAATATAAATTAATTATTAGTTTAACCCTACCATACATTTTCTGCCGAAGCGATTTTAAAATTTTTGGGATTCTCATGATCTCTGACCTTATAATAGTTATGCCATATAATAGTTAGGACCCCTCCTTACCCCTCATTTCGCTTGCCATAAATATTTGCCATTTGATGACCCTGCCGTTCCGGAGGAAACGATTTTTATTATTATTTTCGTGATCTGCAACTAAATTATAGATATTTTACAAAAAATTAGCATCATAGACCCCTTGCTTGCCCTTCATTTCGCTTGTCAAAATTTGTGCTTTTTACTCCTTAAATTAAGAATTCTAGTAAACCATTTTCGAGGGCTCGCATGGCGAAAGCGGGACCAGTTAGGGATTTACCTCCTTCTACGTTTTTGTTCCCCCAACCCTCCTCTACAAATCACCTTTTGACATATTTACTCTATCTTCTATCTGGGCAATTATAATTGCGAAAAACCCTTGGGCAAGCATACTTGACTATGGTCGTCAAAGGGTTAAAGCAAATATAACTATATTTAAACTTTCTCTTCTCTTTACGTATGAGTAGTATGAAATTATAAAACAATATTTTGAATATCCCTAAAACATATTTGCATAATAAAATTTGTTGATAAACTATGCTACTTTTCAGCTAAAGAGGATTTTCTGTATGATGTTCACTACTTGTTTAACAAATGACTTTATAATTGTTATTTAATGCTGTTTTCCGATAAAAAAAAAATGACGAGAAATAATGTTAGCAAGTTGTTTGCTTAGCTACTGCTAGCTACAATATATTGTAGTACAGCCAGTATTAGGATTAGGATTACATACATAAGTACTTATGGTGTAGTAAATGCGGAACAATGAACTGTGTAAAACAAACAATAATAAAAAACAAATAGGAGGAAGATTTTAAAAAACTGAAACTTTTTAATAATGTCATTGGATATTTTTCTTTTTTCTGTTTTTGTATTTAAACAAGTTCATTGGCATTTGATTTGCAGGGTTTTTTTCCGTTACTTTCTTTTTTTATTTACAATAGTCAACAAATTTTCAACATGACATTCACTTTGCTAGTGTATATTTATTACACCAAGGGGTATCGAAAGCAAAAAGCATATTTTTACGAAAAGCAATACTGTTACTCTTTGTTGCCATTGCACAAAATAAATGATACAATTTCCAATGGATTTTTCTCATATTTCAATCACAAAGTATATGCTATTTTTCATCTCTTATAAATTGTATGCATGAATTATTTTTATATATTAATAATTTTAAATTCCGTTTGTAAAATATATTTTATTATAAAATATGTCAATATCATTTGAATTTTATTAAATTTTATTGTTTAAGTTGCCATTTCAAGGAAGTTTTTAATATAAAAAGATATACTTCAAAGTGCTGCAGAAATACAACATTATTCAAAAAACTTGAAAATAGTATTATCATTATTGTTTATAAAGATTTGTTCTGTATGAGTATGCCTTAATTAATCTGTAACGTATAAGTAATATTTACAATATTAATCATACGCACCAAAATCCTAAAATTACAGATCAAATTGATTTCGAAGTGATTTATAAAATTTTTATTTAAAAAACGAGTGAAAAAGTTAAAATCGGCCATGCCGAATATATGATATGCTACACCAGTCTGATTATAGCCAATTAATTTTTGAATTGCACTGATAGAATGTTGTACATAGGAATAATGATAGAATGTTGTACATAGTAATAATGATTTTGTTCATTAATCGAATGATTTTTTCATTGAAAAGTCCCCAAAGAACGCGTTCATTAAATCAATGAAACGTATTCATTAAATGAAAGCTAATTGAAAAAAAAATTTTTTTTGCGTTACTTTTTTTATTTATTATTTATTTTTATTTTATCAATTTTTATTTGGACATATATTCCTTTTTTGTTTTTATAACGTTTTTGACATCTCCCTGAACCCGACTTGAACCCGCAATCACCAGAATGTAAACATTACCGCGTTACCGATTTATTTAAATAGCCAAAACAAAATGATGTCATTATTTGGACTTTTATATTTAAATAATTTCAGATTGCAACCCTAGCGTTCATTACTGGATCATATATATATTTTAGTAATTAGCAAATTCAAAACCCTTAAAAAAATTATAGCATATCTTACGGGTTAGTTCAAAATATATAATGAAAAAATTCATTAAATTACTGAATTTTTCATTAATTCAATAAAAAAATTCATTAAATCAATGAATTCAGATTAATGAAATCGATTCATTAATAGTATGAACGAAAATTCTATCAGTGTGGGTTGAATTGGACTTGCGGCAAAATTTATCTATAAAATGATAAAAAAAAATAATATATATATAATAACTGTAAGAAATTTTGACTTTACCTAATGTTAAGTGTATTTAAGAGAAAATCCTATTCTATCTAAAATCAAAAGTCTTTATCCCTGAGCAGATGTGGGTTAGCGTACCAAATTTTATTAAAATATCTTAATGTATGCGACCAGCAGCGTGCTAAAATGCCCATTTTTTTGGGGACGGTTACATGGGCACTGAGTCCAAACATTGACCGATTCTGAATAAAATCAGCTTTGTCCCTGAGTCCATGTGAATCAGTGTAATCATAATGTGTTGACATGTTCTAAAGAAAAAATCAATAAAATGTATAATAAAAGTTATTCAAAAATTTTAATCCTGGCTTCTTTTTCATAATTAGTTTCTATAAAATTCATGAAAAATTATTCTTTAGATACATGTGAACTAAATTTCAAACACTTTATAATTCTGAACTGAATAAATTATTCAAATACTTTTTTAGCCAATCTTGGATACAAAATTAAACGCTCTGTTGATTTTAATAATTTTAAAAATTATAAATCTTCTTTAACAATTATGTTAATACGTTGTAATATTCATTTTGAACTCAAAGTTAATAAACATCTAATTCGTTTGTTTCACTTGTTTTTTTTTAGTAATTTTTTTGCCTCATAAATTTTATGATTTTTTTTAGACAAAAGGGGCTTATTTGGCCTCTAGCATTTATTTTTTATTTTTTTTACAAATTTATACGATTCATTCATAAGAACATAAAGCTGAGTTGAATCTCACAATCAGTGATTTGTAGCTTCCTTTCGTTTTTAACTATTCATTCATTCATTAACCAAGTTTTAGTGCATTTTAATTATAATTATGTTTTGTTTCTAATTTCTGACATATTTAACTAATCTTGAATGTGCATAATATTTAATAAAAATTATTAACCCGAGTAAAAATCACTTATGGCCCTAAAAGTCGCTGAAATCGATTTTATTAAAAAAAAAATGAGCTTATGAAACATAAAAGTTTTTATGTTTTTTTTACTCTTGGACTTAGTTATTACAAAACCGGATAACTACTCAAGGATTCCAGCCCACTAAATAAATTATTCGTGGTACAAATTACACCATACAACAGCCTAAAATGTAAACCCTGTAGACGTTAATATGCTGAAACCAAATAAGAAGTGGCAGTTTCAATATTTTTGAGCGGTAATCCCCTTTTTATAACTTCCCTGTGTAGAAAATCTACCAGATATGTGGTTATATAACTTTATACCTGGTAATGGTAACTAGTTACCTTTCTTATTACATTTCTTATTGCCTTTGTATGGCGATATTGCGCAAAATAATGAGTTATGATTACACACCAGCATACGAAAAATCAAAAAATATGTCGTTACCCCAGCGAAGGAGGTTATCTCTATCCAAAAATGGACCATGGTGGGGCCTTGGACCGTCGGAAATTTTTAATGCAAGACAAACGACACTGATGATGGCTTTGTAGCGAAAGCCGAAAATTCGTATTCTGTCTTACTGGTCTTATAAAATTCTTTCAAAAATTTTTATTCTTTGTAATTTACTTGTGAAAATTGTATCATCTTTCTTTAATTTGAAAATAATTTAAACAGAAAGTGATATTAATTTATGTTATGATCTATAGTCAAACTAAAAAAAACATTCATTTACCAAAAATTTTCCACTTCATAAAATGGCCCATATCTCGAAAAGTAATGGTGTTAGAGCAAAACGTATAAAATGTTTGCTCCTTTGGAGTGCCTTTACATGTCCTTAGATGATATGGACTGGGCCCGAGGAGGGTCCCGAGACCCAAAAATTTAAAAATTTACGACTCAGTATAATTACACTAATACAAAAAAGTCCGTAAAAAATTTAGTTAAAACTACTAAAAATTAGTTAAAATTTATGCTGCAGAAAAAAACTGCTAAATTAGCAGATTATTTTTGTTATATATTAGTAGTATAAGAACAGCAAAAATAAAACTATTAAGTATACAGAATTTTTGTTATATTTGAGCTAAATTTTTTAAATGGAGAATAGCAAATTAACCTGCTAAAATTAGCAAAAAATTTAAAATTTTCAAAGTTTTTTTCGATTTTTTTTTAAATGCAAATAAAAATCGAGTATTTTGAAAACAGCAGTTTACAATTTTTTAGCAAATATTTCTGCTGATTTTAGCAGAATAGACTGCTATTTGCATTCAACTAAATTTAGCTTAAAAATAGCAAAAATTTTGTAGATATAACAGTTTATTTTTGTTATTTTTAGTCTACAAATATTTAGCAAAATTTTCTTGCAGATTTTACGGTTCAATTTTCAATTAACTAAAATTTAGCCTAAATATAACTAAAATTCTGTAAATTTAACACTTTTAATTTTGCTGTTCTCATTTTACTAGTAATTAGGAAAAAAAATCTGCTAATTTTAGCAATTTTGTCTGCAGCATCATTTTTAACTAATTTTTAGTAACTTTTTCTGCTATTTTTACAGATTTATTTCTATGAGTGTACAAATAAAACTGTAGTTTTCCTAATTTCTTACTTAAATTTAATTAAAAAAAAAATTTGTTAAAATCAACAAATTTTATTTATGCCAAAAAACAGGAATAAATTTTGTTAAAGTAAGAAATTTTTGTGATCAGCCAATAGACTTATTATTTTGACAAGCATGCTTACGCGCCAACATACTAAAAATCAAAAAATATGTGATTACTAGGGCAAGGAATTTCATGCAAATAAATGTTTTTTCTCGATAGTCCAAAGCTAATTTAGACTAAATATTTATCCAAATCATCAAATTCAAAACAAAATGGCATCGATTTGTTGTTGCATATTTTTGCATATTTTGACAAAAATGCATGTTTTTGCATATTTTGACTTCAAATGCATATTCGGTGCCTTTTTAACATAGCTGTTAAGTAATGATTACTAATCATAATAATTAGTAATTAGATTACTTTCTTTTTAAAGGTGAAGTAATGATTAAATTACGATTATATTCAGTTTCGGACGATTACTAATTGATTATGATTCCAAATAATTCAAAAGTAATCAGGATTATTTGTAATTACGACAAAATATAATCAAAAAGAATCATAAATAATAAATAAAAAAAACCAAAGTAATTTCTATATTTTTACCATGAAAACTTATCCAAAATGTTTTTTCAAATTTTAAATAAGATTTCAGAACATTTCAATCACGCAAAAATTCTACTAAGGCACTGTAACTCATGCCGAATATTTTTGAAAATAATCAAAAAGAATCAAAAGTAATCTTTGAAAGTAGTCGAATTATTTTTTGATTACTTTTGATTCTTTTTGATTATTTTATGGTAATCTCAAGTAATCTTGATTACTTTTAGATTATTTGTAATCATAATCAATTAGTAATCAGAAATTCTTTAATAGAGGATTATATAATCAATACAATTCTTTTCAAAATGTAATCTAATTGATTAGTAATCGTAATCGAAATTTAACAGCTATGCTTTTTAATGTATATTTAGTGATTTTTAATGCATATTTTGTGCCTTTTAATGCATATTTATGCAAATTTTTAATTTTTAGTAACATTTTTTAAATTGTACAAAATATAAAAAATTTTTACGATAATGGAAATGGAAATTTATTCATTAAGGGTTTTCACAAGGGGTGTACTATTTGTTGTATCGTTGTATCGTCCTAACAAAAAACAGAGTTGTTAAAAATTAAATTGAAAAAATACAACATTTGAGAATAGCACGATACAACATTTTCACGTATGTTTAGTGCCCTATGTTTGAGTGTGCTAACCGATAGAAAACTGAGTAGAAAATCGTTGTTAAACACAAATAAAAATTTTAACAACTCTGTTTTTTGTTAGGACGATACAACGATACAACAGATAGCACACCCCTTATGAACAACCTAATTATTATTAAAAATAAATATTTTTTTAAACATTATTTAGCTATGGAAAGCTTCAAGTTCTGTGTCTATTTGCCAAATAACTATCTTACACTCATAAAAAAAGTTAGTACAAAAGTCTGTGAAACCCGTTCTGATTAAATTGAACAAATTTTTCTGCAACTTTCTCTAAAAAAGTCCGTACAAATACCTAAAAATTCTGCTAAAATAACAGGAAATAGTACATGTATTTGCGCCAGCACAATTTTGACCTATTTATACGGGCTTTTTTTATGAGTATACATATATTTTTTAAAGTGCTTTATTTTTACAAATATAATCGTTTTAAGTGCATTTTTTATACACCCAGAAAACAGATTCAGTTCTGATAACTCCATTTGTAGTCAATCGCATGGTTCGGTTGTGGTAGCCGAATTTTTCAGTTGCGGCAACAGAAAACCAATTGAGACAAGACTTATTTGACTGTGATAACGGAATTTCAGTTGTATCAAGTATAATTCGATAGCCGCAAACGAAAAATTCATTTGATGCAACTGAACCATTCGATTGTCAACAAATGGGGTTGTCAGCACCGAATCTGTTTTCTGGGTGTATTCTTAATGCATATTTGTCTTTTTAACCGCATTTTTTAGGCCCATATTTTAATAAATAAATCTAAATAAATCGACCCTTCATTGGAGCATAATCATGACAGTGGGTATTCAAGGACATTTTACCCGTGGTACAAGGAATTGTGAAATTACCGTATTTTAGTTTAATCCTTATAAAGTTCTTATTTTCTAATAAAAAAATGGCTTCATGATATATTAAAAATAAAATCATTCTTAATTAGTAATTTTTTACACTAAAAGAAAAAAGTATGAAAAAATTAAGTTAAAACTACTAAAAATTAGTTAAAATAATTTTGTAGAAAAACTGCTGAAATTGGCATATTTGCATTTGCTATATATTAGTAAGATAAATAAAACTGTTAAATATACAGTATTTTTTTATATTTTAGTTAAATTTTTGTTAATAAAAAACAAAAACTTAACCTAGTACAATCAGCAAAAAGTTTACTAAATAATTAGTAGACTAAAAAATCCCAAAAAAAATTGAAATTTTTGTAATTTTTTTTTCCATATTTTAATTCAAATAAAAATTCAGCCTTTTTTTACAAACATTTCTGTTCTTTTTAGGATAAACTGCTACTTGCATTCAACTAAATTTAAATAAATACAACAAAAATGTTCTTGATATAACATTTCTTTTTGTTACTTTTAGTCTTCAAATATTTATAAAATTTTTTTTGCAGATTTTGCCAGTATTATTATCCATTTTATATGAACTAAAAGTTAACCCAAATATAACAAAAATTTTGTAAATTTGACAGTTTTATTTTTGCTGATCTTATCTTAGTAGTATTTAGAAAAAAAAAATATGATAATTTCAGCAGATTTTTCTGCAAGGTAATTGTTTACTCATATTAAGTAGTTAATTTCTGCAATTTTTACAGGTTTATTTCTATGAGTGTACAGGTCACAACTGTGAGAAAGATTGGATAACATTTTGTACATAAGTTTGTATTGCCCATGTTTTAACCTAGTCGCCATGAAAAGGTCCAACTGGGCTTTAATTTATTGGTCTTTAATGATAGCTTTATTTTGTCTCATGCCTATCAACGTTAAGTATTTAAAGGAAATCTACGTTAAACCGATTGCAATACAAAAAAATTTTAAAAACGTTTTGTTTATAATTGTTTCGTTATAATCGAACGTACGTCTTTAAAAGTTTTTAGGAAGTAACGCGAATAAGTTACGTTAGATGGGAAAATTTATAAACGTTGAGTTTTCAAAGTTGATAATTATCCATGTTGAAAGTTAACGTCCATAAGTAAAGTCATATGTTAGTTTTCGCGTTTTAAACGCGTTTTTACGCACTTTAAAATTTTTAATGATTTAACGGATATAGTTAAGTCGAAAACACGGCTGATATTACCAAATTAATTGGATAAGTAATTTCTTTCATAAGACCGGTATAATTTTATTCGATAATCAGATTCGATAATCAGATCAGATTCGGGCTAAAACCCCGCGCCCAACTTTGGCTCAGTTCCTCTTGGTTCTTTTTTTAAAGCATTTTGGCTGCCGGTGAGTTCGAGCAAATACGAAAATCTTATGGCTTTTTCATGTTGTTGTTGTTATAATGGCTTTAAAAAATATAGGGGACACCATGTCCATGTGGACCGATAAATTACCTGTATTCGCTTAAATTTCGCATGACCCCCATTGCACATTCTTGTTTTTTTTTTTACGTTGGTATAAATTTGTTGAATTAATCGTACCAATTCGGAAAATAAAACCCGAGGCCTAACTGATAGGCTAACTTTTGGACGCCTGTTCCTGATGGAAAGCCAAAAGTTTGATGTGTAAAGTTTCAAAACCCAAAAAAAAAACTGAAAAAATCATGATCGCCATTTTGGATTTATGTTGGAAACTATCGAGCTGATGTTTACGCAGTGTATTAATTCTGAAACATTGAAGTACTAATTGAAATTTTCTTCCCGGATATTGATTCGCTTCCCGGAATATGACCCAAATCGTACTCTGATATAGTGTTTCACATAATCTTTTTACTCGATTTTCAACAGTTAAAAATAACTACATACACGCAGAGAAAAAATATAGTTGAATATGATTGGCGAAACGATATTATTTTAGTACGATTCTAGTGATCATAAATATGATTCTTACTGATTAGAGCACGATTACGGATGACGATTTTATCATATCATATTTAATCATTAGGTGACCACAACGTTTAAAAATGTAGTTTACAACTTTTTGATTGCAAATACACAGTCAGATAATTATGCCGGTAGAATTAACTGCAATTGCAGTTATAATATGTCAACACTTCAATCGCATTTAAATAAACTACAGTTGTAGTAATTTTTAACTGCAATTTTATTTAATGTAATTACAATGAACACTTTTTAACTGCAATTTCAGTTAATTTTACCGACATAATTCTCTTGGTACAGATATTGTAACTGTTATTTACAGTTGATTTTACCTACTTTCCCTGAGTGTATTTGGAGATGCTTATCAAAATTCGGAGCTAGGTTTAAAGAACTAATTGTTGAGGACAATTTTAACATAAAAGGGTGAAATTAATACAATAATAAAATGAAAACGGATCTTTATGTCAATCATTTCCTTTTTGTCATTTGTCATTTGTTATCATTAATTTTAAATGAATGTAAAATATTTTTCACCCCTTCACAAACCATTCGGAATCGGTACTCAGATATAAACTAAATTTCACAATTTACAATACAATATTGCATGTTAAAATGTCAACTAAATATTTAACTAGTGTTTAGTTTATATTTATCTATGTCTCATTCACTTTCAATCGCATAATAAAACTGACAATTAAACAATGAAAATGTGTAATTTAAAACAGGAACTGTAATGAATATGAAAGAAATGTCAAAAGTACTTTCTTCTTATGGGATTTACGCTATTGTCGCTAATGTAAAGATCAACTTCTTAACTGATATAATAATTAATAGCTGTTAACCAGGTAAAAATATACGTGAAAAGAAAACAAAGCGAAATAAAAAAAAACAAGATGAAACAAAATGGTACCAAAAACAAGACCAGTTCCACTTGTTGACTTTTGTTTCTTGGTCGGTTTGTGTAATGTCAAAATGTGACAAGACTGAGAAACCGACAGACGCATAAAAAAAGCCATATAAAGTAAAAGTAAATACAAAATGCAAAAATAAATACTGTAAATGTGGAAAACATGTAATGTAAGAGAAATAAGCAATAAAAAAATATGCGTGTCACCAGATCAAGACTTTACATAAAGAATGTGACTTGATCTTACGAAAAAAATTTTTTTAAAAAAAGAGAAACCCCAAAATAATATATACCTTAAAACAAGTTTTTTTAAAGAAATATTTATGAATGATTTTAAATCCTACCTTGAAGTATTTTAAAAAAATCCTTTTTGATATTAAATTTCCAATTGCGGTTAATAGCTGCAGTTTTTTTTTTTTGTAAATTTTGTATATCAATCAACTTTTGTTTGGTTTCTTTTAAATTTTTATTCCACACAATTTACTTCACTTTTTTGAAATTTCGTTATATTTATTTTTTGCACAAAACAATTTCGTGATCAAGACATAGATTTGTAACTGCAGATTGTGTAGATTGAAATAAAAATTAAACAAATTACAACCTAATAACTCATAATCTTGTTATTATTTTAGCAAGTGTTTCGTACAACAACACTGCAGTTTGTATTTTCGTTTTTAAAATCACTGACTTTAACTCGACCACCGCGAAAATATAACAATTGTTGTTGTTATTTTTAGGTAAACCCAACCGAGCGCAACAAAAACACAATATCTGCACACTTTACACACTCCGTTGTCGTCGTTGTACTTGTGCACTTCAACAGTTCACTCAAACCGTTCTTCGGTTCACTTGTTTTTTCGTTGATTCGTTATTTTTTCAAACGCGTCCAAAAAGTTAAATTTTAATTAACTTTATCTTAAACACGTTTAACAAAAAATTCAAATGTATTAACTCTTTTTTATCCGTTAAAACATGTAACGTCTACAAGCAGCGAAAGCGTATTGAATGCGAGCTTATCATATCAATAGTTTTGGAGTCATCTTTTTCCATCAACATGTTTTATAAAAAAAACTACAACTTGCTAAGCGAAACGTTTGGAATTGAAGTAAACAAAACTACTTTTATATTTGGAATGAGATGGTAATGGTGGTGTTGGCACATTTGCGGGCTTTTTTAAAAACCACAAAACATTGTGCTGTTGTGGTGGTATTTGATTACACAAAAGGGTAAAATTTTGGATTGTACATTTCAAAGTAAAGCTTCAAATACACAACAAAATCGTTGCCAACTATTTATGAGCATTTCGACTAATAAAGATTTTTCGTGAAAATTATTTAAAAATAAAGTCGAAAAAACTAAAAACTTGGCAAAATATTATTAATTTTCTCACAATGTTTGCAAAAAAAAACTTTATTAGTTGAAATTATTATAATTACTTGGCAACGATTGTTTGTATCAACAATCACAGTTATTCTTAATAGCGGTTACGATTAAAAAATATGTCGTTAATCGTCATTGTCGATTTAATGTATTTCAAATTGTTTTCAAAACAAGTGAGAAACGAGTAAAAAATTTAAAGCAGGGCATGCCGGTATGATACACTAGATCAATTTGATTGAAACAAATTTTTAAAGCCGAAGTTGGAATGGTTTGAAACTGTGTAAAAATTTCTACAAATTGCCAACTATATGATACCCTACACCATTCTGGTCGAAAGGCAACTAATATTTGGAGCCGAAATTTTAAAATTCGAAACCGTTCTTCAGTTATTACGATTTTATGCATTAGACATACAGTACAATTTTATGATTTTTCGTTGCAATCTAAAGGCACATCTACATGGGATAGAAAACTCGCTAGACTTTGTGAAAATGCAGCTCTGTGTAAGTAACCGAAATGTAATCTCTACGCTAATTACAATTGCTGTCTTACTTAATTTCTTCAATTATAACAATTTTTAGGATGTCTTGTAACATTATTGAACATTTCAGTTTATTTAATGCACCTTTTGGTATTTGAAGAAAAAATTATTCTTTAAAATACAACATTTTCAATAAAAACAAATATTTGACAACTAGAGATGGTACTTTTACGATAAAAACTAGTGCCAAAAAAAATTACTAAAAATTAGCATGCAAAGTTAGTTCAAATACGGATAAAATTAAATATTATGCTAATAGTACGTTCTCACTGACGAATTTAAGCAGTTTTCGTCAGTTAAAACTACCCGGGTAAAAAAAATAATATGATGTTATATGTAATGATATCTTATTTAATATAATTGGAGATATGCTATGATCCGAAAAATGGTGGATAAAATTACATCGGATAAGATCTAAATATATTGAATCATATAGAATCTTATCCGGATTTTGACCCGATATAATTATATCTAATTTGATGTAGAAATACATAATTATATAACGCTTCATACTTCAAGATCAAAACAAAAACTATTAAAAAGTACTGAAAAGTAACACCCTTAAGTTAAGAATTAAAAATTTAAATAAAAATTTAGAAGAAGTTGTACATAATTGTAACCAAGCCTTCTCATATAAACTTGTATTCTACCCGTAAACTGTGTAAACCTGGTATGTTTATGAGTTTAATGTCAAATTCCATACATAAAAATATGGCTTGTATTTATACAAGGTTTACAAGGAATTTAGGAGTTATAATGAGTACGCCTTTTATATTTTGAAATCATACATAAATATATCTCAAAAAAACATAGAATTTTTTTTACATTGCGCTATACTTAAACATATCTAAAACAACTTAGGAAAAAAAATTAACATTGAGCTATATAAAACTTTATATATTTTCCGATAAAGCCATTTTTAATTATATATGACGATGTATTAAAATTGTCATAGCATATGTAAATAGATATGGTACATATAAATATATATGGGGACATGTATATTTATACTGATCTATATATGACATCATATAAGAAATTTTTGAAAAACTCAAAGCTATACATAATTTTATCCGCAAAGATATAGTGTTACACTTGACTATATATAAACATATTAATTCATATTAAATTATATAATTTCATATATAACTATTTTTACTCGGGTACTTTAAAAACTTACCAATTCACACTGCCGCATGTTGTCGTTTAATATGTTTTCACTTAATTTGTCAAAAAAAAATTTTTTAAATAATACACTTTTCAATAAAAAACAATTATATTTTAAATTTTCTAAAATTTTGAATTACCTACAGGGAAATGAGTTTTTCTACAAATAGTTTTAAATAATTTAATTTATTAATTTTAATTTTTGATGTTATTCTTTTCCCTCTTAATAATACCAATCCGAGTTGTAAAAAAGTGTTGTGTTAAATTTTGTCATATTATAATAAAATGTGGTTAAATACTGATTCATATTGTCTATATTTAGCCACACACATAAACATATTTGAAAATACTAAAAATATATTTTTATATAAACTCAATTTACACGGGTTTATTTGTGAAAACATACATATATGTATATGAAAACGCATTTAATTGTATTTTGGAACGAAAACTCATTTTACGTGTTTTCGAGCTTAGTATGAATGAGGTATAAATTGGATTTACAAAAAATATTAGTTCAATCCTAAATTTTAATACAAAATAACAGAAAAATTTGTTGAATTGAATCAGAACGAGTTTAACGTCGCCGCGTTTACTATCACAAAAGTGTGTTATACATGTCAGAAATGTGTTGAATTTAGAAAATGTATAATAGTGTGAACCCAATTCGTTACACACATGTCAAAATGGGTGCACATTTTTAAAAAGAGCTTACACGCAGAAAAAAAACAGCTGTATCTTTTAAAAAGCCTGCTATGTAAAATTTGCATAGTATTGAACTAATACAAAAATACAAGCCCCAAATTCCTGGTAATTAATTGATATGCATTTTTGCTAAATTACAAATGCCTTTTTTTGTTAAGTTGGTTAAGTACGTGCTTTGTTAAATTTACATTGGTAAAATTTATTTAAAAACGTACTATGTAAAATTTGCATTGATCAAATTTTGAAAATAAAATAAGCAATAAGTATATTTTTCTAATAAGACAGGTAAATGTCAAAAGCGCTTAGAATTTCCTTTGACATATGCCAATCAATATGGTGGATGTACATCTCTAATATAAAAGAATAATGATGCTGGATTTTCTCAAGTTTTTATCTTATAATATTATTAATGCAAACAAAAATAAAAAATTTTAATGCAAATAAAAACAAAAATAATATATTTTTATTGTAATTTTCATGTCAAAATTGCTTACTTGTTGAAAAAATACAAGCCTAAAAGTATTGAGTAATTACTTTTCAGCATTGGGTACCCTAAAAATAGTCGGAAATGAGTACTAGGTACTCAACACTTTTACAGACATAGTAATTTTTTATTTAGTCAATTTTGTTTGCAAAATGTGTCTTATAATTCCCATTTGTTTTTTAGACAAATAGCTTTTATATATACATCCACATTATTATACCTACCCGAGTAAAAAAGTTTTGATATAACCATATCTTATTTTATGTAATTGCATATAGTAAGTTATAGTTCCATATGGCCACATATGCTTTTAAATTCAAGCAGATATACTTTTATATAGTCATATGTTATATATTTTTTCCTCAAAGGTTTTAATATGGAGACATATGTGATTTTATATTTTTACATACTGGCCTACATATAATTGCATGTGCTATATATATAAACATATACGTTTATATATAATTTAGTATGACACTATACATAATAATATAAAACTATATGTGGAGCCATATAAGAAATATTTCATAATTTGTGTTAGATATGATTTATATATTGACGAATAAGAACCCACATATAACTTAATATGGTTCCATATCTACAATATTTCATGATTTCTTTAATATATAACAATATAACGTTCTTTCTAAAATCATCTATAATTATATGTAATTGTAATTAAAAAAAAAACAATTACAAGTAATTTGTAATTGAAAATTTTCAATTATACATTACATATAATTGTAATTGAAAAAATGTCAATTACAATTACATTTTTTTGGAAAATAAATAATGACAAAAAGAACAAGTGAGAGGTCAGCCCAACATGACGTATTCGTTGTATACTTATCCACGCCTATCCAACCTATCCCAGTCAGTTTTTTCTACAAAATTTTAACAAAAAACACTTTAATTCTAAATGTAATTGAAATCACTTTCAATTACAATTGTAATTGAAAATTTTCAATTACAGTTACATGAAATGTAATTGAGTTTTTTTAATTTCAATTACATTTATTTGCAATTGTAATTGAAATCCCCCAGGTCTGATCTCCAGATATTGCATATCTTTTTTATTTAAAAAAATAATTTTTGTATATTGTTAGATGTGTTCATATATAATATGATCTAAAGTATAAGCTCAATTTTTAGATATAATTGTATCAAACTATGTGCACTTTTATAACATTTTATATAATTTTATACAAAAAGATATAATTTGATGTAATTGGATGAGGACAAAATTCGGATACAATTGTATCGAATAGCATAAAATTGTATCAAATTGTACCAAATTGTATACAATTGTATACAATTCGATACAATAAGATACAATAAGATGTTCTCATTTTTCGGATATAATTATATCTAATTACATAAAAGATTATATATAATTAAATATAATTTCATATGTCTCCATATCATTTTTTTTGTATACAATTCGATACAATAAGATACAATAAGATGTTCTCATTTTTCGGATATAATTATATCTAATTACATAAAAGATTATATATAATTAAATATAATTTCATATGTCTCCATATCATTTTTTTTACTTGGGTACAGTTATTGAACAGAAATAACGAATAGAGCAATGAAGGGTTGGTAAACACAATTACAGTTCGGCAGCAGAGGAATTGAGGACAATGAAAAATAATAAAATATAAATAAAGTTAATTAATTCAAATAAAATTAAAATAAACAAACTAAAATAAAAATACAGAATTTGCAATTTTTCTTTTATTTATTTAAAAAATAAACCATGTTTTTTTTACTAAAAGGAAAAAGTTAATTTTCCTTTGCGTGTTGTTATATTAAACAAAGGCTTCGATTTAATTACATATATATCTCTTTGAAAATTTACCTAAAGCGTCTTGACAAATTTGTCGTTAATTTTATGTAGTTGTATATCTACCACGGAACTTTGTAAACTTTTACTCTAATTTTTGTAAATGTTACACCTTTTTTTTCTGCGTGTAGACAACAAGTTTTTTATTTTTTGAAATATTTCATAAAGTTACCACTTATCTCAACACAAGTGTTGTTGTATTCACAAATAAATGTATACAAAGATTAAATGCAACTAATTGTAAAAAAAATTAATGATTAGCATTGGCGGATTTAGGCCGGCAAAAAGCAGCTTTGCCCACCCCAGAATTTTAAAAAAATCTGTCTATAATTCTTGTTCTATGATTATTTTTTTTTTAATATCAGTTAATCCTGTGTTTTTGATTGGGAAAATGTCTTCTAGTTTCCTAGGAAGATAATTTGTTGGAATCCAAAGGTCAGTTTTACAGCCAGAACTAATATCGTTTTTGTCTTGAATATTTCTTAAATCAGAAATGTTGTTTAAAAATTCTTACTTAAGAAATATTTAAGAAACAAATCGATCTTAGTTCTGGCTAAAGAGAAAAATTTCTTGGATTTAATAGTTTTTAAAGGAATAATTAGTTAATATTACACTCATAAGGCACATCTACACGGGATAGAAAACTCGCTAGACTTTACGAAAATGCAGCTCTGTATAAGACTACGAAATGTAATCTCTAGGCCATTGACAATTACTGTCATAGATAATTTCTTTAATTGGTAACAATATTTAAGATGTCTTGTAACATAATTCAACATTTCAGTTTATTAAATGCACCTTTTGGTATTTGGAGAAAAAATTATTCTTTAAAATACAACAATTTTAATAAAAACAAATACTTGACAACTAGAGATGATACTTTTATGATAAATATTAGATCCAACTATATTAGATATGACAAATTTAGCGCAAACTCTACGAGATTTCTATCCCGAGTAGATGTGCCTATAGAAATATACCTCTAAAAATAGCAGAAAAAGCAACTAAAAATTAGTTAAAAATGATGCTCCAGAAAGAACTGTTTTTTTTCGCTAACCACTAGTAAAATAAGAACAGCAAAAATAAAGCTGTTAAATTTGCAGAATTTTAGTTATATTTAAGTTTACTTTTAGTTAATTGGAAATGACAAATTATATTGTAAAATCTACAGAAAATTTTGCTAAATATTAGTAGACTAAAAATAGCAAAAACAAACTGTTAAAAAATCTATAATTTTTGGTTATTTTTAAGCTAAATTTAGTTATATGCAAATAGCAGTCTATAATGTTAAATTAGCAGAAATATTTACTAAAAAAAATTGTAAAACTGTAAATTTAACATGTTTATTTTTGCAGTTCTTATTTTACTTTTATTTTGCAAAAAGAAATCTGCTAATTTAACAGTTTTTTCTGCAGCATCATTTTTAACTAATTTTTAGTTACTTTTTCTGCTATTTTTACAGATTTATTTCTATGAGTGTACACTTTTGAGGTAATTTCAATATGTTGTGGAAGCAAAAATTCACCGAAGAAAATTGCAGTTTTTGATCACCTCGGTAATTTAAGTGCTCAAAATATGGGGTAAGAATAGGTTCGTCAGAGGTGGAAGAAAATATGAGAGAAGTTGATCTTAGATTTCTTTTCTCCATCAAACATCAAAATTTTATACTATTCTGAGCGTATAGCATTCTCTGCACGAGGTTTTCTTCAGAAAAAAGGATGCACTTTTCAGAATTTTCTATAAAAAACATTTGAAAATTTTATCAAAAGGGAGGAAGTTATTTTAAAAGTCTTTTTTTGTATGAAAAAATCGCAAGCATAATGTCGACAATGTTTTTTAAGATTAAGGATCTGAGATTGGGCAAATAAGCAGCCAAACATAAATGGAGCCCTTGGCCACCCCAGAAAAATGGTCTAGGTACGCCTATGATGATTAGAAGAAAAAATAATTGTTTTCATTTACATATTTGTTGTGTCTGAACACTAAAAACATTTTCTTTTATACTTTTTTGACAACCAGACAATTTCAGCATACTTTTCGTCATACTTGTGTGAAGAAAAGTATAAAACACTTGTGTGTCTTCTAGAAACCCTATGTAAACTCATAAACATACCAGGTATACACCGTTTACCGTAGAATGCGAGTTCATATGAAACCCCCTACTATTTGATAAAATGCACTTAATTTGGCCAACTTGGCTTTATAAATGCGTTCTTTTATTAAAGCAACAGTTTGTTGTTTACAAATAATAAGGTCCCGAGTAAAAAAGTTCTGATATAATCATATATTATTTTATCTAATTGCATATATTAACTTATAGTTACATATGGCCACATATGCTTTTAAATTCAAGCATATATACCTCAAAGGTTTTAATATGGAGACATATGTTATTTTATATTATTACATACTGGCCTACATATAATTGTATGTGCTATATATAAGTACATAAATTAACATATAAAAGATATAATTACATATGCGTTTATATATAATTTAGTATGGCGCTATATATAAAACTATATGTGGAGCCATATAAGAAATATTTTATAATTTGTGTCAGTTATGATTATATATTGACGAAAATGAACCCATATATAACTTAATATGGTTCCATATCTACAATAGTTCATGATTTCTTTAATATATAACAATATAACGTTCTTTATAAAATCATCTGTAATTATATATCATCCCACATAAGCAATTTTTTCAAAGTGATTTTATATAAAAATATACAAGGTCCATATAAAACCGTATTATATTATATGTGGTTCCATGTTAACAATGACTTTGAACTAGTTTTTAGTGTCCGACGGAACAGTTCAGCTGGAAAATATATTTTGTCGGTATTTGGTATTTTCAAGCCTTATGGACAAATTTTGCTTATGAAACAATATTTGTTGGTCCGATTAGAATGCATTTTGAGGGTCAAACTTAAGGAAAATTCCGAAGTTAAGCAACAAATTCACTGTTCGGCCACCGAAAGTTCGGCCAAATTGATAAAAGTGCGGCGGCCGAACAGTTAGCTTTACAGCTAAACTACGGAGTTTTCCTTAAATTTGACACTGAAAATCGAATTAAATCCGCTCAACAAACAATTTAGCAGTATGAAAATTTCTCCACAATGCTTTCAAATAACAGAAAATCGACTAAATGTCACTTTTTGGCCGAACTACTTTGACCGATACTACTAGTTTTAGATTTAATAATTACTAGGGATTGGCGCGTGACTAGAAATGTTCGTGAGTCACGTTATTCACACGTGATCGTGAGTAATAATTACTATACTCAAGTGGTTCGTGCTTGAAAATTTTCAATTACAAATTACTTGTAATTTCTTGAAAATTTTCAATTACAAATTACTTGTAATTTGTAATTGAAAATTTTCAATTACAGTTACATGAAATGTAATTGATTTTTTTTTTAATTTCAATTACATTTATTTGTATTTGTAATTGAAAATTTTCAATTACAAATTACAATAATTGTAATTGAAATCCCTCAGGTCTGATCTCCAGATATTGTATATATTTTTTTATTTAAAAAAAAATTTTTTTATATTGTTAGATATGGTCATATATAATATGATAAAAAATATAAGGTCAATATTTAAATATAATTGTATCAAACTATGTCCACTTTTATAACATTTTATATAATTTTATACAAAAAGATATAATTTGATGTAATTGGATGAGGACAAAATTCGGATACAATTGTATCGAATTGCATAAAATTGTATCAAATTGTACGAAATTATATACAATTGTATACAATTCGATACAATATGATACAATAAGACGTTCTCATTTTTCGGATATAATTATATCTAGTTACATAAAATATTATATATAATTAAATATAACTTCATATGGCTCCATATCATTTTTTTTTACTTGGGGTGTGAAACTCTACTATATGGGTGTGCCATTTCCATATTGTTTCATATGTGGTGTATATGTCTAGTTATAAGAAGCTTTTTTAAGCTTTTTTTGGAGCAGTGTTGGGTAAGATTGTTAAATTATGTAAACCATGAATAAAGGTCTCGTTACTAGATCGTAAATGTAACGAGAACGAGTCGTAACGTGGTATTTTATTTTTGCTAAGTTACTCAAAATATGTAACGTGCTATTAAGGATTGATAAATTTGATTTTCAGAATAGTACCAACCAATTCAAAAATAGTACCAAAACTTGCACTTTTTTATAAAATAACAACAAGCAAGAACTTTCATAAAAATTCATTGTGGATTATATTTTTTCCATGAAAATCGGATTCAATTTCATTTTAAATCGAAAATAATTTGTAGTCGATTTAGCTCATTTGATTCATTCAATCATTAAATTAGTTTTTATTTACTTAATTTGTTAACTTTTCAAATATAATATTTTATGTGTTCCTTTTAAACAAAAGTTTTTGTATGAAAATTAAAAAAAAAATTTTATTGTTTTTGCCAAATAATTTCTCTTTTAAGTAAACTGGATTTCTATAGAATATTTGGAAATAACAAAAATGTGCCAGTGTACTAATCAAACTTTGATTGTGCCAAACATTGTACAATTGTGCCACAAATTCCATCACTTATATGCAACTAAAAACAGCTGTTTTGCTCTCTCACGTAAAAACGGAGAAAAAATTCTGTTTTCAACAGAAATGAACGGCACGTTACGACTCGTTTACGTCTAGTACTCAGCACTATGTGTTTCTCATTAAGCAGATGGAATCAGCTGATTCGTCGTGTTACATTTACGTTCAAGTAATTAGGGCTTAAGGGCTATAAACACTTTGACAATCTCTGCCTGCTATTAACCAGAGGGGCAATTCTGTAACTTTTTAACGACACAATTCGGTAGTTAGATTGACAAGTTTTCATAGTAAACTGACAACTTAACTACCGAAATTTATCGTCAAAAAGTTAGATAATCCCAATACAGTAGGGGTGTTATTATGTAATTCGATTCGAAACGGAAATGTTTTCGAACAGAATTTTCACATTGAAAATAAAGTACCAAAAACAGTTTTTAATGGGGAAACGTGTATGCAAGACTATCGCATACATATTTCCAGTTTTTTAGGTTCTTGAATTTTAATGTGAAAATTCTGCCCGAAAGCATTTCCGTTTGGAATCGAATTACATAATAACCCCCCAGTATTTATTGGGGATATGAAATGTAATTTTCAAAAGAGAATTGATAAAAATTTCACAATTCATATTCAATAAATAGTACTCTCACAAAAGTTTTCAGTATAATGTACTGAAAATGGCAGTCAAAACAAAGGTATATGAAGTTAAAAAGGCGCCAAAAGTATTTACCTTTAAAATAATTAAAAATTACGAAATAACTGAAATGATTTAGAAATAACTAAAAATGTCGTAAAATTAGCTGAAAATTTTTTTCTAAAAAACTTTAAAAAAAACTGATAAAATTTATTAAAACTACTGTTTCTTTACAGTTAATTTCTTTGATATTATAAATGTATTTAAATAAAAAAAATTTTTTTTTTTTGGATAACTAAAAAATGTGTAATTACTTCACCTACTTCCAATTTGAAGTAAAAATTCCAAACTGTCCTCCAGTTACGCATTGGAAATACAATAAAATTTTCTGATTTTTATTTGGAAACTAACCTCTCAATTCATAAATGTTTTGTAAAGTTATAGGAGGTTTACAAAACGAAATTTTCATACAAAATTTGTTCAATAAACCTCCTACAATTTTACAAAGCGTTTCTGCATTTAGGGGTAAGAATATATTAATAACAACAAACATAAATTAAATAAAATTTTTAAAATCTCAACGAATTTTTTATTTTTTAATAACAAAAATAACTGTTTATTGTAAAAATACTTTCTTGGTGGTTTTTTTTTATTATGTTGTTACGAAATTAGATTAGTCTAGTATAGAAAACTCTGGAATTCTGTGTAAGAAAATATCCCGAGAAAATTGGTAACACTATATTTAAGTATACACCACACTAATTTAAATGACTGTTTTTTAAGTAACTGTCAGAATAGTTGTTTTTTTTTATTTTGACATAGAAGAAGTTAAAAACAACTACTGACACTAACAACTGTCATGTAGTAACTATCAAATCCTTTTGAGTGTATAGTGTATCAGACTAAAATGAAAATTGTACAAATTTTTGTTAAGAACTACTTTTATATTTAAGTTAATTAAATTTGGAGATGAAATGTGTTTGTCGATTTTATATAGATTCAATATTAAAAATTAAGGGCAATTCACACGCTATCCATCTCAGGCCATGCATATCAACTATTACCCAGTATTGGGGATATGAATTGTCAAATTTTTATAAATTCTAAAAAATTATTGGCAACAGTGACAATTTGACAAATATTTTGATTATGCGTTAGTATGGTATCGTCGCGAAAATAAAACAGATTTTATTTACGACATGTCGATATTTTGCTTACAATGGAATATGTATGAAAACACAATTGTCGCTGCCGAAATGGACCTAGTTGTGATTATTATTCTAAAAAGTGCTGGAGATGGAGCAAAAATCACCCCAATATGCTTAACTAATTTACAATATAGCTATTTAGAAGTATTTTTTGCTCTACCTCTAGCAGCTTTCTCTCGCGTATAAATGTGACTGTATATTTATACTTCATATATTTTACACATACAATTTTTTACATGAATAAAACCCATCTCTGATTACGAAAGCTTTCAAAAACTTCCCATCCAACTTTTTAAACATTAACCAACACTATAAAAATTGCTAGTTGTTTGAATTTTTAAAATATAACTGACAATTTCAAATAAATTTCCCAAAACATACAGAAAAATTTCCACACAAGTTACCATAAAAATATGTTAGCTCCACAAGAAGAATGTTTCTCAAATATTGTACAAGATTTTCTCATCTGTACGACAATACATAAAGCGCGACAATTGGGTATCTTTCAGGGCGAAATTTATGTACGTATAATATTGGATAAAATGATAAGACATACAAAATCGTACTCAAATTCGGAAAATCCCTATTTTAACGAGGTTGGCTAATAATAGCAAAATACGCATTATTTTGGCATTATATTTCCAGTATTACTTTTTCTGAATTTTAGTATTTTGTTTATGAAATTAAATGCACTTTAATGGAACTATTACGTTTAACCATATTATATGAGGTCAAAAAACACACAACATGCAAGAAAAACCCCACTCTGGGGGAATTACTCATCGACATGCAAAGTGTATGGAATCAATCAAATCGTTGTTACTTTAAAAAATGGGGACAGCTAGAAGCACCCATTGGAGAAAATGTGACGGTAGAGAATGAGGGTAAAGGCTTTTTACAAATTGATTTAGCCATAGTATCGCAAGCTTCCAATCCACAATTATTGCTTAGACCATACGAAGATGATTTAATGGCCTTGAATAAATGGCAAATTAATCAAGATTATGATGATATAGAAAAGTAAAAATAAACAAGAGTCAATTCAATGAAATCAAAATATTATATTTCATATTGGTTTGTTATAGAAATTTACTTCAAAACATAGATACTGGCGTTAGATGCAATATACGCTATACGGTTACCATTTTCAGGGGCATAATGTCTAAGAAATCGGATTATCTTATACAGGTGTCTTTTAATGGTTTTTTTGTATTACGAAATATCTTCTCATTGAACTTTTTTTTTATTTTTAAAGTTTAGATTCCATCCATTTAAGGGTAAGACAAATGTGGCGAAAAATACTCAACAACCGTTTTGGAATCAAGAAATTAATTTTGTCTGGACTTATCCATCACTGGCGCAAACTCTACTTATACAACTATTGGCATATGAACATTTACATTGGAAATGTATTAGTGAATATGAATTACATTTTAATGAAATTACTTTTAAAGGTTAGAAATATTAGTTTGAAAAGATTTTCAAATTTGTTATTCTAGTTTGAATTTAAAAAAGAAAACATTGGGGTCCAACGTTGGGAGCCAAAGGAAAACTTATTTTAAAATACAAAATACCTATTATTTTAACAGGATTACTTTTTAAATAGATTAGGAAAATAAAAACTTAGGGTCGTACGTTGGGCGCCAATAGTATCGATTATACTATTATGTTAAGTACTAATTATTATGGGAAATAAGTTTATCAAAGTTATATAATCTGTATTAATTCCTTAAAATATATAATTTGCATTCCAGATAAACCGGCTTTGGGTCCCACCTATATACAATTATATGATAATCTTAATGGTTCTCAATATGTGGGTCGTTTATTAGTCGAAATAAAATCTGAATGCTTAGAAACAGATCCTCCGCATGTAATGACTATAAAACAAGTATCACATTTGGATGAAAAACGTTATTGGCAAGAAGAAAGTTTCCTCATAGAATTTCTAGTCATGCAAGGAGATTTTCTGCACAGTACAGTTAATAACTGTAAAATAAATTTTAAATTGGCGGGTAAGTAATATTCTAATAGCAGTTAGATACATAATTTAATTTCTCAACTCTCTTCAGAAAACAATTCTAATAATTTGGATTGCTCTTTAAAGAACTATCACTCTTCCACCAAAAAATCTCAAATACCTGCTAATATTTTAAAATTTTTTCGCCTGGAGCCTCCCTATAAGGCCATAACTTTGCGCGTACAATTGCCCGATAATCGTAGTAAATTTGAAAGTGATATTTTTCTGCAAGAACTGTGGGATTATATGACATATGAAATTAATAACTTTAAATTATTTCAAGTTCAATATAACTGTAATCCATACTCCCAGTTAAAGGTATTGCGAGGTATTATTTTAGCGATAATTAATAAAATATTGGATGCCATTAAAACTAGAAGATTTGAACATACAAGTCATAAGCAACCTACGCAATGGGATATTAATCGGTTAATTTATTTAAAGGACTATTTTGTAAGTAAACTTTTCTAAAGATTTAGTCGGTACAAAAAAAGCTTTATCAATTTGTAGAAAGCTTTATAAATTTTAATCCAATTGAAGTTTTAAAGAAGGCATTTTTTCGGTGACCAACAGATTTTGAATAAATTTAGATATGTGATGCAGAAAAAAAAACACACAAAAGAACACGCTTTTAGTGAGCCAATCTCCAATCTAGGGGGTACAAAATAGAATAAAATTTCGTTTCATTTTTTTTGTTTTTGTTTCTAGATGTTTTTTAAAATTAGTCTCTCAAAACCCCTTCATTTGATATCCATTTTAATGTAAATTTAATTTTGGAAAGCATAAGTAAAATTTAAAAAATACCAAAATAGGCTATTTTCATTCCCGCTTTTTACGGACTTAATCGGCGCTGTTCTCAGTTCCGAATCCACATAAAGAAATTCTAAAGTGGAACATTCCGAAAATTTTTGCTGTTTTGTGATTCATATCCACAAAAATTTTTATGAAATATTTCGTGTATAAAAAGCTGGGTGGAAGTAAAATCGAATGCACTTTTTTTCTATGAAATATTTATTAAATCATTAAAAAAAACATTTGTGAACAATATTTTGAAATGTTTTCTTTGTATTTTCACTAAAATATTGAAATTTGTAGAACATTTAATACATAAAAAGATTATTTTAAAAACTGCCTATAAATTTTAATATCTTTCAGAATCAAAAAAAAGAGGAAGAAGAAGAAAAAATTATTTAATCAAAATTTCATATTTATTTTCACAATTGTTTTTTGTTTATATTTACATCAGCTGAGTTACCAAAGTTTACCCGAAGAAAAAGTCTGGGTAAATTTTGGTAAATAGAGAAACACTAATACACTCTCATTAGCGCTCTCATTTACCAATTTTCGAGTACGGGAACTCTTTTGGGTAAATTTCGGTAACTTTGGGTTCGTAGGGAAACGCACTTAATATGTGAATACCAAAACAGCAAATTTCCGAATACTTTAATTCCATGTGCTTTTAGAAATCCATTCTAAATCAAAACCCTCTTAACTCAGAACAGCAGTGAATGTGTCGCTAAAAAAGTTACTTTTTTTGTTCAGAACGCAATTGCTCGGTGACTCTGGTGATATCTTCCTTGTAAGTAATACCTTTAATGATAAAACTAATCAAATATATTGTTTAATATTTTTACCTTTTAAAAACGTAGGTTTGTTTCTTTTAAATAAACGGGGTTCACTTCTAGTTCAATCAAAATAATTAATTCCACTGCTGACACCAATTGTTACGTTTAACCCTTTAAAAACGTTCGTTTATCTCCTTTAGATAAACCGGGTTGGTGGTCTTTGCAATTAAAATAACACACACACACTCTTTGTATTTGCGACCTGCCGATTTTGCGGGGGCATTTATATGAGCACTAGGTCTAAAAATGGACCACTTTTAACCAAAATTAATAGGCTTCGTCCTTGAGCCGATATAGGTCCAAATTTCATCAAAATATCTTAATATTTGCGACCTGTAGAGTGCGCACATGAATGCATAGACAGACAGACGTACATCGTTAAATCGAAACAAAAAGTGATTCTGAGTCGATCGGTATACTAAAAGGTGGGTCTAGGTCCAATATTTGTTGGTGTTACAAACATCAGCACAAACTTATTATACCCTGCCTACGTAGTAGTTTAGGGTATAATTAAAAAGATTTAAAATTAATATTTTTGGAGAAAAATCCAGAGTTTCATTATTAAACTCAATGAAAGTTTTGAATTCTACTAAATCAATGTTTTTCTTGAAAGAATTGAAATATTTTAGACCAAACGAAACATGATTGATGTCAATTCCAAAAAAAATTAGTTACAATTTGATGCCAATAAAATTTTTTCAGTTGGCATTGATTAAACCAATGGTTATGAAATGTATTTGTGTACAAAGCAACCAATTATAATTGAAGAAAAAGCATAGTATACAAAAAAAAAATATTTTGCGAAAGAGGGAAACTAAGACAAGAATTCAAAATATCAGCTGTAACATAAATATTCGCTATTTTATCAAGTTGCATCAAGTATAACATATGCTATTCACCCTTCTTTGAACACTGGTTAGTCAAGATGTAATTAGCCTCTAGTAAAAATTAGTAAAACGTCTTGTATATCAAGTGTACTAGTTTTCAGCAATTATATTTATTTATAATTTTTGAGCACTAAACTAATTTTGAACTAATGTTTTACTAATTTATTTTGCTACAAAAATTGTGCCTATAACCGCATTTATAGCGTGGACGACAACCAGATAGACAAGATGTAGATGTCGCAGCTTGCCTGGATGTAGTACAGACAACGAAAATGATAATTGAAAAAAAATTACTTAATTTCTATATATAAATTTTCAGCAAATAAATTAACTAAAGTAAAATTTCGCTACAAGTTTTTTCAGTCTACTAATATTCAGCAAATACTTTAGTGATTTTTTTATTTGCAATCGTCTAAGTGAGATTACAATTTTTTTTGGTAAAAATCAGATTGCTGATTTTCTGCAAACCTTTGGCTGAAATTACCAACTTTTTTGCAAGCACGCTCCTGACTAAAAATTTGCTCACACAGCAACATTTTTTGCTGACTTTACTACCTTTTTTTAGTGTACTTGAGGAAGTAGCGAATATTTAGATGTGGTTTTGAAAACAAATGATTTTTTCATCAACTATAATTGGTTGTTTTACGTATTGAATAATGCCAATTAAAAAAAAAATTTATTGGCATTGATAAATTATAATGGAAAAAATTTTATTATCATCGCAGTGTAGAAAATCATTACCACATATGTGGTTATGTAAATATATACCTGGTATTGGTAACTAGTTACTTTTCTTATTACATTTCTTATTACCTTTGTATGGCGATGTCGCGCAAAATAATAACTTATGCTTACACACCAGCATACGAAAAATCAAAAAATAAGTCGTTACCTATGTATATGCTTACCAGTACTGACAAAAAGAATGAGTCTAAAAACAGATTTTCAAAAAAATGAGTTTTATATAAAAATATTTTTTTATTGTAAAAATTTTTTTTAATAAAATGTTCTAGTGCGGGAATCGAACCTAGGAATCCAGGTTGCCAGTCAATAGCTCTACCATCTGAGCTATCTCGACATGTAATGTTTGATAGATAAGAACATAATAGACCTGTTGCACACAAGTCAACTAACTCGCCAACATACAAAAAATCAAAAAATATGTGGTTACATATATTTAAAAAATATTGAGTCTAAAAATAGATTTCAAAAAATTTACAAAAAAATCTATAAAATTACTTTCTATTTGAAATAATAATAAAAATAAGTCATTATCAGTAACTCATTATTATATGTTTTAAAATAATGCAGAAGGTCAGTCGGTGTTACTACTGGTGGTCCAAAAAATAATGATATGTTTTTACCGTTTCTACACTGGAACTGTTATCAAATATTGCCAATGAAATCGTCAATTATTAATTCAATTAACCAGTTTCAAGTATGATTAAAAAGTACTAACAATGTCGTAACATTAACTGACAAATTTTTACTACAAAATTTTTTAAATAAACTGACGAAATTCGTAAAAAACTACTGTTTTTTTCACAGTTATTTTTTTTTTTTTTTTTTTGATATTATAAAATTGGTAAAAGAATGTTTTTAGTTCGATTTAATCAGTGTGTTCCCGTACGTTCCCAATGTTACCGAAATTTACCCAAAGTTACCGAAATTTACCCAAAAGCGTTCCCGTACTCGAGAATTGGGTAAATGAGAGCGCTATTGAGAGTGTATTAGTGCTTCTCTTTTTACCAAAATTTACCCAGACTTTTTCTTCGGGTAAACTTTGGTAAAACAGCTGATGCAAATATAAACAAAAAACAATTGTGAAATTAAATTAAAAATTGTAATTAAATAAAGAAATAAGCAAAAGAAACTTGGTTTTTTGTTAAAATTAATTGAATAAAATCAAAAACAACTTTTAAATGCGAATATATGTCTATTTGTGCCGATTTGCAAACTGAAATTATACGTATTTTCACATCAGTGATGGGATTTTTGGCACAATCTAAGATTGATTGGTACAATGGCACAACCGATACTATTTTGGTTATCTACAAAATTTAATAGAAAATGAATTTAAAAAATAACAATTCTTAAATTTTTAGTTTCTAAGCATTTATTGGTATTAAAATACTTTTTCGAATAAAGCAAAACTAAAAAATGGCATCGAAGATATTACCGAATAAAGCACCGTAAGTTGTTTTTCACGTGAAAAAATTTCTCTCAGACTTTAAATGCTTTAAATTGCAATTTAAGTTAAAAAAATTAACAATATTTTAATTTAATAACAAAGCCACAATCACAATTAACACAAAATGTCACTTTTTTACCAGTAAAATAATAGTCTTGGACATTAAATTTGCGTGAAAACTACGTTTGCACAATTTTCACGTGAAACTCATTTTCGTGAAAAATAATTTTTTTTTATATGGAGTATAACAGTTTTTTCACGTGAAAACTGAATAACTTACGGTGCTTAATCCATAGAATTTTAAAAATTCAAATGTAATAAATTTATCTCAGAGCTTCGAAAGAATTAATTTAAGTTTAATTCATAAAAAAATTAATTCAGTTTTAGAAAATGTTTATATGTATACCATTCCGTGCAACCATTCCTATAGAATTCATTCATTGGCTGCATTCCCAAATCTTTAATAAGTATCGGATGAATTTATCATTCACCTTTTAATTGAAAGAAATTTGAATTCATTCAAATATAATTAATTCCATAAGAATTCAAAATAATTCCATAAGAATGCATTTACAAAATGAAAGTTGAAAACACGGTTTCTAAGTGAAAATTGAGTTTTGGCACAATAAAGTCCCATTTGGCACATTTTTGTCACACACTTGGCACAAAACAAAATTTTTCAAGTCCCATCACTGTTTAACATTATTCTTTAAAATAAGTTTTTGGGCTAGAAAAGTGGTTTTTTGCGTTCCTGTACTATTGGGTAATTTTGTCATTTTGTGAGAGGATTTTGTGCTTACTCTCATTTTACCGAACTTTACCCAAAAAGTAAAGAAACACACCTAATATCATATCACATTTTTTTTTTAATTATTTTCAAATTAAAGAAAGATGATAAAATTTTGTACAAGTAAATTATAGAGAACAAAAATTTAAAAAATTCGATAAGGCCGGCTAGATTTTCGACTCTCGCTACAAATCTATCTCCAGTATCCGTGCCGTTATGAGTTTATGAATTTGAAACAAATAAGCAAATTGAAACAACTCAACTGGACTAACCTTATCGAATTTGAAAATAATTTAAAAAGAAAATATAATATTTGATTTCAAAATCGAACGAAAAACATTCATTTATAAAAGTATATTTTAATAAAAAAAACTATTTTTTCTTTAGATTACGAAAAATATGTAATTCCTTCAGCGTACATGAAATTTAAAATAAAAATTCTAAAACGTTCTCCAGTTATTAGGTTTTTCTACATTGAAGATATAATAAATTTTTGTGAACTTTATTTACAAACCCAGAATGTATCAATAATAACAAATATTTACTAACTTAACAAGAATTTTCAAAACTTCAGCGAAATTTTCATTTTAAATAACTAAAGGATAAAAAAAATTAAATATGTTAATAAAGTGTTGTTTCTTCAAACGCGTCTTATAGACCAAATACAATTAATATTGTCATTAATATGTATTTTTATCAATTCTAATTTAGTAGGTTTGAGGTTAAGAAGAAGAATAAACATTCCTCAAACGTTATAAACACATTAAATTTGCAAATCAGACTAGATCTAGTTTCTGCCTTTTTATCGGCAGGCTTCATCAGTGATCTTCCATTAAATTGTATTATTGTTTATATTTTTATTGTCAGATTGTCTCTATATGAATAATTTCAGAAGTGATCAAACAGACATATACAAACATTCTACTTCAGATTTTCTCTGTTTATCTTCTTATTTCCTCCGTGTCACCTTTTCACAAATATGTTAATCTTTTATTTACATTTAGAAAAATTAAAGACCTAGAAAGCCCAATTTAGATTGTAAAAAAAAAATTTAAATTAAAAAAATAACGGCTACTAAAAAAATACTGTTTTCGTAGTTGTTTATTATAATATTAAAAATAACTGCTTTAAACAACTCTTACGAAATACTTCAAACGACTGCTATGAAAATAGAAAAACAACTACAATAATATTTAAAAACAACAACTGCTGATTACTACACAAACAACTTTCATGCAGTAACTGTCAAACTTTTCTGTGTGTTTGAATGATGCAGATTTTTCTGTTAGTGTACAAGAAATAATTCTTTGGTATCAGAATTTTATCCCATATGAACTACTTTTGTTAAAATATTTATTGTTTCATTATTCCATTTCATTGCAGTCCAAAATGCCTGATACTTTAAGAACACTGCGTGCTAAACTTAAGCCTACTAATGATTCTTACATAGATCTGATTATCGATGAAGTTTTACTGGAGTTAACAAATTGTTGTAATGAATTGCAGCATTTATTGTCGACAACCCTTGTTCAAGATGAATGGCCTGATTTGATATTGGTTTTATTGACTGGTAATAAAGAGTCCGGTTTTTGTAGATTGAATGCAAAAAGCTTTCTATATCCTTCCAAAGATCGCGAAACTAGTCGCAATAGTCAGTGTTGGAAGGTACGAAATTTTATGTTTAAGGTAAGTGATGTTTCATATGTTAATTAAAATATTTCAAATACCTTTATGCTACTATTTATACACTAATAAAAAAGTCTGTAAAAATTTTAGTTAAAACTACATACTACAAATTAGTTAAAAATTACATTGTAGAAAAAATCTAAAAATAGATTTGAAATAATGATAAAAATAGGTCGTTTTTTGAAACACATTATTTTTTAATTTGAAATGATGGAACAATTACTAGTTATTAGTAACTCATTATTATGTGTTTTAAAATAATGCAGAAAGTAAGCCGGTGTCATTACTGGTAGTCCAAAAAATAATGATATACCATTACCGTTTCAACAATGGGTTATTACTGGTATTGAAATGGTTTATTTTTCCCCCCTTAGGACGCTAAATGTCAACATACCTGTATTAATTGTGGTTGTACAGTTGCCATAATTCGTGGTTGCCTCAGTATAGTAGCCGAAACAGAATGTGCAGACTTTTTATCAACTATAATGCAAGAATGGCAACATCCAGAACCATTTTATTGGTCACCCATAATCCATCACACTTCCTTTAAATGTCACATTTTCATACATCAAGCAAAAATAAGACCTGGGGCTGATCGTGATGGTCTTTGTGATCCTTATATTCGAATAATGTTCTGCCAACGGTCTGCCGCTACCAATGTACTTTATTCAACCCTGTCGCCCATCTGGAATTCTGTAATAAGTTTCAAAAATATTATATTGCCAGGAGAATTCGGATGGTATGAAAAAAATCCCCCTTTAATAGCTTTGGAGCTCTATGATATAGATAAAAAGACAGCTGACGATTATTTGGGTTCAGGAATTCTACCAATATCAGTAATAACAAGCGATCTGGTTGATTCTAATGTTAAAGATGATATGGATTGTGCACAACAAAGTGTTAAGGATAAATTGGTCAAGAATAAAAATGCAATACAAAAATATCAATCATTAAAATATCTATCACCACCAGCATTAAAATGGATCCCATTATCGGTGGCTGGGGCGATAAGAGCGGAGATTTTAATGTCGGGAGAATTGGTTGAAATACAAGAAGATGATGGCAAGGCATTTTCAATGGAAGGAAGTGTCACTGTTGGTATACCCAATGCTATTAGACCAAATATGAAAAATTATGTGTAAGTGAAAGAGATTTGATATCCCAGCAAAAAACAGACATGATTTTAGGATCACTGCAGTACTACTAGATACCAGGTTTGGTTAACGTTTAACTTTTAAAATAACGATAATTATCTATCATGCCGATACTAAAATCGATTTGTATATTTTATATCCTCGATATTAGTTGGGGCAATTGTCTTCATATTTTGGCGTTTTTATTTTCTTGGTTTGCCGGTTAAATTTATTATTATTCGCAAATTAACGTTATAAATTGCTGTTTTGCATTTTAGTGGTATTATAACTGTAATATGTATATATTACGGAAATCGACCGATAAAATATTTAAATAAATACGAGGGCAATTCGAAATGTTCTTAGCCTAATACTGAAAAACAAGAGCTAGATTTTTAAAATTATTTTATTTTTCAATATAATCTTCTGAAACTTCAATACACTTAAGGCTGAGTTACCCAACCGTAAACGCAGCTGTAACGAATCAGCTGTTTCGAAACCACAAGAAGAAATGTATACGAATGGTTACTAACACGTAAATGTAAACGTACTTGCCGGATCATTCTGTTGAAATCAGAATTTTCTATCCGGCATCGAAACAGCTGAATGATTTTAGTCGGAAAAAATATGAAATGAATAAAGAAAATTGATTCAAACAACAAATAAGGAATATAAATTAACAAATAAATGGAAAAATTTAGAAAAAAATATAAAACCACATGAAATAGATGCTAAATAGTAATGTCGTTTACGGTAATCTATAAGTGTACTCTGTAGCTACGGCACGGTACAGTTACATCACATTTACGTTTACGGTCCCATAATCCGCCCTTTAGTCCAACGTTTTCTAGCAATTTAATCCCTTGATTAAAATAATAATTCTGAAGCTCCTCAAAATAATCGTTTGGGAACAGGTAGAAGTCAGAGCGAGCTAAATCAGAGAAATGAAGAGAAATGAGAAATTTTCATTCGAATGCGTTTTTGGTCACCTGTTAACAAATGCGGCATCCATCTTGCAGAAAGCTTTTTCATCTGTAATTCTTAATGCAAAATAAAATGTACTCGATCATTTGACATGCCTATGGCATTACATATTTCACGCACTTTCACTCGTCGATCGTCTAATCGCATATCATGTACTTTAGCTATGATTTCTGGCGTTGTTGCAGTTCGTGGTCCATCTTCAATGCTTGTACGATCACGTTTAAATTCAGCAACCGAATTTTTTACTGTTGCATCTGAAGAAGCACTTTAACCTAAAACATTCACCATTTCATTATGAATTTCTTGTCCCGATAAACCTTTTTATGTAAATATTTATTCACACCACGAATTTAAAATTTTTCCATTAGAAAAAAAATCACTAAAGCGCCTTGAGTTGACAGATAAAAATGAAATTTAACATGTGTTCATATGACGGATGGAAGTTTCCATTATACAAATCTTCAGGCTAAGAACATTACATACTGCCCTTGTAGGTTAAATATGAAGACAATTACTCTTAATGGTATCAGCGTTTTAAAACGTTCATATGGGGTTTAGCTTCGGCGTGATTGACAATTACCTTTATATTAAAACTGAAACGGTAACAAATTGTAGACCTACAAAAAATTAAAAAGTCTTAAACCAAGTTATTTTAGTTTTAGTAAAACCCAGTAAATGGCCATTTTTTGTTGTTTATTTTGAAAATTTGGAACATAAAAGGCAGTTGGAAATGGAAATCACAAAAGGAATCAACTTTTAGTTGATGAAAAATGCAATTTCAGAACTGATATAGTTTAATTGCGAGGCAGGGAAACTTTTTTTTGTAAACATCGCGCGATTTTTCCAAAAAAAAAAAAATTTTTTTAATGTCTAAATTTTTAATACGTTTATAGATTACTGAAAAAAAAAATTATTTTTGAAGTCGTGGGAACATTTTCTATCATTTGGGTACCATTTTACCATACAAGAAAATTTCAACATTTTCAGTCGCCCATCTTAAACGATTAAAATGGCTCTAGTTAGGGCTACATTTTATGGATAAAAAAAGAATAACATTTGAGAAACCCCATAAACTGCAGTTTAGCCAATTTTATTTATGTATTAGATAGTGCTCATTCCGAATTTGTTATTGCTCTTTCGAGGTTGTTTCATTCTTCGGTATAAAGTTGCTAAATGAATCGTACCAACAACTGATAGACCAATTTTTGGACACCTGGCTGGGCTATAATGCTAGAAATTTGACGTGTAAAAGTGACCCCAAAAAATTCAAAATTACTGATAAATTAATTAAAAATTACTGTGTGATAAAGGAATCAAAAGTAACGGACCGGTAATTTTTTTCTTAGTATAAAAAAAAAGGTAAAGTAGACATGTTTATTGGATATGTATTCGATATTGTGTTGGGTTTATACGTTTTTTCACGAAGCACTTTTTACCGATATTTCAAAATTTGTACGTGGTTAGTAAATCTAGGTACAAAACAGAGGCAATATGGGACAGTCATCTCTAACGAATACATTGTATGTAATGTTTCTTCGAATAATATTTAAGGTCTCTTTCAGAATGATTTTGTAAAAATAAGACCAGATGTCTACTGGGTAACTTTTCTTTAAAGGAGTTCTATGACGGGTCTCATCCCAAAATCCCTAATGAAAAAAATAAATACTTGTTTCTAACAGATATCGGTCTTTTGTGTTATTTTGCACGATCGTACCGAAACTGTCAAGTATTATGCGAAAAAACACTGGGTGTAAAAGAACATCGAGATCGAAATCCGATAGGAATCACTGTAATTCTTCTTCATCTTCACTTCAACAAAAAAATTAAAATTTGTACCCCTAAATTTGAGATTAGCCAAATCAAAAAAAAAAACACAATACCAGTTCATTAGTTTTGCCCTATCTAAATCGGAGTTCCAACTTGCAAGAGTCTTCTTGTGAATTTAATTGAAAATTTTCATTTTAGCCTCGAAGTTGTATTTGCTGGTTTTCGTAATTACAATAAAACGAATTTATTTTCGGGAAAACATCGTGTTAAAATTATGATGGCGGATCTTTTGTTAACAAGTGGTTTGTCTACGTCACGCCTAAGAAAAAGTATGAATTTTTTAATACTATATGCCTCCGGAGTAGTGGTAAGAGAATGTATTTTCAATAACTCCTAAAGAAAAACTTCATTCGTATAAACTTCTAAATAGAGCCTTCCAGAACAATTGGAATATTGGCCAGCTATAATAGCCACTGATGTATCTGTATCCAGCAAAGGTCAAGAAGCCACTTTGGGTGCTGTTTTAGTACCCAATTCAAAACGTTATTTACAAAAATATAAAGAATTTCCATGTGTCTCTACTACTACGACAGTGGAAGAGAATGAAGTGGAAACCAGTATAGCATCAACTTCTCTGCACATGGAAGCAGAAGAAAATTCAGAAACCAGGCCCCTAATACAAAAGAAACTACAATTAACATATTGGCAGCGTTTAGCTTCAAAATTTCAAAATTCCTCCATAGAAACTAACACAGTTGGAGAAAGCTTTAGTTTGGAAGAAGTTTTTAATGAAAACGAATTTAATTGGTGGACGAAATTTTACAACTCTGGTATAGTAGAACCTTGTGCAGCGCTAACCTCTTTCAAACATAAAATATGTGTGTATCAAAATGAATTGGAAAAACAACCCGAATTTAGTTACCTCAATGATTGGGCAGAACCTCTGCATATGGTTCATGGTGTGAAATATAAGAAAAATTCTTTACCCAAGGAAGAAATTTATGCAACCCTAAAAGTTAATATAAAACTAACCCCATGTCAATGTAGACGTTCAGATATTGGAGCCGGTTCTATGTTGAAGCCTTTAGCTACTGCTTTAAATCCTCGTTATCAGGCTCAATTACAGTCATTGGCCGATTTAGTTAAAATTGTTGTACGTGTGTACATTGTGCAGGGTTTGCAATTTCGTCCCAGCGAGAAAAATTCTCAAGCTGATTCATATGTTAAGATACAATTGGGTCAAAAGCATATATCGGATCGGGTGCATTTTATGCCTAATGAAAGTAATCCTATATTTGGTAAATGTTTTCAAATGGAGGGATTGCTACCAAGGTAACTGATTTTTATTTTTATTCAAAATCATCATTTTAAGATTAAAAGTATTGTGAAAATATGGCTAATATCATTATTATAATTTCAGAGAACATATTTTAGAAGTATCCATTTTCAATCGCTCCAGCATTCATGATGAATCTATCGGTTCTACTTTTATCGATTTGGAAGATAGATGGCGTACAAAACATAGAGCCACTGTAGGTATAGCAAATGAATACAATAGGTAAATTTTGACAAATTTTTAAATGATTTCAATATTGAAGCTTGAAATTTTCTAGTTCAGGTTATAATCAATGGCGTGATCATCTATTGCCGTCGGAAATCCTTAAAGAATTATGTAGTAATAATGATATTCGACTACCAAAAATTAATGGAAATGTTATAGAAGTTGATGGTATGGCATTTGAAGATGAAACTCAAATAGCAATCGGTAAGTTTGGGAATCACTTTCATTAAAGCAGGCATCGGCAAATATATACAACCTTATTTTGTGCTTGTATGAGTGAGTTGCAGCCTCTCTCTCTCAATGCACTGACAAAGAACCAGAGACCCAAAATAACTGTTATATTTCTAAAAAAGTCACCACCCAAATTTATTTAATTATAATACTTCAATAATGCACTATATTTTATAAATCATATTGCACAAAAAAATCACAAAGTTCGGCAAAGATTTTAATTTTTTCAATTTTTATATTTTACTCTATAAATTTCTGTTGTTTTTTGATTTTTATTTTAAAACTTTTTATAAAAGTTACAGAATGATTTTTTTGAAAAAATTAATCAATAACTTTTTTATTTGATAATAAAATAAAAATTAAAAATTGAGCTAAATGGAATGCCGGAAGTTGCTGGAATATACATATTTACTCACTTTAAATCACTGTTCAATCTTTTATTAACACTAGTTGACATCATCAGGATATTATAATTGGTGAAGTCATTGGCTCTATGGCTTTTGATTTATATTCTTAATTGTTATTTTTTGATAAAGAAAAAAAATTACAAAATAACTTTTATTATTTTTGAAAAAATAAAAATCGTGTTTGGATTGTTTTTGTTTGAATTAAAAATAAAAATCAAACAGAGCAAATAAACAGAAAATTAAAAATACTCAAACAAGAAATAATTGTAAAACAATCACTTTTTTGAATAAAAGTTATAACTGTTACGTCCCTGCAAAGAACGTTTGTAAAATGATTTGAAAATTTTAAATGTTTATAAAGGGAATATAAAAATTAAAAAGCAAACAACAACTACAAAAACAAATATCAAAAACAACAACACAAAAAAAAATAAAAAAGTTTAAAAATAAATTGCCAAAAAAATGTTTATGAAGAGTGTAGAAAAATCTGGCAAACAAGCGATGTGACAACCTACTTCATTGACTGACTGCTTGTTTGAAGGTTAAATTAGACGTGCCATAACGCCATAGCCGTAACCATAACGCCATAGCAGACAACCAAAATTCAATTGGTTTCTATGGTTACGGTTATGGCGTTATGGCATGTCACCAATAATCGTATACATTGTAGCCCATAAGATTGGTTTGAACAGCTGTTTTATATGGTTATGGTTATGGCACGTCTAATTGAGCCTTGAGACTGGAGTGAATTTATTTTTTTTTCTTCTATGTGTGAGCTTATGTAGGTGTGAGAGAGCGCCCATGGGCATAGGTGTTGCCGGATTCTGGCCAGGGCTGCCAGATGATTTTGATGAAAAATCTTCACTTTTTCCCAAAAAAAATCGGTATTTTCGGCACTTTGAATTTAAAAAATCGGCAATTTCAAAAATACTAATTTATGTAATATTTAGGTTCCTTTACATAAAAAATATGTGAAAAACTCATTTCGTGTAAAATAATATGTTTTATGTTTAACAATTAAATAAAAATAAAGGCTTAAGAGATAAATGAAATAATAATAAAAAATGTTAGTTGTAATTTTATGAATATTTTTATGATACATATTCAGATATTATCTTATCTGACCAATACTATGTACATAAATTAATTTTTCAGCTTTTAAAAATAGTTCTTCTCCGAACTTAACGTACCCGTACACCTTGAAATATTATGCAAATATTGTGTCTTTTTTTTATTCACTGGATTTATTTTATTTCGTTTAAATATTCACATTTTGTTTTTTAATTTTCAAAATTTAATATATTTATCAAAATGTAATACTTATTCGCTAATATAATGTGAAAGAAAATCATTAAATTTTGTAAAAATGTAAACACCGGAATTGAATTAAACTAAATCCAAAATAGATTTATAAATCATGGATGGTAACCGAAACGAATGCGGTTATCGTTAGGGTAACGATATTTTAGGTTATTTCGGTAACGGTATTTTAAGGTTAACGATATTTCAGTTATATCGCTAACGGTATTTTAAGGGTAACGGTAGTCAGTTATTTCGGTACATACCATATTGTTTTTTGCAAAAACCAAACTAAAGTAAAACAAATCGAATTAATTATCTTAATTTATGTGAAATATTCAATAACCACGTGCAATGACCAGGAGCAGAGAATTTAAAGTAACGGTAACGGTATTTTAAGGATAATGCCTTTTCATCTATTTCAGTAACGGTATTTTATTGTTATCGATATTTCATTTATTTCGGTATCGGTATTTTAAGGGTAACGGTATTTCAGTTATTTCGGTAACGGTATTTTAAGGATAACGGTATTCCGGGTATTTCGGTAACGGTATTTTAAGGGTAACGGTAGTCAGTTGAAAGGATTTTGAATCGTTAACGGTATTTTAGCGGTATTGCCTGCCAACCCTGTTATAAATAAAATAAAATAAATCCGTTTTGGATTTAGCTTAATTTAACTCCAGAAATTGCGTTTTCGAAAAATTAAAATTTTTTTTTCACATTATATTAGCGAATAAGTGTAGAATTTGAATAAAAATATTAAATTTTGAAAATTAAAAAACAAAATGTGGATTTTCTAACAAAATAAAATAAATCTAAAAATAAATACAGTGATTAAAAAAGGCCTATTTTTACTAGGGCTCATATATTCATGCATTTATAATCGTGTTTTATGTACATAAGATGTATGTATGAATGAAATCGAAAAATATGCACTTAAAATTTTAAAAATATGCTTTTTCTATTGATTTTTCCAACGTTTTTGATATTATCAATTCAGTTTTAGTATAACATATTTGTGTATTTGTCTTTAAAAGTAGTTTAAACATGGAAAATTGCCATTAATCATTGTCAGAAATTGATTTATGTTTGATATTTTTGTATTCGGGATTAAAAAAAATTTGAAAAATATTTAGAAATCAGAATAGAATATTGTTCTACCTAAAGTGCAAATCCTAACATGATATTTAGAAATTTTAAAAATGTTTTTTTTTTGTACAGCGTATAGGAAAAAACACAGTTTTAAAGTAAATACAAAAAAGGATGCTAAAAAATATTCGTTTTTAGCAAATAATGCAAAAAAATACGTACTTATACCACAATATGCAACAAACTATTTTAAAAGAATGCATTTTCAGCAAGACATGCATTATCGCAAAGCTATTTTGTTAATATTATTTTTCAGCTAACGATAGCCGTATTTTGTCTCATGCCTATCAACGTTAAGTATTTAAAGCAAATCTACATTGAAGCGATTGTTGTACAAAAAATTTTAAACAGGTTATGTTTATAATTTTTCCGTTATAATCCAACGTACGTCAGCAAAAGTTTTTAGGAAGTAACGCGAATAAGTTACGTTAGATGTGAAAATGTATAAACGTTGAGATTTCTACGTTGATAATTATCCGTGTTGAAAGTTAACGTGCATACGAAAAGTAATGTGTTAGTTTTCATCCTAAACGCGTTTTTATGTACTTTGAGTTTTTTATGAGTTAACGGATATAGTTAAGTCGAAAACACAGCTGATAACAAACATGAATTTACACGAACTTTCGAAATGTCAAAGAAAGAATTATTTTCTTATTTATTAATGCATTGTAAATCACCAAAAATTTAAATTTCGTGTTTTTGAGTTTTAACAGAAAATCGGCATTTTTCGACCAAAAATCGGCAAATCGGCATTTTGCATATTTTTTAATAAAAAATCGGCAAAATGCCGAAAAATCGGCAATTCTGGCAGCCCTGCTTCTGGCATAGGTGTTGCCGACTTCTAGATTAAAGAAAAGAAAAAGCATTTAAATAATATTTGCGCTTACAACCCAGTGAGAACTATTAAAATTCAATCGTAAATTAAGTTTAAAAATACACTTAAATTAGTATGTCGGTAGAATTAAAACAAAGATATTGTATATGCATTTAAAAAAGCATTTTTACTACAAAAATTTGGACAAAATTGGTAAAAATTACTCTTTTTTAATGTTTTTATAATATTAAAAATAACTGCTTTAAGTAACTGTAATGAAATTCAGTATTTTTCGTTAATTGTTTTTTTAAATAACTGTCATAATAATTGTTTTGTATTTTTCCATAGAAAAATAGCTGCAACTGTAGCTTAAAACAACAACTATTGATTACTACACAAACAACTGTCATATAGTAACTTTAACATTTTTTGAATATAAAATCATACTTCAGCAATTTGAATACTTGTATTCAAAAAAGGTTTTAGATCTATTATGTCCTCTAGATGTGTTATAAGTTATATAGACATTTTTCTAAAAGACTTGGGAGAAGAATGGACCCATTCTTCCTTTTGTCCTTTCAAAACAATATACTGTGAAATTGAAAACTTAAAAATGTTTAATTTTCTCAACTTTATTGGACAGTATTCAAATTTTGGGTGTAAATCTGGGAAAAAATTTAAATATGAAAATGACTTACAAAAACAGCAAAATTAACTGAATTTGCTTTTGTCTTGGTAAGAATTTTCACTCCATAATGACATGGGCGGCACATGGGATTTTTTTAGCTGCCTTTCTATTGGGCAGCTAAAAAAATACGTGTTCTTTACACTCAAAAAAAAGATGAACTAAAAATGACGAATTTGAACTAAAAATGAGGAAAACTGATAATGATTTAGTAGCTTGGCTTCCTTTTTTAAGTTCAATGTTTATTCCTTCGTAGTTAAATTAGAACAATATGTTAACTAATTTTAGTTAACATGCAGTTCAAACTAAAATTGAAAATATATAAACTGAAAAAAGAACGCCAAGCTACACATACATTCACAAACTATACATGTTTTTCTTAAATTTTTTTACATTGTTTTAATTAATTAATCTGTTTAATACTTACCAATTTTTACAACACAACACACACTTTATTAAATTTTAATACTTAACTTTTAAATATTTTTAAATCAAATTATTTTTAAACAAATTAAATATTTTTATATGTTTATTAAAAAAAACTGTACATCACCCCCGCACGATGTGTATAGGTCAACGAGAACTTGCATCAGTGTTGCCATTTCAGTGCTTTTCGGGTATTTTTTGGTGCTTTTTTCCTTCCCGTACCCGGTGATTTTTTACAAATACCCGTTTATAAAAAGCGGGTATTTGCAGTGCTTTTTCAGATTTCTGGCAGTGCTTTTAGTGCTTTTTGTACAGTTTATATTTTTGGTATTTGTTCTCCTTTTTTTTAATTTTTCTTGAATTTTCTGTCAAAGTTGAAAAAATAATACGAAATATACAAAAAATACATTTTTTCACAATGTTTGTAGTACAATTTTAAATATCACTTCGTTATATTTAAACTTCAAAATTTTGAAATATTAGTTTGGTGCTTTTTTACCCCTTTTCTGATTATTTTTTGAACCTTTTTTACACGATTTTATAAAGCTAAAATGTGTTTTTAAAATCTTGACTTAAATTTTTCAAAAAATTATTATCGTGCTTTTTTACCCCATTTTTGGTAAATTTTTACCCTTTTTACCCGTTTTCACAATGCTCACGGTGCTTTCTTGCCTTCAAGAGTTGGCAACACTGACTTGCATACTGATTTATTTTATTTATTCTCTTTCTAGTTACACACTTCTACTTTATTCTTTTTTTTAAAATATTTCAAACAAACAAAAGAAATTAAAACATTACAATGAAAAAATAAAACACACAAAAAACCATATTTTATGACTTCGCAACAGCGAAAATTTAAAATTTTCGGTAGACCAAATTTCGGCGCTCTTTCATTTGAGTAAAAATTCAGGCAAATTTTGAGCAAACTTAATTGTGATTTCAATTATGGTTACTTCATTATTTTGAAGTAATTTTAAAAAATTATAATTTTTTTGTATAATTTCATACGGTTTTGGATAATTTTTTACCTTCAGCTGTATAATTTTTTGTTTTACTGGTGGCAACACTGAAGTTCATATAAACTTATTTTGAATGATAGAAAAGTTCATAATAAACTTTGCTAATAGAATTTTGTTAAGTTAAATAATTTGTAGGAATATAAATTATTATTAAGAAAATTTTTATTGCTTTAAGTAAAATTTTCTTAAATTTTTTTTAATGGGGTCATTTTGTAACTCGAATGAAAAACGTTTTTTCGTTTTCGTTTGAAACGTAAACGAAAATATTTGGTATTTTATAAAACGGGTAGTAGTTTGCGTTTGTTGCCATTTGCGAGTTATTATTGCCAGACAAAAATAATAATATTTGTGACATGGAATTACAAATTATTTAAATAAAAATTTGTTCATATATTTTTCCAAGTCTGTTTAGCCTGATTGGTAAATGAGTTGTTGTTTTTAGTTCTAATATTTTTAGAGTCCAGGTATCGAATCCTGTGTGGGGAAATTTTTTTCTATTAGTAGTTTTTTTTTTTATGAAATATTTTTAGACATTTTTTCCTAATAATATGAAACAAATATATTTAAGAAAAATTTTAAATTGTGCAGAAAATCAACCTAAATAAGAAGAACCTTACATTAGCGGATAGCGAAGGAGTACAAAGTGTGGTTTGTTAAGATGGCCCTTAAGTTTCGAATTGTCAGTTTTTAGTTTTAAAACCGCTCAGTTTGTTTCATTTGGTCTCAAACGTAGAATTTTATATATAAAGAAAAATTTTTTTAAACGTAAATCGTGTCTTAGCGCACCTAAAATCAGATATTTTTAAAATTGCCCAAATTTTCACTAATTTGCATATAAATTTAAGTGCTTATGCATAATAATTTTATTTTTTGTAACGATTTTTGTGTGAAAAATTTGTTTAATAAGCCGTTTATAAATTTAAAAAAAGAATGTGCATATGACCCTAAAAGGATTATTTTTTATTGAGAATAAAAAATATAGGAGTATCATATTTAACTACTTCATATTTTTAAACCCATATTTATACAATTTTTATTCCAAAAATTGCAATTACCTAACTTTTTATGCAAAAACTTTAACTTTTTAATAGGAAACGACAACTATTTCTGTTCGTTTGAATATGGCATAACATTCGTTTGCAAATGTTTACTTACTTCTTATAAAATACCATTTTATTAAGGAGTTTGTCTTCGATTATAATATTGCCAGATTGAAAAAAAAAATTTTTGATTTTGAGTTTTACAAAATTTAAAAAAATTTAAAACAAAAAAATGTTCAAACGAAAGCAAAGTTTCGTTTTACAAAATGACCCCATAAATATTTTTTAAAAAATTATACAAACATTTTAGTTTATGTTTACTAAATCTGAATGCAAAAGCAAACTTGGAAAAATATTGATTTTTTTTTATTTTTGGAAGAGTTTAAATTCCTTTACTTAAGTTAAGCTATGTACTGTATTTTGGTAAATTTATAAACTTAAATCAATTAACTTTAACTTAAACTAAAATTTAACACAGAAAATTAAAGTGAACTAAATTCAACGGAATAAACTATTCAGAAGCTAAAATTATTTTCTACAAATGAGTACAATATACTTAATATTATAACAATTTAACTAATTTTTGGTTAAATAATATGAGTAAAATTTTGAACTATTCCTGAGTTTATGAACTATTTTTTTTTACTCACATTTAGTAAATTTTCCAAATTTTAAGTTTTTTTTCGCTACTTTAAGTAAAATTTAACTTATTTCAATGAACTTTTCTGGAGTTCATTTTGAACTACAGTTTAGTTCACTTTAGTTCAATCTTTTTTCTGAGTGTAGACACCAAAGCTCATTAGGATCTGCCGGTCCGCATTGGGAGTCTTTCCTTTTAAGCAAGAAATCTCTACTATTTATAAAAATCAAGTAAATTTTTAAAAAAATCGCTAAAATTGAAAAATCAATCAAATTGACAAAAATTCAAAAAGTACTCTAAAATTAAAAAACGCTAAAATGAATAAAAATATAAAACACTTGTATTCAAAAAAATGTTTTGAATTTTATTACAGTTAAATAAAACAAATTAACATGCAAAACAATACCAAAAATCGTTCAATTAGCGTCTAATAAGACAAAAAGTTTTTTATGAATAACCATGTAAAATTAAAAACAAAAATTGGAAAAAAGCCAAAATTAAAAAGTTGCTAAGATTTAAAAAATCGCTCAAATTAAAAAAATCGCCAAAATTGCAAATATCACCAAAAATTTTGAAAAATCGCTAAAATTGAAAAAAGCACAAAATTGAAAAAATTACCAAAATTTAATGTCTCTAAAATTTAAAAAAAAAATCTAAAAAAATCAAGATAATTGCAAAAAAGAAATCAAAATCACTAACATTATAAAAAAAAAACTACAAAATTAAAAAATCATTAAAAGTTAAAAAATTCCTAAATTTAAAAAAATTTAACTTTTTTTAAATTTAGCAATTTTTCAATCTTTATTCTCTGTAATTTACTTGTACAAACTTTATTAATTTTCTTTAACTTGAAAATAATTTAAAAGAAAATGTGGTAATATGTATATGATCTAAAAATCGAACGAAAAACATTCATTTAAAACTAAAAATAAATGTTAAAATTGAAAAAAATTGTAAAATGAATGAAGCTTATGTATAGTTAATCTTTTATTTTGGTAAATGAATGTTCTTGATTCGATTTCAGATTATATGTTATCCAATTTTCTTTAAAATTATTTTCAAAAGAAAGAAAGATGATAAAATTTATAAGTAAATTACAAAGAATAAAAATGAATGGGGGAAATGTTTTTAGTTGATCTGTTATTTTTTAAGTAAATGAATGTTATTTTAGTTTGACTCAAGATCATAAATTAATAGCACTTTCTGTTTAAATAATTTAAACAGAATTGTATAATTTTTATTCTTTGTAATTTACTTATAAAAATTGTATCGTCTTTCTTTGATTTGAAAATAATTTAAACAGAAATGATATTAATTTATGATCTTGAGTCAAACTAAAATAACATTCATTTACTTAAAGAATAAAAATTTTAAAAAATTCAATAAGGCCAGCAGGATAGAATATATATTTTCGGCTGTCACTACAATTCCTTCATCAGTATCCATGTAATTATGGGTTAATAATTGATGATGATCTATTTATATTGAATGTGAAACAAATTGACAAATGCGAAGCAACTCAATTTGTCTAACATCAAAGAAATTCTAACAATGCGTTTTTGCTTTGAATTTTATTTTTAGTGCCACAGCTGGTTTTATAAAATTCAACTCTGATCGACAACTTATATTACAAAGAAAATCGTAAAAATTGTCAACAAAAAAAATCGCTTAAACTGAAAAAATCTACAGAATTGAAGAAAATTGCCAAAAAAAAAAAATTACTAAAATTAAAAAAATTAACAATAAAAAATGTATTAATATAATGTGTTATAAATTAATTTAATTAATTAATAATTAAATTAATTAATTAAAAATTAAAAAAATTTATTAAATTAAAAGAAGCCAAAATTTAAAAAAATCAGCGCATTGAAAAATTGCTGAAATTGAAAAAACCGCCGCAATTAAAAAATCGTTAAAATTAAAAACAATTTTTAAATTGCGAGAGAGAGAGATTTTTATATTTTTTTACAGATGGCTTATAATTGCTTCCTTGAGGAAAAAACTGATGTTGAATTTGATTTACACCTTCAGTTTTCGAGAAGCGAGAAGGGTTTTGACATCTGGTGTAAATATTATTCTTCCAGCTCTTTTAGTTTGCAAGATATGTACGATGAAAATTGGCTTTAAGCGGTTTTTTATTTATTTTTTTCATAGATGCCCCATTATGAATTCCCTGGACCAAAACCGTTGTCCGTTTTCATTTAGTTTTCGGGATATGGACGTTACTGTTTGCGCCAGAGTTTTAACGATTTTTCTAATTTCAATTTCTGACGATTTAGGGACCACCTTAATACACACACTTACTATTAGTGGAGGATTTTTATTAGCAGTTCATAGTTTTAGATTATAATTAATAATTAAAATTTCGTATTCCGTAACTAAAAAAACATAAAAATTATTTTGTTAAAATTGTAACTGAAACTTATTTATTAGTCAATTATTTGAAGTAATTGATCCTTATTCATTAATATTAATATTTTGTTACTACTTACATTTCATAACATTTTAATTGCAGCTGAAGATTTACAAGAACGTTTAAGTTTAACCGTTTTGAAACATTTGAAAGACTTGCCATCTTTTGGTTACAAACTTGTGCCAGAACACGTGGAAACTAGATCTTTGTATCGTAATGAATGTCCAGGCATTGAACAGGTATAATTTCTATAAATAAAAATGTGAAATAGAAAATTTCCTTAATTAACCTTAAAAACAAAAAGGGTAAAATACAGATGTGGATTGAGTTGTATGATGGAAATCTAAACATACCACCACCCATCGACTTAACACCTCAACCACCACAAATCTATGAACTGCGTCTTATTATCTATAATGTTTCAGAAGTAGTTTTAGATGAAAGGAATATTTTTGGAACGGCTATGAGTGATATTTATATTAAGGGGTGAGTAAAGAAATTGTTTGATATTTTTCTAATGAAATCTAATTATTTTTTTAATAATAATATTGTTTATTATTAAATATTTTTACGCGTTTTTTCGTTTTGTTATTTAGATGGTGCACTAATTTCGATGAAGCTCAAAACACAGATATCCATTACCGTTCTATGGACGGTGAGGGTAAATTTAATTGGCGCATGTTATTCCCTTTAAAATATTCTAATATTGAAGACATGGTAAGTTGTGTATTGGCTTGAAAAATATCACATAATGTAATTGTAAGGCTTTATTTACATTTGTATGCAAAATATTTTATATAATGACTGCTTATTAATTTTAATTGAATTTATTTTGCAGTTATGTAGAATTTATTCAATGACCAAGATTTTATAGTACAATCATGGATGGTAACCGAAACGATGCGGTTATCGGTAAGGGTAACGCTATTTTAGATTATTTCGGTAACGGTATTTTAAAGGTAACGCTATTTCATTTATTTCGGTATCGGTATTTTAAGGATAACGGTTTTTTAGTTATTTCGGTAACGGTATTTTAAGGATAACGGTATTTTGATTATTTCGGTAACGGTATTTTAAGGTTAGCGATATTTCAGTTATTTTGGTAACGGTATTTTAAGGATAACGGTAGTCAGTTATTTCGATGAATTTTGCAAATTTTTTTACAAAAAAAACAAACGAGATTAAAAACAAAACCAATTTACCAACTTAAAGTACGAAAAATACTCAAACCCACGTGCAATTACCAAAAGCAGAAAACTAAAAATAACGGTAACGGTATTTTAGGGGTAACGGTATTTCAATTATTTCGGTAACGGTATTTTAAGGGTATCGATATTTCATTTATTTCGGTATCGGTATTTTAAGGATAACGGTATTTCAGTTATTTCGGTAACGGTATTTTAAGGATAACGGTATTTCAGTTATTTCGTTGACGGTATTTTAGGGGTAACGGTAGTCAGTTGAAAGGGTTTTGAATCGATAACGGTATTTTAGCGGTATTGCCTGCCAACCCTGATTACAATACTATGAGTGTAGGCAGTAAAATGTAGGGTATTTTGGAGTAATTTGGAAACAATTTTGATTAAGTTCAAACACAGTATACATATGAATATTTGTTTAATTAATTTAAGTAATATATTCCAAAGAGTGGTTCTTGGTCTAACCTTCTGCATTAGTATTTATATGCAAAAACAATGCCTCAATTAATTGTCTCCCAGCATTTTTTTAATTAATTCTCTCTTTTTCGTAGGTGGTAATAAAACGTAAAACTGGTTTAATGGAAGAATATGAAATTAAACAACCACCAATCTTATCATTACAAATTTGGGATAATGATTTAATATCATCAGATGATTTTCTAGGATCCTTAGAAATAAATTTATCAAGTTTTCCACAACCATTTGAAACTGCAAAACAATGTCAATTAACAGATGAAACTACATCAAAAATTATGTATGGCCCGAAAGCCCTCCTTACAGTCCCAATGAAATCTCAAAGAAAATTTGTAAATATATTTAGACAGAAAAAAGTACGCGGTTGGTTTCCCGTTATAGGAAATTTAACCCAAAAGCAAGATAAATCTAAAAAACTGGGTTTAGTGGGAAAAATTGAATTAGAATTAGAGGTACTAACAGAAGCAGAAGCTGCATCATTTCCCGTGGGTATGGGAAGAAATCCACCCAATGCATTACCAGCTCCAAAGTGAGTGTAGTTTGAATTTAAAAAACCGTTTAACAAATTATAACATATTTATGTTTTTACATTCCAGCCGTCCGGAAACTTCCTTTAATCCCTTTACTAATCCCTGGAAAAGTGTAAAAAATATAATTTTACCCAAGTTGAAGAAATGTTTAATTACGGTTTTTATTTTGTTTATAGTTGGTTTTTCTATATTTCTCCTTATTATAAAATTACCCTTAATTATAACCGATTTAGGTAATTAGTTACATTTATTCATGCATTAGTTACATTTATCATATTTATTTATATGAAGATTTCAATTTGTATTGTATGAAATTCATCTATATCATTTAAATCAAAAATATTTATTTAAATAAATTTATCTTAATCACAAAAATCTGTTTTTAATGTTGCTACTGATAAATTTCATCATATTTATTATAAGTTACCCAGTGTAGAAAATCATTACCAGATATGTGGTTATGTAACTACATACTTGGAAATGGTAACTAGTTATTTTTGTTATTACATTTCTTATTACCTTTATATGGCGATGTCGCGAAAAATAATGAGTTATGGTTACGCACCAGCATAAGAAAAATCAAAAAATATATCGTTACCTATGTGCTTACCAGTACTGACAAAAATATTTGAGTCTGAAAATAGATTTTGTAAAAAATAAATTATATAAAAAAAAATATTTTTTATTGTATTTTTTTTTTTAATAAAATTTGCTGGTGCGGGAATCGAACCTGGGTCTACAGATTGCCAGTCAATAGCTCTACCATCTGAGCTGTATCGACATGTAATATTTAATAGATAAAAACATAATTGACCTGCTGCACACAAGTAAGCTTACTCGCCAACATACAAAAAATCAAAAAATATGTGGTTACATATATCGTTACCAGTGTTTAAAAAATTTTGAGTCTAAAAATAGATTTCAAAAAAGTTTTAAAAAAATTTATAACATTATTTTCTATTTGAAATAATGATAAAAATAAGTCATTATCAGTAACTCATTTGTTATTTGTTTTAAAATAATGCAGAAGGTAAGTGGGTGTCATTACTGGTAGTCCAAAAAATAATGATATGTCATTACCGTTTCTACACTGGGAATGTAAAGACCGGAAATATCCGTTGAAGTTACATAGGTCGTTTCAACATTTTCAACATGTGCCCGGACATTGGTCATAATTTTTATATATTAACCAAAAATTGGTCAAATTGTTATAAATTTTTTAGAACAGTTTACTGCGTTGATTCAAATCGAAATACGAGTGTATAACTAAAATGTAATCCATGCATTCGAAATTAGCGGGTTACATGGTTTTTTTATCATATTTTTCGATATCATCCTAATACATAATTATCAATTAACCCACTTATAAGTATGAGCATTAAAAATAAAGGATAAAAAAACAATTAATTATATATGCTAAATAAGTATCATATCAGATATGAAGAGGCAGGCATATGTATTATCAAACTGTTGAAATAAAACAACTTGTTGAGTCTATTATAAAAAGCAACAGTCTATTATCAGTTAGTAAAACCCTTTAGAACTGAACGGTCGTGGAAACGCAAATAATACCAACGGAAACGGAAAACTACAATTAAATATAAAAGTTCAAGCAGCTTAACAAGAGTGTGAATGTATGAGCGTGTATTTGTGAAGTGAATGATTGAAGCGGGGGGAAAATTAACATAGAAAACTCATTAAAATGTGACATTTCTATTTCTATTTTCTAGTTCATATTAAAATATCACGGAATATTTAATTTCATTAAACGTCAAAAATACGTACACTAATAGAAAAAAGTCCATAAAAAATTTAGTTAAAACTATTAAAAAGCTTGTTCGTTTACTTACTACAAGTTACTATATTTACTACATCTGGAAAAATTCAATACAAAAAGTAAACAAAACTTTCCACATGTAGTAAAAGTAGTAAGAATTTCGAGTAAACGAACACATTGTATAATTAGTAAAAAATTGCGCTGCAGAAAAAAACTGCTAAATTAGCAGATTATTTTTGCTACATATTAGTAATATAGGAACAGCAAAAATAAAACTTTTAAATATACAGAATTTTAGTTATATTTGAGCTAAATTTTTGTTAATGGAAAATAGCAAATTAACCTGCTAAAATCAGCAAAAAATTTTGTTAAATAGTAGTCCAAAAAATCACCAAAAAATTTTAAAATTTTCGAAGTTATTTTTCGATTTTTTTTAAATGCAAATAAAAATCGAGCCTTTTGAAACCAGCAGTTTGCAATTTTTTAGCAAATAATTCCGCTGATTTTAGCAAAATAGACTGGTATTTGCATCCAACTAAATTTAGCTTAAAAATAGAAAAAATATTGTAGATAAAACAGTTTATTTTTGCTATTTATAGTCTGCTAATATTTAGCAAAATTTTGTGCAGATTTTACAGTACAATTTGCTATTTTCAATTAACTAAACGTTAACTCTAATATAACTAAAATCCTGTAAATGTAACAGTTTTAATTTTGCTATTCTTATTTTACTAGTAGTATTTAGTAAAAAAAAATCTGCTAAGTTTAGCCGTTTTTTTCTGCAGCATCATTTTTAACTAATTTTCAGTAACTTTTTCTGCTATTTTTACAGATTTATTTCTATGAGTGTATACATACACTCACAATATTTTTTCCTTAAAATCAACCGAATATATACATTAAAACAATAGAAAATAACCCAGGTAGAAAATTACAAAGGGGCCAGCACTGGCAAAGCACCGAAATGGGTGGTATGAGTGCTTGTTAACAGCGCTTTCCCAACGCCTAAATGATAACACCGTTCCACGGTGGTGCCAATGCTTTACAAAGCCCTGGGAAAGCACCCATAAACATAAAAATCAAATCTTTGCCAACGCGCAAATAAAAAAATTACAGTGCTTTCCTGACACCCAAATGATAACACCGATATATTTAATGCTTTGTAAAGTATTGAGATAGCACCAAGAAACATAAAAATCAAGTGTTTTCCCTGCCACCAAATTATGAGCCCTCATCACTGAAGAATTTTAAATTACTCTAAAAATAGACTATTCTTGGATTTATTGTATTGTGGAGTAAAAATTATTTAAATATTCACTCTTTTAGAGTTTCTTTTTCAAAACCAAAATAATGTTATAGGAAAACAAGCGCTGGGAATTCACCCTTTTAAAGCGTTGGGAAGGCGTCCAAATTTAGAGCTTTGCCAGTACTTCTTTTTGTAAGACCGCGGTCTACTTGCGCTTTGCCAGTGCTTCTTTTTTGTTACCACACATAATTTCCACCTGGGAAGTTAAAAAAAGGACTACCCACTTTTCCTTTAAAACAATTGTATTTTGTCGTTTATTTTTAATTGTTATTTTATTAACTGGCAAAGTCGGTAAAAATAATAGATTTATCGTTTATTTTAAAATTAATTGTATTCTAAAAACTGATTGTTTTTAACAGAAAATTTTGATTGAATATTTTAACTTCTACCGAAAGTCCGTATTTTGTGTATTTTATTTCTTGAATGACTGATAGAAAAAGTTAAAAAATATATTTATTTGCAATTTAACTACTTATTCAATTAAAACAACTTTACTCATTTACTTTTTAAACAACTGTTGAACTTTTACGGTAAAGTTATTGTGAGTGTATATTTTTTTAATCTCTAAGGACTTAACCTGTTCGTAAAATACATAAAACTATCAAACGCCGTTTTGTTTGACGTTTAAAATTGTTGTAATTTACAATAGGTGTCATCGAGTGTTATAAAAATGTATGCAATTTTTATGCTGTCGTCGTTGTTTATTTTTTTTCCTGTTTTCAAAACACTTTAAATGACAAATGACTTAACAAAAGCGTGACGCAATTTTGATGTCTTCTAGGTGTTGAACTTATTATTCAATTAAAAATTTTTGCAGACATTTTCCAAATAAGAATATTTTATTTACAATTTATTCAACCATATTGTTAAAGATTAATGTACAAGTGTCAGTGAAACTTAACGGAAGCTTAGTTTAGAGAAAACAAATTAAACTACAAAAATTATTTACGGTGGGTCTCATACTGCAGGTTTAAACTTTAGTTAATAGTTAACCGAAAAATTTGTTGTTGTTTTGTGTTTTTTTTTACATTTTCTCTTGTTTATAGTTAAGTTAAAGTTAAACCTACAGTATGAGACCCACCGTTAATATTTATTTATTTGGGTTTAACCATCAACTATTTCAGAAGTGGCTATTCTAGTGCAACTAGTTCTGGAACATCTTTTAAGTTACTAATATGAATGGTATAACAGAGATTTAAGTAGTTGACAAATTTCTCTTAGAAATGGTTCTGGAAGTATCGGTTTTAGTTTAAAGTAAAAGTACCGTTGTTGAAGGGATAATTTTTTACAAAAATTATTTTATGAAATAAAATAAATTGTTCTACAAATGATTCTTTGGAACAGAAAATGTAGCTGGAAATAGTTACCCATATGTTAATTATAATTAACAATGATTTTCATCGGTGTGTGAATAAAAAGAATTTATTTTAAACACATATTTCAAAAATATTTCAAAACTTTTAAAAAATGAAAATCATTACAATACTTATTTAAAAAATATAAAATTCAAATAGGGAAATTCTTTAAATCCAATTTCAGTGAAAACAAGTGCTAAAATTTAATTATAATAGTTTTTATTGTACATCATAAAATAAATACAAGTAAATTATATTCCATTGTCTATGTGTGCGTATAAATCCTTAATGAAATTGTGTCAAATGTTGAATGGAAATTAAAATGTCATCACTTTAATTTATTTAATGAATGAAGCCTTAGAAAACAAAAACATCATGTGTTGTTTGAAACAACCCACGAATAAGGGATATTAAAAAAAGTTGTAAGTATGAGTATATATTTTTTTTATTGAATTCTAATATTGTCTAATCTAATATTATCTCGGGGATCTTTGATAAGGTTGTGAAATTTACCTACATTAATAGAAAAAAGTCTATAAAAATTTTAGTTAAAACTACTAAAAATTAATTAAAAATTAACTTACAGAAAAACTATTGAAATTAGCATATTATTTTTGCTAAATATTAGTAAGATAGGAACGACAAAATTAATATAGCTAAATATACGGAATTTTATTATATTTATTTTTATCGGGACACACATTAATTGCATAAAAGGAATTAAATATGCTAAAATCCCAAACGTATTTTACAAATTGTGAAAAATAATCTGTTGGAGTTATGTCCCTATACGGATTTCATTCTTGCCTAAGGAACTCGTCAGGGGACGATGTTTTTAGAACTTCTGGAAATATTTGTTAAGTTAAATTACAAACTCAATGAGAATTTCTTGTTCTCGTCTAGGAGCCTTATTAAATATTCAAAATATCAAAGAAAACACAAAAACAACAACAAAGAATTTACCACAATTTGTTTTGTCATCTTCCAATATACTACTCTGTTGTGTTGACAGATCTAGCAATTTAGGAATTTTAGTTACATTTGAGTTAAATTTTTTTTAATAGCTAATAACAACTTATCCTGCTAAAATCAACAAAAAATAACATAATAAATAACATTGTGGGGCATTTTCAGGGCCATTGTCTGGAGGGTGAGAAATTTCAAGTCATGGTGAAAGTACTTTTATGATCTTTTATATTTTTTTCCTTATATTGAGCTTTAATCGTTTTTCAGCTATAACTGAAGAACGATTGATGATTTCTCATTTTATTCTTCAGCAAAATTGTAGCTAATACTGAATTTAGATTTTTAGTATGCGTTTTGACACTAGCAATATAAAATAATTTTTATTAATATACATATCCATGTAAAAAATCAAATTTATACTAATTTTATCGAAGGAAATCTTGAAAAATTGTTATTTATACACAAAACAAAAGGACGCGAAAAGTTTGCATATAAAGGGTAATTCTTTAAGCCCGATAGAACTTTAAATTGCAAAAAATAATACAAAAAATTTAATTTTAATCCAAAAAATTTTTTTGTTTTAAAGATCAATATATGGCATTAATATTTGAAAAAAATTTGGGGTATATGGCTACCGCGGCTGTTCTTGATGAAACGCATTCTGGACGTCCAATTTGGGGCCACTTTTTCGAGTATTGCTGGCCGTATGTCACGAATAACACGAACAATGTTGGCCTCCAAGGCGTCAATTGTTGCTGGTTTATCAGCATAAACCAGTGACTTCACGTGGCCCTAAAGGAAATAATAGAGAGTTGTCCAATTGACAGGTCCATTTCTCGAAATCAACGTATCGTCAAATTTTTATTTCAATAAGTCTATGTTTGAGGTCGCCGTATAGCACGTATCAATGTCATCCATGTTTTCAAACAAAAAATCATTGATCATGGTGTGGTAATGATCTCCATTGACCGTAACGCAAGCTCCGGCTACATGTTTGAAGAAATAAGGTCCAATGATGCCACCAGCGTGTAAATCGCACCAAACCAAAGCATTTTTCTGGATGTAATGGCGTCTGTAGGGTCGGTTGTGGGTTGGTTTAACTCCATATGCGGCAGTTTTAAGTTAAGCCAAAAACGGACCTCATCGCTAAACACAATTTTGCGTTAAGTTGCGCGAATTGATGACTGATTTTCAAATTAAATCTGGATAATTTGGTAGCGTTGTTTAAGCGTCAATCTATTCATGATGATTTGCCAGAGTACCCAACAAACAATACGTTCCGTTTACATAGCGTTTTCGGACCGTCATAAACGGAATCCAACTCCGTATACATACCGTTTTCTGGATCCGTATACGGACCAGAAAACGGAACTTAAGGAACATCGAAACTGATTCGAATCCGATGAAAGTCCGTCAATGACGGACCGTTTACGGACCGGTCTGTCGTGTGAAAAACGGACATGAGTCCGGCTAAAGTCCGTCAATGACGGACCGTTTACGGACCGGGCTGTCGTGTGAAAAACGGACATGAGTCCGGCTAAAGTCCGTCAATGACGGACCGTTTACGGACCGTTATGTAGTGAAAAAAACGGAGTGACTCCGTTTCTGCGCCGTTTTTTAAAACAAAAACGGACTTCTATATCTACCTAAATTCTGACCATTTTTTATTAATTTTGAGTAGTACATTATAATTTTTTTTGTTTATTAAAATAGGGAAAATAACAACACAATATAGATATAAAACAGTTTGCACCTTCATCCATCATTACGTTGCAATTTAGGCCTTTTATAAAATTTAATACCTGCTAAAAACAAAAAAAACTAATTAGTTTAGATTAAACAGATGGTATTTACATCGGAGTTTTTACACATGACACAAATTAGCAAGTAATTCTTTTTGCACCATTGCATTCATTGCACACATCGTGAAAACACCTTTGGGATTTCATAAATACTTACCATCTAATAAATGGAAGATGAAGTCATTTGTGTGTGAACGGTTTTGCTCTAATATTAAGTTTCAATAATATTTTTTTAACTATTAAAGAGCTGAGCTCTCTTTTTTAAACTAATTTAATAACTTTTATTTGAAAACAAATTAACACAGGTGAAGTCCTTATTTACTAGTACGGAAACGGGTACAAAAAACGGAGTCAAAACCTATTGTGTTGGAAAATCCGTTTACACGGTCCGTTAATGTTCCGTATACGTACAAGCTTTTTCGGATACGTGCATACGGACCATTCACGTGCCGTCAAAGCCGGATTCATAATTCCGTAAGTGCCGGAGAGTCCGTAAAAATGTTTCTTGGGTATACTCATAATTATTGCAAGGAATTCCATGCAAATGCATGTTTTTTCTCGATAGTCCAAAACTAATATGGACTAAATATTTATCAGAATCATCAAATTTTTAACAAACTGGCATCGATTTGTAGTTGCATATTTTGTCAAAAATGCATGTTTTTCCATATTTTGACTTTAAACGCATTTCTGGATCTTTCTGATGTTTATTTTGTGCTTTTTAATGCATATTTGTGCATATTTTTCATTTTTAGGAACATTTTTTATTTTGTAAGAAAATATAAAAAATTTATACGTTTCAATTTTTTGATTTAATCAAAATAACATTCTTAAAAACCTTATTCAACTATGGAAAATCTTCGAGTTCTGTGTCTGTTTGCAACTAACTAACAACTAACTTAAATATATTTTTAAGTTTTAAAGTGCATTATTTTTGCAAAAATAATAGTTTTTAGTGCATATTTCCTATATTTTTAATGTATATTTTTCTTTTTAAGCCGCATATTTTAGGCGCATATTTTCCATTTTTAAGTGCATGCAATTCTTTGCCCTACTGATAATAAATGTCGAAAAGTGAGCGCATTATGACAGTTCGTTTGACAGTTAACCTATATATTCAATATGGCGTGCAGACGTTTTTTAAAGCACCGGTTTACATTTTTTATGAGTCATTTGAGTTCTATTTTTAAAAAGAGCATGGCACATGTGCTATAATATATCAAATATATGTTTTTTAAAGATTACGATTCTGAAGTCATAATTTAAAAGTTTTAAATGGCGAATCCATTACTTTTTTTTAAGCATTTGATCAGGGTTGGCAGGCAATACCGCTAAAATTCCGTTATCGATTCAAAACCCTATTAACTGACTACCGTTATCCCGAAATACCCGGAATATCGTCATCCTTAAAATACCAATACCGAAATAAATGAAATATCGATAACCTTAAAATACCGTTACCGAAATAACCTAAAATATCGTTACCCTAACGATAACCGCGGTTACCATCCATGCATTTGATTCAATTGTTTTTTTTTATACCCTACACCACTACGTGGACAGGGTATAATAAGTTTGTGCTGAAGTTTGCAACACCAAAAAATATTGAGCCTAGACCCAACTTTTAGTATACCGATCGACTCAGAATCACTTTTTTTCAATTTAGCGATGGCCGTCTGTGCGTCTGTCCGTCTGTCTGTCTGTCCATGCATTCTTGTACGCACTCTACAGGTCGCAAATATTAAGATATTTGATGAAATTTGGTACACCGACCTATATCGGCCCAAGGATGAAGCCCATTGACTTTGGTTAAAATCGATCCATGTGCCCATATAAAGGTCCCCCCAAAATTGCTTTGTTTACACGCTGCAGGTCGCAAATACGAAGATATTTCAATGAAATTTAGTTCGCTGACTCACATGGTCCCAAGAACAGAGCTTATTGATTCTAGGTAGGATCAGTCCATATTTGGTCCTATGCCCATAGGGTTAAGCCCAAATTACTTTGGAAGTATCGTAAGAAAAGTAACGTATCATTCACATAATGAATAAAAAGAGTATAAAAAATAAAAATATTGTACTTTTTATCTTTTTCTTGTGCATAGAATTAAATGTCAAGTAATAAAATAGAAAATTTCTATTTTCAACAGAACTTTTTTACGATTTTACTTGACAACAGTTTCAATGCATAGAAAAAAAATAAAAATATATTTCTATATTATTTTAACACATTGAATTGATTACAGATACGTTTTTTTACTTTACGATTAGACTAATGAAGCCTTTAGTGTTAACTCTTATAACGTTACTTACTTGGATGGGAATATGATATATTATTTTAGAGCCTTTTTTGGTTGGCTTAATTATGAGTGCATAAATAATATTACTACATCAAATAAAATAATCATAAAAAACAATTGATTATCGTATCAAAAATAAAAAATAAAATGAGCACGTGGATAGCCTTTATGATACTCCATAAAACGAAATTAAATTAACTATTGGATAATTACCTTATGGACATATAGGGAGTGATAATTAGGACTAGGAAGTTCATGAATCGTGTTTTATGTACATAAAACATGTATTGAAAATAAAAAAAAAAAATTAATGCAATTGAAATTTTAAAAATATTAAAATATCAGGTTTATAAAAAAAAACACAAATTTGTACATCCAATATGGCGGGTCGATATTAGAAAATGATCGAATTCGCTGAGAATTCGTTAGTCGATAGCTTTTGGGAATGGTATTTACGAATACGCCCTCAGAATAAAAGAAAAAAAACTGACTGTTTTCGAATATTAGGCCGCCATACAAGATGTTCAGGTTTTTATAAATCTGAAATGACACACTCATGGAATTATGTAGGTGAATTACAGTTAAATTAACTGAATTTTTAGTTAAAAATGTGTACACTACATTTGCATTGAAATCAATCGCAATATAAAGTTATTTTTAACTGCTAAAAATCAACTGACAAATGTAGTAAATACAACTATAAAAGCAGTTAAAACAATGTACAAGCAAATTATTTTAAGACCGTACAAGTTAAATTTTGCTGCCTAAATTACTAAGACCAATTATAATTAGTTAGTTAATTATATGCGAGAATTAAATCAAGTTAAGAGTATTTACATATACATATGTATTTTTATTAAATTAATAGGGGTTTTAATATAAACTCGTATTCTACTCGTAAACGGTGTAAACCTGGTATGTTTATGAGTTTAATGTCAAACTCCATACAAAAAAAAATATGGGATATATTTATACAAGGTTTACAAGGCATTTACGAGTTTATATGAAAACCCCTAATAATTTCACAGTACCACAAAATAATAAAAATTTGATGCATCGGGATTGCGACACATCATTTGTAATAGACTTTGGTACGCAGATCACGAATATGGAATTTTAAAGTTAGCTATAGTTTAAGAAATGTTTGCAAAAACATTTTTGTAGGAAAATTAGAGTTTTTAATAAACTTTTTGAAAAAAATATACAAAATTGAAAGTAATAACGCTATTTTTTGCAACATTTTAAAATGATGAATTATGCCCTTTAATTTGATATATCGTATTGCACGTTTTTACTGCTGCTATAATATTCCCTATACATGAATATTGAAGTCTTTCTTCTTTGACGATTTCGTTAATAAATAATCTGCCATGAAAGGAATATTCAATATTTGAATTTGTACCTTCAGTAAACATCTCATATTACTTAATTTATCAAAAAAATTTCGGATTTTCTTTTTCAATTTCAAGTTAATATTGACTAAAACTGAAAAAGATCGACCTTTTTAATACCTAAAAATGGAATCTGTGACAAATCTTAAATTATAAAGCCCAGATAAAACCATTCAGAACTATAAAACATATTTTTCTAATCAATTTCAACGAAGTTTTGGATAATTGAAGAGCAAATTCCTAAAAAATAACGATTTTAAATATGCATGTTCAAAAATGTACTTTATTTCCTTTTGCCAAAGCAAATTCATATAAAATGAGTAAAAAAGTTAAAGTCGGGACTGCCGACAATACCCTACACCAGTCTGGTTAAAAGCCAACTAATGTTTGGATCCGAAATTCGAATGGGTAAAAATGGGACTTGTGTCAAAATTTTCTATAAAATGATAAAAGATGGGAAAATCGTAAATATAGCCCATATGGGCGATAGGTCCAAATATGGACCGATCCTATCTAGAATCTATAAGCTTTGTCCTTGGGACCATGTGAGTCAACGAACCAAATTTCATTGAAATATCTTCGTATTTGCGACCTCCAGCGTGTAAAAAAGGCAATTTGGGGGGGGGGGGGGGGGCATCTATGGGCACTAGGTCTAAACATTGACCAATTTTAACCAAAATCAATAGGCTTTGTCCTTGTGCCGACATAGGTCGTTGTACCAAATTTCATCAAAATATCTTAATATTTGCGACCTAAAGACAATGTCAGTAGCGCCGTTTAAGTGAAAAGTCAGCAGGCGCATACATTTACCAAGGACGTCTTAAAAACATGTCCGCATATTTTTACTTTTTCTTAAGTGACGCCAACAAACTATTTGTCATAATCACTAGAATTTATTTTTAACTCTTGCTGGCTCACTAGCTATTTGTCATCATCACAATAATTTTTTCTTAATTCGCAATTACTAACTGCATATTTGCCAGAACCGCGTCTTAACAAATCAATAAAAACAAAAAAACCGCGAATCTGAAAATTAAAAACATATCAATGCCCAGTGTAGAAACGGTAATAACATATCATTATTTTTTGGACTACCAGTAATGACACCCACTTACCTTCTATATTATTTTAAAACATATAATAATGAGTTACTGATAATGACTTATTTTTATCAGTATTTCAAATAGAAAATAATATTTTAGATTTTTTTGAAAATTTTTTGAAATCTATTTTTAGACTCAATATTTTTTAAACACTGGTAAGGATATATGTAACCACATATTTTTTGATTTTTTGTATGTTGGCGAGTAAGCTTACTTGTGTGCAGCAGGTCAATTGTGTTTTTATCTATTAAATATTACATGTCGATATAGCTCAGATGGTAGAGCTGTTGACTGGCAATCTGTAGACCCAGGTTCGATTCCCGCACCAGCAAATTTTATTTAAAAAAAAAAAATACAATAAAAAATATTTTTTTTTATATAATTTATTTTTTAGAAAATCTATTTTTAGACTCATTATTTTTGTCAGTACTGGTAAGCACATAGGTAACGATATATTTTTTGATTTTTCGTTTGCTGGTGTGTAACGACAAATCATTATTTTTCGCGACATCGCCATATAAAGGTAATAAGAAATTTAATAACAAAAGTAACTAGTTACCATTACTAAGTATGTAGTTACATAACCACTTATCTGGTAATGATTTTCTACACTGGGTGTCTGAGCGTCTAGTCATTAGGCGTGTTCGCTTACTTACTACAAGTTACTACTTTTACTACAGCTGGAAAAATGCAATACAAAAAGTAAACAAAACTTTCCAATTGTAGTAAAAGTAGTAAGAAATTCGAGTAAACGAACACACTGATTTACAACATAATCGATTTGAAACTTGTATGTACATACTTAATCTGAATTTAAAACAAAATTCAAATTTGAAAGGAACACTCAAATAAAATTAATATAATTTAAATTTAATTATCAGAAAAATGGAAACTTTGTAATACTGAATTTAGACTAAGCAAAAACAAAACAAAAGCAAAAAAATTACAAAAACCAAGTCATTTACACTGGTTATTTAGTTTTTCTTTGTCACATCACTTTTGTATTACACATTTTTCTTTTTTTTTATTGTTAAATTAATGCAAAAAAATTATTAATACATTTAAAAATTAATAACAACACACAATTTCAAACTAAAATAGAAATATTCTTAAAAAAACTAAAACATATTTTTTTTGACACTTGCTTTACTTCTATATTCGTGGTAACAGGGTGAATCGAAAGTTAACTATAAATGATACTGCGTGTATCAAAAATTCACATTTCAGATATTTTTACTTGGTTTTTGGCAAAAACCAGCTAGAATCTGGTTTTCAGTTTGTATGAAAATTATATGGAAAAACTAAATTAATTTTGTAGTTTTTGGCTCAAAAACAAAAAATGGCCATAAACTACTACACCTTTTGCAACTGTAATTCAGAAAATATCAATTGAAATTCAGAATTTCCATTTGAAATTCAGAAAATATCAATTGAAATTCAGAATTTCCATTTGAAATTCAGAAAACATCAATTGAAATTCAGAATTTCCATTTGAAATTCAGAAAACATCAATTGAAATTCAGATTTTCCATTTGAAATTCAGAAAATATCAATTGAAATTCAGAAAATATCATTTGAAATTCAGAAAATATCAATTGAAATTCAGAAAATATCATTTGAAATTCAGCAAATATCATTTGAAATTCAGAAAATATCAATTATTATTCAGAAAACATCAATTGAAATTCAGAAAATATCAATTGAAATTCAGAAAATATCAATTGAAATTCAGAAACCATCATTTGAAATTCAGAAAATATCAATTGAAATTCAGAAACCGTCATTTGAAATTCAGAAAATAGCAATTGAAATTCAGAAAATATCATTTGAAATTCAGAAAATGTCAATTGAAATTCAGAAAATATCATTTGAAATTCAGAAAATATCATTTGAAATTCAGAAAATGTCATTTGAAATTCAGAAAATATCAATTGATATTCAGAAAAAATCAATTGCAATTCAGAAAATATAAATTGAAATTCTATTGATATTTTCTGAATTTCAAATGACGATTTCTGAATTTCAATTGATATTTTCTGAATTTCAATTGATGTTTTCTGAATTTCAATTGATATTTTCTGAATTTCAAATGATATTTTCTGAATTTCAAATGATATTTTCTGAATTTCAATTGACATTTTCTGAATTTCAAATGATATTTTCTGAATTTCAATTGATATTTTCTGAATTTCAAATGACGGTTTCTGAATTTCAATTGATATTTTCTGAATTTCAAATGACGATTTCTGAATTTCAATTGATATTTTCTGAATTTCAATTGATATTTTCTGAATTTCAATTGATGTTTTCTGAATAATAATTGATATTTTCTGAATTTCAAATGATATTTTCTGAATTTCAAATGATATTTTCTGAATTTCAATTGATATTTTCTGAATTTCAAATGACGGTTTCTGAATTTCAATTGATATTTTCTGAATTTCAAATGACGATTTCTGAATTTCAATTGATATTTTCTGAATTTCAATTGATATTTTCTGAATTTCAATTGATGTTTTCTGAATAATAATTGATATTTTCTGAATTTCAAATGATATTTTCTGAATTTCAAATGATATTTTCTGAATTTCAATTTATATTTTCTGAATTTCAAATGATATTTTCTGAATTTCAATTGATATTTTCTGAATTTCAATTGATATTTTCTGAATTTCAAATGGAAAATCTGAATTTCAATTGATGTTTTCTGAATTTCAAATGGAAATTCTGAATTTCAATTGATGTTTTCTGAATTTCAAATGGAAATTCTGAATTTCAATTGATATTTTCTGAATTTCAATTGATATTTTCTGAATTACAATTGCAAAAGGTGTAGTTTTTGCTCAGTCTAAATACACTATACAAATACTTTTGTATTATTATGATTTAGGTGAACTAAAAACAGAAGGTATCTGGTTCCAGGCTTGGTGGTTGTCTTACGAAATGAAAAACTTTGAAATTTTTAATAGAAGAAAATTAACTACAAGGAAAAGAAAGATAAGATATGAAGGATACAATTTAAGGGGGTGATGATAACTTACTGATCCTTGCTGGAAATGCCAGTGATGACTTTCTAAAGATATATCATCATTTATTCATCACATTGACCTCCTGAAGACATGCCGTGATAACATTTTTACATTTGTATGAAAATGTCAGCAGTTGTCTATAGGTATTTTGTATGGGAGCGGATCAACAAGTCATCAATGACAGCGACATGTCGCTAACAGAGATACAAGCGAGCCGACTTTAGCTGGTCAGCCGTCGCCAGCCGACACCTTTGCCAAGCCGATTCAGCCGCCGACAATAATCGGCTTAGCCAATTTTCGGCTAAAGCCGATAGAAAAATGAAAAAATATAAATTTTTTTAAAATTTTGTTTATTATGTATGTATATGAATTATTTGAAAAGTAAAACTTTCTTGTTTTGAGATATCGTTGATTTTTAAAATGTTTTACATTAAACTGGCGGAAGCACAACCAGGCGATTTTGTTGATACTACAATTCTACAGGTTTCCGCATTATAAGGACTGCGTTTGAAAAAAATGTCCATCACAAAATCCAAAAAAAAACTGTCATTCAATTTTAAAAATAAAAGCCATTTTATAGCCGTATTTTTTAAGATTAAGATTATTATAAAACTATATACAAATTTTTATTATTTTTATTTTACAAAATTTTTAAATTTTTCTGGTGTCTTTCCATCAACGTTTTTATGGTATTATTAACCCTTTCGACCCCAACTTTAAATGGCTGGGAATTTTCCGACCAAACTTCTTGTAAATGTAGCGGAGATATTTGGAATTAAAGTTCAAAAATTAATATGCTGCCGGTCCCGAACTGGTTAAGATTTTTTAAAAATTTTAATTTTTTATGTTTTCTATTACTAAACTCTACATAAAAATTTTTGACTTTTTGAATTTTATTCATCACGCAATTTTTGGGACTAATTTAACCAAAAATTTTATTTTTGCTTAAATTTTACAGTGAGAAAAAATGTGAGTTGACACTATGAAAAATAGCTCGCAAATGAACACTATCAAAGACTGCTATATGAAATTATACACAGGTATTCTAGAACTGCAGTGCTACTGAGTAAAAAAATTTGTTAGACAAAAAAGTAAATATAATAGGCACATAACAACGAAGTTGCTTGTAGGCAACTTTGGGGTCGAAAGCGTTAAATACCTTTCGAGCTCCTAAAATAACTTGCCTTTCCTTTGACATTTGAATTAACTCTTCAAAGTTCTGTTAATTAATTCGTAACAAAAAAAATCGAACGAGCACAAATATGAATTAATTCCATTCAATAAATAGTCTTTTGTGAATTAATTCATTGAATTTTTAATTCAGAATTCAAAAACTGAATTAAAGAATTAATTTTTCAAAGCTCTGGGTGATGTAAAGCTAGGAATAGTCGAATTTCATTTCCATTTTGGTCTACTTCAATTAGTTTAGTAGATATGTACCATTTTAAAAAACCGGGGGCAAAGAAATAGGGCTTTTTTAAAACATCGGATATACTGGTGAGGCCATCTAATAGGTGATGGCAGAAAGATGAAAATCTCATATAAATTGTGTAAAATTTAACAAATGAATGTATAATTTTATCGACATTGTGAAATATAAACTCAATTTTTATAAATTCGGAAAACTACACTCAAAATAATAAGTCTGTTGGCTGAACAGAAAAATTTGTTACTTTAACAAAATGTATTCCTATTTTTGGCTTACAATAAAAGTTGTTGATTTTAACACTTTTTTTTGTAAAAAAAAATTTTTTTTAATTCACTGAACGTAATTTTATTTTTTTTTAATTCACTGAATGTAATTTTATTTTTTTTTTAATTCACTGAATGAAAATGAAATTGAATGAATTCAGTGGTGAATTAATTCAGTAAGGAATTAATTCACTTTTTTGCATAAAAATTTGTTACGTTAACAAAATGTATTCCTATTTTTGGCTTACAATAAAATTTGTTGATTTTAACACTTTTTTTTTATGAAAAATTTTTTTTTTAATTCACTGAACGTAATTTTATTTTTTTTAATTCACTGAATGTAATTTTATTTTTTTTTAATTCACTGAATGAAAAGGAAATTGAATGAATTCCGTGGTGAATTAATTCAGTAAGGAATTAATTCACTTTTTTGGAGAGAAATTTGTTACTTTAACAAAATGTATTCCTATTTTTGGCTTACAATAAAATTTGTTGATTTTAACACTTTTTTTTTTTGTAAAAAAAATTTTTTTTTAATTCACTGAACGTAATTTTATTTTTTTTAATTCACTGAATGTAATTTTATTTTTTTTAATTCACTGAATGAAAATGAAATTGAATGAATGCAGTCAGTGAATTAATTCATTTGATTTAATAAAAAGAACTATAGCAATTGAATTAATTCGTAACAAAATAAATCGAACGAAAACAAATATGAATTAATTCCATTCAATATATGTGACCTTCTCCGAGAAAAGGGGCCTAGTGTTTTGAGAAGAACGCATTTAAAGTTAAATTAAAAATAAAATTTTAATGTTTTTCTCATTTTTATCCACACCTGTTTTTTGACACACTAGGTCCCTTTTCTCGGAGAAGGTCACATATGGTGCTTTGTGAAATAATTCATCGAAGTTTTAATTCAGAATTGAAAAATTTAATTAAGAAATTAATTCTTCAAAGCTCTGGTACGTATCTATTGAAATTCTTGGAAAATGTACCTTTTAGCCGGTTAGCCGCCGCCAGTCGACACTATTTTTTTAAGCCAGCCGTTGCCGATGCGTTTGCGGCTCAACTCTAAAAATCAATCGCCCCCGACCATTTTAGGCATTAGCCGCCGCCAGCCGACAGAATTGACCGGCTTGTTTCTCTGGTGGCTAAGCCGTTATGAAGACGTCTGCACGAAATTTCCAACTGGGTTTGGAGTGTCATTACATGCCCTTAGATGATATGGAAATTTTACGACTCAGTATAATTACACTCACAAAATAAATACAGTCACTTTTTGTTAGTTGTTTCTGAAGTTTTTCCGTTGAGTTATTTTTAAAAATAATAACAGTTGTTCGTAGAAGAAAAATAATTTTTAACTTTTTTCACAAGTTATTTAAAAATCTAACTAAATGAAAATACGGATATTTCGTAACAGTCAATTTTCGAGTCAATTTTTATTGTTTTAAAGTAAAACTAAAAAAATGAACCAAAAAAGGTATTTTGTAGTAAAAGTTGTTTGAAATAAAAAAACAACAAACAATTATTTGAATTGTTTTTATTTTAAATTTTTTTATAAAATCAAATATAAATTTCCCAAGAAACATTTTTACGGACTCTCCGGCATGAATCTGGCTTTTACGGCACGTTAACTGTCCGTAATGTACGTATCCGTCAATGCTTGTACGTATACGGAACATTAACGGACCGTATAAATGGATTTTCGAACACAATACGTTTTAACTCCGTTTTGGTGTATCCGATTCCGTACCTTTAAATACGGATTTCATCGGTTGCAGTTTGCTTACAAAATAAAAAATTATATTTTTGAAAAGTCGGTGGAAATATTATTATAACTGGAATATATGGAGAATTTGCAATAGAGGGAATTCTTTCTATCACACCATTAATCAAACAACATCAAGCAGCAAGGTAAGATTTATGAAACTTAATGTTTTGTGTATAACATGTGAGAATTTGCATCGTGTACACAGTCAATTAAATCATAACTAATTTATTTTTTTTTTTTCATATAGATGTTGGATTTTACTCTGGGTCGCTAAGCGCTGGATAGATAGGTAAACCGAGCCGGATGTGCTAAATATTGTAATTGTATTAATTAGGAATTTATACTAATTGTAAATATTAATTATTAATGAATTTATAAAAAAGGAAAAAAGTATTGTGTACTGAAAATAATAAACATATGGTCTATTTTTGTGGAAAAAATCGGTAGGTTACGGACAAGGAAATACTCAGTTTTTCGCACGACATAACGGTCCGAAAACGTTCCGGCATTGACGGACTTTCAGCGGACTAGTCCGTTTTTTACATGACATAACGTTCCGTAAACGGTCCGTCATCGACGGACTTTAAACGGACTTGTCCGTTTTTAACACGACAAAACGGTTCGTAAACGGTCCGTCATTGACGGATTTTCAACGGATTCGAA